>OV743313.1:15306250-16699166 GCA_928268935.1 Lasiommata megera | reverse complement strand
TCATTTAGAAACCAAATTCTAAATAACACGCTTCTACAATTTGGGCAACCTTAAAATTGTATGCTTCTATCGGACGCGATTTGAGCTGTACGATGATTGACATTCAGGGATATATATTTTTAAATTGAGAAAAATATTTGAAGTGGCATAAATGGAACAAATAGTAAACACGTAAGCACTATAGAGAATGTTAATGTACTTTTAATTCTTAACACTACAAGTAAGTAGGTCGGCGCTCAGGCCCGAATATTTTCAGTTTCGAAATTTGTAGAGCGTTGATAATGTGGCTTGTTTGAAGTCGACTACGTCCACAAGTATGTGGCAAATTACTTTTCACCCGACATTAATATAATATTCCGAAACCACCTCCGAAATATCTGATCGCATAATAGTTCCATATTCCAATAAGTCTTTATCAATCTACTCTGTTTTCTGTCCTTCTATCCCGACTGAATAGCATAGATCGAAAATAGGTCGAGGTTTTAATAGTACCGTAACTAAATACCAAAAGGGCACCTTATTAACGTCACCCAGTTTGTCTTGATGCCTGCATACATATATGTCAGTCTGTCATCAATCCCATCGCGAATCTGAATGACTAAAGTTTAAGAAATTCATACTTAAAATGCAAAATGAAGCCCTATTAATCAGTATTTTTCTGTCCATACGTTACGGAGCTCTATCTCGTAACAACAAGTTTCTTACAAGGGCAGAATACTCTATTCTATTGCATCCTTCACTCTGCTGTACAGAAGTACATTACAGCTGTATAACAAGATCAATCATTTGTGTTTATGCATAGTTGGAAATGAAGACGATTTTTACGGTATAAGTGCTGTATTAACTTACCCGATCCAGCGACTTGATACGTGTTCACTTCTTTGGGTATGGTATGGGTTATGCTCGGTAGAAATCTTGCTATAAAAACTAGATTATGTTCCAACGACAGAAACAGATGTTACGCCCACGGAAATCATACGATTACCGCATTACTTTACGTAACAATCCGTTTATAATGTAAAATTAAAAAGCGAAAACCTTTTAGATAATATCCTTCTATGCTTAGACAATTCACTTTACACGCAAACGTAAAGTAGTCCGTGTGAAAATACCGTTGGAAAGGTGGGATCTATATTTCTACAATCTAATCGTTTGAACTAAACTAAGTACCTACTTCCTGACAATGTGACGCGACATTTATTTTTTTTTTTCAAATATCCGCCCGGTTCGGTTTCGATTAATTTATAAGTGTGTTAATTTGGATTATATAATTATATCTTTTATCTTGCACAATGTGTGTTGTGGTGTATCCCTCAACGAAATCGTTTGCGTTAAATTTCTGTTTTCCGGAGGCACTCCCAAGTTTTTTTGGAACGAAGTTCCTTATCGCGCGTTATGAAAGGGAGCTAGACGGAAAAAATTCTTACGAAAAGTTGTCACGACACTTTTTGTTATTGTAAGCTGTGCGGCGTCGCATGTTTCTCTGTCTGTCTCTCTCTCTCTTATAGAAAGCAAGCCAGATATTTTCATTTCGCATTGAACAGTGTGGTGTCGCGACGATTATTTTTGTTGAGTGTATACATTTTTTTTGTAAATAATAAATAATAAAAAATAATAATAATAATGAATCCTGACAGTGTTTCTGCACAAGTTCCGGATATTGCTTATGGAGTTGCTAGCTAGTGGAGAGGACATTATATTTGTAAAAAAATATTATTATAACTTAAATAAAATAAAATTTTATTACAATTCCTTCACTAATTAATCGAAAGGAACTTCGTTCCATCCGGGTGGCCCTTGACACCTCTCAAGTTTTTTTTTTTGTGAAATGTGTTTTTTGACTACATTCACTGTAAACTGAACGGGGTTTTCATTTCACTGGTATTATAAACTACTACCGTTCCAAATGTTAAATTGACGTTCCTGTTTATAACTATGTACTAACATTGCTATTTAGAACGGTCTTTTAACTTATTATTACAGTATGTTATATTTATTTAAAAACACCACTCTAAATAGCTTCTCTGAAGCGAAGTACCTATATTAGTCCCAAATAAATTTATAAATTAACCGAAATTTAAAACTGAAACGCCGAATATTGAAATGATCTAAATTCTACCCGTTTTATATCGGATGAATACAATGCTAAATTATTTAATAAACATTAATGTAAAGCAATTCAGTATTATCTCGGAACAACCGGCGTTCCTAACTCGCTCCATCTATTCAATGCTAATGCATCTACAAGGTCCGTAGTTTCTTTTACAATTGCCGAAGGGCTGACCGCAAGAAACGGATCGCAATCGATATTAAAACGGTCGGCCTTGGTACAGATTCCGGGACCATTTACAGTTACGCCGCTAAGGGAGTGCTACGACTTCGGAGTTGAGACTGCGTATCCATCAACGAAGTTGGTCAGCTAAACGATGCGACGGAGCGAAATTTAACGAATCAACAATCACGAAGAAATAAGAACATAGTATCCAGAATAATCCATAATTATAAATCCCGAATATATTTTATAGGGGGGAGGGGGGGGGGGGCTATGGCAATAGAAATATTATATTTGAAGAAGCACTGATTTACAATAAACTTCCATCCGATATAAAAGAAATAAAATCTATGTTTATTTTCAAAAAGGAATTAAAATTTAATCTACTGAATAACATGTCACTGTAATTCGTATCCAGTAAGCATTGATCTTTGATTTATTACAACTGGTCGTGTGTTCTACGCAATAAGTAAATATAACTTTAAAACTACCCGCATTTCGAACAATTAAATAATTATATCCAAATGTATTATGTAAACCTAGTTAGACTTATTGTACGCTCATAAATAGTTTACTTATGTTAGTTACCTGATTGTGTTTCTCATATAAGCCATTTTTTTGTTTGGCCAATGGTTTAAGATATTTATTTCTCAAAAGTTTTTTTTTTTTTTTTTGAGAAATAGAGATCTCAAACCATAATATACCATTGAGTACCCAATATAATTTCAGAAACTGACAATGCTCAACTGACTTATTCTCTAAACAACGATGAATTCAGAGAACACTTAAGCTCAGTTGAAGTCCAGCGGATCGCTTTACCAAAGAAACCCTACTTGTAATATGCAATTGCAACATTTTCTATCATTGACATAGAAATGCAACTCAATTTATAAGTGACGTTCAATTCATGGAAATCAGTTAAGTCCTATATTTTCTTCCATAAATACTTAACCGCAAGTAATAGCTACGTCAATCAATCTGCAAACGGTCGGTACAAATTCCGAGACAGTTACTGTTACCGGTTCATCTGTATTAAGCATCTATTAAGCAATTGCATAAGCAGCTCTGACGTGATCACTGCAATGCGATCGCAGTTTAGCGTTTAAACTTCAATTATATTGAGTCAATGAAATTGCGCTTGCAAAGTGGTGAAAATTATGGGTGCAATCTAGGTGCAGCGGCTACTTCTGCCGATTGCACTACATGTTTAAATGTTCCATAAATGCTGTCGCTGTCGCTTTATGAAGTTGGAGGTCCTGGGTTCGATTCGAATTAGCGTTCCGGCACGATGTCGTGTAGAAACCAATTAGGAGTATGGGTTTTCCATACCCCAACAGGTTAGCCCGCTACCATCTTAGACTGCATCATCACTTACCATCAGGTGAGATTGCCGTCAAGGGCTAACTTGTAGTGGATAAAAAAAAGTGCCTCCTCGTGCCTGCTAAAATCGCATTAAAATGTTCTTTATTTTTAATTTAATGATTGGTGCGAATTTCGGGCAGGCCATTTTTAAATACCTTAATACTTCAAGTTCTTTTAAATCATTGCTAACATCATTGTATACTACCTCTCACGCCCGTTTGCAAAATAAATACATATAAAGAACCAAAAGAGATATGATAAACTAAATAAACCTACATACACATTACATAAATACATATTTGCACCGGGCGGAGGATTACGCCCCGGCAGGGGAGACCAAACGGCCGGGGGTCAGGGCGACAGGTTGCCGGACTATCCTAGCCGAGTCCAGCAAGACCGCTTTTCCGCTATTATCATTATTATTATTTTAAATTTCTCCTACGTTATTTATTGGTCATTGGAATAATTTACGTCTCAAGCGATAGACTTACTGTGCTGGATATAATGTATCATTTGTATTTTAGGGATTTTAACTATCATCGTTTAATTATCTATGTTATGGTAAATCACATTTAGAATCATTAACACATTATAGGAATATTGATGAAACAAGGCTTAGCCCAAGTCTTGTAATAAGGTTGTGTAGAGTTGCTTTAATTCGAATTCAAATACAAAAGAATCTATTTTTAATTGGCCTTTAAAAATAAATGATAGAGATACCACATTCGTAAAACTAAAGCTATGTGGGAACCAAACGCGCTTTGGCATCAGGAAAAGCTATTGACATGCTTAGCCGGGTATGCTTTTTTATCACTTTCTCACATTGTCACATACAACTATTTTAGGGCAACCTAGTCAGAACAATTATTCATACCCAAACTTATTTATTATATTATGACCCTATTTTCCTGTAAATAAAGTTTTACTGTTATAGCGGCACTAGAAGTACACCCTGCGTAAATTCAACTGTTTACATATTCATCATGATCAACCCATTACTGGCTTACTACACAGCACGGGTCTCCTCTCAATATGAGAAGGGTTTGGCCATAGTCCACCACGCTGGCCATGTGCGGATTGGCAGACTTCACACGCCTTTGTGAACATTATTGAGAACTCTAAGGCGTGCAGGTTTCCTCACGATGTTTTCCTTCACCGTTGAAGCAAGTGATATTTTAATTGTTAAAAAAAAACGTTTACATATTACGACTCATGAAATCCTTTGAGTAAGGAACCCTAAATACCATCAGCCTTGGTACAAAACCTAACAGTTATTGTTACCGGTAAATCTCTATGGAAGAGTCGCGTGCGGCGCTCCCACTTACCCGTCGAGGCTGACGTGACCGTGGCAATACGGATAGCAATTCCTTTCAGACGCTAACCAAAATCTTTCCGACAAATAGGCAAATGAAAAACACAAACAGGAAGAATTATTTCACTTCGCTACTGACCGTTTCAAGGTCGTGAAAGAAGGCTTCTAATAGGACAGCTATGAGTTTTGCAAACGTTTACTGTCCGCGTCTACGTGAAACGTTTGCATTAAAAATTGTCTTCTCCACATTACCTGTTGAAGGACTGTAATATCATGCTCATATTAAACGCAGGTGCTCACACATAAATAATATACGTTTTAATAAGGAATGAAGAAGAAAAAATAATATTATTTCATTCGAAATCTATTTTTCATATATTTAACACAATGTCATGAGTGTCAACATAATTATCTAATTGGTAGATTTGTGGACACTTTTATTAAGGTGTTAGGAGTTGTGGAAAATACTTCTTACGAGATTTGTGGAAAATATGTATACGTCTTACGAAAACAATATTTTGGCTCGCATAAGCTTTCAACTTCTGCCAACTGACTTGACAATATCAGTGGGTATTCCAGCACAATATTTGCGTAGCTAAACGGTTTCATACTTGGTTTATATATATTGAACATGTATCACGAAATAATTACGAATTATTAAGACTGTAAAGCCTGAGTTAGATGTTTTCCTAGGTTTTACCCGTCCATAGAAAACCCAAAATTGAGCATAATCCATGTAATATCACTATAATTTTCTAGCTTGTTGAAGTCTCAAGTGCTTGGAAAACTGTGTAATTCTACACTATGTTCGCCTACGTTATTTTCTCTTTTATTCTATATATTTTTTTCTAATATTTCAATAGCATTTAGGTACTTGTAGGCTTCATTAGCGAGATAAAATCCAAAAATACATTTTGTATAGTCGGATCGCTGAACGGCCTTCATATAAATTGTGTTGAAAACTAGAATACGAGGTTCCAATAGCCGTTTAATTAAATCCACGATCACGATTTTGGGTGTCTGTAAATCTTAGCCTGTCTAAATTCAAATAAATATGTGCCGAGTTGAACCGAATGCGAAATTTCTGGGTCAGACTTTAATAGCATAGCAAATTTTCCGAGTGTATTTTTTTTAAGTGGTTAGAGAACGCGCGGTATTTATGTCAAATGCAATTTGTTTTTACGACAAGATATGCCCTCAAAGGAATTCAAATTAACTCATAAATTACGTGGAATATCCGAACTAATGGACAAAACCACGCAAATCTCAATGTAAACGATAATATGTCTCCTTTATAAGTTTAAATATTACAGCTATCAAATCGGGGATTTAATAAGAAAGCTTCGCAATAACGTAACGCGATTTCTTGTATGACTCGCGCGTAATCGAAAGTTATTCGAGCAAAAAGAGTGCGGCTTACCTGCGGCGATAAAGCAAAATGTATCTATGGAATCAAAAGTTCCGCTTAATCAATTCGCAACGAAAATTACCCGGAGTGAAGATAATCCTCACCAGACGTGGTGGAATGCGGTGGAGCCAGCGAGCGAATATCACCCTTCTGCCTATGAAGATATTCACAGTCTCAAATACAATATTTAGCGAGATGCATAAAAACTGCATTACAGACGGCGCCATGTTGGATGCCCGTATTTTTAGTTGGACAAGAATAACCGATCATAGACGCTGCCGGTGCATCTATATCACCTTTATGCGTTGGCGGAAGATAGAAAAGATTTATTTAAAAAAATATATAAAACCATACTTTTAAGTTATAGGCTTACTGTTATAGATTAATCATATATGTCGTTTTGTGTTCTCTCTACCAAGCATATTCTACTATTTAGCAATTTTTTTGTACACTACAAGTTAGCCGTTGACGGCTATCTCACCTAGTGGTAAGTGATGATGCATTCTAGGATGGTAGAGGGCTAACCTGTTAGGGGTATGGTAAACCCACACTCCTTATGGATTTCTATGCGACATCGTGCCGGAACGCTAAACCGCTTAGCGACACGTTTTTGTCGGTAGGGTGGTAACTAGCCACGGCTGAAGCCTCCCACCAGACATGACTCGAGCCGGGAATCGAACCCAGGGCCTCCAACTTTATAATGCGACAGCGCACGCACTGCGTCACGGAGGTCGTCAAAATCTCGCATCTATCATTATGGATGTTGAAGCGGTCCTGATTGCTTTCAAGCATCTTTGTTATTTAGAAATTCATTATTTATAACCTTGACATAATAAACCTGCGTTATCAGCCTTTATTGACTTGCCTTGCAATATGAATTGGTTCGTTTCTAGTTTGTTTGTTTATAATATCTATTTAATGTATTATAATTATCAGTGATATAGATTATTTATTAATGTACTTCAACGATTCTTTCTTAACAATTGGTACTTTTAATCAAGTAATTATAAATAAGGACTAGTCCTAAATGTGACATTCTTGTGCTTTCCTTAAATTGTATCCCACGTTTTCGTGTTTCAAAATTATTTAAATTAATCGACCGTATAATTTCAGATTAACCCAGAATCACTTGTGGTACTTTATTTATAATGTCCTACGCAATCCACGGGTGTTTCTTTGGAATGCAAATAGATCGTCAGCAGTTGGCAGCTTTCATTTACCATTGAAATCTGATACTAAGTTTCGGAAAGTATGATATAAAAAATGCAATCTTGTCCAGGAAACCCATAATTTTATTCTTAAAAATAAATTAAAACTTTGTTTCGAGAATTCTGTCTAGAAATTAAACAATGTAAAACTATCATTTAAGTCCATTCATTCATCACTCTTTTATTACTTTTTAACAGCGACCGTTGCTTTGTAAAGTTTTAATATTCCTAGTAGGTTGTTTTACATTTATGCTTGCATTTAAATTAGTATCTTTATTAGCGATAATTATATTTTTTATTATTTATGTGCATTGATTTCTCGAAGGTGTCTTTGTTGTGGTTCTTTTTTCTTTTGGTATTTTGAATATGACTCTTTAAACTGAAGACGAGTGGTTATTACAGCAAGCATTATTTGCTAAAAATTACAAATTTCTTTAAAATAGATCTATTTCAAAATAACATTCCCTACAAATATCTTCCTTTCCTTTGCATCCCTGGTGCATAGTGGGCCACTGACGTGAATGAACAGGTCTGCCCACCGTCTTCTTGGTCTTCCTCTTTTTCTTTTGCTATTACGCAGAATCAATTATGTTGCAATTTTAGTCCATTTTGTATCCGTCACTCTACAGATGTGACCAGCCCATTCAAATTCAAATTCAAAATAATCTTTATTCAAATAGTCCTTTAAAAGGCGCTTTTGACGCGTCAATAATTTAGATAGCCGTGATTTGATGGTGATAACTAGATTCGTAAACTTAAAACTAAAGCTATGAGGGTTACAAACGCGCCCTGGTCTAAGAAGAAGCCCACAACAAACTTAGCCAGGTAAATTTTATTTTTGTTATCACCATCTCACATGCCACTTAAAATGATATTAAGAGCTATCTTATTAGAGCAATATTTCACACCCATGCTTGTTTATCATTTATGTAATCCTTTACACTATAGTAGGACTTTTCTACAAGCTTACATTTAAATTTAAACAATCTTATTAGAGAGACTAGAAATCATAATTACCTAAAATAGATAATCCTCAAGCATAGTTTCGATTATACCGTTTTGATTCGGATTTATATCTTACTGTTGATGTTCTCGCATAAACAGTCCATCTTTGCGATTTCTTCCGCTTACACCTTCGCCATGGGTCCTGCGGGCACCGCTCAGCGCCTTGGGCACGCCTTATCGCCCCTGCACGATCCGCGGCCCGTTATGAAAGCTCAGAACGCGAATACATAGACTGTCGAGCAGCGAGTTGAATTTATATTCTTATGCAAACTCTACGTTTCATTCGAGAGAGAACAGATGAAATGCTATCAGCGATTTTTGTAATTTTCGCACTGTCGTATTATAAAGTTTGGGGTTCTGGGTTCGATTCACTGCTCGAGTCTAGTCTGGTAAAAGGCATCGGCCGTGGCTAGTTACCACCCTACCGACAAAGACGTATCGTTAAGCTATCTAGCGTACCGTTCCGCGCGTAGAAACCAATTAGGAGTGTGGATTTACCATACCCCTAACAGGTTAGCCCGCTACCATCATAGACTGCATCATCACTTACCACCAGGTGAGATCAGAGCCGTCAAGGGACAACTTGTAGTGTATAAAAAATAAAAAACGTCACAGACATGTGACATGCTATTGGGTTGTGTTACGCTTGACTGGCGGCGCGCAGTAGCATGTGTACATGTATTCTTATACCTACACAAATAAATTGTATCATCATCATCATCATCATCATCATCATTAACAACCGATTGACGACCACTGCTGGACATAGGTCTTTTGTAGGGAGTTCCAATGCTCACGGTCTTGGGCCGCTTGCTTCCAGCTACAATTTATCTTTTATTTATGTCAAGATAAATTTTATATATAATTTTAATTTAAAGCCTCACTTTAATCGGTAAAGGTCTCTAAAGCTAAAAAATTAATAACAATTTACTTTATCTTACGGTTACAAGCTTTTGGCCCATTTCGGAATAGTAGAAACTTACGGTCGATGAACCGAGTAAAATTTGGTATATATTGCTTTTAACTACAAAGTCTTTTCACGGGTATTTTTGGCGTACCTAATTGTAATACGTTTGCTAAATATATCAAATGTGGGCTACATTTCTCCTTAAGTTTCCTTTGTCAATTAAATGGAGGAGTGATTTCCAGAATAAAAGAAGATGGAGGTGGTATAGCCATCTATACCAATAGAGAGTATGAAGAAGTTAACGCTGCTGAAAGATGCCTTTATAACCCAACTTTGGATCATGTTTATGATGTTTAGAAAGGAAGATGCGATTGATTTTAGCATGATGCATTCAGAAACAATTAAAAGGTTAAACTTAAATAGATTAAAAAGGATAGGTATAATTAAGTGTGATAAAAATAATAATTAGGTTAATCGCTATCATTTTTAGAAGCGTGATCGTTTATTCATTACTAACACTAGCGTCGTAATTTAATTGAATAACTAACAAACAATGTAGCTATTCATAAACGTTGCAAATTATATTTTTCGAGATATCTATAAATATACTATGTAAATATGTTATATAAATCAAGATTAGTAATGGCCTCGTAAAAAGAAGATATTTACATTTAACGAAGTCTCCATTGAAATTCTGAAGAAATGTTTTAGAATAAACCTCTCCACAGACTATGAATATCAAATGTTATTAACCATTGTAGCGAGGATTCTTGTTTCTTGCTTTATGGTAACGAAGCGGGCGTGCGAAATGAGAAGACGTACCGTCTTTCTATAAGGAAATATCATTACTGTGTGCCCTTAAGGAAGTTGACTGTTATTTTAAACCTACCTATGAAGAGAGCCTTGTGTGAAGACAAAGCGGTGATAGCCTTCTGTGAGCCGGTAACGAGTTGATAATAATGATGATGAAGATTTTTGTTCAGATGGTAACGCTGAATCTATCGATGCAGATTCAGACTGAAGATTAATTTACGGCTACTATGTTAAATTTTTCTGTACTCCTAGACACAATACACACTTGCACAGAACGTTCGAAACATATGACAATCATACAATCTACCAACACTTATAAAACCCTTTATGCGGTAGATATTTTACTTTAAAACACTTTTGTAGCGGATGCTGAAACCTTGATAGGTATAAAACTTTTGAAAATTGGAAAGCATGGTAGTTTTATACAGATTTCAACTTTTCATAAATTCGTTCTCTTTTATCTCTTATATAGAAGAATATAAAAAATTAAGAGGCTATCCGTGAGAGCGTTTAAGCAATTAAAATATCACTTGCTTCAACGGCGAAGGAAGACATCGTGAGAAAACCTGCACGCCTGAGAGTTCTCCATAATGTTCTCAAAGGCGTGTAAAGTCTGCCAATCCGCACACGGCCAACGTGGTGGACTATGGCCAAACCCTTATCATATTGAGAGAAAACCCGTGCTCTGTAGTGAGCCGAGAATGGGTTGATCATGATGAAGAGGCTATCATGTTTCAAATATACCTTATGAAGAATTAGTTATATTGAGATCACGAACAGACACTTTATATGATGATCTTGTGTTGATGCAAGTATCTCTCTCGCGTTACCTTCATTATCTAAGCTGGTAGATAGTGTTATCAGCAATATTTTTATAGCTCTATAACGCCGACTATGTAGGTATTGGAATATATTCTTGTGTACAGTGTGCACAAAATGTTTTATACCAGGATTGCTTACATCAACTATGGCATATCAGAATGATTTCGTCTTCTTTACTATGACATTCAAATAATAATATATTTCTGCCTTCTAAAGTTATTTCTATTCGAATATAGTTTAGACTGTGACTCTGACATTTAAATATTTTGTTTCACTACAATCTGCAATACTATTATTAATAATCTGTTTACTGCAATCTCACCTGGTGAAAAGTGATGATGCAGTATTAAGACTTTAGTGTGTAGACCTGTTGGCAGATACGGTGAACCTTTATCCCTAATCTGACAAATAAACTGCCGGAAATCCTTCAAAAACATCAATGAATGGTCTAGTGAATGGTTAAGTATTAAAAAAAACAATTATGTATTCTACGTCCACAAATAGTTTTCTTATATACGGCATGAATTTCACCTCATCAAATGTAATGAATGGTAAATTGCCATCCTACATTACGTTTGCACCGTTACTCCCGTTGTTCAATACGACTATGTTTCAATTTACACTTCTAAACTAAAATAAAATGTTCGTGACCGACTAGTATTTACAAGTTTATTGATATCGAGCTCACCACAACGCGTGCATCGTGAAGTGATTTCTGGTAGACGCTTGTGTGAAATTTACAACTTAAAACGTCAGCCAATTCTCACCGCTGGGCAGAGACCACATAATACGAGAGCAATTTGGATTTAAAATCCTTTTAACCGAATATACCCAATCTGATTCTTCACTTAAAATAAGACTTGCAACTCTCGATGCTCTTTAGGACAATAAACTTGACCATGTTGCATTATACACTGCAAATTAAATTAAGCTCTCGATTCGTCATTTTTCTCGGATTGGA
Source organism: Lasiommata megera (assembly GCA_928268935.1). Classification (NCBI taxonomy): domain Eukaryota; kingdom Metazoa; phylum Arthropoda; class Insecta; order Lepidoptera; family Nymphalidae; genus Lasiommata; species Lasiommata megera. The sequence continues at coordinate 16,687,096 of OV743313.1, read as the reverse complement.
AAAGACTGGGTTTAAGACTTCAATTAATAATACAGTAGATGTACATGTGATTGGACTTATATACATACTTGTATATTTTATTTTATGTATTTTTTGACGACCTCCGTGGCGCAGTGCGTGCGCTGTCCCATTATAAAGTTGGAGGGCCTGGGTTCGATTCCCGGCTCGAGTCTGGTCTGGTGGGAGGCTTCGGCCGTGGCTATTTACCACCCTACCGACAAAGACGTGTCGCCAAGTGATTTAGCGTTCCGGCACGATGTCGCGTAGAAACCGATAGGAGTATGGGTCTACCATACCCCTCACAGGTTAGCCCGCTACCATCTTAGACTGCATCACTTACCATCAGGTGAGATTGCTGTCAAGGGCTAACTTGTAGTGGATAAAAAAAAAAATACCTATCAGAACAATTTTACATTGCAAGATGTGTCAAATGGTTACAACAAATGGGTGAACAATAACGAACAACATCAAATGGCTATTTACTTGCCATAAATTATCCTATAAATAGGGACCGTAATACAAATCTAACCAATAGAGTCTATCGTTTTAAAAGCACCGATAGTATCAGAATTCCCGTATTGGGATGGCATATTACGGTAGTTAGCAGTTTAGGGTCACAGAGAAGCCATATTTGAAGAGCGGGGCAGTTGAAAGCAGTGCAATTATGGAAATTTTCCTTCGAGACGTGCCGCGGCCGGGATACGCTTTGGGTGTTAATGCAGTTTTAGATAAAGCACAGTTAGGCATCGATGCGCACCAAATTATAGATTACTTGATTTGGTGTTAGCTCGAGGCTAGATTACGTAGCATTTGCTGTATTAAATGCTAGCTACGTTTGCGGTGACATTGTCCGCGTAGAATTTGTTGAGTTGAAAGTTACTTAAGTACGAGTAACTAAACATCACTGAGAAGTAAAGGAAATAAACGATATAGGAGAAATGATAATTTCGCCTCGGTATTATTGGATGGATTGGAAAAATAAATCTGATAAATGACCTGCAAACATTAAAACTGCGCATAAGTAATTCATCAGTAACCTTTCATTTATATTGGTAAGCTAAAGGATATCCTTGTTTTGATTGAAACTGGGTTCTTCCCGCGTTTCATAGCCATTAGCAGCTAACTACCGACCTAAATACCCTGTATATCTGCTGCCACAGGTATAGTGTAGTTCAAGGATAGACATATCGGAGAATAAACAGAAATAGAAATAATAATTAAGATCGAATGTTCCAGTAAGCACTGGATTTTAGCTGAAAATCGAATCGCAAATTTCTTTGTTTATTATGAAGTGCAGCGAAGATATGCGCTATGAGATAACACTGTGCTCTGCCTTCTTTATCTTATCAGTGCTGTTCCAAGCTCGAGTTTGTTTTTACAACTCGCGCAACACACTGTTTGCGAATACTTTACCTAGATTTTGATGCGCCTACGCACATAAAATACGTTCGTTATCCACGCGTAAGATTATTTCTACACCACTTTTAGAATTTTATAGAGACTTGAATGAAAAACGTTCTGACTTTCAAGTGACAGTGTGTGCTGTATGTTTAGGAGTTCTGTCATCATATCCCCAAATATCACTATCAGGCTTGCATCAAATAAAAATAGGACCAACTTTTAAATGAAGAAATATTCATTCAACTGATTGCCATTGATCTAAAAGTTAGCATATTCAGCTGCGGATTACGATTGTTAGGTATATTATTTTTCTATAAGAAAATTCGCATTAGTACAGTCGTAATACAGGCTGTATTTAGGATATTAGTTGGGGCCTAGACCCCATAGTTTCCAGACCACTTTAAGCCAGCATAGTGGATCTGTCTCTCCTATAAGAAGGAGGTCTGTTCACAACATTGAGACGGTAAAAGCTGAAGATTCGAAGATTTAGTTTAAGTCCAGGATGAGATTTCCAATGGCTCCAAAAGCAAAAATTATTTACTCCACGTTTTTCTCCGGCTCGAATGTTTAAAACAACAACAGAATGCCCGATAAATAATTTTTCACCCACTAGCCCGGGTCGATCGGTAATTGTGCAAAAGTTCAAGTGGCCCCAAGAATCCGGCGTATCTCACACAATAGCATCAGCCCAGTTCGTGTCAAGTGGACGCTCAGCGTTTAAAGGCTCATTCATACGATCATTTTGTTTGACGCGTCCGTCAAGACCTGCGCCTCATTATATTTTATTAAATTGCATGCCAGTTAGGCAGGTGGTAGTTCGCTATATCACTTTCCTTCGTTTTCAAACTGCTCCTCTTTTTGTCGATGGGCCAGTGTAAATATTGCAGTAATATAAAACGTATTTACAATGTGAAACCATTTTAAGGTTTAATAAACAGAATGAATATTTTGTATAAATATGAATATTATTCTAAATTAAGAAAAATGCATTCGTATAGGTATTTAACTAGTTCCCGTATACCTGGCGGGTTTAAAACACCAGGTACCTGATTTAAAATCGCCTATGCTGAGATTTAAGAGAACCCATCTACACGTTTCAAAATAATAATCGATGGTTAACTACATTGCGATATTGATGACCTCCATGGCTAATTAAATAAGGGTTCGTGCTCGCGTCATGTTATAAAATTGGAGGTCCTGGGTTCGTTTCCCGGCTCGAGCCTGATCTAGTGGTGAAGCTTCGGCCGTGACTAGTTAACCTACAAAGACGTGCCGCCAAGTTATTTAATGTTTCGGAAGGATTTCGTCTAGAAACCAATGAGGCGTATGGGTTTACAATACCCCTAACAAATTAATTCGCTACCATCTGAAACTGCATCGTCCTTACCACCAGGTGAAATTGTAATGGACTAAAAAAACAAAAACGTAATAGTTTGAGAAACCTACTAACCGTTCGCGGTGATTTAATAAATCGCGGAAACCAAAACTACCTTTACTAAGGCAATATACCTGCAGTGTCTCCATCGAGAATTGGTTATAGTTTTCACGCCGGAAACACATTTTATTTGATGGCATCTTTACGTAAATTTGACATATTTTATTCAGCACCTTACGGCCTTGTGATACAGGTGAAAATCTATAGGTAAGTAATGAAGTCGCGAGGCTCGTGAGCGTGGGCGTGAAATACTGTTACGATCCCACTTGGGACGGTGTGAATGAGCCATTTCGCAAGACATGGCGATCGACTACCATTAGGTACCTGTAGCCAGTACTATCACCTTGAATATTTATCTAAAATTCCACTAAAGAATTGTTTTTTAAAAGGAATGGTTTGCTTTGGCGATGTTACTCTTGAAATACATTGCTCTTTTCATTTCTATGGGTTTTGAGGTTCTGTACCCGAAGGGTGCCAACAGGATACTATTACAAAATATCCTGCCCTTCTTTCCATCGTTCTGTCAGCGACATGACAGAAATATCCGTAAGAAAGTTGAAATTGTTACAATACGTATTGCTACTGCCGCTTTAACAACAACAAATAATAACGGATGTCTAAATAAACGATAAGAGCGTCATCTGTTTTAATCACCTATGGATATGAGAAACACTAAGAGCCACCGATACCGTGTTGGATTGAAACAAGTTTGTCCGCTCCTTAGACAATACACACACTCCAAATCGTAGTTTTGTAAGATCATCGCGTATATGGGATGACAATATGTGAAAATGCTCAAATGTATTTCAGGAGGTAATGGTATCATAGAGGCGGCTATAAAACGGTTTCCTATATGTCCTGAGACTTACTGGGATTGGTCATGTTTGATTTTGATAAAGATCTCGATCTTTATCAAACTCTATCAAAGATCTCTTATAGCGGATCTGATGGAGGCCGAAACTCTTCGATTGAGGGATACAGAGATCTCAATGTCTGAAATCCGTTAACACTCCGTATACTTTTTATCCGAAGAGTGCTCAGGCGTCTACGAAAGAAAAATCGAATGCCGACTTCCTTAATTGTCCACATATTATCTGATAAATTTAAATAATTTCAACAAATCTATCATGCAACCACTTGGTTGGCTATCGATAATGTAAGTCTTCTTTAGAAGCCATTTTTGATAACAAGAATACACCTAATTATGTTATGGCACTGAAATAAGATTATGTTTGTGTTAATGCCGAAAGCGGAAACTAATTAGATTAAATTCTGATAACATACCGAAATTATGTAACGTCTTCAGGATGCGAGCAAAATGGTAATTCCGTTAGAATAAAAATAATATTAACTCAATTCATTGTATAAAGTATGTCTGGATACGAATTTTAATCTAACTCATGATCAACCCATTACCGACTCACTACAGAGCACGGGTCTCCTCTCAATGTGAGAAGGGTTTGGCCATAGTCCACCACGCTGGCCATGTGCGGATTGGCAGACTTCACACGACTTTGAGAATATTATGGAGAACTCTTAGGCTAGCAGGTTTCCTCACAATGTTTTCCTTCACCGTTGAAGCAAGTGATATTTTAATTGTTTAAAAACGCACATAACTCCGAAAAGTTAGAGATGCGTTTTTTTTTTTTATCCACTACAAGTTAGAACTTGACGGCAATCTCACTTGATGGTAAGTGATGATGCAGTCTAAGATGGTAGCGGGCTAACCTGTTAGGAGTATAGTAAACCCATACTCCTAATTGGTTTCTACACGACATCGTGCCGGAACGCTAAATCGCTTGGCGACACGGCTTTGTCGGTAGGGTGGTAACTAACCACGGCCGCAGCCTCCCACCAGAAAAACCCGGATTCGAACCGCCGACCTCTGATTAGGAGGCTGACGCCCTAACCACTAGGCTATCACCGCTTCACTACCTGGCGTAGGGGACACCGTGATCACGAAGGCGGTTCCCCCAGAGCGAGGCCCTTCCATTTAATCTAAGTTTTCACTAAATTCACAGTTAGAATATTAACGACAACCCCGACGGGGTGTAATAAGTTTGACGTGACGAGGTTAATTTTTTTTTTATCATTATTAACTTTAATATTGCTGTTTCTTATTTCCAGGTAACACACAAAACATCCGGCAAGGTGATGGTTCTGAAAATGAACCAGCAGCGAGCTAACCGGCCCAATATGCTACGGGAGGTGCAGCTCATGAACAAACTCAAACATCCTAATATTTTAGGGTAAGTTGTCGTATCTTGTCCAAAGTTTAAAGTATGTTCTAAAGCGAAGGAATACTTTGTTCTCTGATATAGCCTGAGAAATCTCTGGAGAATCTGAAGCACTATTCTTTTTTTTTTTTTCATGACAACGGGATTGGTGAAGATCTTTAAAGATGGATCACGGAATTCCTTAACAAAAGCAAAGCACTCGCTATTAGTCAAATAGTTTGGTAAATAAAACTAAAAAGAAATGGTTATTTCGTCAAAGCCGAAGATATAGCCGAATTATTGTACACGCATTATAAATAACGTTTTTAATTTCATGCCCAAAGAGCAATATTATAGATCTCGTTAGAGCTCGTTAGAGCTCGTTGTTCTTAAACCTATGACTACTTGTAACTTGTATTTATATTGCCAGTTTTTCATGTATATGCATTTATTTTCATCAATATCCCGTAGCATGAGATATGAGGCGATGCCAGTTTCGCTAAACGGTAAATAAATGTTCTCGCATTGCGATATTGGCAGATCATAAATGTTTATGCAAACGGGCCTTTGTTCTGATATTTGCTTAGTGGACTGCTGCTTTTTGTTGATGATGCTGAGATATTGCTCATTCATTTACAGTATAACTCACAAATTAAATTTTATTAAGTTACTTAATATTTTAGTACGTCTCTCCGCGATCCTGTCCGACGTTCTTAAATATATAAGTAATGGATTTTGATTGTTTTTTTTTTTTTTTTTTAATTAGTGATATTGTACTAGGTATTAGTATTTACTCATCCCAAGTACAGGTCAAACACAATCATCTCACACTAACTCCTAATACGTACCAAAGTGTCTTAAAGTGCATGTCTAAGCAACGTTTTTGGTGTTCCTAACCTCACACCGGAGGATCTACCACACAGAATAAATAGATTTCCTATCAAGTTAAAACTTCACTTGTTAAAAGGTTTTATCTTTGATTCCAATAAGATAATTATAGCACAAATGAAATGTTAGTAACGATAAATTCAAATTAATGAAAAAATATGCTTAGTATAAATAATTATTTTGAAATATCACTTTGTAAATTTAATAAAGTATCATGGCGAGGCTGACGTGGCATTGCTTGTCACAAATGATAACTTGCTTCATTTTACTATGTTATATAGTAAAACCAGTGATAAAGCATTATGTGACTATCAAAATCTTGTTGGCAGCAATTTTTTTGAGTCCATTGTTCAAACGAGCTATGTGACCCGCACGCGTCCACTTTAACTTCGCAACCAGTTGATCTGTTGGTTACGCCTCATTTCTGATTTGATCACAAAGGTATGCCTCAACATATAGCCCGCTGAGTAAGCTTTCTGATGCAACCCGTACTTAGCGATTATAATTCGGAGTCGTAGATGTTGTACCGCACACTTCATTGCTATTTAATCGTCACCTCACATAACACATTGTCCGTGGGGCTCAAGTCTGTTATTGTTCTCAATGGTCTACCAATGATGTTTTTGTTTTAGCGAAATTAACATGAAAATAATTTAAACGTTCATTAAACAACTTTAAATAATTAATAAAATTTCCCTTGGCACTCACAATAGGCAAGCTTGTTTCGTAGTGCCTATTAAGGGATTGTTTACTTTCCGCTAGCAAACTTCTATTAATTATTGCACATAATATTTTGATTTCGATAAAACATTTTTGTCATTGATCGACCATACGCAATTGAAAAGGCAGACTTGTCAGATGACTTCTTCTGTAGCCAAGTATCGGTAGTACGTAAGTCCAGCGGCGTGCACATCATACATGCATAAAAGCACTGCATACCCTAGGAATCTTCGGGGAAAGGATTGTACCTCATTCATTCTTAAAAGAACTGTCTACCTGTCAACTGCGTTTGTCTTAACGAATTTGTGAAACATAACAATACCAATTTGTATTGTAGGGATTTCTAGCATATATGCTATCCTTTTTTTTTGTCGTGGTGGAAAAGCTTTATGGCTACTTCCGTCCCTTGGGCAGGACGGAGGTTATGTGGGACTCCAACCCATGGGTGGTACTCGTATACCCGAACTAAAAACCACCACGGCATGTCCCACTCGCTGGTTTTACTGGGGACCCGTTGCTATATATGCTATCCTAGTAGAATGTCTTTGCCAACGTCCATTCTTTCTACCAGCTATGTGCCTCGCCTGTGCCTACTTTCGCTTCATCGTCGGAAACTCTTCATTTCTGATTTGATCATAGAGATAATCGGATATAGCTCTTCGTTGCCTGAGAACTATATCGCATTGAGCATTATTAAGAAGCTCATAGCTGGTGATTATAGGTGTTGTAGTCCAAAGATTTCTATTCAATACCCACCTAACATAACTCACACGTCAACTATTTCCCCAGGTCAAACGTCATCTTCTCTAGCCAAGTATCGGTAATACGTAAGTCTCGTAACGTGTTACGAAATGGCAACTACGCCAAAACAATGGGTTGCTCTCTTTTAGCTCATTTCCTGGTCAGTTATCTCCGCAAATAATTTAAAAACAATGCGTCTTTGATTACATTGTTGGATAATATTTTTCTCAGCAAATTAGTCGGGTGTTTTGGCTGTATATTTCATATTTATTTAGTTTAATTGTGAGGAATTTTAACTAAAGCGTTCGATAAGGGTTGACGAAATTTTTTTTTTTTCTCGATTTAAACAAATCTGCAAAGGATACTATCAAGAATGACAACGTTATTATCATCAGCTTCATGTCCGATAAGCGATCCTTTTTACCGTTCCACATTTACTATGATTTTTTGTTACAACCAATTGATCGAACTGTAAGGGTATGTGCGCGATAATATTGACAAACACGTGCCTCATTGTTTTGTTATCCACTTTCTTAATAGTTCGACAACTGGGGCGACATCATAACATGACCTCTTTTGTTGACATCTCGATCACGACCTCCAAGATGTGATTGCGTAATGGGCTTACCTGCATCCAAAATTAATTTCTGAGAACTGTCTCGTTAAACGTGATCATATATTTCATGGCATCCAACAACTTTTGCTGACACTGCGCTTTGTCGTTATTGCAGGTATCGTCTTCGGTTAAATATTCTGTAGCTTTTTAGACCGTTTGACGAATATTTTTATCTTTTCAATCAATTCGTCAATGAAGATCTAAGTCAAAAGTATTTCATTAGTATCCAGCGTTGATTTCTATTGATACGTAAGAATAAAATGCAATATGAATATTATTTTTACTCAATGTATAATTAACTTTTATGATTAATTTTTACGAGTAGTTACTACCAATTTTCTTATATGTTACTATAGTACGTATTGATGTCAAGTTGACGTCCTTATTGCGGTTAATAAAGCGTTAAGATAAATATATCATACTTATTATGGCACTCACTATACCGTAATAGCATACTATGTCTGTGGTGTTAAATGCACTATTAACGTCATGGTACTCCATACAAATTCCCTTTTCACGAGAAAGAACAACCTCCATCCCTAGTGGTTTACTAAAGCTATAGACATGAGTATGTCTCTTAGTACAGATTTATTTTTTAAAGGAGCTTGGAAATTCTTTTCGCTTTGTGAATTCGACAGTTTTAATAATATGCGAAAGTTTTAGCTATAAATTTTAGTTCCGAGTATTTCGACGTAGCGAATTCTAGGAAGTTGGAACGTCTCATCTCTCTTTAAGATGTTGGAAGGAAATAGCTGGAAAAACAAGCAAAAGTTGCGTTCCGCCTATTATATCATCTTACTGGTGCATGAATGTGGTTCGTCTTTGATAAAAGTAGTGGCTATTTCTGTGCTTTCTGTGGGACTGTGGCAGTGGAAATATAATTCGTCTTCGTTGTCTGTGGGTACCAATTAAATTATTTCAGTTAATAAAATAAAATGAACGTAGCGTACATTTACCATTTATAGCTTATGCTTAATGCTATGTCTAAGAAGTTCTAAAGAAATAATCGATCTATTAGCTTATCTTTAAAGCAATCTAGCTAAACTAGAAAGAACTTTTGTAACCATTTTTGATATTTTTAGAGACCTGGGTGGCATGCTCAGAATTTGTCGTAGTTTTAAAAATCCCTTTTGTTAATAGGTGGGTGGTCCCAATGCGTACAAGAACTTGACGAAACGCGAGTTTTACCTGAGCAAACTTTAAATTACTTATTCCCAAACGGTAATAGACAGGCAAGTTTGATTTAATAATGGCAAAAATTCTTGGAAACAAGAAGTTATCAGTACACTAATTGCCAAGTTTTGGAGGTTTCTCTGTAATTTTGGACCGTTAGTAGAGTTACTGCAAATGAACAGACTAGACATTTCAAAAAAATAAACAATTGTTTATGTCATTTTCTCCAAGGGTTCTCTGGTAGAGATTGAAAATTAAATTAAAGTAGTATGCACTATACACCATGATAAATAAGAAATAAAAGACTGCAAAGAATCATACATAGAAGATCTCAACCAGGCATTCTTGACAGAGATAGAATCCAAGAATAAGCAAGGTTAAAGCTTTATTGCTTTAGCAATAAGAACGCTTTTGCATGCCTGTGTGATGGAGCTAATTTAATTTTTTTTTGTGCAATAAAGAGTACCTATCTATCTATCTGTAAGGTAGGCGCACTATAAGTAACAAATATTTGTATTCAACTTGTCAGATAATTGCTACCTAGTTAAGAGAAGAGAGACTATCATTAAATTGTTAGAAGATAACAATGGCATTCACTATCGTGCCTCTCGATTCTCGAAACTTCCTAGGAAGGACGTGTACTTTCACTGCGCGTAACATCTTTTGCGTGTGCATCTATCATTTGCCTCGTTCACTTTATTATTCCATGTCATTTGCATTATAATTGAGCCCTCTCGTGCACGCGACTGTTTAATTGCCAATTCACATTGATTGCCCGATTGATTGACGGGCCTTGACATCGAACCTATTTTTAATGCGTTATGTCTTCTAGATAATCTTAGCATCATTTTTTTTTCTTGCCAACCAATATTTTGCTAGTCAGTAATACAGTATAAAAGAAAATATTTGCACTTTGTTTCTAGCAATAAAGCTATCTTTTTCATCGATTTTCCCATTTAACAAAGTAAAATTAAGCTGAAAAATGTAAATTATCATTTCTGTCAATGCAATGCCACATCAGCCTCACCATGATAATTTAAAAAAATTACACTGATATGTTTACTATCGCTTTATTGGTACTAAAACTTTCTTATTGGAATCAAACGTAAAATACTTAAACAAGTGAAATTCTCACTTGTTAGATAATCTTTTCTTGCAATGTGACAGCGATCTGTCATAATCCCACAGATGACAGGGGGCTGATCTGTTAGGGCTATGACATTTAAATTGAACTTTACTCCGTTGGTTTCTACAAATGATGAATGAAAAAAAAAATCATATTCATAAAAAAAAATTTGAGACCAAATCTCTCTTCCATATTTTTGAATAGTAGATTGAAACTTTAATTTTACTAGATGTCGCTATAGTCACTATAAGATTGGTAAAAGGCTTATATAAATTTCGGTGTCGCTTGGTTGATAAAGCACTACGCGATTGCCGGAGAGCTGTGGATTCCAGTACCGATTCTTTTTATGCAACTTAAATTTATAAATTTGCTATTACCTCCAAGTGCAGGGAGGAATACAATATAAAATTTTTAAAAGATTATTTCTTTACTTTTTAGTTGTTTTTTTATTTTTATTTTCTTATTTATTCTTTATTTGTACACCACATATAAATATAAAGGGTAAAGTATAGATATCCGGTACTCGCGTAGGGGGATGATAGGGGCAGGGGGGAGGGGGGGAGGTAGGGTAAGCCCCCCTCCACTTTTCCCCTTTGGCGGAAAATTATAGTTTTTGAGTAATGTTTTTTTTTATAAATCATAACCTTCCTATTTTTACACGGGAATATTGACCTATTTAATACTTATCCAGTGTTAAATATACCTTTTTGGTGGTTTTTTATGTTCTAACCTAACCTTACCTATCTTCTTAATATAGATTTTGACCTATATATTAAATATCCTATATTAAATATACCTTTTTCATGCCAGATTATAGGGGACGCCTCGCTACGCTTCGCTCGGCTCTCAATGGTTTTTTATGTTTTAACTTAACCTAACCTAGCTACTTAAAATAGATTGTGACCTAAATATCCTATATTAAATATACCTTTTTCATGCCAAATTATAGGGGACGCCTCGCTCCGCTACGCTCCGCTCGGCTCTCAATGGTATTTTATGTTCTAACCTAACCTAACCTAGCTTGTTAAAACAGATTTTGACTATTGTATTTAATATTCTGTTAAATGTAACTTTTTCCTGTCAGATTATGACCTATATATTAAATATCCTATGTTAAATATACCTTTTACATGTCAAATTATAGGGGACGCCTCGCTCGGCTCGGCTCTCAATGGGTTTTTATGTTCTAACCTAACCTAGCTTCTTAAAATAGATTTTGACCTATGTATTAAAAATCCTGCCTCGCTTCACTCAGCTCCAATGGTTTATCAGCTTAATGGTTGTGTTAATTATCCTATGTTAAATATACCTTTTTGCTATGATAGTGGTAAATGAAAAAATGGAAGTTTTATTTTAATTACTTAATTAATTATTTAAACATGTTTTGTAGCTTGCATAATTCAAGGAACGGATCCTTTTTATATTTTTCAACATTTCGCCTCCATAAGTATTCAACTACTACGTCTGCAAGCTAAAGCCAAGGTCAAACGTAAAAGCTATCAAATAAGTCCAAAAACAGAGCAGAAGTCGTCGAAAAAACAGTGAAAACACAACACTTAACGTAACAAATAACTTTGACGTGACCACTATAAGAAACGGAATGACGATTGACATGGACGGACGTTAACAAAATGACTGTTGCAACGTTCCGTTACACACTTTTTTTTGGAACTAATTCACAAACCATACCAAAAACATATAGCTGCATTTCGTTATACGCAATTTTTAGTGAAATTTATTTTTATCGTAATTAATTTAAAATGAATTTCCGCCATCTAAAAACAGTGTATAAGGTTCAAGTTTAGCCCAGACAAGGCTCCTAAGCTATAAACATAAGTAAAATCGAGTACCGGATATCTATACCCAACCCTATAAATAATAAGAAGAAACAGTAGGTGGCGTAATATATAAGCAAAAACCTGCATACTAAAAAATACATACTAATACATACACCGGATAACATAAATAATACAATACATTAATAAATATAACTGTTGTTTTAGTTAAATATAGCATGTTTTTTAGCCGCTGGGCTTTGCCCTGCCTTCTGTTTAACCCAACAAAAGGCTTGAAGCTCAAAATGTGTTTTGAATATCGTCTCGAGTGTGCCCATTGTTTTCTGTTGCTGTTGACTTGCATTTGCTGCAAGTTGTAACCACTGCACTTGCACCGCACTACATTGTATTTGTACGCACTTTTACAACTCTCATCAGGTGGGAATGTTACCATCTTAGAAAGGGGTGCAACAGCCGGTTGGGTATTTTTTTTATAATTTTTTTTCACTTTTTGGTTTAATAATGTTATACTAAATAATAGGTAGCCGTGATAGCCTAGTGGTTAGGGCGTCAGCCTCCTAATCAGAGGTTGGCGGTTCGAATCCGGGCACGCACCTCTAACTTTTCGGAGTTATGTGTGTTTTTGAACAATTAAAATATCACTTGCTTCAACTGTGAAGGATAACATTGTGATAAACCTGCACGCCTGAGAGTTCTCCATAATGTTCTCAAAGGCGTGTGAATTCTGCCAATCCGCACATGGCCAGCGTGTTGGACTATGGCCAAACCCTTCTCATAATGTTCTCCTCTAATAAGGCAATGGGTTGATCATGATGATGATGATGATGATGATGATGATGATGAAGATGAAATAATAGGTATACTTTTCAACCGCCTGAAAAACTATGTAAAAATCTCTATCTCTCTCTAGTCTGTACAGTCTCAGTCTGAGATTAGATGAGACCTGTGCATACTTTGGCGCAGCTCAGCCAAGGTTAGACCGAGATCTATAAAGCACGCTTAGTCTTACCTCTTAATTATTGTTTATTTTGTATACTTTTAGTTAAGTTCCTTCGCACAACTTATCCGTCTAAATCTGCATGCTGTAGCCTCCTATAAGTGGAATTATATGTTGACGTAGCACCTAAGGCCTAAATTATGTACAAAAATAATATGTATAATTCTGTTGGTGGCTCTAATAAAATAAATAAAAAATAAAATAAATAAAATTGACATTTTTATTGAGAGAAAAGATAATAGAACAGCGCCATCTAGCTCATAATTTAGAAACTAAGTACGACAATCAACATACCATCATACCGTGCATACTGAAAGTCAGATAATCATTATGATAAATTTAGCCTTTAAATTATTGCTCATAATTCCAGATTCATGGGCGTTTGCGTGCACGAGGGTCAACTGCACGCGCTCACGGAGTACATGGAGGGCGGTTCCCTAGAGCAGTTGATCCTGAGCAGGCCTCCCGAACCCCTGCCTCAACCCTTGAGGATATCCCTAGCAGCTGATGTTGCTGAGGGCATGAAGTACCTGCATTCGTTAGGAGTCTTCCATAGAGATCTTACTACTAAGGTAATGATAACAAAAGTTCAATTTTTTTTTTCACTTTTGTTATACTACCGTTTGTTGTGGGTTTCTTTTTAGACCTGGCCGCTATTTAAACCCTCTTAGCTTTAGTTTTAAGTTGTCGATTGTAGTTATCACCATCACTTCACGAATATGAATAATGAGATGAACGATTCATAGATGCCTGTAATAGGTTTATGTGAATAAAGCTATTTTTGATTTGATTTGACATACAAACATTTTTTTTGAGCTTTTAATTCAAGCTTTATACTAAAAAGTTATAAAACTAAAAAAAAATAAAAATAATAAAACTTTAAAATGAAACAGAAATAAAAAGTCGCTTCTGAACAGAACAGCTTTTTTAGTTAATTAATATTAATGAAGATGGCTGCGAGTAAGTTGCGCTTGGCCAAAATATGCATATTCATGCCTTAGCCAACTACTAGGTGCTCAAGTTGAGCAGAAACCTGTGCTTTGTCTTTTTGGAGGTTTCGGCCGTGGTTAGTACCCACAATGATGTGACGCCAAGCGATTTAGTATCCCGGTACGATGCCGCGTAGAAAACTATTATTAAACAGTTAACTTATAGTGGAATTTCTTCCGTGTAATTTCGCTCCATCCATCCGAAGCTAAACGAATGTTAAGTTTATTTTGCTTGGACCCTACGATACAGGTAATCACCTAGTGTAGGGTCCACTGGTAAATGTTTTTATAAAAATAAAAATCAAAATAAAAAAAAAAAAATATATATATAAAATCTGTTTAATATAACATCCTGGATAGTAACCCGCAAGCGTTTGTTTGAGTCTTCGTTCCTTGATGTTGTTAGTCTGTGGTGAAATAATTTTTATCTAATGTCAGTTGTTATAGTAAATTGTCATTTGGGTTTTTTTTCAGAATGTACTATTAAGAAAGCTACCAGACGGGGACTACACTGCAATTGTAGCAGACTTCGGTCTGGCCGCCAGAATACCTCATCCGGTGTAAGTTTCCCATCATCATCATCATCATCATCATCATCATATTAGCTTAATGTCCGATTAGCAAGGACAAATATATTCTCTTACATGCATGACACGGATAAGTAATCTAACATTTAAAATGCATTCGAATATTTTAGGAACAGACGGCGAGAACTCTTTTAAAAAATATAAAAATAACTACTACATATTTTCAATTTTATTGTTTTATTTATCGTTATAGCGGCAACATACACTCATAGAATTTGAAATTTGGCCTGCACCAAGATTTTGACCACGGTATGGGCAGACAGATGGTATATTGTAGAAAATATTTTCTCTAGTATAGGTCTCGGAAAAAAGGGCTTTGTAACATGTATAAAGTGTACGCGAATAAACCTTTGACTACGTTTTCCATCAACACCAAACCGACACGGACTCTGACTAATATGCTTCAATATCTACACAGGCTCCTGAATATGGATATGCATTGCTTTTATGCAAGTATGAAGAGTACACCACTCTCTATCGCTAACTGTCTTTTACGGTTCAAGCGGTAGCTAAGTAATAGACTTATGTTTTTTGCACAGACTGTTTGGCGAGTCTGTGGATGCATCGAGTCTGCTACACAGAATCTCTTTTAGAGTACCTAGACCTTATAGTCGTGTTATATATACTTCTTGCCATTCAAAGCTGATAGTAGTAAAACTAATTTAGGTATTTCTGCGCCTGTTAAGAGGATGTTGACAACCTATAATATCCAATGTTAGTAAGATTTAGATATATCGGGTGATAATTAGGCGAAATTTAAAAAAAATTAAAAAAGCACTTCTTGACCTCATATGGGTAATTGAATTAGATTCTTCTTATTCTTTTTAATATAAGTTTTTTATAGTTTTGTTTGTTATATATATAGTATATTTTTGTATTCGTTCTTTTTTCTCTAAGTAGTTTTTAAGCATTTTGTGGCAACCTCTTAAGTGGGTCTGCAGAATTTTTATATATATTTATCTCTATACCTCATCTTATGAATTTTTATAGTTTTTAGTATTCTGTAGTCTGTTGGTTGTCCTTAATAAAATAAATTAAAACATTAAATTAAAAAAATAGGGTCTAGTTGACACCCATCGTGAACGAAATCTTAAAATTTCAAAACTAAAGTTATTAAAACGTTGCGTACAAGTGGCATCGCACTATTGCCGGTGGTAGTGCATAACCGACAATTATAGAAGTATGTACTCGTACGCACAGGCCCCGATGCGGGAAAGCGCTGCACGCTATTTCGCGTGCGAAAAGCGATATCGTGTTTTCGCAGCGGGTCACTTGTCAAGTTTGGGCAATCTATCACACTAACTACGCAATGCAAGAACTGCCACGGCGAACGTATATTGACGACCTGCGTGATACAGCGCGTGGCATATTATGAAGGGTAAATTAATGATGATCTACCCAGTGCCGGCTCACTACAGAGCGCGGGTCTCCTCTCAATATGAGAAGGGTTTGGCCATAGTCCACCGCGCTGGCCATGTGCGGATTGGCAGGCTTCACACGCCTTTTAGAGCATTATGTAGAACTCTCAGGCGTGCAGGTTTCCTCACGATGTTTTCCTTCACCGTTGAAGCAAGTGATATATTAATTGCTTAAAAAAATGCAAAGAAATAACAAAAATAAATATAATTTTAAATGAATGTTTATCAATTTCAGCAACGGCTACAGATTACCGAGTGTCGGTTCATATTATGAAGTGTAAATTAATGACGATCAACCCATTACCGGCTCACTACAGAGCACGGGTTTCCTCTCAATATGAGAAGGGTTTGGCCATAGTCCACCGCGCTGGCCATGTGCGGATTGGCAGACTTCACACGCCTTTTAGAGCATTATGTAGAACTCTCAGGCGTGCAGGTTTCCTCACGATATTTTCCTTCACCGTTGAAGCAAGTGATATATTAATTGCTTAAAAAAATACAAAGAAATAACAAAAATAAGGATTTTAAATGAATGTTTATCAATTTCAGCAACGGCTACAGATTACCGAGTGTCGGTTCATATTATGAAGTGTAAATTAATGACGATCAACCCATTACCGGCTCACTACAGAGCACGGGTCTCCTCTCAATATGAGAAGAGTTTGGCCATAGTCTACCGCGCTGGCCATGTGCGGATTGGCAGACTTCACACGCCTTTTAGAGCATTATGTAGAACTCTCAGGCGTGCAGGTTTCCTCACGATCTTTTCCTTCACCGTTGAAGCAAGTGATATATTAATTGCTTAAAAAAATACAAAGAAATAACTAAAATAAGGATTTTAAATGAATGTTTATCAATTTCAGCAACGGCTACAGATTGCCGAGTGTCGGTTCGCCGTGGTGGATGTCGCCAGAATGCCTTCGCGGCCGCTGGTACGACCACCGCTCCGACATCTTCTCCTACGGGATCATATTGTGCCAACTCATCGCGAGGGTAAGTTATATATATCACTAGCTGATGCCCGCAACTTCGTCTGCGTTGAGTTAATGTGTGTGAAAGTGTTTGTTTGTCCTCCAGTCACGAAGCAATGGATTACTAAACCGACGACCTTGAAATAATTACAGGATACACATTAAAGAATCTCCTTTCTAACAAAATAAAGAATGATTGAAATCCGAGTACGCGTTAATAAATTACAACTAAATACACATTTTGACTTTTTTGTCTTTCATCCCCTCTCTCAAGGAAACCGTGCTGAATTCTAAGATATAAACTATCCTATATATTGAACCGGAGTATCAGCTACTCCTATACCGAATTTAATTCAAATCAAACGTAGTTTCGGCGTGATGCGAGGCCAAGATACAGACAGACACACAGACAGAAAAAAAAATGTTTTATCGATAGTAAAGCATCCTCCATTTAGAATTTTTAAAATATATTTAATGTAAAGAATTTGTCCTGTTACAGTTTTATTATATTAAAGATTGAATTGCAATTAAACTGCGTGTACTGTATTCGTATTCCTATTTACGTGATTTTTACTGGGAAACAAAGAGCCTATGCCCACTAGATACTTGATCCACTAGATGGACAAAGCAAGGCGCAGGTTACAGGCCTGTTCTAGAACTGTAGAATACAGAAATCCCTGGAAAGACCTATATCAGCAAATTTCATGTCTTATATTATATATAAATTTCTCGTGTCCACAATGTTTGTTCTCATACTCCACCGGAACAGCTCGACCGATCCTTATGAATTTTTTTATGCATATTCAGTAATTCTGAGCATCGGCTACTATCTATTTTTCAAACCCCTAAGTGATAAGGGGTTTCCAGCCCAAAAATATATTTTTTATTTTATGGATATTTTTTTTTAATTTTATTTTTGTACTATGAGGCATACTAAATATCACTTGCTTCAACGGTGAAGGAAACTTGCACGCCTGAGAGTTCTCCATAATGTTCTCAAAGGCGTGTGAAGTGCGAATCCGCACATGGCCGACGTGGTGGGCTATGACCTAACCCTTCTCATATTGAGAGGAGACCCGTGATCTGTAGCATGCCGGCAATGGGTGTTGCTTTTAAAATGAGGTTTCGCCTTATCTCTTGTGTGATCGCAGGTGGACGCGGACCCGGACGTCCTCCCGCGGACGGACAACTTCGGCCTCAACTACATGGCGTTTGTAGAACTGTGCGACGAGGACACCGTGCCCGAGTTCCTGAGGCTCGCTTTCAATTGCTGTATCGTGAGTTCACCTTCCAGTACTTCAGTCGACGCCCACAGCTGGTCGTTTCCACCCCTGTATTACTTTGATCAATAATATGGACGTGTGCTCGTCGTAGTGTCGTAGTGCCCGTTTTTGCGTCATCATCATCAGCATCATTTCAACCTATAGACGTCCACTGCTGGACATAGGTCTTTTGTAGAGAGTTCCAAAGGCCACGGTCCTGGGCCGCTTATTTATCTATTATCCAGCGGCTCCTTGCGACTCGTTTGATGTCGTCTGTCCACCTTGTCGGGGGTCGACCAACGCTACGTTTACCGGTGCGGGGTCGCCATTCCAACACCTTGGGACCTCAACGTCCATCGGTTCTCCATGCTATGTGCCCCGCCCATTGCCACTTCAACTTCGCAACTCGCTGAGCTATGTCGTTTTTGCGTAGTTTTTTTTTATCCACTACAAGTTAGCCCGTTACTGCTATCTAACCTGATGATAAGTGACGATGCAGTATTAGATGGTAGCGGGCTAACCTCCTGTTAAGGGTATGGTAAACCCATACATGTAATTGGTTTCTAAGCGACGTTGTCCGGAACGCTAAATCTCTTGGCGACACGCCTTTGTCGTTTTGATAACTAGCCACCGCCCAACTCGAGCAGACTTGAACGGGGAATCGAACCCAAGACCTCCAAATTTATAGCAGCACACACCCGTAGGTTGTCGAAATGTCGGATATACCGAAATCGGAACACTTATGCAGATTATTGATCGAAGTAATATTACTTGAAAATGATTTTTGCACAGAGCACTTTCTAGCATCGAATTCAAATTTAATTAAAAAAAAAAACTAGATCTTGCCTTGAGCAATTTTTTCCCAGCCTTCTATCTGCTCTAGCGCTAGATAGCGGAAAGCTTATCAGGAGATAATTATCTCTAACCATTTACCGTGTAATCCAAGCGAAACCGATGAAAAATTCACAGGCATTTATAATATCGATCGATAATCGATATTTTTTTATAATATTGGTATTTTTTTTTATTTGTTTTCGCCAATATACCAGGTAATATTATGTTCATGAACCTTTGATTTCACAGTATGAAGCCAAAGCGCGGCCGCTATTCACGGAAATAGTGAGCAAGCTCGCCGAGGTGAAGGAGGGCCTCGACGACGCCGCGTGGGAGTGCCACACGCCCAACAACTCCTACGACAGGTTGGTGCCAGGGGACCCTATGCTGGGGGAGCCAGGACAACTGACTATATGTATTGGCATTGCAAATCATCATCATCATCATTATCATCATTATTTGAACCGATTGTCAATGAGTGCCAAAGTCCACGATCTTTTTATGTGTTCTGGCTGAACCGGCAAACGATGATCTTTCGATATTGTTCATACGAAAATAGTAAAATCGCCATATAAAAATGGGGGTTAATTGTAGAAGGGGGAAAATTTAGTATTGTAGCTCTCAGGCATGCATTTCCTCAAGATATTTTCCTTCAAACCGTTACACGAAATGTAGAAGTGTATTGGTTGCAGTGACTCTGCGGACTCGTCCGGGCCGCGCTCGTGCCCGGGCCTGTCGGCGTGGCGCCGCCCCGGCCGCCTGCGCTCCGAGGGCAGCCCGCACTGCCGCGACCACCGCGACCACCGTGAGTGACACGACCCACATTACATCATAGCATTTTCAAACGCTAAGTTCACAAATATTTGAAACGTATCCGCCGAGTTTTATTAAGAGCTCTAATTCGTCCGCACTTCCACAGCCAGTGTGACTTTGTCATATAAAAATAATAATTAGGAAAATACGATTCAATATTCAAAGTATATTCTTTAATAATAATTCCATAAGTCCATTTGAAGTGTTTTTGTACTCGAAAGCAGCTCCTCTTCCAAATGTGACAAACTGTGTGTCGCGAACGTGTGTGAAAGTGACATCTATAAATTAGCGTTTAGTTCAGAGCCCTGGCTGTAGTGTAGCAGCGGCCAGTGTGCTATTGCAGTCAGTAGTTGACGGTCGGTGTGGTGCGCAGGCTTGGCGGCGCACCGGCGCTCGCTGTCGGAGCTGGAGTGGACGTGGCGCGGCGCGGAGCGGCCGCCGCACCGCTCGGCCGGCGCGCTCAGCGCCCCGCCGCCCGCGCCGCCGCGCCTGGCGCGCCTGCAGCGCCTGGCGCACATCATGCTGCTGCGCGACTCGCACGCCGCGCCCGCGCCCGCGCGCCGCGCGCTGCACTCCTTCCGCGGCGTGCACAAGATCCTGGAGCCCGCCGCGCCGCCCGCGCGCTCCTCCTCGGGCGACCCGCCGCCGCCGCTGTCGCCCGCGCCGCCCGACGAGCCGCGCAGCTGCTCGCTGCCGCCGTCGCCCGCCTGCGCGCGCCGCCTGGCGCCGCTCGCCAAGCTGGACGACCCGCGCGCCGACGAGCTGCGGCGCCGCGCCTCCTGCGAGAGCGGCATCTTCAGCGTGGCGGCCGAGGACCCGCCGTCGCTGGGCGCGCTGTGCCCCTGCTCGCTCATGGGCTGCCACCGCTGCTGGTGGCGGCGCGGCGACGACGCGGCGCCCGCGGCGGGCGCGGAGCGGCCGCGCCTGCGCGTGTGCGGCGACTGCCTGCTGGCCTACGACCGGCTGCTGCGCCGGCGCGCGCCGCCGCCCGACGAGCGGCTGGCGCACTGGTCGCCGTTCCTGTGCGAGGGCGGCGCGGCGGAGCGCGAGGCGCACGTGCTGGCGCGCTGCTGCTGCGAGGCGCGCGCCTGCCCCGCCGACGGCGCGCGCTCGCCGCCCGAGCCGGCGCGGCCGCCGCGCGCGCCCGCCGCGCAGCGCAGCTCCAGCGTGTACACGGACAGCGAGGAGGACGTGGCCTCGCTGGGCTCCGACAGCCTGTACGACGAGCGCGCGCCGCGCCACGCGCGCTCGGCGCAGATCGCGCGCATCGTGGAGTACTTCGAGCGCAAGGGCGCCGACTTCAAGTGCGACGCGCTGCCGCAGCGGCTGAAGGTGGGCGCGCAGTACTTCGTGGACGTGCGGCACCGCGGCGACGAGTGCGGCGCGCACAAGTGCGCGGCGGCGCGCCTCATGATCTGCGAGGGCGCCGTGCGCTCCAAGCTGCCGCTGTTCGACAAGAAGTCGTAGCGCAGGGGCTCGGAGCCGGAGCGCCGCTGCGCCGTGCGCCGGTGACGCGCCGCGAGAGATGCGCTCGCGTTCCTTTGACTGAGTAACATAAGCATTTTTGTAGAACGTTAACGAGATAAGCATGACTCTTGAAACAACATTCAAATTTAAAATGACCACGCCTTAGTTCCATTGGACGAGCAGTAAACAGAGAGACATCTTTTTGTTACCTTTTGTTAGTGGGTGGTCGCGGTGGAGGGCGCTGCGTGGCCTGTTCCGTGTATGACACAAATGTAACCTTAGTTTGGTTCGGGGCTATCCATTGAGTTGTCTTCGTTCCAGCTGTGGCAAATTGGCATCGGCGTATTGAATAAAAAGAAAGAAAGAGTATAATGAGAGAGTATAAGAGTAAAATGGACCCCAAGACGGATGTACTTCTCACACTTGATTTGGTGTTTGTATTTGTAAATAATAGGTTGTACTTCTTGTTTAATATTTATAATTTATATACAGTATTATATTACCTATTACTTGCCAGTTTACGTAAGTTTGTAAATATTATAATTCATATTTAACATTTAAGTTCTACGGAAATCAGTCATAATAATGAATATGGTGACCTCGGTGTAAGTTTTCAACTAAACAAACGTACATCTCAACTCAAAATAAAGTAAATCCAAACTCATTCGAGCGGTAAGCGTAAACTTTACACTCGTTAATTTGACAACTTACTCTAAGGACACAGTGAAGCATTTCGCGTACTGATTTTGTTGTAAGATATGGTTTATTGTTTTTTGTGTAGAGACTTAATTATTAATAAATATTATGTTGTTTACAATGGGATGTTATTACTTGTAGAGACCGCAATTTTGCACCGAGGCGACGGCCGATCCGATCTGGCCTCGCGGTGCGTGCGAATTTACGACCAGTCATAAA
The DNA here is from genome assembly GCA_928268935.1 of Lasiommata megera. Classification (NCBI taxonomy): domain Eukaryota; kingdom Metazoa; phylum Arthropoda; class Insecta; order Lepidoptera; family Nymphalidae; genus Lasiommata; species Lasiommata megera. The sequence continues at coordinate 16,664,731 of OV743313.1, read as the reverse complement.
ACGCAAATTGGCACGACACCGAGAACGCGGATAAGACGCACTGGACACTTGGCTTGAATTCATGCCAAGTATCGTATCATGATCAACCCATTACTGGCCTACTACAGAGCACGGGTCTCCTCCCAATATGAGAAAGGTTTGGCCATAGTCCACCATAGATTGGCAGACTTTGAGTATCGTATACTTGGCATGAATTCGTAATAAAACGTTGAATCTCTGTGATGCAGATCCAATACTATTAGGATTTTTTCACTATATGTAACTAATCTAATGTCTCTTCTATAGAAGCAATAACGCGCGTTATCGTATCGTCTATCAGATATATTTACACAAACTGATCTTTCAGGTATAAAAAATAATTTCGCGTTTAATTTGGATCTTATTTTGTATTTAGGTTAACTTTAACTTCTTCCGTTTAGCCCAGGTACTTACATATCGAATACCATAAATCTTATGATCTTACTTTTCCTTTAGAAGGTCCTTTATATTGTTTCTATATCACGTCAATAGTCCCTTACACATATACGTCTATTATATTCTATAAATATATAAAATATTTAACTTGCGTATGCCTACAAGCATTTTAGCATACTTTTCCTTGAAAAGGTATATTCTATAGTCCCTTACTCAAATACGTCTATACTTCCAAGGGGGTAATAACATCTCATTGATCATTTACGCTAATTTTACGACTGAGTCATAGAGTTCTTTTATTATTGCTTACATATATATCCGTGAAAAAAAACTATTTATTTACCTAAATATTTATCTTGCCTACAAACATTTTAGTATACTTAATATTTGCGAATTCGTCCTAAACTTAATATGGTTCTTTAAACTATTTTAAACAAAAAAAAAGGTGTGTGACAGATCTAAATATAACTTATCAAGATTTAAATCGTAGATATGACGGCTTTAATGCACATTAGCGTTTTTTTTTTTCACTATGGAGTGAGTGAGTGAGCTCACTTGGTATTAATAAGTAATTTAAAAACGCGTGTGTGTTATTGATTAACTTGTCCGTTGGCCTAGGTGATATTTAAAATTTTTGATGTCTAAGTGTTTAAAATATATACTTCATGATCAACCCATTGCCGGCTCACTCTGTAGTGAGCCGGCAACACGGAGCACGGGTCTCCTCTCAATATGAGAAGGGTTTGGCCATAGTCCACCACGCTGGCCGTGTGCGGATTGGCAGACTTCACACGCCTTTGAGAACATTATGGAGAACTCTCAGGCGTACAGGTTTCCTCACGATGATTTCCTTCACCGTTAAAGCAAGTGATATTTTAATTTTTTTAAAACGCACATAACGCCGTAAAGTTAGAGGTGCGTGCCCGGATTCGAGCCGCCGACCTCTGATTAGGAGCCTGACCGCGAGGCTATCACCGCTTCAAATATATACCGCGTTTGTTGCTCACGAACAAAATATAATTCACGTTGCGTATTGTCGCGTTGCGAAATGTTGCATCCCGTCGCTCACCTGGAACAGCGAGGTATACCGATTAACATTCTGTGTGAAAACAGTGATAGCTTGATGACGCCGGTCATATCTTCGATTCAAATCTTTGGTAACATAGCAAAAGAAACCTCTCTAATGCAACTTTAAAAGTAAAACCGTCTAAAACAAAAAGGTCTGTATTTACAATGACTGCAGCAATAATAACTTTAAATAAGTTTATTGAAAACATTGCCAAAACATAATGATAATATATAAAAGCTATATCTAAAAATAAATACTTGTTTAAGTGCATAATATGTTGCGACGAAGTGATGTCAATCGGTCATCATTGATAATACCCGGGCAATTGCCTGGGTGATTCAAAGACTAATTGAGCTATATGATTGCTAAAATCTTCTTTGCTGGACAGTATTATCTCCATGGCAGTCGATTTATAAGGCCATTTCTTTGTGGTTATATTTTTATAGAGCCATTCAGAAAAAAATTCATGTCAAATTCATTATATCGCATGTTTTAGTGGCGTATTTCATGTGTATAACTCGGCTGTGAGATTTCCCAAGCTTTATTAATGATGGCCTTTGCTCGCGACATAAACATATGCAATGAATAACCAAAAAAAACTCAACCTACGGATTGTTTATGTTGCCCATAAAATGGTTAGATAACAAAACAACACGAAGAGTAAAAACAAAAATATTCTCTTGTAAAAACGTACAAAAATATGTGTCAAATATGTTCCAATAATAACCAAGTGCTAATTTGATTTATTGAATCGATTATTTTGATGTTTTTTTTTTTTATATTTATAGAAAATCATTAGCTATAAAGCGTTTATTGACCACTGATGCTATGAGGGGAAAGATGTGGATTAAAATCTATATGTGCCATGTTGAACTTGGTTAATTAGCCAACTTGAGCTCCGAAATATAGTATTATGAGCGGATCACCGCGACTCTGTTTGTGCCGAATGATTAAAACTACTTCCATACTACTAAAGATATCTCACTGAAAACTATTTTATAGCCAACAAAAATTTATTGAGAATTGGTTTAGATATAAAACGAATATTTATATAATATATTAACAGTATATTTATGAAAATAAATATATTTTTTTATTTGAAAGCCCAGTGTATGAACTTGCGTCCAGTGATCGTTGTTTTTTTTTTGGAATTATGCAAAAAGTTTCTCATACTTATATAATATGTCATAATTTTATTTCTTTGTTTGCTTTCGACAAATGTTCACTCCGTATGAAATTCTATTACCTGAAAAATGGTTCTGACTTTTCATGAGGCCATATTAATTTATTTATTGCCACGCATTTTTGAAATTTTATTTTCGTAAAAAAATCCCTAGATAATATATCTATTTTTATTTATATACAAAAGTTACTAAAATTTGTTATTAAAATAATCGATTCAAAGTAAAGAGAAAAATAAGCAAAACTATATATTTTTGTAAATATAAATAATAATAATATCTTTATTTTTTCAGTGTTCCAATAAAAGAAAAAGGTTATTATGATCAGGGTAACTTTGTTGTTAACGAACTCTTGATAAATTACCTGCTTAAAAATACGATCGTTGTCAAAGATTAAACTGTAGATATGGCCCCTGCCTAAATTTCACATTAGTGACGTGTGACTCACGTGTCCAATAATAAACACGTAAAAAAATGCAGAATAAAAAACCAGCCAAGCGATTTCAACAGGTTTAGTTTAAATTCAAGTTAGCCCGCTACCAACTTAGACTTCATTATAACTTACCAGCAGATGGCATAGCAGCGACCCGCTGACTTGTAGTGAAAAAAAATAACATCCTTTTCGGTTTTTTTCTTTTTATTTTACCAGTCACACATATTTTGGCCAGAACACACAGGTATCTACGATTCAATTCTTACTTCACCTCCGATGGTATGTGAATTCTATTATATAAAATCATATATAGAAATAATCATTTGTGCCAAAAAAAAAGAAAAGATTAGTTAAAATGAAAATACACAGAACAATAAAATTGCATATTTAATATTATATAGTTTTGATGGTATACAAAACATTTATAGTTGGTGTTGAAACATAGGGCAACTGTTTTTCTTTTAAACTGAGAGCAATTTCATGTCCGTCCACGGCTATTGTAGGATGCATGTTAATATTATTCACTGAGTATCCATTTTGTCAATACGGCATACTAACTGAACCTCATTTTAACCGGTTACTCAAACTGCCTAAGCGACTAGAGTAGAATTACTAGAGTAAAATAAGTTAACAATTTTGTTATATTAGTAAAATATTGCGTATGAATAGATCTTTAAGTGACAGCTAAATTGCCTTCGTACACAAATATCGATTTAAAGCGTTGAAATTTGAGCTTTATGTCGTGAAACAATAGTATCAATTCTGATGCATACGAATCTCTAAACAGAACTGAATGAACAGGTCATAAAATGGTGCTATCCTTTTTCATTTTATACATTGTGAAAAGGACAGTTCTACTTTTAGACTTGTCAATTCGCTTCAGAGAAATGGCGCCATTGTTTTTGTAAATATAAATAATAATAATATCTTTATTTTATTCAGTGTTCCATACCGTGTTTATTATGATCAGGGTAATTTTGTTGTTAACGAACTCTTGATAAATTACCTGCTTAAAAATACAATGGTCAAAGATTAAACCGTAGATATGGCCCCTGCCAAAATTTCACATTAGTGAACTGTGACCCACGTGTCTACGATAACAAACACAATCTCTAGTCGCTTATGTGTTAGGAGGCAACTGAAATGAACCGTCAATATATGTATATACATACATTGTAATAATTCCTGTTGTGTTTAGCGGGAGTGTTATTTTAATTGAAGCTAATGGGACATCGGACGCTGCGAATTAATTCGGCCCACCTATTTTCCGTGCATATCCCATACAATTTTTTCATTGGTCGATACATACGGAATGCAATGGATTCCCGAAACGATTGCATATGGTTTTATTGGTCGTTACTCGTTACCTTACCGAGAATCTCCTCTCGTTGCGTGTTGATTTATCGATTATTGAAATATTATATGGTGGAAACATACTCGAATAGTTCTCGATATTTTATTGATCGAAAACTTGATGTTTACGCGTAGTTCGCCTTTTCAATGCCAAATAATATGTCTGCGATGCGATTGATGTAATCCAAAAACCGCGTATAGGTAATATGTGCAAATGACGTCACCAGTAACTGCCGAATTAATTTGACGCGTGATTTAGTGTCCGAGCAGCGATATTCCTAGATGCCTATAATAATGGGCAGTCTTTAATAGGTAGATTTTGTTCATAATAGTAATTGATAAAGTGCCTTTTATACAAAAGGTTTACAATTGTTTTCAAATAATATTATCGTAGAAAAAGAAACAAGATTCAAAAAAAATACAATAAAAAACAAAAGTGGGTAGAAATTAAACATAAAACTAAATTGAAATACTAACGAGATATTTTAGCTTAATTATTTATTAGTAATTTACATATTATACTAACTAATAAAATTGTATTAATAAATCTATGACCGTCGGTAGTCTATAAATATTTTGTCGTGTGGCAACACCCATTAGTGTTGCCTGTATACTAGCCACAGACTAAGCGAAAAGATGGATAGTACCCACGCGAACGGAAACGTGTCCATAAAAGTGAAGAACGTGACACTCATATGCAACTCAAGTCGATGGTCCGAGCCTCATGAGGCGCCCTTAGTTCTCTCGATGTCGTCGAGCCCTAAAGCCAAAGCCCCCGGTGACGCTATAATAACTATTTCGGTTATAAGTCAATTCGTAACAACAAATCAGATCACTTTTATGAACGCTTTTTTATTATCTATGACAGCCGATTATTATCTATCGTAGGCAAGAACTTTACAATCACCTAAGAGTTTATTCGTGCAAGTTCAGATGATTCTGCTCCGTTCGGCTTATGGACGGCCATCTTTTCTTTTAGTCGTTATATTGTAATTGTAACGTGGTACGCGTTTTGCGCGATTCGCAAATATCAGCCATTAAGGTTTTAAGTATATAGAAGTAATAATATATTTGTCAGATGTACCTGTTATTTGATACACCGTTGTAGATATTGTGCAATAGACGATAAAGAGACGACCTCGACTGATTAGCGGAAGGTATTGTGAATATATTACTTAGCATCATTTAGAATCGCATTGGAGAGTTTATCTCCAATTGAAGCAGCGACCATGGTTCTGTTTACAACCCGCTAACTCTTGTTACGAAATGGTTTTCTGTTGTATTTAATAGGAAAATTTAGATATATTCAACTCAATCAATGTCGGGCAAAAAAAAAGGTGACACAAAAATATTTTCACAATATTGACCGCTGCAACAAAAATGGTGTAACTTCTGTCAATTATATAAGTAATAATTTAGGATTGGAGAATGTTTCAACACTGACGATGACTGTTTTTACTGCCGTTCGAAAAGGGCAAAGTTACACCCAATTATAATCATATCAGTTTCAGAAAACATGTTAGTAATGTATCTAGTTATTTTTGTAATAAATCTAGATTTAAAAAATTCGCGAGTGATCGTAAAAACTGTGCTACTGTCTTCAGTTGGCAAAATTGTGCAAATCTAAAGTCGATTTAAGATTCGACAGCTCCCCAAAACTAATGTTTCCGTTTCACAATCACTCGTTTATTTTGTTTAAATAATAAGTTCCGCGTACAGTCAGCATCATATTCACAAAGTAATTACGGTCCACAAAATTAACTGATCAACTAAACCTCCAGTACAACATTCTCGTACAATCATCTCGGAAACATGACGCTTTAGCAGAATTGCTTGGTTTGCCACTATTTTGTAATTAAATATTTGAATGTTATTTTCTAGAGGTACAATCAATAAAAAAGATGCCAAAACATATAGCGCCTTATTTTTTCTTTCGATAGATGTCTATTTTTTATAAGTACGAAAAATATGCGAAATGTTCCATGACAACGCATAATAATACGATTAAATTTATATATGTATATAACTTTACTGTATATTAATAAATACATACTTACTTAAATTTTTGTAAAGGTACCAAATGTTTTATTGTAACAGTTTAGAGAAACACTGTGATAAATGTGAGTTAAACCAACGGAATCATCAAATTACACTATCTACAATATACGTTACAATTGACGTTCGCTCAAAAAACAAATCTACTCTCATTCGTTTTTATATTATACGGTACACAAATAACTAATAACTTGTCCATCTTTAAAGTTATTATATTTTAAACCACCCTGGACTTTTACGAATATTTCAAAATCAAAATCAGCCAAATCGGCCCAAGCGGTCTCTGGTAAGAGGAACATACCTAAATTCATTTATATATACAAATATAGATTCATATATGTATGTGATGTTGACTATACGAGTACATTCAAGACTAACGCTCCGTGTTTCAAGTTGATTTCACATTGAAGTAATTAAAATTACAAATTGAATATTGTAATATTGAGCAACGATAAATTGCTTAGCAGTTTTATATTATTGTATTTTATTATATACATAATGTTTTATATCACAAATCTAGCACCGTAAGGGTGTCAATTTGGTTGTGTCAAATTCTAAACTAAACAGACAGGGCCAGTTCAATGAATTGGAACTAGTTGCGAACTGGCGGTCTTCAACACGTATCTCATGATTGTTTCTGACACAAACCGCCTTCCTCAGTTCCTCAGAGGTTAGAGTGAACAGGCACTTATTGGGCGAGCACGCCGCTACCTACACCTGGTAAAGCGGCTAAATAAAGGGCTGGTGCTCAGGGCTGATTAAACCTTGTAGTTAACTGCGTTGAGTTTTTAATATTTTTACGCCAAAGTATCTCGTGACCACTTTCGATGTTACCTCTTGAAAATGAAGGCACAATACATGTTAATTTGGTTCAGTTTAGAATTTGTGCAAGTACAAAAATATCACCTGAAAAACTAAATAAAGAAAAAAACTGTACAAATGTATTTAGTTAGTAACATTTCGAATATACTATAAAAACATAATGTATCTATTAATATTATAAAGAAGCCTATGTTTATTCTGTTTACTTATATTATAAATATTAAATTTGCATTTTATACTCGATGTGATAATTGACTAATGTAGGGACTTCTTTACACTTTGCTAGTTGCTCCAGCGATATCTCGAGGACTGTGCTCGCCTGGAGCCAAAATAAAATAGCATTGTAACGTCAAATTTAAAAAATTAACGCCACGAAAAGCCAGTGACGTGGTGATGTTCGCCATGCTGGCTTGAAAATTGGCTGACACTTTCCAGTATTAATTGCAACACGCAAATGGAACGACGTGAGTGCAATAGATTGTCGATATAACAATTTATAGCAACGTGATAAACAAGCTTGGTGCTAAATTTGGGCCCTCGTTATTTTTATGTGTAAGATTAAGGTTTTTTGAACATCGAAAAACTATAACTTTCTGTACTGTTTGTTTTTCGGTTCATTTTAGTCTGAACCTACGGTTTTTGAATATTCAAAATCAACGGCGTTTTGTGGCCTGCTAGTCTGATACTAAGTGTACTGCATTCCCTCGGAGAACTATCTTAGTGTAAACTGCGTCTCGGAATTATTAACGTTGACTAAGGACGTGTTGTTAAAGCGGTAAAGTCCCACGCCCGCACTTGCTGATAGCTATAGTTGGCCGAATGAGGCACTTGAGAATACCTATAATTTGTAAATGAAAGGTGGTATTAATAAATATATTTTGTTTCTATTTGTGTTTTAATTTATTCCCTTCCTCTGAAAAATAACATCTCTATGAATGCAGATTGCTACACGCCACGACATATCATCGAAAGTTCGAACTTTACACTTGTCTATGCCAAACCGCCATATTGTCGTACTCTAGCGCCATGCCTAAAAATGCCGCCATTATGGTTTGGTACGTCAAGCTAGCCAAAGCCCGCCATTTTTATGAAAACAATAAAAATATTTTGTTTACCAGTTTTGTCTTTTCATTTTTGTATCTTACTACATAGGAAAACAAAATGAAATCCATCCTCAATCCCAAATGAATTTGCTGAAGTTTAAACATTGTAAGCATTATATTTAAGTACTTTTTAAATGATACTGAAAAATTTGCTATGAACCAAAGCAATCTATCATCTATGAATTTGTGGATTCTGTAGTTAATAAATGTCTAAACTTAATCTATACCTAAAAACATGTGTATCTAACAATTCTCAAAACAGTAGGTACCTGTTTACACTAAAAACAACTATGAACTACGAATTTCCAACTAAAGTTATAAAAGTCTAGCAAATCTGCATGATTTGAATAGGTATTACAGAATAGGCTCCAACACTTATCTTGAAGTACAAATAATAATAATTGCGTCAAGTAAAAACATAAAGTCATTTTTCATTACTTTTATTCATTTAATATTTTTATAAAAGAAATTCGAGAAAAAAATTCAATTCGCTGAAATAGTTGTAGGAAATAAAAATAAAAAGCAGATTTTTGGGTTTGCAGTCATATTAATCTTAACAATCACAAAGTTTTTTTTTTGTGGTAGGTACCTGAAATAAAGAATTATTTAAATTTTAAAATGGAAACATGCAAAAACACAGAAAAACAAAATGCAATTTGGCGGTCTTATCGATACATTGCGATCGTTCGTGAGTAAACTGTAGTTTTTTTTTCTCTTTTTATGGCTTTACACAAATTAGCCAAAGTCAAGTTAATAGCAATGGTGAATTGAAGTTAGAGAAAAATGGCGGGATATTAATATTATAAAGGATAGAAAAGCGATGCCCGATACTTATCGACACAACGGAATGTTATGTATCGATGTTTTATTGTTATGATTTAAAACATATGCATAGTACAGGTAGTAATGTGATGGAGACAGCAAAAAAAACAACATTCCAATATATTTTTTTATAGAAATTACGGTTTACGGTAAGCCTCCCATTGCCATATCACGAAATATGGTCACGAGTAGGTCACCTGAACTATATGAAGTTTATGCGACATGTTGCGAGTCATGTGCGACAAAATGAGAAGTAAGCACATGTATTTGCTAAATAAATATTAACTTAAACAAACGATAAGAAGTTTAAGGAGAATGTAACAAATAAGAAATAGTTTTTTATGAATAGGTATAATGTTATAGGGCAATAACCAGGCTGTTCTGTAAGCGTACCTATCGTAACTCAGATTTTTACGATAACAACACTGTTGTCGCTGTCACCTGTCGTTAGTCAATAGTCATATAAATCAAGGTGTAAATTATTAAATTAATAGGAAAAATTTCTATTTCGTGTTATCATGGAAACGCCTGATATCACAGGTATATTTAATTTACCTGATGAAGTAATAACGTTGATACTGATTAATAATGAACCTAGAGACATTATCCGCTTCGGCGCTACTTGCAAACAGTTTCGCGAATTTGTATCTAACAATGACTCTTTATGGAAAAATAAATTTTCAGAAACAGTACCAAGTTCAGTGGTAAAACTTGTTTATGAACGAAATGGTGGTAATTGGCTTAAGGAGACAATGCACTTTTACAGACTTAAAAAAAGAATATGTAAGCAACTATTATTGATGCCGTCAAAATACCAGTGGAGATCAAAAGAGGTGTCTCTAGGGGACGTGGATATTTTCTTTTTAATTGCGACACAAAATAATCTCAATTACTTTTATACAATTTATATTCTTCAAGACATTGTAAAGAAAGGATATGCTATAATTGACAAGGAACAATGCTTAAAACCACTGTATACATTAACAATTATTTATTATGCAAAACTAGTTCTCCGACACATATTTCATGTATACATGGCTATGAAATGGTTACAAAAACATATACAAATTGAGCTTACACCTGTATTTGTTACCACCTTCTTTTTACAATGGATAGATGTCACTAGATTTTACAATGATGAAGATGTTGAACACAAGGTTCAATCACTAGTAACAAGAGTTGAGAAGATTTTAGAAAAGCCTCGTGTAAAATTAGAGCTTAGCCAGCATACAGAGGGGGAGAAATACAAAGAAAAGCAACTGTTGCATGCAATAACAAAAGTAATTTATACCAATAGCAAAATAACTGCCTCACCTAGTTCAAAGGGTCTAGATATAGTAAAAGTTATTGATGAGAATGCTGGTAATGTTATTTCATATGGTGCAATATATCAAGCTGTGGCAAAAAGGTTGGGCCTCAAATGCGAATTAATTGCATTTCCAAATCACCTGTTCTTAGAGTGGCAAAGCAAAGAGGAACCTAAGGAGTGGTACACCATAGATCTTTACAGTGGTGAGGTAAAACCAAAACAGCGTTGTCCATTTTCTCAGGGTACTCAGAGTAATTATGAATATTGTCCAGATTCATTACTACAGTTTATTTATTCTTCATATATGAAATTAAAAGGCCCAATAAAAAACAGCAAAACTCAAAATGCTTTGAATCTATGGGATTTTTTTGGTACCAGTCAGAATGTAAACAGGCCTTTCAAAAAATTCTGTAAACAATTGGTAAAAAATGCACATTCACCGATAAAGACTACAATGAATTTGAAATATATGGATGATGCTCACCTAAAAATGATCTTAGTATCATCTAGACTAAATGAATCAGTTAAAGAAGAAAAGCAAGCCATTGTTATAAAGAGACGTCACAATACATCAATAAAATATGCCGTAGGCATGTTGTGCTATCACAATACATATAATTATATTTGTGTAATTCGTGGGTGGGAAAAAACTGGCACCACATTGGCCATACAAGGTATTGAAAATACGCCGATTGTGCAGCCATTCTATAGTGTTATGGCAGGGGATCAGTCAGAGAGATATGTGGCGCAGGACAAACTTGATGTGGTAGATGCGCCATATCGCATGCAGAATATAGAGGATTTTCTGGCCAAAGAGTTTACACATTTCGATGGATTTTCTTATGTCCTCAATGATGAGAAATTGGTAGAATACCCAGATGAAGCACAATACATTGAAGCTTATAAACAATCCATACACTATGATTAAAATTTCTGCTCAGCCATCTTAATAATTCATAATGAGCATACTTTGAAAATTATATTGTAAATCAAGCAAAATGTATCTCACATAGCCGTTGCTAGTAAGTGCAAGTGAATGAATCAGTACACTTTTATTAATTTTCGCCTACAGTGAAGTTTAAAGATTAGTAGAAAATAGGTTTCAAAGATCATAGATTGATAAATTGTCAATTAGATAAGTGTCTCTATGATCAATGTATAAGTAAGGGCTAGTCAGTTACTGACTAAATACTAATAATTACAGTTATATGCTTAGTTTGTAATTAATAAATTCCTCTGTGATTAGTTTGATAAATTATACAATGATAACAAGGTCATATCCGACTACCATATGGAATATGTACTCAGATATTTTATTTATATAATTGGATCCTTATGTATGAAATTGGCATTTAGCTCACTAAATGCCAATTTCATACATAAGGATCCAATCCGTGATTGTCCATCCTCAGTAGTTTAACAGCTAGCTTTTCCATCATATTCTCTTCAAAGTGTCTGGTACGACAAAATGCCAATTTGGACAATAAGGACCTATGTTATATTATGTGGTTCTACTGCCAGTTTTGTTAATTTTATGTCACCTGTGACATATAAGGATTATAAATTACTGTCATTTATTAGTTTCACATTAACCCAGCTTTACTGTGGAGATGCCATATATTTAAATCAGTTTTGTTACAAAACTAAAGTTTAAGAGTTAATTTACAATAATTTCTAGTTATTAACTTATTTTACAATTCTAGTTATTAGTGAGAATATTGTGCAATAATATTTTAATTTAATTATAAGGCAATGTTTGATCTTATATAGCAGGAGTAAATTGAGAATTTTTACCACACCAATTCTGATGGCACATGTTACTTTTCCTTATGTTGTTTCGCAGATGAGTCTCGGAAAATATAAACAATTTTTTCTTTTTATAAAGACCATACTTCAAAATTCATATAATATTAAGCTTAATGTGGAAATTGCAAACAAACACAAATTTTACTCGTAGTAAGACATTATTTAGTTATTATACTGCAAGATTAAGCAGGTAAGTATATTCTATATTGATATGGAATAAGTAATTATTTAATATTAAAATTATTGTATAGATTCACTCTCTAGCTATAATTGGATGCATTGTATCGCTTCACTGAAATATGAAATCAAAAATATGTTCTTATCTCTTATCGTATCTTTTGTTTTTTGTTTATTTATTGTTTTTAATCAAATATTTTGTAATTTATCAAAAGATTGGAATTTTCACTAAATTCAATATTTAATAATAAAAATCGAGGGCGCGTGTTGGCTTAAATATTTGTTTCGTTTTTTTTTTTCTTTTCTGTGATACGATAAAATTAATCTAGATGTTAATGTAGTTAATATATTAAATAACTTAAAATGTTACGTAGAAATATGTGTGTAGTGATGTGTATTGGCTCAGTCGAACTGACTTGCAGTCTATCAAACTTACAAAATGAGTTTTGCGTAGTGCAAATCCAGCTCTCGACTTTCAAGAGCTCGTTAATCGTATTTAGATCTAAGATAATCGGCTCAAGTAAGTCACGTATGGTAGCGCAGATGTAGTTTTTTGGTATGCACTAGTATTATGAGGTGACGTTAAGTACGTGGTGCCAATGTCTCGGTGACCATGCTTGGTCTGGCCAAGTGGCAACAGTAATGACTGTGCCTACCAGAACCTGTTCTTCAGTAATAGGTACCGCTGTGTTTCGAACAGTTACCATCATATTCAGCCCATTGCCGCTGCTGGACACAGGCCTCTTTTTCCCCACAGAAGAGATGGAATTGGAGAATTGACCCACCACGAAACATAACATAACTTTTTTCTCTTGTATCTCTTAGATAAGTGTATGTTAATCACAGTTTTGGTAGAAATATAATAAAAATACATATATCGCTTGTCTGTAGAAACTGGTGTTTCATTTATTTATCTAGTAACCTCAGACCCGAAGTGGGACAATGAATTCTTCGAGGCCGGGTGGTCAACGTAAATTCGCTAACTATGGGCTGGTATTCAAAATAACCAGCCAAATCAACTGGATACCCTGATCTGATACGAAATTTGAACCAAGGACATCGTGATCCGTATCAATTAGACTGAGGCAGCTCTTAAACTTGCCCAGATTGGTAGCCAAAATTTAAGCTATGGGCTACTACAACCTATTCTGAAATAATTGGATATGATTATAGCATATTGTATTATAACCATTGCATATCCTGTACTTCACACGTGGTCAGCGACTCTGACACCGGGCGAGATGAGTTTGTGGGACTATATATGGATTCGCCACTAAACCACTTACCGGATGAATGTTCCTTGTGAAACCAGCGCAAGGGTCGCTGTCCCACAACAACTCCTTCACCTTATCTTTGAATTTGTAAAACAGTGCGAGTAAGCTCAAGGTAGTGAATCCTATCAGAGGTACCCAGGCCTTGGACCAGCCTCCCTGCCCCGGGGATGAGCCTAGAAACCCCGTCCACCCACAAAGGGAAGACGCTTCGGACTGTAGCCGCGGTATAGGATGACTGCGCGAAGATTTCCTTTCCAATTCTTCAGCGCTGGAAATAGTATGTATATGTTTAAAATAAGGCTTTGAATATGAATTTACGCTGATGGTCATGATAATGTATTACTTTCGTTCCGCAACTTTTACTGGGACAAGCCCTAAAAAAGCAATCTCTAAAAGAAGAAACTATAAGTTTTATTTAGTATATATAGTTTACTGCAAAAATTTACGCGATGACTACAAATTTTTTATTTGTATTTAATAGCATCGGCTGCGTTTATATTTAGGGTTTATTGGTTTCGCGGGTGAGCATCCATGAAGAAACAGAGAAACGAATGTGGCCTTAATAAGTAAGAAAATATTAATAATTTAACGAATACACATTCGTGTTAATTGCATACATGCATTCATTATTAATTGTTAAGTAGTCTGCAATTAAATGTATTTTTCATTTTGGGTTAGTTATTTATAAAAACAAAAATGGATCCCTACGTACTTACGTGAATTACATCACCATCAACCTAATTGATGTACCTCTGCTGTGCACAGGCCATCTCTCTCAAAGGGGAGAGGAATTTAGAGATCATATTAACCCTCTAAACTGCTCAAATGCTAGTTGATGGCCTTTTGCTATTATTATATGTGATATCAACCGGGACCAATGCCTTACCGTGCTCTCCTTAGTACGGTGCTAGACAACATCAACTTCCTGCTTCTAGGTTGGTAGGGTACCTACTTCTATACCTATATTTCTTAAAAATATAACCTAAATTTAACTATAAAGTTTTTGACCGCCCCGTAATAGAACTGAGGATCTCGTGATCTTGAGTGAATTAAGTATCTACAACTAAGCCGTGTTACATCATAATTATAAACAACATCTTGTAATAATAATAGTTTAAAAAACTAAAAAAACACGCTACTGCACGCATGCGTAGTTCGCGCACTAGCTCTGTCTCTCTTACTCGCATGCAAAGGATGCGGAAAGAAATTAATTAATCCTGGCGAATCTAATTAGGATAATCGGATATTTTGATCGGATTATTGCATTGTCATCGACCTTTGATAGGTGTGCAAAGTTTGAATCAAATCTGATCGTTCAAAGTAGGGCAAAATCGAGCTCAAAGGAGTCGGTTACAAACAAACATACATACATACAGGTGAAGCTAATAAAAGCGTGTTAAAAATACGTACCAATCACACATTTCCCTGGCTTAGAAATCTATTTCAGAAAAAGAAACATCCGTCGAAAATTTAATCTGATCTTCCATGTTCGGGTATTAGGCAAGTAATTTAATGTTTCTATTTATTTTGTAGACGGGTGGCATATTAATTTTACAATTTCAACAGTAATCATTATCCAGACAGTAGAATCCTGACTTATGACAAAAATCGCTTCAAAAAGATTGGCATTTCTTCTTTTTTTTTATGGATTTATGAGGCCTTTTTTCCGTGAACTTGACACTGAAAATTAAAAAGAATTCTTGTAAGCACTTAAGGTAGGCACTTTATGCTGTCTGCGTCTTTAGGTCTATTAATAGCCAAAGCCCGCGGGTTCATCCGCTTGGATGGAAGTTATATATGGAACATGGATTTAAGGCTGACAAACTGCGTTTTTTTGGACTGTCTATTAGCTGTGCTAACCCTATTGGTTGCCGCGTAACCGGGCTGTTTGGCGAGCTTCGGAAAGAAGCTATGCCAGAAAAAAAATTGAGCCCTAGGGCTCGAATAAACTAAGGGCGCCTCCTGTGAGGCCGAACCTCGGCTTAGGCGACGTTTAGTATAACGAGGGGGTCGGACGGTAAGTGGTCTGTACGTCTCCAAGGCCGTGGATGGAGCCCGCGTCCGGATGACGTAAAATAGCGGGGACCTCGTCTTCGCCGGCGAAGACGGTGTGTAGCGTATGATTGTGTGGTAGGTGGTCCGAGTATTTTGTCTGTAGTTATCTGATCGTCAGGGTCATGAAGGATGTGTTTAGGTCTCCTCTTTCGGAGAGGAGCGCTTAGGTCGGGGAAGTAAAAAGATGCCGCGATACGAAAGGGTTGGGGTGTCGGATTGCTATGCACCTATTGCTGTAGAGTAACTCGGTGACGTGACTTAATTATAATAGTCTATTATCTTTATATCAGCAATCTCAACTGTTTATATTAAGTGTACTTACCTGGACACAACCCATTATGTTATACCTATTGGTAATTCATCGATACCTATGTATCGTACGTGTTTTACGTTTTCCTTCTGTACTTTTATCTTGTGAACAATAAAAGTTCGTTAATAAATTAACTCGTTCGAAATGAAATAAACATCAATTTTATCAACATTAAATCAATATTTTATTTTGGTTTAATGTTACTAACAATAGGTCCTTAGGTACTTACCTACTTATCTGCCTTGTACAAGACAAATGTACGAGTTATACCACTTAGAAAGGGTGTACAATATAAGTAGGTAGGTAATTAGATCCTCTTGTAATTAATGAATCATTCTAAAGTCTAAACTGTTAAATACATACATTGTAACTTATCCTTCACTATACCAATAAGTTGAATAAGTAAGAGAAGCTAAAAAGCTGTGATAGCCTAGTGGTTAGGACGTCCGCCTCTTAATCAGAGGTCGGTGGTTCGAACCCGAGCACGCACCTCTTAACATTTCGGAGTGATGTGCGTTTTTAAGCAATTAAAATATCACTTGCTTCAACGGTGAAGGAAAACCTGCATGCCCGAGAGTTCTCCATAATGTTCTCAAAGGCGTGTGAAGTCTGCCAATCCGCACATGTCTAGCTTGGTGGACTATGGCCAAACCCTTCTCATATTGAAAGGAGACCCGTGCTCTGTAGTGCCGGCAATGGTATATGGTTGATGTCTAATGATGACGTATAGAAGGATCGAACGTACCAGAGCTGGGCCGCCTTTCTCGCACGAGCAGACGAAGAAGGAGGCGCCGTAGTTGTGCGACTTGGCGGTGCTGTTCCCGCGGCCGCTCAGCATCTTGTACAGCAGCGCCAACAGCCCAGCGCCGACCACCACCCCCGCGGCCAGCGGCACCCAGTCGTCGCGGTTGCTCATATTATATCTATACCAGAGTTTTACATCGAGGAATATTTCTTTGCATTCATTAATAAATAAACAAATATGTTCTTTAATTCCAATAATAACTAAATTACAATTACATTTTGAAGCGAGATTTTGTTTTAGTTATATATATAAAGCTGGATACAAGCAGCCCAAGACCGTGGCCGTTGGAACTCCCTACAAAAGACCTATGTCCAGCAGTGGACGTCTATCGGTTGAAATGATGATGATGATGATATATATAAAAGCGAAAGGTCACTTACTTACTTACATACTAATTAAACACGAGATCTCAAAAACTGTTGTACGTATAAAGCTATAATTTAGCAAGTAGGTAGTTGATAGTTAAGAGATGTCAGCTAAGAAAGGATATTTGGAAATTCCACCCCTAAGAGGGTAAAAAAAGGGGGGTTGGAAGTTTGTATGAAAATTCTTTGTTTTTAGAGTTAGAGACACAAAAATTTGCATTAAGATTCATAATAATAAATAAAAAACATGTAGATCATTTTTTTTTAAATATTACCTGTCAAGGGTGGTAAAATAGGGAATGGTAGTTTTTGCTTATGTTTTTATTATGTAGTAAGTCTACAAACTTGAAATTTTGAAAATAGGTTTCTTTTAGGGCGTAAGTATAAGGCTAGATTTTTTTTTCATCCAAATTACCCCGAAGGGGGTAAAATAAGGATTTAAAGTTTGTATGAAAGTCCTATGGTTTTTAATTTAGAGACACGAAAATCGGCAATTTGACATTTGCCTGTAGCTTACTTTCTGAAGCAGGGCATCAAGGGAAATCAGCAATTCTACGCAGACGAAGAAGTCGCGGGCAACAGCTAGTTATTAATACGTGTCAAGAAATTTATCTTAATTATTATCTTCTATCTATTCTATATTTATTATTGGTGAAAACTTGTACCGTCACCTTACTTAGCGGTACAACTTTTCCTGTAGGTTATAACTAGCCACGACCGAAGCATCTCACCCAACGAAGAACCAATTTAAATCTCAAAAGGTTTTCCTTTTCCAATCAAAAATAAATGTACCTTCGGTTATGTCAATATATCTAACGTTTTATTTTATTACTACTAAACTAATTAGATAACTCTCAACGGTAAAGAAAATAGAATAGATTATTAATATTATTATTTGTAAGCCTAGATTACCTTTTGCATTAATTTATTAAAATTTGACAACGATGTCAATTTTTACCTCACTTATCTTTCGTCTATGACTTTGTTTAAGGAATCTTTAATCATTGCTTTTACGCTCGACACTTGGCCTTTGACTCTGACGTACTAAGAATTGAATAAATAAACACTTTCAAATGAATTTTATTTATTTAAACATTATTACGATTATATACGTCATACCAAATAGTTTTTTTTTATACACCACAAGTTAGCCCTTGACGGCATCTAACCTCCTGACGGTCTAAGATGGTAGCGGACTAACATGTTAGGGCATGGTAAACCCAAACTCCTAATTGGTTTCTACACGACATCGTGCCGGAACGCTAAATCGCTTGGCGACACGTCTTTGTCGGTAGGGTAACTAGCCACGGCCAAAGCCTCCCACCAGACCAGACTCGAGCCGGGAATCGAACCCAGGACCTCCAACTTTAAAATGCAACAGAGCACGCGTGTTGCGCCTCGGAGGTCGTCAAACCTTATCACCAAAAGCATGTAACCATATATACCTACTACCTACATAGCTATAACGGACTGTTTACATACTCTTTGGCCAGAGAGCAGCGGGCGGGATTTCCAAGTATTCGATTCTATAACATACATAGTAGTACACAGTAACATAGTTATAAGATAGCGATTCATTACTAAGAATATAATAATATACTATTGAAATATTTCTTGAATTGGAATTGAAGCTGTGATAGCTTAGTGGTTAGGGCGTCCGCCTCCTAATCAGAGGTCGGGGGTTCGAATCCGGGCACGCACCTCTAACTTTTCAAAGTTATGTGCGTTTTTAAACAATTAAAATATCACTTGCTTCAACGGTGAAGGAAAACATCGTGAGAAAACCGGCACGTCTGAGAGTTTATAATATTCTCGAAGGCGTGTGAAGTCTGCCAATCCGCATATGGCCAGCTCGGGGGACTATGGCTAAACCCTTCTCATATTGAGAGGAGACCCGTGCTCTGTAGTGAGCCGGCGATGGGTTGATCATGACTATTGAAACAAGTAATAATATGTTTGTCTGACTAAACTTTTCTGGTTAAATAGATATAAATGTACCATAGAATGAAATAAAAAAATTGAAATATTTTGTCTTATTTTTATTACGAAATCAGTTCTTGTTACCATTAATAAGATACAATACAACATTTTACCAACAATACTAAAAGTATAATAACAATTATTGTTTTTCATCATTTCTATTAATAAGAGATTATGGAGAGAGAAATAGTCATATATGTATATTGTAGCACCAATAAAATATATTAATCTAAATAAAATCGAGTTATAAATATTGCTATCTCGTTCCTAAGGATACAGTGTGAAAAGAATAGCACTATTTTAGACCTGTAAATAATAGTTTGGTTTGGTAAGTATATCGGAATCAACACAATTAAGTACCTTAATAATCTAAGTATAAAAATTACAAATTCCTTATAGAAACTTTGAAAATACGTTTGATTTTTTGCATCTCTTTCACCATTTTAGAAGTTTTTTTTTTATTCGCCACAAGTTAGCCCTTGACTGCATCTCAGCTGATGGTAAGTGATGATGCGTAAGATAGTAGCGGGCTAACCTGTTAGGGGTATGGTAAACTCATACTCCTAATTGGTTTCTACACGACGTCGTGCCGGAACGCTTAGTGACACGTCTTTGTCGGTAGGGTGGTAACTAGCCTGTCTGGGAAGAATACAATGGGTTCCCCAGGTGTTCGGCAAATCCAGCGAGTGGGACATGCTGTGGTGGTTTTTAGTTCGGGTATACCTCAACGATGGGGGAGTCCCACATAACCTCCGTCTTGCCCAACGGACGGAGGTAGCCATAAAGCTTTTCCACCACGGGTCAAAAAAAAAAAAAAAAAAAGGTGGTAACTAACTAGCCACGGCCCAAGCCTCCCACCAGTCCAGACTTGAGCCGGGAATCGAACCCAGGACCTCCGACTTTAAAATGCAACTCTTTGAAGCAGCGCCAACTTATCCTGTCTCCTGTTTTTGCATCCAGGTACCTATATGTTATTTACAAAAGGTGTCAAAAGCATGAATGAATGAATACATGTATATTGTATTCATTTATTCATTCATACTTTCGACACCATTTGGATAGCAATACCAAAAGTGTCGAAAGCATTTGGATAATAATATCAAAATCTAGCGACAAATTTGAACTACCTATAATTTTCCAAAAAAAGAAACATTTAAATAGGTAATAATTTCACATATAGTTTTGGTGTCCCAAAAAGGCGAAAATGCAAAAAATTACAAAACAATCTCTAAAAATCTTAAGTAACTAATATAATATATAACAAGCCAGTTTAAGGAGTTTCTCTTCTCTTCTTTTTTACAAGAATTGTTTGTATGCATTATATTCTTCAGATGTCAAAAGATATTTCGCGACCGATTTATAATCGGACGGATTCTCAAGTGTGGTAATCAAGGCATTTATTTTGCGCTTATACTCATTTTTCAGATTAACGTTTAAATTTTCAATCATGTTGTGATTCTTATTCCAAAAATATGGTATATTTCCCTTATCCAAAGCTTCATAGAACTTGTTCAGCATATGCTTGAACAAAGTAGCTTCATTGCGTCTCCAAAAACTAGGATCGGTGTCTTTCTTTTCAACGATTTCCCAGAAGAAGAGTGTTTTTATGTAATAACTGGCAATCTTATTCATGCCCAGAGAGTCACGAAGTTTTTTGATCTGAAAAGAAATATTCATAAATGTTTTACTCATGTAATTCTAGCTAGATCATTCATATAGCTTTCATATTAGATATATGTTTTTAATTATTTAAATTACTGAGGCATTGAATTACCACTAGCCGTAGATCGATCATTAACGCTCAAAAAATAGGACGGAAAAGTAGTGCACAAATAGCGACGCGTGCACTCCTTTCTCCCAGTGTGTGACAAGGCTAGACGAAAGTCACCGATTCTAACACTGGAGCCATATAATCCGAATGAATTACAAAGCACTACTACAAGATAATACAGCCAGATGTCTAGTGTATTAGACGGGTTGTAATACATCGATATACCGATTTGTAGGAATGTATAGTTAGTTGGTGACAAATTCTCGCCTTGTTTTTTTTATGATGCACTCTACCTACGGCTAGTGGTAAATCAATGGGTGATGGTGATTAATAGTTAAATACATTTGCTAACTTAAAATTACGAGAGTTCAAAACGCGCCCATCAGGCCGATTTAACTATTCCAACGTGTTGTCAGTCGTTCTTCTTCATCCGAAACGCGTAAATTGGTACGCACCTGGTTGATAGTCGTAGTTAATACATAATGTAAGTAGTAAGTAATAGATCGCTACCAGTTAGCAACTATTAATAATAGTTATTATACGCGCTTCTATAAGCTGTGATAGCCTTGTGGTTAGGACAGAGGTCGGGGGTTTCAACCCGGGCACGCACCTCTAACTTTTCGGAGTTATGTGCATTTTTAAGCAATTAAAATGTCACTTGCTTTAACGGTGAAGGAAAACATCGTGAGGAAACCTGCACGCCTGAGAGTTCTCCGTAATGTTCCCAAAGGCGCGTGAAGTTTGCCAATCCGCACATAGCCAGCGTGGTGGACTATGGCCAAGCCCTTCTCATATTGAAAGAAGACCCGCGCTCTGTAGTGAGCCGGCAATGGGTTGATTATGTTTATATATTTATACTATACGCTCCACCAAGCACGACTATGCACTACCGCGCCTCGACCGCCGCTCAATGCAATGATCCGTCCCATTATCATTTTTCGAATTGTCAGTTACAAATAAACATAGTGGTTATTACTGCTTCACCGGGGGTTTGGCGAGCATGAAGCTCAACCTGAGAGAAGAGCACTTGGACTCGACGACATCTGGGGAACGTCCCCCTTAGGGCGTCTACTGTGAGACTCGGACCTCGACTTAGGGTGACGTTGGTGTATCAGTTCGAGCGCATCCGGCGCCGTCCCGCACCGGTGCCTCTTAAAAAAACCTATATACCACTTAGTGTTGCCTAAAGAGAGGGGGCGATCCCACTCTCATATGTGTCGTACATGTTTCTAAAACTAGATGGCGCTACACCCTGATTACCGTCATATATTATATAAATAAACAGATAGTTTATAAGAAAACACTCACCAAACGAATAGTCTGTCGCAAATTGTAGGTACTTTTGAGCAGCTGCTTCTCCTGATCCTGCAGCGCGATGCGCCACGAGCGCTGCTCGTCGAACGTTGTTTGTCCGCTCTTGTTCGGCTTCGGCACCACCATCCAGAAATCTCTGCGGCATTCCGTCGGAATCTTGCGATATGTCCTCCCCTCCAGCCACCTGGTCTCGGGGAACTTAAGCGCCGGCACGAGATCGACATCCAACCTGAACGAATCTGATTCAATGATTATCGTCCAAGCTGGCCCACTGGAAGAAGTGCGGATCGTGTATCGCACGCCGTCCACGTAACATATGGGCTGGCCGTTCACTTTCTGGAATTCATTGAGGGCTCTGTTGCCGACGCTTTTGAACCAGTTGGTGAATTTAGAACGGAGAATGTAATTCTTGTCGTCCAGCCACTCGTGAGCTGTTTTGTTGATCAGATAGTCGTGTCCGTCGCGGACCAGTATTTTCTGGTACTGTGTCCCGACGCGCAGCTGCACGAATCCGGGGTACTTTGGTTCAATGACGATGTCGCTCTCTTCAGGTTTCACAGGGTCTCTGTGCATATTGACCGGAACGTCGATCACGATGTCAATGTCAAATTCGTCCGGCTTATTTATTCTGAGGCGGTCGTAATGACTGCCAGCGAATTGTACCTGTAAAGTATCGGAAAGTTACAAGTGTTTATAGTCAAGTTATTTGTTTACGTTAGTTGCTAGTTAAAAAGTATAATGGTCTGCCAGACTGCATACGAAACTTAGAAAAAGAAAATGAATTTTACACAGTATTAAAGAATTTTTTGTTGGAGAAGTGTTATTATTACACTGTAAACGATTTTTTAAACGATGCAAGTAAAAATAAATGAAATCGGTCTCCCTACTACGGTCGATTCCAGACCAAGTTGCAACACCCAATAAATAAATAAAAGTATGCTCGTGCAAGCAATAATGCCGAAATTACATCTTCTAAGACAAGGTAGAGTAGTAAGTTACACGGTTCATGGGGTAACGTTTTTTTTTCGGACTGTCTATTAGCTGTGCTAACCATATTGGTTGCCACAGCGTAACCGGGCTGTTTGGCGAGCTTCGCAAAGAAGCTCTGCCAGAAGAAATTTTGAGCCCTAAGGCTCGAAGAAACTAAGGGAACGTCTGCCTAAGGGCGCCTCCTTTGACGCGGAACCTCGGCTTAGACGTTTGGGATATCGGGGGGGTCGGACGGTGAGTGGTCCATACGTCGCCGTGGATGGAGCCCACGTCCGGATGAGGGGACCTCGTCTTCGCCGGCGAAGACGGTGTGTAGCGTATGATCGTGTGGTAGATGGTACGAGTATGTTCTCTGTAGTCATCTGATCGTCAGGGTCATGAAGGATACGTTTAGGTCTCCTCTTTCGGAGAGCGGCGCTTAGGTCGGGGGAGGGGCTAACGTGTAACTTAGCCAACACTACAAAACTATATTAATTAACATGAAATATTCAAATGATGCGTCGGGATGCGGTTTCACGTCTATTTGGTAGGTACAAAACTCATCCCCGCCCGGGAAGTATACAACGGGTCCCCCGTGGTGGTTTTTAGTTCGGGTATACCCCCCTTCGGGGGTGGGAGTCCAACATAACCTCCTTCCCGCCCAAGGGTACGGAGGTAGCTATAAAGCTTTTCCACCACGTCAAAAAAAAAAAAGGTACAAAACTCATAGCATGCTAAATAACAACATACTCTTAGATAGCGCGAGTGTAATGGGCACCTAACGGCTGGGGAAAAAAATCCAAACTTAAATTATAGTAATATAAATGTAAACTCTTTTTTATGTTTTTTGAAGTCCATCATGCTTACAAAATATTTCCGATGTAAGTAAAGACATCTTAAGTGGAAAATCTTAATTGAAAAGTGTAAATCATTAGGAAAGTGCTTTATCATTATCATCATGATCAACCCATTACCGGCTCACTACAGAACACGGGTCTTCTCTCAATAGGTTGGTTCTCTCAAGGGTTTGGCCATAGTCCACCACGCTGGCCATGTGCGGATTGGCACACTTCCTCACGATGATTTCCTTCACCGTTGCAAGCAAGTGATATTTTAATTGCTTAAAAACGCACATAACTCACCATACTCACCATTAAAGTGCGATTACAAGTTACTTTACTAGTTGTTTATGTACTTATTTGATGCTTGTTTTTGTGAAATAAAGAATTTATTTATTTTTATTAACTCCGAAAAGTTAGAAATGCGAGCCCGGATTCGGACCGCCGACCTGTGATTAAGAGACTGACGCCCTATCCACTAGGCTATCACAGCTTAGTGTTTAATTACAAATTATTAATTAGTTAGTAGACTAACATTGCTACTGTATCTGTCGTAGTATCTGTCGACTTGCTTCATGTATCCATGCAGTTGTTTAAACACCTCGGTGAACACTCTATAGTGAAGCTGGAAGTCCTCCAGCTTGAGCGCAATGTAGCGCTTGTAGATGTCCGCGAGAAGGGAGTTCAGGTTAGTGATGGACGGCCTCGCGGGAACATCCGACCTGGAGATGGCACTAAAAAAAAAAAGTGCCAAATCATTTCCCCCACAACTTGGCTTATAAAAGTTTATTCACTTGATGACATGAACTACTACATGAAAATTTTAATGTCACTCCATCCTTAGACAATCATACATCCAGTACCCATTGTAAATGTTTTCATATAAGATACATCATCATCATGATCAACCCATTACCGGCTCACTACAGAGCACGGGTCTCCTCTCAATATGAGAAGGGTTTGGCCATAGTCCACGCTGGCCATGTGCGGATTGGCAGACTTCACACGCCTTTGAGAACATTATGGAGAACTCTCAGGCATCCAGGTTTCTTCACGATGTTTTCCTTCACCGTTGATGCAAGTGATTTTTTTTTTTTTATATAAGATACACTCATATAAAATTAATGTTATACCGTAATTTTAAATGGAAGACTGAACGTCATTATTTGGCGAAGCTATACAAATTTATGACTTGTTGGGGATAAGAATTCGCTAAACTCCAGGTATAAGCGCTTTCGCTTCTTAGATTCATCGCCACTTAACGTCGCTGAGATCGCAGTCAAGCGTTTGAATTAATTATAACCGCTACCAATACCGCCTACTGATGGAAATGGGTCTTTTGAGCAGAGATTTCCGAGTAAATATACAACTTAAACACCTAAAAAATAACGATCTGGGCATATAAATTAACTTATTACTTATACCTATTATCGCAACAAATTGCTAACCACCTTTTAAAATAGGTCGGAACATTCGCTAACTTACTATTCCATGGTAGCGGAGTTATCCTTTACAGCTTGGAAGGAATCTCTCGAAGTGCTAAGAAAGCCTCTTTGCTCTCGCGCGTCTTGCTGCGACGGAGGCTGTACTGCGACTGACGATGCATCTGGTTCTGAGTTGCTCATGAGCCAGTACGCTAGGCTTCCCAAGGCGGCCGCCCCTCCCGCTACCGTAGCTACAGTCTGCAGCCATCCCCAGCCCGCTTCGTTGTTCTCACCGTGCCCATTTCCGTTTCCGTTTCTATCCTGACGCCCGTTCATGGTTTCTTATCTAAATGGTGCAAACATATTTTATTATCTGCCCAAACTTTAGGCAGTGCAAATTATTTCAAGGAAATAGTTACTTACCTACTACATTCCCAACCCATTGTTCGCTACATTCCCAACTTCGGACTAGATGATATTTAACATTACAACCAATCCAGTAAAAAATCTTGGGCCTTTTTTGTCCGAATTTTAAAATGTATACCATAATTACCAGACAAACGAGTTGGGTCAACTTTACATCTTCAGTAAATGGTTGAGTACTTAAGTATGTTGAGTTGTGGCGTTTCATATTTGTTTAACGGCCGAAATAAACACTTAATGTAATACAAAATTTTCAGATAAAGATTGAATTTAGAGTGCTATTTTTATGCCTTTTCTACCCTTTCCTGTCCCTTATACTACTAAACAAAATCGGACCTGTATCTTTATATCTTTTTTGAATAAGATTTAATGTTTAATTCGGGCGTAAGCAGTTACTTTAAACCAACTCGAAGTCGCAGTTTATAACTATTATTAGATATATAGGTAGGTACTTACTTCTCTTTACCACTAGACAGTTGTTACTTGTTATCAATACACTTTTCCTTTATCAAAATATCCAAGTTTCCAGTTATTAATTTACTAGTTAAAAGAACCATCCACTGGTTCCATTACTATAGCTACATAAGTGCATAACACTAAATATAATACTGCTCACAGAGCAAAGTTATTATTTAATGTATTGTTTATATTCTGTTATCAACATAATTAATTTTACAGTACACAATGTTCCTACCAATAGCCTATAACATAAACAAACATCCTAGGTATTATAGGTACATTCCGTCCATGTCAAACTCAAACACGACACGAATGTTTCATTTTTTTCAAATTTGTTTACGGGCCTGGATTCAAGTCCTCTATGGCCAAATATCATTAATCAATATTATCATTATAATAATCATGCCATTTCCGTAGTAAGAATTTGGAATTAAATGCAGTCTGAATAAAAATATGAGACCTTTCTAAAGGTTATGAAACTAAGCAAATGTTTTTTTGATTTTTCCCTTTCGGAATAGAATAACTTTATTTGCAAGAATGTGGTACATTTTTGGTCTTATAATTGTGTGTCTCCAAGTTTAATTAAATGTAAAAATAATGGGCATCGCCAATCAGCAACGATACTTACGGCTTTAGTTTAATTTAAAACAATTTGATAGGCAAAGATCAGTGACCGTACAGCCTATCAGTTGTACACGTTTTATTCTTCCTTAGTTTTCTTTTTAAAGGCAAAGCCTGTTCCTAGGTACTTTTTTTTCATTTATAATTAATGAGTCATCTTAATTATGTTTTGATAATAATCCTTGTTTTTTTTTGTCTAAATTAGAGACGTGAGTTGGAGTGAAACACGTTCGGGTTTGTAGTGGTAACACGTAGTGATTGATTCTCTGGTGACAACTGCCTTTCCAAAAAATCTATTGTCAATTTTTCTTGACGGTGAGAAATATCCCTTCCTAGTCGTGGAGGATTTCTTATAATTAAAATTTAAATAGGGCATCAAATAAAATGAAACTTTAACAAAATGTACAAACTGTAAATAATCAAATACAGATCGAAACGGCTGGTTCCTAGATGGCGTTACTAGGTGATGGGCCTAATAGAAATGTTTTATAATTTCAACGGATTGTATGTAAACTTCGCGTACAGACGGTAGGAAAATTTCTACTGTGTGTCCATAAAACTATGGTAGGTACAGTGAATCCGTAGTTTCCTGCGCATTTTTGTTAATACTTACCTGTTCCTATCCATTACAGAAGTCTAAAAGAGCGTAATAAGAAACCACCCAAAAAAGTAACACCCATACTATATTTAGAGAAAAGATCATAATTTAAATTAACTTAAATATCATTCTTAATATGAGGTGACCTAAAAAGTCAACCACCACTAATTGTATTGGTTTGCAGAAACTCTTTTTACATGAATAATGAAATTCTAGGAGCTTAATTTTTTTCCTGTCTGTAGGCACGGGGTGGTTTTGGGTTAACTATTATGAGTTACTATTGCAACTGGATTTAAGATAGATATATAGATTGCTACATTGGGCAACATTTTATGATTGCGGTTTGCAAAGTAATTAGTAATCAATCTGTTCTAGATTATTTAAATCATCATGATCAACCCATTACCGGCTCACTACAGAGCACGGGTCTCCTCTCAATATGAGAAGGGTTTGGCCATAGTCCACCACGCTGGTCATGTGCGGATTGGCAGACTTCACACGCCTTTGAGAACATTATCGAGAACCCTCAGGCGTGCAGGTTTCCTCACGATGTTTTCCTTCACCGTTGAAGAAAGTGATATTTTAATTGTTTTAAAAACGCACATAACTCCGAAAAGTTACAGGTGCGTGCCCGGATTCGAACCGACGACCTCTGACTAGGAGGCTGACGCCCTAACCACTAGGCTACCCACCACTTCTATTTAATCATAGATAATAAATTAGAAGAAAGCGATTATCGACAGGAAAAAGTTATAAAATGCGATATTATGATACTAGAACGGATTGATTGCTAATTTCCAATAGAGTATTGATAATAAGTAGAGATGGGCCGAGTACTCGGTTTATACTCGGTACTCGGCGTACTCGGCGAATTTTTTGATACTCGTACTCGGCCGAATAACTCGGTGTCTAGGCCGAATAACTCGGTTTAAATCCCGAGTATACTGTTTATGTTTTTGTTCAGTCTTTTTAGATACTTTATGAAAATTAATATATTTAGGCCTAGTTTCACCATCTCTGTTAGATCATTAACACCTCTATTACATTATAATAAGGGATTAGTAGTTAACTTTTGACACATCTCTCAAGAATTCAATATGGAAATTTTATTTTTGATGACACTTACAATGTACAACTTCTTCAATCTTTCTTGTCTTCTACAATCTCGTCGTAAAACGCCCAAATTCGGGATCTTTTACGTGAAGTCATTATGTCAACAATCACTGATCAGATGCTACACACAGTCAATCGTTAATTACCAACTATTCAATTATTTATTCACTATGACGCGCAACGTGACGTTTTTATTTGCAAACTAATAACTATCAAGCGACTACTCGAGCGAGTTACTCGGCCGAGTACTCGGTTGGGAAAAAATTGGACCGAGTAAAACTCGGTACTCGTTACTCGGCAAAAGTGTTACTCGGCCCATCTCTAATAATAAGCAAGTGACTAAGTAGCCATTGGGGAGTTTTAAGGTAGTGTAGAACATAAACCTCATTCGACAACACAACGTGCAAGATAAGGTATAGTTTAATTAATAATAATTAATAACTAATGACTGACGATTTTGTCGTGTGAGTCAAGAACAGCCAATAAACAAAAGAAAAAAATATATATATAATAACATTATTTTTTTAAATTATATACAGCCTAGTATCGAGAAAAATATTATTATTCTCACACTCTATAATATTATATTCTTAACTTATTATTAAGCTAACAGTATGAGATAAGTATATTTCTTATGTATTATATTATATTCTAATGTTAAGAATCTAAACTCTCTAACAGTACGTACGCACGTATCCTCAATATTGCAACTGGTAGATATTAAAATATATCTGATATATATTTCGCACGTGCAACACTACATTTACAATGTGTATTTAAGATAAAACCAATCTCAATAAAACAAATACGAAATCTGATTTTACAAATAATATTACATTTTAATAAAATAATAACAATGGTATGCATCAATATGGTTGTATGTAAATCTCAAAATTATGTCTAAATTTACCGGTTTAAAATTAATGCTATCCTTTTCACAATGTTAACTGTAGAAAAGGTAAGCACTACTTTCAGTACTTCAGTTCGATTAGAGATTCTCGTACAGCCAAATAAGCACCAATATTAACTATAACATGTAAAAATATAGTTGCTGACGCAAAACTTTTTGATATATTCGATTCTATCAGTCGCCATTATTGTACGGATATATAAATTTTATTAATGTGGCAATACCTTGGATTCATACAATATTATGAATTTAAAAAGCGTTTAACATACTTGGCACCAATATACAAATAGCTGATATATCACGATCGGTCTATTAATGACCCACAGCCGGTCCGGGGAGGCAGGACGCCCCCGGAGAGGGATTATGAGCTCAGAACCTCTACGCTGATCGAATGAGGGTTATTATTGCCTAAACTAGAAATTTTGCACTGGTAACACTTGGTTCGGATAACTTCTTACTGCGTTTTTACGGCATATTCCATTTGACTTTTATTGGAAAAAAATTAAACTTTTTGTATCCATTTCAATTTAATTGTACTAGGTATCCAATTAAATTATCAAGGAATAAATACTAACCGCCATTTTATAAATGGTAATATATCGAATATTTTAATATTTATTATAAAAAATCTGAATATTACGAGCTCAACAGACCGCCATTTTGAATGAAAACAAAATAATGCCACACTTATATAGAGAGTCCCCCGACTCAAGCTAATTTAAAAGACCTAAATGAATTATAAATAAGTTCCCCCATTGAATTACAATTTTAACACAACTGGCCTATAACTAGTACTTTTAAATTTTTGATAGCGGTGATAAGCATTAGTTAACACTAGTTGATTATACACAAATCCTGAACTAAATTGACAGGAGTAAGAAGTGCTTATATCCTCTTCGCAATGTAGATAATCATGTGACAGCTGTCAATGTAGTGTTGGATAGGTGTTCAATGGCCCAATACTAAAACGTTTTTAATGTTTGAGCAAACTTTAAATGTTAAATGACATGATTATTTTTACTTTATGAAGTCAGTTACGAGTGCTTACAGTTCTTCAGCTCTTTAAGCTGGAAGCTGCCTAACTAAAATATAGGAAGATACTACAATCTCAGTATGTGGAAGAAATTTTCAAAAGCTGGGTAGATAAAGTCAATCTTATAGTTGCGAGCAACATCTCGCAACAAAGCTAACGAAACATACCCTCACAGATTGTTTAAAAATAATACAGCCAAAGGACGCAAAGTATTTGCTTTTGACAAATGTGTAATAAGCATAATAAATAACTTTAAAAATTTGTAATTTATGATAAAGGTATGTATACTCAATGTAAACTATTTATAACACATATATAAATTTTTCCATATGTATTCCTAATCAATTATATTAAGTATTTTGACCTGAGAAGGAAAGCACCTCAGTCCCCGGTTTGAACTTCCTTGTAATCATACTAGCAGACTATTGCAAGAACTACATTTAAAAGTAAAGATATTCTATTTACTCTTGTTTATGGTAGGAATACCAAAAATAACAAAATTTATAGGTGTACTCAATTCTTTTTAAAAGCGCTTTAGTTCTTGGGATACTCATGTTTTATTTGAAACTTTCCATTAAAGTAAGGCAAAGGTCACAAAAGGCATTATATAATATTAACATTTGTGCCAAAGAATTCCTTTACATAATGTACAATGAATTTGAGCATAGAAAACAACGTGGCCGAAAGACAGTTGAATATATTTCATCGAGGACATAAAAATATGCATATTTTTATGAATAGTCAATCGATATCTCTCAGCCGCCTCGGTATGTTTTATAGTGTGATTGAAGTGTAATTCAATGTGAAAATGATCGCCCAAACACACATCAAGGAATCAAGTCTTGCGTAGTAAAGATGTTTGAATAGCAACTTGGGCTCTTAGACCACGATGGTAACTTTGCACTTCTATAAATGATATATGTTTTGGCGAATAACAGAGTCGCTATAGATGAGAGTAATTCAACGCTTTTTTATTCAATTCACACTCTTAGGCGAAGTATAAAAGCGATATTTTGAAGGCAAGTTCAAAAAGTCGCAGTTCTTACATAATTACATACCAATCTATTCAACAGACTATTTTTTTTTTTAATTTCTAATAATTATTTATATTTAAGGGAATCTCAAACGGGGAATGCAAAAACTATTCGTCTATTTGAATTGAAGTCGTGGAGAAAAACTTCAGAATCATTTTGACTAATTCGTCACTACTTAAAAAGTGTTGTAAACTGCTTTAGGCCCGATGCGGTGAAATGCTTTAGAACGAAGGCGATCGTATATTCCAATGTTACGTTTAAGCTTACAGACATAGCAACAAAAACTTAATACATTCACGATAGCAAAAAAGCTTGGGAATTAAATGCTTATACAAAGTACTCTAGAATTCTGATTCCAAAAATACCTAGCTTATTGCTTGCTTCTAGACTTGTTCTCATAAAATCAAACCCTTTTTCTGACATTTTACCAAGCAAAATTGCACCATCATCATCATCCTTCATTAGTAGCCCACAGCTGGGCACAGAAGTCCTCTCTCAAGCAAGAGGAATTAAATATTCCCCATACTGCAATGGGTTGCAAAATTGATAGTCTAGAAATGCCAATAGAGATGATTCCATGAATTCTGACATTAGAATTGACAGTGAACTATCACGTTCAGACACATTTCATTAATAAAGAAAGAAGAACGGTATAGTAGAGAGAAGGAGACATCTATATGTCTAATAAAAATCGTTAAAGAGCGCGCAGGCAAGGAAACGTCAGTTGTCACTGTCAGTTGCCATAATGTGACAATCAATATAATAAGAGGTTATTTAACAAGAGGTTTTAATGGTTACACTTATTACTTATGCGGTGCCGTAGGCGCATTTTTTTTTATTGTGTAAATTTAACGATATTTTTCATATACTCGAGTAAAGCTAATCGAGACTTGATATAAACGATTGAAGAGTCTCCTTCAAATTTCTTTAGTAGGCCAAATGGAAAAAGCAGTTTTTTTTTAAATTCTTCCGCTGTCTTTTATACTAAAGTAAATGATGACAGATTGTCTGTAAGCACGTTAACCCATTACCTTAAATGCCGCACGTACGGTTCAATATTCTATTTGACCTGACTTTTATCACCGGTGCAAAACTATTTTAATTTAATTCGTTCTTGTCCTAAAATGGTCTGTTGTGACAATAAATGAAGTTTACGATATGACATTTTTAAGGCTCTCAATGTATCTACACTTTTACTTGACCTATGGAACCTTTCATGAATTACGTGAAATGTTTTTTTTTTATTGGACCCCCTCCCACCTTAAGGGAAATATAAAATCTACACTACATCAATTTTACTTAATACATTGTATTTTTTACATTATAACTCATTGGCGCGTCAAAACGATTCCACATCAGTAGTAAATACATTTTGATTAATATTTCTACACAGAACCAACAAAACATCTTCTTTGACACTTGTTGGCCCAGTGTGGATCTACCTAAAATCATTTCCGTAATTCACGTTTAACAAAAAGCCTTCCCCCCAAAACCTCTTCACGTAACAAATGAATGGCCCCTAACAAATTAGCTGTTTATGGTAGTGTGCTGTCGAGACTGCGCCTCAGGTGTGTGTGTGTGTGTGAGCGACTCGTGTGTGTATGTGACTGCGCGTATGTTGAATTAACGCGCACTACCCGACTTACTATGCGAGATGAGCCATTGAAGAGTTATGTCGATGTTGTCCTTCTCTTTGCACGAGATCGAGTAACAACAGATCTCTCGGTCTTGGATAGCTGATAGGTTCCTGAAAAACGAGAGGAGTGGTGTAAACTTGCAACCAGTCCTTTGAATATATTTAATATTTGTAATACACGTTTGAAGAGACAAAGTTAACAAGCTTTCTTTTGATTTCAGATAAGACTTTATCAATAGTACGACATATATAATAAACACATATCATCATTCTCATCTCATCATGTCCTACTGCTGGGAACTGGTCGCCTCTCACATAAGAGAAGGATTTAGAGCATGGACCTTTTTTTTTTGTCGTGGTGGATAAGCTTTATAGCTACTTCCGTCCCTTGGGCAGGACAGAGGTTATGTGGGAATCCCACCCATGGGTGGTCTACACGAACTAAAAACCACCACGGCATGTCCCTCTCGCTGGTTTAACTGGACGCCCGGGGGACCCGTTGTATACTTCCCGAACGCTTAGAGCATGAACCTTTTTTTTTGTCGTGGTGGAAAAGATTTATAGCTACTTCTGTCCCTTGGGCAGGACGGAGGTTATGTGGGACTCCCACCCATGGGTGGTCTACACGAACTAAAAACCACCACGGCATGTCCCTCTCGCTGGTTTAACTGGACGCCCGGGGGACCCGTTGTATACTTCCCGAACGCTTAGAGCATGAACCTTTTTTTTTGTCGTGGTGGAAAAGATTTATAGCTACTTCTGTCCCTTGGGCAGGACGGAGGTTATGTGGGACTCCCACCCATGGGTGGTCTACACGAACTAAAAACCACCACGGCATGTCCCTCTCGCTGGTTTAACTGGACGCCCGGGGGACCCGTTGTATACTTCCCGAACGCTTAGAGCATGAAACTACCACAATACACTAACTTGAGTTGGCAATGACAAATCGAGTGAGGTGTGATGTAGTAACGAGGGTTTCATAAACAAATGGAGTATCCATTCAGAGGTATGCCCTGATAATGGTAATGAATATCTTATCACTTGCAGATCTCTCACACACCATGCAGTATTGACAACACAGTGCAAAAGATATCACTTGTTGCTCATCACCAGCACAGGCACTGGCCCGTGATAACCAGCCATTGTAGTTTGTGGAGTGCCTGCTGCTTCTGTTCCATATGTTGGTTACTCATACTTACATACGCTCAATGAGGCCATGTTCGTCCAGCGCGTGCGGCAGATCGCGCTTATTGCCCAACACCAGCACAGGGATGCCGGTCAGCTGCTGCTTGTCCAACAGACTGTGGAGCTCATTCCGTGATGCCTCTATCTTGTCAGGATCGGCTGCGTCGACCATGTATCTGAGAACCGAAATTAGCTGTCGAACATATGACTGTATGATAGGACTTAATAGTTCTGGGGCTTTTGCAAATGGAAGTTTTTAGGCAGGTATATTATTATATGGTGATTGGGTTGTTTTCTAAATGACATATGGCCCGAATGTATATGGAGCTGTGCCCTTATTAAAATATTCATGACCATTAATATACAGTATATCATATTAAAGCTTATAAGTGTATGTTTACATCCATTTAAGTTTTATGATCAGAGACCAAGCGAGAGATTGTATCATCATCATCATGATCAACCCATTACCGGCTCACTACAGAGCACGGGTCTCCTCTCAATATGAGAAGGGTATGGCCATAGTCCACCACGCTGGCCAAGTGCGGATTGGCAGACTTCACACGCCTTTGAGAACATTATGGAGAACTCTCAGGCGTGCAGGTTTCCTCACGATGTTTTCCTTCACCGTTGAAGCAAATGATATTTTAATTTTTAAAAACGCACATAACTCCGAAAAGTTAGAGGTGCGTGCCCGGATTCGAACCGCCGACCTCTGATTAGGAGGCTGACGCCCTAACCACTAGGCTATCACCGCTTCATTCTTCATTCATTCGAGATTGTATAATGGAAAACAAATCAGTGTACCTAAATATTTTGATGACATATTCTTGAATACGCTATGAAACTGATTATATCAGGAATAATATTACATATAAGGGTTACACGTAGAAGAAATATTGATATTTTTTAGTTTATTTTAAAAGTAATTTTCACTTTTGAATAATTACTGAACATTTTTGTATTATGAATTGATTATTAGGGTAGAATCCGGCCATGTCATTTATTTGTACCTTTGTGTGGTATAAATAGAGCACAGTCACCAATTTCCGTTTTCTGGGGAAAAAGTTTAACATTGATAATACTTAAAGGAGGATAGGTAAAATTTGTTGCAAAACTGAATCATATTACCCCAATCTACATCTTGGTTTCCCTATCCCTTAACTTGAGATGTAAATCAGTTACTGATGTAAATTTTGATCATAATTTCTATATAAAAGATTATAACTTTATATAAGCATTTAGCAAAGATAATTTAAAAAACTTCACCTGGAAAAAACAGCATGTCCCCTACCATTTTCCATCAATTTGTGGTGTGGAATTTACAAATAATACCTAGTGCTTGCCTGACACAAGACTAAATTGGGGATAGAAAAAAAAAATTATAAGTACAAAGTGAAGTTATAAAATTCAACTTACACAATAGCGTTGACACCTCTGCAATACCTTTCCCACATAGAACGGAATCTGGGCTGACCTCCAATATCCCAAACCTAAAAGCAGTAACAAATTTAAAACTGTTGTGTACAGTTTTGTGATTAGTTTGAGGTAGGTACTTTTTTACTTTGTTAAATAATAAAGTAGGTAGGACAAAAAGATGAATGACAGGATGTTTTTGAAGGCTACCTAGCTAATACAGTTGTGATTAGAACTCCAGAGTTTTATTTATGTTCCTAAACATATTAAAAACAATTGTACCTAAAATATAACTCTGAACTAACCTATCAAGGTAATATTAATAAGAAATAAGCCTAGCTAGTGACTGGGATTTGATTTAAGGGAGAATTCATGTGACCTGCCATTTCTCCAAACTACTATTGAATATCAAGGCAAGTAAGGACTTCCTTTGTCCATATAAGTCTTGATTGCCAAGTTCAACGGTCTTATGCTGCATGTGGCCTGCAATTTCCTACATATTGTTAAATTTTAACCAACACATTTTCCCGTGCAGATTACTACATCAAAACCACTGGAGCCATAGTACTAGCAGAGGGATCATGATCAACCCATAACCGGCTCACTCCTCTCAATATGAGAAGGGTTTGGCCATAGTCCACCACCCTGGCCATGTGCGGATTGGCAGACTTCACAGGCCTTCAAAGGCCTCACTCAAGAGCATTATGGAGAACTCTCAGACCTTCATGTTTCCTCACGATGTTTTCCTTCCTTCACCATTGAAGCAAGTGATATTTTAATTCTTTAAAAACGCATATCACTCCGAAAAGTTAGAGGTGCTTTCCCGGATTTCCAAACCAAATCGCCAACCTCTGATTAGGAGCCTAACGCCCTATCACCGCTTTAGCTTAGCAGAGCAATGTCACCCACTTATTGAGCTATTTACTTATCACAGAGCTTCACAATTCACTGAGATATTTTGGTATCCCTGTAATCTTTTACTGATAATCAGCTTTCTGATTTATTAAAATTTATTAATGATTATGTAAAGACAATTCAAACAAAGCACTATCTATTGCCCACTGGGTGAATGAGCCTTCTTAACAGATAAATACTTAGCAACTATCTTTATATATGTCCCTTAAGATACACCATGTATTGTACTGTTTCTTATTATGCTATTTACATACATACTCATAATACATACACAACATATAAATATTATAAAGCTAAAACTCACTTTAATAGTGACATTGCCTTTGGTAATTTTACGCATGTTGAATCCAACTGTGGGGATCATATCTTCACTGAACTGGCCAGACTGAAAAAATTTAAACACTTTCATTAATTTACAAAATCTTCAACAATATATAATGTTGGATTCTGATTGATTCCCCTTTCCTTCATTGTTCAGTAATAAAGTTGTAACCAATAATATACTAACTTATAAAAAACTACATAGGCTCTGCTTAATTATTATTTTGTTGGTTTTCAATCACAACTCACAAGAATTGTGATTTCTAGTATTTGTTAAAACTACTTTGTTTAATATCTGACTTTGAACCAAAAAAGAAACATTTTTATTATTATTCTGTACAGATATTTATAATCTAAAATATTTTAAAAACTTTTAATTAGTATTCTTTTTTTATCATCATAAGCGTCATCCTTAACTTGTAAATTCTTTTCTTGATTTTCATAGGAGAGTAATAAGAGTATGACTCTTACTTACTCACCATCTTACACAGTACTCTGATGTGTGCTAGGTGGCTTTAATGATGATTATGATGTTAGCTTAACATTCCTTTGAAATAATTTCCCAGTAGCCAATAATTAAGTTAAGATTATGTTCATAAATGTATACTAATAATTATTACTTAATGTATAGAAATAATTAATAGAAATTTAATATGTATAACATTACGAATAAGGGCATAACTAGTTAGATTTCACTACAGTAGAGTTAATTCATTGACTGAGCAAGGTCTGAGATCTGTCAGAAACATTCAGAACTTGTGAATTTTGAAACACAGTAACTCCAAATTCACAAATGATCCAATATAATTGTAATAAAATATTCAATGTCTGTTTATAGGCATTTATCTTATCATACCTAAAAAATGTTTATATCAAGTATAAAGATAGTATTTTTGTTTGTTTTTTTATCACTAAATTGATATTCTGAAATGAAACATTGGTTTCCATTTATTTGTTTCTAAGCCTTAGAAACCGAAAAGAGCAGGGTATGTTGCATTGGCAAGCAACTGGTAGAAAGAAAAGTACAAAGAAAAGAGTTGGATTCTTGAACTAATGCCAGCAGACAGAGAAATAAAGGGCTGATGATGAAATAGATAGATAACTACACACTTTTATGCAAAAATAAAATATTAAAAAATAAGAAATTTAAAGTACAGGTTATTGATATTGCCGTAGACACCAAGGAACAGAAACTTTGGTCAATTCAATGTAAGAAAAAAAATAGCAGATTTAGCACTATCTTTTTAAATTGAAAACCTTTTTAGATATCAGGGTAGCATAATATTTCACACCGAAAAAGCTTTTATATTCTGTATTATAAATTTATTATACCATTTTATCTTAAAATCAATAAAATAGATATAGGCAAATAATGTCCATTAGGAGATTGTCATTTGTTATAAATATTACTAGCGCA
This sequence comes from Lasiommata megera, assembly GCA_928268935.1. Lineage (NCBI taxonomy): Eukaryota > Metazoa > Arthropoda > Insecta > Lepidoptera > Nymphalidae > Lasiommata > Lasiommata megera. The sequence continues at coordinate 16,626,000 of OV743313.1, read as the reverse complement.
GTACCTAATATTTCGTTCGTCCTTCTTGAAGATCTAATTTATATCGACAGATGTAAACAAAAGACTTTAAAGAAACAAATAAACTGAGTCATAAAAAATTGGAACAAAAAATACACAATAAAAATTTAATGTGCTTTTACGTAACCGTGACCAGCTAAGAAAATAATTTCAAGAATATATTATGACATCGTGAGGAAATAAAGTAAAGGGTTTCATTTTAATTGTTTTCAGTTAAAGTTTAATACATACGGCTATGACGTTAACGAAAGTTGTTTTGCCTGAATACTGTAGTCCAACCAATGTTAACTCCATTTCTTCCTTCCAAAATAAGCTTTTAATCCAATCTAGGATCCGATTGATCAAAGCTAACATTTTGATTGCGTTAATAAATATTTGTTTCAGAGTAAAGTCAAATTAAAATACGCCTTTCGGAAAAATCACTGGTGCTAACAATTTGACAGTCACCGGTTGCGTTCAATAACTGAATTTACATTACTTAGTGAATAACGTATCGGCAAAATTGTTTATTTTAATATATTTAAGTATTTAAATAACACATTATTTTTATTTTAAAAGGGGTTGAACATTACAGAAGTTTTCAAAAGAATTTTTGTGTTATTCCTATTTCTAAACGCTTAAATAAACGTATTAGTCATAGATTATAAACGATTTCCATAAGCCTTGACATTGCGAAATATAATTAATAAATAAAAACATAATTATTACCAATGCTTAAGAAAAAACTGTTAAAATTGAGAAATGAAAATTCTGGAACAAATCTTGCCAATAGAGTTTATATATTAATCAGTATTACACCACACCTCAGGAAGCAGAGGTTGGTCGGAATTTTAACCACCACCGACTTACTTAGGTAAAACAAAATAGCTTATTATAGCTTTTTAACCTAATAAAAAGATCAGGAAAAGCAAACCTTAAAAAGCACGATGGAACATGTGCATCTTGGTATTGTGAAAGTTTGACCATATATAATATATAACAGTTGCGGGCTGAGCTTAAGTGGTTCTTCTGAAGTATGAACGATATGAAGTACATTATAGAAATATGTGTAAACCTATGTTCTTTATATAATTATATGTTAAATATTAGTTTTTACTGACATGTCGTAAGTATATTATAAAAATTATAAGGGCTCTAAATTTTATTGCTACACGAAAGGTCTTCTTTTTCTTAATTCCTTTCACCAAAAAAATACTGGAATAGAATGATTTTCTAACACTAAATCAGTCCGCCTTTATTACGTCCAATGATTTTCCAAGTTTATTTTTCATTTCTTATATCTTTAATTACTTTATCATACCTTGCTGCATTTATTTAAAAAATCATAATTCAATCTTATTGTGCTAGCAATATTAATCGGTCACGTGACTTTTACGCTGTCAGCGTGGCGTGGCGCGAAATTTAAACAACCTACCTACGGTGTTAAACCGAGCATATAATATAACTAGCTGACCCGGCCACGCGTTGCTGTGGCTAAAGTTTTTGTTATATTACATTAAAGTAAACAATCTAAGAGGAACAATAAGAGAACATCAGTCACGGAGTCCACTATGCTTTTTCACATAGATGGTATTTGTAAAAAAATATGGTGATCTCCTTATTTGACTTTCTACTACTATAACCCTTTAATACAATGAAATTATTTACGAACAAAGATGAAAATGTTGATGTTGGTATACAAATTCACTGGATTGAGATTTGAAGGGGAAGTACGTTGAACACAATTAATTAAAATGTTCTCACACTTGATATTAAGCAGAAATCAATAGGTATAAAATAAAAATTTATCAGATTTATTATTTCCATTTAATTTTATAACAAATATAAGTATATTACAGTATAATACAGTAAATAACATGTGACGCTTAAACTCATGAATGAGGTAGGCAAGGCAGACAGTCTTAAACTTTTAAACATTAATATCTATTTTTTGAATTATAAATACTTTCAATTTCAATTTAATTTAACACCAATCGGTGCACAATGTTTTTGGTTAACCTGTCTTTAGCTAACACAAATAGATTCGACGGTTTCCCAACACGTGAACACGCAACATATAGTTGCCCATGAGAAAAACATGAATTTTCCAAATCTAAACCACAAATGGACATTGTTTGACCTTGAGATTTATTTATAGACATGGCGAAAGCTAAACGAATTGGAAACTGTAGCCTTTTGAAGGGTATGGTAGAATCTGATGGTATCATCGGAATACGTGGCAGCAGAACCACTTTTCCTTAAAACTTCCCAGCCAAAATGGTTGCTTCAAGAATGTTTCCGGTGATCTTTTTGATAATTTGTGGATTCAAATTACGGAGGAGAATAATAGGGGAACCAATCTTTAATCGAAGATTATGTGGTGGCATTCCAGGGATATCTAATGAATTTAAAAATTCAATCGGAAAATTTACACTTTCATTTTCATCAACAACAGTATCGATTGATTTAAAAGACATCAGATCGCCTGGTAACAACTGTTGTATCTGGAAGTTAATTTCGTCAACATCAACGTTTTTGGCTGTCATAATCGCCCGTTGACTAAGCCATCCATGATTCAAATAATTATTCTGTATATCCGGGAAAATACTCTGAATCAATTCATTTTTATCCTGAACAACAGTGCAAAAATTGTCTGGTAGTTTAATGCATTGCGTATTTGGTTGCAGTTCTTTACCGTTCCCAATATCTAGTAGTTGTTCGGAAAATATTTGTGCTGATGGATCATTTTGCAATTGTACTCGCATATTTATGGTCAATCGAAGTGTTTCAACACTTCGCCATAAGAATGATTGTTTCAAACATGCATTAATCTCATCCGCGAAAGTAGAGCGACGTACCGGTAATAATTTCAATAAGAATTGAAATACTAATTTAATCGTTTAAATATAAGAAAAAAAATCTGAAAAACTTGTTATCATAGCACATTGAAATAATAAGTGCTAAATATTTTTTAATAGAGGTTAAATAAAAACAATAAAAAAAAATATTTGTACAACTATTGAAAAAGTGTAGAAAATTGTGTATCATTTTTGCATTGACATTTTAATTAAATTTTATAATTATGTGATAATACTTACATACATATATTCAAATTAAATTATAAAGTTTTGATCAATGAAGCACAAATAAGTAAAAAACAGGATTAATATCACTGTATTATCTTCATTATAATATGAATTCAATTTACACTTCAGTCTAAATAACACGTGGCCGGCTATGCTAACACCAAAAATTTAAAAAGTGGAAATAATTGAATTATGCGGTATTTCGTTCACTGCAAAATAAATTTAATTAATTGTATAGCGTCAACAACACGTGGTAATTATGCTGTTAAAATGTAGCTTATATGACACGTTCGTAGATTTACCATAGCAGCGCCATCTATTGATTACTTACTCAACCCAGTCGAAAGGTATCGACATCTGTAAGAATCATTTGGAGTTAACAGATAATTGTGACTGTCAAATAATAACAAACAAATAATTAGCAATAAATTAAAATTGCGACTATAATTTGAGATTTAAACTATCCTATCTCTCAAGTTGGATCGAACTGCACATGGTGTGCGAATTTTATTATAATCGGTTAAGTGGTTTAGGAGTCCATTGAGGATAAACATTGTGACACGAGATTTATATATATTAAGATATATTGTAGACATATTAATTTGTGCCGAGCAGTGAACCGCGTAAATTAGTTTCTTTCAGAGACAACTTCATATCTTTAACTATTGATTAGAAATATTTACGCTCCTATGGTCGTCACTATGTAGTCTCTTCAAGCGTGTACCGCCAGGAATCACGATACTTTTCCATCACTGGTTAATCACGATAATCATGCTATCCTAAGATGATTAAATTTACATCTCTTATGAAATCCCAGTGATATTATATCGCTTGTTCCAAATAATAATATAAACATGATAAAATATAAAAAAAAAATGCAAATTCTAAGGAACTATTAGCCTGAAAACTTCTAGGACTTGAGACATCTTCAGCTTAGATAGAACTTTATTTTCTATTAAACTCTTAAACTCATTTCTAAGAAGTATGGGTTTTTCACACTGGGGGTAAAAAAGTTTTACGTTCAATATTTTTGAAGATAGAGACACATTTAAATAGACAACGATGTTACGCATAATGTACCTACCTACTAAATTTGACGTGATACCATAATATGATTATTATCCTTATAGTTTTGACCTTACAAGCCTTGGAGCACTTTGATGCAAGCTTACTCCACCAGGCCCCCGGAATGTTTTATTTAATTGCTTAAAAAGCACATAACTACGTATATTTAGAGGTGCGAGTCGGAAAGCGAAAATTTTCCCCTCGAAAAGAAGCCGATGTCTTTAACCATCTGGCCGTGAACGCTACGTCCTAATTCTATAGCTTACCTGATTTTTATTTAAGGAAATGGCTTCCACAAGTTTTATGGCCAGGGTATGCATATAATATATAAGATCTAAGATATTTGATAAAATATAGAAGATTTCTTACATGTGTTTTAGGTTAGACTGCGTTTCCCTTCCCTTCCTTCACCCGTCTGAGGTATGCACCGATTATATGCATGTGTGCACGTGTATACTACTGATTGGTACCTATATCTTGGATTTTGTTCATACACGGTACTGTCAAGGGCTAACTGGTAAGTTAGCCCTTGACTATCTCATCTGGTTACGATGCAGTCTAATAGTAGCGGGCTAAGCTGTAAGGGGTGTAAGGGTAAACTTACACTCCTAATTGGTTTCTAAATGATACATAATAATAACATAATAATTTCTTTATTTATCAAAAGCATAATTACATTTCATAACGTTGTTGTCGGTAGGGTGGCAACTAGCCTCGGCCGAAGCCGCCCACCAGACAAAAGGAGATAAGTACACGCATACGAAATAGTCATAATAATATGTTAAATCCCTATTACTTTGATATGAAAGCGTTCCGGTATGATTGTTGGTAGAGTGAAGCCTTTTAACAAACCAGACTCGAGTTCGGAATCGAACCAAAGACCTCCATGAAATTCAACAGCGCACGCACTAGGCCTCGGACGTCGTAAAAGTTGAAACAACATTTTTGACGACCTCCGTGGCGCAGCGCGTGCGCCGTTGCATTTTCAGAGTTTGAGGTCATGGGTTCGATTCACGGCTCGAATCTAGTCTGGTGGGAGGCTTCAGCCATGGCTAGTTACCACCCTACCGACAAAGACGTGTTGCCAAGCGATTTAGTGTTCCGGCACGAGGTCGCTTAGTAACCAATTAGGAGTATGGATTTACAATACCCCTAACTGGTTAGTCCGCTACCATCTTAGACCGCATCATCACTTACCATCAGGGCTGACTTGTAGGGTATCCACCGAATTTATGAATGTGAGCACGTGCACGCCATAGATTATAGGTACCTATATCTCGGACCGTGGCAAGGTGAGGGTAAATCTGCTCCGTTCCAAGTTTCCTTTGGTTTTGAAATCGGGCCCGGTTGCCTTCAAGGTCCGTCGCGACTTGCGGCTCTGAGCGTGACGTACAAGGGGCGACGTCGCCGTGGCACGTGTAAGCTGTAAACACGTGTAAGGAAGTGCGGCATTTGAAGCAAAGATCACCCAATGCGCAGAAACGACAACCAATCGGTATTAGTCACCTAGTCAATCTTATAACTAAAGAAATTATGGTATAAGGTGTCTGGTGGGAGGCTTCGGCCGTGGCTAGTTGCCACCCTACTGACAAAGGCGTGTAGCCAAGCGATTTAGCGTGCGTAAAGTTAGCCCTTGACGGCTATCTCACCTGGTGGTAAGTGATGATGCTGTCTAGGATAATAGCGGGCTAACCGGTTAGGAGTATGGTATATCCACGTTCCTAATTGGTTTCTACACGACATCGTGCTGGAGCGCTAAATTGTTTGGCGACACATCTTTGTCGATAGGGTGGTAACTAGCCAAGGCTGCAACCTCCCACCAGACCAGACTTGAGCCTGGAATCGAACCCAGGATCTCCAACTTTATAATGCGACAGCACGCACTGCGCCACCGATGTCGTCAAAAGTAATATCGATAATAAATAGCAGAGATAGCCTAGTGGTTCAAAATTTGGTCTCTGTATTAAATTCCTCGGCACTTCCTCGTTTTAAGGGATTAACGCTTGCTGTAATCTGCATGCCTGAGAGCTCTCCATAATGTTATCAACGGCGTGTGATGCCTATTAATCCACATAGGGCCAGCATGGACTTAAATCTTCTCTTACTGCAATGAGGGCCGTGTCCGCTATTATATAATTCCCTTACAATAAATAATTGAATAATAAATAGAAGCAGGCGTTACTTTGCGGAAGTCCATGATAAACAATAAACAGCAAGTATAATGTGCTATATACAAGCGAGAAAAGTAAAGTCAACTTTACTTTTCGCGCTTGTGAAGCCAACATCTCCCGAGGATGATCCGGTGTCAGGTCGAAACGTGCGTAGAGGTTCTAGTGGAAGATTTTGTGTGGTGTTATATTATACAAATCTCCCGGTTGTCGGCGGAATATAGCAAATTATACTTGCTGTTTATTGTTTATAAATAATTGAATTTATTAATTGTTTGATGACAATGACTTTTGTATGAAATACATGTACTACACATTGAAGTGGGCAAAGACACTCTATTTACACTTCATTTCACTTATTAATTGCGAATATCCAGCCATTTAATATAGAATAAAAATAAAGAATCAAGAACGCAATCTGCTTCCGCTTGTTTTACTGAAATCTGTTCAGCGGTTTAGGCGTTAAAAGATATTTTTGTTTGTCTTAACAAAGTTGGTATGGATTTTAAATACTTAAGTATACCTTTTTTAGAAAACTAATACAAGTTAAGGTAATAAAAGAAAAATAGATTACGCAGACCTCCTGTCGCAGTGGTGAGCGCTGTGGACTTATAAATGAAAAGTCCCGGGTTACAGGGGCAATTAAAAAATTAATCAGTTCTTAATTATTACATTTATATATTTTAAGATGTATATTAGTATGGTTATAGTATAGTATAGTATGGTATATCTATATATATAAAAGCGAAATACCACTGACTGACTGACTGACTGACTGATGATCACGATATCTCAGGAACTATAGAACGAACGAACTTGAAATTTGGAAGGTAGATTTCTTTTATAAAGTAGAGGTCAGCTAAGAACCGATTTTGAGAAAATCCACCCCTAAAGGGTTGAAATGGGGGTTGGAAGTTTGTATGAAAGTCCTTTATTTTTGAAGTTAGAGACATGAAAGTTAGCAACTAAGTTTTTAATTATTAATGATAAAGATCTGTATAATCAATGTTACGGAAATCTACCCCAAAGGGGGTGAAATGGGGGTTGTAAGTTTTCATGAGGATTCTATGTTTTCAAAGTTAGGGACATGAAAATGGGCATTTAGGTAATTTGTTTTAAATAATAAAAACCTGTATACGCAATATTACAAAAATCCACCCCTAAGGGGTAGAAATGGGGGTTGGAAGTTTGTATGAAAACCTATATTATTGAAGTTAGAAAAATAAAAGTTGGGATCTAAGTTGTTAATTATAAATAATATAGATCTGTATAATCAATGTTACGAAAATCTACTAAAAGGGGGGTGAAATGGGGGTAGGAAGTTTTTATGAGGATTCTAAATTTTGGAAGTTAGGGTAATGAAAATTGGCATTTAGGTAATTTGTTTTAAATAATAAAAACCTGTACACGCAATATTACAAAAATCCACCCCTAAGGGGTAGAAATGGGGGTTGGAAGTTTGTATGAAAGTCCTATATTTTTGAAGTTAGAGACATGAAAGTTGGCAACTAAGTTGTTAATTATAAATAATAAAGATCTGTATGATCAACAATGCGAAAATCTACTCCGTGGAGGGTGAAATGGGGGTAGGAAGTTTTCATGAGGATTCTAAGTTTTCGAAGTTAGGGACATGAAAATTGGCATTTAGGTAATATGTTTTAAATAATAAAAACCTGTATACGCAATATTATAAAAATCCACCGCTAAGGGGTAGAAATGGGGGTTGGAAGTTTGTATAAAAGTCCTATATTTTTGAAGTTAGTGACATGAAAATTGGTAATTAAGTTTTTAATTATAAATGATAAGGATCTGCATAATCAATGTTATGAAAATCTACACCAAGGAGGGTAAGATGGGGGTTGGAAGTTTTCATGAGAATTCTATGTTTTCGAAGTTAGGGACATGAAAATTGGCATTTAGGTAATTTGTTTTAAAAAATAAAAACCTGTATACGCAATATTACAAAAATCCACCCCTAAGGGGTAGAACAGGGGTTGGAAGTTTGTATGAAAGTCCTATATTTTTGAAGTTAGAGACATGAAAGTTGGTAACTAGGTTGTTAATTATAAATAATAAAGATCTCTTTCAATCAATGTTACGAAAATCAACCCCAAAGAGGGTAAAATGAGGGTTGGAAGTTTTTATGAGGATTCTTAAGTTTTCGAAGTTAGGGACATGAAAATTGACATTTAGGTTATTTGTTTTAAATATTAAAATCCTATACACGCAATATTATAAAAATCCACCCCTAAGAGGTTAAAATGGGGTTTTTGAAGTTTATATGAAAGTCCTATATTTTTGAAGTTAAAGACATGAAAGTTGGCAACTAAATTGTTAATTATAAATAATAAAGATCTGTATCAATCAATGTTACGAAAATCTACCCCAAAGAGGGTAAAATGAGGGTTGGAAGTTTTCATGGAGATTCTAAGATTTCGAAGTTAGGGACATGAAAATTGACATTTAGGTTATTTGTTTTAAATAATAAAAACATTTAAAAAATCCACCCCAGCCCCAGGTAAGGGGTTGGTAGGAATGTTTTGCGTTTTTGGAATTAGAGAAATTAAAATCGGCAATTAGAGCATTACTTTTGAGTAATAATACATGTACTTAGGTATAAGCTCTTTTGCAAAATCACACCTTGAAAGTAGAAACATAAAGAATGAAAAGGAATTTAGAAGTTAACCGTAAGACCGTTAAGACCGTAGAGCCGTAGACATTGCTAAAAAAATAATTTGTACAAGTCCGAATAGTAATATTATAAATGCGAAAGTGTGTTTGTATATTGGTATGTCCTTCAATCACGTCGCAACAGAGCAATGGATCGACGTGATTTTTGAAAGTATAGTTGAGGATCTGGGAAGTGACATAGGAGAGTTCCCGAAGGAATTTTTACAACTTATTCTGACTGAATTTTAAAAACTTATTCCACGCGGACGAAGTCGCGGGCGCCAGCTAGTATATATATATATTTGTTTATATCAAGGTATTTATTTATGTATATATTTTGCACCACCTTCTTCTTTCCGTATCTCTATATCTTCTACATATTTGGTTGCCTGGAAGAGATCGCTATGTAGCGATAAGGCCGCCAAATTGTATACTACTGTGTCTGTTATTTTCTGTCTTTTTTTGTTTTATTTTTCCTTTTTCGTGGTGTACAATAAAAGTGTGTAAATAAATAAATAAATAAATTATTTCTGGTCTGGTCTGATTAGAATCTTCAGCCGTCGTAAAAGATTTAACATTGCAGTATGATGACGCGTATAAACTTATCAGGATTATAGATTTCATTGCCATACCCCTGAACAGGTGCATCATCACTCAACGGTCTAGCGCTGACGTGTAGTTTTTTTTATACACTACAAATTAGCCCTTGACGGCAATCACACATGCTGGTAAGTGATAATGCAGTCTAAGATAGTTAGGGATATGGTAAATCCATACTCCTAATTGGTTTCTACGCGGCATCTTGCCGGAACGTTTGACGACACGTCTTTGTCGGTAACTAGCCACGGCCGAACCCTCTCTCCACACCAGACTCGAGCCGGGAATCGAACCCAGGACGAACCTGTAAGGGGTATGGGAAACCTATACTCTTAATTGGTTTCTACGCGACATCGTGCCGGAACGTTTAATCGCTTGGCGACACGTCTTTGTCGGTAACTAGCCAAAGCCGAATCCTCCCACCACACCAGACTCGAGCCGGGAATCGAACCCAGGACCTCCAGCGTACGCGCTGCGCCACGGAGGCCGTCAAAATATTGGGTACCTATGCCCGCCACACTCGCTCGCAGCGGTGCCACGGCCCCGCGCAATAACTAACTATGTAAAGCTATTTCGGCCTGGAATTAGGTGATGTTGATAGAACGCAGGTGACACATGGCGCTCAATGTGCCTTATAGGGCTACTAACAGTCTACTGATAGTAATAATATGGGCGCGATTGGAAGTTGGAACCCTTTTATCTTTAGTTTTAAGTTGGCGAGCGTAGTAACACCATCACTACGTAGATTAAATAATGAAAAATACATATATGAACGGTTCATAGATATTTTTTTTTTTTTTCTCTTTTTATGGCTTTACACAGATTAGCCAATGTCAAGTTTATAGCATTGTGAAATTGAAATTAGCCAACAAACATTAATTCAAGAAAAGCCGCGCCTGCTATATACTAAGTCAACCGCCTTTCTCCCTGTAAAAGATTTCTTTTTCCTCGTTTTATGGTTTTACACAGATTAGCCAATGTCAAGTTTATAGCAATGTGAAATTGAACTTAGAGAAAAATGGCGGGAAACTTCGCACTCTGCGGACGCGGCACCCTCAAACCTTTCCCAAATTAATACCTGTTAACCATTCAAAAAACTAGCCACTACACAAACGACACTAAAACTACAATGTCCACGACACAACCAACACCAGTCCTTTTCAAAATTAGCCAACAAACATTAATACAAGAACAGCGTGAAAAAACCGCGCCCGCCTTATACGAAGTCTCTTGCCTTTCTCCCTGTAAAAGATTTGTATAAATAAAGCTATGTTTGATTTGATTTGATTTATGTATCTGTGGTATTTGACATATCTTTTTTTTTATTACTTTAAAATTTTTGGTACCTACTCTAGGTGAGTACCAAAAATTTTACATAGATAATAAATTATTTCTATGTGTGAACGAGCTTGTATCCGAACTGCTACCTTTACGATTTAGGATGTCTACCTACTTATAATATTATTCATGTGTTTAATTGAGAAAAACGAACATCGCTTTTATACCAGTTACTCGAACTAAAAACCACCAGGGCATATCCCTCTCGGTGGCTTTGCTGGACGCCCGAGGAACCCATTGTATCCTTCCCGGACTTCCTAGACGTTACCAGTTACGTACCAATCACTGTAAGAGCATCTGAAAAATACCTTTAAATTTTAAGCTCAAGCGAGAATTACAAGAACGATGCGAGATTAGAACAAATCTCAATCATTATTAACCCTATTTTTTACAAAGTCATTGATTAAAATGGAAAATTGAATGACACTAGTGTCTACAATCATTTTAGTTAGTGTATACTCGGGATCAAAAGCACGGTAATATTATCTAAATATTACCGTGTCAAAAGTCTATAGACGATAATTGCTGTAGCGAGATCGCTTTTTTGAAACTCTCACCATTTTATTTTAATTTACACTAGGTATTATGACAGGCTTAGCATTCTGCTCTCATTCCAGAAACTCTTCTTGTTTGTATAACTGAGTGTCAATAAAATCGCCTTGGTAGTACCTACTTACCTACATTTTTACCCGTACCCCGTACCGCACGTGTCCGGAGCCAGGCATCCGGTAAGTTTGCAAATGTTACACAAGTTTAGGGTTTTTTTTAATAAAATAAAAACAAATATTCATACATTTATAACGACGCGACGACGAACGTATAGAAGAAAAAGTAATTGTAAGCCGATTTTTTCTGAAGCTATATTGACGTTGGTAGTTAAATTTCATGCCGTCACGAAAAACGGCATAACGCATAACATTATGTGCCATCATGTTGCGTTCACGTAAATTCTACTATCAACCTAGATGTTTCACATCTGCAGGGCGTCCCATGAAGGCCAACTCAAGCAGTTCAATTTTATCAACTCTTTCTGGGTTCACTGTCTCTGTAAAACAGCGTAAGCTGTACCTATTATAGTTTATATGAAAGCATCTGTTCCAATGCAATTGCTCTAGTTAAAACTAACATGGAAAATATTAAGGATCCGTATACAAAATTTAATTTTTTTTAGCATGAATTTCTGTAGAAGCATTCTCTAGAAGTTTTTTAAAGGCATTTTCCATTAACAGTCATTACATAGGAGTATATTATGGTCTTTTACTTAAGTGTTCTATATCTAAATATTTCATGTGTACCTGAGGTCCAAACCTAAAAACCGGGTTACAAACAATCGGCGCTGCAAGGGCATAAAATGTCTCGTGGGCAACCCTGGACCGTGCACATTCCTACACCCGTGCCATATTTTGACGGCGGCGTAATCACATGACTAGGCTAGCCGGCCGGCGATGTTGCCCGCGCGCTCAGAAACACCGCGAGCGTCTCACAACGCTGACGTTGTTGTTGTACACGTAAAAACAACAAACAACGGAACGAACATCAAAAAACAACAAACAATCTTGTGGACTATTATGAGTGGAGATAGCATTGAGTTGCACTAACTCTGCAGTGTTTTGTTTTGTGCAATACATGTAAATTTTGTGCCCATACGGGAAAAATGTGACATATAAAATTTAGCGGAATATAATTATTTTGTGATAGTGGTGACAGTCGATTCCTTTTTTCTGCTTGCGATTAAACTTTAATATGGAAACACGTACTTATTGGGAGGATAACCTGCACCCCGTTAAATTTGACAAGTGAGTACATACAGCATCTGTTGTTTATATTATTAAACTAAACTGGGTCACTATTGTGATGATATCAATACGGACGAGGAAAATTTCCAGAGGCTACGTGCTTACGTACCTGTTTTTGTGAATGAGTCTAGGGTATTAGTACATTTTGTTTACCACGTGTGCTCTTTGACAAACTACTTATATATACTAGTAGTGGAAAATTTTGAAGAGGACTATAAACAAACAGCTGTTAATGATTCATTTACACGTAGGTATTGAAATACAATCAGTCAAAATATATTCTCAATACTACCTTCACAAGGTCTATAGACTTGAAAGTCGATAATAATTCCTAGAATTTCATTTAAGTAGGCAGACTTTTGTGAACAAGAAACGTTTATTGGTCAATTTCGGCCAACTTCGAATTTTTAATACAGGTACAATTATTACTTATCGAACTAACTCCATTTTCTATATAGGTACCATTATTTTCCCATATTTCTGCATATTCTGCAGTTAAGGAAGTATAAAATATGGTACCTACCACCTCAATGTTAAGTGACTTACTGGTAGTTCGTAGTTTTTGGATAATCTTCGACCTTTAAATAATTAAAGTAAATAAACTTTTATAAACCATAAACGATAAACTTTTTTATCTTGAATCTATGAACATTAAAAACTTAGAATAAGGTTCTTATCGAAAGGAAGAAAATTATCGTTAGCCATTTTTTATCAATAAACTTATTGTTCATATTTATAGCCTTTAACTTCTAGACTGTCAAAAGTTAGAAAGCCATTTGAGTGATAACAGGAAGTCTAACGGCGGAAGAGCTTTGTGGCGTCCAATAACGCTCAGATCATAATTTAAGATGTTTCTGTGTAGAAAGAAGGATCTCATCTACTGAGCCTAGAATTTTGGCGGGTTTAGGATGGCGGTAAAGCGGAAATGTCATCAAATAAACCAAATATTGGAAATACTCACCGACATAGACATAATAATAATAATTTTATGGTAGGTAACTGTTTTGAACGAAAGTACGGTCATTGTTTTGACTATTGACGTCGTCTAAGCCGAGGTTCGGCCTCACAGGAGGCGCCCTTTCGCAGACGTTCAATAAGTTTCCCCGAGCCCTAGGGCTCAAAATTTCTTCTGAGCTTCTCTCGGAAGCTCGCCAAACAGCCCGGTTACGCTGTCGCAACCAATAGGGTTAGCACAGCTAATAGTCAGTCCGAAAAAAAAATACCTACCTAAATGCAATATCTGGTATGCTTTACGTTTATTTGCACAATAGATGGGTTCACGTTTAATGGATAATATAATGTAGCGTAGGTAATTGCTAAAAAATTGCGTAATAAATTATCCTATCCAGTAAAAATTCTGCCTAACAGCTCCTTAAGATTCATTTAAATTTGGAAAGGTACTACGTAAAGGTATTTACTACCTACTCAGAATCAATTCAATGCGAGGAGAAGGTTGTTACACGATTCCACGAATTAGGAGGTCAAGGTCGTTTTGTTTACGAGGGATGTTTGCCTGAAATCATAATACCTACGTAATTAAATTAGAACCAACCTGAGTTTGCCTACTTCTATAATCGAAAAGGAATTTTCCCCGGGCGTGGGATATTAATTAGATGAAAACTTAGCTTTGAGATTTGACATTTTAGGGCTAAGTTATCCTTAACTTGATAAATATACTATGAAATTTTGGTTCAAACTACTAACCTAACTGAAAAGTGTATTTATGACATGTGAACCAGTCAAAGTGAATAGGAAAAATACACATGCATGGGAAGGAATAGAGGGAATTTTAATGATTCAAAATATATGGGATCTTCTTTATTTAATAGGTAAAAATTGGGAATTTATATTTAAAATGGTTCAGTAAATTATGAAGGAAGGTACCTTATTGTAAGCCAGAAAAGATGTAAACATTCATTTTGGTATTAAAACGCTGGAAATTGCTTTTACAGCTCGTTAAAGTAGGTGATAGGAATATACATCTATTAATGTAAATTTCAAATTCTAAAAAATACCTTTATTAAAATTCAAATTCAAAATAATCTTTATTCAAATAGTCCTTAAAAAGGCACTTTTGACGCGTCAATAATTTACATAGTAGTTATTTCATGGTGATAACTATATTCGTAAACTTAAAACTAAAGCTTTGAGGGTTCCAAACGCGCCCCGGTCTAAGAAGAAGCCCACAACAAACTTAACTTATTATAAAAATAATACGTAAATAATTGTGCAAGGTCGAGTCATTGCAAGGTCATTATCATTCAAACAATTCGGTGGCATTATTAATCAATAAGCAATATCGATTGTCCGAAAGGTCTACGCAGCGTTATTCCGATCGAATCTAACACGAAATTCGAATGTCGGCGAAAGCGAGCGGCGAAACTAAAATAGCCGAACACGTGACTCGAGACCGGGGAGCGCTGCACGCGTGAAGCCGGCCCCGCTTCGACACGCCGCGCGAAACGTGACCGCACGCACACTGCGACACCGCACACTCCGTGTGTACATGATCACACTTACGCACACAGACGCAACAACGCACGTTCGCTATCGTCCGACTCCACTGAGAAACGCGACTCGGTAAAGACTTTAGTCATTCATCATATTATAGTTAAAAAAAAAACTTCAGCAACAGTGCTCTTTGAGCGATAAGACTGCTTTATTGAAGCTGTTTTCGCTTTAGTTTTGTGATCCGTTTTCTTACAACTTTTTGTAATAAAGCGAGTATTTATTTATTTTTATTATATAAACGATATGGTAATGTGAATATATTTTTTTAATTAATATATAGGATAGGAATATAATAGGAAACTCATTACCCAACTAGCCCTTAATGGACCAAAAATATATAAACATACTACTAAATAGAAATGCCTGCGTTTAAAAAAAAATTGGAATTTAAACTAATGAATAAAATATTAATTTTGTAACAGCATCAGTATCCCCACGATACACGATTACCTAGTGTGGGTCCCAGCGGATGTACTAAACTTTGTAAAGTTGTTTTTTGGCAAATAATTTTTTTTTCAGTATATAATAAAAAAAATCTACCGCCGCGCCGTTGTTGTAGTCACGGTGACGTTCGAATAGCGTCGTGGTAAGTGGCACCCATATGGCACTAATTTACTTGACCGAATGGGCTGGTAGTTCGATAGGGGGAACATTGGATAAGGCACCTCCCACTCGAGAAGACGCCTCGCGTTTCGCGATAAGCTTATCATCAAATAAAATATGAAACACGTTTTATCCAAATTAATTTTTTGTCAACATTTTATTATGATTCAAAGTTCTATAAATAGTTGCTACAAATTAATAGGAATTTTACTTTGATGTTATAATTTGATTCCAGTCTTGCGTAGAGGTGGGTGTGATATCGATATAATGATGTCGAATAATATTTTTTGCCATAAAACTTATGGCTTATTATTGTATGGCTTATAAAATAATTACTACACCTCATTTTTTATTTAGTTAATATTATTCCCCAACTGCTGTACGTATGAAGCCTCATAATAGAAGCGGAAATTTAGAGCTTAGACCAGGCTTGAATGGGAATTGAAAATTTTTCTTGTTTAAAAAAAAAATGCATGTTGGTGTATTCCTTACGATGGAATGTGGAAATTAGCGAGAATTTCAAGTTAGATCCCAAGAAACGATAATATTTGGAAGAACCAATTGGGGTGTCAAGGTTTTGAGCAACAATCACGTAGCTTTAGGGTTGCCAGGTCCGGTCTTATAATTTTCGGGTCAATTCCAGGGTAACGTACGGTTGTATTGAAGCGTGAAAAAATAAAAAGTATGCTAACAACAAAAGCCTTTTGCTTCTATGTTATGTATTTTTTTTTTTTTTTTATAAACTTTATTGCACAAAAAAAAACTGTACAAAAAGGCGAACTTAATGCTAAAAGCATTCTCCACCAGTCAACCTTGGTACATTACGAAAACTGATGGTAGGCGCACGACCAAAAAAAAAAAAACAGTAAATGTATATATATAAAAGTAATAGATAATATAATAATATAATAATAAATAAATACAAACAGATAATTAAAAATATATAAATATAAAAAAAAAAAACAAAGAAAAAAAGAAATGCAATACGAGCATTACATTTTCTGTACAAGCACCAAATAAAAAAAAAAAATGGTTAATACCCACAAAGTAACAATTTTCTTACTCTAATTTTAAAAGAAGAAACACTTTGCAACACTCTAATGTCTTCAGGAAGTGAATTCCAAAGTTGAATAGCTTGGGAAAAAAACGAATTAGCCAGACAGGTTGAGGAAGGTGCACAAAAACTTAGTTTTGAATTATAAGAAGAGCGAAGTTCCCGCTGACTAAGAGAAGGAAGGTAATGAAAGTGAGTTTTTAAGTAAGAAGGAGAGGAGTCATTATTAAGAATGGTAAAGAGAAGACATAAGGTTCTTAATTTTCGTCGGTCACGCAAATTTAGCCATTTTAATTGCGATCGGTAGTGAGAAATATGGTCAAATTTACGTAGGTTGAAAATGAAACGGATACAACAATTGTGTAGTCTTTCTAATTTACCTAGAAGAGCGGTGTTTAAATCTAAATAACACACATCCCCATAGTCAAGAAGAGGTAGTATGAGAGATTGAATAAGCATGACTTTAGTTCTGACTGGAAGGAAATTTTTGAACCTGTAAAATGAACGTAGTATACCATGAATTTTCCGGCTGACTTCAGTAATATGATGTGTCCATGAGAGAGTACTGTCTAAATAAAGGCCCAGATTCTTTACATGACTGCTAAACGGTACTACGGTAGAATCATATTTAATAACGGGCAAGCTATTCAAATTAACCTTCTTAAGCAAACGAGCACCTCCTAAGACGATGGCTTGACACTTACTCGGGTTAACATTTATGCCAAAGAGCATAGACCACAGTTTGATCTTGCGCAACTCATCATTCAAAACACCAATAGCAGTTGGGAGATTGTCTAAGTCAGCTTGAGCATATAACTGCAGGTCATCTGCATAAAGATGATAAGAGCAACCAAGATTTATCGTTATAAGATTTATAAAGACCGAGAACATAAGTGGAGAAAGAATGCCTCCTTGGGGAACTCCAGCATTCAAGTTCTGCCAATCAGATGAAGATTGGGAAAAGCATACCTTTTGTTGGCGATCCCGGAGGTAAGAAGAAATCCAATCCAGAGCTTGGGAGGAGAATTGCAAATGAGTGAAAATAGAAATTAGGATATCATGATCAACAGCATTAAAAGCGTTAGTGAAGTCAATGAGAACTAATACAGTGATCAAGGATTTATCCACACCTTGCCTAATGTCATTGGTAACCTTTAGGAGAGCAGATGTAGTGCTATGGCCAGAGCGAAAGCCTGACTGAAAAGGGCTTAGTAAGTTAAACTTAAAAAGATGATTGGAAATTTGCTTATGTGCACATGCTTCAAGAATCTTTGACAAAAAGGGCAAGACAGATATAGGTCTGAAATGAGATGGAAGAACAGGATGTGGAACTTTGGGAAGAGGGTAAACGAAGGCTTTCCGCCATATAAGAGGAAATTTCCCAGTAGATAAAGAAAAATTGATGATATGAAGAATTGGATCCACAAGATGATCTAACAGTGATGTAATCATAAACCGACTAATGCCATCGCACCCAATAGCTTTCGATTTTATAGATCTTATTGTTTTCGTTATACTTTCACTATTTACTGCTATAAAAGAGAAGGAATCAATAGCCGTTTTGGGAAGGATTTTTTTCCACTTTTATTCTGTTTATACTTATTGTGCAATAAAGTTGTTTATATATTATTTATTTTAAACAACTTGTGAAAGTGTTTATTTGTTTTGCCCAACTCGAACTAAGCCTAAAATGGCATGTAAATATCTGGACAATTATGGCGTCAAATTCTAAACATAGTCCCGGATATTAAACTCAGAAACCCCAGCCTTGTTATTGGTCAGTCTACGTCCTGTGTTATTATTTTACACATCGAACAAAAATTGTTGAATGACGTGCATACGATACCAAGAAGAGTGTATGAATGAGACAATATTATTGGTTGTGCGAATGGGAATGAGAGAGACAGTCGATACGTAGCTATAGGCTATCAAGCATGGAGGAAAACGTGATCGCAGTCAGTAGGTAGGTACAGTTATTTGTGATGACTCAACGGATTCATTCTAGTTATCGTTCGCACTTACGTAAGGCGCACGAATTACAGATAGCTAGGTAGGTTCGAACGACGACGGCTTCAATGATTTCTCAAGGAAATTTGAATAGCATTGCTTAAGTTTTAGTTGTTTATTTAACCCAGAAAAAATCTCTGTCACCCATTGGTGTACCCACCAGGGCCCCGTGTTCGCTATCGATATTATTACTCAGTCGACCATATACTTACTCAGACCCTAAAGTACTTACCTACATATTTATTTACTAATGAAAAGCAATGATGATAAAAAACGTTGATAATTTTTTTTAAATAACTTTGTAACTTGCATTTTTTTATTTAACATAAATTCAGGGGGAAAAAAACAATAGAGCGTAAACACAAATTTTATAGGTATCCACATACCCATTATATACCTATCACCATGATCAACCCATTACCGGCTCATTACAATAAGCAATGTGTTAATGCAGGGATAATCTCTCCATTCATCTACATATTAATCTTTCGCATTTAAGTGTAATAACTGGTAATAGTGGCAAGATTTTAGACATTTTTGGACATCCTGTAGAAAGACTTGTTATGCTGGAGATTTTCATAAACGAGTACCTATTATCAGTAATGAAATAATATATAGTGACCCGTCTGCTGGTAAGCCAGAGTTTTTTTTATATGCTAGAATAACTTGTAGCATATATCTTTTTTTTTTATCTCACCTCATAGTAAGTGATGATGCAGTCTAGGTTGGTAGCGGGCTAACCTATTGAAGGTATGGCCGGCCCATACTCCTTATTGGTTTCAACGCAACATCGTGCCGGAACGCTAAATCGCTTGGCGACACGTCTTTGTCGGTAACTAGCCATGGCCGAAGCCAGACCAGACTCGGCCGGGAATCAAACCCAGGACCTCCAACTTAATAATGCGACAAAGTAAATCATAAATCTGTAGGGTAGTCAAATTTCTCAGCAAATAATTAGGTGAGACCGTAAGGCCATTGAGCTGTGATAGACTAGTGGTTAGGGCGTCCGCCTCCTAATCATAGGTCGGGGGTTCAATCCCGGGCATGCACGTCTAACTTTTCGGAGTTATGTGCTTTTAATATCACTTGCTTCAACGGTGAAGGAAAACATCAACTTCGAATTTCGACATTGCATAAACACACATATGTATACTTTCATACCCACACACACACACATTATTATATTACATACACTTTGGCTAAGACTTACATATACACAAACATTCACCGCATTATATTACACACATTCACAAATTTTTCATGTTATCAATTCTAATGCTATAATTTTCTTTAAATTGATTTTGTTTAAATTGTCAAATGGCCTATGTAATTTTTTTAATCCTTTTATTTTTGTGGAACACTGTATTTATCTCTTGGAGGGCGATGATTACTGCAACACAGTTTATACTTCGGCAGGATCATCGATTTCATGTGTTTAAGCTGCCTGTATTGTTTGTTTCCAAATAAAAATCATTTATCTTCGATACACGAATCTACGATTGCGATAATGTAAAAACACGTTAGGGTACAGTTGGGTCGCCGGCCTGGTTGCGGTTGTGTGCGCGAGCGAAACCCGTGACCCGGCCACCAGGCGGCGGGAAAGGATATACACCGTGGGGGTTTAGTCAGTAAGAGTCTGACATAACTGCCGCGTCTCCTCGGACGCGGGGTATCCATGAGGATTACCCACGTTAAAAAAAAAAGGGTACAGTTGGGTGGGGGAAATCTGAAAACGTAAATACACTATTATTAACCGCAAAGAATTGCTTTTAAATCGCTGCTATTTTTTGCAAAGCCGTTTAAAAATAGATCCAACAATACAATAGGTAAATAAATGAGAAACAGGAACGTTTAAAAATGGTCAATGGCCGACGCGAACAATTAAAAAGTTAACGAAACACGTGAGTCGTGACGTCTGCCTGTTGGTTGCGCATAAAATACAGAACACGTGTTTCTATTAAGGGCCTTTTTCTTTTTTGT
Organism: Lasiommata megera; assembly: GCA_928268935.1. Classification (NCBI taxonomy): domain Eukaryota; kingdom Metazoa; phylum Arthropoda; class Insecta; order Lepidoptera; family Nymphalidae; genus Lasiommata; species Lasiommata megera. The sequence goes on along the minus strand of OV743313.1, from coordinate 16,605,128 downwards.
CGTGGTGGAAAAGCTTTATGGCTACCTCCGTACCCTTGGGCAGGAAGGAGGTTATGTTGGACTCCCACCGTTGTATACCCAAACTAAAAACCACCACGGCATGTCCCTCTTGTTGGTTTGACGACCTCCGTGGCGCAGCGCGTGCGCTGTTGCATTTTAAAATTGGAGGTCCTGGGTTCGATTCCCGGCTCGAGTCTGTTCTGGTGGGAGGCTTCGGCCGTGGCTAGTTACCACCCTACCGACAAAGACGTGTCGCCAATCGATTTAGCGTTCCGGCACGATGTCGCGTAGAAACCAATTAGGAGTGTGGGTTTACCATGCCCCTAACAGGTCAGCCCGCTACCATCTGAGATTGCATCATCACTTACCATCAGGTGAGATTGCCGTCTAGGGCTTACTTGTAGTGGATTTAAAAAAAAAACCCCCAGGGGACCCGTTGTATACTTCCCAGAATATTAAGGACCCGCCATATAGTGTAAACCGACCCCGGTCAACGTGTCTTCATTGTTTTGGCACAGAATACAAAGTAGTACAAGTACGTTGCAACGAATGGGAAAAAAATACTGCATACGGTAACTGAGCGCGATTGAAATTGATTTCTGTTAAGAAATAGATAATGTAGATAGAAAGAGATGGCTATGTAATATCAAGCCCGTCATATTGATTTCGTTGTATTGGTTTAAGTTAGTTTAATTGTTAAGTATATAGATTCATATAATTAGGTTTAAGATACTTGACAACAATTGCAAAAGTACCCGGTCTTCTCAACCACTAGTGTTGAAAAAAATTGGAAAATATTTATTTGCCAAAAAACAACTTTACAAAGTTTAGTACATCCGTTAGGACCCACGCTAGGTAATCCTGTAACGTGGGACCCAATTCACCGCTATTAACAATGTATGTTTACAATTGACGCTCGGTAAAGTGACAAATAAATTAAGACTTAAATAAACATTTAAATTACAAACTATAAAAGTTTGAAAAACAAATGTATCATTTCAGGTAAAGCTAGTTGGTACAAGTTCAGATTCTAATGCCCTTATTTCAAAGACATGAGCAGTTTTTCGATTGTGTGAGTGCCCTTCTATTTTTCCTGCCCCGTATAACTTCAGTACCAATTTAAAGCGTGAATAGGCATCTCCGGTAGTGACGCGCTTCTCGTTGACTTCGTCAATGTCTTTCGTCAAAGAGATAATGAGTGACACACTTATGGACAAGCAGACAGCTAACAAGTGAATGAAAAGCTTCACTATTACTACACTGAAGACTTGCGAAAAATACAGGTGATATTTAACACAGATATATAACAAACGTAAGGCCCTTAAGTTCTGATAAACTTTTTGAGATCAAAACAAGAATTACGCACGCCTAACATTTATTACTACATTCTTAGATATTTTATAACTACCAAATATCGTAAATACCCCTATTTTAATTGCATTAAGGGGGAAAATATATATAAAAAAAAAAAAAATTAATTCATGATTGCCGAACACTGCACGAATCAAAATCGGTCAACCATAGACCAGGATTTCCTGCCGATTTATTCGCTATTGCTTTTCCACAATCACCTCAAAAATTGGAAAAATCTATATGTTACAGTTTATATTATAGTCTACGTAATTTAATACTTATAATATTTCATATATAAACTATCAATCAATAAAAAACAGGCTCACTTCAAAGAAGAGACACATTCCGTTTTCGGACGACATGTGAAAATTAAAAAAGAACGCGGACGGCGCGGCGGGGTGTTTGAAAAGAGCGGGAACTTGCCTGCCGCGCTTTTTGATAAAGAAAATTATTTGTTAAAGTCAAAGACAATAAAATTAGTTGTAGTTAAAAACTAAGTGGTTACTTCACCCAGTCGTTAAGATATATACATATTATGAAATAAATCAAATTTATATTTAAGTATCTTTGTCTGTTATTTTTCCATTTAATTTGATTCGTATCATGATTTGACTTGGGAGCATTACCCGCGAGATTAAAAAAAAATAGTTAATGTAGAGTATAAATAAGGTAAGTAGGTATCACATTCGTTCAAAAATAAAATGTTTTTATTGGAGAAAGGCGGGAGACTTCGTATATGGCGGTCGCGGTTCTTTCACGCTTTTCTTGAATTAATGTTTGTTGGCTAATTTTGAAAAGGACTGGTGTTGGTTGTGTCGTGGACAGTTTTGATGTCGTTTGTGTAGTGGCTGGTTTTCTGAATGGTTGACAGGTGTTGATTTGGGAAAGGTTTGAGGGAGCCGCGTCCGCAGAATGCGAGGTTTCCCGCCATTTCTCCCTAACTTTTACATTGTTATAAACTTGACATTGGCTAATCTGTGCAAAGCCATAAAAAGAGAGAACTAATAAAATAATAAACTTGACATGTGTGTAAACAATCTGTGTAAAGCCATAAACCGAAACAAAAAAAAAATGTTTTTATTTTTTTTACTAGAGATAGAGAAATTAACTTTGGACGAATATAAATAGAAGTACCTAACTATACAAAATTAAATGACGTGTAGATTTTATTCTTGGTGGTGAAGCTATAGTGCTTTCTTTCTCTTTCTCTCTCTTATTTTATGTCAAAAGAAAATTTATGAATTACTCTTTTAGCCTCCATAAATATTTCATGTGAAGATGACATGTACAGACGCTAAATTGCCATTGCGGTTAAAAAATACGCAAATCAACAAAGTTAGAATATTTTCAACGTGAACAATCCATACCAGCTTTCAAATACTAAGTGTTTGAGGTGATAGAAACGCTCGATAATATTAAAGAAGGAAATAATCTAAGGAAATCTAAAAAGGAAATAGTGACGTAAGTGGAAAACGTTTAAGTAGCTAACCGCTATTTATCCGGCTTACTACGTTGCAACTCGAAGTTCGATACGTAACTTGCTAATTTAAACCCTAATTTAATCCAATAAGTGTTATAATTGAGTAAGACCTGACCAAGGCTTAAGATCAATGCGAACGTGGCTGGGTACAGATTGTTTGACCTTAAACATTTCTACAACATATACAAACGTTATATGGTGTATATGCGTACACTAACATATAGTATATGATCTTGGCTGTTAGGCTAGGTCATGCACGGTGCTAACTGCGCAGTTACTGTTAATACTGATAAGAAATTATTTATATAGAAAGTGTCTAGAACGGTGTTAATCTAGATTTATTGTTAGGATTATATAGTTTTCAGTTTTTGCAAATAATTTCGTTAGAACAAAGTAAAGTACAAGTTGAAGCGGTGATAGCCTAGTGGTTGGAGCGTCAGCCTCCTAATCAGAGGTCGGCGGTTCGAATCCGGGCACGCACCTCTAATTTTTCGGAGTTAAGTGCGTTAAAAAAAGAAATCACTTGCTTCAACGATGAAGGAAAACATCTTGAGGAAACCTGCACGCTTGAGAGTTCTTCATAATGTTCTCAAATGAGGTGCACCTCTCTACCCGAGAACGTTTATCGACTAGTGGTGGCTCAGATCCATTATCTGATAAGGGAAACAGGTGCTCGTGTGCTCGTCGGCCTACGGCACCGATTGCGTTTTTCCCCGGACTCACTCAGAAGTAGGCGACGCGCTCCTAATCCTCTTGGTGGTCAGCTAGAGGAATAAGTAAATTCACCTTTTCTATGATCTATTTATATAACTCAAAGGCGTGTGAAGTCCGCCAATGCCAATCCGCACATGACCAGCGTGGTGGACTATGGCCAAACCCTTCTCATATTGAGAGGAGACCCGTGCTCTGTAGTGAGCCGGCAATGGGTTGATTATGTTAATGATGATTATCTATTTTCTATTACCAGTAAATTTATTTTCTATCATCACCTATTCTTTTGTCAGCGTAACAAGGAAGGTACTTTTAAACAGTCAAAGCTACCCGTCTCTTTTTACAAATTATAATTTAACACATTTTAAGCTAAATTTTTGAGCCTTTTTATGACTAGGTGCATTAACATAAAATTCGGAAGTCATGGCTGCATAGAACGAAGCCAATATTTCACTTAAACACCAATGTCGTTCCGAATCTTAAAATAGCATTCAAACATTAAAAATATATCGCGCGTTCAATTCAAATAATATGTTACACGATATAGAATTTTAAGGTTCAGACTTTTAGGTTCATTATTCGCTGAGTGTAAGCTGAAACTAAATTGTGAATACTGAATCCGTAATGTCAATCAGTTCAAGGCCACATTGGGGGGAGTATACTTTTTTGTGCAAAGTCAAAGTCAAAGTTTCTTCATTCATATAAGTTTATTTATGGACTTACGGCTCTGAAACGTGGTTGCTTACTATGAGCATTTTAAGAAGGGTCACCACCCAGTGGCAGGATTTTTATCAATCAATTAAAAAAACACTTGCTTCAACGGTGAAGGAAAACGTCGTGAGGAAACCTGCACGCCTGAGAGTTCTCCATAATGTCCTCAAAGGCGTGTGAAGTCTACCAATCCCCACATGGCCAACGTGGTTGACTATGGCCAAACCCGTCTCATATTGAGAGGAGACCCGTGCTCTGTAGTGAGCCGGTAATGGGTTGATCATTATGATGATTTAATTGAAGCTGTGATAGCCTAGTAGTTAGGACGTCCGCCTCTTAATCAAAGGTCGGGGGTTAGATCCCGGGCACGCACCTCTAGCTTTTCGGAGTTATGTGCGTTTTTAAGCAATTAAAATATCACTTGCTTCAACGGTGAAGGAAAACATCGTGAGGAAACCTGCATGTCTGAGAGTTCTCGATAATGTTCTCAAAGGCGTGTGAGTCTGCCAATGGCTAGCGTGGTGGACTATGGCGAAATCCTTCTCATATTGAGAGGAGACCCGCGCTATATAGTGAGCCGGGAATGGGTTGATTATGATGATGATGATAATAATGAATATTTAATTCAGAAATGAGGAGATACTCAAAAGAACCAAGGTCACCCAAACAGCTCAACGGTATAGTTACGGAGAATATGGACATTAGGGTCCCGAGGTCATATATGTTGTCAGATGGGAAGACAATCCGTTTAACCTGCGTTAATTGAGGGTGGTGAAGTAATGTTATTTCACAACAAAGCCGCGCGCCGCACCGTTACCTACACGTAAACATTCTCGTGTAGGTAAAATTTTAATTTTGCGTTATCTTCTATAGTAAATTACTAAATAACATGCTGTAGGGGGCAAAGTTTATCTACATAAAATTGGCTTAATAGTATTTATTTTATTAATATTATATCCCAACTCTCACGCCCGTGTGCAAAATAAAAACATATAAACGCTAAAGGAGATATAATAAACTTACATAGATAAAAATAAATAAACCTACATACACAAAACATAAATACATATTTGCGCCAGGCGGAGGATTACACCCCGGCAGGGGAGACCAAACGGCCGGGGGTCAGGGCGACAGGTTGAGAAACCGCCGGACTATTCTAGCCGAGTCCAGCAAGACAGCTTTTTGCATCCTGGCTGCGAGCGAATTAATATTATTTTTAATAACATAATATCTCTAGTAATGGCGATTGAACGTCACCTTTCAATTTTTAAATTATTTTCGTCATTAAATAAGGAAATGTAGATTATTTGTAAAAGTTAGGCTTATGCTTCCCCGAACTGTAAACTCTATTTGGTAGCGTTTTTTGTATCGGCTTGTTAAACAAATGAACATCTTTTTAAGGCTGAAATGATTTTTACTTTTACTTAATATTTTCTAATGGTAAAATATATTTTCATAAAAAGGTTCTGAAGTTTATAAGTTTATTAATTAGGAATAAACAAACATCAGAATGAATAGCGATGTATATATTAAAAAAAAATTTTAATAAACCACTGCTTTAAGACCTGGCCACTTTCAATTTAATTTAGTTTGTAACCAACCTGTTTGTCATAATATATAAATAACTGGGAATAATAATTTCATTAATATGTATGTATTATTTTTTTTAAATGTATATATATCGTATTTTTTTATTAAGTGTAAGCAATAAAGATGTAAACTTTATCTACCGACTTGAGAAGTATCTTTTTCTTTCTTCTCGAGTTTTTAGGGTTACCCATTATAATATTTTAAAAATAATAATATAATTCTTAATATTACAATGGGTACCCTAAGTAGTGACCTTCAAAAGCATTGCAGTTTACCGACGTCATTCTACTATACGTGTAATGAATGACCTTAACACATTGTGATCCGAATTTCTACTGTGAATTAAACTTAGGGTTGCCATCTGTCAGTTTTTGATTCTGTATCAGCATTAATTTATAGGTTTCATGTGTTTTTGCGGCACAACGTCGAAACTTATTATGTTTCCAGTATTCTTAGATTAATCAAATAATATTTTAATTCTCTAAAGTTTAAAATGTCTCTATAAATTTTATATGGTGGTTTTATTGTTAATTGTATTGTGTTCTCGTCTGTCTTTTCTATTCTGTTCTGTTCCATTAGTTTCTGTTCTTTTAATAAAATTCAAATCTTTCCTACATTATTAACGCAGTGCCGTTACAACTAGCTCTTTTATATTTTTTTGAGTTGCCATTCTGATTATCCTGAACCTGCATTATTTTAACTAATATTATTAATGCGAAATTGTACATACACAAGTAGTGTGATACCACCTATTTACATTAATAATTAATAACAATGGGAAAATTGTAATAATAATTCGTAGATTTTTAAAAATAAATTATTATGTTATACGCATAAAAGACCGTCATAAAATCGATGCCTTTAAGGAGGTGGTCCTTGCGGCGTCTATTAAAGATACGTTGGTGTATTCCGCCCCAATAAGCTAATTTAAATAAAAAAAAACGTGAAACAAAGAGTCTTCGCCGGCAAATACGCATCATAAAGTTTTTTCATCACATCTCTCAAGTCATGAATGGTCGATTGGGCGTCTGGTTTTGCAAAGCCGGTTAAAAGCCAGACAAATTACCTAGGGGACGTTAACCAACTTGATGTACAGACAAGTCACACAAGTTAACCGCGTGGAATGTTGCAATGCTAGCAAGCTAATGACGACTGAAGACATCTGCACTCAGCAATCACGACCACTCTGCCAAGATTTTTTTATACACTACAAGTTAGATCTTGACGGCTATCTTAACTGGTGGTAAGTGATGATGCTGTCTAGGTAGCGGGCTAACCTGTTAGGATTATGATAAACCAACGCACCTAATTGGTTTCTACGCGACATCGTGCCGGAATGCTAAATGAAATGAATGAAAGGAATTTTTTTTTGTTCACATATTACAGTATCCGATTAGGTTGAGATCTTCTGTTAAGTATAAAACTTGTGTCAGAAGGACTCGCTTCCCATTATAAAATATTCAATATTCTTTAACAAGTTTGTTTTTTTATCTACTACTAAGGGCGACAGACGTGTCTCCAAACGATTAAGCGTTCCGACACGATGTTGTGTAGAAACCAATTAGAAGTATGAGTTTACTAAACCCCTAAAAGGTTAGCCCGCTACCATCTTAGACTGCATCATCACTTACCGTGTGTGTCGTGTGTGTGTGTGACTTCTCAATTAGGTGCGATTGCCGTCAAGGGCTAACTTGAAACGGATAAAAAAAGGCTTACTTAATACGTTAAATCCCGATTTCTTTGATATGGCAACCCTAGTCCGTACGCACGCTCTCCCCTGAGCCGCCGCGCTCTGCGCCGCCTTATCGCGTATCAGCTGTGGATTGCGTCACGAGACGGCGGCGGCTCGCGGCGCGCAACGTGACCGCAGCACGTGTCGCCCCACGGTGCCGGCGCATCGATCGCCCCGCAGGCTTGTTCAGCCAAACGCTTCTTTCCTTTCACATCGACTTTCGTAACAATCGCCCTCCACTATGACGGATTGATAGATAGATGGATATGGATAAATTAAAAAAAAAAAATATCACTTGCTTCAACGGTGAAGGAAAAGATCGTGAGGAAACCTGCACCCCTGAGAGTTCTCCATAATGTTCTCAAAGGCGTGTGAAGTCTGCCAATCCGCACATGGCCAGCGTGGTGGACTATGGCCAAACCCTTCTCATATAGAGGAGACCCGTGCTCTGTAGTGAGCCGGTAATGGGTTGATCATGATGATGATGATGAACAGGCTTCAGAACACACTAAAAACTATAAAATATTAAATATGCAGGTTTTCTCGCGATGTTTTCCTTCACCGTTGAAGCAAGTGATAATGGAAAATTACGAACTGGAAAATTAATAACTATGCCGAAAGCCCCTTAAAGCCAGAATAAATAACATAGAAAGTATTTTTTTTTCCATGTTGTTTACAAAACACTGCTTCTTCACTTAGTCTGTGAACATGAACCTGCCGTAGTGCCCTACTGACCTACCCTTTATCTGGAAGTTTACTCCGCTACTATTAACATGCCTGACCTTTACAACTTGCCAAGGATAAGAATTTTCTCGGCTTTTCCTCGACAGCTAAGATTTTGAAACTATTCCATATATTAAAACCCACTTAATTGGTAATAAACAAATAAATTGTTTTTTTTTTTTCAATTTCGAATTCAATCATTATATTCACTGACGGTCCTATCTGAGGCTCTCAAGTAAATACCGCATAATTCCTAACTCCGAGCCGCTGAGATTTTTTAACAGAAACACTACAAGAGTAACATTTCTTTACCTGCAGCCGTGGCCGGAATTTGAAACTAGATCCTCGTTATCCATAGCTGAACGTGTTTGCTGTAATGTTTTGAACTGGGCACATAGCTTTTAGGTTGCAGTCTGGACATGTACTCGTACCATTAAGAAAGTTTGCAAATACTCGCCATATTGTTTGAATTAGACAGATTGTCTAATAATTTATCTGCAACATTATTAATGGAATATATTCAAAATAAAAATTTGAGGGTACATCCTTTGTCATTACTAAAGTTTTAGGCGATAGATACGAAATTGTTACTACTTTTTAAATCGTATTTTAACCGAACCAAATTCTGTTTATCTAATAGATACTCGTAGGAATAGTAATAATACTATATTATAAACAGTAGATTTGCAAATACAAAGGTAGAAGTAAAAGATTGTCGCCTAGACTCTAGAGATTAGTTTATAATAAGCTACAATAGGACTGTCATATGTCGATTTTAGTTTGCAGGCTCGCAATCGCGGAATCGTTTTCGAATATGGGAACTATGTAGCGTCATCGTAAAATGGACCTTATGATTCTACGCTTAGTGTTCTAAATTTGGTTCCTTTTATTTTTGTTTTACGTTTCTGTAAACGCACAGACATGTAGTGGAAGTGTGAACGAATTTGAACTTTAAAACTATAGCTATACGTTATATCTTACTCTGTCGTTAGTGTTTCCATACAAAAAGTCGTTCCTACTTTTAATCTTATACTAAGGGCACAGATTGAGTAGGCGAAGTGCGAGCCGAGCTGCAATACGATTGTACGGTTCAATTAACGTGATACGCGCACGTGATCGGTCACCAGACCGCGGTTACTGAGTAAAAAGTCGAATTAACATTTCATTCACCGAGCGATTTGTCACATGATCCGATAAAGACACAATTCTTTTTTTTATTCTGTTCACCAACAGCCACAACTTTTAATAAAATTTAAAACCCTGTAAGGTACAACACAAAATTTGAAAGTGCTAAATTAGCTTACAACTCGTTACAGGTAAAAATATACTTGCTTCGCTTTGCAATTAAGTTTAAATAAAAACGGTGAAATACCTTTTTTAAACCTACCTACTTGTGTACAAATATAAGCATAAAATATTGTTGGTTTATAACTCTTTAACGTTTTAAATTTCACATTTATAACATAATATCTGCTGCTTGAGAATGCATGAGAATGAGAACTGAGACCCTTTTTTTTCCGCTGGGGAATGCGTTTACGCATCTCCTCCGCAGTCAAGACTGCGTCGCTTCCGACGGGGTATGTGGGACTCGCCGGCGGCAGGACTGGCGACCAGAATACCCACTAAAACCTAGCGATGCTCCTACGCGTCGCCTGGTGGCTGGGTCACGGGAACACCCGCGCACTCGACTACAACAAGAGAACTGAGGCCCTGATCCAACTAAACTATCACTATGCTGAACATGATAACCATCCACATACCATGTGGTAAAAAAAACCTTGGTAGTCGTATAGATTATTCCAGAATAGGAATTAGCATACCTAATATGTTGTTGCGAAAGAGTGCGCGAGCGTTCCCGTGACCTAGCCACCAGGCGACGCGAAGAAGCATTGCTGGGTTTTAATGGGAATTTTGCACATATCCCGCTGGAAGCGGCGTAGTTCTGTCTGCGTCGCTTTTGAAGGGTATGCGTAAACGTATATTGCACCATTCAGATAAAAAAAACATACCAAATATGCGCTTGTCCAGACTCCCAAACTATAACCTACCTCTGTACCGTCGTGAACTGTTCAGCCGTTTTGGCGTGTAAAAGTAACGAACTAAGAGCAATCCAAACCGCTACATTTGATAGAGAAGTAAAACTATCTCTTGCCCACAACTTCTCTGAAGAATCTTTTGTTCTGGAGTGAAAACCTACGGACCGATAAAAAATCCACGGGAAAAGTAAATCTTTCCGGTAGGTATAAAAAATAGCATTCGTGTTATTCTAGTACTACCTATCCCAGTAAGATGAGATTTATAACTAAGAAGAAGACGTGTAATTCGAAATTTATTAAAATAAGTTTACGTCAAGTCAGTCTGTTTGTGGCGACTTAACCAACGGTTCGGATAGCAGATTCTACCGAGAAGAAGCCGCCAAGTAACTCAGTAGATATCTTTCACAACTTTTTACAATAGATAGAGGATAGAGGAAAGTCGAGTAGGCATCTTCCAAGCAACCTAGACTTGGATAGGATGGAAATTCGTACAATAAGTTAAGTGACTACGCTGTTTTTTATTTATTTATTTATTCTTTATTTGTACACCACAACAAATATAAAAATAAATAATAAAAAAAAACAGAATCAAGAAGAAGGAGGATACAAAAGGCGGCCTTATCGCTTTGTAGCGATCTCTGCCAGGCAACCTTAGGATTAGGAAAAGAAAAAGAAGAAAGTAGGTGGCGTAATATATAATGGGGTACAATAAGTTATAAGCTGTTATAAATGGGAAACGAAGTGATGACTAAGGTATATATATATAATAGTAGATACGGTCGAAGCCACGGCCCGAGCTATATTTAAAATACAATTTATTCAATGAAGCAAGTTGTTTACGAGCGATCCGGAGTCACGTTTCTATCGCACACACGTGACCCTGCCGGTTCTATGCAGTGGCGTATTTAGGACGAAGTATTGTGTTATTTGCTGAACAGCCTTGATTATGTTACAGCTACAAATTTCATCAGGGATTGGAACATTAATCTGTTATGTTACCAACCAGGAAACCTAGCGGGGTTGTGACCAAAAATTCACAGTACCTGAATATAAAGCCTTGACAAAGAACTGATAAAATACGAGATGTTTATTATATTAGTACCTAACTGGCTCAAGAACCTAACATACTGTGATACACAAGAGCTATTATTACACGTTACTTAATAGCATTTATCGATATTGTTTTAGCACGGTAATATTATATATATAATATATATATAATATTACCGTGCTATAACAGAACACCCACAAACGCACATGTATGCAAACTTTTAGTGCAAAAGCACTGCATGTGCATTTAGTTAGTTGCATGATAAGTTTTTATGTTTGTACTACGCACTAACCGATGGAACTCCTGTTGTAAAAAAAAAGCTGTGATATCCTAGTGGCTAGCACGTCTGCCTCCTAAACAGAGGTCGGGGTTCGATCCCGGCGCGCATCTGTAACTTTTCGAAGTTATGTGCGTTTTTAGGCAATTAAAATATCACTTGCTTCTACGGTGAAGGAAAACGAATCTGCACATGGCGAAGGTGGTGGACTATGGCCAAACCCTTCTCATATTGAGAGGAGACCCGTGCTCTGTAGTGAGCCAGTAATGGGTTGATCATGATCAATGTATCTAGGAAACAAGGGCCTGCTAAATGCATCTCAGTTTTTTCTAATGTAGTTATCAAGGTTAATCTTTTATACACTGTATTTGAATGTATTTTGTTCTAAATAAAATACCTTTGTAATAATAATGATTAGCGCCATACACCAAGTATGAAATTGTTGCTGGAAAAATCCGTACATCTTTTATAGTTGTGTAACAACTGTTTGAGGTGGAAAGAAAACGTCTGTCTGTGCCCAGCTGTGTGTAGTTTATTCTTAAACTTATTTATGCTCTTTGTATATCACGAAACTTAAGAAAATCGGAAACATAAAGAAGCAGGATACAAAAGGCGGCCTTGTTACTTAGAAGCGAACCCTGCACGGCAACCAAAGGATAAAGAAACGAAAAAGAAAACAAATATACAATAAAGGATTTCTTACTATTTTATATTTGGCTCAATTTCGTCGAAAAACGAAACAAATAATGTATTATAATGTATTATCTACTTCCATTTCATATGTTATATATATTTTTTACATTCTATAGTCATAAGGTTATTTTTCTGAATTGTGATCTCTTGTGTAATTAAGGCAAGTTAATTAGGTTATTATTCACACTCAACCTTCTTAGGTTCTAAAACAAGATATTAAATCAACCTACAAGCGCCAATATCACCAACATTTAAGCAACATGCAACCTGCAAGTGCAACCTCATGTGCTGTGCTGTTATAATTATTTTAATATTCATCATCATCATCATGATCAACCCATTACCGGCTCACTACAGAGCACGAGTCTCCTCTCAATATGAGCATGGTTTGGCTATAGTCCACCACGCTGACTTCACACGCCTTTGAGAACATTATGGAGAACTCTCAGGCATTCAGGTTTCCTCTCGATGTTTTCCTTCACCGTTGAAGAAGTGATATTTGAATTGCTTAAAATACGCACATAGCTCCGAAAAGTTAGAGGTACATGCCCGGGTTCGAACCCCCGACCTCTGATTAGAAGGCGGACGTCCTAACCACTACGCTATCACAGCTTTTTAATATTACATACATATAATTATTTTCAAACTAATAAATCATAAGTCTTTATTTATGTCTTTGATCAAGCGACCTTTATACTTTGTACGTACCTATACTACGTACAAATTACATTGGAAAAATTCCATCCGTATGTAGACAAAACTATTTGAGCAACATTCTTAGGTTTACTTGTGATAATATATATGCGAAAGTGTGTTTTTATGATCGTGTAAGTGACGTGTTTATGGACATGTGTCTTTCGTTGTGATCACAGCATTGAATCACAAAATTAAACCCAAATCCCATCTGATTCACCTTGAACGTGCCCAGAGATCGGTCCTCAAGGTTATGTATCACAAATGCTATCGTTTTCCTACGCACTTGCTATATACCTCTAGTAGCGTACTCACAGTTCGGCAATTGTTTATACTATTTATCACCCTCAGGACATATTCAGCGTCAGGATTTGATCCCAAATTTCAGACCAGCAAACGCAGAAGCGATATAGTTTGTCCTTCCACGTACAGACCCCGTACATCCTTTTTCAAACGTCAACATTCATTTCTGGCTCCCTTTTTATATAACAAAATCAACAAACAGTTGAAAATCTACCCGATGACAAAACATTTGGTTAAAACTAAAGTATCTGAATGGCTTTTACAAAAAAATTATATTCAAACCGAGGATTTGCTACCTAACAACTTATACTAATGCCAATATTATGTACTTCGACTAAACACACACACGCACACACAAACACCCGCTCACACACACACACACACACACACAAACACACACACACACAAACACACACACATAAGCGCGTGCGCTTGCGCGCACAATTTTCTATATAATTTTTGTTTATTGTTATATTGTAGATGAATATAATTTTTGTTTATTGTTATATTGTAAAATGCGGCATAATGAAGATCTGTGCACATTTAAAGCAACAGCACGCTTCCGAATCGAGAGGTTTGGATCATCTCGAATAGACTGAGTAACACTGTCCACGTTTTCGGCTGTTCTTGATGTTCTTGGTCGCCCAGATTTTGGTTTCTCCAGAGTTGACCCAGTCTCTTCAAACTTCTCAACCCATTTTGCAATGAGACGAGTGCTAGGCGCATCATTTAAGTGACGAATATGTCGAATACTGCAGAATTTTCTACGCGCTACAGTCTCCGAATTACCGTTTTTGTAAAACTCACGTACGCACAACGCACGGTCCGCACCAGAGAAACGCTCCATAGCGACTAAATTCCCAAGAGCCAGACTACCGACTAGAGGTGGGCTAAACTGTTATAATTTTTCAATAAATTATAGTGTTGTGTTATATTTTTCTAACTGTTATTTTAAACTGCTATAATATATATTATATGTTGTAAATTTTAATCGATAAAAATTTAAAGCTGCACCCGTACAAAATTCAGTTAGTGCAAGCACTGAAGCCTCAAGATGCTGGTCAGAGGCTTGCCTTTGTAAATCAGATGATTGAGCGCTTTCCAACGTTCACCAACATCTTGTTTTCCGATGAAGCCCATTTTCATCTGAATGGGCATGTAAACAAGCAAAATTGTCGTTACTGGAGTGCAACCAACCCAAAACAAAAACATCAGAAACCGCTACATTCACCCAAAGTCACCGTATGGGCAGCGATGTCGGCGCGAGGAATTATCGGCCCTTACTTTTTTGAAGATGGAAGGGGACGCACACTCACAGTGAATTCAGAGCGTTATGTGGAGATGTTAGACGAGTTTTTCGTAACCCAACTGCAAAACTTTCCTGGTTACAACCAAAGAACATGGTTCCAGCAGGATGGAGCAACTTCACACACGTTCAACAGATCTCTGCCTCGAGTTCGAGAAATTTTTCCGAACAAATTAATCTCCAGGCGAGGTGACATAAATTGGCCTCCACGGAGTCCCGATTTAACGCCTATGGATTTTTTCCTGTGGGGTTATGTCAAATCAAAAGTTTACGCTAATAAACCGACTTCCCTGGCACAATTAAAAGAAAATATCCGTCATGAAATGGCACCCATCACGGAGACTACCTGCCGAGCTGTCATAGGCAATTTTAGTGCCCGACTAAATGAATGCCGAGAGCGCAACGGTTTACATTTGGACGATGTTATTTTTAAAAAATAAATTCCCAAATAGTGTACTTCAATATAAAATAAACATTTTTTCAATAAAGCTAAGACTTTTCTTTTAAAAAAAGATTTAAATGTGAACTTTCTTTTGAGACACCTTGTATTATGATATAATTACGGGTTAATTAACGAAGCACTTCAGTGTAGGAAGAGACTCAGAAGTAATTGTAAATTTTCAGTGAATTGTCACAATTCCAACTATATATTACTAGCTGGTGCCCGCGACTTCGTCTGCGAAGGATTATTATTTCGAGTAGCTAATATTAGCGTGACGTAGGAAATAACTAACACTTTAAAATTATCACGCAGATGGTAGATTTTGTTCCTATTACATAATTCACACAATATCCACACACAAGTTGGTTCCAAAGATATCTAGTCTAGAAAGATAAAAAATAAACGTAACTTATGCTCGCCATCCCACAGAAGCGTATCGGTTCTATGTTTTATGGTCCTGTCCCCTAAGAGATAAGTGTTGTGTCCAGAATCTGACTTAAAATTTATATACGTATCTATTTTTCACACATAAAATACCAGTAAAAAAAGTCGCAAATAACAATAAGAAAGTACAATGGCCAATTGAATACCAAAGGCCACACGTGTATTCTATAATAGCGATTTTTTTATTTTTAAATATGGGTATCCGGAGAATGATTTGTAAGTAGTTATTGACATACTCCGGAAAGGACGACGGGTTGCGTGTCGAGCTGAGACAATTTGAATTGTGTCGAGAGCCGACTCGCATTTGACTTGTATTTTTGGTAATAAAATTCATATAACACTGTTATAGATGGAGGTTTTCAAAAAAACAAGCCTTGTTGAACATTAAAATTCATCAAGGTTACTGAAAATATTTATTGATGAAGTCACGCGCTCAACCTATGGTAAATCAGACTCTTGAGACTCAGTTAGGGTCACCATATAGGAATATCATTTCCTGGATATTTCTGGGATATATTTTTTTAATAAATCCCCAGGGATATGGATTCTTCTTACATTATAAATAAAACTAAGGCTAATACTCTAACTATTAAAAAAATACTTGGCATTCACAATGCAACTAATTATATAATAATATGCAAATTTTTGAATTTGTGAATTGTCAGAAGACACCTGAACAAAGAACGAGCTCGATAAGTTTTCATTTTTTCATATTCTGATAGTAAAATAGAAAATGATATTCCATACTTTTAAAGAAATGGATGAAGATTGAAGGTCGTCGGTTTAGTAATTCACTGCTTCGTGACTGAAAGACAAACAAACACTTTCACACACACTAACTCAACGCAGACGAAGTCGCGGGCATCAGCTAGCAGTACAACATAAGTTTCCCGATTTATTCAATTATTTTTTATTGCCCATCAAGTGAGCCCTAGATTGCTATAACACCTGGTTATAAGTAAGATGGTAATGGGCTAACCTGAGAGGTTTGGCAGTTATATCAGATTTCAGGACTTTTCCGAATTACTGCCATTACTTGGCTAGCATCATTGGATGTAATATGTAAAGTTTCACGTGGACGTAGAAGATATAGTTCACTATATCTTAGCCGATTGTATAAACACGCTATGAATTTTGATAGAGACGCTAAGTAAAAATCTTGCCAAATAATTCCGTATAGTATAACAGTATCATATCAAGATGGCCTTTTCTGCAGAAGTAGGTTGTGTATGTTACATTTTTAGAAGTATAATTGATATAGTTTAAGATAGCCTAGTGGTTAGGGCGTCAGCCTTCTAATCAGAGGTCGGCGGTTCGAATCCGGGCACGCATCATCTTTTTTGTTTATAATTTTATTTGTTATTTATTTAGGAGATAATGGGGATGGCATGTTCCTTTCGGACAAAAGTCCCAAAAAAAAAATAGATTAAAAAAAAAAAGATGGGCCAAAGTTGATGGTGATTGTACTCTTTACTTATATGCATGTTCCTTCGTTCCAGTTACAACTTCAACGACGGGTTCGGCCGCGCGGGCGACCAGCTGAACTTCGCGGCGCCGCCGTCGGAGGATGAGGCGGAGTACCCGCCGGGAGCCTACCTCAAGAAGGGGAAGGTCTCGAGGGCAAGTCGAACTGAATATGCCCGATTTTTACCTTTTTACTATATACCTTTGCTTCGATCAATATCAAACTAGACTGAGATTTGCAGAAAAAGCGTAATATTATGTTTTTTCATTGATCAACCCATTACCGGTTCACTACAGAACACGGGTTTCCTCTCAATATGAGAAGGGTTTGGCCATAGTCCACCACGCTGGCCATGTGCGGATTGGCAGACTTGACACGCCTTTGAGAACATTATGGAGAACTCTCAGGCGTGCAGGTTTCCTCACGATGTTTTCCTTCACCGTTGAAGCAAGTGATATTTTAATTGCTTAAAACCGCATATAACTCCGAAACTTTATGTTTTTTAGTTATTTTCAATTTACTTACTTAAGATATTTGGTCTTTAATTGCTTTGTGGACGCATATTGGCTTTTTAAACTATAGAAATTGGCTCCCATATCATGAGTTGATTCTTATTTAAGTTAAAATTAAAGTTTGACGCTCGGCCCAAGTTAGTTTTAAAACTAGGCAGACTTATGTAGATCACATAACGTTGTCTCGATTGAACTATTTCTTAAGTCAGAGATGAGGCTAAGTTCTGTCTGTCGGCTCATCTAGTGTGATATTGGTTAAGAGAAATATAATATGGATACAGTAAAATTGCAGCATATAGTAGATAAATAGCTGTGAAATAGAACCAGCCGCTGACGCCTCGTGGCCTGACCCTCATATACTAACTATCCCGTTCATTTACAGCAAGATCCTATGTCTCATCGCATCATCGAGAAGCGCCGTCGGGACCGCATGAACAACTGCCTGGCCGACCTGTCCCGGCTCATCCCTCCGGAGTACCTCAAGAAGGGCCGCGGCCGCGTGGAGAAGACTGAGATCATTGAGATGGCGATCAGGCACCTCAAATTCTTGCAGGACCGCGTCAATGGTTAGTACGGAATCCCACGAAAAGGTGCTTAGTCATTCGGCTACACAAATTTTTAGACTAAACTAAAAAAATACACGAAAAATTCAGTACCTCTTTGCAATATGAAACGTGATGGAGCAAATACCATAAAACTTCATTTTAATTTTGTTCCGGACGGACAGATTGACGGACAGCTGCAGACAGAGATTAATAAAGGGATTTTTACGTTTCATACCTTGTACACTTAATGATTGAATTTATTTTCATGACAAAGACGTGTCGCCAAGCGATTTAGCGTTCCGGCACGATGTCGCGTAGAAACCGATAGGAGTATGGGTTTACCATACCCCTCACAGGTTAGCCCGCTACCATCTTAGACCGCATCATCACTTACCATCAGGTGAGATTGCCGTCAAGGGCTAACTTGTAGTGGATAAAAAAAAAAAAAAATGTCCTTCGAACTACCTCACGCTGATTTTTATTCGTATAGTTTACAATAAAGTACATTTCAATGCATTTTTTTTAAGTTTAGTCTAAAGATTTGTGTACAAATGAATAATAAGTTAAGAACTAATTGAAGATGTTATTTATTCTATTCTATGTAAATTAGCGTTTGATTGATACCTCATACCTACCACCGATCTTACCGCCAAGCGTTCCGGTACAAAAGTTGAAAAAACAACTACAACTTGAACCCTTCTTACCTTTAGTTTTAAGTTGTCGAGTGTAGTTATCACCATCACTTCACGAATAGAAATAATGAAATGAACGATTCATAGATGCCTGTAATAGGTTTATGTGAATAAAGCTATTTTTGATATGATTTATTATTTTTGACAAGATGTAAATATACCATTTTTTTCGTCATCTACCTCAGTAATAGAGACAGACCCTATCAAATCAAAAATTACTTATTCATGTTGGCCTATCGTACCAGGCTCGTATGCGTTCATACATATTAATTATTGCATTATTGTGCGGTGATAACTATATTTTCTTTAAACTAAAGCACCTATATATATATTTTGTTATTACCATCTCACCGTCCAATATATCGTCCCTGGTTGTTAAGACGAGATGGTAGGTGATGTCCCAATCAAACGCTAATCTGAGTACCTACCTAGTCAGTTATATAGTAAATAATTCTTAGAGCTTGTCTAGATGATGCGATGTCCGCGAGTTAAACTGCGCGAGATTTCTGTCATACATTCGTCCACAATCTCTTTGCTATGCTGGTTGCTACTGCAGGTGTATCGAGTTCATAAAAACGGGTAGGAGTGAACCCCTATGACTTCTCCAAATTAACCTTGCTGAACGAGATAAACCTTCCTACCTGCGATGACGTAAAACTTTGGCAGTAGCGACCGCAATAGCAAAACGATCGGTCTCTAAATGTCCAAAGTATGTAAAAATATAACATAACTCTAAGTGACGTTTAAACTGACGTTTGACATCAACGATCGCGCAATTTACGCCTGTCATGAGATTCGTAATCACGCAGCCGTTCAGTTACTCTACCAACAAGTTGTCAACTGGTTGACTTCATATAAAAAGCATTACTCGCGAAGTGCCTTTTGCCGCCAGTTAGCAACTTTAAAAAAAAGTTACTGAACACTAGACGCGTCATCTGGAAATGCTTTTAGATTTTAGTTAGGTTAGGTTGGTCTTTATATACCTACCACATCCTAAAAATATAAAATTGTTTATTTTGACTAAAAATAATAGGTATTGGTTTTTCATTAATTTGATATTAATTGATTGACATTAATACCGGAATCTGACTGACGAAAAAACACAATTTCACTCGTAAGTCCTAGATTCCTTATTTAATAAATAAAAAACGTAATAACTAAGGGCACACAATAGTGCACCGATAACAACAGTAAATATATTCTGACAAAAAATGTAGGTAGTCAGGCATAGCATAGGCACATTGGCTTGCGACTATCGATGACTTAGTTTTCTTCAGATACTTCAAGATTGATTAACGTCAGAATTATTAACATAGTAAGTAACCTGCATAAGTCATGAATACCTATTTATTTAGATAATAAATATACCTATTTGAATTTTTTATTCTGATATGCTCGTTCTGTTACTATATAAATAATTGTATGCTTCTAAAAATGTTACGGCTGTGCTCGCTTTTATATTTGATAATATCGTTTGGTAATAAAATTGGATCACAATACTTGTCGCTCACTTATAATTTTGTAGCTTGAGTAGTTAGTTGGCAATTATTCTCTACTTTACGCTCGTTTAACTTTGCGGAAGTCAAACGAATAAGACTCTGTTAATGCGATGGTATTTGAGAAAGCATAATCTATGCAATATGTATACATCATCATCATCATCATGATCAACCCATTCTCGGCTCACTACAGAGCACGGGTCTCCTCTCAATATGAGAAGGGTTTGGCCATAGTCCACCACGCTGGCCATGTGCGGATTGGCAGACTTCACGCGCCTTTGAGAATATTACGGAGAACTCTCGTGCGTGCAGGTTTCCTCACGATGTTTTCCTTCACCGTTGAAGCACGGGATTAATTGCTTAAAAACGCACATAACTCCGATTTGAGGTGCGTGCCCGGGTTCGAACCCTCGACCTTTGATTAGCAGGCGGAAGTCCTAACCACTAGGCTATCACAGCTTCTATGTATGCTTACGGTATGTATATCGAAAGTTCATAGTTAGTATTAAACAATAGGGCAAGTATTGTGTCCATGTTGAAAGCGAGAGCAGCCGATGAGCACGATCAATCTGTCGTACGCCACCGCACTGAAGGAATCTAATGTTTGCGAGAGTCCCCGCCCGGAGATGTTCCATCTTGCGCGTGGGTTGTTGTAGCGGCCGAGAGACAGGCGGGCGAGGAGTTCCGCTCCGGCTACCAAGAGGCCGTGGCGGAGGCCGTACGCTTCCTCGCCGAAGTGCAGGGCTTCTCGCCTAGCGATGGGCTATGCGCGCAGCTCTCCTCGCATCTACAGAGACACTGCGAGGTGGTTACCAAAGGTTGGTGCGATCACTAGTTACGATCATTTTGTTTGTTTACACCACAAGTTAGCCCTTGTTGGCAATCTCACCTGACGGTAAATGATAATGCGGTCTAAGATGGTAGCGGGCTAACCTGTTAGGGGTATGGCAAACCCTTTGTCGGCCTGGTTGCTGTTGTGTGCGCGAGCGAAACCCGTGACCCGGCCACCAGGCGGCGGGAAAGGATATGCACCGTGGGGGTTTAGTCAGTAAGAGTCTGACATAACCGCCGCGTCTCCTCGGACGCGGGGTATCCATGAGGATTACCCACGTTAAAAAAAAAAAAAAAAGGGGTATGGCAAACCCATACTCCTAATTGGTTTCTACGCGACATCGTGCCGGAACGCTAAATCACTTGGCGACACGTCTTTGCGGGTAGGGTGGTAACTAGCCACGGCCGAAGCCTCCCACCAGATCAGACTCGAGCCGGGAATCGAATCCAGGACCTCCAAATTAATTATGGGACAGCGCACGCCCTGCGCCACGGAGGTCGTTTATTTCAGATATGTGCATCTTTCTTCCTTATTTAACATTTTAAGTTTTAACATTATAATTTTTCATCGCCCTCAGATCGGCGATATTAAAAACTCATCACATACGTATACCTGGCTTCTTAGTAGCTTAAATTTGGTTTAAAATAAAACTAATTCAATCAAATCAAATCAAAATAGCTTTATTCATGTAAACCTATTACAGGCATCTATGAATCGTTCATATAATCACATTTTTTCATTACATCTATTCGTGAAGTGATGGTGATAACTACACTCGCCAACTTAAAACTAAAGCTAAGAATTGAGCTAATGTCTCTTATAACTAAGTAATATTATTAACCCTTTGTTTTGTTTTGTTTTGTTGTTTTTTTTTTGTTTTGTAATCTTAGTTTAATGTTGTATGGTTATTTTGTGCCCTCCCCTTAAACATGTCACGTCCACATCCAGGAGACTCAAGTGTAAATCTATTAATCTCAAGACTGCATTAAGGCTATTTTATACACTTGTAGTGAGTTTTGTGGACTAATAATAATAAATAAATAAATAAATAAATAACCGAGACGTAAGTTCCATGAACAAACGAAGTAAATTAGTTTGAATACGAAGTTAATAGACACAACTACAAATGCAAATCTTTATCGCTTCAGGTGACGCGATGCTACGTGAGAAGACGCGGTCGAATCCCGGGACATCATCTTCAGAGACAACCAGTTCGTCGAGCAGTTCGCAAGGGTACGCCGTGAAGGTCATTCGGAGGCAGGAATTGCCACCGGCCTTTTTACCAGAACCTTATGAGCAAGAACCGCCGGCCGGGCCCCCGTATCCCGTAGGATGTGATCGAGGTATGAATAATACATAATTGTAACCCATAAAACCTAGTGGTTAGGACGTCAGCCTCCTAATCAGAGGTCGGCGGTCCGGGCACGCACCTCTAACTTATCGGAGTTATGGGCGTTTAAAAAAAAATATCACTTGCTTCAACGGTGAAGGAAAACATCGTGAGGAAACCTGCACGCCTGAGAGTTCTAAACAATGTTCGCAAAGTCGTGTGAAGTCTGCCAATCCGCACATGGCCAGCGTGGTGGACTATGGCCAAACCCTCCTCATATTGAGAGGAGACCCGTGCTCTGTAGTGAGCAAATGGCTTGATCATGATGATGATGATGAACCTATATCAGATTTCTTTTTTTTTGTACACTACAAGTTATACGAATAAGAGAGACTAATAAAGCCGATTTGTTTTCAGTTCAAAACCAAGTGGCACCGGAAGCGGAAAGCGAAGAACCCTTACAGTTGGACGGCCGCGTCAAGCGCGAGGCGTTGCGTAAAGTGCGCAAGCTTGACCACTCTGACGACTACCTCCAATCCTACAAGTTCAAGAACTCCATAGAGAGGCGGTTTAGCAGATCGCAAGATACTGAGGTAGATTATTTATCCATATAGCTTTAGTTTTGAGTTTACGAATGTAGCTATCACCATCAAATATTTTAAAGGACTATTTGAATTAAGATTATTTGAATTTGAAATTTATAGTTATATTTTAACTTCTTACCCTTTCTTGCCTGCCTTTCGTTTTCTTTGTAATTGGTAGAATATGATTCGACCACTTACAAAGAAAACGAAAGTTGACAGTTCGATACTATAATTTATCAATCAGCCAATTTAAAAACTATCTTTAATAATAGGAATAGTTATTGTGGGCTTCTTCTTAGAGCAGGGCGCGTTTGGAGCCCTCATAGCTTTAGTTTTATGTTTACGAATGTAGTTATCACCATCAAATCACTACTACGTAAATTTTTGACGCGTCAAAAGTGCCTTCTAAAGGACTATTTGAATGAAGGTTATTTGAATTTGAATTTGAAATTTATAGTTATATCTTAACTTCTTACCCTTTTCCTGCTCATTTTCAACCACTTACAAAGAAAACGAAAGTTGACAGTTCGATACTATAATTTATCAATCAGTTAATTTAATAACTATCTTTAATGATAGGAATAGTTTGTTGTGGGCTTCTTCTTAGACCTGGGCGAGTTTGGAACTCTCGTAGCTTTAGTTTTAAGTTTACGAATGTAGATATCACCATCAACTCATTAATATGTAAATTATTGATGCGTCAAAAGTGCTTTTTAAAGGATTATTTGAATTAAGATTATGATTGATTGAATTTATGTTGTGATGAAATTCTTCGAGACAGAATGTTTCAATGGCCTGTTCCTTCAAAACAAATGACATGTTGCTTCTAAGATTTTTATTGAAGTAAATCAAATTAAAGCAAAATTGTTCGATTGTAAACCCAATAAAAGCATCTAGGAAGCGTTTTTAGCTTAAAATTAAAGCTAAGAGGGTTCCAAACACGCCCATATCTAAGAAGCCCAAAACAAACTTACCTTAACCTTTTTTATATTGAAGGTACATGCACATAATTATAATGAGCTATTAAACGAGAGCAATCCACACAGTAGGTTTTTCTTTGATAATGTTATCCTTTATATCATAATATGATTTTTCTTTTAGCTTACGTTTTATAAAAACTTTGTATTTATTAAGAGACAAAATTTAAGTCGAGAATTTGCTTTACAATAACCTACAATTTCCTTTAAATGAGTTACTAATTTTGTGAAGCCTACGAACTACAAGTTATCTTAATTTTTATAATATGAAACAAAACTGTTCTTTAGGTGACGGAATCTGCACCGCACAACGGAATGAATGGAGCGCCTCACGGCAAGCTCTTGAAGCGGCGACGTGCCGTTAAGCCAGCGCCCTCCGCCTCCACGTCTGCGTCCACCTCCACTGAAGATACCTCGCCACAGGTACTGCTGAATTGTCATCACTATCCTAAACATATCCTCGTTTTGTCCACAACTATCGGTACTCGACTTGGTGGGCCGAAGTCAATTTCCTATATCACGGCACAGCAAGCGGTATAACGCTCTTATGCCGTCACGACTCATTAAAAATTTTAAATTAAAAAATTATCAATTTAAAATTTACATAGGGGGGCTATGTAAAATGATATTTTTTTTTATTTCTATACACCACAAGTTAGCCCTTGAAGCATTTCACCAGATTGTAAGTGATGATGCGGTCTAAGATAGTAGACGGCTAACCTGTTATGGGGTATGGTAAACCCACACTCCTAATTGGTTTCTACACGACAGCGTGCCGGAACGCTAAATCGTTTGCTTGCTTTGTGACACGTCTTTGTCGGTAACAAGCCACGGCCTAAACCAGACCAGACTCGAGCCAGGAATCGAACCCAGGACCTCCAACTTATATAATATATATATATATATATATATAATATATTTGATAATTGTTCTAAAGTGGTCAATGCTAAGTTTATATTGAGACTGATAGATCAGCGAGGTACCACAGTACACAACACCCAAGTTCCTAACTCCATGTAATAATAATTTCTTGATAGAACCACTCCTGAATTTAATACAGACTCTTGTACACTGTTTACACTGTTTAACGTGGCACTAGGTTTTTTTTTAATTATACCGTTCATACATTTTTTAGGACACGTCAAGTGAATCGCCTCATCATCATCAGTACGACAAGCCTCAACCACCGGCACAGTACGTGCCAGTCTTCGCTCTCAACTCATTAGGTATGACTCTGACTTTATGTTTCTATACAATTTAGATAGTACCATTTTTCTTTTTTAAACTATTATTGATTATTTATATTTATATGCCAGGAACTTTTAATTTTTTAATTTAAATTCCTTTTAATTTAAATGATTATTAACTTATTTAATATGATTTCAATATAGCAGTTAAAATGAACTCGAAAAAAAAACAGTGATAAAGCTGACTTTAATTGTAAATATTTTCAATAAATACTCACATAATATCTTTATAGACTATTAATTTAATACGAAAGTTTTACGTTTTAATACAAAACAAGACAAGAGAATATATTCTTATATAATGATTAAGAATATATAATATATTCTAGCATTAGATAGCATGATTACCGAACAAGGTTCCATGTAGGTCAAATCGTTCTTCAAGTTTGTGTAATATGGGTATGCATTTTTATTATTATACTACAAGTTTAGCCCTTGACGGTAATCTCTTCTTCTGGTAAGTGATGATGCAGTCTGAGATGGTAGCGGGCTAACCTGTTAGGGGTATGTTAAACCCATACTCCTAATTAGTTTCTACGTGACGTCGACAGCGCTAAATCGCTTGGCGACACGTCTTTGTCGGTAGGGTGGTATTTAGCCACGGTCGAAGCCTCCCACCAGACCAGGATACAGGACCATGGAGGTCATCAAAAAACGTAACAGAAGGTTCTATTTCATGATCAACCCATTACCGGCTCGCTACAGAGCACGGGTCTCCTCTCAATATGAGAAGGGTTTGCCCATAGTACACCACGCTGGCCACGTGCGGATTGACAGATAACATTATGGAGAACTCTCAGGCGTGCAGGTTTCCTCACGATGTTTTCCTTCATCGTTGAAGCAAGTGATATTTTAATTTTTTTTAAAAACGCACGTAACTCCGAAATGTTGGAGGTGCCCGCCCGGATTCGAATCGCCGACCTCTGATTAGGAGGCTGACGACCTAACCACTAGGCTATCACCGTTTCTCACCGATTCAATTTGTTACAGGGAAATACTATGTGCCACTGAGCGTGGACTACAGTTGCATAGCGCGGCAGCTGGGCGCTATGGATTCGGACACGCGGCCTGTCACAGCGCTGCACCCTGTCACCATACACGTCAACTTCCCCTGCCTGAACTACCACGTGAAGCGGGAGCCCCGAGAGCGGCAGTGGCGGCCCATGTGAAGCAACCCAACTATACAAGCAGCCAATCCAGCCAAACCCATCATCATCATCATTAACAACTGATTGACGTCACATAGATCGGTCTTTTGTAGGGAGTTCCAATGCCCACGGTCTTGGGCCGCTCTGCCCACGGTCTTGGGCCGCTTGTATCCAGCTCCCTGCGACTCTACTCCAGCCAAATTATCACGGCACGGCAAGCGGTATAACGCTCTTATGCCGTCACGACGCATTAAAAAAAATTTAAATATTGATTGCTTGCCGCTTGTATCGAGCGGCTCCCTGCGACTCGACTCCAGCCAAATTATCACGGCATGGCAAGCGGTATAACGCTCTTGTGCCGTCACGGCTCATAAAAAAAAATATATTAAATATTGATTGCTTGCCGCTTGTATCGAGCGGCTCCCTGCGACTCAACTCCAGCCAAATTATTAATAGGGATTTAAAAATACAAAGCAAACTTCATATATAACACATTGAAGTTTGTAAAGTTAACTAATTATAGTAAATTTAACTAGTTAAGAACAAAACCTCTGTAAATTAAACCGGCAATGAAATGTGTAATCTAATGGTGACTAAAATCGTTCGTAATTCATTTTTCGGTTGTAGTTGATATTTCTTAACTGAGGGAGTTGTTGCCTAAAACATTGTTTCGAGATTCTTTTATGAGCTCGACAAGGTATTTCAAAGGTAGTTTTTAACTGGCATCTCGAAATTTCGTGGTGTTTAGACTTAATAATGTCAGAGTACACTATTTAAAATTGTTATATTAAACAATTATCTCTTAATTTTTTTATACGTCGTTATATGACTTGTATTCAAATTCAAATAATCTTTATTCATATAATCCTTTAAAAGGCACTTTTGACGCGTCAATAATTTACATAGTAGTGATTCGATGGTGATAACTACATTCGTGAACTTAAAACTAAATCTATGAGGGTTCCACACGCGCTCCGGTCTAAGAAGAAGCCCACAACAAACTTAGTCAGGTAAATTTTCTTTCGTTATCACCAACTCACATGCTACTTAAAATTATATTAAGAGCTATCTTATTAGAGGAATATTTCATACCCATATGCTTGTTTATTATTTACAGAAAAATCTATATTTCAGTCTAATAATGTTGTATACACTCAGGTAGTGCCAAAAATGTATTCCGTACAACGCTGCTGGTACAGCTAATGTACCACCTATTAAATGTTTAAGCGATACAATATTGTAACATCCAAATGAATATAAACAAAACTTGGCAAGGTCACTACCGTGCGCCTTGCATGATTATTGTAGTGATATTATATTTAAGGTGGCTCTACACGCAGGTACATGTTCGCCGATCTTGCTCTATATAGTATATATTGGTGTGCGATCGTAAACTATGATTAACTTAATTAAATAATAATAGGTTACAGGTGCAATATCCCGAGCGAAATAGATATTTTCTAGTTAACGTAGCGAGGGTGTTGCATCTAGAATCTTGAGTATGGCTAGTAAAATGGACCTAATGTTACTGATTTTAGAATTGGAAATCCTACCGATTTTGATTTTACGAATGTTCCATCAAAAGCGCCGGCCGGTTGTAGAACACAAATAAGCTAAGTTCCATAGTAATTATAGCAGCAATTCATTTTTCGTAAACTACTATAATCGTCAGCCTAATGAATGCTTTTTAAACGAAGCAATTCAAAATTGTAAGTCTATTTTCGATAAATTTCCATTAAACAGCCAATAAAAGTGACCGAATATCTTAAGTAAAGTCATACGTATTATATTACATTCAATATTTTGATAAACCTCCACAAAACAATTTTTACCATTACGCGATCGAACAACCGTCTTGAACGATTGACCACCGCGTAGTGGTAAAAGTATAATACTATATGGCATTATTCTTTGTGCCAACTTACTACTTCGTTTGTGTAGGAAGGACTTCAGTACCCTTGATTTTTTTGTAAGAAACTAATTAACATTTCGTAGCAGGGTCTCGACAAAATGGGTGATAATTTAATTATTGTATATATTTATTATCCTCGTGTTAATCTAATAGTTACATATTTTTTTAAAGATACATATCCGTTTATTATGTTCAGCGAAAAGAACTTTGTCGAATAAAACAGTCCAGTTCATGATTAAAGTACTAAGAATTAAACGTACGCCATTTTGGTTTCGTTTGCGAATGTCTAAATATTGTAACACCAAAGTAATATATACCTAATGTAACTCTTTTAGCCTGGCCGCAAACGTTCGGTTACCGCATTAGGTTTCCAGATCAGGAATTCAGATTCGGAATTCCATGAAACTACCGCAAACGTCCGGTTTTTTATTCGGAATTTTTATATGACCAGTACGTATAGAGACGCTTGTGAAAGCACATATACACATGTAATCATGGAAGACGAAGACGAATTGATTGCGATTGCACTTTTACTGGCGCTAAACAAGAAGAAGAGGAATCGTCGTTACTGGGTACACCCGTTGAATACTCTGAGATTAACAAACAGTCAATTCTATATCAAAAGAGCAAAATTACGAGCACACCCAGATGAATTCTTTAAATATTGCAGGATCTCATTACAAGGTTCGCGCGGATCTGAATTGAAATTTCCGTGCGTGTACGGCGGATGAGCCAAAAAGTACGGGAGCGCTGCATTCGGAATGACGTCATTAGATTTTTTCCGTTCTCACGATCCGAACGCATCGAACCGAACGTTAGGTTTTTTTTCCGTTCAGAAAAAATAAGAATAATGTGCGCTTTGTTGAATATTTTGTATGTAAGCAGAGCATTCAGGTTTTAGAATCTGAATTCCTGATCTGGAAACCTAATGCGGTAACCGAACGTCTGCGGCCAGGCTTAGGGTCGTAAATTCTTTACAACGAATTTGAGCATTAACACAAGCGAGATAAATTATATATTCCGACGTTGGTGCACGATTTTTTTCGTTTGTTTGACTGAGTCACTAATACTAGTGTGGTATTAAAAACAATTAATTAATAAACACCTATAAATGACCAATTTATTAATACAACCAAAAAGTTTTACAATTTGGCCAACATTCAAGCGAAACTTTGCCGCTGCAATGTTAAAACGTCAGTTTTTTTTAAACTTACCACCCATAGATTATAAACATGGTAACTTCATTTATGAGAAGTCAGCTTAATTTAAAAATAAAAAAGCGAAATACCACAGGATTTATTTTTTAATTCACAGGAAATAATTATCTCATGTACGTCTCCGGAATCCAAGATAGCTCAGTGTCAAATCTTCGTCAAAATCAGTTCAGTCTTTATCGCAAACTGTCATTTGTTTATAAACACAAACAAATAAATAGGCTCAATTTCGGATTTGTTAGGATAGTATGAAGTCATATCAACAATTAGTAGTAAATCAAATCAACAAACGTAAATATAAAAACAAACCACTTGGGCTAAGTATTATTTGCATTTGACAGGTCTTCTTACGTTACAGGTTTACAGAAACTAAATAACTGTTATTCGCTTGAAGCAAGCTCGCTAAGCATAATAAAGGAATTTATGAATTAATATAATAAATTTAATTTTGTACAGAGATTACCATTATAAATGAATAATGTATTAAAGAGAATATATAAATATTACTTATTGTAAAGTATGTGTAAAAATATATATAAATATATATTATATTTTAATAATATATGTTTACAGGTCTCAACCTATTTATATATATCTATATTGAAGTTATAGTGATCATTACAAAGACTACATTACTAATAGCTTAAGGCGTAAAATTTCGGTAGACGGTTCTCGGTTATCCTGTGTTTAGTATTTATAATCTGCAGATCACGTGGTCCATGGTTTCAAACCCCCTATGTCCAGATTATAATTTGTTTTTGGATCGGCAGAATATTATTATATTAAGTTATTATGCCATGAAATTCATGCAAAGAACCACGGAGTTTGGTACTTGGTTTTGTGCCTCCGGGCACGGTAATATTATGTATACAGTATTACAACTTCATACAAACGGATGAAACGCGAGCTATGCCTGCGCCTCGATCTCGGCGTGCGCTCGGCATGCAGACAGGCGCGACTATTACGCAGTGACGAACGGACGATGTTTTGTTTTTTTTTAACAATAACCGCGCGTTTTTTTCACTAAAAAATAACTTCAAGAACGTATTGAATATGACGAGTAGGACATATTGTCCTATTTTTGGTTGCAATAATAATTGTTTATTGTATTGTTTGTATGAATAATACTAGAAAAAATATATTTGACCGTCTGCCTGTCTCTAGATAGTTGAAAGAACACAAAATAGGCAAATGTAATTTAAATGCTGGAGGCGGGCAGCCCTATCGCATGTTTAGGTGCCGCGCGGCTGTAGGTATTTATTTCAAAGATAAGGCCGAGTTACAATACTGTAGACACAATATTACCGTGCTCCGGGATCACTTTAAACTATCGCTACAATAATAATATTAAATGCCTAAAACCCACGTTGAAATGCACGATTTTATGCCACCGTTTGTACTACTATTATAATACATAAGGGTAATTTATTACTTACCTAATCCAACAATTACATTATACATTCCAAATCAAACTGTTTTATACATACTTACTGCAGCGTCCATTTTGCGTCCTGCATGCGACCAATCACAAGACGTGACTTTTTGAACATGAGCTTTGTGATTGGTGGACCGCAGCACGCCAAATTGAACGCGTTTGGACGCGTTGTTGCGGCCATCTGGCTAATTTAATTAAATGTAATTGTAATGAAAGGCCAGGACTTTGTTTTATATCCGGTAACACTGAAATTAATATATATAATGTAACCATAAACTCGCATTTTCAGTAGATGAAAAATTCTGACAGTTGCCAACCGGTAGCCAGCTGTCAAATTAGGTATACAGGTGATTAGGTATTTCGTATGAAGACGATCAGTTGGCAACTTATTGTCGGCGGATAAACAACGCGAGAGCCAGAGAAACCCGGGTTCGAACTTCGCTGCTGCTCCGCAATTTTGATATGTATTTATATAAAATGGGAACTAAGTACTTTTTATTCTGACGATGTTGTACACATACTAGGTAATAAATATTAAATATATCCATGATATACAATGTTAATTTTTAAGCTTAGTTTGCTCTTACCGCGACAAACAGCCATATATCTGTACGGTTTTAATATAAATTATTTATTTATAAGAAGTGTCGAAGAGGTAGACTTCTGTCACTTTATCTCCATTTTGTAAAGTCATATGCAAATTTTGCTGTAGTACTTACCGTGTTAGAGATGTGTGCTCCCGGATACGCTGTGGCAACCAATAGGTTTAGCACAGCTAATATACAGTCCGAAAAAAAAAAATAGGCTGTGTTAATATAAAAATAAAACTTGAAAGGTGTCAAGGGACACCCGGATGGAACGAAGTTCCTTTCGATTAATTAGTGAAGGAATTGTAATAAAATTTTTTGAGATAACAAAAGTCAATATTAACAACAATAACAAAAGAAAATGAAAATATCTGGCTTGCTTTCTATAAGAGAGAGAGACAGACAGAGAAACATGCGACACCGCACAGCTTTATAGCAAAAAGTGTCGTGACAACTTTTCGTAAGAATTTTTTCCGTCTAGCCCCCTTTACCAACGCGCGATTAGGAACTTCGTTCCAAAATTTATATACCTATATTGGTCTGTTCCTCGTGTAGCAAATTAAGCTTAAATATTCATTGAATGTGTTATTAATCTAAGTTTTTGTACAATTAGTGGTCGGTTGGTGGAAGCGAACAGAAGACTGTATACAGTTGGTGAAAATACCTAATATTAGTGTTGTTAGTTCCGGCTGTGATATATGAATGTACCTACTAGTCAAGCGCGGTAACCCTTGACTAAATTGATTTTTGAAACATTATTTTTGTTATAAGACTTGTAGATTTTATATTATGCTAGATTTAAGATACGCGTAAGTACGCACTATCTACTGACTGAAGGAAAAATTGTAAAATCAAATTTGTGAACACTATTTTTCCTTAGTCTGAGTGAACTCTGAAAAGAGAATTTTCCGCCATATTGTTTTAATTCGTTTTGAACTAGCAACACGACGATGTTTTTTTTTTGTTAATTTTTTAGCGTTAAAATACAAATATGTTTGAATAAACATTTATAATATTATAACACAGCAATTTTATTTATTTTCCTATCTTGTGAAGGTAAGAGATGTGCTAGTTCATCCTTCCCGCCCTTTATTGTATTGTACCAAAGACAAATTGTCACATTTTGTTAAAAAATGCATTTCGTGAATGCATAAAAACTTCGAATAGTTACTGTTGTAATACCGAGTCTCCATATAAATTTTTTTATATGGCAAAGTGCTCTACTGAGTACTGTACTTCAAAGAGTAATATTTACTTATGTTACTATATATACTCTTTGCAGCTGTGTGTGTGGAAACATTATATTATGTTGCGAGTTTGAGACAGTAGGCAGATCTCTCGTTTTGCCCGCTCCGTGTCAACCTTAAACTCGCTGATCATGTCAAGCTCTAAAGTAATATCCTTATAATTTAAGTACCACTTGAATGCATGGCTAATCTGGCGTCATTTGAATAGTAAATTAGTAGTTGAGAACACTAAATTGATTCTTTTTTTCATCATAATGGTAATAATCTCGTGTAAATAGTGTGGGCGTAACTGTCTACTGGACAATGTGGCACAACGGCGTAACAGTTATGCAGGGTTTTGTTACATTTGAAAGGAGCTATCACTTGAAATGCGACAAAACACTGTATTGTTATTCCGACGTTATGCAACGTTTTTTTGTAAGGCCTTAGTGGAGTGCAATTGGTTTCATCATCATGATCAACCCATTACCGTCTCACTACAGAGCACGGGTCTTCTCTCAATATGAGAAGGTCTTGGCCATAGTCCACCACGCTGGCCATGTGCGGATTGGCAAACTTCACAACCCTTTGTGAACATTATAGAGAACTAACAGGCATACAGGTTTCCTCACGATGTTTTCCTTCGCCGTTGAAGCGTGTGATATTTGAATTGCTTAAAAACGCACATAACTCCGAAAAGTTATGGGTGCGAGCCCGGGTTCGAACCCCCGACCTCTGATTAGGAGGCTGACGTCATAACTGTCGTCCTAACCTGGTGGCTATCACAGCTTTTGTAACATAAACTAGGGCTTTATTTGTCTGAAATCGTACTTCAGGGACCTAACTTTAAGAAGTTAAGGGTTTCTCACACAGGTTAGCTAGCCCGTTACCATCTTAGACTGCATACAAGATTGAGACGGTGAGATTGCCGTCGTTGGTAAAATACTTTCTATTTTAGCTATTTAGTTATTGTTTAAAACTTGCAGACATTATGCAGCTAACGGAAAACCTTGAAACGGCTGAACCGATTTTGATAATGTCTGAGCACCACCGCTAAGAAAACATGATTAGATTAAATAATAACAGCTTGACAAAATATTGACAAGACTGGTTCCTATGAAAAAACGCCAGGCAGACCTGAAAGACCATTGACGTAAGTGGCCATGTCGCTATAAGAGAGCGTCATGCGATATTTCGTAACGGCATGATTTGGTGTTACTTCAGAAATGTGTTAATAAATGTATATCAGAGTTAAGTGGGTTAGTATGTACTTAAGGATCATTCTCATTATCCTTAACCTATTTTTGTTCCTGCTGCTGGGCATAGGCCATCTCATAAGAGGAGACGTCTCCGCGCGGCTTCACTGGTTGCTGGTTGGCGGGCATGGAGCTCAAGGATGAACGAAAGGAAAGGCGTTACATTCAAACGAAGATTTTATGTAATTAATTATCGTAACATCTTTTATTCTATATTATTATTTTAAATTTTACATGCTTAGTTTCAAACATTAAGAAAGAAATAATAATATTTAACATCTGCATAATATACAAGAGCTTCTACCATATTACGATCCGCTTAAAGTTAAAAAAATATAATAATAATTATATAATTTATGTTATATTGCAAAATATTCCATTGTTACACGAATACCTTACATTTTAACCGTTCGGGGGAAACTCAAGGTCAAGGTGGGAAAATATACCAACTCCATACGAGTCATGTTCAGATTGCAAGAACCACTTGGCATATTAGTCATGTTAGAATGTGGGCGAAATGAAACTTGTTAACGCACTTTGGGTATAAAGTAATTCCGCAAAAAGTGAAACGAGCAAGTGAAAAACTCATTGGCTGAGATGTGCATAGTCAATGAAGTACTCACAGTACGCATTATTTTTTATTTTTTTTGCTTTAACACTTGGTCAAGCAGACAAATGGGATAGGTCTTAAGTATTAAATTGCTCATATTGACGACCACATAGATTCATGATATTGTATTGTAACTGTTTAACAAACGTTTACGGTATTTTAACGTGACAAATATGCCGAGAGGGTCTCTCATTAGAAAGATAAAAGTTCGACAAGGCAAATGATAGGTAAATACGCATCCTTCGATATCCGTTAACAAAATATATGTAGCTTTTTATCGCTTATCCATTAATCATTACTATTTACACGACAGTTTTTTCTCTACTGAATGATATTTTAAAAGTTATCACAAAGATTTCATCTAATATTCTACAAAATACTTCATATTATTATTTACTTTTCTCTAAACTCATATCTAATAATCGTGATTATTATTAATACAAATCGAGTTATTAATGACTTCTTTTGTAAGAATCGATTTTAAGATATGAGCTTAGATAATGTAGTGAATGAAATTGCATATAACTAGGCATTAAAACACCGATGTGTTATTATTTAAACCAACATTTGTGTTTTAATACCTCACGACGTTATGCATTCATAAACTACTGTAACTGCTGAGCGCGTCATGCTGATTTTGTTTACAAAGCGGTACATTAGTGTTACTCCCTTATATACGAAATTAAATTTAGTGAACTAAAATTAGTGGCTTCACGTTTCCGAGAGAGCACTAATTTTAGTTCTATAAATATAGTTTAAATCTCTGTACAGTCGAATTGCCATCATTATTTTTTTTACAACTACCTTCACGATAGTTCCGAATATTTAAAGTGGCATAAAAAAATCACTGAAAATGGGATTTCATACTAATGATCTTTCCCGTATCAATCAGAAAAAGATTCTGATTTTTTCTTTCTGTAAGGTTACACTTGTAGAATAAAATATATTTATTTAATTTGAGAAAAAAAAGATTAGTATGAAACAAACCATTACTGTGGCCTCGAAAACGCCCTTAGTTTAGTTCACTACAATAAAACAAAACAACATTATACAAAAAATATTTTCTAAATTCTTTAAATTTTTTCTCTTATACAAAGTATATGGCAAGTATTTCACTACAGAATTGCTAACGAAATATAAAAAAAAATACAATCATCATCTTAGGCACCTTCATAAAGGTTCATCTCTTTCGCACTCGTTACATATGGTTTTCTGATTGGTTGAGTGAAAGCGAAACAGCAATACATGTAACGGAATATATGTTGTTATATTTACACGAAGAACTCTTGTTTGAAGTTGTTGCTGTTTGAACCGAGTATGTTGTTTGTAAAATACGTTTCCAGACCATGTCTTAGCGTCTAAGTCTAAATACAAATGCGATTGACACACTCCTCCACTCCATTGAGGCTAAACATTCCTCGTGAGATAGAACAACATTTAAAAAAAAAATGTTTTGAACCAAAAGTGTTTATATTTCTGTTGCGCAACTTAATTCAGCATACTAGTGTTCCAATAGATGTAACATTCCAGCAAAATGCACTTTAGCAATTAGAAAAAGCGAATTTAATTTACATTAAATATATCCAACAACCAGAGATACACTAAATCGGGGTAATTTTACTTCAGTCTTGTCTATGTCACCATTGACAGTGGATGAATATGTTTCGGTAAACACCCCAGGTGAATAGTCGATAGCGACCGGTGGCAAAAGTAGTTAAAATTTGAAAACTACTGTGATACACCCGTATTCGCCCACCACCGTTGTATTACGATGATTATGCGTCACTGACATATAAACAATATTTAAAAACCACAAAAACCAAGTAAACCGGAACAGAATACCTCATGCCATCAAGTTCGCCTTACCCAGTTCTTTAATGCGCAATCAAGAATGTAAAGAATCACAAATAGGAAAATAGTCGTTATGAAAAATATAACAAAAAGTAAAAGTTACCCCGATTCAAGATACAATTTTATTCAAAGGCCTGTCACAAAACAATGAAACTAATCAGTTTTTTGGTAAAATCCAGTAACTCACTAAACTGTATTCCACCACTGAATTTGATTAAAAAAGTATTAGATTGAAAAAAAAACCCTACAAATTCCTTTTTATTCTAATTTAAAAGCACGCGTCAAATAAAAAAAACTGTTTGAAGTATTATTGTTTTGGGAATATATCATTAGTGATGTGACGAATGGCGATATCGATTATCGATAGATACAATAATCAACAAAATTAAGTCGTTTATATTTAAGGTAAGTCTAAAATATAATAACAGCATAATCGAGTCGAAGTCAAGATCAAGTTCGTAAAAAGATCACTAATATTGAACTTGTATAAGTATGTTTTAAATCATCCTTGAACCGGTAACAATACTCGGCAGAGTTGGGCCGAACTAACTAAGATGCGTGCCATGATTTCAAAGAGTCTACTAATTTACGAAGATATCATAAAATAGAATGAGACAATGGTAATCCTAGATATCGCCTGCTACGCTTGTTAGAAAACATGTGTGGAACTTGCGTAGCTTTAGTTTTGTGTTGATAAATCTATTTATCACAGCGTGCATACTTATTTAAATTGCTTGAAGTAATCTACACATTTATCAACACAAAACTAAAGCTACACGGGTTCCACACAATATGTAATCTAACAAGCGTAGCAGGAGATATCTAGGACTACCATTGTCTCATCCTATTCTATAATATACATACGTGCATACTTGAGCAATGTTGATAAGTATGCAAGCTTGAAAACCCTCAACGGATATGTTATGTGATTTGAAATTGTCGTGTAGTAATAGGTGGAATATACAGTTACGAAAAATTATTGAATTCTAGCAGCCTATCGAAATTCGTTACATCACTAGCGTCTAATAATTCTATATACTAATACATTTTTGCCTTTAGGCGATTTATTGCAACGGTTCGACTAATATCTAATTATTAATAAACATTATGCGTAGATAAGCAAAAGAGCCAATCAAATAATACACAATACTTAAAGCTAAATTGACAAAACTAAAAGTACGGCTGTCCTTTAACAAGCACACCTACCTGATACCAGCGATAAATTTTTCAACGTTTAATTTATCAACCTGCGAATTTTCAGGTCTTAGCAATTTAGCTGATGCTATGCTATTTACACATTGTATAAGTAGTTAATAAATTTTGAAAATTACTGACAAGCGTTTATCAATTTCGGATTAACGAACTAATTTATTACTAGTAGAGTATAAAACATAGAATTAAATAAACGTTTATTTGTAATTTCATGTTTCCCAAGTACATTTTAGTTTAGCGAATGCTAAATTACATTTCGCATGCTATAAAATAATCAGTTCACCAATCAGGCAATGAATCCATCACCATACCTACTCAGCGAAAAGAACGGTAAACCTTTTAGCACAGCAATATTAGTGTTAATGTGTGTACAACATAAATAGTGCCAATTAAGTAGATAGTTGTTTACAGATCAACAAAATATCGTCACGTTTATGAATAAGTCATTTATAATCTATCATCATCATCATGATCAACCTATTAGCGGCTCACTACAGAGCACGGGTCTCCTCTCAATATGACTTCACACGCCTTTGAGAACATTATGGAGAACTCTCAGGCGCGCAGGTTTCCTCACGATGTTTTCCTTCACCGTTGAAACAAGTGATATTTTATTTGTTTAAAAAATGCACATAACTCCGAAAAGTTAGAGGTGCCCGGATTCGAACCGCCGACCTCTGATTAGGAGGATGACGCCCTAACCACTGGGCTATCACCGCTTCAATATAATCTATAGTTATACGACAATATACCAACGTAGTGAAAAGTTTGGACGTCAACGCGTGTGAGAAAAGGAAGAGGTATATTCCTGTACTTTTTTTCGCATATTAGCATTTGTTTCTTTAGCGTCTAAATAGCATAATTTAGCAGGTCTGAATGATCACATAACCGCCGTCGTTTAAAAAAGTATATCAAACTACTGAAAGTTAAAAATGTATAGGCAGCCCCTTACAATGAACTATAAAATATAGTCACTATAAATATATGTAAAAATACATTTATTTATATTGATTAAACTAAATAAAATAAAATAGATTTAATGTACTCGGGAAAATGATTTTTAATAATTTTGATTTTAAATTGACACTGGTGTTAAATAGCATTTGGATTTATTTTTATTTTGCACGCGGCAAATTATTCCTGCACGTGTAATTGTGTTTTTTTTTTTTTTTCAAGTTTAAATAAATAATACCATATGTCAAAGAGAAGATGTACTGCAAATTACATAAATTATAGAAGAGTGTAGATGCATCGTAGCTACCACAAAGTTAAAACACCAATGTTTTATTACCTGCATTGGAAATGGAATAAATTCTGTTACTTTAAAATTAGGCCTTCAGATTGGAGTTGGATAATTTGCTAACCAAAAGACTCGACTTGACTTTATTTTTTTCTTACAGTTTCCTATGAATATTTAAGGTTTTTCTCGAAATTCGCTGTTTCGATATAGCATAATCACAAACACACAAATATCACATTCCGTTGAATTAAATGATTTATTACACCAAGAAAATAATAGTATGTGTAGAAACGAAGCTTTTCGTATGATACAGCTCAGCCAACTTATCATAAAAGTATAATTTAGATTTAGGCGGTACCATAAGGCCATCCTGGGCGTATTAAATAAAAAAAAAAATTACACAGATAATATATATACAGCGCGAAGCAATGCTGCAAAAACGTCAGCCTAAACATTCACAGCTTTCATTTGCTTGGGTGAGATATAAGTTTCTGTAAGATCTTTAGAGTACATACATTGTATAGCTTTTCGCAAACTTAGACCGGCTGCCTTAAGAGTACGCTAGCCGAGATGTGTATTCGAGCGCGGCATTAAAAAAAACATTATTTTTCATGTCGCACTCTTTCGCAAACTTCAACGTGCTGTGTTTTGACGAAAAAAGCGTATGCATAAACCAAATGCCTAGCACTAGAATAAATATGGCAAAACTCAATAAATTCAAATTAAAGTTAACTTTAAATTATAATAAAATAAATTTTAATATAGACACTAAAAAATTGGTACACCTTTAATTTTGTTCATATATAAATATTCTAGCGAGATGTTTAAAAGGATGTTTGTATTTTCAAAAAATCATATATATTTATTATTATGTTTAGTTTGGTAATGGTTTTATAATTTTATATATTTTGAGTTAAACTTAGTTATCCATGTTCGCATGTAACGAAAAATGCACAGGTACTGTAACCTTAACTGCGGAGCTAAAACTGCCCTGTGGCTTGCTTCATACATAAAAAACAAAGAAATTGAGAAAGATTAGTGACACATTTTTTAAGTAAGGAAATAATTTACTTTTAAATAAACTATAACTATTATTAAATTTATGTCCAAATTTTCCGATAGGTATTTAAATATTTAAAATTAAAGAAAAATTGAGCAAATAGAATGGACCGACTTGCAATATGCTATGCAATGGATGACTTATTGTCAGTACCTTAAAATCCACTCCTTCGGAACGGTTTAGTCTGGCTGGTGTAGAAATAACCCTAGTTTTAGCAATAGAAATATAATTGATATTTAATAACAAAAATTTATTACCTACCGTGTAATATTCTCAAAAATGTGACTAATTTTGTCCTAAACACCAAAATTTCATGAAACAAGCGCATTATAATAATCTATTAATCAATCTTAATGAGTATGAAATGTTAGGCCTCCGCGTTTAATTATTTTGCCTAAAAATAAAAGTAATTAAAATAACGAAAACAAATGGTAAGAGATAAATTGATAAATATTTAATTTTATAAAGTCCACGACAAATTACAATTAAATGAACAAAACCCACAGACAAATTCATAGACTAATAAACAGAATTTTCATTTACATATACGTAACACTGGGTTTTTTTGATATTGTATTTCAAAGCCTGTGATTGGTGCTTTTTACCATCATCGCATTCGTTATTATTGGCCGAATTTAGGATATCTCCTACAGACGCACGTATTATATAGCTAAGAAAATAACATTAACAAAATCTTTCTCTTGCGTGTAATTGACTTGTCTTTAACATTTTTATCTAGTAGTAAAATAAAAATGCAGGTAACTAGTTAAAAAGCGGTTTGGCTCTATAAACAGTTCAATACACGCGCACAAAGATAATTTAGAAGAACGCACGCTCGTTGCTACGTACGCGGTCAATGAACCCAGTCATCGATTGCAATAACAAACGAATAACGCGATTTATTTTTTTGTGATCAAAGCATAGCTTTTTTAACCAGCGGAACCGTTAAAGGTTGGTTTGGTTGTGCGAGAAATGGAGGTGACTAAGAATTCTAGCATCAGCACACACGTAACTTTAAGATTGTCATGAACGCTCAGATACCAAGGCTCATAATACATTGGTCGGTATTTATGAAAATATAAGGTTTAGCCCGAGGTATATCTACTCACAACATCATTTCGTTGTCCTTTAGGTACGATAAGAAAATGTACAAAACAGCTGTTAGGTTTGCTCATTATTTGTTTGTTTTGAAAGGCAATCTGTAATTCTGCACGTTGTTTCATGGTTGTAGTTCAAATGCTTCTTCTGTGCTTTCATTGCTATTTATTGCTAATTAATTTCACTCACTAATAAAGAAATGACGTGTTTTTCCGAGTTATAAAAATTGTTTTTATAGAATTTTATTTAATTAAACAGTGGAAACATTTTAATCGTGGTATTTGTGATTTCTTATCAAAATTATTAAATTTTATGGTGAATTTTCTCTGGTGCATAAAAACATTTACACAAAAATGGATATGTCAATGTAATTGTTTGAGGGGAGCAATTTCCAAGGTTGCGTTTACAATTTATATATTTTAAGTAAATATCTCAAAGTTACTTAATAATATTTCGTCGTGTAAAATTCATTCCAAAATTTTTGATCTCATATATTTTTAGAATGTGTACTTTGTTATTGCTAAACACCTTTATGGTTTATTTTCTAACAATTTAACAGTGTTATTATACAAACGGGAAATCTATAACCTGGTATATACAGTGAAAGACAAATCATTTGTGTGCGTGTGGATCTTTGTAGATCACCTTGTACAACCGAAAGGACATTCCATTTAGCAGAGAACATAGAAGAGGGCGAATCCTTTTTGCTAAGTGCAAAAGGCAGGTACTAATACCTTCATCCGGGAAGTATACAACGGGTCCCCCGGGTGTCCAGTAAAACCTGCGAGAGGGACATGCCGTGGTGGTTTTTAGTTCGGGTATACCCCCCTTCGGGGGTGGGAGTCCAACATAACCTATT
This sequence comes from Lasiommata megera, assembly GCA_928268935.1. NCBI lineage: Eukaryota > Metazoa > Arthropoda > Insecta > Lepidoptera > Nymphalidae > Lasiommata > Lasiommata megera. The sequence goes on along the minus strand of OV743313.1, from coordinate 16,563,192 downwards.
TCCCGCCCAAGGGTACGGAGGTAGCTATAAAGCTTTTCCACCACGACAAAAAAAAAAAAAAAGGTAGTAATACCTTATTATCACGCATTCAAGTGTTTTCTATTTCTATTCATACACGCATACATACGGCTTTAATATTATAAACGTGAATATTGTAAGTATGGATGGATGGATGGAAGAATGTTTATTACTCTTTCACGTAAAAACTATTTAATTAATTTAAATGAAACCTTACAACAATATTGCAGATAATATATCACAATAACACATATGCTATAATTTATAAAGATATTCTACCATCTGCGTGATAATTTTAATGTCATAATGTTAGTTCTTTTCTACGCCACGCTAATATAAGCTACTGCGATATACTAATCCTGCGCAGACGAAGTCGCGGGCACCAGCTAGTACATCACATAAGTGGGCCGTATTTGTGCGTGAATAGTAAGAGAAAACACTAGACAAACCTCTCTATATTATAAAAGGGCATGACAATTTAAGATTTCGTTACGAAATCGAAATATCACGAAAACCGGTCCGTCTTGTTTTAACCACCGGTTTTAAAACGGATAAGGCCCTGACCGGCCGGCGGCTTTGTTAAGTGGTTTAAACTAGTAAGACTATTTGTGATGATAAGTGTACTTAGTAACTATTAAAATCTTATTGTGTATTATTTAAAATATTGACTGATTTGTATTACTGGTATTATTATAGTAAAGCCTCGTCCGGACTGAAGGTTTTTTTTAACTTAGGCTGAGATCGTATTCAAGACTTTCGCCGATCCATAGACGGATCAACGAAAGAGACGGATTTATGTTGGACACATCATTTTGTCTCTTTTTAACCGCTTCTTAAATCTTAGTTCTGTTATTAATATGAGGTCCTTTTACATTCTATCATAAACATTCTAGTATATTTCGATGTCATATTGTTGTTCCTTGTGTAACCGTATGAGCGCTTTGTAATTATAATATGAAAATATTTCACGTAAACGCGACGTTTACGGAACCCCATAGTAGCCTTACTATGATTGCACGCTCCCAATCGACAAGTCCTTATCGAGTAACGAAACACTGTCATGTCAGGGTAAAATGTACCTAGTTGCCTTTGTTTTAACGTTTAAGTTCGTCAACACGGAACATTTGTAAAATAAAAATGAAAGTTAAGAATGAACAACCCCTGAGGCGATGTATTTTCACTTAATCGTGTTACAATACTAGAAAAAGTAATTAATTTCGTATTTGTATGAAATCTCTTTACTGCCTAGTGCCGATATTCTCTAGATCTGTCAGTTCGGATTCGGCTATGAGACTTGGCTATTGTAATGGAAATCTAAAACCGGCAGAGCTGAATACTTCAAAAGAACCTTACAGCGAATACATACTCATAACCCGCCAAGCGACAAAACGCTACACGGTTCGTGTAGTAAGCAGTAGTATTTTCTATAGCCGGATGCACACTATGAACATTTATAGCGGCATAATTTGATTACAGAGGAAAAAAATACACTCAAAGCTCTATACCGCTAACCAAGTAAAATTGACAAGCTATTCCTTAGAAATCCTTGAGACCAAAAGTTGGTTGGGAGAGGTCGCTTTAGCGATACGACCGCCGTTGCGTTTTTCGTCTATTTGCGTTTGTAAACACTCAATTGTTATTGAATTTTTCATAGTGTAAAATTTATATGATGTTTAATGATTTTATTCTGTCATAGTGTGATATAATGGTGGTATAGTTACCAGCCATCATTGTCAAGAATAAATACTAACATTTTATAAATGCAAAAGCGTTTACTAGTGTTCCCTTATTTCAGAGCAGAAGTGAAGTTGAAGTAAACTTTTTATTCCGGAAGAAGTAATCTACGGAAATGCACTGCAAAAAAAATACTTTCTGTATTACATTATAGAGATTTAAAATTATTTGTATGCCCGCGAATTTATTATGGCTGAATAATTTTAATATAGCCGACTTTACATGGGTGCTTGGTGTTTAATAAATTACGATTTATTTTGGTCCGCGTGGCGTGTTGTAAGTGTGCCGTGGGTTTTGTGATGTAAACTTTGCAATAACGCGCTCTTATAATATATATGACACGTATTTACTTCTAAAGAATGGCTTAAGAGAGTCTGTTTCGACACTAAATTACACCAGAAAACCTACACTAACGAGAGACCTACGCTTAGAAGGGGGTACCATTAATTTGATTACGTCACACAAATTCAATTTTTCCGTCGTGTGACGTCAAACGTTTACAACAATATCCGTATCAAAAATATTACCAACTAACATTTATTTGTGTATCAACTTTGTTGATTGCGTTTTAATTAAGATTGACCAAAGCCGATAACTGGTGGCTGTCCGGTGGGAGGCTTGGGCCGTGGCTAGTCGCCACCCTACCGACACAGACGTGGTCCCAAGCGATCTAGCGTTCCGGCACGATGTCGCGTACAAACCAATCAGTAGTATGGGTTTACCATACCCCTAACAGGTTAGCCCGCTACCGTCTTAGGCTGCATCCTCACTAGCAATCAGGTGAGATTGCCGTCCAATGCTAACTTATAGTGTATTTAAAAAAAGCCGATAGGTATCCACCTATCGGCTTTTTTATTGATTGCAGACTGAAGCGGGATAGGGAAATCAAAATTTCTTTTTTACTTTGCTCCAAGTCTTCCAAGGTTGCCGTAAGTCCCGGTCATTATTAATAGTGACTGATAATAATCATTAAAAAGTTCCGCATTCAGAATCCCGCTAATCCGCATTGGAGGTAAGCGGCGAGAGAATTTATGAGGTTAATGGGTGAACAGTCTCCGCAATCGAACATAATTAGTACAGAAATAGAATTTTCTAGAATCTTTGGATTCAAGATGAAGATAACGCTGTCATCACGGCAGGTACGATATTAAAGTCGTCCGCAATTACAATTAAAATGATAAAGCCACGAGTGTGAAACGATTATTGCGTTCGATAGCCATTTTATTAAGCCTACGGACTTATAATATCTAACTCTAGTATGTAATAAAAACATACGGAAAAGAAAATATTAGCTAATCGTTGCCTAAGATCCTTACCACCGTATTTGGTTACCACTTTATTTAGTACTCTGACAGTTGGTCACCGGTAGTTATGTTTCCACAATACGAAATCGACAGCGAGTGTACAACCACGGCTGCCAAATCGTGCGTTTAGTATGGAGTTCGACCGGTCGGCAATGCCACGCAAAATAAAAACTGTTTGATATCACAATACGCAAATATCACTACTCTTTTCGTCCAACAAACATTTCCTATATAAAGGTAAAAAACCAACCAACCTTTTCACAACCTACAATTCTAGTGACGTAATCAACGAATGGTCAACCCATACGAGCGCGTACGATTAAAGAGAAAAAAATATATATTCAGTTAAAACGAACAATAATAAAAAAACAATTTTAAATTACTTACATTATGCGTACAAAAATCTTATCCGCCAACCCGACATACATTATACAACCCCCCCGAATCTCCCACATTCAATAAATAAACATATCGTAATGATACATAAAACCAATGAGATGTTATTACCACCAGAGTAGCACGGTCCGGCAAGAGTGGCTCGATTCAACCACACGATGGAAATCTGATTTCCGAGATATTGCTTATCAAATGCCGTAGCATACAGACCAGGACATATAACACGCTCCAATTAACTTTGCACTTTCGCTGGAATGCGTTGGCTCTTTTGCTACCCTTGCACTTCCTTCAGCGTCGCCGAGTAAATCGGACATTTTAAAAATGTAAGCGCAAATGCTTAGTTATTCTTCTGGATATAATCCTTCAAGTGCTTCTACATCTCGAATTTACATGCTTTCCTTCTTAACACTCTCACCGCCACGTGGACTGCTGGCCGCCCACGTAAATTTGAGTGTAACGAGCCAATATTGTTTTTTAAATTTTAACTGGCAAGCCACGTGGGCGGCCGGCATACCAAAATTAGCGCGCCAAATTTGCTGTTATATTTACTTGTCATAACTTGTCAAAAAGTTATAAGGCACGCCACCCGTGTAATTAGGTCAGTTGACCGCGCGCCGCCCACCTAGCCTGCGGAGAAAGACTTTTGGCGCGCATTTTTGCAATGTCGGATTTTAGTGACTCTGATTCGGACTATCAACCGCCGCCATTATGGGATGGATCTAATTCGACTAGCAGCGACTCGTGTTTATCTCAAGACGATGTTTCACTTCTGCACGAAAGCACACCAGTGCCCCCGGAGCCACCGCGACCTGACTGGCATCAACCTAACGGATCGCGACAAAAGAGGTTTCCATTGGATATACAACCAGGTATTAATATTTCTAACAATTGTAACAGGGAACTTGATATTTTTCGATTATTTTTAAACCAAGATATTATGGATCTTATGGTGCAAATGACCAATTGTTATGCTAATAAGGTAAAAATACTTAAAGTTGTCACACGCAACATGAGACTTGCCAAATGGACAGACTGTACTGAAGAAGAAATTTTAAAATTCTTGGGCCTGCTGATTTTTATGGGACTCAATAAATTACCTAAAATTAGCGACTACTGGAGCAATAAAAAACTGTATAAAAACGAAATAGCTCGCCAAGCTATGAGTAGAAACCGATTCGAGCTGTTATTGAGATGTTGGCATTTTGAAGACAGTTTTTTCCATGCATCAAATACAGACCGTCTTATAAAGATAAGACGTTTGGTGCAGTTACTCACAGCCACATTTCGAAATGCCAAAACACCTGGAGAATATATCACTGTGGACGAGACCATGGTAGCTTTCAGAGGGCGTATAAAATTTATGCAGTACATTCCTGGCAAAAGACACAAGTATGGGATCAAACTTTTTAAAGTCTGTGATGATGACGGTTATACGTACGACCTTATCGTTTACGAAGGTAAAAACTCAAGCGGGCAAACCAATACACCTACGAATTTAGTAATGAAACTATGTCAACCTTACCTAGGGGTAGGCAGGAGTGTGGTGACGGATAATTATTATACCAGCGTCGACTTAGCGCAACAATTATTGCAAAACGATACGCATCTGATTGGTACATTACGCAGAAACAGGAAAGGATTGCCGAAAAAAGTTGTTCAAGAAAAATTGAACAAAGGTGAAATGATCGCTTTAGAAAACAATGACGGTATTCTTATACTCAAATGGAAGGACAAGCGTGATGTTTTAGCTTTGTCGACAAAACACTCTGTTGGTTTTGTTACTGTTACGAGCAAAAGGAACCGTAACAAGAAAGTTATGAAACCTACCCTGATTGCTGATTATAACAAACACAAATGCTCCATAGATTTATCAGATCAAATGGCAAGCTATGCCAATCCTGCCAGAAGAAGTATCCGTTGGTTCCAGAAGCTAGCCATAGAACTGTTATTTTCGACTGCTGTCACAAACGCTTTTATAATTTACAAAACTCATAAGCAGCTTAGTAGCAAGAAGTACACCATAACGGATTTCAGAGAGAATCTCTGCTTGCAGATGTTGGGAATCACTTCCAGTTCGAACTCAGTGGGTAGTTTGCCAAGGCGGCAAATACAACATAAATTCAGTAAATCAACACTTACTGATCATAGAGGAAGACTTATTCGGCGACGATGCATCCATTGTTATAAAAAAAACAGAGATGCTGGACTATCAGCTAAAGAAGCCAGAGATCAAACAAAAAAGGTAAATACAGTGTGCCTGGAATGCCCAACTAAACCTAGTGTTTGTGGACAATGTTACGCAGAAATCCACATCCAAATTAATCCTTAGTTTTTTTATTACGTATTTTGATTTTTATAACTGTGATTTTGACTGCTTTGGATTAATAAATAATAAATAATATTTTTCTAATACTAGTTTTACTCATTCAATTTTTATCCTTATATTACTTTAAATATAGTCCAATTTTCATCAATTTTTTTTTCACGGGTAGCGTTTTAACTGAACTAATCAATGAAGTCATCTTTGAATATTTATCTAGCAAGCCAAGCTCTATAAAATAATATGAATTTGTGGGATCACAGCGGACCCCACGGCCTGCTGATAAAGTCAACGACGTATCCCGCCGATAGCCCACATGGCATGCTACACAAGTTATTTAAAATCGGACGTGGCGATAGGTGGAAGAAATCGCATGGTAGGCGTGCCGCCCACAGGGCTTGCTGCGCTAGAAAAACCTTAAATAAGTATGGCGGTGAGAGTGTTAATACATAGCGGACGTTGGAGGTTAAAGGTGAAACGAAAGAGAAATCGGATTACAGAAAAGTGTTCAGTTAATTCTACTGTGGTATATACATGTTACCTATAAATGGTCTATCACTTTTAAATAGTCTTTGTGACTATTTTTGTTGAGGCTCTCGCCGAGTTATCCCTCCAGAGGTAATAGCACATCACTGCATAAAACGCTGTGTGTACACATATAAAAAATCTTTTCTCTATACAATATTATTTAATTATACCATTATATTATACGTACCGTAAAATTACCTTAACTCTCCTATATACAATATGTACAGAGGGAAATAAAAACAATTTGTACTTGCAGAAAAACCGTGAAAATAAAAAATAATAAAAAAAAAACAATAACCACAATAAGACACGAAACTGAAAATATACATACGGTGCCGATTCGATGGTAGACAAATCCTTAAAATAAATTAAATTCTAAAGACTGTACTTTAGAGTAGTGCCTATCGTTTTCATAATACAACTAGATAAACGAAAAGGACGGCAATACTTTTCGAGTTGTCTCTGAAGTTTTTGGGTTAGCGTACAACCGAACGAGCACCAATAAAACCGAATCGTCTATAAAAGTGTATATTACAAGCGCGCCGACCCGCACCGCGTGAGATTTACAAAAATACTTTTGAGCCGCGGCGCGCGCCTCTACCTGTCGCAGCGCTTCGCGACCGCGTCTGTGGACAACAACAAATCAATATTGACTATGAAAATGAAATGAAATGATACTTTATTGCACACCATAAAAAAAAAAACAAAACAAATAAACACCCACAAGAAAATAAATAGGTGCAATAGGCGGCCTTATCGCTATCGAGCGATCTCTACCAGGCAACCTAGCACAAATAAGGAATAAAATATAAAGTAAGGCGAGGCTGGCGGATGTACAATCATACAAAGAAAATATAAGGTTAAATATATGTACAACTAAAAATATAAATAATATAATACTTAATACATATATACAAAACAATAGTAGTAATAAAAATAAAATATGTCATCAATTCAGATAGGAAAATAAGTATTATATATATGAAGATGAATAAAAACTGGTTTTCTAACTGTAGCATCATCATTATCATCATGATCAACCCATTCTCGGATCACTACAGAGCGCGGGTCTCCTCTCAATATGAGAAGGGTTCGGCCATAGTCTACCACGCTGGCCATGTGCGGATTGGCAGACTTCACAGGCCTTGGAACATTATGGAGAACTGTAGCATGCAGGCAAATAATACATACAAACTTCCATTCATACTAACACACACATTCAAGGCACCTGTCGCCTCGGATCTACACCCACGCAAAGTTCGTAGAGGGGGGTGAACAACTGAGAGGGGAGACGAGGTCGGGGAGTCGGGTTTCCGGGACTCTGGATAATCCAGGATTCCAGCCACGTATAACCTCAGTACCTTCAAGGTTAGAGTGAATAGACATTTTCTAGGCGAGCTAATAAAGCTTGTAACTTGCAACGCCCTGACGGGGCCTAATATAGTCTAACTATATTATGATATTATATGTAAGATAGATGTACATGAATGCAATTACACCTATCCCCCGATTTACTCGATTTCGCTGTTACATGGTTCATAAAGTAATGAAATTCGGAAAATTACTAAAAATGTAAATTTCGAACATACTCGAATTTGTTAACTTTCAGCAGATTTTTCCTTTCTATTTTTGTTTTCATTACCTAGTTTAAAGTTTCTGGATATGTTTTACTCTTGTTCCATTTCAATAAATGACTTAATTGCGCAGTTTTTTTCGTTTTACACGGCTTTATCTTCAGTGTAAATCGGGGGATAGGTGTATTGAATAAATGAAATAAATGAAGCGCGCTCTAACCTAGACCTCGTCAGTGCTTTCTAGTACTGATTGTCGTCAAGCGCAAGCCTATCTCAAAATAAAAAAATAATACAATGTGATTGGCAAGTTCTACGTACGTTGCAATATGCAGTGGCACGTCACTCACCAGTGTCTGCGAGGCGCGCGTCCTCGTCTTCGGGGAGCGCGAGTCCAAACTCCCGCCGCAGCCGCGAACTCAGGTTTTCGCGCTGCCGCTCTGACGCCGTTGGCTGAGCGTCGAATACTCCTGCGGAAAAGAGACGAGTATAGTTTCTAAGATGTCTTCGTACACCCCCATCCCTCGGAGGGTTAAGCTCTGAGCTATTTAAAATCCCCTTTCCTATGTCGCGAGGATTTTTGCCCAGCTTTTGACGACCTCCGTGACGCAGCGCGCGGTTTTGCATTATAAAGTTGGAGGTCCTGGGTTCGATTCCCGGCTCGAGTTTGGTCTGGTGGGAGGCTTCGGCCGTGGCTAGTTACCACCCTACCGACAAAGACGTGTCGCTAAGCGGTTTAGCGTTCCGGCACGATGTCGCGTAGAAACTAATTAGGAGCGTGGGTTTACCATGCTCCTAACAGGTTAGCCCGCTACCATACCATAGGTTTCGTAATGACGGCCATGTTATTCATATGAAAAATAAACTTACAATTTTACAGCTACCAAATTCTTTAGGAATGTTACAAAACGTCCGTAAATAAACGAAACAATACGAATTGCATTAAAGCAAAGTTATTGTCACATATCTTACTGGATTATTTCACAGCTGAGGCATTCGGACTTGGCACTACTGCAAGTACGTGTTACTCATGCATACACCAATAACAGTTCTATGTTATTAGAAATAAAGTTCAAAATTTAAACTATCAATATTCAATTGGATATAGAAAAGACACAAGTTGGGAATTAATTATTCAAACATGTATTGTTTACATCGCAAACAATGGGTATTGGGTCGGTAACAAATTCAGTGTTGGCGGGGTGTTATTTTCATAATAATATTTTTCATTTATTTCGACAATAGGACTCACAATAAATAGTGGAGATATAACTTTTGAAATGTTCATTATGTCATTGCCGATTTGAAGGCACTTTGCAAGAGACCGAAGAGCTGCCAGCTACCTCGGACATCGAATTAGTCATGGTATTCAAAGGGGGAACGCTGCCAGTATCTTCGGAACCTTGCCTAAAGGAACTCCTTTTAATAATATATTTTAGTAATGATATTAGATGTGATAGCCTAGTGGCTAGGACGTCAGCCTCCTAATCAGAGGTCGGGGGCTCGAACCCGGGCACGCACCTATAACTTTTCGGAGTTATGTGCGTTTTTAAGCAATTAAAATATCTTTTGCTTCAACGGTGAAGGAAAACATCGTGAGGAAACCTGCACGTCTGAGAGTTCTCCATAATGTTCTCAAAGGCGTGTGAAGTCTGGCAATCCGCACATGGCCAGCGTGGTGGACTATGGCCAAACCCTTCTCATATTGAGAGGAGACCCGTTCTCTGTAGTGAGCCGGTGGTAATGGGTTGACCATGATGACGATTATATTTTTTAATATTTTTAATTTTAGGTTCAATCTAGTTTATTTAAGAGTTCAAGCCCTTTACAAGTAACGTTCTGAAAACAGATTCCAAAACAGACAGATTAAGGAATTAAAGCTGGCAACTCAGCATTTACCTAGTAGTTATACAATTTAATAATAATTTTAACGTATTTTATTTATTTATTCATTCATTTCATGTTTTAGGATAATGTCTCTGCTTACTGATTGAAAGAATAGGAGCTACATTGGAGCGGCGTCGTGAGTCTATGCTCATGCCCAACTCATTCTAAATCGGTTGCAAATAAAACTAGTTTTCTATGACAATAATGAATAACGTATTATAATTATTATGTGTGATAAAATAAGTACAAGGTGTCTCAAAAGAAAGTTCACATTTAAATCTTTTTTTAAAAGAAAAGTCTTAGCTTTATTGAAAAAATGTTTATTTTATATTGAAGTACACTGTTTGGGAATTTATTTTTTAAAAATAACATCGTCCAAATGTAAACCGTTGCGCTCTCGGCATTCATTTAGTCGGGCACTAAAATTGCCTATGACAGCTCGGCAGGTAGTCTCCGTGATGGCTGCCATTTCATGACGGATATTTTCTTTTAATTGTGCCAGGGAAGTCGGTTTATTAGCGTAAACTTTTGATTTGACATAACCCCACAGGAAAAAATCCATAGGCGTTAAATCGGGACTCCGCGGAGGCCAATTTATGTCACCTCGCCTGGAGATTAATTTGTTCGGAAAAATTTCTCGAACTCGAGGCAGAGATCTGTTGGGCGTGTGTGAAGTTGCTCCATCCTGCTGGAACCATGTTCTTTGGTTGTAACCAGGAAAGTTTTGCAGTTGGGGTACGAAAAACTCGTCTAACATCTCCACATAACGCTCTGAATTCACTGTGAGTGTGCGTCCCCTTCCATCTTCAAAAAAGTAAGGGCCGATAATTCCTCGCGCCGACATCGCTGCCCATACGGTGACTTTGGGTGAATGTAGCGGTTTCTGATGTTTTTGTTTTGGGTTGGTTGCACTCCAGTAACGACAATTTTGCTTGTTTACATGCCCATTCAGATGAAAATGGGCTTCATCGGAAAACAAGATGTTGGTGAACGTTGGAAAGTGCTTAATCATCTGATTTACAAAGGCAAGCCTCTGAGCAGCATCTTGAGGCTTCAGTTCTTGCACTAACTGAATTTTGTACGGGTGCAGCTTTAAATCTTTGTGTAAAATGCGGCATAATGAAGATCTGTGCACATTTAAAGCAACAGCACGCTTCCGAATCGAGAGGTTTGGATCATCTCGAATAGACTGAGTAACACTGTCCACGTTTTCGGCTGTTCTTGATGTTCTTGGTCGCCCAGATTTTGGTTTCTCCAGAGTTGACCCAGTCTCTTCAAACTTCTCAACCCATTTTGCAATGAGACGAGTGCTAGGCGCATCATTTAAGTGACGAATATGTCGAATACTGCAGAATTTTCTACGCGCTACAGTCGCCGAATTACCGTTTTTGTAAAACTCACGTACGCACAACGCACGGTCCGCACCAGAGAAACGCTCCATAGCGACTAAATTCCCAAGAGCCAGACTACCGACTGACATACCCCCCGCGCCCCTCAGAATAGTTGCTTTCGCGTAATAAGATAAGCAAATGTGAACTTACTTTTGAGACACCTTGTACAATGGCACAATTTCCCCTATCTATGATAATAATATAGCACGTTTTATTTGGTTTGTTTTGAGGGCATCTTTCATAATTTTTATCTTAAATACGTATGTAATAATCATTCGGATTGCACAACGGTTATCATATTTTGTTACCCACAGTAAATGTAATCTCAAATGAATTGAACATTTTATATCTTATCGAGCTATTTTACTGCATTCAATAGTGTAGGTATATTAATTGTGTACATGAATATTTAATGATGATATAAAGTTATGTGCATACTGTTGGAATCTATATTTATTTATCTTTTCGTAAAATTTTAATTACAAAATATTTTCGACAAAATAACATAAGACTCATTGGTGCTAAACGTTAAAAGAGCACCATGAATCTTGTACTGAAGACATTTTTTTTTATACTCTACAAAGTTAACCCTTGACGGCTATCTCACCTGGTGGTTAGTGATGATGCAGTTTAGGATGGTAGCGGGCTAACCTGTTACGGGTATGGTAAACCCACACTCCTAATTGGTTTCTACGCGACATCGTGCCGGAACGCTAAATCGCTTAGCGACACGTCTTTGTCGGACATTACAGGAAGTTTTACTAGCGATCCCTCAGCTGTTACGGTATTTTCGTAAAAAGTATAACTGTCTATGATGTAATGAATAGAAGCAGGCGTTACTTTGCGGAAGTCCATGATAACAATAAATAGCAAGTATAATTTGCTATATTCCGCCGACAACCGGGAGATTTGTATAATATAACACCACACAAAATCCTCCACTAGAACCTCTACGCACGTTTGGACCCGACACCGGATAATTCTCAGGAGATGTTGACTTCACAAGCGCGAAAAGTAAACTTTTCGCGCTTGTGAAGTTATATTATACAAATCTCCCGGTTGTAGGCGGAATATAGCAAATTATACTTGCTGTTTATTGTTTGTCTATGATGTGTTAAAATTCTATATCTATTCGTTTACGTCAGGCTTTGAGGCTGGAAGTGGTGAGCAGTGAGGGTCAACAAACCTTTGGGCAATTGCACGTTGAGATCCCTGTGCAGGCGTTGCTCCAGCTCGTCGGCCGCCGCCGCCGCCGCCGCGTCCAGGCGCTGCGGGGACAGCGAAGCCGAGCCCGACGATCCGCGTGACCACTCGCCGCCTTCCGCCTCGCCACCGCCGCCCGAGCCCTCCTCCGCCGCCGCGCCCAGGTGCCGCTTGCGGTACTCGCTGATAGAGAGCTGCGCGCACAAACAGCGTTGTTCACTCAATCGCGCGTAGAGGAAAGGGGAAAAGCACAGTAAATGTCACGTTATGTTTTTAAAAGCGGTGATAGCCTAGTGGTTAGGGCGTCAGCCTCCTAATCAGAGGTCGGCCTCCTAATCACGCACCTCTAACTTTTCGGAGTAATGTGCGTTTAAAAAAAATTAAAATATCACTTGCTTCAACGGTGACGGAAAACATCGCGAGGAAACCTGCACGCCTGAGAGTTCTCCATAATGTTCTCAAAGGCGTGTGAAGTCTGCCAATCCGCACATGGCCAGCGTTGTGGACTATGGCCAAAGCCTTCTCATATTGAGAGGAGACCCGTGCTCTGTAGTGAGCCGGTAATGGGTTGTTCATATGATGATGATGAATGTTTTTTGTTTGCAAGACACAGTGTACCTTTTTGAGAAGTTCATAATTGGGTAAATATTTTAGTTTTACAAAATATCGCTAAATTCTACATTACGACATTTATATTTATAGCGGTTACGCAAACGCCTCAAAGAAGCTAATTAATCGATGATGTTTTTTTAAGGAAACCAATTTACAGCGCAATAAAACACCGAGTAACTTAAGTGTAAATTAAACTAATCATTTTTTACTGAAACGCAATAAGACCAACGCATTAGTTTTTCCACCTTACTTTCTATTGGACTATAAAGTCCTTGTAGAGCTTCTATGCCTCATTTGCGAGAGGGATGGAGGGAATAGGTTTGAGTAATCTTCACTTATACTAGAGTTAAGGGCTGTTCAAATAATGCAAATACAAAGAATCATTTTGAAAACGATATCAAGTACAAATCGTTCAACGACTCTTGTTAGAAATATGGAGGTAATGCATCCCAAATGAAATATTGTAGACAAAAAAATCTCTTTTCATCTTTCGCCATTTAAGGCGACAGCTAAGGCCCCGACCACACAATAAGTTGCAACGAACGTATGACGTCAACATTTTTTTTTCTTTTTTTTCTCCATGGTGGCGTGTTGGTAACTGACATCATCAAACGCTTAAGCGACAATTGGACAGATTTGGTGGCTTGATTAATCCAAATATACGTGATGCGTGATTTTATTTTCAATATGTTCTTTACTTTACTAATTAGGTAGATAAACATGTTATATAATAAATTGGCAAACATTTCAATATTAAATCCATGATTATTAAATTGTTATCTTGACCATGTTCTACATTTGAAAATTTACTCGATTTAAATTTTTTTTTAAATTTGCGATTTTTTTTTTAACTAAATATTATTCAATAGAGTATGACAATGAAATATTCAATTCAGACGGTTTGGTTTTCTATAAAATTTCTGCATACACAAGTGACAAGATCTTGAATGTGTGCAGGCAGCGTCACAACTCACACACTCAGGAGATAACATATTATAAATATGTTATATGTATATGATGACATTGAAACTATGTGCATTTCGTGAAAACTATCTGAAAGTAGCCTAAATTGTTAACAATTATTATCTTTAACAGCTGTGATGCGAAAACGATAAAAAAAGTCAAAACATCTTTAATTGTATGCACTTGAGTAATATCAAGGTCAACGAGAGGCCTTGCAATCTTCAACAAAACCAGTTTGTTTGTTTTATAACTTTTTGTGATGTTTTCTGTCATGCAATTCTGGTTTTGTACAACATTTCTGCACTATCTAAAATTATTGCATGCCTTGCATAGATCAAGGTGTAGTTATAGAATATGCCTTATGATGGTTTCAGTTAGCCCAGTCAGCAAACAGAGCAATAAACAAAGTTAACATAAAAAAACTCACCTTTCTCCGGACAGGTTTTGGCTTGTCCTGTGGCGGTGGGTTGAGACGCGGGTCATTGTTCCTCGTAAAGGGCCTGGTGCCCCCAGCGGTACCAGCTACCCCCGCGTTTGCCCCCCGCAATACCCCAGACAACAATACACTGTTATTAGAGTCCATATTGTTCACGCGAGTCAAAATCTCCTGCACACTCTTCAACTCGTCCACTGGGCTAACACTACCTTTATCAAATAAACTAGTGTCTAAACTTGTAGTCCTATCTATTGCACTTTTTATTATCGACATATTTGGTATGTTTTCGTTTATTGAGTTGTCCACTTTGAAAGAATGGGACATATTGCTGAATATCCCAGAAAATAATCCTGTAGAGCTGAATCGAGTTGAAAACGGCAATGTATTATCCAACACTGACGGTCTGTCGCTCAACTCTTTTTCACTACACTTTTCTTCAATTCTTTCCACCATAGGTCCAACAATCACTGTTTTCATAGGCTGCATTGGCTCTTCGGGCAGAGGTATAGTTTCGGGGGATGGCATGACTATCGGACTCGTTTCTTCCGGTAGTGGTATATTCTCAGGCGCTGGCAGCGGAATCGACTCAACGGGCGGCAAAGGTATGTTTTCTGGCGAAACATGCAACTTTACATCCTCGTTTGAATTCGCTTCTTCATGAATATCGCCGTTTATTTCGGGCGATTTTGAACTTGTGTCGTCTTCGGTGCGCAATTGTATGCTTATCTGATCGTCCACCATGTTGAGATCGAAATTTAAGTTAACCTTCTTTCGCTTTTCTTTTGGGGGTTTCTTATTTCTACTCTTCAATATCTGTATATTTTCCGTATGAAATGAATGTATTTTCTTTTGGATATCGTCCATTTCATCACGTTGCGGAGACGAATTGCCAGACGTATCCGCTGATTGAGAGCTGTGTACTTTGTCGTTTGGGCTCTCAATGCCTTTGATTTCTTGTATGTTTTCACTTGATTCTAATTTTGTTTGCGTCACAACTGTTGTGTCTATCTCCATTGGCACAACTTTATTGTTGTAAGCTCCCTCATCTAGTTCCAAATTGTTGTTATTCATAACAATATCTTCTGGTTTGGTTATGTCAGGAGGTACATCATCTTCTGGGGTAGGTGGTACTCCAATAATTCTTCTTATATGTTCACTGTTATGTGGACCTCTTAGATTTACGTTTAATACGTCATGATCGATGTTGCATTGATCATCGGAGCCTTGTCCACTGTCAGACCGCGTCCGGTCTCGACTGTAAATCTCCATTATGTTCCTTTTATATTGACGAGCTAAGGATAGGGCATCTTCTTTCACAGGAGAATCTTCAGATGTTAATACGGGCGACGTCTCGTCGTTACACTGAACAAAAAAAAAGTATTGATAAGATAATTTCTCAAATGAGTTTAGAATATCTTTTATAGTATGACGTTGAACTTTATTGATAGACATGTAATTAAGCATGCAAATGCATGTCGAAAATTTTAGCAGGTGATATTTTTTTCACAACTAGTAAATAATATAAAACTTACAGCCACAATAGTATTCTGTTCGCAAGACAACGATTCCCTCGCCATACGTCTCTTCTTCAATGGTGTCACCATTTCGTTCGGCGGGGATTCTGCAACCAATACATCTACAACTGACTATAGTGATATAAATTTAAAAAAAAAGAAAAGCATTTTGGCTTGGAGCTATTTTTGGTTCCACCAGGCAAATCTCTTTCATAGATATAAGAGCAATGTAAGTTTTTGATAGCCTGGTTTGAAGTCTGTATAGGGAACCAAAATAAAACGGAACCAAGCCTAAACAACCATGTATTTTTTACCTATTATCGGTGAATCGCTTTCTTCACTGATGGCTTGTCTCAACCAACGTTTCTTAGCACTATGCTGAACTGGAATTACTTCAGGAACTTCCACTGGAGGTGTGCTTCTTGTAATCCTTTTAGCCTTCTTTGGAGGTTTATTCCTTTCCCTGCCTGGGGTCCTTGGAGGTGATGGTGGATCTTCATCTTGGAAATCCTGTGTCCCACTGAGATCTCCAATCATCGTTGAGGCTACTCTAACTAAACTTTCTAATGACGGTGCAGAAACTAATGTTGTTCTGTACGGAGATTGGTATGGCGATGGTGTCCGCTCTGGTGAACGTCCAATCCATTCTGTTGCCATGGTTTTCTTTGTTTTGGGCAGTTTGAATGCCGATTCCACGGATCCTACCGCAGCTTCGACAAGTAGGCATGCAGAACTTAAGCCGAGGTCCTGTGAACAGTAAAAATAGAAATAAATAATTTTGACGACCTCAGTGGCGCAGTGCGTGCGCTGTCGCATTATAAAGTTGGAGGTCCTGGGTTCGATTCCCGGCTCGAGTCTGGTCTGGTGGGAGGCTTCGGCCGTGGCTAGTTACCACCCTACCGACAAAGACGTGTCGCCAAGCGTTTTTAGCGTTCCGGCACGATGTCGTGTAGAAACCAATTAGGAGCGTGGGATTACCATACTCCTAACAGGTTAGCCCACTACCATCCTAGACTGCATCATCACTTACCACCAGGTGAGATAGCCGTCAAGGGCTAACTTGTAGTGAATTAGTTAGTGAGCAATTTAATTGTACACAAGCCGTCAAACCTGACCATATTATTGACTTTTTTTAGTAAGACGCTTTTTTGCAGGACCTTTGACTAATAACTTGAAAAATTCACATTTGGAAATCAAAATACAGCAAAAGACAATAAAACAATCATATTTTTCTTGGCATCATTCTTGTTAGGCCTTACCTCACTCACTGGTTCGTGCGGAGTTTCTATTTCTGGTGTAGATATGATAGGTTCGGATTGAAGTGGGACTCGTGGAGACAGCGGTCCAGCCTCATCTCCAGAAGTTACCATGTCACTGTCAGCAGAATTGAGACGACGTCTGTTCGATTGGGATGATGTGCGCGCGCGACCTTTACGCCTGGTTGAAAGATTGATTATCAATAAATTCGTCGAAATTTATAATATTTAATTAATATAATTATTTTAGCTGATACTTCGATCAGTCCGGGCTAATCGTCGGAAAGGTTCAATCTTTTTCTTAAAAAAAATTTGCAGACAGAGAACTTTGCTGTGACTCTTCCAGGCTGCTAACATAGAAAGAAAATGGATAAACGAAATTCAACCCACTCGAAATGGCGGGTAGATCCTGTGAAAACAGTCGCCAAGGAATATTTGAAAAAAAAAATACAATACTTACTTCTTCCTCTTCTTAGAACTGCAATGTATATCATCATCATCATCTTTATCAATGTTGCCGGGATGAGGATCAGACTCCCTCCTTTTTTGCCTTTCCTTGACTTCCTGTTTCCTTTGCTGTGCTTTCTCCATCCTTTCGAAAGCTTTCATTATTGCTTCCATTTTACGCTCTTCACGAGTCTGAAAAATAACAGGTGTAGGTACCTATTAAGAAATGGTACTAATTAAATTGTGTAGTATTTAAAAACAGATGCTTTATTCTAAATCAATAACAAAGTTTCATTAAATTCATTATATGAATGAAGATTTTATTATCAATCGCCATTGCAATTTGGCAGGTGGTCCGTTATCAAGTATTGTAATGCCTGCGATAATGCAACTGGATTTCCTTTTAAGCATGCTAAGAAATGTCTGCTCA
The DNA here is from genome assembly GCA_928268935.1 of Lasiommata megera. Classification (NCBI taxonomy): domain Eukaryota; kingdom Metazoa; phylum Arthropoda; class Insecta; order Lepidoptera; family Nymphalidae; genus Lasiommata; species Lasiommata megera. Next base: position 16,545,182 of record OV743313.1, on the reverse strand, counting down.
ACATTAAATCTTTTTAAATTTATTAAATTCTCTTACCATTTTACGTTTTTCTTTCTCCTTATTGGCAGCAGTAATTTTATCTTGAGAGTCATCAGTTTTGTCATCCATAGAGTCTTGATTGACGCAAGTGGTACGACTTGATCTTGATGATCTGTCATGACATGCAGATTTGGCAGTTAGCTCCCGAGTGACAGGTCTTTCATGCTCTACTTTAGGTTCGATTTTAGTTTCCACTTTAGGTTCTACTTTAGGTTCTATTTTAGTTTCAACATTAGGTTCTATTCTAGGTTCTACTCTAGGTTCTACTTTTGGTTCTATTTTTGGTTCCAATTTGGATTCCAATTTGAGTTCTATCTTGAGTTCTATTTTGGGTTCCACTTTGGGATCAACTGGAATTGGTTTCTCCACTATTATTTCTTTTATCGGTTCCACAACTTGTTCTTCAACTACCGGCGGAGGTAAAATCGGTTCCTCCTCTTCAATTTCTGGTTCTTCTTCTACTTTTACCTGCGAAATAATTTCCGGCTCCGGTTCAACCTCCATTTCTTCTTCTTCTTCTTCTTCCTCTGGTTCATCAATGGTTTCTTCTACTTTAGGTTCGATTTTTACAAAATCAGGCTCATCAAGTTCGGGTTTCATTACTTCTTTTGCCGTCAAATCTATCTCTTCTTCCTTTTCTTGCTTCATAAATAATGGCTCGTATTTTACTGGAGGGTAATCTGGAGATAGTAAGGGTTCTTTTACTGGTGACATCGGAGGATACTCATGTTTTATAGGGGATTTCTTTTCAGATTTAATAATACCGAATGGCGATGGTAGATCTTTTAAAGGAGTTGTGACAAGAGGAGTCAGAGGAGGCGATACAGGTGATGATGCACTGAAGCATCTATTTCTACTTCTTTTTTCTCTTTGCGTATAATCCACACTTTTCCGAGTGGCCAAAGGGCTCAGTCCATTAACTTTACAGTGTTTAGGATTTCCACAAGCGCACGGCTGTTTACTACCATTAGTGTCATGCCCGACAGTAATTTCAGTATTTGACTGGATATCAGTTATTGTTACAATATAGACGTGCAATGCACCTTTAACAATGCAATGCTGCAACTCAGCGTTAGGTTTACAGGAACGACGCACGAATCTCGCTTCGTTGCCGTAAGTCCTTGTATCAATACATATTTGTGTGTTATCTTTTGGTAATCTATAGAAAAATACAAAAGGGCCAGGCTTCTGGCTGCCAGCACGAGCTGAGTTTTGCAACTGTGGTCTATGTTGTATTGAGAGCATGTATTTCCCTCTCAATTCAATGACTGGGGAATTGTCCTTCAGATCTTTAGTAGCAATTAGTATTTTACCGCCAGCGTGAGGAACTGTAGTACATAAATTGGCAGTCACCGCAGCCGCCATATTTGCTGTGCTACCAAGTTTACTGCTATATTTCATTATCTTAGCGCGCAGTTCAGGGCTGTAGTGATTCGTCACAGCCAGTTCGTATTGGTCTCGCCAATGAGACTGTGTGGACATATTCGTGTTGTATTTGCTTCTATTCAACATCATTTCCTTCTTTCGTTTCACTCTTTTTTCTGCAAGTTTTCTTTTAGTTCCTTTTCTAACTACCTCTGGTTTCTTGGGACGTTTGGGACCTCGCTTTGGTAATGTTAGAGTAGGTTGAGGAGGTACTGGTGGCAAGACAGGTAAACTGGAGTTATATGTAGTTACACATGATCCACTGGTGTTAGTATATGTTGTAACTGTTAATAACCGTTTTCTTCTTTGTCCTGGAGGTTGACCACATTCTGACGAATCTGAATCAGATGCACCTAAAGCACTTAGCTCCTCCCTTTTTCTTAATTGTATAGCTCGAGCATGTCGCCGATCTATCGGACGCGGATTACATAATTCACACATGTATGCATCAGGTATGTTATTCCGATCTATTCCCATACAATCAACGTGCTGCCATTCACCACATCGGTCACAACATATCATATACCCATCATCGTGAGTAAAATCACAAATACATCGAGTTTTTCCCTCTTCTTCACCTTCCGGGGCGGTTTCTGTATCGCTCCCACCTGGCATGGGAGGTCTTCTTTCCCCTTCTATCGAGGATGTGACCGATGCTGTATCCTCATCTTGAGGGGGCAATGGAGGAAGCTGAGGTTTGTATGTAAGAGCTCCTAATTGAGAAGATATCACTGGTGTAAGAACTGCGCTGCCACTACTCATTGGTATGGTGGGCGGTAACTCTTGAGAAACAGAAGTAACTGGGACAGGGGAACTTTTTAATGGGCTCGTAGAAGTAGTTGTTGTAATCGTCGAAGTTATAATTGGAGATAAAGAAGCCACAGTACTTGGAGTGCTAACAATTGGCTGCTTTTGTACAGGCAAGGCATATGTGTGATCAAGCATGATAAATGCCAGAGCTTGGAACGAGTACCGACGTAACTCTTCAGATAAATTTGGTCTTTCCTCCATCCCAATTATATCATCAGCTGTTAAAAGGGTTGACTTATCCCCACTGCAAAAAAAGTATGAGTTAATTAAATGTATTTCTATTGTATTGTTCAGAATATTTTTCACATGAAGATAAATTATTCATTATATAGCTGACTAGTCACATAAATACATTTCTTTGTAAGTCTTTTAAAAACTTAATAAGAAATGTATTTATGTGACTGCACTGTTTTAATTCTAGCACCTAAGTTTAACCTATGTTGCATTAAAAACTTATATTTTACAGGTGATAAAAGGCTCAAAATTCAAATACTTACAAGACTATCCTCTTTTGGTTTATAGATTTAGCTTCCACTGGTTCTTCAATAGTGACCACTGCAAGGGGCTTATGATTTATAGTATGTAGAGGTGTTTGAGTTTGTTGCAACAGAAGTTTAGGCTGTGATAGAGATTTCAGAATCTGTGCAGTTAATTGCTGATTGGCAGAAACCTGCGACACTGTAGCAAGCTGATTGTCGGGCCCATATGTTTGAACATATCTAAGGTTTGGAGTGGCCCCTGATTGTACATAATGCGGACCTTTAGGTAGACTGGAGCTTATGGGACCAGAAGACAGTAAAACAGGTCCACATGGTGATTGTAGGACAAGGCGTTCACCTTTGGGCATCTTTTGCACAGTCATTGTTTGTTGATTTTTATGTGTAGGACTCCCAACTTTCTGTATTACTTTTGAAGTATTTGACTCAACTATTCCGTAATTTGATGCTTGGCTTTTGTATGTTACACTAGCCAATGGCCATTGCTTATTCTCAGATTTGTGGGCAGTACCAGCCTGCTGTATTATTTTAATAGATCTTGATTGATTCTTCTGATTCACTTGAGAATTTTTTGATCCTTTGAATGTACTCACCGATTTCCTGCCAGAGTGAACCGATAACTTGTTTGGGCCAGAAACCACTCTGGACAAAATATGACATTGTGTACCACCAGATGAGGCTGCAACCATAGCATTTAAGTTAGCACCATTATTAAGCTTATTTACGTTTGTGCTTTTTGAATATGTATGACCATATGGCACATTTTTCATAGAAGTGTTATTTATAACTGTGGGAGAAAGGGATGCAGCACCGATCAGTGACTGGTTCTTAGGTGGCTTTGTACTCAACATTGTACTGTTCAGTTGCTTTTGTGATACAACATTTGCACTCAACTTGTACACATGGTTCTGAGTTCCGTATACAGGTGCAGCGATCTCTTTACCCTGAGTTATGTACTGTTGGGGATAATTTGAACTTTTAGGTAAAGATATATTGCTTAATATCTGAACCTTAGAAGTCTTGGGTCTGCTTATGTAGCTGGCATCTGTAATAATATTTGTACGACGGTTAGATGCAATTGTGTCAGTGACATAGCTCTCACTAGTGATTATAATCTGTGATAGTCCCGATGGAGGTCTATCGTCATCATTTTTACCATCAGGAGCTGTGGTAGTTGCTAGAATTGTTGGTAACCATAAAGTTTGATTGCCCGTCACATCTTGTGATACATTTTGTATGGTTGTAAGCTGTGCATGTGCTATATTGCCTACAGCAGCATCAACATTTATTGTAAAGTTTTGTGGTAATTTGGCAACATTATGAACAATCGACGTATTCAATGGAGTTTGTATAAGAGCTGCAGTGTTTTCTACATAGTTGCAATCTCCAGAGTCATCATTTTCTTGTATAATGGGGTAGGCTATATGTCCTACATTATCAATAGTAGTTTCTTCAATTCTAACAATTCTAGAAAGGGAATCTATGGACATCTCTGCTTCACATCTCTTATCATTTATATACTCAATATCTTTACTGTCTACTTTGTGAACAGTTTGAATTATGCTTTCGGGATTTGTAGAATCAGGTTCAGGGTCACCCTGAGTGGGTGAAATTGGAACAGCCCTCAGTACAGGTGTTCTAATGCTTGATATATCCATAGTACTTGTTAATTTATGATCCAAAACATGCTCATATATATTTTCACTGGAGGTGGTCGGCCCGTAATCCTATAACAAAAATGAGTAAACATCAGTTATAATGCTTCCAATAGGATAAGTATAAAAGATGAAATAAAGTCGCAACAGCATGTTATTAGGAACACAGTAAAACATACCTATCAATTGCATAAAACTATTAAAATCTGCATAATTTTTAAACACTGCATGCAACAATGTATCTAAACAATCTTTATTTATGAGAGCTAGTAAATTTCTAGTATCAGTTTTTTGTAATTTATGGATTATTCAGATATAACAAACAATGTTTAAACATAAAGCCCCAATTAACACTTAAATTTACTAAACAGTGATGTTCATACCAATTCTCCAAAAATATATCTTCATTTAGATAGACTGTTAACTAACATAGTCCCCTATCATATGAATAAATTATCATACAATTTACATGATATATAACCTGTATAGCATAATATCAAATGCTCTCATTTGCCTTACTTGGTGACACTAATAGCCCCAAATTTAATGATGACACTCTTTGGTACTCTTTCTTGAAATATTTACTTGACCTTGGTAAAAAAAATAAGTTGGTGTGTTTAAAATATTCATATTAAGTTGTGCATGGCAATAAAATCACATCTTAAATACGGAAAATACAAAATACAGTTTCACATAAACAATAATGATCATACAACATAAACTTTTAACATTATAAAGGTGTCAATAATACAGCATTGAATTTCAAATCTTTTATTAATTACCTGTATAAATAGAATTATATATTAATGTATGTATGATAATGTGAAAGTGACAAACAATATACATTGCAGGAGGATTATTATGTTAATAATATTTTTTTAGGTAAGAACTTGTATTTAGATTTTTTTATTGATAATTATATGCTTGCTTGTAGCTATATATACTTAATTCAATCTATAAACTTTACCATAGACGACTTTACCATAGTTGACCCGTAATTTGTTATAACACGTTTCTAGAATTTTAGTAATTCTACTTGCCTAAATACCAGTGAAAAGAAAGAACTAAGTTGACTGACGATACAAAATGTTCAGTTACAGTTATTCAGATACTAACTCAGGCAGGTCAAAGGTAAATACTAACCACCATTGACAGGTAACGGTAACAATATCAATACAAAATATGAAACAAATTAACCTCTGCTTGGTTTTTACAGTTACAACAGTTAATTTAAGTTATAAATTAATAGCCTTTTCATGAAGTCATAGATGAGTATAAGCCAAAGTAAGATTTAAAAGGTTTGTTAGTGAAATATTTATTTGTTTGTGTTAACTAACCAATAATATTCTTGCAATTATTAACATTTCTGTTATGAAGCAATGGTTTACTTGGACATTTGGGTAGGACGAAATATGCGAAAAGCGATGGTTTTGTACTTACTTGCCGGACCGCTGGTTCGTATTCTGATGTCGCTGACATGCTGAGAATAGCATCTTGGGTTAAACCCGAGATGATGGTTTGGAGAGCACCCGGCCTCCAAATTGTTTTATGTGACTGCAATCGAAAATCGTCTTTTTATCCAATTATCTTTGCAATCTTCGCAAATTGAACACTGCATATCAATCTTGTAAAAATATTTTTAGTCCACAAATACGTTATGACAGTCGAGGTCATTGTTCCAAAAAATAGACAAAAGTCACATTATTATGATACCTACGAGAAAATACAATAAATGATAGCAAAAATAATGTATGAAAGCCTATGCTAGAGAAGTGTAAATTAGAAATATCGGCGGATAGGTTAATATTCACTGCCGCCATTATTGTGGCACAAAAACTGAGATGTCTCCAAACATCAAAAAAGTAAACACTAACCTAAAACTGAAATATACAGCCGAAATAAATGAATTAACAACTGAAACGAAACTGATTAGTTCGGGTAAATGAAATATTACATTCTGCTTAGTAACAAAGGGAATAAATATATAAATACATACGAAAATGAGGTTTGTATATTTACAACAGCGAATATGACATAATTAATATAACTTTAATACTTTATTGATGATCAACCTAACAATATATACGAACAATTCATACTTAAATACGACACCACATAAGTTAGGCTACGAAATCCAGATGTAAACACTTTTAGAGAAAATGGTGAAGGATATTAGTACTAACCTGTGCGTTAACGAATTCAGTATTCCTTTGACGTAGCGAAACTATTTCTATCATGTATTTGCATAGCACAAATGAAAAAGGCCTCAAAGTCCGAAACTACGATCAAAACATTCACAAGAGTCGAAGATGGCGGCCATTGCATTTTCTTGATACAAAACAACGGGGGGTTTCACGGAACATGTCTAAGTAGTTAGCACTTCCGGTCAAATGTGGCTAAAAATACTTTACCTTTGGTTTATATTCGAGATAAAAGTTATTTTTGGCAAAACTTTAAAAAGAAAAACGTTTTTTTTTAATTATTAGATTGAAAATATTACATTAAAAGAAAAAATACAGTTTAAATCACGAAATAATTATAAAAGTTAGTTACTGACTAATAATTTCATAGACAATTAAATTATTACTCTATATGTCTATAGCAGGAGCATAGTGAATGTTTTTGTTTTATTTTAAATCATAGACAATTATTCCAGAACGATTTTATAAGAGATGCGTTCAAGGTAGTGATTAAGGTAATAAATAAAGTAAAGAATAAAAACCACATTTAGGGAAACCGTGAACCATGATACAACATTTCCCAAATTTATTATCCACTGCATTATTGTCATTTTTTTTAAATAAGACAATATTATGAATTGAGCTCACCGCCAAAGAGTATGTAAACACTACATTCATTATATTTAAACCAACCAGATAATGAGGATACAAATACTAAGATTTGTAAAAGTTAATAATAGCATTGAGAATACAAAAACCTAGTACGGATCAATAAAAAATATTGTACCTTTCCGATGACCTCTTTTATAATATAGTCAGTGTTTCTTTCAAAGCCCATTTTAAAGAGTATATGATTAAATTAATAACGATTGCAAAAATCTTTAGTCATTGATTTCAGCCATCATCATCATGATCAACCCATTACCGGCTCACTACAGAGCACGGGTCTCCTTTCCATATGAGAAGGGTTTGGCCATAGTCCACCACGCTGGCCATGTGCCGATTGGCAGACTTCGCACGCCTTTGAGAACATTATGGAGGACTCTTAGGCGTGCAGGTTTCCTCACGATGTTTTCCTTCACCGTTGAAACAAGTGATATTTTAATATCTTAAAAACGCACATAATTCTGAAAAGTTAGAGGTGGGTGCCCGGGTTCGAACCCCCGACCTCTGATTAGGAGGCAGATGTCCTAACCACGAGGCTATCACAGCATCATATTATTGTGTTATTTAATACTATCATAAATTGTGCAATCCAGTTATTAAAGTTATTAAATAAAATAAAATCCAGTTATTTTATCGATATCAAATTCCCGTTGTTTTGCTGATACGCACATCATCATACACTAACGCTACGCTCCATAAGCCCAATGAGTGCGAGCCAAATAGACTGATTAGAATGATTTATTGTCAAACGACTGTTGCTAACGCGCGCACTAAAGCAAATAGAAATTTTAGATAAAGTTTTGTTAAATTCTTAAATTGTGCCCATTATTAATAAAAAAGAAATCTATAATTCAGTATTAATTATTTAGTACACGTTTTAGTTTAGCTTTAATATAAATATAGTAAATAAAAAATAAATACTGATTGACATAGACCTTGTAGAAAGCGTGCGTCTAATAAATGAGATTGATTTTTAAAGGGCTCTCGAAAATGCAGAAAGTTTTGTAAACATTTATTTTTCGTATTTTCGTTTCTCGTGTTAAAGATAAGGATGTTGGAGATCAAACTTGGTCCTCCAGTAAAGGAAGTTGAAGTGTTAACAAACGTAGTGATTATATTCTCTTTGGTGTTAAAAAAGCATGTACGTTTTTTAAAAAGCAATTTTGTACTTATCTGATAGGTTTGAAAGACTTGAATCCGGGGCTGTTTTTGGCTAATTAGGCTAGCTGTCAATTGTCAGGTGCACGTTGTTAATTATTTTGTTGCATTTCGAATTCGTTATTAGGTTATTTTGTGGAATAGTGAGGAATTATCTGTTTTATTATTTATTGATCTGTGAAACCTTGCGACACTAAAAATTAATGAATAAAATTTCACAAAATGAGTGATTTCATAATGAATGATAGCGACACAGATGTAGACTCTGATGAGGAGGTAAGATTCATTTACGTTCGCTTTAATGTTCGGAAGATCAAGGTTTTAAAACATGACAAAGAGCTTGAATTTATGAACAGATCTTTAGTTTATTTCGCTATTATTCGTTAAATTATCGTCTTCATCTCAGCAGCTGGATATCTATAGCTGAATATATTAAGTATAAGTCAGTAATGGTTACCACTTGCGGTAATCAACTGTTTTTGTCTTGGAGCTCTGCAACTGTTGTCTATCGAGTGAAGATGCTGTGCGTATTTAATAAGCTAAAACGATATCACAATATTGTGTACATCAAAAGACGTGCAAGACAAATAAGATAATACCATTTTCATGCAATTTGAATATTTCAGTTACAAGAGGCATTCGCGAAAGGTTTACTGAAACCTGGTCTGAATGAAGAAATAGAAAAGGTACAGAAGAGATATGTGAATAATGTAGCAGACTTGAGAGCCAAATTGAAAGAGTTTGAGCTAAAACTGCCTTGGTTGGAAACCATCGACTTGGTTACAACAGTGGCTCCAATGGCTCCTGATATTGCCTTGCAAATGCAACAGACAGCACAAAGAAGAAAGTGAGTATAGTGATGATTGAAACCTAAAGTTTGAATCTTATCTACTGAACTATTATGTATATGGTGTTAAATGGCAGATTTTTTAACTTTATATCACTACAGACTTACGGTTCCAAAACATGGTCGCTCACTATGGGCCTCATAAGAAGGCTCAGAGTCACTCAACGAGCAAAGGAGAGAGCTATGCTAGGAGTATCTCTACGTGATCAAATCAGAAATGAAGCGATCCGTACAAGGACCAGAGTTACCAACATAGCTGAGCGAGTTGCGAAGTTGAAGTGGCAATGGGCGGGGCACATAGCTTGGAGAACCGATGGACGTTGGGGTCCCACTGTGCTGGAATGGTGACCTCACACCGGTAAACATAGTGTTGGTCGACCCCCAACAAGGTGGACAGATGACATCAAACAAGTCATAGGCAGCTGCTTGATACAAGCGGCCCAAGACAGTGGCCATTGGAACTCCCTACAAAAGACCTATGACCAGCAATGGACGTCTATCGGTTGAAATGATGATGATGATAACGATGATGTCACTACTAACATCTTTTAATGGAATCTAACTTGGCTATCTATTAATGTTTTAATGTAACTTTCAGGAATGTAGTGGAAAACACAAAGGGCAATAAATTGTATGACCCCACTGAGGACCCAGTATTGAACGAGTTCAAGAGAGAGAACTTAATTCACAGACAAGCACAAGCTGCTGTTGTAGATGGCATCAAAAGACTGAAAGAATTGAATGTACCAACTAAAAGGTAGCTCCATTTGTAAGAAGACTAGCTTTACCTCATTGCTTTTCTCACATAAGCTGTGTCTACATTTGGTAACTAAGAAGTGATAAATGAAAACTACAAAATTCAGACAGTAAAACTTAGACATTTTAGGGTTAATAAAATAAAAAATGAAGGGAATCCTCATCAATCTTAGTAAAATGATGCTTGCAAGCGGTGGTGAAAACCGAACTAAAACTTGAACCTGGTCTATAAATAAAACTCCACCTTGTGAGATGGCAACCATACATATATCCTAAATATAACTTAGTTGCTGCAACCAGTCATGTTTTCCTTGTTGCTGCCAAATTGTGGTTTTGCAGCTGGAAACCAGCAGTTGTCATCCGGCTATGACCTACGGTTTACAAATTAATTAAACAATAAACAGCAAGTATAATTTGCTATATTCCGCCGACAACCGGGATATTTGTATAATATAACACCACACAAAATTAAAAAAGTAAGTAAACTTTACTTTTCGCGCTTGTGAAGTCAACATCTCCTGAGGATGATCCGGCATCGGGTCGAAATGTGCGTAGAGGTTCTAGTGGAAGATTTTGTGTGGTGTTATATTATACAAATCTCCCAGTTGTCGGCGGAATATAGCAAGTTATACTTGCTGTTTATTGTTTATCATGGACTTCCGCAAAGTAACGCCTGCTTCTATTCATTATTACAAATTAATTGTTGTTTCACAGGCCAGATGACTATTTTGCGGAGATGGCCAAGACAGATGATCACATGCAGAAAGTACGTAAGAATTTGATGACCAAACAGGCAGCTCAGGCTCGCACTGAAAAGGTTCGCCAGCTAAGGGATCAGAAGAAGATTGCTAAGAGAGTGCAGGTACGGTGAAAACAAACTTTATAGTTACCATAATGTTACTTGGCCAGCCTGGACTTATTTTTCCCAGATCTTGAATCAGGAAGGCTTGTGGTCTTCACAAGGGGTTGGACACAGCCTATATGGTGATAATGTCACTTTAAGACACTCAAAAACTTAGTATTGTAATACTTTTTTTTGACGACCTCTGTGGCTCAGTAAGTGCGCTGTCGCATTATAAAGTTGGAGGTCCTAGGTTTGATTCCCGGCTCGAGTCTGGTCTGGTGGTAGGCTTCGACCGTGGCTAGTTACCACCCTACCGACCAAGACGTGTTGCCAAGCGATTTTAGCGATCTGGCACGATGTCGCGTAGAAACCAATTAGGAGCGTGGGTTTACCATACTCCTAACAGGTTAGCCCGCTACCATCCTAGACTGCATCATTACTTACCACCAGGTGAGATAGCTGTCAAGGGCTAACTTGTAGTGTATAAAAAAAAAACTTAATTTTCCTTAGTCTATCAAATTTAAGTTTTATTGCTTACTGTAATTTACAACACTGGTCAGAATCAATGAATGCTAAGCTAAGATAACTTTTAACTAAGTCAAATAAGCATTTGGTATGAGATGGATAATTAAATAAACAAATAGAATTTTGTGATGTATATACACTGGACTCAAAACTATTATTTCACTAGTAGATAATATTATTTATCATTTAAATGTCATAAAAATTGGGCTTCATGTGGTCACGCTTTGTATGACATGACAGCTGGCATTTATGGTACTAGATGCATTAATTTATTGTTTTGGTCTGGTCTAACTTTGGTCCTGAAACTAATAATTTTCCTTCATCATTAAATCACCAAACAAATCTATTAACTTGGCACTTACATTGTAAACCCAATTATGTTTACTTAAAACTGGCTATAGCCTGCTCGCATTTAAGTCTCATTACCTAGTCAGCTCTCAGGATTTTTTTGGAGTAGTTTTATTGGACAATGCTAGGTTTTTCTATACTTACTAAATGTCAGGCTAGATAACAATAAAAATTGTAGCAGCGAAAATCACTCAGACAAAATTTGTATTAGAAATACAATGCAAATTCAAATTCAAATAATCTTTATTCAAATAGTCCTTTGTCCTTTAACGCATCAGTAATTTAATAATTAATATTAAATCATAGTTCTCTTTCTCCTGTCAACACAATAAATTACTTCAACTCATATAACATGCTAAAACATGACTGAAAATTCTCTCAAAATTTTTGTTGAAAAAAAAAAACTTCAAATAAAATGTAATATTATTTCCTAACAATAGTTATGCTTGAAAATTTCAGATTGATGCTAAACTTAAGCAAGCCGCTGACAAAAAACAAATGTTAGAACAACTGAAAAGGGTTCGTAAAGGAAAATCTACAGATCTAGACTTTTTAGATGACAATAAAGGAAAGAATGCAAACAAAGGTAACCCCAAAAATGCTAAGGTCAAGGTCAATAAACGACGTGCAATGAAGGACAGTAAGTTTGGATTTGGAGGCAAAAAGAAGGGATCTAAATTAAATACAAGAGAGTCATCAAGCCAAATGGATGGCTTCAATAGTTCAGCTAAGAAGAAGCAGTTTGATTACAAATCTAAGTCATTCAAACCTAATAAGAAGAACATAAGACCAGGGAAGTCTAAGAGGAAAAATGCTAAGAGATAATTTTAAGCTCTTTATTTGATAAGATTATTAAAGTTAATTGAATTTAAATTGTTTTATCAGTTGATCCATATCTTAACTGCAGCCATATCAGTTTGTAGATTTTTTTTTCCTTCGTAGTACCAAGGGTTATGTCTGCAAGAATTCTAAACGCTGTTTTTGCTGTGTGGCAAGATTTGCAAAAATGTCCAATTTAATTTGATGCTTATTGGTTTATTCACAAACACTAAAATGGCTCTTAAGGGGATTTGATTGAACCATTTCCCTGCTTTTTTTTTAACATCATCTTAAAATCCATAGGTTGGTGAAAAAGCAGAACCGCTGGAATAGCTAGGAGATTTGAACTTTTCTAACAGGTTGACTATTGTTTACACAAAACTAATTTTTATAAACACCAATATTGTGTAGAGACAGCTAAGCTATGGTTACACGTTAGTAATTAAATCGAAAAATTACAAAAACACTGCTTGTTACCATTGTTCAGCGACCTCTCAGGTTTTTATCTATAGTGTAGTTGATTTGAATTGAGGATAGCTGATGTGAAGTGATAACCCTAAATTATTACTATGAAGACACCAAGATGTTGTGTCAGAGAAGATACAAAGCTTTGGTCTAAATTATCTTACATATTCCGTATACACATTCCTTACTGTTTCATCACTGCATCCACTTTATCTCAAATATAAAAATGAGTGTTTAATACATGACTATCTTTTTTTAACTGTCTTTTTAGGCCGAGGTGAGGCCAAGTGTGCTTTGTAGATCTTGACCACAGTAATTTAATGCTGAGTTTTTTTTTCTTTCGGACAGGCATAGATCGGTGACTAAACAACCTCTTTCGTTGTTAAATATTAAATTTTAGCTGAATTTCGTTTTTTTCTGCTGTCGTCATAGCGGGCGGTCCAAGCGGATATCAATGGATGGAAGTTAGAAATGAAATAAACTATTTGTAATATAAATGGTATAATATATGTAATGGTATAAGTTAACTACCATTTCCCTTTGCCCTTGCCCTTCTTCTTCTGCTGCTGCTTGCGTTGCCACGCGCTGTCCGCCGACTTGGGCTCGACGCGCGGACTCTTCGCCGCCGTCGCCGTGGCGGTGGGTGTTTGTTTACTCATATCACTGTGACAAAAGATTTTACTTTTATATTATCTGTTCATTTAGTAAGTAACGAATAGGATTACTTAAGGAAAAAGGCGGGCGACTTGACGTATTTCTTGAATTAATGTTTGTTGACTAATTTTGAAAAGGATTGGTGTTGTTTGTGTTGTGGACATTCTAGTTTTGGTGTCGTTTGTGTAGTGGCTAGTTTTTTGGATTGAGAGGGCCGCGTCCGCCCACAGCAAGTTTCCCGCCCTTTCTCCCTAACTTCAATTCTCCATTGCTATAAACTTGACATTGGGTAATCTGTGTAAAGCTATAAAACGAGAAAAAAAAAGGATTACTTAAGTTTTCAATATAGAAAGAGTCGAATATCTTTGTGGTCTGTGGATATGTGGTCCCATTCTTCAATTAATAGAGTCCAAAATTAAAATATTTTTTCTTATAGAACTATTAGTTAGTTAAACAAACAAAATGTTAAATGCTTGTTAAATCTATGTAGGACCTAATATTATTGGTACTGGACTTGGTAGAAACGTGGAATAGACGTCACTATGTGTTTTAAACGGCACTCACTATTGATCGACCGCATTAGTAGTCATCCCCTGGCTTCCCTTGATGACGTCACGCCGGATACCGCGCCGCTTACGGTACGCGGTACGCTCGTACTTAGGCAACCATCTGAAAGTTTCATATCATTAAGCTTATATATATACGGGATGGGAACTTATTAATATTACATATGTATATAATATTATTCGAATCCGGGCACGCTAATCTAACTTTTCGGAGTTATGTGCGTTTTATAAAAACAATTAAAATATCACTTGCTTCAACGGTGAAGGAAAACATCGTGAGGAAACCTGCACGCCTGAGAGTTCTCCATATTGTTCTCAAAAATGCGGGTGATGGCTGAAAATCCGCACATGGCCAGCGTGGTGGACTATGGCCAAACCCTTCTCATATTGAGAGGAGACTACTACAGAGCACGGCTCTGTAGCGAGCTGATGATGATGATGTATATAATATACCGTAGCATCAATCGAAAGCAGATGTTCCTTATATTATACCGTTTACAAATGTAGCAGTAAAATAGTAGTGCGCCGGTATGTAAATTAAATGAACGCCTCCGTGACGTAGCGCTGTTGGATTATAGAGTTGAAGGGCCTGGGTTCGATTCCCGCTCGTCTGGTGGGAGCCTTCGGCCGTGGTTTGTTCCCACCCTACCGCCAAAGACGAGTCGCCAAGCGATTTAGCGTTCCAGCGCGATGCCGCGTAGAAACCAATTAGGAGTATGAGTTTACCATACCCCTAACGGGTTAACTCGCTACCTTCTTAGACTGCATCAACGCTTACCATCAGGTTTATGGCCGTTAAGGGCTACCTTGTAGTATATAAAAAAAATCATAGTAGAATATGTAAGTACTAAGTGTTATTATTTTGATCTGAAATACTAAGTTTTGTTTGCGGGGGTTAGAGACCCCTCGAAAATATGTTCAAAGACAAATTTTGCTGTCATAATACTAGCTTTGATTTGGCAAGATCAGATTTTCATTCAAATACCGTGTAGATGAAAAAAAAAGGTTAAACAATAAACAGCAAGTATAATTTGCTATATTTCCGAAAAATAAAGCAACTTTACTTTTCTCGCTTGTGAAGTCAACATCTCCTGAGGATGATCCGGTGTCGGGTCGAAACGTGCGTTGAGGTTCTAGTGGAAGATTTTGTGTGGTGTTATATTATACAAATCTCCCGGTTGTCGGCGGAATATAGCAAATTATACTTGCTGTTTATTGTTTATCATAGACTTCCGCAAAGTAACGCCTGCTTCTATTCATTATTTAAAAAAAAGGTTAAAAGTGCAAACCTTTCGGGGTCCGGTGGCTTGGAGAGGTCGGCGTTGGGCGGCAGCTTGGTCTTGCGCTTCCGTTTCGCCTTCGTCTTTTGACCCAGCTCGGATCCCGGCGTCCTTTCAAATAATGTTAAACATTTAAATGAAGTCGAGATCTATATAACGGACTTAGTCTTAGTAATCAAGAGACAGTTAAAACGAGACAACGTTTTGAGTCCGATGTAAGTCTGGCCTGTTCTAACACTAACTTTGGCTGAGAAAAGTCAAGGTATGGACGTCTTAGACTTCACGCATCCCTCTTGGGATAATTTCACGATGTTTTGGAGATTATAAATGCAATTGCAAGCAACAATAAGTAAGTTGTCGCACATGTCGAGATTACAAATGCTTTTTTTTCGGACTGTCTATTAGCTGTGCTAACCCTATTGGTTGCCACAGATAACCGGGCTGTTTGGCGAGCTTCGGAGACGCTCTGCCAGAAGGAAAACTTACAAATGCAATTGCAAGGAACAAAAAGTTAGTTGTGGCACATGTTGTCGAGATTATAAATGAAATTGGCAGTTACAAAGAAAGTTATTTGTCGCAAATGTTTTCGAGATTATAAATGCAATTGACAGCGACAAAAAGAGTTACCTAGTTGTCACACATAAGTATGTTTCGTTTTATCCCTAAATTAGTCTGTCTAAATTCACTCTATAGATCTATAGATCTTACGACTGATCTAAGCCAACACTGTTCAGTAGGCATTTCCCAATCAACTGTTTACCCGAGGCCAGGGTGTATCGCTAGTACAGCCTTATTGATGCAAATACTCCCCTTAAATTAAATAACGCTTTTAAAGTTATAATAATTAGTGTTAATATAATAATTATATCGATAAACATAATAATTATATCTAAAAATTATAAAAAAAAACGCGAAGTACTCTATACGAATGTTTACATTTGTTTATGGTACCATATAAACGCCAATTTTTTTTTTGCAAATAATTTATAGCCAGTGTCACTGGATAATAAATAAAGCGTAATTTATATACACGTTTTATTATAATTACGTTTTTTATAATGACAATGTTGCTTGGAAGCAGTCGGCTCAACTCTTACAATATATTAAATAGATAAGTAATGTTTAATTAAATCATAAGTGTATAACAGAGTCCCGTAGAATATTTGAGTTAGTTTTTTAAATGGCTAAACAAATAACAACTTACCCAGGTGATTGCTCCTGTTTGCTTTGAACGGTTTTCTTGACGATTTTGGCCCCCATCATCCATTTGGATGACTCCAAAGCATCAACATCGATTTTGCTCTGAAAAGATTTACTCTTTCAGTATCAAAAATTTCTTTCGTTCATATTTCTTCGATTATTATATGTAATTCGATAGTAATAAACTAAATTTGTTATCTTAAAACTACAGCTACGCAACCCAGGTCTAAGAAGAAGCCCACAACAAACTAAGCCTTAGGGTATATTTTTGCACTTTTCATTGCGTTCAGAGTTCTTTTTTAAAGTACTAACGCTATGACTTTGACGTCCTATGACGTCATTTTCTATATACAACGCTCGCTCAGACAGATCGGAGCGAGAATATGACGACATACCTTAAAAGCGATAGTTCCTACCAACGCAACCCAGGTCTAAGAAGCCCACAACAAACTTAGCCGGGTATATTTTTGCACTTTTCATTGCGTTCAGAGTTTTTTTTTAAAGTACTAACGCTATGACTTGACGTCCTATGACGTCATTTTCTATATACAACGCTCGCTCAGTCATATCGTAGCGAGAATATGACGAAATAACTTAACGCAACCCAGATCTAAGAAGAAGCCCACAACAAACTTAGCCGGGTATATTTTTGCGCTTTTCATTGCGTTCAGATTTTTTTTTTTGAGTACTAACGCTGACTTTGACTTCTTATGACGTCATTTTCTATATACAACACTCGCTCAGTCAGATCGGAGCGAGAATATGACGACATACCTTAAAAGCGATAGTTCCTACCAAAGCAACCCAGGTCTAAGAAGAAGCCCACAACAAACTTAGCCGGGTATATTTTTTCACTTTTCATAGCGTTCAGAGATATTTGTTTTTAATGTACTAATGCTATGACTTTGACGTACTATGACGTCATTTTCTATTTACAACGCTCGCTCAGTCAGATCGGAGCGAGAATATGACGACATACCTTAAAAGAGATAGTTCCTACCAAAGTGTTTTTATATGCAACCTCTTAATTATTGTCATTTATCATAGATACCATGAAGTAGTGTTTATATACTCTTTGATGGAAACAAATATATAAGATTAAAGGTTTAACATTAACAGTCACCTCCAACTCTGATATAGGCGGTAGTCCAGCGGCCAGCTTCCTCGCGCGCTCCGGATCCCCGACCAGTGCCTTCACCAGCCGGGCGAGACTACGCTTGTCGCCCGGCGCCGCTTTCGCCAGCGCCTCGTGGGCTATCGCGGCCGCTGCGGTGTTGTTTGCCCTCTGATGCGCTTCTGCAGCCGCGCGCCACACGTTGCGGAGGGAAATAAGTTTCTGGAACAATCCATCAAGTGTCCCGGAAAACATTCTTATGAAAATAGTAACTGCTTTATGTTTTAAAGTTAACTCTATTGTTTGATAACGTAGAACACATCATCATCCTAGACTGCATCATCACTTGCCACCAGGTGAGATAGCCGTCAAGGGTACTTGTAGTGTATATAAAAACTCATAATACAAGGCAAAATAAAGGGCAAACGAAGACCTGGCCGAAGAAGAACATCCTGGCTTAAGAACCTTCGCCAGTGGTTTAATATGAGCTCAAGATCATTGTTTAGGGCGGTAGTGAACTAGATGCAATTAGCCTTAATGATTGCCAACCTCCGGTAGGAGATGGCACTAAAAGAAGAAGAAGTATATAAAAACAAGAAGACTAGCTGCCAATACAACTAGTATTATTATCATTGAAGAATTTTAGCTTGAAGTACTTATTCTGTTAACTTTAAATCCTTGTAATCTATATATATAAAAGAAATTCGTGTTAGTTACACTATTTATGCCTCAAGAACGGCTGATCCGATTTGGATGAAAATCGCTGGGGAATTAGCTCAGAACCAAGAGACGGACATAGATTCCTTTTAAAAAAAACCTCTTATCTATGCGGACGAAATCGCGGACATCGACTAGTGTAATATATATTTTGTTAGTTTTAAATTAATACCTGTAATTGCCTAACCATTAGATAAAAAAAATGAAACGCATCAAGCAACTAAAAATATCATATAATACAATTTAAACTTCTATAAGTTAAATTTCATTCAATTAGATGTCTTATTTTCAGATATTTTGATTTAAAAACGCAAAAATCATCTTAAATAAAAGATTTCAGTGTTCTACGGTAACATTTTTATCCAAATTGACATAAAAGTAGGAGGGTGATATATTCCTCCTTTTAAGTCTGGTTTATTGCTTACCTCATTATCATCCTTGTAATGCTCGTAAACGTCGATAAACAATTTAGATGCCTTCTCATATTCATTGTCCGCAGTGAGCAAAGTACACAGCAAACCAACAATGCCCGGCCTGTACTTGAACTCGCTGTCCTCTAACAGTTTAACAGCTGCTTTACGATCACCCTGAAAACATAGAGTCGACATCAAATAATTTTAATAAAGATTTAAGAGGCTATGTCTATTTAACAAAAATTATTAAAAAGTAATAATTAAATAAATAGAGCTGTGATAGCCTAGTGGTTAGGGCGTCAGCCTCTTAATCGGAGGTCGGCGGTTCGAATCCGGGCGCACCTTTAACTTTTCGGAGTTATGTGCGTTTTTAAACAATTAAAATATCACTTGCTTCATCGGTGAAGGAAAACATCGTGAGGAAACCTGCACGCCTGAGAGTTCTCCATAATGTTCTCAAAGGTGTGAAGTCTGCCAATCCGCACATGGCCAGCGTGGAGGACTATGGCCAAAACCCTTCTCATATTGGGAGGAGACCCGTGCTCTGTAGTGAGCCAGTCAATAAATAACAGAATAAAATAATTGCAGTGAAAACAAAACTAAGGAGAGGGAGGTAAGAAAACCATACACCATGTGATTGTGATGTTGCAAGCAAATAAACTTAATCTGATTCCTATTTATAAGAGTGCGAGATTTGCTTCCCATTTGATGGTGTGTAAGTTAACTTTGTATAGAACTAAGCGAACGCCATCTATTACACAATAGAATACATCTGTATTAGAAAACTCCGTTCTTCCATAACAATATACATTATGAACGAAATAACCTTAGATTAAATTATTGTTATGTAGAAGATTAGTCAACACTATTTAATAAATTTGAATGAGGTATGTGTATATGTGATATCGTGCGTACGTGCGTGCGTGCGTGCGTGCGTGCGTGCGTGCGTATGTATGTATGGCCATGAGAACAAGTAAGTGGAGGTCATTGGAGATATAAGGTTATGCACTCATCTGATAATCTTAATGATAGCAACATAATCGCTCACCTGTGCCAACATAACCTGCGCAGCGGCCAGGGTAAGTAGCCCTCCGTGTTTGAGCAATAAAGTCACCGCTTGGGCACGTTTGCCCTCTTTGACGAGTGAGGAAGCCTCCACTAATGCCGCTCTCCGCTCCTGGGAGAACTCGCGGGTTAACTTCACGCAGCATTGCTTGCAGAAGTCCGGCTGGAAACAACGAATATTTTTCAACCAGACCAAGGAAAATTCTGTAGTGATAAAATTCCAATGCATCTCTGGCTTGGAGCTCCCACTCCTGGGACTACAGCTCTCCAGAAGAAGCGGATGCCGCCTTTCGTTTACTTTGTGTCGGAATAACTAAACGTTCCAATTAGTCGGCTGGTACCTACCTGGTTGGAGTAGATGGCGAGGATGGCCTGATTGTACGCGATGCTGGCCCGTTGCCGCGAGTTCAGTTTGTGCTCCAGGCCGTCCTGCGTTGCCGCCTTCATGCGCTTCCGGGAGTCGAATACGTTGGTGTCTCTGTACATCATCATCATGATTATTAACCCATCACGGGTCCATTACTTGAATGCGTAGTCCACCAAACTGGCTTTTTGTGTCCACCAAACAAGTTTTTTCTATACCACTACAAGTAAGCCCTTGTTGCAATCTCAATTTATGGTAAGTGATGATGCAGTCTAACATGGTAGCAGACCTGTTTAGCGGTATGATAATTTTAAAGTCATTCTCCTGATCGATTTGTTCGTGACATTGCACCGGAATCTACTCGGAACTACTAACGTCATAATAACAAAGTCTATAATGGATCTTACTTTTTAGTGCAGTTAATCTACACTAATATTATAAAGAGGAAAACTTTGTTTGGTTGTAATGAATAGGCTCAAAATCTACTGGACCGTTTTTAAAAATTCTTTCACCATTCAAAAGCTACATTATCCACGAGTAACATAGGCTAAATTTTATTTTGGAAGAAAACAGGATACCGTAACATATTTGGGGTTTTTCGGACAAAAGGTGTAAAAGATCAACCAGAAAAGTTACTTATTTTGCGTACGCTGCCTAAACTATAAAAGATAGAACCATACAATGTTATAATTAATTATAGATCTCATAAATATCTACAAAAAAGTCCGCGGCATACTATCTATCGATCGTCGAGTGAGGCTTAACAACAATTTTTTATACAAAAATCTTGATTTTTTTGGACTACATTTAAACGCATTTCTTTTACTCATGCTATTAATCCTTATCAAAATTAAATTATGTCATCATTAAGTAAGACCCAATTCTGGAGTCCACGCAGACGAAGTCGCGGGCAGAAGCTAGTTTTTAATAATATAAAAAAATGTTAATTTTTTTGCGAGATGGGTTACCAGATTGATTCTAGCGCCAAGATGATTTTATGCCTTTACAGTCATGAAAAATATTTCACCTGTTGATGACAACGAGGTTATTGCTAGCGATGGCGATGAGGGCTTGGTCGGAGGGTTTGTCCTTCAGTACATTCTGGTATAAAAGCGCTGCTTCTTTTTCCTTGCCCATTTGCTGTTGGCAGTATGCTTGCTGTACCCTGAAACAAAGTGGTTTTATCAACACATTACTGACCCACTTCAGGCCTCTTTGCTTCCTCGAAGCATGTGTAAGGTTCGGGCCATAGACCACTGTGGTATTCAAGATAGTAATGTAGATCTCACACACCTTCATAAATATGGAGATTTCTAAGAATGCAGGTTTGTGTGCAATGTTTATCTTTCTTGGGAGCAAGCTATATATAATTGTTTAAAACAAACTTAACTCTGAAAAGTTACAGGTACAAGATATAGTATGTTATGCTTCCATCCATTCAACCAACAAACAACTATATATCGTTATGGTTTTTTTACATAGATAAAGGCAGATCCGGATTAAAAATTAATGGGTAATATGTTAGGGTGCGTTTTCCTACAAAATAACTCTCCGCTCAGACATTGAAAGTACTCAAATACAGAAGCTAAGCAGAAAAACTGAATGCCAGAAGTTCACTTCATACAAACTGTGGTATGGAGTTTTATAGGATATCAACGACATAAATGTGCTGCTTCACTGAGGTTCGCTGTCAAAGCATCTGTCATAAAGTGTGACATCAATAATAAATATCAATTACATAGGAGTGGTAGATTGGCGATTGGAAGAACAAGGTACCTTATGATAGCGGCCTCTTCTTTAGCTTCTTCTTCAGTGCCGCCGTCTTCGATGACGCTCTCAGAGCAAGCTTGTTCCGCTTTCTTCAGTACTGGCAATGCTTCGTTGTATTTCCCGCGCATGGCGAGTGTTGTTCCCGCATTGTAAGACAGCTCATAGGTGCTCTCCTCAAACGTTGGCAGATCAGCTGACTGGAACAATGGGTATTGCAGATCATGTTAATTTGGTCATTCATCTTTATTGTATCAACCAACAAACTTTAACTATTGAATTAGAGTTTTGTAAGGAATGTAGCGGTGATAGGGCTAGTGGTTAGGGCGTCAGCCTCCTAATTAGTGGTCGACGGTTCGAATCCGGGCACGCACCTCTAACTTATCGGAGGTATGTGCGTTTAAAAAAAATTAAAATATCACTTGCTTCAACGGTGAAGGAAAACATCGTGAGGAAACCTGCACGCCTGAGAGTTCTCCATAATGTTCTCAAGGGCGTGTGAAGTCTGCCAATCCGCACATGGCCAGCGTGGTGGAATATGGCCAAACCCTCTCATATTGAGAGGAGACCCGGGCTCTGTAGTGAGCCGGTTATACATTGTGAAATCAACATCTCCCGACCATAATATATCTACAGAAGATGAAGCGAAACAATTGCAAACTGAGCTTAATATTTGTTGAATATTCTGGACTTCCCGAATACTAATTCCTGCTACAAATTATAATATATAAGAAGTTGGTCAATTTTTATATTAGCTGTTTCCACCCATGCCCCTACAAAAGTGGCTGGCAACAATGAGATGAGTATGATCTAATAAGTCTTATTAATCTTGTTCGGTGATAGCCTAGTGGTTAGGGCGTCAGCCTCCAAATCAGAGGTCGGCGGTTCGAATCCGGACACGCACCTCTAACTTTTCGGAGTTATGTGCGTTTTTAAGCAATTAAAATATCACTTGCTTCAACTGTGAAGTAAAACGTCGTGAGGAAACCTGCACGCCTGAGAGTTCTCCATAATGTTCTCAAGGGTGTGTGAAGTCTGCCAATCCGCACATTGCCAGCGTGGTGGACTATGGCCAAACCCTTCTCATATTGAGAGGAGACCCATGTTCTGTAGTGAACCGGTAATGGGTTGATCAATGAATCTTGTTCACACTTTCAGGTTTTTTTCTACGAACTTTATTTAACTTACTGGGTTCAATGCTGCTAAGTTAGCAACAACGGCGGACATATTCGCCTTTCTCTCATCTTCATAGTCATCTGTGGTGTTCTTCACTATGTCGCGGTAAAGGTTGTAGCAGTCTTGGTACTGCTCTAGGCGGTACAAAATTTGAGCCCTAGGAAAGATAAAGATTTCAATAAGCAATTATGGGGTTACACTCATGGTCAGGGGCTAGTGAAATTTGGAGACTTATTGATCAGAAGAGTGCAGATTAGACAAGTGCATAGAGTAAATTTTAGTTTGAGTTTAAAAACAGATCAGCATTCAATTAAAGCAATAGAAACATAAATTAGCAATTATCACTCTGAATGATTTTGCAGAGAGGCTGGACCTGTCCAGTTGTAGTCTGAGTGAACTCACAAGAGTGACATCATGGATATATTACCGGAATATTTAAATTTAGGCAATTTTTATATATTATATACTTTTATTTTAGGCTACTCTAGCAAATTAGGTTTTAACCTGTTAAGCTAGAATAAGAGGACATAAATAAATAAATGATTTTACATTCAGAAGCGCCTTGGATCTTCTATATGACTATACACAAATTTTACATTACATTAATTTATTAAGTTTTTATCAAGTGTATGACAGAAAGACAGAAACACTTGGGTTTATTTTATTAGTTTTTTGTTATTGATATTGCATCTTAGTTAATATTTTGAGTTTCACTTTGTTTTGGTAGGCAGTACGTTTTGTATCATAGATTCAGAAGTACACAGCCTGATAAGATGATAAACAGAATAGTGATTTTATATAAACCTTAGTTCCTTCAAAGCAGGTGTTAATTCTGGAGCATTGTCAACTGTCTCCAATGCCTCCTTGGGACAGTTAAGCCTGTACTGAGAGTAAGCCTTCTCAAACACAAGATCACTTGCCAGGGATGCATTCTTGGGATTGCTCAGAACAGATAGCGCTTCCTTAAAGTTGTGGAGCTGGATAAAGCATATCACTTTACAGTGGAATGCTTTTTGCTCATTTGGTGCTATCTGCAGGACTGAAAAAAAAAATATTTTTTTATTTGGTTAGAGGGTAAAAACTGACAACTTTATGCTGGTTAACAGTTCCAATCCATCAGATCTGTTCCAGTCTTGCCTGTAAATATGTGGTAGTCAGGGGTATTCCATGGTCCCCAACCTCCAATTGTGTTGTTAATTAACAGGTATTCACATGCACTCACATCATGTGAAATTGAGATTATTCAGAAATACTCCATAATACCCTACCCATAATACCCTGTGCATGATGGAAACGTTCTTATTTCGAAGAGATATAGCAGATCTTAATACTGATATTCATTTAGTATGATAAACAATCATACTTGTTTACATTGATGACAAAATCAGTTAAATTTTAACTTAAGAAATTTAATAAAAGCGACTTTAATATAAGCGAGCAAAGCGACTTAATTAAAGTTATAAAAGATTCATATATAACAACTGGGCAGTTATGTTAAGCGAAAGGCTAACTTCTGATCAGGTTTCGTAAGCAAATACGTGACATTATTTTACGTAAAATATAAAGGTGATAGTATGAATGGAACACGAATTGTTGTAAATGTTCTTTTACTTACTTTTTCCTGCTGCTTTTAAAGCCCTTTCATAATCGCTGCTTTGGCAAAATTTATTTAATTCTACATAGGCCTGGATAAGGTTATTTTCCTTGTTGGCCGACATTTTTTGACAACTCGACAGCTGGCTGTCACTGAATTTGAAGACATCGACATTGCGTTTTGTTAATGCAAGTTTACTTGTTTTACATGAATATTTTTGGAACTTCACTTTATGTGAAGTTCCAAAAAGAAATAATTAGCATTATAAGAACTAAATAAATAATTAGCATTATATGAAACGTATTTAAGTATAACAGTTTGAAAAATTAATATATCGAAAACAAAAAATAAAATAAATGTATATTGTACTTTTATTAGTTAATAAAAAAAAACTGCTGAAATTTGCTGAAATAAAAAAGATTCAGTCTTGTGAGAGGCTCAGACATTGTAAACATATCTACTGGGTGATTAAGTCGTTATATAAAGACTCAAATAATCTGTAACGGCGAATTTCCTTTTGTGGTGACTAGTCTAGTCTAGTCTAGTCTTCATACAATACCAGTAATTACGCCACCAGTAATTATCCACGGATACTTGCAAAGTGCAATTTTATATTTTAGAAACTTTTGAATAACAATCTTGGGTGCCAACTTATATTCTTCTTATCTTTAGTTATGCCGATTCTTGTTTGTAAATTGTAGCTACATACTTTAGTTAGCTTTGGTAACTAAGTAGGTTAATTAGAAAAGTTTACTCCGGTGTTAAAACTTTAAACATCAAACCGAACTGAATAGCAGTTAGAAAATAAAAGCTTCGAAGTATTTGTATTTAAGGAAGAAAGAAGTAACTATCTTTGTTGACGCTTACACGGGTAAGAAGTTTGCTGTTTGACGAGAACTTACACCCTTTCAGCAAAATCCTAGTTGTCGAATTACACCTCATAGCTTTAGTTTTAAGTTTACGAATGTAGTCATCACCATCAATTATTGACGCGTCAGAAGTGTCTTTTAAGGATTATTTGGGTAAAGATTATAATTGATTGATTAATGTGACAGTCGCTATGTGTTGGAGCATAATTTTATTATTGGAACGAAGTTCCTTATCGCGCGTTGTGAAAGGGGTTAGACGGAAAAAAATCTTACGAAAAGTTGTCACAACACTTTTCGTTATTGGAAGCTGTGCGGCGTCGCATGTTTCTCTGTCTGTCTCTCTCTCTCTTATAGAAAGCAAGCCAGATATTTTCATTTCTATTTCGCATTGAACAGTGTGGTGTCGCGACGATT
Organism: Lasiommata megera; assembly: GCA_928268935.1. Classification (NCBI taxonomy): domain Eukaryota; kingdom Metazoa; phylum Arthropoda; class Insecta; order Lepidoptera; family Nymphalidae; genus Lasiommata; species Lasiommata megera. The sequence goes on along the minus strand of OV743313.1, from coordinate 16,518,955 downwards.
ATTTTTGTTGAGTGTATACAAGTTTTTTTGTAAATAATAAATAATAAAATAAAAAAAAAATAATGAATCCTGACAGTGTTTCTGCACAAGTTCCGGATATTGCTGATGGAGTACAAAATTGAGCATACTGATTAAGTTTATATAACATTATATTTGTTAATAATAAAAAATATATATTATTATAACTTAAATAAAATAAAATTTTATTACAATTCCTTCACTAATTAATCGAAAGGAACTTCGTTCCATCCGGGTGTCCCTTGACACCTCTCAAGTTTTTTTCTTTGCTAGCGGAGTCCCGCAACTTTCTCTACGTGGATATAGCTTTTATAAATATCCCACTACAATTTAAAGTAAAAAAGTAGGTACATCTGTACCCTCATCTTCGTTCGCAATTAATTGACGCTAGTCGATTTCTTTAAACATCTCGGCGAATGATTGATTGAATTAATATACCTACACTTATTATACCTGCCAATTTTATAATTTTAGTAGGTATAGGTGGGCTATACGTATAACTTTAAATTTATCAGTTCGTCTCCAAAAATAAGCCATCAAGGTGAAATATTTCGTTCGGAAACATATTTTATAAGAGGAATTCAACTTTCGTGCCAGAGTAGGTATCTAGTGCATGTATGGAAGCCAGGCGGGCCGTGTGTTGTGTCGAACTCATCAAACTTGGAGAGTTCCTGAAGTCTGAACGCCGCGTGTCGTTGGCACAGTTGGCTGTATTGAAAAATTCAACATTGCTGCAAACACCGTTATTATTTTTAAGTTCTTTCTCTGTGTATTTATTTATTCATCTTATTTGTACACCACATCAAGTTAGGGTTGTATAAAATTATGGTAAAAGAAGTAGGATACAAATGGCCTTATAACTTAGTAGCCATCTCTGTCAGGCAACCAAATAATTAGCAATAGGATTACATGAGGAAATGATACTGTGTTTGAATTACAAAATAAATAACATGACAAAAATAAAAATAATTATAGTACTACAAAAAAATAAATGAATGTATATACTTTGTCTTTAATGCGTATTTATTCCTGGCTTTGTAAATATTTTACTGTTTCAGTAAAATATTACAAATTATAAACTTTCATTTTTTGTATAAAAATTCGGTACATCTGTATATAGACATGGCCGTTGAAGGGTACACAAGGGTAAAAAACCAGGTGCTCCATGACACCATTGCACCAATCAGTGGGTTATCTCGCTTAACAGACATAGGTAGTTAGTAACAACAGATATAACATTACAAACAAACAACGTGTAAACAAAATTTACTTGTACCCACTAACGTATAAAGAATGTTCAACGGCCAAGTCACACAACATTAACTATAATAATAAAGAAATTGCATTAAGGAACCTTAGACTTTGTCTAGATTTCATTACTTTTTAGAGATAAACAAGCAGCTCTATCGAGACTTAGCTAGTTTTTTTATAGACTGTTTTTAGTGGGATATAGTTTAAACAAAGACGAGCCTTGTTGAGAAGATTACCCTATTAGTATTATTATATTTCTTTTAAATTAAAAGTACGTAGTTCCAATTAGTAGTATGATAAATCCATATTACTTATTGGTTTCTACACGACATCGTGCCGGAACGCTAAATCGCTTGGCAATCGCTATAGACACCATTTGTCGATAGGGTGGTAACTAGCCGCGACCCAACCCTCAGACCAGACCAGTCCAACGGGTAATGGGCTTAAGTTAAGACCCATCCGTAGACCCTGCACCAGTTGAACTGACAACATCAAGCTAGACGCAATACACATGCGGCCCAGAAACGGCTAACGTTCTTACAATTGACCTACGCCGAGCAGTCCACGTACGTTTAGTGGTTGAAATGATAATGATGAAAAAATAATAATCTTGCGATCCTTTTTTAGTAATTGTTATTTATACATATATTGGTTTTCCAGAAACTTTCTTATCTTTAACTGTATCTTTTATTTAGTCTGAACAAACACAATTTTTTTTTTCATACCCCCAAAATCCTACCGAATCAAATCAATAAACCTCCATTTGTCATATTGATTAGCTTAACGTCGTGACGTCAAATACATCGCCTCAGTTAGTGCTACAGAAAATGGAGGCCCCCGAGCCGAGTAAAAGCCCCCAAATTGAAATCCCATACGTGGAGTCTTTATTAGGCAATAGCGAGCGATCAATTCTGCGAGTACGGAGTGTGTATGACGATATCAGGGCTGCCAATGGACATTTTTAAGATTATTTATTTTCCCCGTCTTGCAATTGTTTTTTTATATAAACTTTATTGCACAAAAAAACTGTACGTAAGACGAACTAAATGCTAAAAGCATTCTCCACCAGTCAATATTGGAACATTGAGAAAAGCTATTGTAGGCGCATAAACAAAAAAAAAAGTATATGTATATAAAAGTAATACATACAATAGTATAATAATAAAATTATAAATAATATAATAATAAATAAATGCCAACAGATAATTAAAAATATATAAATATAAAAAAAAAAATGCAAAGTTACAGAAAATGTAAATAAGCACCAAATAATAAATAATAATTAATGCAATTCCAGGTAAAATAATTATTGTTATGTTGTTATAGCGCTAGGAACTACGAGTAATAGGGAAAAATCACCATAGTTCCATGGCAATCATGATCCATGATCAATGGTTTCATAGCATAGAGAAAAAACATTTTTTTTGTTACAGATTAACTGGACTTGTCTGGGTTTCACATACGTCTGATATTCAATGTACTTTACTATACTATACCATACTTGTAAAGAAGCATAGATAGTACAGTAGTACTATCTATGCTTCTTTACTAAAGTTATAAATGCGAATGTTGATAGCAATATGGAGATGGAGCAGTATGATGCATAAGTACATACTAATATCAAAAAATTAACTTAACTGCATATGCTTATTGGTTTTTCTATTTGTTAATAAATCAAATTTCATTGTAGTCATTAAAATCATGATGAGTTAAGCAAGTAATGTACATTCTAGATTTCATAGGATTTTTAAAATATTTTTTTAATTAATGCACTTTATGGATAAAATAGCACTATTTTTGAAAAAAATATTAAATTAACATTGTCATTTAATTTTCGATTTCCAGATTAAACATTCAAATCTTTTCTAAGCATAAGAAAATACAAACTACAGCTAGAAGGCTCAAAACTGCGTGACAGTCTACGGTGATAACCCTAGACCAGAGAGGCAATCTCGTTAAATCTAGAAGTACCACTAACGACGCGTCGGCCCGTCTTGACGCCTGTCCAATTTGCGTCAAAACATCCACGGCTGCCGTCTAATTCAAGACCCAAGAGTCGATTTAAGAAGGATTGAAAATTCCTTAACATATATATTCCACTGGAAGCATCGCGTCGCGTCGTCATCTAACCGTTCGCAGTGTTGCCGCAAGGCAAAAACGTGCCACCTCATAATTGCTTCCTTCGGTAAATATTTATATCTAGCAAGCGCCGTAAGTAAGACGTTGTCATTCCGTGTCTATGGTATGGACAGCTATAATGAGATCTATGCCAATAGAGCTAATTCATTCTCTGCGTGTCTCTGTCGCACACAAGTCTTCTATCTCTTGTAAAAGAGACCAATTCACTCCAGGTAATACCTACCGCTATGACGGTCTGCCGTCAGGTTTTTAAGACCTTCCTAAAGTGTGACAAATGCACTACCATTTGGGACAAATAAATTGGATGTCAATTGACGACCTCCGTGGCGCAGTGGGCGCGCTGTCGTATTATAAAGTTGGAGGTCCCAGAGGTGGAGGGAGGTGTCGGCCGTGGCTATACCCACTACCGACAAAGACGTGTTAGCGATTTAGTGTTCCGGCACGATGTTGCGTAGAAATCAATTAGGAGTGTGGGTTTACCATACCCCTAACAGGTTAGCCCACTACCATCTTAGACTGCATCATTATTTACCATCAGGTGAGATTGGCGTCGAGGGCTAAAAGTATATAGTATATGTAGCGGATAAAAAAAGGTCCTCGTGCAATAGACAGCTAGTTTGTACTTATTATCCATGCTAATATTATAAATGCGATTACGTATGTTTGTTTGTTTTCTATGTACATCAAAATTAGTGCAGCGATCATAACGAAATTAAGCACAAAATTAGCATGTATCCTAGAGACTTTTTATTTTTACTAGAATAGCATCCAGCGACCGTTCCCGCATTATTTGAAAAAAAAAAAACAAAGCGACAAAATTTGCACAGGAATATGTTGTATCAAGTTTTGTAATTGACCCATTGGGTAAGGTTTCTTTCGCTGAATCTGAATGTCACGTAGTAACGTTACGTAACAACCATTCCTTCTTTCCAAATCCTTTCCATTACGCCGATGCTTTAATACCCTAACCCGTGATCGGAAACTAAAAGTAAGGCTTAGGCTAGTCATCCCCAAAGTGGTCATAATTCTATGCATCTCTTGTTTTTGCATCCCTCGCCACGTCCAGGATTCTATTTTAGACATTCTCGATTCATTAGTACTTCTCGTCTTAGAATCGTGTTCGGTATTTATTGACAACAAACTAAAGCCGCGATCATCAGGCAGTTTTCAAGAACAATTTTTACGAGTGGACGTAATTTAAAATCGCCTCGGGTCATAGGGAGCACGCAATTTATCAAAGTGTGGATTAAAAATATTTTATTTTTATTATGTTTTATTGGATCATTAAACTGGTAACAATAAAAGGTAAATCACAAAAACATAGAAGAAGAATATTCATAAGATTGTAACCTTCTAGAAATTACCACAACATGCATAGTTAAAATTAACCTAACAACGTTTTTTACCTGGCTAAGTTTGTTGTGGGCTTCATCTTAGACCGGGGTGCGTTTGGAGCTTCAGTTTTAAGTTTACGAATGTAGTTTTTACCATCAAATCACTACTATGTAAATTATTGACGTGTCAAAAGTGCATTTTAAAGGACTATTTGAATAAAGATTATTTGAATTTGAATTTGAAACGATATGTAAATAATTCTAAGTACGTCGTAATAATGCACTAAAAATAAATAATGAAAATGAATAATGCATATGGAAGATTTTGTTTGTTCGAGAAATTAAAAGAAAATAAGAATAGGCGGTTGACATTATAGTAATTATTTACCTAAAAAATAACATGGGTCACCAGGTTAAGTGATTACCACTTCTGTTAAAAAAAACGCGTTTCCGGCTGAAGTCCGAACCCATCCTCTTAATCGGTTTCTAGGCGGCATAATACCGGAACGATGAATACATTTTTGCCTAGCTATTAAGAAGTTTGGGGACCCCCAGCTCGGGCCAATATTTTTATGCGAGTAAGGTATGTGAGGCCTCAATATTTCAATTGTTCAGTGGCCCGAGGCAGTTTATAGGCGGCGTGGAGTGACGTCGTAATGGGGACACAAACATTACCCTTTTAAATTGAATTCGCGCAATTTATCAGCGGCTCCTGACAAAATACGTCCCCCCTCAACTTTGGAACGGTTATTTACGTTAGCTGTGATAGCCTAGTGGTTAGGACGTTCGCCTCTTAATCAGAGGTCGGGGGTTCGATTCCGGGCACGCACCTATAACTTTTCGTAGTTACGTGCGTTTTTAAGCAATTAAAATATTACTTGCTTTAACGTTGAAGTAAAATATTGTGAGGAAACCTGTATGCTTGAGAGTTCTCCATAATGTTCTCAAAGGCGTATGAAGTCTGCCAATCCACAAAAGGCTAGAGAGGTGGACTATTGCCAAACCCTTCTCATATTGAGAGAAGACCCGTGCTCTGTAGTGAGCCGGCAATGGGTTGATCATGATGATGACGATGTTGTTGATTTACGTTAAATAACGTTCAAACACCTATTCCCACTACATTTTATTGTTTTTTTTGTCGACCTTTACGCTATATTAAGTGAAATTCTGACGGAAAACGGACACGGTTCATATTGGAAGGACTTTTGTACATTACACCAATAATGCAGATAAATAGTGAGATTAAATTAAGGAGAAATAGATGTTTAAATTGACAAAAAGGAAGACTTTGTTGAAATTCGATTGAGTTGGCGCCCGCTTTCCTAACCAGCCACCGTCCAGTGGAACACTTTAATCCGAGAAGTTTTCAGTTATTAACTCAATTGACGCTCAGTTTTAAGCTTATCAAAGGGATGCATATCGTTAGGAAGATTCGCTGCAAAATGTCTTCCCTAACAAACGGAGATAGGTAGTCGTTACTATTGTTGCCGTCCATACTTCTTGAGGTAGTAGGCTGCACAAAATTAGTAACCAATTCAAAGGAAATTGTATTTAATTTTATAATAAATTACCTATTGATATCTTGGAGATGTCTATCAATAAGTTCAAAGTTTTTATAAAACGAAAGCTTGTAGAAAAATCATATTACGATATTAAGGATTATATAAACGATAAAAAAGCTTGGGTGTGAATTGCTCTATTTCCATAGGTACTATAAGTTATTATTTATTATGTGAGATGGTGATAACAAAAACAAAACTCGGCTAAGTTTGTTTTGAATTTCAATTTATAAGTTTGATAACATTTGAATATATAGTTTTTAGGGCTGAAACTCTCTAGCTTTCAGAGAGCACACTCTACCAAAGTTAGTTAGTTTCTAAGTCTATACCCTCTAAGCTTAGCTTAGTTTTAATTTCGCGAGTGAATTATCACCATCAACTCATGACTTAAAATACCTAGTGAAGAATGTATTGTATATGAAATCTTGTAGGTATGTATATGAAATGTATTTTATAGATGACTGTCATAGGTTTAGATGAATAAAGCTATTTTGAATTTTTTAATTGATATCACATTAAAAAAATACTTATTTTAATGTTTTTATGTATTGTATTTACAGATGATATGGTGATGAATGAAGGTAAAGCCTCTTGTTCAATTAAATGCATCAATCGGTCCATTAGAAACTATTTCCGAAAAATCCTACAGCTATCATCATACACTTTAACGTAGTTAGCTGTTGGTGATATCTGCATTCGTAAACTTAAAATTACAGCTAAGAGGTATCCAAAAGCACCCCTCTCAAAAAAAAAAAAAAGCCTGGTGGAAAACCAGGCTAGGTTTGTTGTGAACTGAGGTCACCATTTTACAATACATACCATATAATTGAGAGAAGACACATAAAAATAATTGAGAGCGATTTAAGATCAAGGAATACGTAACGTATGATTACAGTTTTGGAGATTTTCTGTATAGAAATTCCGAGTAAAACACACAGAACATCCATCCCTTCATATAAATTTACTCTTTGATCCATCCTCATTGGCGTCATTTTTTAAATTTCGCGGGACACGTTTACCAGGATAAAAAGTAAATATTCTTTTTTTTATCCATAGAGAAACAACCCTCTGGTGCTCTTAAAAAAAAAGCTATTCTTGCAAGGTAAAAGGTAAGTAGTCGTAAGTTCAGACTCAACAGTAAAAATAAACGTCAAAGAAACAAATTAACGAACAAACATACACACTTTCGCCTTTATAATACCAGATTTGAACTAGTTGAAGAAGTTGAGATTGTTGTAAAATGGGAAAAAGTTTTGTTTAAATGAAGTCATTAAACATTGTTCAGTTGGAAGGCGAAATAATATAAAATTTAAGTTTTAAAAATCTTTAAGAAACAACTTATAAAAGGAGCAATATCGGAAGGCAATGTGTCCTGTAAATCGCGAAAGTTCGCTGGGTTTGCGAAAGTTGGGCAGTAGCGATTAAAGTTTACTTTGACAGGCGACAATATAGTTTCCTATCGTATACGGCGCAAATAACTCCTAAAGAAATGAAAATTCAAAGAAAATGACTAGGTACATAGCGAATAAGAAGGCTCAGAGTCACTCAACGGGCGATGGAGAGAGCTATGCTGGGAGTATCTCTACGTGATCAAATCAGAAATGAGGAGAGCAGCGAATTGCGAAGTTGAAGTGGCAAAGGGCGGGGCACATAGCTCGGAGAACCGATGGACGTTGGAGTCCCAAGGTGCTGGAATGGCGACCCCGCACCGGTAAACGTAGCGTTGGTCGACCCCCAACTAGGTGGACAGACGACATCAAACGAGTCGAAGGAGCCGCTGGAAGCAAGCGGCCCAAGACCGTGAGCATTGGAACTCCCTACAAAAGACCTATGTCCAGCAGTGGACGTCAATCGGTTGTTAATGATGATATAGCGAATCTTGGTAGTCTTTCAGTTTTTCCTTCTTTCACGCAGCAAAACAACGGATGGACGTGATGTTTTGCATAGTTTGTTTATTGTGGTAGGCAGCTCTTTATTCCGTTAAAAATATACGGATTCGTTGTGAAAGATCGATGGAGCTTCTCCGTTATTACACCGAGTTTCGGTTAGGTTAAAACTTAACCATTTTGCTAACTGTTTTGGTAGGTTAACAGCCTTAATAGGCAATTAACCTACCTTTACGTTTTCGAATAACACACGCGAAGCATTTGAAATAATCGATAAACTTTGAAAGTACAGAACTGATTTTAATTTTAAGCCTTCTTACGCCTTAGACTGCATCTTGAGCATGTGTGATTGTTGTCAGGGACTAACTTTTAGGTGAAATCAAGGCCATAGTAGATGATAACACACTCATAAAGGCGAAAGTTTGTATGCATGTGTCTTTGTGTATGTTTGTTACTTCATCACACCGGAAGTATTGAAGCATTTGGCTGAAATTTGAATGGAGATAGATTATAGCCGTTTTTTGTCGTTTAAGTGGTTTAAGTTTTATAGCTATCACCGTCCCTTGGGTAGGGCGAGGGTATGTGGTACTCCCACCGCCGGGGGGTATACCCGAACTATAAACCACCACGGGTAACCTTCTCGCTGGTTTTGCTGGACGCCCGAGGGACTCATTGTATACTTTCCGGACCGCATAGGCTACTTTTATCCCCTTAAATCCATGGTTCCCGCAGGATTTGCAAAAAACAGAATTTCACGTTGCCGAGCTAAAACTTTACTTCCCTCCAAATTAGATTTATATTTTAGAAAGGGAGCGAATAAAGGAAGGGTAGGGAACATTAATGACGGAATCATTTTCAATTGCGAAACTTACTTCATCATCATGATCAACCCATTACCGGCTCACTACAGAGCACGGGTCTCCTCTCAATATGAGAAGGGTTTGGCCATAGTCCACCACGCTGGCCATGTGCGGATTGGCAGACTTCACACGCCTGAGAACTTACTTATTCCACTCATTCAAAAGCACACTACGCGGACAAAGTCGCCGGCATCAGTTAGTAATACATAAGAGTGATAATAATCTCAAGGAATATGTTCGAAATAATAGATTACAAAATTCCGTTGCGCTAAAAAAAGGTCCGGACCATTTGTTTCGGCGAGACACTTTTCCCTGACAAATTGTCTGAAAGTAATTTTAAGCCCAAGATTATTTATGTGCATTGCCAGCTTTATATTCTTATCCACATCTAGTTCTATTAAATAAAGCTTTATAAAAGGCTAATAATTCATACTTAGTTGGTGTAGCCGTAAGCAAGTTCGATACACATCACGACCGTTCCATTCCTCGTTCGGCAAAACAAAGTTATGTGATTTTATGCTACTAAAATAACCGATTATCGGAAAATGGCGTATTCTTCCTCGTGTTCAAAGAGACAGCTAAACCTTCAGTCCCGGTTTTTGATGAACTGTTTATTCAATAGAAGCAAGTAAGTTCAAATTCAAATTCAAAATAATCTTTATTCAAATAGTCCTTAAAAAGGCACTTTTGACGCGCCAATAATTTACATAGTAGTTATTTCATAGTGATAACTTAAACTCATTAACTTAAAACTAAAACTATGAGGGTTCCAAACACGCCCCGGTCTAAGAAGAAGCCCACAACAAACTTAGCCGGGGTTTTTTTTTCGTTATCACCATCTCACATAATGAATAATAAACTATTGTACCTATGGAAATAGAGCAATTCACACCCAAGCTTTTTTATCGTTTATATAATCCTTGATATCGTAATATGATTTTTCTACAAGTTTTCGTTTTATAAAAACTTTGAACTTATTGATAGACATCTTCAAGATATCAATAGGTAATTTATTATAAAATAAAATACAATTTCCTTTGAATGTTAATTTTTAAGTTAATTTAATTAAGAAATAAGTAACTCCTACTTTGCGGAAGTTCAAGGTTGTCCAATGAACTTTAGGCTCAATTTAAGACACGGCATATGCTGAGCTGTACACGCTTTCTGGACGGTGTTACATACAGACATAACATTTCTGATTGGAATAACATGTACTGGGTGAACACTGAATGAGAATAACATACATTTTCTTTCTTTCTTAGTTTGCTATAAACCGCATGAAATTGGAAATATGTATTTGCAGCGTGCAATTCATAATTTTATACCTTTTCACACCACACCATACAGATCATCCAAAAAGCTACTTTCACATTTGTATGGTGTGGTGTATAATGATTGAAGAAATTATAAATTCCACCGTGCAGATTTGCCAATTTAATGTGGATTAACACTTTTTATTCAAATTCAAATTAAAAAATATTTTTTATTTAAATAGTCTTTTAAAAGGCACTTTTGACACGTCAATAATTTACATAGTAGTGATTTGATGGTGATAAATATATTAATAAACTTAAAACTAAAGTTATGAAGGATCCAAACGCACCCCGGTCTAAGAAGAAGCCCACAACAAATTTAGCCGGGTAAATTTACTTTTGGTTATCACCATCTCCACATGCCACTTAAAATTATGTTCTTCTTCTTCTTCTTAGGTGCCTCTCCAACTAGTGAAGGTTGGCAGTCATATTTTGCCTTGTCTCTCACGAGGCTGAAAAGCTGGGCGGCACTCGCGATCCCAGTCCACTTCCTGATGTTTCGCAACCAAGACTTCTTCTTGATGTTAAGAGAAATTAAGCTATATATTAATATAAAGCCTACAAACTGTTTTTCGATACTTACGCGGATCTACGCTCTTGAACCATAAATGGGGAAGGAGGTTCGTGCCCAGCACGACATTCGTGCGACGTTGATTGGCTGATGCTGACTATAAATAGCCAGCCAATATTGCACAGTATAACTCAAGTTACTGAACGGGACCATGTGATCCGTGGAGTTAATTAACAGAGCTGGTGTTACGAACGACCAATCAAAATACACCGTTATGACTGCAAGATTGGAGCCCCCGTAAACACTTCATCATCATCATGATCAACCCATTACCGGTTCACTACAGAGCACGGGTCTCTTCTCAATATGAGAAGGGTTTGGCCATAGTCTACCAATCCGCACATTGCCAGCCATGTGCGGATAGGCAGACTTCACGCGCCTTTGAGAACATTATGGAGAACTCTCAGGCGTGTAGGTTTCCTCACTATATTTTCATTCACCGTTGTAGCAAGTGATATTTTAATTTTTAAAAACGCACATAACTCAGAAAAGTTAGAGGTGCGTGGCCAGATTCGAACCGTCGTCCTCTGATTAGGAGGCTGATGCCCTAACCACTAGGTAAACAATAAACAGCAAGTATAATTTGCTATATTCCGCCGACAACCGGGAGATTTGTATAATATAACACCACACAAAATCTTCCACTAGAACCTCTACGCACGTTTCGACCTGACACCGGATCATCCTCAGGAGATGTTGACTTCACAAGCACGAAAAATAAAGTTGACTTTACTTTTCTCGCTTGTATATAGCACATTATACTTGCTGTTTATTGTTTATCATGGACTTCCGCAAAGTAACGCCTGCTTCTATTCATTATCTAACCACTAGGCTAAAAACACTTGAGAGCCCCCAAATGTAAATCCCGTACGTGAAGCGTTTATGATGCAATATTGAGCCATCGACTCCACAGTGTGTCATTTTCAGGGACGGGCGTCTGATCGGTGTTTCAATCAACGTGGAGCTGAATTTCGGCGCAATATTGCAGGGTTACGAGATTACGTACTTAATTATTATTCGGTGTGCGTAGTAGAAGTTGTATATAAACTTATCTATTATTACCTTTTGATTTATGACAACTGATACTTAAAATAAACCTTATATTGAATATAAACTAAAAATCTTAAAAAATACAATATCATTGCTAAAATATATTATTCACTTTAGGCAAGGTTCCGAAGATACTGGCAGCGTTCCCCCTTTGAATAGCAAGACTAATTCGATGGGCCGGGTGCTGGTATGGGATGCAATCTGTTCAGACACGCTGGCCCCTTCCCACCTACAAGGAACAAACAACAGAGTTGGTGCGGCTTCTGAAGCGGCTGAAAGCTAAAGCATGCAAATACAGGGGTGTAGGCTCCGAATATGATTTTGTCCCATTCGGTGTCCCTTGGTCCGTGGGGGTGTCCTAGCCCTAAAGGGCTTTTTCGGGAAATAACAAAAAGGTTCGTGGTCATCACAGGAGACCGAAGAGCTGCCAGCTACCTCGGACAACTTATCTATTATCTGTCAACATTGAAAGGAAAAACGTATGTGCAGATTAAATCATTGACAGATGAATCGCAAAATACAGTCACGTGATAAAATGTGGAAGTAGAATAGAACATATACCAAATTAGTTTCCGAAATTAATTAATACATATTTGCAAATAAAAATCACGCTCGTTTAGCGTAGCTAATCCAACTAGCAATCCGCACTGCGCTTTGCTCTAAAACCCTCTCTCCTTCGAGAGTGGAGGAAATAAATGGCTCGGAATTATGACAAAACGTATGGGGTGTAACGAATAACCAATTAAAATTTAAAAAAAACCTTTATAGCTACAGAAAATTAACGCCTCTCAAATGTAAATCCCATACGTGAAGCGTTTATATGCATCATGCAATATTGGGTTCAACTAAACAGTATGTTAAATTCAGGGACAAGCGTCTCATAGTTACAATCAACGTAGAGCTAAATTTCGGGGTAATATCACGGGGTTACGAGATTACGTACCTACTTAGTCGTAATTGTTATTTGGTGTTTGAACCGCTCATGTAGAAACGTTATCAATACTGTGTTGGAAGTTCGAACCGAAACCACATATTGTTAACGATTGTGTGAAATTATAACAAATTAGTCTTCTTTTTTTATAACTTTATTATCTTGACAATAAACAACTATGTATTTTTGAAATTAACTTAAATAATAATGAATTTGTCATAAATCAATCGCGCTTGTACCGCGTCCTCCCAAAAAACCGCCGCCGCTAGTTCCCGCTCTTTTTCTCCCTCACGTTCGAAAACCGAAGCTGTCTCTTCCTTAAAATAAGCGCTCGTACGTCATTTGACATTTGAAATTGACAGTTTATATTCGTAATACAAATATTAAATTAATTGTACTATAATATGATCTCTAACAATATTTTGCGTTGTCTATGTAGATCGGAAAAATCGTACGCAAACTAAAACATTACCCAGAACATTGCCAAAAATAAAAAAACCTTTATTTAAATATTTAATTTTTGTGTTTGTTTCAAGGCATATTAACGCATAGATATATTTAAAGACAACCCTGGGGAGTCTATTTGTTTTCCTGTAACTACTAAAGGGTATTTAGGATGAAATGATTTTTAAGAAAATATATATTTACATCGTGGACAAGCAAACAGACGGGTCACCTCTACCGTTACAATGGTACTTACTCCAAATCGTAAAGTCGTTTTCGACTATCTAAACACAATAACGTAATTTCAATTGTAGATCTAAAAGTATATTGTTCAGCGATTTAAACTGTCACTTCATATTTATGTTGTTTTAAATAAGTAGTACGGAAATTGCGACTCTAAATGAATGTAATAAGATCTTTTTTACTTTGACGTTATAGTTTTTCAATACTCGTAAGCAACTCAACGATTGCGAGTGGCAAATCCATGAGCATCTGCTGTAGACGCCTCGTAGATCGTCAAAAACTCTATGTACAATATAACTGTACAGCACATATAAGGTACATATAAACAGCACATATAAGGTATGCATATCATATATGTGCTGGTTTGATTTTCTGTGATTTACCTACGTACTGAAGCGACTTAGATTACATGTTAACAAATTAACGCAATACATCAAAACCGTCGTAGTGCTATGTCGTATGTCGACAGAGAAATATTAAGCCTTTGGCGAGGAATTTCGATGCGACAAGCACTGGCGTAATTTATGACGTGTAATATATATGTACACAAGCCTAGCTTGAAAAGTGGTACCTGTCACACCTATTTATATAAATTCATACAAAGGCCATTTTTTTTTTTTCGGACTGTCTATTAGCTGTACAAACCCTATTAGTTGCCACAGCATAACTTTGGAAAGAAGCTCTGCCAGAAGAAATTTTGAGCCCTAGGGCTCGAAGAAACTATGGGAACGACTGCCTAAGGGCGCCTCCTTTGAGGCCGAACCTCGGCTTAGGCGACGTTTGGGATAACGGGGGAGTCGGACGGTGAGTGGTCCGTACGTCTCCGAGGCCGTGGATGGAGCCCACGTCCGGATGACGTAAGATAGCGGGGACCTCGTCTTCGCTGGCGAAGACGGTGTGTAGCGTATGATTGTGTGGTAGGTGGTACGAGTGTGTTGTCAGTAGTCATCTGATCGTCAGGGTCATGAAGGATATGTTTAGGTCTCCTCTTTCGGAGAGGAGCGCTTAGGTCGGGGGAGTAAAAAGAAGCCGCAAGTACGAGAGGGTTGGGGTGTCGGATTGAAGATTGACAAAGGCCATTGAAACCTTGAATAAAAGTCAACCCTAATCAACTACTTTTAATGAATTGAAAATGGGGAGACAACTGTCAATTAAGTTCAACCGAAAGCACGCCAACGCTTTTGATACAAAAAGTTACAAATGAACTGCCAATATCTTTACAATTTGTTTTTCTTTGTTATTCTTTCGATATATATCTGTCTAAACTTTTAACCAAAAATAAAGTGGCCCAAGTCTACTATACCTATGTAGGTTTTTTATCAATTCAGTTATATATTCCATAGTATTTTCTATCAGGTTACGTTTTACAAAAACTTTGCAGTTATTGAGAGACACCACCAAGACTCTTTGTCAGCATTCCTTATATATAATAGATATACAAGTTACTTTAAATGTGCACTAATTAGTAATGAATAGGCACTAATTTGAAGCTGTGATAGCCTAGTGGTTAGGACGTCAGCCTCCTAATCAGAGTTCGGGCGTTAGAACCCGGGCACGCGCACACACCTATAACTTTTCGGAGTAATGTGCGTTTTTAAGCAATTAAAATATCACTTGCTTCAACGGTGAAGGCAAACATCGTCAGGAAACCTGCATGCCTGAGAGTTCTCCACAATGTTTTCAAAGGCGTGTGAAGTCTGCCAATCCGCACATGGCCAGCGTGGTGGACTGTGGCCGAACCCTTCTCATATTGAGAGGAGACACGTATAGTGAGTTAGTATTACCCTACTATACGGGTATTATTATACCCGTATAGTGGCTCTATCGTGAGCCGAGAATGGGTTGATCATGATGATAATGATGAGGCACTAATTTCACGCAGCCCGTTTATTACTTCATGTTCAGTTCGTTCCAAACTATTTATTTAATATAAACAATCTATGAGTTACATTTACGACACCCTCCAATTTCGTTGGCTCCGCTTGCAAACATTGCAATTGCCGAGATTCGGGATTCGCCGCTAAACCTCGCTTATAATAACAAAGTTGTTTTCATAATTTGGATCGGGCAGTTTACCGTCTTGGCGCGTTTGGTATCTCTATGATAATAATGGCGGACGATTCTCTTAAAAAATGGCGTACACTCAGTATATAGAAGAAAAAGGAAAGGTTTCACTTCGTCTATACAGAAATGGATGTAGGTGTGTCTTGTACTTTGAGGTTCACGCGTAACTTTTTAAACTTTTAGGTCTCAGTTTGGAAACACCGTAGCACAGTTTCCGTGTTGAAAGGAGGTAGATATGTGAGGAATTTACAAACTCTTTGGCTATAGGAGCGTGGGTAGGTATATCGCTATATGATGCCAAATATTACGTTTTTATATTCTTGCTCTCATTGGGTCGGTTGGTGGTTGTATTATAAACTGGGAGGTCTCGGTCCCAAGTCTGATCTGATTTCCGTGGTCGAGTGCACGAGTGTTCCCGTGACTCAGCCACCAGGCGACGCGAAGGAGCATCGCTGGGTTTTAGTGGGTATTCTGGTCGCCAGCCTGGCCGCCGGGGAGTCCCGCATGCCCCGTCGGAAGCGGCGCAGTCTTGCCTGCGTCGCCTCCAAAGGGGATGCGTAAAAGCATTTCCCAACGTTAAAAGTCTGGTCTGATTTGACTTAGTTACCAAAGGCATACCGCCAATGGATTCAGCGTTCCGGTATGATGCCGAAACCGAGTTGGAACCGGTGGCTCCTATGATACTGCCTTAACATCATGTTATCGCCGCGATTCTAAGAAACAATTCTCCTATATTATTATATATATGTATATGTATGTATAGGAGAATTGTTTCTTAGAATCGCGACGATAACATGATGTTAAGGCAGTATCATAGGAGCCACCGGTTCCAACTCGGTTATATATATATATTATTATATCCAACTCGGTTATATATATCGGTATATATATATATATTATTTGTTGCTGCAAGTTATAAGTTGTTTGTAAGGGTTAAAATGTTATAAATCTGTATAACAGTGGAGTTACCAATTATAGGCATATTCAACATTGCCAAGGTGTCTCCGAACAAAATTTTTAAATATTTACAATGTCAAGCCAAGAAATAAATTAGAAAATAAATGGAATTAGGTAAATTTAATTAAATTGACGTTTATTAAATTAAAATCTTATTAAGTATAATAATCATCCAATTATCCCATTCGTTTTAACAGAATTAAAACGTGTCCAAAGCTATTAACCAATTGATTTTATAATAGTATATCCTGAATTCCCTAAAGCGTTATATTGTTAAAATACAATACTTCACAATGACTGATAAATTTGATTGCTCCATTAATATAATGTGGTCCTCGTAAATAAAACCACGAAATGTGAAAGCTCGGCGTACAGTTTATTCAGATGGGGTTGCTCATTTTATAACGGATGACAGAACACTAATTTTAATGACACTTCATGTTAATTTAATGTATTTTATTCATTTATTTGGCTCAAGATTGAAATATTCAAAAATTGCTTGTTACCAGTACTGGCTCTGAAACATAGTCGCTACCTAACCTTACGGTCTCTAAATTTAAACGCTTTTATTTTTGGGGATAAACAAACAACCTAAAGCCTAACCCATAGTACCAGCTGTCATCATCATCATGATCAACCCATTACCGGCTCACTACAGAGCACGAGTCTCCTCTCAATACGAGAAGGATTTGGCCATAGTCCACCACGCTGGCCATGTGCGGATTGGCAGACTTCACACGCCTTTGAGAACATCGTGGAGAATTCTCAGGCGTGCAGGTTTCCTCACGATGTTTTCCTTCACCGTTGAAGCAAGTGATATTTTAATTGTTAAAAGCGCACACAACTCCGAAAAGTTAGAGGTGCGTGCCCGGAATCGAACCGCCGACCTCTGATTAGGAGGCTGACGCCTTAACCACTAGGCTATCACCATTTCGTACCAGCTGTAATTGTACTGAATTGCGTTTAAATCCGTTCAGCAGTTTTTGTGTGATTCGCGTACAGACAGACAAAAATTTAACAATTACCCTGTAGCCTATGGACAGCAATAATAAATAATAATCGGAATTAACGTATAAATATTTCTGGCAAGTAGTTATGTAATTACTTTAAGTACTTAAGACGAGTGCGCGAGCGTTCCCGTGACCCAGCCATTAGGCGACGCAAAGGAGTTTTTTGACGACATCCGTGGCGCAGCACGCATGCTGTTGCATTATTAAGTTTGAGGTCCTGGGTTCGATTCCCGGCTCGAGTCTGGTCTGGTGGGAGGCTTCAGCTGTGGCTAGTTCCCACCCTACCGACAAAGACGTGTCGCCAAGCGATTTAGCGTTTCGGCATGATATCGCGAAGAAATCAATGAGCAGTACGGGTTTACAGTACCGTACGGGTCTATCCTATACTGCATCATCAATACCAGGTAAGATTACCGTCAAGGGCTAACTTGTAGTGGAAAAAAAGTTTTGCTCGGTTTTAGTGGGTATTCTGGTCGCTAGAGAGTCCAACATACCCCACCGCAATCGACCCAGGTCTGCCTGTTCTGCTTCCGGAGGAGATGTGTAAAAGCATTTCCCTGCCTTAAAAAAAAGGTATAAACACAAAGTTACTTTTTATAAATGTTTTTCAACAACATAAAGTATTAAAAATCTTCTCTTGCAACACAGAGAATCGTTTCAAAAGCGGCATTAGGGTGGGTATGAGTCTAATTTCAATTATTTCGCCGCCGTCGGAAATATGTCTTCTCAACGTTGCACCACTTTATCCGCGAAAAAAGCTGGAAAAGAGCTCTCAAAGTGGTAGGATACGAAGCTAGCAGCTCAATTACGGGCTCGGCTCGAGTTAGGCGTGCTCGGGTCGCCTACATCTAGATTTGATTCGTTCTAACTAGACATCGCAATCCGTTTACCGCATGATGCCACTATTGAAAACCCCGCTACAATAACCGCAGTGCTACATGCTACTTGATTGCCCTAAAATACGGTAAACACACATTTTTGACTTGGTTGGAGGTCCTGGGTTCGATTCCTGGCTCGAGTCTGGTCTGGTGGGAGGCTTCGGCCGTGGCTAGTTACCACCCTACCGACAAAGACGTGTCGCCAAGCGATTTAGCGTTCCGGCACGATGTCGCGTAGAAACCGATTAGGAGTATGGGTTTACCATACCCCTAACAGGCTAGCCCGCTAACATCTTAGACTGCATCATCACTTACCATCGGGTGAGGTTGCCGTCAAGGGCTAACTTTTAGTGGATAAAAAAAAAACATGCAAACTTTGTCCAAGTGACTAGAACTAAAAAAACGGTAAACCCAGATACAAACTTTGTCCTCGTATTGCAACATGTGACAAAGAAAATTAATTTTGTTGCGCTATTTCTATAACATGTGGGGTATATGGTGCATCGCGTCGCATCCGTTCGCTTTCTTTATTTAATTTTTGACACTTTCGTTTTTTCTCAAATATCTCAGCGTGATGATAAAGGCCACAACTTAAAACTTGTTAAATTCATTTTGTTCAAATTATATAATATCATAAAACTCGTCCAGATGGAAAGTGGAATTACAACACCATTTCATAGGGAAATTTTGAACTTTAAGCTTAATTGTAGTGTAGAAAACTGGGAATAAGTTTAAAAAAAATAATATAAATAAGTACTTCCAATAAAAAATAAGTAATAGGTACCAATAGGTACCACTAGGTAGGTACCATTTTTGATACAAAATCACTAAAGAATTGCTTTTATTATATTGATGTTATTGTATAGGTTTTAGGTTAATAAAACACGATTTTGAAGGCAACAAGATACGATTGACTTCTATATTCAGTATAGGTTCAAATGGATGGTTAACTAAAGCTAAAGTTTACATAGATGTATCTTAGATTTTGGATTATATAAGGTTTGTCCCTAACCTAAAAGTTTAAAATCAACTGTCTTAGAGACTGCAAGAAATGTTTTAAATTCAATTTTCTTTGACTCAGAGATTTGTGTACATTCGATTTAGCACCTCACACGGAATCAGGGTTCATAATGGTTTTGGCATATTTGCGACCACTGTGGAAGTTCCACTACGGGTTAATTTGGCCGGTATGGCAGCACGAGGTTCGGGGCGCTCGCACGGAAAATTGGCCTTCTTCACTATTTGATTACGTTCCATGATCGCGTGCGCGGTGCGGGGCTTTCAGTAAAAATTACGCGAATATGCGCCCAAAATATCGTTTTCGCTTTGAAATTGGTTTCGACAATTTATCGTTTCTTCACCTGTGAGGCCGTAAGCTTTGCGGAGGTGTAGCCTATATTTAGGTACCTAGGTAAGGGACAATTTTTTACCAACATGCAAAAGAGTGGGTTCTATGGTGTATGTGTGAATAATTTATGTAATATCAGATATCTAGCACTTTCGGTGATTGGAACAAAAAATCTCTTATTTATTTCTGTTTCATAGTTGATTCTATAGACATTAAAATGTCAGCATAGCTGATTTCATGCTTTTCACTTTTTAAAATCCTGTATTTGATAAAGTGGGAGTTTTGAAAGTAATACAATAAAGTACGCACTAGTATCTATTTACAAATCGTGTTAGCTAATAAAATTGTAAAATAAATTGAAATTCAATAGGTACGGGTAATCTTTTTTATTTAATTTTAGTTAAATTTTCTGCAAAATTGCCTAGCGGCTTTGATTCTACGTAGAATTTTTCACAAAATGGGTAACTTTTTTTTCGGTGGCAGTACTGAAATATGAAGCGGTGATAGCCTAGTGGTTAGGGCGTCAGCCTCCTAATCAGAGGTCGGCGGTTCGAATCCGGGCACGCACCTCTAACTTTTCGGAGTTATGTGCATTTAAAAAAAAAATTAAAATATCACTTGCTTCAACGATGAAGGAAAACATCGTGAGGAAACCTGCACGCCTGAGAGTTCTCCATAAAGTTCTCAAAGGTGTGTGAAGTCTGCCAATCCGCACATGGCCAGCGTGGTGGAAAACCCTTCTCATATTGAGAGGAGACCCGTGCTCTGTAGTGAGCCGGTAATGGGTTGATCATGATGATGACTGAAATACTGTCATATACACACAATTTTTGAGTTGTTAACTGTCAAAAAAGTTATTGATTATGGAAGCTGTTTAGATGGCTCAAAAAAGAATTTGACAATAGTAACAAATTATTTTAGCGGAATTATTTGGGTTGGATTATTTTGACACGATTGAATTAACAAAAATATTGCCGAAGGGAATGGTGAATTCAACCTAGATTGGATATTGCCAAATGATCGGGTAAAATAATTAAATTTAACTTTTAGAACGGAAAGTTCATCTTCCTGAATATTAATTTGGGGGGTTAAACGTAATCCTTCCGAAAACAATCTAATCAGCACAAGTTTTCCAATTAGAGTTGAGTAACTTTAATCAGAATCTGTTCAGGTGTTGTTCGTACCACTGGCGGTTGAAAAAGTTTGTTTTAAATTTGTGTAGTGTGTGGAAAGTGGGAACGGTGCGCCTGAGCGAAGTTAATTAGTTAAACTATTTAGTGTGGGTCCCAATCGGGGGTATCCTATAACGCCAAAACGTGCAAAAATAGGGTACATCAGCCACATCAGGGCACACGAACGGCGCCCTTATTAAACAAAATTAACAGAGACCCAGTCGCTGTTGCCGAAACGGCAGTGATATAGTGATCCTATAACGCCGAATGCGTTGGTTCGTTGTCAGTTACTGTACAGGGTAACTTTTTGCGCCTTGGCAATGTTTTGGGAGCTGGTTCAAGATCGATAATATGATCGATGTATGGAGCATAAAAAAACATGTTAAATTGTTTTTTTTTTATGTACTACAAATTAGCCGATAATAATGCAGTCGAGGATGGTAGCGGGCTAACTTGTTAGGAATATGGTAAGCTTACACTCCTGATTGGTTTACCTGACTACAGAAAATTTTTACCTAATGACGGTACAATCGTGCATTGCAGGTATTAATGTACGTTAGCGTAATATTAAAATCGTTTTAAGTATAACAAATAGTTAAGTCTAGTTTTAACCTCACATTTCAAAAGTTATTATGAATAAAACCCGTTTGAGTAAGTAAATCAATAATTAGGATCTGTCATAATAAAATATAATCTCAGTCAAGATTAGACAATAGTGCCAATTATTTTACGTCACAAACTTAAAAAAGTAAGTCAAATTTTAGTGCAATCCTTTCTTTTGTAGAGATTGTGAAAAAATTAAAAGGTACCTAACTTCCTTTTAAACTTGTCTGCAGTTTAGATTAGTTAAGACATTTGTGTTTAACAGAATTGGCACCATTATTAAATAATAAATTAAGTCATATATACAAATAAATAAAATTGGACTGTCTGTTTGTAATATTGAAATAACCGTTTCTTACTACATGCATATGAATATGTGTACGGTACATACACCAAAATAACATTTTTTACAATTTTTGTCTGTCTGTCTGTTTGTTCCGGCTAATCTCTGAAATGGCTGGACTGATTTTTACAGGACTTTTATTGGCAGGTAGCTTATGTAATAAGGAGTAACTTAGGCTACTTTTATTTTAGAAAAATAAAGTAATGTTGTATTGTCCAAGTACTGTCCAGTACCGCGCGCAGCTCACGCGTTTGCCACGCGCCTGTGCCATCACGTCTCGGGCGCCTCCCACAACTTCTCCCACCAATTGTTTTAGTTTAGTAATTATTTCAAGTAATACGTGTTAGTAATCTATTGCTTCGTGATTGAAAGGCAAACAAACACACTACCTCAACGGTATTGTTATGGTAATATATAGTTAGTTCTCAATTGACTCATAAGATGATCTTGTTCCTTGGAGCATCTTGGACTTTAAGAAAGCAACGCCTCCATAAATCATAATTAAAAAGCCTCTATAGTAATTAACAGTAAATAGGTACACATCTATCTAAGCGGCGAGGACAATCGTGATCTCCACAATAATCTCGAGTCTACTCGAGATCTATCTATCTATAGATAGATCTCAAGGTAGATATCTCTATGAAAGTCTATCGAGATTATTATTACATAAGACATAACTGTTGTTATGATAATATATAGTTAGTTCTCAATTGATTCTTAAGACGATTTTGTTCCTTGGAGCATCTTGGACTTTAAGAAAGTAACGCCTCCATAAATCATAATTAAAAAGCCTCTATAGTAATTAACAGTAAATAGGTACACATCTATCTAAGCGGCGAGGACAATCGTGATCTCCACAATAATCTCGAGTCTACTCGAGATCTATCTATCTATAGATAGATCTCAAGGTAGATATCTCTAGGAAAGTCTATCAAGATTATTATTACATAAGACATAACTGTTGTTATGATAATATATAGTTAGTTCTCAATTGATTCTTAAGACGATTTTGTTCCTTGGAGCATCTTGGACTTTAAGAAAGTAACGCCTCCATAAATCATAATTAAAAAGCCTCTATAGTAATTAACAGTAAATAGGTACACATCTATCTAAGCGGCGAGGACAATCCTGATCTCCACAATAATCTCGAGTAGATAAATAGATCTCAAGGTAGATATCTCTATGAAAGTCTATCAAGATTATTATTGCATAAGACATAACTGTTGTTATGATAATATATAGTTAGTTCTCAATTGATAAGATGATCTTGTTCCTTGGAGCATCTTGGACTTTAAGAAAGCAACGCTCCCATAAATCATAATTAAAAAGCCTCTATAGTAATTAACAGTAAATAGGTACACATCTATCTAAGCGGCGAGGACAATCGTGATCTCCACAATAATCTCGAGTTTTGGCAATTACCATGTAAATTCGCGAAGTTCGCGAAATAATTTAACGGGATGGAGACGCCGGATTCAAAACAATTTATATGTTAATTCTGCTGTATGGACTAGGTTCGTACGCGAATAACTTCACTCCACTTCGGATTTGTAGGTACAATGCCGAACATTTCAGTTGTGAATAATTAGCACGCGCTTCATTTTACCTAGGCATGATTAAAAGCCTCTGCTCGTACAGACTGGCACCCCGGCCAATACAAGGTCAAGATAGGAAATAGAAACTACGGGCGCTGTAGATGGAATCGTCCAAACAAATCAGGGCTTGGAATCTTGTAAATTTCAAATCGCTCACACCTCAAAACGGGTATATCGGTTTCACTTAAATTCAATTCAAATTCAAAATAATCTTTATTCAAATATTCCTTAAAAAGGCACTTTTGACGCGTCAATAATTTACATAGTAGTTCATGGTGATAACTATATTCGTAAACTTAAAATTAAAGCTATGAGGGTTTTAAACGCGCCCCGGTCTAAGAAGAAGCCACAACAAACTTAGCCGTGGTTTTTTTTTCGTTATCACCATCTCACATAATGAATAATAAACTATTAAGCCCTCTTCTGCAAAACGAATAACTTATTTTACTAGCTATATAGAGTAATCGTTAACAGATATTTATGCTCATTCTACTGTATACAAACACAATAGCTCTAAATTGCCAAAATAAGAACTACGTAATTATAAACATGCCAATTATAAATACGTATAACAGAATTGGCAGTTTTATAAGGAAGTCTGAACATAAATTTAATAACTTAGAATTGGTTCCTTAGGAAGTATTTTTGAATAAAATTGACCGGTTAAGCAAAGAAGAATATTTTAACCGGTAACTAACCAAACAGTACCGGTAAATTGAAATCTATTAGACAATAGGCAAGGCAGTAAGTTGTAGAGGCAAGGAATTGCCTCTGTGCCAAATGTCTATTCATAAATTTTACAGAATTAAGCATTTCATCATCACCCATTACCGACTAACTACAGAGTACGGGTCTTCTCTCAATATGAGAAGGGTTTTGCCATAGTCCACCACGCTGGCCATGTGCGGATCGGCAGATTTCAGACGCCTTCGAGAACATTATGGAGAACTCTCAGGCGTGCAAGTTTCGTCACGATGTTTTCACCGTTGAAGCAAGCGATATTTTAATTGTTTAAAAACGCACATAACTCCGAAAAGTTAGAGGTGCGTGCCCGGATTCGAACCGCCGACCTCTGATAAGGAGGCTGACGCACTAGGCTATCACCGCTTCATATTAAGCATTTAATGTTACTAGAAGGATGCCCATCCTTTTGTTTACAATTCTCTGAACTAAACTAATTTGACATGTCTTATATTGCTATCCTTTTCCACAAACACCATAATAAAAGGGACGGAGCACTAAGTTATGTAATTTGGTTTAGAGATTTGTTCACCTGACTGATTTACATATGAGTGGCGCCAAACAGGTTTCGTCACAGAATACAAACATTTAATCCTGTTGAAATCTGCAACTCCATTTCAATCGAGAACTCGCTGAATCAGAATCGATTAACGAGTAATTTCAAGCTCAAATCGATTCCGAGTGCGGATTCTTGGCAACTGGGGAGCTATATTATTTCAATTATAATAACGTTGAACAAGTTTCCAGAACTGATTTCACAGTTTGGAATTTATTTCACGGTGTGGATTTGCTCAAGTAAAGCTTTTTACTCTGGCTTATATTATGTATGGATTAATCCAATGCAGCGTAGTCTCACTTATTAAATGGTTTTCTTTGATGAATGGTTCATCATCTGCTCCCTCAAAATCTTGCAGCTGGACAGACGCACCCCTCCCCATTTTAGAAGCTTTCATCAATGCAGGTTAACGGTCTTTGGCGGTTTAAGTAATATATTAAATTAATTTTTGGAACGAAGTTCCTTATCGCGCGTTGTGAAAGGGGGCTAGACGGAAAAAATTCTTACGAAAAGTTGTCACGACACTTTTTGTTATTGTAAGCTGTGCGGCGTCGCATGTTTCTCTGTCTGTCTCTCTCTCTCTTATAGAAAGCAAGCCAGATATTTTCATTTCTATTTCGCATTGAACAGTGTGGTGTCGCGACGATTATTTTTGTTGAGTGTATACAGGTTTTTTGTAAATAATAAATAATAAAAAATAATAATAATAATGAATCCTGACATTGTGTTTCTGCACAAGTTCCGGATATTGCTGATGGAGTACAAAATTGAGCCTACTGATTAAGTTTATATAACATTATATTTGTTAATATTAAAAAAAAATATTATTATAACTTAAATAAAATAAAATTTTATTACAATTCCTTCACTAATTAATCGAAAGGAACTTCGTTCCATCCGGGTGTCCCTTGACACCTCTATTTAACAGTGATAATTCCACAGGATGACTCCAGACAGTCCATCCACTGTCAGAAATATTATTGTAAAGTTGTGCATGGCTGACTGTTTAACGTGTTATTCGAGGTGCGGCAAACTACTGCGCATTACCAGACGAGGGCCAGATTACAGAGATTTTCGACGACGAAGTTGGAGGTCCTGGGTTCGATTCCCGACTTGAGTCTGGTGTGGTGGGAGGCATTGACCGTGGCTAGTTACCACCCTACCGACAAAGACGTGCCGCCCAGCGATGTAGCGTTCCGGCACGATGTCGCGTAGAAACCAATTAGGAGTGTGGGTTTACCATACCCCTAAAAGGTTAGTCCGTTACCATCCTAGACTGCATCATCACTTATCACCAAGTGGATAGCCGTCAAGGGCTAACTTGTAGTATATAAAAAAAGTAAAGAATAGTTGTCAGAAATTAGTTTAATTCCTTTTTCTTTGATACTTGATTGGATTTCCAGTAGGCTATAATCATGGGATGTTTCGCTTTCAATTAGCTCTGTCAAGCGAATAGCCATTCTATTACATTTAGGTGCTCAAAGGTATTGATTTTAATACCTGTTATCCGTAAATACTTATTACCAGTTGCGATTGCAGTCAAATCCTTTGGAATGTCCCGTAGTAAAAGTTGTTTTCAAATAACAATCCAGGAAACTTATTCTAACTACTACAATTTTCTTTGTAGATTTTGTCGGGACTGATCCTTGACATTAATATATGTAACAGTTTGTAATTATTAGTATGTATATAATGTATAAGTGATGCGATTTCCCGTCTTTTATTTCTGTCAGCTTCTTACAAAAAGTGGCCTGGAAGAGATCGCTTTAAGTTTTAAGGTAGCCTTTTGCTTTTATATTATGTATTTGTTGTTGTTCTCTTTTTCCCTATTGTTTATATGCAATAAAATTGTATAAATAAATTAATTGCCTAAGCCATAGTAAACATCCGACGCGCTCACAAACATTCAAAAAGTCTTAATGTAAAAAAAATCTGAAAACGAAAGATAGTTTTCTAGTTATCTATAGCTAGATCATAAAATACCGTATTACCTAATACGTGTTAATAATACCCAAAGGTAACTAGTTATTACTCAACTTTCAATAAGTCTTAATCTGAATAAAATCAGAAAACAGATAGTTTTCTAGTTATAGCTAGATCATAAAATAGCGTATTACCTAATACGTGTTAATACCCAAAGGTAACTAAGGTAGTTATTACTCATACATTCTTCATTTGGTTCCATATTTTCATTCTGGGTCAGGTAAAGTTAGAATAACTTGAGTTAGTAAGCAGGTATAGAAAGCAATTTTCGTTAATACCGAGCATAGAGCGAATAGCCATCGGCCCTCGTAGTAAATTACTTATCAAATCACAATTTATCCACAGGGGCGGCAAATTAAATTTCCAACAGGGCTCAGGTCGAGGAGTTGACAGGTGACGACGGTAGCCGCTGGAGACCTTTTGGCCAATGCGATCGAAAATCAACTAAACTCTTATACGACTACTTGTTCATAATAAGTTATAATCCAGGCAGCGTATCAAAATATACAAGTATGCAAACATTTGGAATTATCTTTTCTGAACCTATGGTGTTATGTCATTAGTTTCTTCCTTCCTAGATAGGAATGCTAACGAACTACGCATTTTACCTAAAGTGAAGATTAAATGAACCTACCTTCATATAGATAGATATCTATATGAAGGTAGGCTTACACGACTACTTGTTCATAATAAGTTATATCCAGGCAGCA
Organism: Lasiommata megera; assembly: GCA_928268935.1. NCBI lineage: Eukaryota > Metazoa > Arthropoda > Insecta > Lepidoptera > Nymphalidae > Lasiommata > Lasiommata megera. Next base: position 16,491,396 of record OV743313.1, on the reverse strand, counting down.
TATCAAAATATACACCTATGCAAACATTTGGAATTATCTTTTCTGAACCTATGGTGTTATGTCATTAGTTTCTTCCGCAAAAATCCTATAAAATGCGTAGTTTCGTTAGTATTCTAGGAAACTACGCATTTTACTATATCGTCGTCGTGAACAACCCATTACCGGCTCACTACTGAGCACAGTTCTCCTCTCAATATGAGAAGGGTTTGGCCATAGTCCACCACGCTGGCCATGAGCGGATTGGCAGACTTCACAAGCCTTTGAGAACATTACGGAGAACTCTCAGGCGAGCAGGTTTCCTCACAATGTTTCCTTCACCGGTGAAGCAAGTGATATTTTAATTTTTTAAAAACGCACATAACTCCGAAAAGTTAGAGGTGCGTGCCCGGATTCAAACCACCGACCTCTGATTAGGAGGCTGACGCCCTAACCACTAGGCTATCACCGCTCCCCGTCCCGTATCCCGTTTTACTATATAATATATATCTATATGAAGGTAGGTTTATTTAATCTTCACCGAACAACCTTCGTTATCTAATATACCTGCAAATGTGAGGTCGTGACGACGATGATGTAATTTCGTGTTTATGTAATGTTAAAGCCCTGTTATAAGATGCCTTTGTAGTTTCGTGATAACTTAAAATTTATGCCAGGTATATCGCAAGAAAGAGCCTACATGAGAAATGGTATGCCCACATTCAATCTACATATCAAAAGCAGTACAGGCAGCTTACTTGAAAACGGATAAGATTTTAAACTTATCTCCCCAATTCATACCTTTTTTTTTTATTCACCACAAGTTAGCCCTTGACTGCATATCACCTGATGGTAAGTGATGATGCAGTCTAAGATGGTAGCGGGCTAATCTGTTAGGGTCGGTATTTTTTTTTTATTTTTATTTATTTGGTTTGCCAACAGCCAAAACATTTTTACAAGTTCCAGTACCTTGCACTGAGGTACAGCACAAAAATGTTTAGCCACTTACAGGCAAACACCGCATGCAATTAAAGGTAATGAAAATTAACTTATCCTAGTTATACTAAGGTATCTAACAATAAAACAATATCATAAAATGAATAAAACCAAACTAAACGCACTTAAACTACGAACTACAACTATCATGCACTTAAAGCTAAATAAATTGCCCTCCGGAATTTTGCCAGCGATCCATTGTGTATGTCCACTACATTATTAACATTATTATGTAGTTGACATATTCTCGGTATAGGCGAGTTTGAACCAGCAACAGTATACCGGCGAGGAATAGTTAAGGGGAAAATAATAGGCTTTCTTGGGTACCTAATGGGAACTTTTAAACCGAAGCTTTGTAACAAAGAAGCACAAATAATTCTATTATTAAAATTCTTAAATAAAAAAGTATGGTATGGTAAACTCATACTCCTAATTGCCTAATTGGTTTCTACACGACATCGTGCCGGAACGCTAAATCGCTTGGCGACACGTCTTTGTCGGTAGGGTGGTAACTAGCCACGGCCGAAGCCTCCCACCAGACCAAACTCGAGCCGGGAATCGAACCCAGGACCTCCAACTTTTTAAAATGTGCCACGGAGGTCGTCAAACCTGTGTCCTAATACCTCTTGTCTACCTTATACCTTGTAGGTAAAAGTATCTTACAAAATCCTGTTATTATAAACATTGTGAAGTGGCTAACAAAGAATTCTTTAAAACAATGTAGACGTTGAAGAGAAGCGTTCGCAACAAATAACTCTTCGCTAGGAAGGACTCGTCGTACCAAGTTAGAACGAGTCGGGCTGGAGTTTCAAAGACAATGCATTGTAATGCGAATGTGAAATGTGTGTTCACCAACTAATTGTTAAGTCTTGAGTAGCGACTATACTAAGCGAGATACCTTCACCAACATTGATATTAAATTGGTGTACCTACGTTCTAAATGCCTTTCAATGGTTGCAGGGAAAAGGGGAAGGGGAAGAACCCAAACTACATGGTTGACGAATGTCTAATAGGACATGAAATGCCTCGGCCTCAATGATGAGGATACGAAATTAAGATTGACTTGGCGTTGAATGATAAATAAAGCCGACCACGCGTAACGGGATAAGGCTAGGCCAAAGAATAAGATCTACGTTCTAAGTATAAATATAGTACATAAAGACGTAACCAAAATTCTACATATCTGATGAACACATCTGATGTTAGATTGCCACTAGTTAGCAACCGACAGAAAAGTTACCGAATACGGACAGTCAAACTTAGTAAAGCTACAGTGTGGCCGCACATGAATCAGCTACATAAAACTAAGTATATCTATGATTGCTATCAAAAAAAGTGTGCGCAAAATGCGATTTAAAAACAAAAAAAAAATTTTTTTGTGTCAGGTCCGACGCACGAATGGAATTCACTTCTTCATATCGACTGTCTGAATAGGCTCAAAAATGGCTTACTCTAAGACAAAGATTAATATCATCATGATCAACCCATCACCGGCTACCACTACACTACAGAGCACGGGTCTCTTCTCAATATGAGAAGGGTTTGGCCATAGTCCACCACACTGGCCATGTGCGGATTGGCAGACTTCACACGCCTTTGAGAACATTATGGAGAACTCTCAGGCGTGCAGGTTTCCTCACGATGTTTGCCTTCACCGTTGAAGCAAGTGATATTTTAATTGCTTAAAAACGCACATTACTCCGAAAAGTTATAGGTGTGTGCGCGTGCCCAGGTTCTAACCCCCGACCTCTGATTAGGAGGCTGACGTTCTAACCACTAGGCTATCACCGCTTCGATTAGATTAGATTAATATCATATTAAATAGTGAATAAACGAATTAATGAATATACCAAAAAAATTTCTGTCAATCCGTCATTTTATGTACGTCTTAATACTCATGCCTGAAAAGTGATAGGTGCGCAGAAAAGATTGCGCACATAAACGTAACGAGGTCTTTTGTTCAGAAGATTTTACTGCTCATATTTTTTTCATACTTTGTAGTTTACTCCTTAATAAAATCGATTATTAAGGAGTAAATTACAAAAAACGGAATGCTAACCAAAAAGCTTATTTATGGATGGTATTTATGATGGCAAATATTTATAAAGGTCTTAATGTGTAGTGACAGTGATAGGGATATCATTTTGTTTGGCGAACTTTTAATGTTAGCCAAGAGAAAAACCGAAACAGAAGATATGAGTCTTTGTCTCAATTACGTTACATATATGCTTCTCGCTTTTTACATTCCCCAGTCTTTCATAGCTAAATCACTTAACTAATGGGGCTAACTTTAAGTTGGAAGCGGCATAAACCCATATATTGGAATGACAAATCGCAGAGTGGCACTAGACACTGCAAAAGCCTCCTATCGGACCAGACCTGATAAAATACATAAGTTATAAGTTTACAAATTCAGGGTCGAACACGGCACCACTTATAAGAGCACGTTTATAAAAATCAGTCGTTAGGGTAATATATGATTTTAAATAGTATATAATAAGTTTTATAAATAACTATAAGTTTTTAATAACATTGTATTTAAAAATTTATTTTTGACGACCTCCGTGGCGCAGCGCGCGCGCTGTCATATTATAAAAAAGTTGGAGGTCCTGGGTTCGAGTCTGGTCTGGTGGGAGGCTTCGGCCGTGGCTAGTTACCACCCTACCGACAGAGACGTGTCGCCAAGCGATTTAGCGTTCCGGCACGATGTCGCGTAGAAACCGAAAGGAGTATGGGTTTACCATACCCCTTACAGGTTAGCCCGCTACCATCTTAGACTGTATCATCACTTACCATCAGGTGAGATTGCCGTCACGGGCTAACTTGTAGTGGATTAAAAAAAAAAAAAAAATTGTATATGGTTATGTTATGCCCATAAGGTTATGGGCTATTTTACATAATAGTACGGCTCTTAGGAGTCGAACAGTAACTCGAAGAATAATTTGCTTATCAGATTTTGTACGTAGTGTACCTACTACGTACGTACTAGTTTAGCTCAAGATGAAAAAGACAAAATGGAGGATTTTTTAAGAAGATATATTTCGCGCGGACAAAGTCGTGGTCACGGCTCTTGTGTAGTTTATTCTCTACACAAAAGGGGCTCAATATAATTCCGGTTTCTGCGAAGTTTTAGCGACAGTCCCGACTGAATGCTAAGACTCTCGTTATGTCCAGATAACATCGGCGGCGGAAATTAAGAGGAAATTGTATTTGTTTCTTATACAACGTCGCGCGTTGACGCAATAACGGAGCTACGGCTTAGCCGCGGGTATTAATAAACCTGGGGAGTAACTTTTTTTCTGGTTGCTTGCAACTGCGGCTATGGTGCGATAGCGTCGTGGTAATTTGTTTATTTATTTTGACGACCTCCGTGGCGCAGTGCACGCGCTGTCGCATTATAAAGTTGGAGGTCCTGGGTTCGATTTCCGGCGAGAGTCTGGCCTGGTGGGAGGCTTCGGCCGTGGCTAGTTACCACCCTACCGACAAGCGATTTTAGCGTTGCGACACGATGTCGCGTAGAAACCAATTAGGAGCATGGGATATTACCATACTCCTAAGAGGTTAGCCCGCTACCATCCTAGACTGCATCATCACTTACCACCAGGTAAGATAGCCGTCAAGGGCTAACTTGTAGTGTATAAAAAAAGACGTGGCGCCAAGCGATCGAGTGTTCCGGCACGATGTCGCGTAGAAACCAATTAGGGGTGTGGGTTTACCATAACTAGGATGCAAACGGGCTAACCTGTTAGGTTAGCCCGTTTGCATCCTAGACTGCATCATCACTTACCACCAGGTGAGATAGCCGTAAAAAAAAAAAATTATAGTAGTTCCAAAAAAATTACATGTAGGTATAACATAGAAATAGTCTGAGGTTATTATAACAAATAACTCAACTTATAAGTGGTTACATTTTGATTCGGACTGAGTTTTGCCGTACGAACCCTATGGAGCGTAACCGGGAAGGTTACGCTGTCACTATAGGGTAACACAACATAAAGTTGAAGAAATTTCGAGTTCTAGGGTTCGAAGAAACAGAAGCCGAACCTCGGCTTACGCGACGTTTGGGATCGGTCGGACGGTGACTGTACATCTCCGGGGCCGTGGATTAGGCTCACGTGCGGATAACGTAAGAAAGCGAGGTTATTTTTATGGTATTGTCAGTTGTCATCTGATCGTCAGGGTCGTAAAGGATATGCTTAGGCCTAGGTCGTGGCAGTAAAAAGAGACAACACTATGACAGGTTTGGGGTTTCGGAAGGTTTTCGCGAAATAGCTTTTCGAGAGTTCCTTAACGTGTTGAGCGATAGTGTCCAAGTCTAGGTCTCTATAAGGGTCTACGTTGCGTGGGATGAAGCGAGATGACAGGATTCGGAGAATACATGTTTTTAATCACGATGATGTCTGTGAATGACATAGCTGGCTTTCTGTCTAGATATTTGGCTGTGCGTTCCCATGGAATCACACGATTAAATAATTTGATGAGGGTCCTTGTCTTGTCTTTGAAGTGAGGTTCCGTGGTCACCTCTATCCTCAATTGGCGAAAACAGGTGCCTAGGCGCTTGATATGATATATGGTACCGATCTGATAGTCATGTATAGAGCGCTTAGAAGTGGCATCTTAAAATACTAAAAAGAAGTTAAATAGCCGAAGGCCGAAATATATATATTATTTAATATAAATATACGGTTCGAATCCGGGCACGTACCTCTAACTTTTCAGAGTTATGTGCGTTTCAAAAAAAATAAAATATCACTTGCTTCAACGGTGAAGGAAAACATCGTGAGGAAACCTGCACGCCTGAGAGTTCTCCATAATGTTCTCAAAGGCGTGTGAAGTCTGCCAATCCACTTATGGGCAGCGAGGTGGACTATGGCCAAACCCTTCTCATATTGAGAGGAGACCCGTGCTCTGTAGTGAGCCGGTAATGGGTTGATCATGATGATACATATTACAATAAAATTCATTTGCAGAAGCTTTGAGAGAATTTGAAACTTAGGGCTCCAAAATAATCGAGCGAGGGTCACTTCGTGCACTACCACGATATTGCTTTTATAGCACAAATTGTAAAGTGTTTGCAGCGTATAACTGATAAATAATAACACCAAACCTCAGATTAAAACCAAATTTATAGAGCCACTGTGTGTCCGCACGTGAAATAGCAATATACAACTTTATTTTTTTATGCAAATATTTTTCCAACTGGCAAATCATTAAAATAAATACACAGAAATAATAATAGAGAATAGGGTTTTAAAAGTAGGAACTTTCAAAGTAAAAATACTGGCACGCTGTGTGCAGCTAGAATACACGATGCCTTGTGTTAGAGATCATATTAAAGTACAATTAATTGAATATTTGTATTACGAACATAAACTGTCAATTTCAAATGTCAAATGACGTACGAGTGCTCATTGGAAAGAAAAGTCAATTTTGGTTTTCGAACGTAAGGGAAGGAGAAAAAGCGCGGGAGCTAGCGGCGGCGTTCTTGAAAAGGCGCGGTACAAGCGCGATTGATTTTTGACAAATTGATTAGTATTTAAGTTAATTTCAAAAATACATAGTTGTTTATTGTCAAGATAATAAAGTTATAAAAAAAGAAGACTAATTTGTTATAATTTCACACAGTCGTTAACAGTTCAGAATTTGGGATATAATCGTGTTCGTGTCAATCACACGCGGTGAAAGAAATCACGCCCAATAAAGGTATGAGAATCATTCATTATTTATTAGGTATGTTTAAAATAAAGTACCGAATCCAATTTATGCACTAAATTTGAGTTATCTAGATTGATACTTTATTTGTTATCGTTACATTATTCAATCTTATTTTTTTATATGATATTACTCTTATTCCTTAAGACGATTGCGCCACGCATGTCATTACATCATTTAAATTATTTTTTTCCTTTATTATATTTTTTTTTACACATATTTTGGTTAGGGATTCGACAAGCTAGTATCGAAGCTTTACGGTTCTAGATTCGTTCATCAATCTGTTATGACCATATTATTATTATTATTTTAGTTTTGGATAAGTATGGTACAGGATACATTAAGCTACGAATATAAATTTTTCACAACCTGGCTTTACATAGCCTGATATATCTTCTTGTGACTTTGCACACAGATTATTTAGCTGAGTATATTGACTGCTAGTGTATGATAGAAAAGATTTATTAGTAAGAATTCTGCAAGCTACTAAGTTCAAGGAAAATATTTATGTGAAGTGTTATTGATGTGAATTTGACCTGCAATATCTCATAAATATTTATTTAAAAAAAAAAAAAACATTTGAACTCTAAAACGGTGTTGGAGCATATTACTTTTGTGGCGTCATTTTCAGAACTAAATGGGTCGAGAACCGAGACAGACTCTGACGTCTCGATCCGGAGAGATGAATCTTCGGTGCGTAAGCGACAAAGAAGATCCAGTCGTCATTCACGTAGCAGAAAACGCTCCGGGCATTCTAAGCGCAAACGCTGCTCTCGTAGGCGAAATAGGCGCCTAGACACTTACAAGCCGGCGCAGTCACGAGCAGAGCATGAAGGGGTCTCAGTTAAGCAAAAATTTGTAAATTACTTATTGGTTGATTAATCCTTATGACTGAGAACATGAAGGGGTCTCAGTTATTTGTACTCGGTTTTAGGCTGAAAACATGAAGGGGTTTCAGTCGAGACGAGAAACAATGATTAATTGATCAAATTAAAATGATTTGAATATTAAAATTTAGCTGAGAACATGAAGAGGTCTCAGTTAAGCTAAAATTTGTAAATCACTTATTGATTGATTAATCCTTATGACTGAGAACATGAAGGGGTCTCAGTTATTTGTACTCCGTTTTAGGCTGAAAACATGAAGGGGTTTCAGTCGAGACGTGAAGCAATGATTAATTGATCAAATTATAATAATTTGAATATTCAAATTTAGCTGAGAACATGAAGAGGTCTCAGTTAAGCTAAAATTTGTAAATCACTTATTGATTGATTAATTCTTATGACTGAGAACATGAAGGGGTCTCAGTTATTTGTACTCCGTTTTAGGCTGAAAACATGAAGGGGTTTCAGTCGAGACGTGAAGCAATGATTAATTGATCAAATTATAATAATTTGAATATTCAAATTTAGCTGAGAACATGAAGAGGTCTCAGTTAAGCTAAAATTTGTAAATCACTTATTGGTTGATTAATCCTTATGACTGCGAACATGAAGGGGTCTCAGTTATTTGTACTCCGTTTTAGGCTGAAAACATGAAGGGGTTTCAGTCGAGACGAGAAACAATGATTAATTGATCAAATGATAATGATTTTAATATCTTGAATATTAAAATGTAGTTGAGGGGTCTCAGAAATGCGTGCAAAGGTAAAGTTTCCCGGGACGGGAAATTGATCAGGAAGGGCCGACTGTTAGAGATCATATTAAAGTACAATTAATTGAATATTTGTATTACGAACATAAACTGTCAATTTCAAATGTCAAATGACGTACGAGTGCTCATTGGAAAGAAAAGTCAATTTTGGTTTTCGAACGTAAGGGAAGGAGAAAAAGCGCGGGAGCTAGCGGCGGCGTTCTTGAAAAGGCGCGGTACAAGCGCGATTGATTTTTGACAAATTGATTAGTATTTAAGTTAATTTCAAAAATACATAGTTGTTTATTGTCAAGATAATAAAGTTATAAAAAAAGAAGACTAATTTGTTATAATTTCACACAGTCGTTAACACTTGTCTCAATTTTCGTACATATATATGCTTCTCCCCTTCACACTCCTCACTGTTTTATAACTTATTCTGCTAAAGCGAAAGATACCGTACGTGTTTCCGATCGAAGTGCCTATTGTTTTGTATGTGACGCGCGAGTCTTTGATTCTCATTGGCTAGTCACCATGGCGTGTGTCAGCTTCAAAACTTCAAAAATCAACGTTTGACGGTTACCGAGAGATTTAAAAATTCGAACGATTTGTTACAATTTGTTGCAATGATTGTGGTTTTGTCTTATTATGATATGTTTATGATTGAATTCGAGTGCTATTTTTGTATAATTTTGTGACAGCGTGGTGTTATTGGTGTTGTTTGGTGGATTTCGACGCTCATAGTATCAAAATATTATTAACGTTTAAAGCTGTGCTTCAGAATTCAAAATGGTTAAAGTGGGCACAGCCCTTGTTCCTTCTAAGAGTGGTTCTACGCAGAATATGGCCTCAAACATAAAAGTCGTCGTTAGGGTACGCCCCTTGAACGATAGGGAATTAGGACAGAATAATCGCACAGTGATCGAAGTTCTCGATGAAAATCGGCTGGTTTTCGATCCCAAGGAGGTATTGCCGCCTTTTTTCTACCAAGGGGTCCAACAACCCAGTAAGAATTACCTCAAACGCGCCAACAAGGAGTTGAAATTCGCATTTGACTGTGTCTGCGGGCCTAACACAACTAATCAAGATGTTTTCGAAAGTGCTACAAAAGATATGCTAGCTTCTTTGATGGAGGGCTATAATTGTTCAGTGTTTGTGTATGGTGCTACAGGTGCAGGCAAGACATTTACTATGATTGGTAGTAAAGAACACCCTGGTATAACATATTTGACAATGGATCATTTATTTCACACAATAAATGGGTTCCAAGCTGATAGAGAATTTGATATTGGCGTATCTTATATTGAAGTAAGTAAAACATTAATTTTACAACATCTCATTCTACTTCTTTATATTATAAATGACTGAGTTTCTATATTTGGATGTTTATTCTTATATAGGTAATATTCTATTATAAAAGTTATTTACTAGTTAACCAAATGGATTGAAAAGTTATTATGACTTGTGCTTAAAGAGTAATATTAACTAACTTTTTGTTTCATTTTGGTATAAAATGATGACTAAACTTTGGTATCAGTAATGTAGCAGCTCCTCATAATATTGAATGGAGATAGCTTATTATAGTCTATTATATAATTCAGGCTATCCTGAACTAAATTATTATATACCATTTTATAGTAAACCTCAGACATAACTGTGTAACAGTATTCCAAGCAGCAGTGATGGGCAGAGTATTTTTATTATTCAAGTTTCTTTATGTCAAATTATAGATGCGTTAAGACCACTCCAAAATTCATTAAATTGATAAAGCAGAGACACCTACATAAGTCTAAGTATAATTGTTCATTTAGCAAACAAAAGTATCTTTTACCTGAGACATTGTTCATATTTACTGTTAGGTATAGTGCATTCAATATTAACTGGTGTCTTTCCACTTGAACCTAAACAATAGGGGTAAAAAACCAAACACTCATAAAACCCATTCATTTTTTAAGAAGCCTTTCGGCCTTATCTACTTTGTTGCAAACCAACCAGTGTCGATACTTTTGAATAATCATAGAAAAATTTAAAAAATTTACGTAATTTAAGGTATGTTAAATAAAATAAAATTACAAAAATTGGAAGGTGATTTCACCCAAGGACGAAATATATCAGAAAACGTTATTTTTCCACTGAACTAATATCTTCAAAGTTTAAAAAACAACTGAGCGGTATTTCTATTTGATTATATTATTTAAAGGAAGATAACATAGGGAAAGTATCAAAAACGTTTGAATGCTGCACGTGTTTTGCAATACAAATAATTCACCCGCCACGACTTAATCCTATTGTTATTGCTAATGACGGTCTCAAGTGGAAAGACGCCAGTTAATATTGAATGTACTATAACCTTATTAGTAACAAGCTTGGTGTACACTTGTTGTGTCCATTCCACTTGTTATCAATCACTGTAAAAGCTCGTCCACTTAGCACTGGCCTGTGCCAAACAAAGGGGTGTTATAGGTTAATAATGATGATGGTGATTCCACAGGTATATAATGAAAATGTGTACGACTTATTAAAACCGTCATCCACACCTCTACAACTGAGGGATTACCACCAGTATGGTGTGACGGTAGCAGGGCTCTCTATACACAACATTAAAATAGCACAGGAACTGCTGGACATGCTTGAGTTTGGCAATCAAAACAGGACACAGCACCCCACTGATGCTAACGCTGAGAGCTCCAGGAGTCATGCTGTTTTTCAGGTACATTGGTGTTCATAACTTGCTGTTCCCTTGCTGAATTATATCATTGTGGATATTCTGTATGTTTACTCCACACATACAGATTTTCTATTCATATTGTGGATAAGAGTATTCATTATAAGATATGATGAGTAAAGGGCGTCCGAGTTGTTTTTTATTAAGAGTGACGTCAGCATTGGTGATGTCACGCTTTTGTTAACTTTCGCTTATAGTAATTAAAACCACAACTTGCGGGATTATACTTTATTGCGATCATAATTAAGAGGTAGATTTAGAGGTAGGAGGATACATAATATGGTTAACACTAAATTAATGTGGAGTCTAATTACTATACATGTTTGATTTTTAAATTATAATTTATGCATCTTTCAAAAGAAAACTATGTCTGGTACCTATGCCTGGTAAAAAATATATAAATAAATAAAATGTGTTTTTTCTCTTCAACTGTTTTTTGTTATAAATCAATTAATTCAATGAAATCATTACAAATAGAATTATATCAGACATTTTATATTATTTTATTTCCGGAGGGGATGCGTAAACACATTTCCCAGCGGAAAAAAAAGACATCTTATTGACATTATATTGTGTTGATGTAATTATTAGCATTTTATGTTTTTTATTAATTGCGTTAAGTATTTCTTTTGTATATGTAATACTAAATTTAGAAAGCAAAGTAAATTTGTTATTTTTGGTTTAATAAATACTGTGCAATACTTACGTTATGTACTTGCATGAACTATTGATCAATTAATTATAATTATTATCTTCTATTTCATATTTGCATTTCAGTTGACAACTCCTGTTTGGACACAAATCATATTTTTACAATGTAATAATCAAATTCCTACAAAATGCTTATGTCCAGCAGCATTGTGATGATTCAGAAACAATTGAGCCACTGCAAAAATACATATCTTTTACTAGGGAAACAGATATACTGTGACTGAGAATTAAAAAGAATTATTTACAGGTGTATGTGACAATGCGTTGTAAGACAAGCAGTCAATGTCGCATGGTGAAGCTGTCCATGATCGACCTGGCGGGTAGCGAGCGCGCCTCAGCAACCGGCTGTGTGGGGGAGAGGTTTAAGGAAGGTGCCAACATCAACCGCAGCTTACTCTCGCTGGGCAACTGTATTAACAAGCTGGCTGATGGTAGCAGCTACATACCTTATAGGTGAGACTCCTGCATATTATACTCTATTACCTGCAACTTCGCATTTGGTTTTTAGGGTTTTGCACCTTGAGATGGCAAGGCATCTGTCAGCGAATGTATCCTATGTACTATAATAATGAAATTTTTACTGCATGTATTGAAGCGGTGATAGTGGTTAGGGCGTCAGCCTCCTAATCAGAGGTCGGCGGTTCGAATCCGGGCCTCTAACCGGACCTCTAACTTTTCAGAGTAATGTGCGTTTTTAAAAATTAAAATATCACTTGCTTTAACGGTAAAGGAAAACATCGTGAGGAAACCTGCACGCATGAGAGTTCTCCATAATGTTCTCAAAGGCGTGTGAAGTCTGCCATCCGCACATGGCCAGCGTGGTGGACTATGGCCAAACCCTTCTCATATTGAGAGGAGACCCGTGCTCTGTAGTGAGCCAGTAATGGGTTGATTATGATATTCTGTAGAGCTGCTTTAACGACGATTAAAATTTCCTTGCATACTAGAAAGGTAGGTATTTGTTTTGGTGTTTCTTGTTAAATCTCATGCATTTGTAGAGTTCTATATTGCTATTAATGCAGGACGGTTCATGTGAATGAATTTCAACTCGCACTCCGGTTTTTTAAATCCTTCTTGCCCAGGTTCAAAATTTCTTATGAAGTTCTGCTCCTAATGGTCTTAGTGTGATGTAATATAGCCTTAGTCGATATTCAACTCAAAAATAATCTACAACAGGAAGCATTGTCTTGTTTATGTGTGTGTGTGTAAAACCATCTAGCTAAATGCGAAAAAGTTGTAGGTAATCACATAAAAAAAAAAACTTGAGGGTAGTACGAAATATTTTGATACTGTCAGCTAGTGGTATATTAAGAATAGCGATGGTGTTTGTTTTACATTCATTGCAGTGATTAAAAATATTGTGATCATAAAAATAGGTTCAAATCAACTAATTACAAATTAATAAAGGTCCAGGGATTTGGGATTGGAAATAGGTAAACAGGAACTCAAACTCCTTTCGGAGTGCGTAAAGTTACGTGAAACTTTTATTAATTTGGTTACTTTTCTTGCTTTAATTAATTATTTTTATTTTGGCTTTACCGCGTTACTGTTTTCGACTCAATTGATCGAAAAAACCACTTTTCTTGCACAAGACCTAAACAAGAAGTAAGCAAGACTCAATTTCTCACTCTCAGGTCTCATTCAATCCAAAAAGGTATTGTATCGTATGGTATTTGTTTTTTTTTTTGGCACATGAATTTGTTTGGACCAATATCGTTTTATTTTGTTAGTAATATTTTTAAATTATCACTTATAACACAACTCACTAGTATAAAATAGATTTTTTTCTACAGACAGCAATGTGTTGAGAGGATTTCCGAGCGATATTTATTTTTGTTCATTTGTAGGCGTTTTTTTCACGATGTTTTTCTTCACCGTTGAAGAAAGTGATATTTTAATTATTGATTGTTTAAAAACGCACATAACTCGAAAGTTATTCAAATTCAAATAATCTTTATTCAAATAGTCCTTTAAAAGGCATTTTTGACGCGTCAATAATTCACATATTAGTGATTTAATGGTGACAACAACATTCGCAAATTTAAAACTAAAGCTATGAGGGTTCCAAACGCGCCCCGATCTAAGAAGAATCCCACAACAAACTTAGCCGGGTTCGAACCGCCGACCTCTGATTAGGAGGCTGACGCCAACTAGGCTATCACAGCTGTATATCTATAGCAAACCCCTATTTATACTTATGAACAGGGATTCAAAACTGACGCGCCTTCTCAAAGATAGCCTCGGAGGCAACTGCAAGACGGTTATGATAGCGAACGTGTCCCCATCGGCGTTGAGTTACGAAGACACCTACAACACTTTGAAATATGCTGCGAGGGCCAACAAAATACAGCTGAGCATCAAGAAGAACATAATCGACGGCAACATGAACGCCACACAGAATATGAAGCTGTACAAGGAGTTGCAGAGAAGATATGAAGAGGAGCAGATGAAGAACAAGGAAGTCCAGGCGAAGAATAAAGAAGTGCAAGCGAAGATGGAGAGGAAAATAATGGAGCTGCAGGCCAAGTTAGCTTTGTCGACGGGTTCAGTTGTTAGTGACAGCGATGGTAAGAAAATTATATGTAAAGTACTAATCTTCCTAAATTGCACATATCACGTAGCTAGACAACAGAAAAAAATACTACAAAAAAAAACTAGTTTTTATTATTCTTAGTAAGTAAGTATTTATGTACACTTGGGTGAATAAAATTACTGACTAACTTATTAGTAAGTAATTTTATTAACCCTTTGTTTTGTTTTGTTGTTTTTTTTGTTTTGTAATCTTAGTTTAATGTTGTATGGTTATTTTGTGCCCTCCCCTTAAACATGTCAGGTCCACATCCAGGAGACTCAAGTGTAAATCTATTAATCTCAAGACTGTATTAAGGCTATTTTATACACTTGTAGTCAGTTTTGTGGACTAATAATAATAATAAATAATAATAAATAAATAAATTTAATCATGTCATATTCAAAAGAACCCTACTTAATAGATGGACCTTGTTAACTTCTTCAATTTTTTTCAAGATATATTAATCCCTAGAACTAACTTTATACCGAAGTTCAAAACTAGGTGTGTAATAATTTGACTACGGGACGGACTATTTAAAAAAAAAAGTGTTTTTTTATCTTTTGTAATAGTATCAGCTAAACAAGCATTGTGGAGTCAACGCATCAATGAAGCAGAGCAAGCCCATGAAACGTTGGAGAGCAAGTTACTCAATCTGATGAGTCAGCAGCGCGTGCTCGCCCTAAGGCATTTTCTACGCACGCGCGCTTTCGAGCACGTCGCCGATCTTGCTCACAGGTCTTCATGCGACGCGCTAGAGCAGGTAAATATAGCTATACTGATATGACGATAATTTAGTATTTTTATGCTAATGCATAAGAAAAAAAATAAATGTCAAAAGAATCTCGGTAGAGTATCAACTCTACCGAGATTCTATACACTAGTTACTTGAGATTAGTTTATGTGGTAGCACAAATAATTGATTAGTACGTAGCAGTTTCAAAAAAAAACGGCGAGAAATACAGAGTACGGTCATAGGATCGACGAGATAGTAAGGATTCATCGCAGTTCAATATGCATTATGGTTTGTTTCCACATCTATAACTAATAATAAAATACGATAGATAGTTTACGTACGCTTTGTTTAGGTATGCTAAAATGTGACAGTTAAAGTTACCTGGCACTGTAATAAGATATGCAAGTCACTCGTTTTTTTGACGACCTCCGTGGCGCAGTGCGTGCGCTGTCGCATTATAAAGTTGGAGGTTCTGGGTTCGATTCCCGGCTCGAGTCTGGTCTGGTGGGAGGCTTCGGCCGTGGCTAGTTTCCACCCTACCGACAAGCGATTTTAGCGTTCCGGCACGATGTCGCGTAGAAACCAATTAGGAGCATGGGATATTACCATACTCCTAACAGGTTAGCCCGCTACCATCCTAGACTGCATCATCACTTACCATCAGGTGAGATTGCCGTCAAGGGCTAACTTGTAGTGTATAAAAAAAAAAGTTTGCGTCACATTCCTTTGCGTGTATAGATGCTAACACTTTTATACAAAGTAAACTAAAACATAAAATATCATAACGCCGTTTGCGCCGTAGAATCGAATTGAATAGACATTTACCCTAGTGAGTTCCTTGTTTCATCTAAACAATTTTAAGAAAGTTTAGGAATTATTAATCTTATAAGCTGTCTACCCCTAGCTGATGCAGCATTTATTTTTCCAGCATAAAAAGTTCCTTTCCGGAATTCAAGCTATGTACCTCAATGCATTATTGCGTAGATTGGTTTACCAGTCCATAGGTAAAGAGGCAATTTTTTAAATGCTTCAAAAACTTTTCCATAATTAAAGATGTTAGAATAAATCAAAATTGGCGTAGATATCTGAACACAGGTAACAACCACACAGAAACATTTTCGCATATATGACCATTTATTTTTAGATTTGCACCGAAGAAATACCGCGGCAAGAGCGCGCATCAGAAAACTATATAAAACAGCACGTGAGCTGGAATTCAAAAATAATGGACCTTTGGAACAAATGGACTGTGAGTAAAAAGAAACTAGAAAAGGTACTCGACGAATGCTTGGCGGATTGTACTCACCTGAGCGATAAGGTTGAAAAAGTCAAAGTTCAAAGTAAATACAGGATATGCAAAGCCAGCAACGATCTTAAAGACAAACTCAACTCTATAATGATGGAAGAGATTACCGTTTCCACTGAATGCATGAGTGATTCGTTCAACATGTTAAAGAAAGTTTACTTAACCCTCAAGGGTTACGGGCACGCGCCACCCGCCTTGACTTTGGAATACCTCGGGATAATGAACAAGGTGAAATCAGCTAAAAATATCAGCTGGTCAGATGAAACCATTAAGAATGATCCACATTTCAAGTTCATTTCAACCCTTGATTTGGAAAACCCGACCGCTCCACTCGACTTCAAGCAAGAAGATGTTCCGAAATCACAAAATGTCAACACCACCATTGATATAGTAACGGATAGTGACGATTTGGCAGATATCGAAAACCGCCAACCCTGCGCTAAGAAACGCAAGGGCACGCCGATAAAATTGCAAAACAACGATACTATTATAATAAACGACTCTCTAGAAGCTTTGGACGCTCAGAACGTGAACTCTGCGAAAAAAGTTAAAACTGAAAATAGATTGGAATTTGAAAATTTGAACAATTTCGGTGAGATCGACCCCAAAGATTTGAATTCCACATTTGTGCTGGCGGGGAAAGTGGATCTGTTGAAGAAGATGCAGGTGAAAGTTGATTCAAAAGATGTTCAGCCAGTGAAGAGAGGTTTGATGGATCGGACTAATACTATGCCAAGGACCATTAATTTCAACAGTGACAATAAAGGTATGTACATTATAGTATTAAATTGAACGTAACACTAAAGTGTGCTGATTTAATAATGCAAAGCCACCTGTCAAAATTCAATGATTTTTTATTGATTTTAAACTAAATTTTTTAAATTTGGTTGAATATATTAAAATGTTAGGAGTAGTATCTGATAATATGTATCTGGAACGATTCTTCTTTCCTCTACATTACCAAGCAAAAATGTATATATATATATATATAAAAATATTTATATTAATCTATTGATATTTTAATAAAAACCCCTATGTGAGCCACACATGAAACTGGAAAATAGGTGTTTTCAACCGAAACAATATTTATTTCGGAACTCTGATTCAATAATTAGATAATTTAAAAGGCCAAAATATTAATGAAGAATATTAAACACTTTTTTACTGAATGCATTTGCAATAAATTTATTTTATTTTAAAGATTTCGATTATTTTAATAATTTTTGTTGCCATTCGGAACTCATATTGAGGAACATTAATTGCTCAATAGCATATGTTTTATCAAACCAGCTCGTATCGTGAAGCCGGTTATGCCAGTCCGCCGAGTGGGCACTGCTGCACCAGCGCCTCGCGGGCCCGCCTTTGGATCGAGCGTTTCGCGGGACGGCTCCAACTTCAGGACCATCCAAGGTACAACCACTATACTAAAAATAAAGACGATCATTAATACTTGATACAGAGAAATTATTATAATATAATTTCAAGTGGTATATTTCATGTATATAAAAGTATATAAAAAAAAAATTATATGTTGCAAAAAAAGACTAAAGCTAATTGGAATGACAGAACAGTCAACTAGTTCTGCTTAGAGGGCGCCATGTTTGTTGAACTGTCAATCTCTTTGTTACACATTCTGTTTATAGCACAATGGTTAACTAAATTCCAATTAATATTCACATAAGGAGTAAGTGAGAAATGGCTATGAATGGTGTAAACTAAAAAAAAAAACAAAATAGTTTATTTAGGTCATGAGGGAAATGTTTAAAAACAACCAAGGCACACTTCTGAGACGATAGATTCGTACAAGGCAGTGCATGTTTATGATATAAATATATAATAGAGTAATATAACAGAGATAGAATATCAAAGAGATTTATTAATTTTATCCTTCGTTTAATAGTTGTCAAATGACAACTGTCAAAAAACAACATCTGCGCTGAGTGGCCTTCTGAAAAGATTTTACTAATCTTTCCCTATTGTGAAACCTTGGCATCAAATTGGCATATGTCTGTTTACGTAACATTAGTAGGGCGACCTCCGTGGCGCAGTGCGAAGGTCCTGGGTTCGATTCCCGGCTCGAGTCTGGTCTGGTGGGAGGCTCCGGCCGTGGCTAGTTACCACCCACCGACAAAGACGTGTCGCCAAGCGATTTAGCGTTCCTGCACGATGTCGCGTAGAAACCAATTTGGAGTGTGTTTACCATACCCCTAACAGGTTAACCCGCTCCCATCTTAGAACGCATCATCACTTACCATCAGGTGAGATGCCGTCAAGGGCAAACTTGTGGTGTATAAAATAAAATATGTATTAATAAAGAATTCATTTAATTGAACAATAGATGAATTGCATGTTTACTAACATTACGGTAAATATTGCAACTTGCACTAACCCAGATTGGAAAACCCAGGTGTGCAAGTGGGTAAGGCACACACCCACTTGCACGCCAATTCTCGTAAAGTACCTCATCGAAATTTGTAACTTTCTCAATAATCCATCTCCGCGCTATCGAACAATGGTTCTGACGTGTTCACTTCGATGTTAATTAATTACGCCAGTTTAAGTAAAGTTAATTTAAGCTCGGAACCTACGAGGTATAATATATTGATTGAGTTACGTAATAATTTATAAAGTAAAATGGTTCGACATTTGAAGAACTAGGCTTCGTTTAGGAAGTAACTTTGTTTAGTAAGTCGTTGTTATCCCCCCCTAGTACAGTGTGCATTTCGAAATTTTTTATAGGTTTTTGTTTATATCTATATCTATAAAAGCGAAAGGTCACTTACATACTTACATACTGACTTACTGACGTACTGATTAAACACGAGATCTCAAAAACTATTGTACGTATAAAGCTAAAATTTAGGTAGTTGATAGTTAAGAGATGTCAGCTAAGAAAGGATATCTGGAACTTCTACCCCTAAGGGGGTAAAATTGGGGTTGGAAGTTTGTATGAAAATTCTTTGTTTTTAGAGTTAGAGACACAAAAATTTGCATTAAGATAATCATAATAATAAATAAAAAACATGTACATCATTTTTTTTTTAATATTACCTGTTAAGGGTGGTAAAAAAGGGGATGATAGTTTTTGCTTATTTTTTTATTATGAAGTCTACAAGCTTGAAATTTTTAAAATAGGTTTCTTTTAGGGCGTAAGTATAAGGTTAGAATTTGTTTTCATCCAAATCTAACCCGAAGGGGGTAAAAAAGTGGTTTGAAGTTTGTATGAAAGTCCTATGTTTTTTAATTTAGAAACACGAAATTCGGCAATTTGACATTTGCCTGTAGCTTATTTTCTGAAGCAGGGCAATCAGCAATTCTACGCTGACGAAGTCGCGGGCAACAGCTAGTTAGTAATATTTTTTTAAATTTAATTTTTGTACGTGAGGCTTAATAGCTTTTAATTCATTATTTTCTAAAAAGTTGAGTAATTAGGCTGAAATTGGCTTATATTACTGGTTAATTGGTTTGCTACCGAATATCGTACAAGGGGTGCCGAAAATTTCATAATACATTATAAAATGTGATTGTTAAAATAATTCAAACATTGTTATGATGTTGTATATATACATAAATATACTACGAAATCTAACAATATGGTACCAACGTATCTTTTCTGAACGATTGTCAGTCGATTATACACAATGACAGCCACGGTTGTGCACTGGTCGCGAACCTTGCTTTAGATATGTCATGTCGCCATCGAAATTGGCATACATCGAGTAGTTACGTGTATTAAAAGAACCAACAGTACTTAGTTATTTATTTATTTATTCATAAGTCATGCCAGCGACAAGTTGTAAGTTACATTTATATCAATCTAAATAAGCTAGTGCTGGTGCTGTTACAACTTATCCATTACAGGCACACTTAGTATTGCCAACATTCTCCGAATAATATTTAATGAATTGTTTATAAAAATTTACAAATTACAAATTACTAATTACTTAATATACGAATTCGGAATCAGCTACATTAGGTCCATTTTTCTTCCATGTTTAGTGTAAATCTCATACGAGTACTCTTAGTATTAGATTTACACTATTTAGTTTTCAAATAATTTTTGTGTAAAACTAATACTGACCAACCGCCTGAATGGATTATTTTAGCATGTTCACTATAACGAGGTCGTCAGTTCGATTGTCGGGTTGGACAAAACACTATTTGGTTTTGGGGTTTTCGGTCATAACATCTTCAGTAACTGCCTGGGCCATGTGACAGTATTCTTTATTAATTTTTTGTCCTATACGAGTTCATTTGTTCCCAGCCGTTGGATATTACTTAGGTGGATGATTAATCTATACAAATAAATAAAATTGGAGTGTCTGTTTGTAATATTGAAATAACCGTTTTTAACGACATGCATATGTATACGGTATTTACACCAAAATAACATTTTTTTCAATTTTTGTCTGTCTGTCTGTTTGTGCCGGCTAATCTCTGAAATGGCTGCACCGATATTTACGGGACTTTTATTGGCAGGTAGCTGATGTGATAAGGAGTAACTTAGGCTACTTTTATTTTAGAAAAAGACTTTCATTTTAGAAAAATAAAGTAATGTTGCAATGTCCAAGTACTGTCCGTGCCGCGCGCAGTTCACGCGCATGCCACCGTCTGTGGCACAAACAACAAACAACAAACACACTAACTCAACGCAGACGAAGTCGCGGGCGTCAGCTAGTACTAACTAAATGTTTGTGTTCGTTCACTAACAAACTAACAGGTGGGCCAAAGAAAACTACTTTCACTGAAAATTCAGTGGGTTTCAAAGCGGTACGCGGGCGGGAGAGAGTGCTGGCGCACCCGTACTCGCGTCCCCCGGCGTATGCAGTCCGGAAGTGAACCGAACCGGACACGAGTGAAGAGGTATCAACGAAGACGTGACGTATATAAACCAAAAGTGACCAAAAACACTTATTTAGTGATAGGTATGACGAAGTGACGACTAAACAACGAACAAGTGTGGACGAAAAAAGTGACGTAGATAAACCATAAGTGACTGGATTTAATTCACTGCCTATTAGTTGATAGAGATTTGCCAGTATTGTAGGAAGTGCATAAACGTGACCTGAACAGTGACTTGTGGTCATACAATTTTGTATCAATGCTGAATTTTAAATTCTTTGAAAAAGAGATAATATACTATACTAGTTAAAGCGAGCATATATCATACTGGGCATGCATGTTAACATGTTCATACAAATTGTATGTAAGGTTTTTTTTTCAATCAAGCCAATACTGATATGTCAATACCACATTTACATATGTTCACCTTAATAATGACTTTAAGAT
Organism: Lasiommata megera; assembly: GCA_928268935.1. Taxonomy (NCBI): domain Eukaryota; kingdom Metazoa; phylum Arthropoda; class Insecta; order Lepidoptera; family Nymphalidae; genus Lasiommata; species Lasiommata megera. Next base: position 16,469,744 of record OV743313.1, on the reverse strand, counting down.
ATAGAAGACAAATGAGTGTATACGCAAAAGCAACAATAATATAATTTAGAGGTTAGTTTTAATATAAGAATTTAAAATGTTCAACATACATTTATTAAAAGAATGTTCAAATTATAAGCACTTTTGAAACAAGTTTTCTGTTTGTTGTGATCCTACCACTATAGGTATAATGGTTTATACGTTTTATTTACAGTTTATGAGAGTTGGTATGACGAATAACAATAACAAAATAGCGTTCAGTACGTGTTCTTTCAGGTTAAAGGCGTTCAACTTTTGTACAATGTTCTATAATAATGTTCACTTATTTTTTAGATTTTTCGTTGTTAAAACTGAAAGATACGCGTGATAAAATTATTTAAATTAATCTATTATTTGCTGAGATATCGAGTCACAATAGTTCACTGCAGTCTGTAATATAAAGCGTGGGAAAAACTATTTTAAAGTTATTAAAAACCGATTGTTACGCTAGTTTGTAACATTTTGTGTTTTTATACTACTTTAATTTTGAATTTTTAAATTACTATTTTGGTAAATAATTTTCGTCCGGTGAGAGGATTCGGCCGTGGCTAGTTATTACCATACCGACATAGTTTTTCCGGCACGATGTCGCGTTCAAAACAATTAATGGGTTGAGTATGGGTTTAAAACTGCCATACCCCTTAAAAGTTAGCCGACTATCTTTTAAGACTGCATCATCACTTACCACCAAGAAATTGCTATCATGGGATAAGTTCTAGTGGAATTAAAAAAAAGAATCAATGTCTTATAAAAAAAAAATCTCAGACTCGAAGCGTCAACTTTTGCAAGGCAAAAAATTTGCAAGGCTTAATGTTAAAACTGCAATGTAAACTAGATGGCGCTACAGTCGCTGAGAGATTGGAGGAAGCATACATTCATTTCGGCATCGGTGGTGAAAATCACTCAAGCCGCAATTGCCGGAGAGATGTGATGCATTTTAAATTTATAAATTTAAACCAACATTGATATTGCATTACGTTAATATGACACTGAGAACTTCTTTTGCCAATGAATGTATTAATAATGAGATTCTACTTAACGGTTTTTAGCTTTAATTAATACAATTAACAAAATAATATACTTTGTAATAAGCATTTATATTAGTCTACTATCAAATTGTGTATTGACCTGTACTTTTTAATGATGATTTATTATTAGTTTTGATAAGTGATTTATTAATATTTTGAAACTGAATGTATTGAAATATATTATGTGATTGTTTAGTTTTAAAACTGAAGATGGAAGGTTATAAAGGCGAACGATATTTGAATGAAAGATAGGATTAAATTTCAAGTTGTGTACACATCCTTTTGATTTTAGCTTCGGTCAAAACTTGTCATTATTTATAATTCTATTATAATATAGTTATTACCTGGTTTGTGTGCCTAATGTATAAATAAAGTTTTTATATCCACGTCGCTAAACTGAATTATGTAGCAATTGCAATTGTGAAATAACAATTACAGACGATTTTAGACATTCATAATAAGGGGCCTGATAAAAAAATACGAAACCTGAAATATAAATACAAAAACGATGAATATGTAAAATTGACAATTGGTTTAAACATACCGGGACTATTGTAACTGTACTAGTGTTATTTTTTACTGTAAAAAAACTGTATAAGACAAATTGACATGTCAGCAAATATTGCAATCTTGGTGCAAATTCGGTTATGCAGAAATCACTAAGTGTAGATGTCATTAAACTTGACTCAGCAATATTATAGTGTAACAATTTAACACACTAATATTTTCACACATATGAGCGTTTAACGCATATTATTGTGTTATGGTTTTTTGATTTCAGCGGGTCCATTCCACCCCTAAATAATGTGGAACATGATATTATTTTAAATCTGTAAATTTCAGAGTTTAGTTCAGATTTTAAGTTAATCATTATGTGTACAATTCAACCAGCAAAGTCGAAAAGAGTAATGTCAGAAGTAAAAAAATAACTAATTATATTTGAATTCTTGTTAAATATATGTATTTTAAAAATAAAAAAAAATATCACTTGCTTCAAGGAAGGTGAAGGAAAACATCGTGAGGAAACCTGCACCCCTGAGAGTTCTCCATAATGTTCTCAAAGGCGTGTAAAGTCTGCCAATCCGCACATGGTCAGCGTGGTGGACTATGGCCAAGCCCTTCACATATTGAGAGGAGACCCGCGCTCTGTAGTGGGTAGCCGGTAATGGGTTGATCATGATCATATGTATTTAAAATTTATATTTGAGCCATATTAAATATATAATATACAAATTCATATTCGGATATTTTGTAAATAAGAGATATGTCCTTTTCTAAAATGCATTTTCAACTGATAATCGAAATTAAAAAAAAAAACATAATTTTACAATGTTTTTTTTCTTTCGGATCTCTAAATGTCAAGGTTCTAATGTTCACCAGAAGGTTTATTTGTAAGACGGTTTGAGTAAACGTTAAAGAAAATAATAAGAAATAACGCAAATATTGGAAAGGATATATATAATATGGCTCTTTGTTCTAGTAGTTAATATGCTTATATTTATGTTAATGTTTTAGTATTGGCTTTTTGTGTTAAAAATCTCAGCCCCGAGTTAGGTAATTGGCGGTGTCCCCGTGCCTCGGAGAGCACGTTAAGCCCACCCATAAGTACTGGAGCAGCGTGTGTCTATACCCCAAAATTCTTGCTCCTATAAGCCTATTCTTTAGGACGTTAATAGACATAAAAGATTAGGATGATGAATAGGATAAGGCAAGTGTTTTGAAAATGATGAGGCGATTAAAACCCGTCGCACCACGGGCTTAATTTTATATAATATGGTTGTGTGAATATATTTATCCAAGTTTATTATTCTAAGAATGTTTCTAATTTTTTTATAATTATTATGATTGTACGCTTTTTTATTAAGTGATGTACCTTAATTGCATTAGCTATAATATTAACATTAATATATTTTTGTGCTCTTTAAAATGATTAATAAATAAATTTTGTATATTATAATATGATAACATTGACTGTGTTTCATTTATAAATAATACGATGTCTTGCAAAATGCATTGGCCACTCGTGTCTAACTAAAACGTGTTCAGACAAAATGGAAAAAATTAAATATATTTCAGCTATTTCACATAATATTTAATTTTAAAAAATTAAATATTATGTCACTGATCGAAATACTTCGGACGTTACAATCTTTACAATAAACCAAAACGTGTTCAGACAAGTTGGAAAAAGTTCGTGGGTAAATTAAATATATTTCGGCCATAGCACCACTGAATAATCGTAACTTTTCGGATTACCCTCACCTTCTAAATCCAAAGCACGTGGCGCTAATTGGTGAGGTCCGAGGGGAATATAAAGAACCCGATTACGCCCGTACCCTTTTTGAGCTAACCGAATTGCCTTTCATGTTGGTCTTTGAGATTAAATATTTGCATTAAAGCCGCTTTTAAAATACAATAAAGGACAACCACTGTTTGCTCTTTATAAACGTAATGTTTTTGGGTTCCTTATTAAAAAGAAACTATAAATCACTATCACTACCTACTTTAAATCACTACACTTAAAAAAGATTGCGTGTACTTTTGTACACGTGAAAAGTTATAATACTTCATTGGCATCATAAAATAATTTAATAATGAACAACCCATTACCGGCTCACTACAGAGCACGGGTCTCTTCATATGAGAAGGGTTTGGCCATAGTCCACCACGCTGGCCATGTGCGGATTGGCAGACTTCACACGGCTTTGTGAACATTACGGAGAACTCAGGCGTGCAGAACATTCACCGATGAAACAATAATATTTTAATTTAAAAAAAAACGCACATAACTCCGAAAAGTTACAGGTGCGTGCCCTCTGATTAGGAGACTGACGCCCTTAACCACTAGGCTATCAATAATATTTATTTATATAATAATATTTAGTATCAATTATATTAAATACTCAATTACACATGAAAAAGTATATAAGCAACATTTATTTGCAAATTTTTGCGAATAGTAAATAACAATAATTAAAATATTCAATTAAAATCACTACTGAAAATAATTTACTAGCTCATAAATAATTCGCACTTGTATGAAACTAAAACACGTTTTGTGAACGTAGAAACTAGAAACATGTGGATAAATATTTTAAATATGAAAACGGTGATCAGAGGCGAGCGTGTCAACATGCGCTACTATGGAGGTTCTATTTCTATTTTGTTGGTACTTTTTTATTCGAGACTTAATTAGCAGTTTAGCGGACAGCTTCAACCTGTGACTTTTGTGTTAGTAATGCGCGCGTATCTTAAAATTTCTCTCTCATAAATTTTTCTTAACACTTCTAAAGAAGTTCAACAATGTTCCACAGCTGGTCATTTTGCTACCCTATTTGTAGGAGAGACCTAAAGTCACTCTCAATGCGGGTTTGTGGGGCCAAGACTATTTATTAGCTAACGATTATTATCACTTCTTGTTCACGATCAGCCCCTGTATTCTTATAAATCTACTCATTGGAGTGGCACTTATTCAGTACGAGAAGCCCACACATAGTTCACACACCAATAGAGTCCTTACTCTATTGGTGTGTGAACTATGTGTTTACACAGCAGAGCACGTCGTTTGATCCTTTGTTCGTTCATTTTTAATTTCATTATTTCTTTGTTTTTTTTATTTAGATTTTTTTAAACGGTTTAATAAATAAGTTCGTTTACTATTAGAAGACAATTTCCTTGCGAAATTACATAGGCTATATACCTCCCTGGTGCAGTCTTAAGCGCTGTGTTCTTATAGGGAGGTCCCGCGTTCGATCCCGGCATTAACAATTTAGAAATTCATTATTACTGAAGTTTATTAGAGAGGTTTGCCGTGGCTAGTACCACCATTATATAATAATTTTAATTAAATCGCTAACATTAGGAATTAATCTTTTAAAAAAAATATATGTCAAGATAATCTTATCTAGATAAACTTTGCACGTAGGAGATAGTGCTAAATTAAAATTAAAATTCTTACGTAATCCACATAACGGGTAGCTAACCGTGTAACACGCGGCATTGTTATAAGAAAAGATAGTAACGTTATGTTATTTTTACGTTACGTTACGATCTTTAGTTCGCGAGTGAATTTGATAAATATATATACGAAACGATAATACAAAAATCTATTTGGTACCTTCCCTTAAAAACCTAGTTTAAATTTTGATACCAATCTTTTAAACCGAATGTTCACATTACTATTATTATTTAGGTAGGCTGTACATATTTTACTGTTGTATATTATTCTTTCCAACGAAATTAAAAAAAAAAACATCTAACATCATTCATCTAGACCCTCCAGCAAACACAGTAATATTAAAAATAAATCACTTTCGTAAATCAGGCTACTAAGGTTTAAAAAGATATCGTATAGCAGAACAGATAAACAATCCTTTCCGAGTCCATAGACAACGAACCATAATAGCATATTATCTCGATTCACGATCGGGCTCCCTTACAAAAATGTTTATTACAACGTTAAACCGAAGAAACTCAATAAAACAGGTGACATTGTGTATAAAAAAGCTTAAAAACCCATTACAGTGCCGTGAGGGCTCGTCTCTGACAGGAAACAATGAGAAGTTTTTTCATTAGATTTTATCACATTATGAAGTCTTTTTCAGCCGTTTTCGTTGCGTCAATATTTACAATATTTAGAATCGATCCTGGGTGTCTTAAGTACTTAGTCCGTTTTCTATATTCACCCAAGCTTAATAGGCCTTATGTACCTATTAAGCTTGGGTGTTTATTGCTCCATCTCCATAGGTACTATAATTTATTATTGATTTTGTGAGATGATAACAAAAAAAAACCGCCTAAGTTTGTTGTGGGCTTCTTCTTATACACTACAAGTTAGCCCGTGACGGCTATCTCACCTGGTGGTAAGTTTCCGCATGCAGGCATGCAGGTTTCCTCACGATGTTTTCCTTCACCGTTGAAGCAAGTATTTTAATTGCTTAAAAACGCACATAACTCGAAAAGTTAAGATGCGTGCCCCGACCTCTGATTAGGAGGCTGACGTCCTAACCACTAGGCTATCATAGCCCGAAACCGAAGAAAAGAATAATATACAATAAATAAATATGATGACGTAGCAAAAACACAGTCTACTCATAAAAATAAACCTTCCATGTATCCCGTACCCACACGTGCTTTGTATTTAGACGACACCCCATTTGAAAACTCATTGCATTGGTAAACCGAGGTTTTCCGCAAATGTTGACTCGACGGGGCGCGCTCGGCGCAATATTGCACACCACAGACAAACACCCGTGTTTTTGCAAAGGCTTTATAGAATCAGTATTAACATATGTGTACGTAGGTACTTTATCTTATAAAGCTACCGAGAAAGACTTGTCGCCAAGCGATTCAGCGTTCCGGCTCGATGTCGCGTAGAAATCAATTAGCGTGGGTTTATTTATTTATTTTATTTCTCATTTGAATCGGATATGGAAGCATCCATAGATTGTTAGTAGGCTAGTATCATTTTATCCTTAATTACTATGTTAGTGTAGTTATTACATCAGAAATACAAAATACATTTTTTTTTTCATTTTATTCGCCCAATAGCTACCTCCATACAGTGGTGCAGTATGAGGCAGTCAGGCCTGGCAGCAAATACCTTCAGGATGCCGTTGTCGCTTGCACGTAGTCGATGTAGGAGAGACGCCGCTTTTCTACGCATTATGGCAAAATTCATTTCAAGATTTACCATACCCCTAACAGGTTAGCTCGCTACCATCTCAGACTGCATCATTACCAGGTGAGATTGCCATCAAGGGCTAACTTGTAGTGGATTAAAAAAGATAAAAATATTTACTGATTTAGTCCATTCCTTACCGTATTTCAAAGACAAACTGGAACCCCTGTAAGAAATACAAGTCCATTGAATTTTAACGACCCCGTATAAAACCCTGCGCCCAAACTTTGCGGGATCTGGTCGAAACACTCGCAGTAATTATCCTCGAGTGAAGCAAAAACCAACAATATAAGGATGGAAATACCTATAGCGACAAAGTACCATCTTTATAAGTGGGGAGTTACATTGTTACTACATACTTATTTTATGCTAATTATTTTTGTACTAGATCTGCTTTAAGATAGCTGTTAACATAATTTTAAGTGACATGTGAGATGGTAATATTGAAAAGAAAATTTACCTGGCTAAGTTTGTTGTGGGCTTCTTCTTAGACCGGGGCGCGTTTGGAACCCTCATAGCTTTAGTTTTAAGTTTACGAATGTTTACTTAATCCTAGTAATAGTATATACTAGTAATAGTATATAATACTTACTAGTAAGAATATTGTCTCTAACATTCTTGTTTATACGGTGGACATAAGCAATATTTCTGTCGAAGTGTTATTTATAGCGAAAGGTGGGTCCGACATAAAAATTTCACGCTCTAGCGACATACGGCCCTTCCTCGGTGCTCATTAAAAATGTATGGCGTTATGACTCCGTCGTCCCATAAGGAATTATGCATGTCTTTTCCACCATAACTCAGTGTACATCCAGGCTTACCGTGGGACTCTCAGGTTAAGTAGATAAAGCCATGAAACATTGAGATTATATAAGAAAATTAACACAAAGCATATTAGTGTCTCAAACAGCGTGCCGCTTTTGTACTACTATTTTGACATATTTTAACGAGCGATGAGCGATTTTTTTTGCGACGGGGTATGTGGGACCCGCCGGCGGCCGGACTGGCGACCAGAATACCCACTAAAACCCAGCGATGCTCCTACGCGTCGCCTGGTAGTTGGAACACCCGCGCACTCGACGGCATAAATAAGTCTTCTTTAACCCACCCGTTGTCTGTTATATTTTTAGTACTATTATTTTGTTTTTTTTTTTTATAATTGGAACGAAGTCTTATCGCGCGTTGTGAAAGGGGGGCTAGACGGAAAAAAATCTTACGAAAAGTTGTCACGACACTTTTTCACATGGCTTCGCATGTTTCTCTGTCTGTCTCTCTCACTCTTATAGAAAGCAAGCCAGATATTTTCATTTCTATTTCGCATTGAACAGTGTGGTGTCGCGACGATTATTTTTGTTGAGTGTATACAGGTTTTTTGTAAATAATAAAAAATAATAATAATAATGAATCCTGACAGTGTTTCTGCACAAGTTCCGGATATTGCTGATGTCCAGTCAAGTTAACGTAATTTATATATCATTATCATCATGATAACCCGGCTATTGTCGGCTGAATTCAGAGCACGGATCTCCTCTCAATATGAGAAGGGCTTGGCCATAGTCCACCACGATGGCCATTTACGGATTGGCAGACTTCACACGCCTTTTAGAACATGAACTTAAAAAGAACATTATGAAGACCAGGGCACGTTATACCCCTAATAGCTTTAGTTTTAAGTTTACGAATGTAGTTATCACCATTAAATCACTACTATGTAAATTATTGACGCGTCAAAAGTGCCTTTTAAAGGACTATTTGAATAAAGATTATTTGAATTTGAATTTGAACTTTCAGGCTTGCAGGTTTCCTCACGATGTTTTCCTTCACCTTTGAAGCAAGTGATATTTAATTGCTTAAAATCGTACATACCTTTGAAAAGTTAGAGGTGCGTGCCCGGGTTCGAACCCCCGACCTCTGATTAGGAGGCGAACGCGCTAACCACTATTTTACTTTCAGATTTATATATCAGAAAATGTTTTTTTGCTAAATCGACTAGATACCTAAAGTCAAGTCATCAATAGTACGGTGGAATACTTATAAGATGGCGGAATACTCCTATTTACCCTCATGTTGGGAGACCGAAGCACGTGTTACTAATTGATGAGGTCCGACCCGAATAAAAAGAGGCCGATTATGCTCGCACCTTTTTCGGGTAAAGCGTAAAGGTAACCAGCGAAGGGTAACGGGTAAAGGTAACGGGGTAACCAAATTGGCTTTCGTGTACTGTTGGCGAAACGTGTTTAGCATTATTTACAAAATACCGTGTTATTTACGAAATAGTGAATGTTCTTATCAACTGCCTCTTTTTTCATACACTACAAGTTAGCCCTTGACTGCTATCCCGCCTGGTGATGATGCAGTCTAAGATAGTATCGGGCTAACCTGTTAGGGGTTAACCCACACTCCTAGTTGGTTTCTACGTAACATCGTGCCGGAACGCTAAATCGCTTGGCGACACGTCTTTGTCGGTAGGGTGGTAACTAGCCACGGTCGAAGCCTCCCACCAGACCAGACTCGAGTTAGGAATCGAACCCAGGACTTTATATTTATAGTCCAAGAAGTATACAACGGGTCCCCCGGGTGTCCAGTAAAACCTGCGAGTGGGACATGCCGTGGTGGTTTTTAGTTCGGGTATACCCCCCTTCGGGGGTGGGAGTCCAACATAACCTCCTTCCCGCCCAAGGGTACGGAGGTAGCCATAAAGCTTTTCCACCGCGACAAAAAAACAAAACAGACTTTATAATTAAAACTACTACAGTCAAAATGTTATAGTAATCTTAAATCCTTTAGGGAAACCTGTAAAGCACCTGGTATCCTTGGTATTAAATAATAACCTTTGCTACCGACTTAGTATCTAAACCGTTCATTACGCTTTATACATTCTATATGTATAAAACGTAATGAACGGTTACATACATTATGTAGACGGACATTATAATTCTCAGCTCAGAAGCACAAACAGTTCCTAATGGATTTTTAAATAAACCAACAGCCACGCGGATTAGGTGGCGGGCAACAACTTCTGTAAATGAATGAACGAATAAATTATTTGTTATTGACTTTGTGAGATGGTGATAACAAAAACCCGGCTAAGTTTGTTGTGGGCTTCTTCTTAGACCTTTGTGTGTTTGGAACCCCCCTAGCTATAGTTATGTAGTTATTACATTCACCCCACAAATAAAATAATGGAAAATACATATATTTATATCTTTATGCACGCTTTATAGATACCTGTGTTAGATGTACATGAATAAAGCTTTATGAATGGAATTGAAGTTGAATATCTAAATTGAATTGAATTAAATTTAATTGACGGTATAAGTAGTTCTCTATAATGTTCTCAAAGGCGTGTGAAGTCTGCCAATCCGCACATGACTAGCGTGGTGGACTATGGCCAAACCCTTCTCATATTGAGAGGAGACCTGTGCTCTGTAGTGAGCCGGTAATGGGTTGATCATGATGGTGATGATGATAAGTAGTTTTACTGTATGTACACCACACAAAAATATCAATAGTAGAAAACAACGCAAGAAATATTACGAGTAGGTACCTACCTATGGTTGGTACCTAGGTTTTGAGACAACTCAAAATAACGAGAAGGCTATCCACCATCTGCCTACAGAGGATTCTGGAGAACTTCGGTCACATTGCCCTGGAGGTGACAATCTGGAGAAGTTAGGTTAGGTTATCACTGACAAAGTGGAAGGAAAGAGACCTCGGGGACGGAGTCCGATACGTTTGTCAAATCCGCACCGCACTTTTTTTATTTTTATTTTATACACTACAAGTTAGCCCTTGACGGCTATCTCATCTGGTGGTAAGTGATAATGCAGTCTAGGATTGTAGCGGGCTAACCTGTAAGGAGCATGGTAATCCCACGCTCCTTATTGGTTTCTACGCGAACGCTAAAATCGCTTGGCGACACGTCTTTGTCGGTAGGGTGGTTAACTAGCCACGGCCGAAGCCTCCCACCAGACCAGACTCGAGCCGGGAATCGAACCCAGGACCTCCAACTTTATAATGCGACAGCGCACGCACTGCGCCACGGAGGTCGTCAAACTTGACACGAAAATCCACGATGCTCTACACGTCGCAACCAACAGAGCAACACGGCGCGACATCGTCCCCAAGAAAGTCGTCAGTGGAAGGGGTCACGACCCTCCGTGATAAGGAATACGACGCACAAAGAGAGAGACCTACCTATACATTTTGGTATTACTACAAATAGTATTTGCGGCGAAGTTATGTGGTATTTACGACTAGAAGTTACCGTGGCATCGCCCGTACACACAGTAACATTTGCTAGTAATGTTTGCTACCCTAAAACTATCTATGTTTCTGTCTGTATAGCCCCAGTAATCCTAGAGCGTTTATACTAGGGCAGATTATAATATGTAGACGCAATTTACCTATATCCCATAAATACGTGGTATAATTTATTTAATATGTAGATCACCGAACTACTCGTAAAAACTACTCGTAAACAGTGTCCTCGGATATAAAGAATTGCTAAGCCCGATGATTCACATTATCCATTATATATATATAAATAAAAAAAAGCGATCCGGAGAAAATTATTAGTGCGGTGTGCAAAGATTTAAATTAATCCGTCGTTTTGAAAGCGACAGGAAATTGAGTTCAAAGATTCTGTTACATACATACTTACTCAGCAAAAGATTCAAGCCGAGAATCGAACCCAGGATCTCCAACTTCATAATGCAACACGCTTTGCCTCACGGAGGTCGTAGGTTAGATCGTCGTTAGTTTTTTTAAAAACCCCGTCACGTCAAAATCAAGTCAAGCATCACCAATTTTACTATAGAACATAGGTTATTTATAGGTAATAATTATTGGATGTGAACCCAGCCTAACGGATGAGTATGGTGGCAACAGTACCAACTTCGTAAACCACACAAACTCTGTTCAGTAGTTCGTGTGGAATCAATAATGAGCTTAGCAGATACATCGACGTTTATTCCCGCTCCGTTTACCGCAGGCTAGGGACCACCTTGTGTTCCGTAACATATGGATATGGAAATTGATTTCAAAAATAAACCACTTACAATATACATAGCATCATCATCATGATCAACCGATTGCCAATATGAGAAGGGTTTGGTCATAGTTCACCACGTTGGCCGTGTGCGGATTGGCAGACTTCACACGCCTCTGAGAACATTGTGGAGAACTCTCAGGTGTGCAGATTTCCTCACGATAATTTCCTTCACCGTTGAAGCAAGTGATATTTTTTTCTAAAACGCACATAACTCCGAAAAGTTAGAGGTGCCCGGGATCGAAACCCCAACCTCTGATTAGTAGGCGGATGTCCTAACCACTAGACGACTAGACTATCACAGCTGTTATATACAAATACCATTAAGTAAAAAAATTGCGGCCGACAAACTTTGTTCGTAACTATCAAGTTAAATGTTTGTATAGGGGAACATAAAGCACTTTGCTTATAGCAATAAAGCTAAAAGCTTATCGCTGATTTTTTTAATAAAACGTAGTTAAATTATGCAGGTTATCATTTGTGTCAATGTAATGCCATGTCAGCCTCATCATGATACTTTATTAAATCTAAAAGTGATATAGCTTTAACTGTTGGTTTTACTAAGTATATTATAATAGTTTTTACTTATTTCATGATATTTGACATCTATAATTTTACGAGTACGTACTAATATGGTGCTATATTTTGTCATTGGAATCAAACAGAAAATACTGAAACAAATGTTTTTTTGTTTATGGGTGCTATTGTTAGTATTTGTACTAATAAAGTTAAAATTTAAACAACAAATTAAATACCCGTTGCTACCCATTGAATATTTTATAAACGCACAGCATAAAGTTAATAAAGTATATTAGTTAGTAAAGTATATTATATTTATAGTAGTTAATAAAGTATATTATATTTGACGACCTCCGTGGCGCAGCGCGTGCGCTGTTACTTTATAAAGTTAGAGGTCCTGGTTTCGATTCCCGGCTCGAGTCTGGTCTGGTGGGAGGCTGCGGCCGTGGCTAGTTACCACCCTACCGACAAAACGTGTCGCCAAGCGATTTAGCGTTCCGGCACGATGTCGTGTAGACACCAGTTAAAGGTATATACCCCTAACAGGTTAGCCCGCTTCCATCTATAATCTAGTTGGTACTACGATTACTTTACTATTGAGAAGATTTGAATAATATATATATTAAGTCGGCGGGACACTCCACAGTGTTAAGAGGACCTGGTCACATCCCCTTATAACCTCAACTGGCTACTGAGTACTTAGTACAGTGTCACACGTACACCTTTAGGTGCCATATAAATCGTTCACTTTACGAGGAACAACCTAGCCATTTCAATTTGGCAGGATTGTTATTGTAAGCAGAGATAAGAGAACTGAGCATTTATAGCACTACATAGAGCATACCATCACGTCAAACGAACTTGGATAGTTTTTTCGAGATCGCCGATTTATATATGACCTTGTGATAAGGAATTATACTAAGAAAGCATTTGCCAAGGACTTTCAAACAATTTTAACTCGGCTTTGAAACATTACTTTGGGTTACATAAGAAAGTATATAGTTACTCAGGTTTATCACTTCATTATAAAATCAGAAATTATGTAGTTTCGTATAAGAATTTTATTTACTAACATAGCTCAACCAATTGCGAAGCTGATCGGTAGACAAATAGAAATTATGTACTAAGGTTCTGGAGTGACGACTTAGGATTGGAAAGCGTATACTAGCTATATACTAATATAATAATTAAAATTATATTTGTCTTGCTGCTGTTGAAGTTTGTTGAAGAAAGTTGTTCATGACACAATTTTTTTTCATTAGCTTTACGCTTCTGCAGCCTAGCTTCTTCGAGCCTTAGGGTTGATAAGTCTACTGGCAGAGAATCTATCTAACCCGGTAATGCTGTAGCAACCAGTTGGGTTCACAGCTAAAGTGAACAAAGAAGATAAACTTCAATGTTTGTGGGTCATTTAGACGACTCGTGCCAAAATACTTTATGGTGTCTTAGGAGGAGGCAAATAGGAGCACAAGGGAGGCACCGGTGCGTTCCTAGGAGATCCCGGAGCCTCCCAATGTTTTCTGCTGATGGTGGTTTTAGTGGGTAAAAATCCCACATAACCCGAGCTTTTCCCCAAAGCAATAGTCGGGTATCTCACTAGGAGATTTAACCCCCCCCCCCCCCCTCGTACAAACAAAAAGGATTATTCTTAATAATAATAAAATAAAATATTTAAAATAGTCCTGGTGGAATCAAAAACAATCAAGAAGAAAGAAAAAATTGACAGATGAGTGATGAAATAATCGAGCTCTCTGGCGCAGTGTTAACCGCTGTGGTCTTTTAAGTGAAAGGTTCCGGGTTTGATCCCCAACTTAGTAAAATTTCGAAATTCATCATTTCAGAATTTTCTTTGGTCTGGTCTGGTAGGCTTCGGCCGTGGCTAGCTATAATTACTATCTGAGACTGCATCATGACTTATCACTAAGTGAAATTTGAAGTTTGAATTTTGAATTAGAAAAATTGCTTTTTTACGAATACAAGTGTTTTCATGCATGAAAAACAATTTTGGTCTGCAGTCAGGGATTTTGGGCGAAATAACGTCACGAAGTTTCCTGAACGGCAACAATCAGCATTCTGTGCTAAGCGTGCACGATAACCTGTGCCCTGTAGCTAGGGTCGCAGTATTGCAATCGCATTCGCTTGTCAAAACTGTGACACGCGTAATCTGCATGCGGCCGCGGGCAATGCGCCTCGAAAGCTGAATTTCATGAATTAATTTGCATTCCAAGTTGTACATTAGTTGCGTAACTTAAAACTGATATTGCCGACAATTCAGTTATACACCAAACTCTGACCCGAATCACACTGACAGGTTATAAGCATACGGCGCAAGTTCTTCCACCTCTTTAAACTTGCCAATTTAGTTTAGTTTAAGTTGATTAAATCTATATATATATATATATATATATATAAATCAATTGCTGTTCGTTGGTCTCGCTAAAACTTGAGAACGGCTGAACGGATTTATCTTATCTTGGTCTTGAAATGTTCGTGGAGGTCTAGGGAAGGTTTAAAAAGTGAGAAAATTTCGAATAGTTGCCGGGAAAACCCTAAAAACAGCCTTTTTCATTTTTCCATATAACCGTTTTCTAAAAAAATGTAGAGTCAATTTGAACTTTACTGCTATGCAATAAAGTTCATATTACATTACAACCATCACTGTTGTCTTAGAAATGTAGGTATGTTCCTAACTTTAAAGAGTCAATTTGCAATTTATTACCGCTGCACAAAGTTCAAATTCAATCATATCTATTAAAATAGTCTTCGCGTACGCATTGTAGGATCTAATGTCGCGTTCCGAAACTCAAAATGTGTATTTAGTTGTAATTCATTACCGCGTACTTCGATTTCATTCATTATTTTAGTCTTAGAAAGGAGATACTTTACAGATTATCCTGTAATTATTTCAAGGTTGTCGGTTTAGTAATCAATCGCGATTGGAAGACAAACAAACACACTTTCACACACACTAACTCAACGCAGACGAAGTCGCCGGCGTCAGCTAGTTAGAAATAAGAAATAACAAGGAATAAAATTATTGCTTCCCAAAAAATATTGTTAGGTATTATCAGGTAAAATATTTACATATGGGAACATAAAGGGCTTTGTTTCGAGCAATAAAGCTAACTTGAATACTGACTTTACCACTTAGCACAGTAAAATTAAGTAAGGTATTTTTTTCACTATACCGAACTATGCGTCCACTTAACACGCTGTTTATCTGCTTAAATTATCTTGATAATCAAATTGCTTGGAATGTATTTTTTACTTAACCCAGAAATTATGATTTGAGTTTACTAAAATAGTTTATTGCATACACTATTTTATTAAAGCACACGGATGAAGCTTTTTCTATTAGCTTACTTTACACCATATCATTATTTCAGGGTGAAATATATAAATTAATGTAGTCTATATCAGTTCGGGATAATTCGGTTTCTAATAGCGAAAGAATAATGAAAATCTGTTGTACAGTTTTGAAGTGTGTCAATTACAAATAAACAAACAAATGTTATCTCTTTTTAGTATACAATTATAAGCTTATTATTTATTGTGAGTTTTCATAAAAGATTAACCTTTTTCAGTTGAATATCACAGCCCGTTAGAATGCTTTGCTACGTTTATTCTAGTTTGCTTTAACCAGGCCCGGCCCTTGAGCGGCCGGAGTGCCCACGTAATGAAAATTTTCTACTTATTCGATCACGTGAAAGTTAACTTAACGGAAATAGAATCGAACGAAGCCTATCTATTGTGTTATAGATGTTGATTTTAAACTCAATAGGCAATAGATGGCGCTCTTTTGATTCTTTACAAATTTAAGATAACTTTTATAAAGGATAAAATCTGGCATTAGGCACTGAGATATTAAGGGCGGCCAATTATGACCAAAAGTACTTTTAGTATAATCCATCAATTATTATTAATATGAATGAATAAATAGACTTTTATTGTACACCACAAGATACGAAAAGATAAAAAAACAGAAAATAGCACATAAACATTACATATAATATATTGATAGATTAATATCTATAGATGCAGGAATAAGTATGGAGGTATATCTAAGATAAACACTGAGAGATTTAATTTATTAGGATGCTAACGGTAAACAAAGAAATAACTATTTTTTTCTCTTTAAATTTGGCAAAAACAGTCATCGCTTAAAAACTAATTTTCATATGGATACAAAAAAGAAACTTAAGAATAGACAAAACATTGCCGACAAAAAATACATAATTAATAAATATTTTATGAGAACTTATGTATATAAACTTAGGACTATCATTGCATAATCACTGACTAACTCAACATGCGCTATTTACGAGAGTTGTTAGTAATGTTCAATAGTTGGATATTTGTGAACAGATTAGATGAAACTTGATACAAAAATAATATTCTAAATTCAAATTCAAATAATCTTTATTCAAATAGTCCTTTAAAAGGCGCTTTTGACACGTCAATAATTTACAAAGTAGTGATTTGATGGTGATAACTACATTCGTAAACTTAAAACTAAAGCTATGAGGGTTCCAAACGCGTCCCGGTCTAAGAAGAAGCCCACAACAAACTTAGCCAGGTAAATTTTCTTTTTGTTATCACCATCTCATATGCCACTTAAAATTATATTAAGAGCTATCTTATTAGAGCAATATTTCACACCCATGCTTGTTTATCATTTACGTAATCCTTTACACTATAGTAGGACTTTTCTTCAAGCTTACGTTTTATATAAACTTTGAACTTATTGAGAGACATCCCAGAAATTTCATTAGGCAATTTGTTATAAAATTGTATACAATTACCTTTAAACGAATTTCTAATTTTTTGTAGTCTAGTAGCGTGCAACACAAGTTTATTTTTACTTCTGATGTTAAGATTGTTGCAATCGCATTTTTTATTGAAACACACACGTTTTATTATACATTTTATTACACGTCACAGTGAACAATGCGCTGAGAAAGGCGGCTGGCATGACAGGGTTTAGTCCGCCTCTGACATTGGAGTACTTACTGCAAACTATGAGCGGCTGTTAAGTGCCGGAACGGAAGAGGAAACAATTGCAATTGGCGAGGCCTCAGGCCGTAAACATGCTTTACGGGCCTGACCTTCTGATGGACGCACGATCTCTCGAGTTGCTATAAGCGTAGAGTTGCTAATGTTAGAAGTGAAAAGAAACTAGCCACATAGTAAACTAGGCTACACAAAATTAGTTCCTTATTATATTGTAGGAAATAATAGAGCATTCCAGCCAGCATCTGTGGTTCCAGAGACGTATTACCTCAGTACGTTCAAGGCAAGAGTGAAAGGCATTTTATAGGCAAGCGTGCTCTAACCTAGACCTCGTCAGTACTTTCTTAGCGAAAGCCTATCTGAAAAAAAAATTACATATTATTTTATGATGAACCGAATGAAATCTTGCAAATTACTCTCATTAACTTTATAGTTTTTATATAACTTAAGTTAATAGAAAATTTCTTGTTAGTAAATAACGGATTATATAGTGAACAAAACAATAACCGGCTAAGTTTGAAACCAGTAGTTTGAGTAGTTTGAAACCGCCTAGCTTAATATTTAAGTATAATTATCACCTCCTAGTAACATAAATGAACGTTCATGACTGCCATCAAGTTGAATAAAGAAATTTACTGATTTGATTCAGCCTGATAAAAGAAATAAGAACAGAATAGACCAGAGAACTGCAAATCTATTTGAGGCGAGAACAGAATGCTTACAGAACTGAGAGCAGGACAGGAAAAGAGGAGATTAAAAAACATAACCAAAAGTGAGAACAGAGCTAAGAACCGAGCTAAGGAAGAACTGATAATACAACTGAGGACTAAACAGAGAACAGAATTGACAGTATAAAAATAAAAGGAAGAGAATGGAGTATAGAATAGAACTGAAAACCGTGCTGCGGACAGAATTGAGCGCAACTGAAGACTGGATAAAGAAAAGAACTGCGAACTAATAATACAACTGAACTAAGTTAACATAACTGGCAACAAAGAGCACAGAAATATTAAAGTAATAAATTTGGCAAACTGTTGATGAAAAGCGGCACCACGCACCCGATGTGCCTCTAAGTGGCCTCTCGTGGGAGGCCGCCTCTACCTAGTCTTCACCGGCTGGGCGGAATGAAGTTGCAAGCGTTTTAATTTTATTTAGTTTTATTCTTTGTTGTTACATTTATCGGTTTAGTTCATTTTTATTTATTATCCTGTGAAAATCGCAACATTTGGTACAGCCTGCTCACTGACAGGCGGAAGGTCCGACCAAACAAAGTTCCAAGTTTTAGAATACGGAACCGTCAAATATCAGTCATGATATGACAGAGATATGGTAACATTGCCCAAATCTCGTGTTAATGAGTGTGAATTTCCTTCTGTATTGGAGTATTCCAGTGGGGAATTTTTTTATATGCTGATAAAATATTTGTGGCAAATTGTAGACCAACAAATAGGGACATTATGGGACCCTAATAAGGTGTGAGCACGAATTGGCTTATAACAGAAACCAAGTTGATAAAGTGTTCATTAATGCGTCTATTATATCACAGTAATGGATCAAGAATACTTAAGCACTTAACTAGCCAATTAATTGCAGGTTATAAGATTATTCCGGATAGTTGGGCAAATGTGGGCCTTCCACGCGACTGGATTTTGCAGGGACTGTCCTGATTTTCACATTAAGCGTTAGCATACGACAGGAAGTTTGCCGAATATTTAGTAGTATTTTCAGACATATCACGGTCAGGGATTTCGGAGCTCCTGGCCGAAACGTGACCTATGACCTTAGTTTAAGCTTTCATGTAAACTAACGGTACATGAATTAGCGTGAATCTGTCACACGACGTGATACAAATAATTTGAAATATAGTTGTTGAACAGGAAATTAATTGTAAATAGTGCAAAAATCAGTGAGGAATTAAAGTATTTTTTTTATATATATATTTTTTTTATCCACTACAAGTTAGCCCTTTGACGGCAATATCACCTGATGGTAAGTGTTGATGCAGTCTAAGATGGTAGCGGGCTAACCTGTAAGGGGTATGGTAAACCCATACTCCTATCGGTTTCTATGCGACATCGTGCCGGAACACTAAACCGCTTGGCGACACGTCTTTGTCGGTAGGGTGGTAACTAGTAACGGCCGATGCCTCCCACCAGACCAGACTCGAGCCGGGAATCGAACCCAGGACCTCCAACTTTATAATCTGACAGCGCGCGCGCTGTGCGACGGAGGTCGTCAGATTCAGACAGTATTTGAAAAGCGACGACATTGAGCAGAGACTTTCTACTTAATTGTTTCTTCTCATAGACAAGTCGTCATACTAAGCGCACCAAACGTGTGGGCGTTTCTTAACTAAAGTTAACAAACAAAGCATTATTGTCTTTTTAATCTCACCACTTCTCACTGTTTTAAGATCGCCATTCCAACACCTTCGGACCCCGAAAACCTCAAGCTATTTTCCCTGACCAGTTCAGCTTCGCAACTAGATGAGTAAGTGTAACTCTAGTTCCTCTAAGAATCTCATAATTTCTGATCAATTAAAACTCCCAGTCTAGCACTTTCCATCGCCGGCTAAGTGACTCTTACTGAGTCTTTATTTTGTGTGCTAAAACTAAACTACTGGTTACAATTATGATTGTAGGTGCTACAAACTCGTTGCGCTCATAAGTAACTTTGTTGTGTTTAGTGTTTACGCCTGAGAATTATCGTGTTTGAATATGGAAATCCGTCGTTTTCGGTAATTCATGGAAAGCGTACAGATTACGGAAGAGTTAGCGAGGAAAAAATTGCAATTCATCGAATAAATGTACTATTATATCATCTAGATATTTTAATATTTCTACTAAAACCCTACGAAGCTGTCATAGCTTAGTGGTTAGGGCGTCTGCCTACTAATCAGAGATCGGGGTTTCACCGAAACACAAATCTCTAACTTTTCTGAGTTATGTGCGTTTTTAAGCAATTAAAATATTACATGCTTACACCGTGAAGGAAACATCGTAGGCACCTGAGAGTTCTCAATAATGTTCTAAAGGCGTGTGAAGTCTGCCAATCCGCACATGGCCAGCGTGGTGGACTATGGCCAAACCATTCTCATATTGAGAGGAGACCCGTGCTCTGTAGTGTGTCGGAATTGAGTTGATCATGATGATGATGATGACTGAAATATTAAATAAACGTGTGATTTTGTATATCCTATTATTAGTGCACGTACCGACTAAGCATTATTTTGTTTATATATTTATATTTTTTATTTGCTCTGAAGAAGAACTTACCCCGTTATTTATGGTGAATCATGGCGACCGTACGAAATAAGGGTAAGCGAGGAAATTAAAAGCAATCCATCTGATGCTCGTATTGTGTTTTATTGTTTATGAGCAATATATATTATTTATTACGAAATAGCCAAGGGAAGGCAGGTGTTCACGATTCGTAATTTTATGATCGGACTAGGTTAACCTTATGGCTAACATACAATTGACTATACGATACGTTTCTCATCCACGTGTCTGGTACGAACAGTTTAATTGTGGATCGCTCTTCAGATATTTTCGAAACCAGAGTTCCTAGCGCGAGATATATGGCGGTTTTTTTATTTCAGTACAAATTGAAGTTAACTTTCACACGAACGATAGTGTACAAAATTACGTACTCGACATTCAGGCATGTCTTTTTTAATTTTTTTTTATTATAAAAATCTTTATTGAGAACACTTGAATCATACACAAAAATGGCAAGGACGACCCTGCATTAGTAATGTTTTTACTAATAAAAACTGTTTTACATGAGCCGCCGCCCATTTGCTTCTTATAAAATAAAATTATATTTGTACGATGACTCCGGGCGGGTGCGTGTCTTTGTCGGTAATTTAGGTAGACGTGGTAGTTTCGGGCAAAGAGACCAGACACTCTTGATAGAACAGAACTGCAATTATAAGTATGGTAATTTATAAGGAGCAGACTATACGCCCCACCAAGTACGAATGCACCACCGCAGCTCAACCACCGGTCCGACCCGACCGAGTGCAATCAATGCAATGCGCCGTCCCGCGCCGGTGAGTCTTATAAGAACCCGCATACGTCACTTAGTGTTGCGTAAAGAGAGGGGGCGATGCCACTCTCTTGTCTGTCGTACATGACTCCAAAACTAGATGGCGCTGCTCTCTGATTGCCGTCATATTAAATCTTGAGGTTGCATGGAAGAAACCTTTACTACTATTCTATTATTATTGAAGTCGTATTTTTTAGCCTTCTATCTTTATGTATCTGGTGTTATAGTATACTTTCTCATTTGTAGTGTACAAATGAAATATATAAATCAAGAAAATCTAAGCAGCGATGTGAGTTTGTATTAACGTGCGGTTAATGTCAACATAAAATAAATGTGACACAAGTGGATGCCTGACCACTTCCCTGAGCAGTATACTGCATTGGTAATTGAAAAAACTTTTCGTTAAATATTGTCGGAAAACTAATCCGAATACTCCAAAAGTGGTTTTCTATGCGACTGACCAGTTAGTTCTTACATTTCAACACGATATTAAAAAATTAAATGACATTTATCACAGATAATCACCTCCTAATAGTAGGTAATCTGGTAATCAATGAACGTGAATGAATTTGACGACCTCCGTGGCGCAGCGCGTGCGCTGTTGCATTTTAAAGTCGGAGGTCCTGGATTCGATTCCCGGCGCGAGTCTGGTCTGGAGGCTTCCGCCGTGGCTGGTTACCACCCTACCGAGAAAGACGTGTCGCCAAGCGATTTAGCGTTCCGGCACGATGTCGTGTAGAAACCGATTAGGAGTATGAGTTAACCATACCCCTTACAGGTTAGCCCGTTACCATCTTAGACCGCATCATCACTTACCATCAGGTGAGATGAAGTCAAGGGCTAACTTTCTCCAGACGCAGTATTAGGTGTCTCTTCTGGTGCTGCAGATGTAATCACTTAGCATCAGGTGACTTGTATACTCGTTTGCCCGCAGTGGAGACGTAGGACAGTTGTTATCCTAGTAAAGTAAAAGAAAACGTTTCCGATGGAACGTAAAAAAATACTTTGTAACGTATGTGTGATGCTTAGCAACAAAACAGATCCTGAAAAAAATTGTAACATAGAGATAGCTCGCAACATGTGGGACTAAGATCAGTGAAGAGATAATTAATATAAATTAACATTTTCTAGTGCTATATGAATGAAATAAGAAACAGAAAATCTCGTGGCTCTCATGTTGCTTCTACTGGAGACATAGAAATAAAAAATGAAAAATTTAACAGATTCAGATTTTAGAAAAGATAACAAGGTTATTTTTACTAACGGTTTACTGAGACTTAAACAGAAAAATTACTTTATATGCCACTTGGATGTCTGACTACAAATATGTTTGTGTAAATACTTTTGCATATATATAAAACTTGCCAGTGGACCTTTCTCTAGGAGATGACCTTGTGGCGTCCGATATAAGGCTTCTTTTTATCCCTGGAAATTAAACGGTTCCTGCAGGATTTTCAAATACCGAAAAGAAGCAGAATTTTCGGGCTACATCCAGGAATACCACGGTATCATTTATCCGTTGTAGGCAAGTAGTGGTCTACGTAAAAAAGGTTAAACGAATACAATAATTATTAGCAGCATTTGTCTCAAACTAACATTCTACCTATTTTAAACGCTTGTAATAAAAATCTCGCAACCCCATTGTCCACGATTTATTTCGCGCTCCAATTTCGAGATATTAAACTGTTCACCTTTATGAAAACATTTATTCATACCCATTCATGTAGCCACGCAATAAAATGCCCACCATTTGCATGAAAACAAAAAGCGGCATCTATGATTTTTTATACCGATTTAATGGTGGTATAAATCAACGAGATACAAACGTATCAGATGCTTGTGTTCAGTACATCAGGGCGTGACGTATGGTGTTTTAATTGCTTTTGTGACCGCGTGATATTAAGCCATTTAAGCCTCGCCCATATATTCACTTCGGTCTGGAATTCTCTGTCAAAATTTGGCTTAGGAAATGTTTTTTTTATACTAGAGATAATTTGAACTTTATGTATTAAACAGAATGATGTTGACAGTGTGACGAAATACTTAGACCAACAAGAAGCAGACGTAGTCGGAGACACAGCTAGTATCCATAATAAGTTAACCTATAGTCCGAACTGGAAACAACATGAAAAGATATGAAAACTTTATCTGACTGGACGCTTTTAAAAAATCATAATATGAGTGATGGTTCTGTAATTAAACAATAGTTTTTATTCATAAGAATATTGTTTATAGCTGAGCACCTAACTGCAATAAAATCTTGAATTCCAACAATTTGGAAGTCGGTAATTTCGGACTTATTTTGTTCCTTAAGTTTTGAAAAATTTCAGACTTATTTGGTGTTCAAAGATCACATATATAATACACGAATAATTTATGCAAAAGAATCATTTTTATAAATTTTAAATGCGTCCAAATAGTTTTCGAAACCGGTTGGGGTATAAAAATTAATAAAAAAAATGTTACTTCCTCTGAGTGTACGTAACAACACAAGCAAAAATATATAAAATTAATCTGAAACGAAGAAGAGTATAAACGTTTGGCAAATGCGTTACCTCTATCATCCATCTATCATATAAGTTATTTTTTTTAAAACAGTCTTACGTACAATGCGATCCCTTTTACTATGGAAATGTACTAGTTTTCAAAAGAAATCTTGCCGCGCGTTTCATCGGTCACGAGCGGCTGAAATAGCGAGCCTGAACGTATCAATATCATCCGCCTACTAAAGCGTACCTTGACCGTGTACTAATGGCGCATACGTACCCAATATTTCACAATAATGACAGGCATTGGTCTAATGGGATAAACGGTAGCTGAGAGCAAGGTTGTGACGCCCGACCACGCAGTGCCGCGAGCGTTACGGATCTGAGGCGACACTCCACCAACAAATTGGTAAATGACTCCACTCGAACGCGTATCCGTTCAATCTACTTAAGACAAGAAGACTCTCCAGTCTGCCGTCTAACCTGAGCCACGTTGGTGACTTAAAATACGGGGAAACATCAAAAACAGGAGGCAGTTTCCACGTAATATGGAGCGTACAAGACTTGGAATCCATTAAGAAATGCTTATCTCCATCAACCGACAATATGAGAAAAAACAAACTTCGGATACATAAATCTCCATAAATCTTTTTAATAGTCAACTCAATTTCGAGGACAAAATGAACGGAATAAGCGTCGGGGCAGAGAAAGTTTCCGGGGAAACGAAGGAAGGGAAGAAAAGGATAAGTGTCAAAGAAAAGTTGATGCAGATTAGGTCCAACATAACAGTGGAACCGATCATCGCCTTCTACATTATGTCCAACGTATTTTCTGGGTTGGCCATTCAGAACTTAAATTTGGAGAAAGCGTGCAGAGTGAATTTAGGGTACAGTGATGAAGTGTGTTCAGCGTTAAATAGACGGCAGACTGAGAATTACACGCTGGAGGAATCGGAGGTCCAAAAACTGACAGCATCTGTGCAGGCGTGGAAGAATATTGTGCAGACCGTTTTTCCATGTATACTTGTGCTGTTTGTGGGTTCCTGGAGTGATAAGACGGGGAAGAGGAAAGCCTGCATCCTCCTACCGATCTTTGGCGAGGTGCTATGCGTCACGAGTTTCATGTTAAACACATACTTCTTCTACGAACTACCTCTGGAGATAACGGCCCTCTCGGATTTGTTTCCGTCGCTAACCGGTGGATGGATAACAGTTTGCGTTGGTGTGTTCAGCTATATTGGTGACGTGACCACAAAAGAAATGAGGACATTCAGAGTGGGAGTGGCTAACTTATGTATGTCGCTAGGGATTCCCCTAGGAATGTCACTGAGTGGGATCCTCCTGCAACAGATCGGGTATTATGGAATCTTCCTTATATCGAACTGTTTGTATTTCACCAGTCTTATCTACGGATATATACGACTCAAGGATCCGATTATTGCCGTGGATAGGCAACGAGTAAGTAACATATATTACATTTTTATTTATATATAATTAGACAATTTTCGTACAGTTTCTTAATTATTATATCATCTGCTTAATGTTGTTCATCTGTTAATGAAGTGATGTTTTAAGTTTTAGAATATAAGTTAGTCACTATTAAGGTTTAATTTTCTTAACTTACTTTAATCTTTCAAATATAACCATTGGTCCTCTTCACAATATTATCCATTAACGTTTACTTATACGTAAACTGTTACATATAAAACTGACACTATTTTATGGGCTTATTTAGATGGGATTAAAGATGGGGTAAACTTATTATAGACATCACGTTGAACTGAACTAAAATCTTAAACAAACTTTTAGATAGTAATTTCTGTGGTTAGTAAAACAAATTGGCAGCCTCGGTTTTACTATATACCGATGAATGATAGGTCTGTACTTCAGAGCAGTTTATTAATCCGGTTCCGCGCTCGTTGGTCTTCTTATATGTAAGATTGCATTCAATTTAGCTGCAGAGCTAGTCAGCGGCTCTTTTGTAGTGCACTACAGTAAATTTATAGCCTAGAGAGATTAAGTTTTATTTGAGTTTAAATGACGACGTCGCTTTGAATTTAATTCATTAGAAGCGACAATGGCGATTAAAAAGTTTAATATTATTATTAAACTTTTAGTTCATCAAATTTAAAATGTACATAGAAATGAAATGAAAATGAAATGAAAATACACTTTATTGTACACCACACAAAAGAAGAAATACAGACAGTAAAGAAACACACAGAAAAGAAAACAGGTACAATAGGCGGCCTTATCGCTAAAGAGCGATCTCTGCCAGGCAACCCAGACCAGGATATTATATAGATAAGCAGGCTTAGGGTGCACAATTAGAAATAAAACATATAAACACTTAAAAATGTAAATAAATAATATAATGTAATAACCCAATCAATATTGATATCAATAACCCAAAGCAATATAATTTGATTTTTTTTTTACAGCCAAATGCTAATTCAAATAGTGTTTGTATATATAATTGTATGATTACATACAATAGATGGCGTTAAGATAAATAATCGTGTGATCTAGTCATTAGTTAAAATTTCTCAATCTATCTTGTACTATATAAAACAATGTAGGATAAAAGCTCAGGATGAGCATTCAATAAATTTACAGCACAAATGTCAAAATACACTATAAATTGACAGTTTAATGTGTCGTTAAATATGTAACAAGTGTTAAATTTGCTTCAAAAGAGATCTGGATCAGTTTGGTACCTCCTAACTCTGTGTTTATTTGCTCATTTGACTTAGTAAAGACTTAGATACAATTCGATTATAGTTATTTTCACTCTAGTCGATGTTTATTGAGTGCGTAAGTTGTTCTAATCCTCAGGTTGCCTGGTAGCTTTATAGCACTAAGCGATAAGGCCGCCTTTTTGTATTCGAATTATATCCGTGTGCTTCTTTCTATCAATTCGTAATTTCCTTGAACCGTAGTGGTGTGCAAATACAAAGTATAATGTATGTATGGAACAAATTGAAAATAGATGAAGCCATATTATTATTATAGATCATTATAATATTATAGCTGCTATAGTATTATAATGATCTATAATAAGAATAAACCATCCCAATCGTCATATCTGCGAATGGGTTGATCCAAGTAAGTCTCGCTCGTCATCTGAGGCGGCTGGGGTTCCATGGCAGTTCGCTCGCAGCCAGGATGCAAAAAGCGGTCTTGCTGGACTTGGCTAGGATAGTCCGCCGGTTTCTCAACCTGTCGCCCTGACCCCCGGCCGTTTGGTCTCCCCTGCCGGGGTGTAATCCTCCGCCCAGTGCAAATATGTATTTATGTAATGTGTATGTAGGTTTATTTATTTTTATCTATTTAAGTTTATTATATCTCTTTTGGTTGTTTATATGTATTTATTTTGCACACGGGCGTGAGAGCTAGTATATAATGATAATAATAATAATAAAGCTCATCTCTGGTAATCATAACACGCCTTCTAGATCTGCACGGCAACATTAAGTTGTGCCTATCTTATTAGGTGCTCAATATGTTTTACTTGTCACCTTTCTCTGCTTTTTCTCTTCGCACCAAGCATAACTCTCTCTATCGTCAAGATATTGCTTTAATGGGTCTCACCATGACTCCTTCCGTTATAATAAATAATAGCAATCAGATAAGCTATACTTTTGAAATAATCTTTTTGCTGAATTTTGGCGCTGATCTCGATTTACTACAATAATACATTTTTAATATAGATAACATGCAATTTATAGAACCTTTAGGTTTAACAAATAAAAAAAAATTGCCTCATTTATTTATTTCGTTGCAAAGTTTTTACACATACTTGGTCTAAAATCGACCGTAGTAGAGAGACCGATTTTATTTATTTTTATTTGCATCGTCTAAAAAATCATTTACAGTGTAACACTTTTCCAGTAAAAAGTTTTTTAAGTTAAGGTACCATATATACCGTTGTTTACGTACGTGAGCACGTGAAATCATTGGTCATGTTTATTCTCTCTAATGGCATAATAATCGTTTAAGCCCACCAAACCGCATTCGAGCAGCGCGGATTGCCAAAGCTTGTGGGAACAAAGTCTGCGCAATGAGATTGAGGATAATTATGATAGAAACTCTTACTGTAAGATTTTTTAATAGTGTGCAAGTTAGTCCTTGACTGCCTTTTCATATGGTGGCGAGTGATGATGAAGTCTAATATGAAAGCAGCCAAATCTGTGTTTTTTCTAATTTTATTATATGAACTTCGCGGGCAAACGGTTTACCTACTGTGAAGCGATTACCGTCTCGCTAGAACATTTGTAGCATCACAAAAGCCGGCTGAACCATCCACCTAATCGGTTTCTACTCTGAATCTAAGTATTCCTTGACGGAATTCCTTGGTCACAGAAGTCGTTGTGTTATGGGACTTAAATTAAACCCATATCTTTTATAGCATTCACATGGGTTGGATGATAATAAGCCACGGCCGAAGCCAGCAATATTGTATTATACAGTTGTTCAGTCGAACTCTTATTCTATTACCTCTATATCATGGTGACCACCTACGTGGTTCTGTCGCATTAAGAATTTGGAGATCATGTGTTCGATTTCCGGCTCGAGTCTGTTCTTGTGGGAGGCATCAGCCGTCCAAGCAATTTAGTGTTCCGGCACGATGTCTCGCAGAAACCAATAGGGAGTATGGCTTCACCAGCCCGCTACCATTCGATGCTAGTCTAGCGGGGCTCGTCAGGGAAGCATACAATAGGTTCCCCGGGTATTCAGCAATGCCAGAGAGAGGGACATGTTGTGATTGTTTTTAGTTCCGTATAGCGACGAGGGGGGAGTCCCACTTATCCTCCGTCCTGCCCAAGACAGAGTTAATCATAAAGCTTTTCCATCACGACAGAATAAAAAGGTCTAGCAAGGGCTACCTTGTATTAATTCAATAGGTGGAATTTTAAGTGGCATGTGAGATGGTGATGACAAAAATAATAGTTACCCAGCTAAGATTCTTGTCGGCTTCTTCTGCTATGGAATCCAAAAACTTCAGATAACAGATTGATTTTAGTCGAGACATCCTTATAGAAGATACAAGAGTATTTTTTTTTTTGTTTTTTTTTTTAGGAAAAAGGACAGACATATCTGTATGTACATATTAGATTGGATTGATTGTTAATTTAAAAGGATTATTTGAATAAAGATTATGATTGAATGATTGAATCCGAAGTCTAGGCGCGCTGGTAACCGGTTAGCCGCTAAGGCACAGCCGCCGCTCATCACCCGCCGGCCGTCCTACGTCTAAGTGATAAATTGCTCTGTGCCACAACGCAAATTCGAACGAAGGGGAACATCGTAACGCGATCAGTTCACGGGGCTCCGATAGGTGTCTGCGTTTGGAATACGTCCAGGGACGATACTAAGATTTCCAATTATACGTACACTATTACATAAATAATAGTTTAAAAAACTAAAAAAACACGCTACTGCACGCATGCGTAGTTCGCGCACTAGCTCTGTCTCTCTTACTCGCATGCAAAGGATGCGGAAAGAAATTAATTAATCCTGGCGAATCTAATTAGGATAATCGGATATTTTGATCGGATTATTGCATTGTCATCGACCTTTGACAGGTGTGCAAAGTTTGAATCAAATCTGATCGTTCAAAGTAGGGCAAAATCGAGCTCAAAGGAGTCGGTTACAAACAAACAAACAAACAAACATACATACATACAGGTGAAGCTAATAAAAGCGTGTTAAAAAAACTGACACCAGTGGCAGAAGCAAAGTTATATTTTAGAGGAAAACGCATGATTTTATGGGCTTATTCAGATGGGCTGATAGCCTAGTGGTTAGGGCGTCAGCCTCCTAATCAGAGGTCGGCGGTTCGAATCCAGGCACGCAACTCTAACGTTTCGGATTATGTGCGTTGAACGATGAAGGAAAACATCGAGAGGAATGCATGCCTGAGAGTTCTCCATAATGTTCTCAAAGGCGTGTGAAGTCTGCCAATCCGCACATGGCCAGCGTGGTGGACTATCTCTCTATACTCTCAGATAATCACTATATATGCTTCTCACTTCCACATTCCTGTTTGCACGGCTTCATCTACTAAATCTGAAGGATGACACATAATGTTGTCTCGTTTTAACTGTTTTAATTCAGAGGTAAGTCTAAGACCGCTGTACAGATCTCAGCCTAAATAACAGCTACAAAACAGTTACTTGTATTTGCAAAAAAGTGAAAAACTAAGTGAAAAACTCATAATCATCTCTTGTATTATCATCATCATCATGATCAACTCATTGCCGGCTCACTACAGAGCACGGGTTTCCTCTGAATATGAGAAGGGTTTGATCATAGTCCACCACGCTGGACATGTGCGGATTGGCAGACTTCACACGCCATTGAGAACATAATGGAGAACTCTCAGGCGTGCAGGTTGCCTCACGATGTTTTTCTTTACCGTTGAAGCAAGTGATATTTTAATTACTTAAAATTGCACATAGCTTCGAAAACGTAGGGTTGCGTTCCTGGGATCGATCCCCCATCGGCTGATTTAGAGGCGGACGTCCTAACCACTAGGCCATCACAGCTTGTACCATACTGTCTCTCATCTATAGGAATAGTGCTGTCAATTTATTCCGCTACCCGCGGATGTAGTACGAATGATTTATTTTTCGTTTGCAATGAAAAATACATATCGAATTCGCTGGAACCCGCGTCCGTTATCATTGCATTCGAAAGTCATACAAACTCGGTTTTGATGTGAAAAGCGCGGTTTTAAAATCGATTTAAATGTGCTATCTATTAAAATCTGCTGCGTGTATTGTACGAGGACATAAGAGCGCGTCAAGTGTTTTTTTTTATATTAATAATATTAACAATTACTTATTTCTCACAATCTTAAACTTAAACTTAAAATACTAAAACATAAAATTTAGCATAAATGCTACTTGGCTGTACAATTTTACTATAAACATATTGCTTACTTTTTGATCCCATCAAAACTTGCCTGTGGACTCTACACTAGGTGATGAACTGTATCGTAGAGTTGAAGGGTAAAATTAGATTTATAAATCTTATATATATCTTATCCGACGAATAGAGTTCGAAGTGACCCAATCCAATTGCCACTGTAAGACAGCGCGTGCGTAGTACTCGTAGTATTGTAAAGTGGGAGGTCTCAGGTTCGATGCTCGGCTAGAGTCCGATCTGGTGCTAGACAAAGAGGCAAAGATATACTGTTAAGCGATTCAGCATTTTTCGACCGATTTCGAGGATAGGTTCAGCAACGCAACAGTTGTTCCTATGGTGTTGCAAAATTTCGTGGGCGAAGGTAACCAGTTATTGTTTTTTATTGGATCATCAAACTGGTCACAATCAAAATATAAGAATATACATAATTTCTAGAGAACGTGATAAATAAACACGGTCGCCCATAATTATTAAAATGACTATTAAAAAGCAGGGGTTGGTGATAGAAGATTGATAATTAAGGATTGTGTATATTTTTTAATGCCATAATACAAAAATAAAATAAATAAAATTATCCAAATAATTAAACCCCGGCTAAGTTTGTTGTGGGCTTCTTCTTAGACCGGGGCGCGTTTGGAACCCTCATGGCTTTAGTTTTAAGTTTACGAATATAGTTATCACCATGAAATAACTACTGTGTAAATTATTGACGCGTCAAAAGTGCCTTTTTAAGGACTATTTGAATAAAGATTATTTTGAATTTGAATTTGAAACAAAAAAAATTGGGGTGGACATTCCATATCACTTAGGGGTTTCAAATATAGTTAGTAGCCGATTTTCAGACTTAGTTAATATGCATAAAAAATTTCATAAGAATCGGTCGAGCTGTTTCGGAGGAGTATGGGAACGAACATTGTGACACGAGAATTTTATATATAAGATAATATCAGGTATTCATAGATGAGCTACTGTTAACTTGTTCTGACTTGTACTCCAGGAGCAGCCGGTCGGCTGTCGAGGCTGGGTGTGCTCGTTCTTCGACGCACGCCACGTCAGGGAGACGCTCACGGTCGCCTTCAGGAGCGGGCCCCGGAGGCGTCGTCTGCGGGTCTCGCTGCTCATTGTCGTCGTCTGCGTTATATTTGGACCTTTGCATGGTTAGTAGACCTTCAGAAGAAAAAGAGCCTTCTTCTTTAAATTAGGCTCGTTTTTTTTTTTATACACTACAAGTTAGCCCTTGACGGCTATCTCACCTGGTGGTAAGTGATGATGCAGTCTAGGATGGTAGCGGGCTAACCTGTTAGGAGTATGGTAATCCCACGCTCGTAATTGGTTTCTACGCGACATCGTGCTGGAACGCTAAAATCGCTTGGCCACACGTCGTTGTCGGTAGGGTGGTAACTAGCCATGGCCGAAGCCCCCCACGAGACATTTTACTACAAATTAGCCGGTAACTGTACTAGTGGCCAGTAAGCCGTGATCGCCTAGTGGTTAGGACGTCCGCCTCCTTTTTTTTTGTTTTTTTTTTTTGTTTACGGGGGGGGGGGGAAATCTTCTAGTGAGATACCCGACTATTGCTTTGGGGAAAAGCTCGGGTTATGTGGGATTTTTACCAAACCCCCTCGGTGGCCACCATCAGCATAAAACAGTGGGAGGCTCCGGGATCTAGGACGTCCGCCTCCTAATCAGAGGTCGGGGGTTCGAACCCCGGCACACACCTATAACTTTTCGGAGTTATGTGCGTTTTTAAGCAATTAAAATTTCACTTGCTGCAACGGTGAAGGTAAACATCGTGAGAAAACCTGCATGCCTGAGAGTTCTTCATAATGTTCTTAAAGGCGTGTGAAGTCTGCCAATCCGCACGTGGCCAGCGTGGTGGACTATGGCCAAATCCGTCTCATATTGAGAGGAGACCCGTGCTCCGTAGTGAGCCGAGAATGGGTTGATCATGATGTACTAGTGGTAAGTGCTGATGCAGTCTAAGAATATAGCTGTTAACCTTAGTGGTTATATTTGAACCGTAATCGGCAACATACCGCTAAATCATTTGTCGGTACTTGTCTGTCGTTAGGGTTATAACTAGTTACAGACTAGACCAGTTTTAACGACCTCCGTGGCGCAGTGCTACGTGCCTCCAACTACATAATGCGACAGCATTATGTAGTTGGAGGTCCTGAGTTCGATACCCGGCTCGAGTCTGATCTGGTGGGAGGCGTCGGCCGTGGCTAGTTACCACCCTACCGACAAAGACGTGTCGCCAAGTGATTTAGCGTGTTCACGATGTCGCGTAGAAAACAATTAGGAGCGTGAGCTTACCATACTACTAACAGGTTAGCCCGCTACCATCCTAGATAGCATCATCACTTACCACCAGGTGAGATAGCCATCAAGGGCTAACTTGTAGTGTATAAAAAAAGAGCGAAGATTTGAGATCGTCTCGTAGGAGTGAGGGGGTTAAGCAAAGACTGCACTGACGTTCATTCTGTGTGCTTTGCGGCGTTTAGATTAGATCCCTGCGGTCGACCAATCACAACGCTTGGTCAGATCGCCTAGTGATTGGTTACACGCATGACGCCAACTTGAAACACGCTCAGGATGCCGGTTAGAGTCGTAGTTTGGCCTTTGAGTTGACTTTTGAGTTCAGTCACAGGCTGTTCCAGTTAGCACCTTCAATTTTTAGTTTTAATTTACTCGTATAGAGCTTATGACAGGGCATAACTAATCGTCACAAAGTGAAATACAGGTTTAAACCCGAATCAGGGACAGTTGATTATCAATTGCGCAAATACATACTCGTACAACATCTACATCTTGAAGCGTGATCTCCTAGTGAGATACCCGACTATTGCTTTGGGGAAAAGCTCGGGTTATGTGGGATTTTTACCAAACCCTCTCGGTGGCCACCATCAACATAAAACAGTGGGAGGCTCCGGGATCTAGGATGTCCGCCTCCTAATCAGAGGTCGGGGGTTCGAACCCGGGCACGCACCTATAACTTTTCGGAGTTATGTGCGTTTTTAAGCAATTAAAATATCACTTGCTTCAACGGTGAAAGAAAACATCGTGAGGAAACCTGCACGCCTGAGAGTTCTCCATAATGTTCTCAAAGGCGTGTGAAGTCTGCCAATCCGCACATGGCCAGCGTGGTGGACTATGGCCAAACCCTTCTCATATTGAGAGGAGACCCGTACTCTGAAGTGAGCCGGTAATGGGTTAACTTCACACCCCATTGAGAACATAATGGAGAACTCTCAGGCATGCAGGTTGCCTCACGATGTTTTCCTTTACCGTTGAAGCAAGTGATATTTTATTTATTATTTAGTCACAAAGCGACAAAAAACTAATTCCGAACTCCGAGAAAATCTCCAAATGCATCCTAATAATGTTGAGATTAGTAACAATATTTTACTTTTGACCCTGGGAAATGCGTTTACTGCGCTGTTCCTACGCGTCACCTGGTGGAAAACTATGGGAAAACCTGCACATTAATCCGCAACCCAAGCAACATAATTAATCCCGACTTGGTATTCGAATCAATGGCCATCAGCTATATACTTAGTATGGTGAACTTGTACGAAAAATACTTTATCTATTATTTTTCCCTCAAATTACTGAAGGTTATGCCCAAATTGTCAGAATGGCTTTCTGCGCCGAATTGCAGCCAGCTCGCACCACTCCATGTTTGCATAACCGTAGTAGAGTAATAAAATTAGGTTAAACTTTAATAGAATTACCTTTGTAATCGCTCGCTTAGAGAGACGTAAATTGCGTCGTAAATTTAGCTACGGGTCGACGTTTTAACTGACTGTCTAAAATACAGCTACGAGATGAACAAAACATCCTGTTCACGAATATTTAATATGGAAACGAGTCATCGACGGAAATATTAATTTTCATGATATCAAGATAATTCAAGGTATTATGTCCTTAGTTCAAGTGTAATAATATCCGCTTGCCAAAAGATGTTAATTTGAACGAGCTCCGTGGCGCTGCGCATGCGCAATCGTATTATCAACCCTGGATTTGATTTCCGGATCGCGTTTGGTCTTGTTAGGATTCGATCGTTGTTAGTTACCACCCTAGTGACAAAATCATGCCGCCAAGCTATTAAAACTGAGATGAAACCGATTGAAATAGATAGACGCATAGGTTTTTAAACATTTTAAATTTATAATCTCAGTGAATGAATATATTATTATTATAAACCTTGTTTATTCCCAGTATATGCTACCTCTCACGCCCGTGTGCAAAATAAATACATATAAAAAACCAAAAGAGATATAATAAACTTAAATAGATACAAATAAATAAACCTACATACACGTTACATAAATATATATTTGCACCGGGCGGAGGATTACGCCCCGGCAGGGGAGACCAGACGGCCGGGGGTCAGGGCGACAGGTTGAGAAACCAGCGGACTATCCTAGCCGAGTCCAGCAAGACCGCTTTTTGCATCCTGGCTGCGAGCGAACTGCCACGGAACCCCAGTCGCCTCAGATGGTGAGCGAGGCTAACTGGGATCAACCCATTCGCAGATATTATAATATATAGCAGATAAACCTCTTTTAATATTATTATATACCTAGTAGCTGAGAGGAGACCCGTGCTCTGTAGTGAGCCTGAAATGGGTTGATCATGATGATCATGATGAAGCTGTGATAGTCTAGTAAAACATCGTGAGGAAAGTTTTCCTCACGATGTTTTACTAGTTTACTATGCAGTTGCATGCCTGCGAGTTCACCGTCATGTTCTCAAAGGCGTGTGAAGTCTGCCAATCCGCACATGGCTAGCGTGGTGGTGGACTATGGTAAAACCCTTCTCATATTGAGAGGAGATCCGTGCTCTGTATTGAGCCGGCAATCGGTTGAGCATGATGTTGATGATGATGATATACCTTGTAATTAGCTATTTCTGTTTCCAGGTGAAATGAACGTGCTCTACCTATTCATGAGGTATCGGTTCAACTGGGACGAGGTTCAGTTCAGCATGTTTTGTACATACAGTATTATAACCAACTTAGTCGGTGAGTATTTATTTTCATCAGCATAACGTCTTATGAAAGATTTAAACTCCATAACTTATTAAGCAAGTCCTTAGAAAGTCATATCGGGGGTTTTTCTTAATTAAGCATAATATCTAACTGATGGATTTTTTTTTTGTTTATTTATACTGTCCGTCTAATTAATGTATTCTTGAATCATCCTACTCATATTATAAACGTGAATGTAAGTTTGTTTGCTACGTTTCACGCGAAAACTACTTTACCGATCATCATGAAACTTTGTACATATTCTTGAAGGTATTAGAAGCAACATAGGATACTTTTATTAAAAAAGAAATTACGAACGATAAAAATTGTTTGTTAAAATACTACTATCATATTGATTTATTTCTATTGTAATGATACTTAATGCGTGCGAAACCGCCGGTAAAAGCTAGTAATATCATAAATGTGAATTTAAGTTTATTTGTTATGTTTTCACACAAAAAAAACTCATCCGATGATCATGGATCTTTTGTATACATATTCTTAAAGGTATTAGAAGTACCATAGGATACTTTTTATTAAAAGAAAAAATATTTTTTACCAAAAAAGTTTGTAAAAATATAACTATCATTTTGATTTATTTTTACTATTGTAATAATACTTATTAAATGACTTCAATGCGAGCGAAGCCACGTGTAAAAGCTAATTATAAACGATTCAAAAGCTTTCTAAAATTTGACAAAATGTTTGACTGTATTTCTTTTATTCTATTAGGTGATTTTAAATAAATATTTCTGTAGGTTTATGATTTTTTCGCTATAAGAAGAAAGCGCTAACATCTTTGATCCGAAGAGCGTTGGCAAGTTCAAACAACATTCTGAGAACTATAATAGACCGACTCTCCAATCTACAAACAGTTTTTAAAATTACATGTAGATCGGGAACGGTCGGGTTTTTAAGTCAATGTTTAATTTAGTTTAATTTTTTTTTAATTTTTTTATGTTTCGTATTTTATAGTTTAGGTATTGTATCATTTTATAAATGTAAATTGGGCCTAGTTGCCATAATAAAGAAATTATATTACTATAAATTATATTAATAATAATATAACGCGCAAATAATATGACATTACTGTGTCATACATACATATACACTAATTGGTCCTTTTACAATATTTCTTGCAAGTCATCATTTCATTTCATTTTCTCGGACTCATTCCGATAAAAAACAACCGTGCTGTAGTAATCCTTATAGCAGATTTGTTTAACGCAGATAAAGATATTGTTATTTTTATGTCTTCGTTTTAAATAAACTACGAGTTAGCCCTTGACGGCTATCTCACCTTGTGGTAAGTGATGATGCAGTCTAGGATGGTAACGGGCTAACCTGTTAGGGTTATGGTAAACCCACACTCCTGATTGGTTTCTACGCGACATCGTGCCGGAACGCTAAATCTTTGTCGGTAGGGTAACTAGCCACGGCTAAAGCCTCCCACCAGACCAGACTCGAGCCAAGAATCGAACCCAGGACCTCCAACTTTAAAATGCAACAGCGCGCGTACTGCGCCACGTAGGTCGTCAAATGTCTCATATTTCTCAACGTGGTATTTTACTTCTCAGGCACGCTGTTCTCGATCAGCATCTTCAGCGACTTCATGAAGTTGGACGATACCATCGTGGGCATCATCTCCTGCACCAGCAAGATCCTGGCGTCCTTCATATTCGCCTTCGCAACCACTACTACAGAAATTTACATCGGTAAATATAAAATGAGACAGTTTACCGACGTTGAAATACTTTGCTTGTTTATTTGCGTGGTTTCACAGAATACGAAATTGTTGCGCTCTTGGAACCTCTAGCTTCATCTATCACCATCACCTCACAATTTTTTTATTTAATAATGAAAAATATGTTATATGAACGTTTATAGATGCCTTTACTAGATGAATAAGAATAAAACAAATGGTGTTTTTTTTAAATATCCGGGATTTATTATCATATAAATAAAAAATAAAACAACAGAATCCCGTGGAAACTGTATTTACATATATATATCGCCTCCGTGACGCAGTGCGTGCGCCGTCACATTATAAAGTAGGAGGTCCTGGGTTCGATTCCCAGCTCGAGTCTGGCCTGATGGGAGGCTTCGGCCGTGGCTAGTTACCACCCTACCGACAAAGAAGTGTCACCAAGCGATTTACCATTCCGGCACGATGTCGCGTAGTAACTAATTAGGGGTGTGCATTTACCATATCCCTAACAGGTTAGCCCGCTACGATCCTAGACTGCATCATCATTCACCAGGGGGTGAGATAGCCGTCAAGGGCTAACTTTGTAGTGTACACAAAAAAAAAACGAAAGCATTAAAGAAACGTATATAAATACAGTAACTTTGCCATATATGTATTCATAAAAGAATAGATTTTCTGATAACTTTAAGATAAAAAAATCGACTTAATAGAAACGGACAGAAAAACTGTACCTTAGATTAATATCTGCATATCGTCTGCGAAAGGTACAGCCATTTTTTATAAGGTTGATATTATGTTAAAGTGTATACTTTAAAATATATTTCAAAAGATGATGGAATGGCTTGAATTTCATACATTAGCCTTAAACCCTATTGGAGGATTTGACACAAATATTTGTCCCTGTAATGATAAAGCGGCCATCCCACAGTTACGCCTCGATGTTGCATAAAACTGTCCAGCAATGATTTTCATGTTGGAAATTGTTGGCGTTATTTCGTTGCCCAATGAAACGAGATGGCGTTTTTTATTCAGTTTTTCCGAGCAGTCGTGAAAAAAGTTTTGGTATAAAAATATTTATAACGATTAACCAAAACCAAATTATATTACGTATAATTTAAGTTTAAATAATCAACCTGGCTAAGTTTTATGTGCTTCTTTACAATTGAAACCCTCCTAGCTTCAGTTTATGTTGACGAAATGACGACAAATTAAAACAAATATAAATATGCGGTAAATAACGCAAAAAATATACACGAACGCTTCTCAGCTGTCTCTACTAGGTTCACACGATTAAACCATTTCTGAATCTGAATTCAAATTTCCTACAAAATATTTAATATAGCCAATTTCGTAAACGTTAATCATATTGTGAAACTAGCAATAAATTGAATTATTAAAATAATGTGACGTGTTAAAATATTCACCTAATCCATTGCACCATGCAATCATAATTAGTGTGGTGATTAACAATTTTCAATACATTTAATATTTTGGTGTGTACAAATTGGTGATAATAGCCCAATTTATTATAATTTCAGCTATTTATTGGAGCTGGACACTCAAATCGTAAACCGTATGATTATTTTAGAATCAAACATGAAATAATTTCTCAGTGATCTTTAAATTCCTATTTAATAATACCAAACGGAAGAGGCAGAAGAAGAATGTTTAACATTTATTCTTGGTATTTTGGTTCGCTTCAAAACATATTACGATATTAAGGATTAAGGATTATATAAACGATAAAAAAGCTTGGGTGTGAATTGCTTAATCTCCATAGGTACTATAGTTTATTATTCATTATGTGAGATGGTGATAACGAAAAAAAGAAAAACCCCGGCTAAGTTTGTTGTGGGCTTCTTCTTAGACCGGGGCGCGTTTGGAACCCTCATAGCTTTAGTTTTAAGTTTACGAATATAGTTATCACCATGAAATAACTACTATGTAAATTAATGACGCGTCAAAAGTGCCTTTTTAAGGACTATTTGAATAAAGATTATTTTGAATTTGAATTTGAACTCTCTGCCTGACTTTGCAACAACAGCCGTAGCTGTGATCTTTGGTTGATATTTTCGCCGACCTCGAATTGTAGTTTTGAGCGCTGTGGTCCTAACTTAGTTGCCTAAACCTACCTACCTAGGGTGACCTAGGCAGGTTTAGGCAAGTTTATATTTTCTTAATTCTCTCCCGTCTGGTTTATTTGGAGACAGCGCCTTAGCTGGTACTAGAAGCCAGTAATATATATTTATAATTATATATAGCTGTAATTCTTCTAACGGGTTAGTCTACTGCCATGTTTCATACTTCGTAAAATTTTAAAAACCCTCAGATTTATTTCTAAGCGCTGCGAAAACAAGTAGCGACGTGTTCACCTCCGACTGACCAATTAGCAGATTTCCTATAAAGGCTATAAATATACTGAATAAATAAAATACTCATCTACTCACAGATTAGAGATTAAACTATACCACATAAAATGAAATAAAAAGCCACGGTCGAAGACAAAAATGAAAAGAAAAAACGTAAACATTTTCTCTGATGTAAGTAAAAAATTGACTTGTTACTTATAGATTACACAATATTTGGGCACGTAAGCTTTTATAGCTAAATCCACTCCGGTGGCTTTAATATTTTATGAGAAAATCGATGGTGACGTGCGGGTTCTTACAAGATAAAGTCACACTTCCATTACCGCGCACGCACGATGAGTAACCGCATGAGCTAATGATCAAAACTATAAGATAAATACTCTTTATTGCACACAAATTTTAAAGAAACAACAACACAAAACACTTAACACATAACTATGCAAAGGCGGTCTTATTGCTTCAGCAATCTCTTCCAGACAACCCTTGGGGAAAGAATTAATTAAAATATGAGGGTAATGGCGCAATTTTCAAAACATAATATAAAATATCAATAGATATAATCTATAAATATATACTTTTATATATAAATAAATAAATATCAATACAAATAAACTATTCATTAATATGGCATTTAGACAAATAAAACTTTTTAAGTCGACTTTTAAAAATGTTTAATGATTTCGAACATCAATAGGCAGATTATTCCACAGCAGCACAGCATTAACAGTAAATGACTTCCCATAACCTTTACAGTGAATTCGGGGACATACTAGCTTATTATCGGAACAAGAGCGCAATGTAACATCACGGTCCAAATCACTTAAAAAAGAAAAGCCCTCTTTAAGGTATGAAGGAGTGTGTGGAGCATAGAGAATATTATAAAGAAAAGAAAGAAAATGGAAATTTCTATATTATTTCCAAATGAAAGGGTACTGTAGCTAACAATGATTATAGATAAAAAGTTAATACTTAAAATGGTTTTGGATGACTAAAATTCGTTGTGATTTTTGTCGGTACAAAAAAAAAATCCTTCCCTAAGAAATATAAAAGCATAGCCGATAACATGTGAAATTACTTTGCATACTTTGTTCAATTTTGTTTTGTAGTAAATGTTTGTTTACAATTTTAAAGGAAAATAAAGCTTACGTTATCGTGATAGACCCACGGGTTTCCTCTCAGTATGAAAAGGGTTGGCCATAGTCCACCACGCTGACCAAGTGCGGATTGGCAGACTTCACACGCCTTTGAGAATTTTATGGGGAACTCTCAGGTGTGCCGGTTTCCTTACGATATTTTCCTTCACCGTTGAATTATAAGTGATATTTTAATTACTTAAAAACGCACATAACTCCGAAAAGTTAGGTTACCATTTTTATTTAATTTATTAAATTACATTTCGGTTTACAGTCAAATAGTATTGCATCCTACTAACTCAATGTTCATAATGTTTTTTTAAAAATAAATACGGATACATAAGTGATAGACTTGCTGAGAGTCTCAGACGGCACGAAGATACCTGGTGTCTGAAGTCATTACACTAATTACCCGTGCGTAGTGTGCCGTGCGTTTGAATTACCGTGCGCAACAATGGAATAATACCTTTAGTGTAGGGCGTGTAGTATGATTTTATCGAGACAAAATTATCAATGGGCACTAATAACACAACCAATAAAATGTCTGCATTTCTTTAAACATTAACTAAAATAACATAATTTGTAAACACTGGTCGTATTTTATAACATCAATACAAAAAAACTAGATCCATAATATTAAAAATACAATAGTTTTAATTCATATAAAAGGGTTCTGATTAATCACTTTTCCTGTTCCAGTTATCCTAAAATAATATTTCGAAGACGACGTTTTTCCTTAACTGACAGCAAATCTATTAATAGGGCAGCTAGCCCTTGATCGCCCCTGGATATAACCCGGGAACTTTTAAGACTATGACAGAACAAACGGACTTTCAGTCACTAGGTGACAGATAAAGATAGAGATTGACATTATAATCTTATTTTCTTATTATTTTTTTCCTGTTATAGCGCCCCTGGTGGAGATCTTCAATGGTACGTCCTTCATAGCGATGCGTTCTATTGCATCTAAGCTGGTGACCAGTGAAGAATTGGGTAAGTGTCATGAAAACCGGCTAAACTTGACCTTGTGTCCTAGACTTGACACACGATGTTTATTTGAGTATTCTATATAAAAGAATTTTGTTTTTCTAAGTAGGTGCCAGCTAAAGCTGGCTATAATTAATTATACACATTATTTAATAATCTTTTCAATAGATTATATTGTATTAAATGCGTGGAATAAATCATTTTCAAATCTAAGCTCCATCTGAGAGAAAGGGCTCGACGATAACGTGAAACGTTCTTCTGTGAGACTTGGATCTCGACTTAGGGTGACGTTGGGAATTAGGGTTGGTGGACTAGGATTTTAGCCAGACGTAAGGATGAGACTCAAGTCTTGATGACTTTAGAAATCGGGAACCTCTTCTTTGCCTTCGAAGACGCTGTCTGTGTTTGGGTTGCGTGTGTGTAACTTACTTGAATAGGATGGTCAGAGGCAAAATCACTCGCTTAGGCTGCGAACCACTTCTCAAATTCAAAAAATTCAATTCAAATTCAAAAAATTCAATTCAAATTCTAATAATCTTTATTCAAATAGTCCTTTAAAAGGCACTTTTGACGCAAAATCGATAAACGAGAGTCACCTTATAGGCATTGATCATGACGAGAGCAGCATCATTGCGTGAATTGGGTTATTTGAATATAGTTGATTTATAGCGCATAAAGAATCGGGGAGTCTTGAGGGACTCGTGCCCGGACCCGTTGTAGATGTTGTCCAGGAGGTACTGGTAGGTGCGATCAGTATGGTACGATCGCACCTATCTTGAAAATCACACTGACGTACCAGAAGTTATCCAAAGCTTTCACTATATCAAGGAGATAATTCACGGTTATATAAGGAATTGTTCGTGGTCCTTAGAAACTTCTTCTCCTCCTCAACGACGGCTCTTAATCTATTAAGAATCATCATCTCTTAGGGCGAAGGGGTGGTGGAACTAGAATTAATTTTGAGAGTTCTCGTCAGCTTGTTGTATGCTATGGCAAAATCTCATCCAGCGATCTGTCCGATTTTTCGTCATGGAGTTCAGCAAGGCCTTCCAGAGTTATCTCCGGTTCCTTACCGACTTCATGTGATGAAAAGCGCAGTGCATCTCTCGTGAGCATTCCCAGACAGCATTGCGCAAGTGCTTGTTTATATGCAATGAAGCTGCCTGAGCCTGTTCTACCGTCTCTATAATCATCATCATGATCAACCCATTACCGGCTCACTACAGAGCACGGGTCTTCTTTCAATATGAGAAGGATCCGCACATGGCCAGTGTGGTGGACTATGGCCACCACGCTGGCCATGTGCGGATTGGCAGACTTCATACGACTTTGAGAACATTATGGAGAACTCTCAGGCGTGCAGGTTTCCTCACGATGTTTTCCTTCACCGTTGAAGCAAGTGATATATATATATTTTTTAAAACGCACATAACTGCGAAAAGTTAGAGGTGCGTGCCCGGATTCGAACCGCCGACCTCTGATTAGGATACTGACGCCCTAACCACTAGGCTATCACCGCTTCACATTTATGTGTATATATTTACGGTGAATTCATTAGTCAAATGGGCAAGTATGACTTTGTATTAATAATTATGTCTTTAAAATGTAAATATAATAGTCGGTTCAACACCCCGCAGAAGATTTTATTCTTGTGCAACATTATGCATAACTGGCTGTAGCCAGCGACTTCACCCGTATTTGATTTGGGTTGGGTTATTCTGGTCTACGAATTATATCATTCCGGACTCATTGCATGCATGCCACGTTGTATGATTTTATGTGTACACATTTTTTCGTTTTACACTTAGTTGTTTTTTTTAATTACACCTCTAGATATTGCAATTGAGATTGCAGGGGCCTGGTGGTAAGTGATGATGCCAACTGTTGGGATCCCTTAATTAATGCACGAAATTCGTACAGTTCTCTTAAAGAATAGAGGCCTAAGTGGAGAAACGACATTCATGCATGCACTTTTTTTGAAAGCCTTACCGGTTTACAGAGGTTGTACCCGCTTTGATAAGCGACCATACCATGCTTACCGGGGCGATTGCGACTTTTTACCATTTGCCCCATTACTAAAGCAGAGGTAACCGGATATTGTACCAGGCTAGCCTAGAATCAGTTTCTACGCGATATACTCCCCCGACCTAAGCGCTCCTCTCCGAAAGAGGAGACTTAAACATATCCTTCATGACCCTGACGATCAGATGACTTCTGACAACATACTCGTACCACCTACCACACAATCATACGCTACGCACCGTCTTCCCCGGCGAAGACGAGGTCCCCGCTATCATACGTCATCCGGACGTGGGATCCATCCACGGCCTCGGAGACGTACGGACCACTCACCGTCCAACCCCCCTGTTGTTGCCAAACGTCGCCAAAGCCGAGGTTCGGCCTCAAAGGAGGCGCCCTTAAGCAGACGTTCCCTTAGTTTCTTCGAGCCCTAGGGCTCAAAATTTCTTCTGGCAGAGCTTTTTTCTGAAGCTCACCAATCAGCCCGGTTACGCTGTGGCAATAGGGTTA
Organism: Lasiommata megera; assembly: GCA_928268935.1. Lineage (NCBI taxonomy): Eukaryota > Metazoa > Arthropoda > Insecta > Lepidoptera > Nymphalidae > Lasiommata > Lasiommata megera. The sequence continues at coordinate 16,425,216 of OV743313.1, read as the reverse complement.
GTACAGCTAATATAGACAGTCCGAAAAAAAATGTAAATAAAAATGCTACTGCAAACGTTTGGCTCTTTCTGTTCTGTGGTAGAATGGCGAAAGAGGAAAGACATTGCGAAATTCTTGGGAGCTTTTCTAGGATGCAGAATATCATCGGGCAAAAGTTCATCCAGATCGGTGTTTAGTGGTTGAGCCGATCAAAGTTAACAAACGAACAAAAAGACACACTTTCGCATTTAACTTATTAGTACGGATGGATAATTAATTCAATGTGCCATACGCCATTCGGACAAAATAAAAATAAAAACAGGTGGCCGTAAAGCAATTTATATTCTACTCGACATGAATCGAAGGAAATTTACTGTTTTTGACATATTGTATATCTATATGAATTCCACTTTAGCGGTACAGTTTAACGATGTTAATGAATGGGGTATGGGCTATTACTAACACTCCGTATATTACAGGTTGTTACACTGAGTGTACTAAGTTATGTATAATAGTGTTATGTATAATATTAGTATCTACATATGTATTTGCGAGTGGGTGCGGCAGATGTTGACTTGCCACAAAAATAAAAATAATATGTTTAGGCTCAGTTTTAGCCCCGACAGGTTAGAAAGTGGATCTAAAAATATTTTTTATTAATAAAATTATAATTTTTATTTATAAAAAGATGGAAGGAAATGAAAGGGGGAAAAGGATCAAATTTAAATTCTCTTCGCTTTTATTGTTGTTTAGACCAATTGTTTTTATGCTAGTTGTGATAGCCTATAAGTAAGTCTTAGCAAACCATATTATAAGCCTGCATCTTCATTATCAAAATATTTGTTTAAACCAGTGGGTAACAAAAATAAGCTCATTGTAGCTTATTTTATATCCATTCTAAGTCACCATTAATTAAAAAAATAAATGTGATATTCACGCGTCCTACTCGTTATCAAATATTAATCCATACATTTGTATTTATTATTTGCCACCCAGCTTTAATTTTAAAGCCGGGTGGTTTACATCTAGGTACCCGTGCGCCGCGCGGTACTATTTATGAAATAACGTATCGTTTTGAGCGATACCACTTGTTACTTAACGCGGGTTAAGCCCTTTTTTTATACACTACAAGTTAGCTCTTGACGGCTATCTCACCTGGTGGTAAGTTATGATGCTGTCTAGGTAAGATAGCAGCCCGCTACCTTACCTAGACAGCAGATTACCTAGACTTAGGCTGGTAACCTGTTAGGTGTATGGTAAACCCACGCTCCTAATTGGTTTCTACGCGACTGCTGCTGGAACGCTAAATCGTTTGGAAACACGTCTTTGTCGGTCGGGTGGTAACTAGCCACGGCCGAAGCCTTCCACCGTACAAAACCCTGTCGAAACTGGTTTTACTTTAAGAAAGTTGTAAATTTCACTGCAATGTGGTCGTGGATAATAATAAATCAGGCATAATATTTACAGCGCGTGTTCAATGTTTAATTAGCAATTTTTTTACAAAAACTAGTCAAGCAGCTGTACGTTTAGCAAATTGACATTAAGCGACCATGAAATGTCTTAATTAATTATTTCCTTTAATTAATTAACAAGCTGGTTACCGCCACTTTGTAGTCGTGGCCCGTATGTGACGTGGATGTGTGACAGCTGATGGCCTAATCAAATATGTATCCAGGAATCGTACATTTTTCCAGGAGAAAAATTATTCCAGATTCTTTCATAGTTATCTTATTTCGGAGTTATTTTTTTTTTGTTGTGTAGATTAGTACAGAGCGACTTTGATCGTACGAAAGCAGGTAGGCGATGAAGTAATTAAATTGTTACAATTACTAAATCAAGGAGGATACAAACCCCCTAATTGTTTTCTTTGTGTAGGAAACTATAAAAAAAACCGTTGAGATAAAGAATAGACGCCGTAGTTTTTACTGCCATTCTTTCTTTCATGCCATTCATTTTTTTAAAATAAATATATGGAATTTTTTGAAATGTTATGAATATTGAAAAAAAACCTTTTTAATAGAAAAAATTGCGGGAGCTTGTTTGTTGGTTTGCTGACTCTTTCCCTAATCCTTTGAATACGCAACACAACATTGGATAGTCGTTACTTTTGGCTTTGAGACAATTATCGGGCCCGTAAAACATATAGGTTTCTTTAAACCGGACATACGCAGATTAAAATATGCATGTCTGAGAGTTCTCCATAATGTTTTCTAAGGGGTCTTTAGTCTATCAATCAACACTCTGTCAGCCCAGGTGACTAAGATCAAAAGCCTATTGATGTTCAGAGGAGACTAGTTCTGGTGGGCCGGTATCCAGTTGATAATGAAGATGATGATAATGAAGAAGATGATGAAGTTTTAGGAAGCATAATACCTAGCAATTGCTTACATAAGTGATCTCAACAGTTATACTTGACTAGCAAGAAATTTAACTGCCAAATTACGAGGCTGTTGAGTTAGAGAGTAGGATTTAGTGAAAGTGTGTTTTGCAATATTATTAAATATTGTGAAATAGGTTCACAATATCAACTCGGAACAGCAGTGTCGTAGGTATTATAGAAGCACTAAAGTGAAAAAACGTGTTCAAGTACGGATTGGATTCACCCAGGGTTCCGTACTGTTACAGAATTTAAATTACTTTAGTCATCATCATGATCAACCCATTACCGGCTCACTACAGAACACGGATCTCCTCTCAATATGAAAAGGGTTTGGCCATAGTCCACCACGCTGGCCATGTGCGGATTGGCAGACTTCACACGCCTTTGAGAACATTATGGAGAACTCTCAGGCGTGCAGGTTTCCTTACGATGTTTTCCTTCACCGATTTCAATTTGATCCAGGAATACCAGCAGAATTCGTAGTCAAACAGCCTATCAGCGAGATAAACGAGGCCATTTCCTGTTTCCATTTGTTGTTATCTATGAACTAAATTATGTATTCGCATATTATATTATTAATAAGTGAAATAAAAGTAGATATAGAATAATTAGTTTTGTCTTTCCGGGGTGTTTTACGCTCGGATTAGAACCGGCATGGTAGCCAGACGGTAAAAATTATTTGCGTCAGTTTTTGCGGTCCGGTCTACAATTTGCTTCAGTATCGCTACCATGTGGGATTGATACAATCCGAACCAAAACTGAGTTATGCCGAACGGATCCAGACGTAGAAATTCTGCGAAGTTGTGCCCAACGAAGTCCAACTGAATATATATGGTAATGCTTCGGTTCGGTTTTATGTTTAACCAATTCTGCCGAAACATATGAACCGACTCGCCTAAGTATGAGGCTTAGAAAGCGCCAGCTATTGCTACTAGTATTTCTTGTTGGGTAGTTTCGATCGCACAACTTCGGTCGAGTAATTTCAGCTTCGTTTGTTTTTTTATACACACTTATTTTTGTCAACGCATTCTAAAGTTGGAGGTCCTGGGTTCGATTCCCGGCTCAAGTCTGGTCTGGTGGGAGGCTTCGGCCGTGGCTAGGTACCACCCTACCGACAAAGACGTTTCGCCAAGCAATTTAGCGTTCCTAATGATGGCGCGTAGAAACCAATTAGGAGCGTGGGTTTACCATACTCCCAACAGGTTAGCCCACTACCATCTTGGACAGCATCATCACTTACCACCAGATGAGATAGCCGTCAAGGGCTAACTTGTAGCGTATAAAAAAACACAACTTCAAAGGAACTCGCATATTGCCCCACGCCACTAAAGAGCGCTCTTTTACGCTCATCAAATCAAAATCAAAACCAAAATAGCTTTATTCATGTAAACCTATAACAGGCATCTATGAATCGTTCATGTACCTAGGTGATATATATTTTCGATTATTTCTATTCGTGAAGTGATGGTGATAACTATACTCGCCAACTTAAAACTAATCGCGCCCAAGTCTAAGAAGAAGCCCGCAAAAAACTATTTCACATAATCAATGAAATATTATAATTAGGTATGGAGTTATAGCAATTATGGGTGTTCTTTTTTTTTTTTCCGCTGGGAAATGCTTTTACGCATCCCCTCCGGAAGCGACGCAGGCAAGACTGCGCCGCTTCCGACGGGGTATGTGGGACTCCCCGGCGGCCAGTCTGGCGACCAGAATACCCACTAAAAACCAGCGATGCTCCTTCGCGTCGCCTGGTGGCTGGGTCACGGGAACACTGATTCACTCGACCGCGGCCCAGCCAGCGGCGTCCGCCGAGGCAGACCCTCCACGGGGGGCCTATATTGACCCCCGAGCTCCGTCCGAGGCGCGCCAGGACTATTGGACGCGCCTCCCGACCCGAGGATTAGGCTCGACGGGTGAGGATGCCTCTCATCCATCACCCGGAGCTCCTCGTCAGGGGGGCAGGCGGCGATCGTGCGCCCGTCGCCTGCGCCCCACCCTACGACGCCGGAGAGGGTGCGCGTCTGCGTCATTCTCCCGGCGCCGAATTATGGGTGTGACCCAAGCTTTTTTATCGTTTATATTTAAAATAATTTCGTAATAGGATTTTTCTATAACTTTCTGCTTAGTATTTTAATTTTAGTATTAATATTTAATAATTTATAATCTCGCTTTTTTGTATTTTTCTTTCTTTCTGAATTGTGATCTCTTATATACGTGTGGTTTATATGTTATTAAGTATTGATATATTTTTATAAGTCACGTCCGTGATCGTACCAACATACCAGGCTCCCACTGAAAACCAGCGCTGGGGCTGATGCTGAGTGGGTTGCCTTTATCTGATCATCTGTCTAATGCCAACTTATGTTACGTACGACTGTATGACTAAATTTTTTCTTTTATAAAAAAAGGGGGCAACATGTTCAAGTATGGATTGGATTCACCCAGGGTTCCGTACTGTTACAGAATTTTAATTACTTTAGTCATCATTATCATGACCAACCCATTGCCGGCTCACTGCAGAACACGGGTCTCCTCCCAATATGTAAAGGGTTTTGGCCATAGTCCACCACGCTGGCCATGTGCGGATTGGCAGGCTTTACAAGCCTTTGAGAACATTATGGAGAGCTCTCAGGCATGCAGGTTTCCTTACGATGTTTTCCTTACGGGTTGCCTTTATTTGGTCATCTGTCTAATGCCAAACTATGTTACGTACGACTGTATGACTGAATTTTTTCTTTTATAAAAAAGGGGGCAACATGGAGCGCTCTTTTTACGTGCAATGGCTTGTACTACCGTGCCAGCTGCGGTCTCAACTTACGTGCTTGACGGCGACGCTATCAAGTGACACGGAAATCATTGACAAAACAATATATTTTTTTATTCTTTCAATTCAATCTATTGAGACGATCCATTACTTCCAGACCCCGTGTTACGGCGGTGTTGCGTTACATACAAACTAGTATTTCTCCCCGTAATCGGGCGTCGCGTTTAATGGATCATCATCATCATGATCAACCCATTGCCGGCACGCTACAGAGCACGCGTCTCCTTTCAATATGAGAAGGGTTTGGCCATAGTCCACCACGCTGGCCATGAGCGGATTTGCACACTTCATACGCTTCGAGAACATTGTGGAGAACTCTCGGGCATGCCGATTTCCTCACGATGTTTTCCTTCGCCGTTGAAGCGTAATGCATATTATCAATTAAACCAAAATAAATTAAATAGAGACAATCGGTGTAGCAAAATAGATCAAGACACCACTCTCATCATCATCATCATCATGATCAACCCATTACCGGCTAGTGAGCCGGTAATGGGTTGGTTGGTTGGTAGTGACAGAGCACGGGTCTTCTCTCAATATGAGAAGAGTTTGGCCATAGTCCACCACGCTGGCCATGTGCGGGCAGGCGTGCAGATTTCCTCACGATGTTTTGTGATAATCTCAAGTGATATTTTTTAATGCTTAAAAACGCACATAACTCCGAAAAGTTAGAGGTGCGTGCCCGGATTCGAACCGCCGACCTCTGATTAGCAGGCTGACGCCCTAACCACTAGGCTATCACAGCTTAACACCACTCTCACTTAGTGGTAAATGATGATGCCTACAAAGGAATAGTTTCTACGGGACATCCTACCGGAATGCTATCCCGCTTGTCTGCACGTCTTTGTCGGTAGAGTGGTAACTAGCCACGGTCGAAGCCGTCTACCAGACCAGACCCTACTCGGGGATCGAACCCGGAACCCCCAACTTTACACTGCACGCGCTGTGCCTGGGAGGTGTCAAATACACATGTATTTAAATATTTACATATGCAATATTTATATATATTAAACCTCAGTAAACCGACATAGCTCAGCGAGTTGCGAAGTTGAAGTGGCAATGGGCGGGGCACATAACTCGGAGAACCAATGGACGTTGGGGTCCAAAGGTGCTGGAATGGCGACCTCGCACCGGTAAACGTAGCGTTGGTTGACCCCCAACAAGGTGGACCGACGACATCAAACGAGTAGCAGGGAGCCGCTGGATACAAGCGGCCCAAGACCGTGGCCATTGGAAATCCTTACTAAAGACCTATGTCCAGTGGACGTCTATAGGTTGAAATGATGATGATGATATGTGAGTTTGTTTATAATATAGCGGTGAAATATATAGTACTATCGTATACGTGTATAGATTGCTACTTATTTCGGATTGCGGTTTGACAGACAAACAGACACAGAATATACGATATTACCTAAGTACGTTTTAAACTCTAAATAAATACATTTTTATAATACATATCATTAAGAGCTATGCTACGCTCTAAGGAGTTGGGACGCGCGATTAGATTTCAAACAAAAAGTCTTCTGGAAATGAAATAGATCAGTTTCATTCATGTACCTTTTTTTTACTCTTCTAAGGAGTTTTCCGTAAAAGAGGAAAAAAATGAGATCGGTATTTATTATCTATAATAATGTCATAAATGCAAATGTATGTTTATTGGTTTGTCCTTTATTATTAGGTACCTTGCAAGCTTCACAAAGGTGTTTGAAGTCTGCCAATCCGCACATGGCAAACTCTTACCATATTGAGAGGAGACCCGTGCTTTGTAGTGAGCCGGCAATGGGTTGATCATAACGATGATGATTAGGTACCCTATTACCAAGCTTTCTCTGTCCATCTACCAGTCTGTCTGTATATCGGCAATTGTAATAGTTAGACAACTGAAATTTTCGCAGAATGTGTGCAATGTCGCTCTGTATAAATTCAATAAAAAAAAATAAAGGTGTTTTTTGCTAGATCAACAAGGTCAAAAATATATATAATGTTCCATATCAGCTGTGACCGGCGGTCTCTCGCGTCGTTCCTTTTTCTAAGTGAATACGGGATTAAAATATAGTCTATGTCACTCGCTGATAATGTAGCTTTTCAATGGTAAAGGAATTATCACAATAGGGTCAGTACTACCGGAGATTACCCCGAACATACAGACTGACAAAATTTACTTCTTTATAACATATAAGGATAGATTGTACCATGGTATGGAAACTTTCATGTGCAAGGACTAGACTCTCCATGCTGGTCTTATGTACAGCAACAGAGCAACCGATTGACATGTTTTATACAGATTTGTATTTTTCTTTCACTGGAATTTTCACTTCTAATATTTTTTGTAGATAAAATGCTTTTTTGGCCAAAAGAACACGTAGGCAAAGCCACGTATAGAGCTAGTTAATATGTATCTAAATAGGACATTGTATTTTAGAAAACTTTTGATATGCGGTAAAAATAACTTGATGAAATAAGTAGGTAGTACTAACCTACCTTACAATAAAAAAACTTCATTGATATTTTAATTTAACTAGCTAATCCTCACGGTTCCGACCGCGTTAACTAAAAGTTGTAATGTAATGTTATTTAGTATAATGTGAGCCACGTAGTAACTTAAACGTAAACTCCTACTAACCTACTAAACTAATTTTATTTTTCATTATTTCCTGAAGGTTAATCTACATAATAAGATTGTCTATTGATATTTCTGCCTAAAGATCAATTCGATTTGTCAAAAACATCAAAACTGTAGGAAAAAGTCCGTGGAATAAAACTGTTAAACGTACACACAAGCGTATACACAAGCGAGTAGTGTATAATGCCTTTCTCTTGCTCATCTTTAATTATTTCTATTTCTATGTAATTTTTTTATTTTAGTTGATAATTTGAATTACGATTTTTAATATTTTACGTAATTTATTATTTACTAAAATATTGAATTTCCTAAATACTTTCCTGTACTTAAAAAAAAACTAATCAGCAAAATTTAAGAGAATAATAATATAATAGTTTAAAAAACTAAAAAAACACGCTACTGCACGCATGCGTAGTTCGCGCACTAGCTCTGTCTCTCTTACTCGCATGCAAAGGATGCGGAAAGAAATTAATTAATCCTGGCGAATCTAATTAGGATAATCGGATATTTTGATCGGATTATTGCATTGTCATCGACCTTTGACAGGTGTGCAAAGTTTGAATCAAATCTGATCGTTCAAAGTAGGGCAAAATCGAGCTCAAAGGAGTCGGTTACAAACAAACAAACAAACAAACAAACAAACAAACAAACATACATACATACAGGTGAAGCTAATAAAAGCGTGTTAAAAATCAAGAAAACCTACATAAAATTGAGCACGATTTTTTTTAGCAAATTGTGTCGGTTCTACATTAGCCGAAGGAACTTCGTTCCTACCTGGTGTCCCACGACACCACATTTTTTTTTATCTTGTGTTGTTACAGCGGCAATAGAAATAAACGTTTTGAATGGAACCCTGAAAATATTTATTATAAATTTTATGTTGATTCTTTTTTTGGAATAGGTAATATTGTATGTAACCTAGAATCTGTAATAAATTATTATTTTTATAAAAATAAAAAATAATAACTGAAATGTTTACTGGTTGCATGTCGTGTGTAATTCAAGTAAGTCTCGCAGTATATGGTTTCTATTCAGATCGAGTTACATAAAATTTACCTTTATAATATTATTATTTATTCAAAGGCGAAATATTTATACGTTTTAAGGAAACGAGAGTTTAACCAGAAAGGTTTATATTTATATATTTTTAATTATCTGTTGGTATTTATTTATTATTATATTATTATTATATTATCTATTACTTTTATATATATACATTTACTTTTTTTTTTGTTCGTGCGCCTACCATTAGTTTTCATAATGTACCAAGGTTGACTGGTGGAGAATGCTTTTAGCATTAAGTTCGCCTTTTTGTACAGTTTTATTATTTTTTTATTTTTTTATATTTTATACAGCCGCATGTATATATTATGACATTAATAAAACCTAAGAAAAATGCATTTTATTTAATAGACAATGATAAAACTTAAAACTAGGTGGCTCAGATATGCACGATTCCATTTCAACCAATGTAAAGAAAATATTAAGAAAAAAAATTAAATAACTTTTTAAAAAATGAAGTTTTACAGCTCACATCACTGATTGTTCACACCAAAGAGTAATATATGAAATGTTTTCCTCAATAACTTTGCCATGTTTATTCTTTTGTATAATATTTACAGACCATAAACTACAAATAAACATTGTGTAAGGTGATAAATAATTATAACACATGCTAATTGCTATTTTTAGTATCTAGGATTTCTAGATAGATAAGTTCAATTTGGAGTAGCGTTGCAATGTAAAACAGAAAAAGTGAATAAAAAAGAATAATCGAAGCGGTGATAGCCCAGTGGTTAGGGCGTCAACCTCCTAATCAGAGGTCAGCGGTTCGAATCCGGGCACGCACCTCTAACTTTTTGGAGTTATGTGCGTTTTTAAACAATTAAAATATCACTTGCTTCAACGGTGAAGGAAAACACCGTGAGGAAACCTGCACGCCTGAGAGTTCTCCATAATGTTCTCAAAGGCGTGTGAAGTCTGCCAATCCGCACATGGCCAGCGTGGTGGACTATGGCCAAACCCTTCTCATATGGAGAGGAGACCCGCGCTCTGTAGTGAGCCGGTAATGGGTTGATCATGATGATGATGAATAAAAAAATGATCTAACCATATAAAAAAGAAATATTAGAGAGAATGCAATACCGTTTTACATTACTCTGGTGGGAGGCTTCGGCCGTGGCTAGCCACGTGGTAACTAGACGACCCTCCGACAAAGATGTGTCGCTAAGCGATTTAGCGTTCCGGCATGATGTCGCGAAGAAACCAATTAGGAGCGTGGGTTTACCATACTCCTAACTGGTCAGCCCGCTACCATCCTATATAGCATCATCACTTACCATCAGGTGAGATAGCCGTCAAGGGCTAACTTGTAGTGTATAAAAAAACATTAATTATTTAATATCTTTAGATACTATTAGTATATTATTATTAGTGTGAAGTCTGCCAATCCGCACATGGCCAGCGTGGTGGACTATGGCCAAACCCTTCTCATATTGAGAGGAGACCTGTGCTCTGTAGTGAGCCGGTAATGGGTTGATCATGAGTTGATGGTTTCATGGTTGATATTATTTAATCTAAATAATCAAATAAAATATATTATAAGTTAAACATCTAAATCATATAATAGGTTTTGTAAAATATAAACAGGCAGTTTTGTTCGCTACCCTTAGCCATTGGCTTAATAGCAAGAGGTGTATTAGCGAGACTCCAACGCTTACAAGTTACGGAACTATTCCATGCTATAAAAACAAGTCACTGCATCGCGTTTGTCTGTTTGTATATGCCATCGATTCAGATTTTTTTTTTTTATTCACCACAAGTTAGCCCTTGACTGCATCTCACCTGATGGCAAGTGATGATGCGGTCTAAGATGGTAGCGGGCTAACCTGTTAGGGGTATGGTAAACTCATACTCCTAATTGGTTTCTACACAACATCGTGCCGGAACGCTAAATCGCTTGGCGACACGTCTTTGTCGGTAGGGTGGTAACTAGCCACGGCCGAAGCCCCACCAGATCAGACTCGAGCCGGGAATCGAACCCAGGATCTCCAACTTTAAAATGCAACAGCGCACGCGCTGCGCCACGGAGGTCGTCAAAACGGATTTCCATATGGTTTTGATCAATGCAAAGAATGATTCATGAGGTTTTGATTTCACTATTTTATGCGAATGACTGAAATATACGTTGAAGATGGAAAAGTCACGCTGACTGGGAACTTTCTTCTGTAGTAAAAAGATCTTTTAAACTGTATTACGCTTTTATCTATTATACATTCTTTTATTACATTATACGTATAACCTTCTACGTAATAGGCTGTTAAGACATGAACCATACATTTAGGCCATATGTTTATACTCTGCTATTCTAAACGGGTAGTTTAAAATAAATCTATGTCTAATGTATGCGTTACTCTGAATGTATCATCCTACTAAGATTTAACGAGTCACTTAGGAAAACTGCGTAAATACAAATGGCGTAGGTACGCAATAAATCTCCCTTAACCTTAAGGATAGAAAACATCAAGCGACTTGTAATTAGGCGGCTCGGTTGTACAAAAGCGTCTATTCAGGATTCTAAAAAAGAGATGCCCAACTATGGACATCTTTTCTCATCAGTGGAAATGATGATGATTATTTTTTTTGAATCACCACTAAGTTTAACATTATTCTCGTACCATTTATCGTATGAGAAGAATATAAAACATTCTTATCTTAGATGTCATATATGTAAACCTTTTAAGATTCTCAAATTCAAATTCAAAATAATCTTTATTCAAATAGTCCTTTAAAAGGCGCCTTTGACGCGTCAATAATTTACATAGTAGTGATTTGATGGTGATAACTAGATTCGTAAACTTAAGCTATGATGGGTTCCAAACGCGCCCCGGTCTAAGAAGAAGCCCACAACAAACTAAGTAATGGTGATAACTAGATTCGTAAACCAGTATAACTTTTTGACGACCTCCGTGGCGCAGCGCGTGCGCTGTTGCATTTTAAAGTTGGAGGTCCTGGGTTCGATTCCCGGCTCGAGTCTGGTCTGGTGGGAGGCTTCGGCCGTGGCTAGTTATCACCCAACCGATAAAGACGTGTCGCCAAGCTGTTTAGCGTTCCGGCACGATGTCGCGTAGAAACCAATTAGGAGTGTGGGTTTACCATGCCCCTAACAGGTTAGCCCGCTACCATCTTAGATTGCATCATCACTTACCATAAGGTGTGATTGCCGTTAAGGTCTTGTAGTGGATAAAAAAAAACCACAAGAGAAATGTTAACCGATGTTACCAGGGTGCACCGGCCCGAATGCTGGCTCTTCTTCCTAGACGAATAAAAATGGACCCACAGCACTCGAGCACCCGTGGAGGTTGTCCGACCGGGCACCCCTGTTTTTTTTCACCTAAGTTAATGCAAATGCAAATATTTAGCTAGTTTTCTCATATTAAATAGACTGGATACATTAATTACAATTTTGTCGAATATTTAGTAACTCTAGTTTAATATCATGATCAACCCATTACCGGCTCACTACAGAGCAAGGGTCTTCTCTCAATATGAGAAGGGTTTTGCCATAGTCCACCATGTGCGGGTTGGCAGACTTCACACGCCTTTGAGAACATTATGGAGAACTCTCAGGCGTGCAGGTTTCCTCACGATGTTTTCCTTCACCGTTAAAGCAAGTGATATTTCTTTTTTTTTAAAAGCACATAACTCCGAAAAGTTAGAGGTGCGTGCCCGGATTCGAACCGCCGACCACTGATTAGGAGGCTGACGCCCTAACCACTAGGCTATCACCGCTTCAAGTTTAATATATAAATTTCAATTCAATAGATCAATATTTCGAATTAATAATCTCACCTACTCGTAAATATACAGTATAATTGGGGTAATCTTACAATGTTTGCTTCTTACCTTCATAATACTGCATACCTGTTTATGTTGACATGTGAGAAACGCTGTTCGTTCGTTTCCAGTACAATGGATCTCGTCTAGAGTTGATAAGGTATCTATAGTAATCTATGTATTATAATGCAATAATGCAGCATTAGCTTATCTAATGCAGTGGAATTCTTCACTGTTGTTATACGTATTACCTATATCTCACCAGCGTCTGCACGTGACTTAGTTCGTTCAAAGGTTTCCAAGCTATTTGTGCTGGAAATTTCACTAAGATCGTTTCAAATATTTTGTTCTTGTACCATTATTATAAACAGTAAGTAACATCGCTGTAGAATTAATATTAAGTAAGTAGTATACGGGGCTGGACTTGGACTGGGAGTCTTCGGCCGTGGTTATATACTACCCCACCGGCAAAGACGTGTCGCCAAGCGATTTAGCAACACAATATCGCATGAAAAACTTAGGAGTATGGGTTTAACATACACCTAATAGTTTAGCCCGCTACCATCTTAGGCATCATGCATCATCACTTACCATTAGGTGAGATTGCCGCCAAGAGCTAACTTGTAGTGTATTAAAAAAATAAAATGTGATTAGATAGTGTTTAAGTTTAAGTAAGAAAGAAAGAGAAAGGTGTAAGAAACCATCGGGGGAAATGTGCCTGAGAGATCTCCATTATGTTATCGCAGGTATGCTACAGTACTTCTCGGCAAAAGAAGGATTCCAACCGTGGCCCACCACGCTGGCCACGTGCGGATTGGCAGACTTCACACGCTTTTGAGATCATTATGGAGAACTCACAGGCATGCAGGTTTCCTCACGATGTTTTCCTTTACCGTTGAAGCAAGTGATCTTTTAATTGCCTTCAAACGCACATAACTCCGAAAAGATAGAGGTGCGTGCCCGGGATCGAACCCCCGACCTCTGATTAGGAGGCCGACGCCCTAACCACTAGGCTATCACAGCTTCTTCAATAGTTATATAATGAAAGTTAATTTTCAGGCAAGGTGAACTCCCTGTTCGGGTTGGCGGAAGCGATGATGCCGCTAGTGTACGGCCCACTGTACTCTAGAGTCTACATGGCCACCTTGAACGTGTTGCCCGGAGCAGTCTTCCTCCTGGGCGCTGCTATGACCGTCCCGGCGGTGGCAATCTTTTGGTAAAGTATTTTTCCTTATTTTATAACTCATCATCATTATCATCATCATTTCAACCGATAGACGTCCACTGCTGGACATAGGTCTTTTGTAGGGAGTTCCAATGGCCACGGTCTTGGGCCGCTTGCATCCAGCGGCCCCCTGCGACTCGTTTGTTGTCGTCTCTCCAACTTATTGGGGGTCGACTAACGCTACGTTTACCGGTACGGGGTCGCCATTCCAGCGCCTTGGGACCCCAACGTTCATCGGTTCTCCGAGCTATATGCCCCGCCCATTGCCACTTCAACTTCGCAACTCACTGAACTATATCGGTAGCTTTGGTCCTTCTACGGATCTCTTCATTTCTGATTTGATCCTCCAAGCATTTTATAACTAGGATAAGTTAATTTGCATGCGGAGTTTGCCTGTAAGTGGCGAAGCATTCAGATAAGGTACTGAATCTTGTACTATATATTTTTTTCCGGACTGTCTATTAGCTGTGCTAGCCCTGTTGGTTGCCACAGCGTAACCGGGCTGTTTGGCGAGCCTCGGAAAGAAATTCTGCCAGAAGAAATTTTGAGCCCTAGGGCTCGAAGAAACTAAGGGAACGTCTGCCTAAGGGCGCCTCCTGTGAGGCCGAAGTTCGGTTTAGGCGACGTTTGGAATAACGGGGGGGTCGGACGGTGAGTGGTTTGTACGTCTCCGATGCCGTGAATGGAGCCCACGTCCTGATGATGTAAGATAGCGGGGACCTCTTTTTTTTTCTTTTGGAAATGTTTGGCTGTTGGCGAACTAAATAAATTAAAAAAAAAGGCTTACAAATAGGTATATAGGAGAAAACGTCTTCATTAATATCAATGTAGCTAATATAATAATGTATTTTCTTAGACATTAGATTAAGGAGAAAATACGAGGGGTTTTCTCCTCAACATAATTAACCTACATTGCCAATAACATACTAATAAAATGACAAACAAAATAAACATAGAATAAAATAAACTAATAGATCCGTACATACATAAACGTATCTACTTTAAGTAATTACTTAGATAACAGCGAAGACACAGTAATGTTCGTCTTTATTGAAAAAGAAAATAACTGTTAACTGCATTTTAATTATATACAGTGATTCTTTTTAATAAGAATTCCATTCCACAGATTAATACCACGTTAAGGGAACATATTATATTAAACATATACTATTAGTCTCATCATCATCATCATCATGATCAACCCATTGCCGGCTCACTACAGAACACGGGTCTCCTCTCAATATGAGAAGGGTTTGGCCATAGTCCACCACGCTGGATTGGCAGACTTCACACGCCTTTGAGAACTTATGGAGAACTCTCAGGCGTGCAGGTTTCCTCACGATGTTTTCCTTCACCGTTGAAGCAAGTGATTTTTTTTTTTTTTTTAAAAACACACATAACTTCGAAAAGTTAGAGATGCGTGCCCGGATTCGAACCGCCGACCTCTCATTAGGAGGCTGACGCCCTAACCACTGGGCTATCACCGCTTACTGGGCTATCACCGCTTACTGGGCTATCACCGCTATTAGTCTCATTCAACAGTTAATCAACTAAAAGTCTACAGAAGTAAACTAAGGTAAAATTCATGTCGATGCAAAGTGTAGTCAGACCCGTGAACTGAGGGCTCCGTCCATAGAAGGACTATAAGAATATTAAATCCCGTAATTTTTCATGTTAAGCATAAAATTAAAATACAAGCATTAGTAGACACTGTACTAAGAATAAAGATATGACAGTCCGATAGACGAAGTCCTCCCACACAAAGAGGCGAGCGCTTTGGATTTATACGAAGGAGGTCCAGGGTATGATTCCCGGCATTAGAGAATTAATGTTGACTGAATTTTCTCGGGTCTGTAGTAGTAGATACAACCCTATTGACAAATACTTACCGCCAAGCTATTGAGCGTTCCAGTACGATGCCTAGTACATATACATATATGTACGAGTAGTAAATATATATATATTTACTAGCTATTGCCCGCGACTTCGTCTGCGTAGAATTGCTGATTTCCGGTGAGATTGAGGTTTGCCCTGCTTCAGAAAGTAACCTACAGGTTACTTTCGTGTTTCTAAATCATAAAACATAGGACTTGCATACAAACTTCAAACCCTTTACCCCCTTCGGGGTAGATTTGGATGAAAAAAAATTTAACCTTGTACTTACGCCCTAAAAGAAACCTATTTTCAAAATTTCAAGCTTGTAGACTTCATAATAAAAAATAAGCAAAAACTACCATCCCCTATTTTACCATCCTTAAAAGGTAATATTTAAAAAAAAAATTATATACGTGTTTTTTATTTATTATTATTAATTTTAATGCAAATTTTTGTGTCTCTAACTCTAAAAGCAAAGAAATTTCATACAAACTTCCAACCCCTATTTTACCATCTTAGGGGTGGAATTTCCAAATATCCTTACTTAGCTGACATCTCTTAACTATCAACTACCTACTTGCTAAATTATAGCTTTATACGTACAATAGTTTTTGATATCTCGTGTTTAATCAGTATGTAAGTATGTAAGTGACCTTTCGCTTTTATATATATAGATATAGATTAGAGTTTAATTCAACTGCGAAATACCCCAGATGGGTTAGCCGCTAACATTTTAGACGGCATAATTACTTACCACCATGTTAGATTCTATTCAAGAGCTAACTTATAGAGTAATAATAAAAAGACAAACATCACGTTGAGATTCTTGTTTTCGTGATTTTGGTGCGGAATCCTAAAATTTTTATTTATTTACAATGTTATTTAAATATTTAATCTGCATTACTTGGTAATTGCACCTGTTTTTTATAATGATGGTAGTGACCAGATAATAATGCCTATGTTGTTGTACTTTTTTTTTGTACTTTTATATTATATATATATGCGTAAACTTGTTTCATGTAAGTGTGTATGTGTGTCTTTGTTATTCTTTAACGCCGGAACTAGTAAAGCGCACCGTAACCGTAACTTTGCTTTATATGCTATAATTTTGAATGGAGATGGGCGTTTATCTTGAATTAACACATAGGCTACTCCTTATAGGCGGAAAATGTATGTTTCAATAGATTGATATGTTCGGAAATGGAACAAAAACGGGAAGTGGTACAAGAATGAGAAAATCTTCAAATACAAAGATTGCTTATAACGCATATAACGTTGCTTATTATGTATTTACCTACGGTAAAAAAAGAAGTAGGGTGTTAGGTCTGGGAGACTGCGGCCGTGGCTAGTTACCACCCTATCGACAAAGCGTTCCGGCACGATGTCGTGCAGAAACCAATTAGGAGTATGGGTTTTCCATACCCCTAACAGGTGAGCTCGCTACCATCTTAGACTGCATCATCACTTAACATCAGGTTAGATTGCCGTCAATGGCTGACTTGTAGTGGAAAAAAAAACAATTGAGAAATTACAGGTTTCTTTCGTAAAATTCATAAACAAGTGAAATTACTTACATAGATAGCTTTTTTCCAGAGTGCCAAAGAGTATTAATTTACGTACGGTATATTTAGTCTGCGCACGCGGATAAAGACCACCTGGAAGCTGAAAGACCATGCTGGAAGTGTGGAAGTGGAAATTGTGTAAAAGAAGTAACAGTCGCAATTAAACTGTTCAAGGGCATAGGTATTTAACTGTGAAGCCGTGCATACTGCGTAGGGACCAAAGTGCTTTCTTTTATTCCAATGAACCACTTCTCTAGTGCTTTTTCAGGTTAACAGGTATCTTATGTCCACCTTCAAGATGTATAATAAATACGTGCAAGGTGTGGAACTCACTTCCAGCATCCGTGTTTCCAGCCACGTATAACCTTAGTTCCTTCAAGGGAAGAGTGAATAGGCATTTTCTAGGCAAGCGCGCTCCAACCTAGACCTAATCAGTGCTTTTTGGTACTAATTGTAGTCAAGCGCAAACCTATCTAAAAAAAAAAATTATTTAAGTTTAATTAACCTAATAGGCTAATAGGTATTATATTAGTAACGAAAGATAGATCTACATACGAAACTTAGAAAAAGAAAATGAATTTTACACAGTATTAAAGAATTTTTTGTTGGAGAAGTGTAAACGACACTGTAAACGATTTTTTAAACGATGCAAGTAAAAAATAAATGTAATCGGTCTGTCTACTACGGTCGATTCCAGACCAAGTCGCAACACCCAAACTGGGTATGTGTACACAATATGCAACGAAAAAAATAAATGAATAGATCTAGATTATAGACAATAGATTCTACTTGTATAGTAAGTAAAAGTCAACCGCGTTGGAAAGGCGTGGAAGGTATATGCTCTAAACCCCATTTGTATAAGAAACCTATTCTCAGCAGAAGGCTGACCACTGACCAGCACGTGCGAAGCCGGCGAATTTGTCATTGAAAAAAAAAAAAATGGCTGTTACCTGACCTCCACAACCGGTTGGGTATTGACGAGTTGTTTAGAATAATTATTATTTATCACGACTCTACATCGCAAAATATTATCAGTGTAGAGAAGGTTTCCTTATTTTTTGAGACCTAGGTATGTTGCGTAACAATTATCGAGGCAGTGCGTGCGCTGTCGCATTGTAAAGTTGGTGGTCCTGGGTTCGATTCCCGGTAAAAGATACAAAAGATGTGTCGCCAAGCGATTTAGCGTTCCAGCACGATGTCGCGTAGACACCAATTAGGAGTGTAGGTTTACCACTTCAGTTTTTATCACGACAGTTTCATCATTTACCACCAGTTGAGATAGCTGTCAAGGGCTTACTTGTAGTGTATAAAAAAACAAAAGATAGATTCATGAATATTACAATTCACAAATGTGAATTGTAGTCAAATATTTAAAATAATTCTTACAATTCACATTTGTGAGAATTGTAAGAATTATTTTTAAATTGTAAGAGTCTTGTGAGGCTTGACAAAGTTATGAGTTTTTACAATATCTTTGCTTAAAGTACGCTTTATAGATATAAAAGAAGGATAAACAGCGTATAAATAGGGAGTACTATTTATTAGACTATTTTATTTTTACAACTTGTACTGTATATATGTATGTTTAGTAGCAATTTGTAATGATAATAATTTAATTCTTTCTTCTTCTTAGTATCTATTTGAAGGTTCGTTATAAGAATTTTACTAATAATATTTTTCTTTTTTTTTTTATAATATTTTCACTAATTTACTAGCTGTTATTGCACGTAAAAAACAGCTTATTTAGGTAAACGAAAAAAAAATACACTTTTTTTGTAGATTTTTGGAGACAACATCCTCGCGGCCTACAGTCGTATTAAAATTTCATCACAAATCTAACAAAAGTTTCGGAACGCCTTAGTACACAAACACGCAAACAGTGTTTGGTTTTTATATATATCGTATCCCCTTTAAGATGGCACGCGTCCATTTATGAATGCATCATTGCCTACCATAAAGTGAGATAAGAGAGAACTTGTTTTAGTAAAAAATGGTCTGTCACCTGAGCGCCGCAACCGGCTAGGTTTAACGAGTTATTTGGAATAATTATTATTTGGACTCTCAAGTTTATAATGTTTGGTCGGTGTATTGTGACTTTTTCGTTTATTTAAAAGCTTTATTGCGCAACAATTAGACGCGGTTGTGCAAAAAGTATCCGACCTGCAATGGCCATATTAAGTTATTTGAGCTTGGGATGGGGGAGGTTTTGACTGATTTTTTTAAAATTCAAATTCAAATAATCTTTATTCAAATAGTCCTTTAAAAGGCACTTTTGATGTGTCAATAATTTACATAGTAGTGATTTGATGGTGATAACACCATTCGTAAACTTAAAACTAAAGCTATGAGGGTTCCAAACGCGCCCCGGTCTAAGAAGAAGCCCACAACAAACTTAGCCGGGTTTTTTTTCGTTATCACCATCTCACATAATCAATAACAAATTATATTACCTATGTAGGTACACCCAAGCTTTTTTAGCTAGCTTATTTATATAACCCTTAATTTAGTAATATGATTTTTCTACACGTTCGTTTTATAAAATATATATATCGAACGGGCAGATGGGAACTTGATGGTATGTGATTACCCACGCCCGTCTGCACCAGAGGAACCGCCTATGCGAAACCGGCTGAAGGAATAATGAAAATACACTTTATTGTACACCACACAAACAGAGGAAATACAAGACAGTAAAGAAAAAACACAAAGAATAGAAGTTCTTTAGCTTTTGCCGCCTTTTGTATGTATGGTAGTAACTAGGTGATCTAGGAAATTGATCCCGAGACCTCCCACTTTATAAAACTTTGGGAGTTCGTTCGAACCGAACTACAGAGGTCATCGAAAATACCTTCCAGTGTAGGGGTTTTCGGTAGTATAAATGTTTGTCCTTTATGTTCTTTAGGACCCAAATACACAATATATAAATAAAACCAAAGACACAAAGGATTGTGTCTCGGGTTTTTTTATATACACAACTACTTAGCCCTTGACGGTTATCTCACCTGGTGATAATGCAGTCTGAGATGGTAGCGGGCTAACTTGTTGGGGGTATGGTAAACCCACACACTTAAATGGGTTTCTACGCGACATCATGTCGGTAGGTTGTTAACAAGCCACAGCCGAAGCCTCTCACCAGACTTGAATCGACCAGAGGAATCGAACCCAGGTCCAACTTTATAATACGACAGCGTACGCACTGCGCTACGGAGGTCATGAAATCTTTTCGCTGGCCGAAAATATCGTCTGTGTTGATCACGTTATTGGACACTAGCTGCTGCCCTCGACTTTGCCTACGGTTACTGTTTTTATCGGTTTTAAAAATTCCTGTGGAATGAGCAACGTTATTGTAATTGAAGATTTTACCATGTATCACCTCTTGTGTCAAAAAATCAGTATTTCACAAATCCCGCGGGAACTATGTATTTTCCCGGGATGAAAAGTAGGTAATTTCTTAATCCAGGGTATATTTTATCTTCGTTAAAAATATCAGCAAAATTGGAAAAGCAGTTTCTGCGTGAAGCAGTATCAACCATACGGAAATACAAACTTTCGCATTTAAATATATCTATACAATATCATGATCAACCCATTACCGGCTCACTACAGAGCACGGGTCTCCTTTCAATATGAGAAGGGTTTGGCCATAGTTCACTACGCTGGCCATGTGCGGATTGGCAGACTTCGCACGCCTTTGAGAATATTATGGAGAACTCAGGCGTGCAGGTTTCCTCACGATGACTTGCTTCACCGTTGAAGCAAGTGATATTTTAATTGTTTAAAATATAGGTACAATTAATTAAACTTAAACAGAACTATCTCCCAGTCTACCCTTTGTATGTAAGAGATAAGTATTGGGCGCCCTTAGCAAAGTGAGATTTATAAATAAACAGCGTATATATGACTTAGTAAATAAGATAAGGTAATTATGGCTATATTAATACACATTACGCTGTATAGATAGATAGATAGAATAACTTTATTGCAACAATACACAAAGAAACAAAATAGGAAAGAAAACCCAAAAATACTAAAAATAGTGTTGGGTGCAAAGGCGGCCTTATCAATTAGAATAAATACTTTTACTAACCAGAGAAAATTTTAAAACTATATCTCTATCTTGAAATGATAGTCATTGGTAGATGTTGAATATAAACCAATATCCTTTTATGATGTCATCATCATCATCATTTTCATAATATATTATGTCATTATTGTCACATGATGATGATGATGATGGGCACAGGGATCCACTACTCGTACAGACACTGTGCTGCCCCAATGTGGGTTTAAGTGATTTATCGATGATTATCACACAATCTTGATTGCTTAACAAGCTTAACAATCTCCCCGAGGTAAAAAATTTCCACAGGTGTACCTATTGAGATTTAAAAAAAAAACAGTGATTTCTGGTGCGACCTGGGAATCAAAGCCAGGACCTCGTGATCCGTTGAACATGCTATATGAACACACTTTTATACACCACACATCCTCATCATGATCAACCCATTACCGGCTTACTACAGAGCACGGGTCTCCTCTCAATATTAGAAGGGTTTGGCCATAGTCCACTACGCTGGCCATGTGCGGATTGGCAGACTTCACACGCCTTCGAGAACATTATGGAGAACTCTCAGGTGTGCAGGTTTCCTCACGATGTTTTCCTTCACCGTTGAAGCAAGTGATATTTTAATTGTTAACACCACACAAAACTACAGAATTCATTTTAACCGATACAATGAGTTGTATACAATTTGGCGGCCTTGTCTCTACATAGCGATCTCTCCAGGCAAAAAACACGCGGCTACGAGAAAGAGGAAGGTGATGCATAATATATACACATACGAACATAAATATTCATAATTTATTTCCAAATAAATATATAAAACATATACATACATTTAAATAACCAAATTGATATATATATACTATATGATAAAACATTCAAGAAAAGTATTTATGTTATAAATATACATCACCAAATTAAAAAATGGCGGAGCGAGTTGGAAACACGCGAAGGATTCCGTTTTTATAGCGGCAATAGGAATACACTTGCGGCGTAGATTTTAACCGCTGCTGATTAATCATATAAAATATATATATATATCTA
The DNA here is from genome assembly GCA_928268935.1 of Lasiommata megera. Taxonomy (NCBI): domain Eukaryota; kingdom Metazoa; phylum Arthropoda; class Insecta; order Lepidoptera; family Nymphalidae; genus Lasiommata; species Lasiommata megera. Next base: position 16,402,796 of record OV743313.1, on the reverse strand, counting down.
TATATAACATACTAATAAAGAGATGGTTGGACTGAATAATATCTCTACATTATTTATAGATATATATATTAATACAGATTCTAGTCACTGTATTGTACAAAGTAATATTTTTTATTGAGTAAATTTTTAGCGCGTAACAATGAATGGAGTTTTGAGAATAAAAAAGCTATAAGGCGTTCATTTAATATATTTTAGTTCGTAAGGCGTAGGTGCCAGCTAAACCTTTGAGCCGCACCCACTCAGGTCTAAGAAGAAGCGCAGAACAAACTTAAGCCTTATTATTTTTTCTAACACCATCTTTTTCATCATCATCATCATGATCAACCCATTACCGGCTCACTACAGAGCACGGGTGTCCTCTCAATATGAGAAGGGTTTGGCCATAGTCCACCACGCTGGCCATGTGCGGACTTCACACACCTTTGAGAACATAATGGAGAACTCTCAGGCGTGCAGGTTTCCTCACGATGTTTTCCTTCACCGTTGAAGCAAGTGATATTTTTTTTTAAACGCACATAACTCCGAAAAGTTAGAGATTCAAATCGCCGACCTCTGATTAGAAGGCTGACGACCTAACCACTAGGCTATCACCGCTTCCATCTTTTTATTAGTCAGTAAATATTTAAAATAGGTATATTTGTTCAGCGATTTGCACAAGTCCTTTCTATATTACCTATTCTACCCTTTCAAAGGTCACTGGAAGGGATCTCTTGTAGAGACACGTGTTGTCTTATTTTCATCTTTTTTTGTGTCTTCTCTATCACATATTTAGGTACTTAATATGGTAATTTATACGAGTATTTATATAAAGGAAAAAAATGTTCGTAGTTTCTAAACTTGAAAAATATTCAATAATAACCTCGGATGTTTGAAATTTTTTTTTTTTATCCACTACAAGTTAGGCCATGACGGCAATCTCACCTAATGGGTTTCTACGCGACATCGTGCCGGAACGCTAAACCGCTTTGCAACACGTTTTTTCGGTAGGGTTAATCGAACCCAGGACCTCCAATGTTGAAATCTGACAGCGCACGCGCTGCGCCACAGATGTCACTAAAAAGATTTCCACATTAGGTCAGTTTTTAAACAAAATATAAAGTCAATTTAGGTTGTATGCTAAAGCAAATTAAAGGTCCTTCACATCAGAAAAAGGGTTCTGTACATGCTGCCGGAAGAAAACAACGGGCGAAGTCGCCGGCAACCGCTAGTAATCCATAAAAGTTACAGCTATTATTAGTCCACATTGGCAATTTAGCAGCTATCGAATCCATTTCAATGAATTATGTATTCATTTTAAAAGTATACCCACTTTGATACATGTCATTTATCAAGAATAAATGAATACACTTTAATGTATTATTCCTAAGAATCTAATAGTATTAATTTGTAATTAAATATTTATGAATTTATTTTTATACATTTTTTCATTGCTACGTTATGAGTCTATAAGAATTTTGTTTATTTTTCATTTTAATATTTGCTCAAAGTAACAGCTTGTTCACAAACGACCAAGGTTTTTGCATCTGGAATTTTAACGAAAGAAATAAGTAGTAATAAGGTAGTTTTCAAAATCGTCTAAGAGCGAATTGGATACACAAAGGAAAGTTATCCGTACTATGAAGTAATACGCTACATAATATTAGCATAATTGAGATTAAAAAAAACACGTTTCTTGTATGAACTTAAATTTCTGTGATTTTATTTGTATTTGCCGCGAGCAAGCGAGCAGAAGTTTTTGAGGTTTTGAGTGGCACTTATATATTTTAATCTGATGGATAGCGCTGTCTTAGTTATATGATCCGTTCCTTCGGATTCGGAAACCTACTAACCGACCTTTCTTGTCCTTGTTGCTTTTTTCTTTTTTAATATTCACCCACAATCCTCGTGCTATTCTGTTGATAATATCGCCACTGATGATAATTTAATTCAACACCTATGTATTGAAATAAGGCTCACCAAAAAGTGATACAAAGCTTTCTCTTCACTAATATATCAACCCATTCTCGGCTCACTACTGAGCACGGGTCTCGATATGAGAAGAGTTTGGCCATAGTCCACCATGCTGGCCAAGTACGGATTGGCAGACTTAACACGCCTTTGAGAACATTATGGAGAACTCTCAGGTGAAGCATGTGATATTTTAATTGATTTAAAGCGCACATAACTCCGAAAAGTTATAGGTGCGTGCCCGGGTTCGAGCCCCCGACCTCAATCTATATTAGGAGGCTGACTACCTAACCACTAGGGTATATATATAGAGAACGGGTCTCTTCTCAATGTGAGAAGGGTTTGGCCATAGTCAAGCGCGCTGGCCATGTGCGGATTGGCAAACTACACACGCCTTTGAGAACATTATGGAGAACTCTCAGGCGTACAGGTTTCCTCACGATGTTTTCCTTCACCGTTGAAGCAAGTGATATTTTAATTGCTTAAAAACGTAAATAACTTATAGGTGCGTGCCCGGGTTCGAGCCCCCGACCTCTGATTAGGAGGCTGACGTCCTAAACACTAGGGTATCATAGCTTAATGTAGATATATCTTTTGTTTTTTCCAGTTGGATGTACTTCGAGCAGCTCGAAGACAATAAGCATGTCGACGAAATGGAGAACGCGAACAAAGAAGTTTAGTGTATCTTACTATAATCTTAAAATAATTTAAGGTGACTAACATTGGATTAAACAATAAAACCTTTTGTATGACTTTCATTTGCTTTACATATCCATAATCAGATATTGACTTCCACGCTCTTAAGTCTTTGTATCATAATTTTAGGGTTGCCACATACTTTTACTGCCTCGTTGATCTGTGGCCTGTTCCAATACGGGTCGCGAGAATCCAGGACCTATTACCAGGTCTTTTTATGATTTATTTGGTATTGGGTTTTCTGTTTAACATTTTCAGTACCAGCCCGGAAGTTGGCAGTATACACACTCGTGCCTTGGACAGCTGAGGCATTGGTCCAATTTCTATGACTTACGCCCAAGGTTAATGATCAATCTAATCTGAATACTTCAGATTTCAGATTGATTTTTATAGCACCATCCTTATTGACAGGGAAGAAGTAGGCGCAAGGACAGATCTGCTAAATTCAATCCGCTATCGAAAGATTTTGTATTAGGTTGATTATTAATTTTAACCGTTAGTATATCATATATATTTTCATACATATTGTATTAAAAATCGTTATAGTCCGCTAAACATCATTTGAGCAACGTGGAGGATCTAATCTCTATCTTTAAGTGTCTCTCGCTCCTCTAAACTCAAATGAGAGAAAGCCTAAGTGCAGAAGTACTTTAGGAGAGAATGAGTCTACAGCAGGCGGAGAATGTTGATGAAGATAATGTAATGTTTTAACGCAGTTCTATTTAACCGCCATTATTATGAGGATGGCAGTAAGTAGGTAGCTAGTTTTGTTAAAATGGATCGCATTTTCACTTGGCTTATTTTTTTTTTAACAAAAAAAATTTAATCATTACCCTTTGTCAACGTCTCTTGTGCAGAGCGCACGTCGTATAAGTTTGGTTCTCAATGAGTCAACGTAAACATATTTCATTGGTTTAACTCAAATAAATTTAAGACGCCGTACACGAACGCCGAGCTATATTATTTGTATGCCTACACTGATATTTATATTTGGATAAGATACGGCATATATAGCAGATGGAATTTGAACCAACAAATCCATAAATGGATGCAAATCTCTAAACGAATCTAAATTAAATTTTGACGATCTCCGTGGCACAACGCCAGCATTGTCGTATTATAAAGTCGGAGGACATGGGTTCCATTCCCAGCTGCAGTCTGGTCTGGTAAGAGGCTTCGGCCGTGGCCAATATAGTGGCTTAATAGGGTAATTGTACCACCCTACCGAAAAAGACGTGTTGACAAACCCCTAACCGGTTAGCCCGCTATTATCTTAGACTGCATAATCACTTGCCATTAGATAACATTGCCGTCAAGGACTAACTTGTAGTAAATAAAAAAAGACCGGTTGGAATGGCATGCTATCCTTTTCACAATATTCCCCGTGACACTTATTTAGAATTTTCAATTTACGTAAGTTTAGAAATTATGTAAACCTTAATTGGTGATGAGAGAAAATTACGTAACTACGTAATTTTCTACAATAGAATTAGTACTATTGACTTAGCATGGAGGACTCAATGTGGCAACCCTGTATTTGTTTGATAATAGCCAGCGCGTTTATTTTCAATCTGCTATAGATGTTTTTAGATACTTTTAACATTGATATGACAATAAAAACGAAGTTTCCGTTCACAACAGCTCCGGCGGTCAATCAGACACTAGGTCTCACTAATCGACGCCATCTAAGGCAGGTCTCTCGAGTTTATCTTAGTGAGTGGGTGCGTCTACGAGCGATGAATATTGAATAAAAATTTTAATTAATTTTAAAACTTTATTAAATATGTGCTTAGTGTGATTTTAAAATTAATTAAAATAATACAAAAATGCATAGTGAATGCGAGAAGGAGCCGATCGCGGAAGACGCTGAGGAGCAGCCCCTGAAGGATAAAGCTAAAAAGGGTGTAAAAGACTTGAGCTACTGGCAGAAGTTGCAATATGTGAGGTCGAACATTACAGTCGAGCCGGTGCTCGGTTTATTCGTAATGCCTAGTGTACTATGTATGTTGGCAGCACAGAATCTTAATTTAGATAAAGCTTGCAGAGTCAATTTGCGATTCGACGATGCGGTATGCAGCGATTTGCGTTTGAGAAAGCGCGCAAACCACACATTCGAAGAGGACGAAGTGCAGAAGTTAATAGCATCGGTGCAAGCCTGGAGGAGCGTAATCCACACCGCCATACCCACTTTATTGATGCTGTTCATCGGAGGTTGGAGTGACAAGACCGGCAGGCGGAAAATCTGCATGACCATACCGATCCTCGGGGAGTTTACCACCTGCATTCTTAACATGTTGAGCACGTATTTCTTCTACGAGGTCCCCGTGGAGTGGACTGTGTTCATGGAGGTCATATCCTCAGCGGTCACTGGAGGCTGGTACACTATGTTACTGGGTACATACAGCTACCTGAGTGATATTACTTCCAAGGAGATGAGGACATTTAGGCTAGGGATTTTAAGTCTGTGCATGACGGTTGGTTTTCCTATAGGGATGGGTTTGAGTGGGGTAATGTTGAAGTACATGGGGTTCTATTGGGTATTCACAGTGTCGGCTATGTTCCACTTCTTCAACTTCGTGTACGTGACCTTCGCCATCAAGGATCATACGTGGTTGCAGTCCAAACGAAAGGTATGTGTTGTTGTTTGTATCGATGTACTACATCTACCTACCAGGAATACTTCTTCCTAAACTATTCCCTGCCAAGTGACGCAATAGCGATCGGTTGCTGAAAATACTAATAAAACCAGTATACTACTATCATATAATTACAGGTATTGAAAGTATCGCGTGTCCAAGACTTTCGAGGAAGATATTCGATCGAAATTATGAAAAAAAGAAGTTTTTTTTTTGAGAATTTAACGTATAGATAAAAACAATAAATGCATATTAGATCGACCTAATATGCATTTATTGTTAGGAACCCTAGGAAACCTTGGAATTTCGGGATAAAAGTATTATACTCGTAATTTATAATCATAAAGAATGATATTTATTTAATACTACTGATGCCCGCGACTTCATCTGCATTGAATTAGTGTGTGTGAAAGTGTGTTTTTCCAATCACGAATTTACAATCACGAATCCCAATGGGTTACTAAACCGACGACCTTGAAAAAATTACAGGATAGACATTAAAGAATTTCCTTTCTAATAAAAAAACAGAATGAATGAAGTCGGAGTACACGTTAATAAATTACAACTAAATACACATTTTGACTCTCATACCCTCTTCCAAGGGAACCGTGCTGAATTCCAGGATAAAGACTATCCTATATGTTGAACCGGAGTATCAGCTACTCCTATACCAAATTTCATTCAAATCCATCCTCTAGTTTCGGCGTGATGCACAGCCAAGATACAGACAGACAGACAGACATTAAAAAAAAGTTTTTGGGCTCAGTATCGATAGTAAAGCATCCTCCAATTAAAATTTTCAAAATATATTTAATGTACAGAATTCGTCCTATTACAGTTTAACATTATATTATTATAGATTCGGACTGCAATATGAAACTAGAGACCAACTAGGTAAAGTGTAATATGAACAAATTTCACCTAATATGCCTAAATCCGATTATCCTACCAATATTCGCTTCTTTGGTAAAGCTCAAAAGAAATCAATAGGATTGTGTAAATATTAGAAGTAACTTCGAAGTTTTGTTTCTGAAAGAATGCTTTTCTAACCTTTTACATATTAATACATACAACTGATTGATTAAAAGTTGACATATACTTGCCAATGAGAACCCAGATTCAGCGTTCTGGTACGATGCCTTTATGGGTTGAATATAACTGCTATATCCTTAACAGGTTACCCGGCTACCATCTGACTGTATGACTACTAGGTCAGATTGCAGTCAAGAGATTACTTGTAGTAGTATAAATTGAAAATAGTTATATCGTAAATTCAACGCCACTTCAAAGTCACATCGTCGCTTCGATAACAAGCTGTTAGGAATACACTCTTTAAAGGGTCAAACTATAGTCAAGAGTGCAGTACCTATCACACTTCCGTTAGATAAGCTCATACCGTTGAGTTTATTCAACATAAGTGGGATTGTTCTATGGCGATCTATTCGTCTTACAGAGGCCAAAACTTCTAAATGAAGGAACACAGAAACCTAACCAATGTTTTTTTTTACACTAAAATTGTTTACCTTGAAAGCAATCTCACCTGGTGATGATGTAGTCTAAAATAGTATCAATCTCACCTGTTAGGGGACGGTAAACCTATACTCCTAATCGGTTTCTACGCGACGTCGTGCCGGAACGCTAAAAACATGGCGACACGTCTTTGACTGCAGGGTGGTAACTAGCCGCAGCCGAAGCCAGACCAGACCAGACTAGAGCCGGGAATCGAATCCTGGACCTCCAACTTTATAATGCGAAAGCGCGCGCTCTTCACTACCAGGGTCGTTAAAGTACCCATGTACGTCGTATTTACCTAAGACGAGAATTTATTTGCTCACTAAATGAACATCGAACTGTCCAAAATTTATTTACTATTATAACTATATTGTTTGGGGCAAGCGATTATAACCCCTATTGGAATGCTATGTATTGATGATATTTTAATATTTTAACCATTTCTTTGGGATCTTCTAAATTTCCTTTTTCTTTATAAAATCTTCCTTGATACGCAAATAGCCCTTGTTTAGACCAATAAAAATATATAATAACCGTTCTTAATGAAGCCAATCGGATCGGGGGAGAACAGGGATATTCCTAAGAAACGAAGATGAAGCATTTCGAAGTAATAATTTATTTGTTTTATTAATAATATTTTTGTTCATTTCAATATCGTGGAATATTTATGTCTATTTTAATACCGTGGGATATTTTTGTTCATTTCAATATCGTTGAAGAAAAGAAGAACACACCTAGAAAGTATACAGCGTTAGTTGAGGCTTTTCGAAGGGATTTCAACTGCTAAAGGTGGCGCGACTTACAGGCGCCTATTCAATTAATCAGTCATTCAAATAAAACTTTATTCAATGCTTTACAAGGCACTTTGGATGCATAAATAACTTACGTTTTAGTAAATGGTGATAACTACATATATTCATAAACTTAAAACTAAAGCTACGAGGGTTCCAAACGCGCCTTGGTCTAAGAAGCCTACAACAAACTTAGCCGGGTAAGTAGGTCATCATGATCAACCCATTGCCGGTTCACTACAGAGCACGGGTCTCCTCTTAATATGAGAAGGGTTTGGCCATCAGCCATAGTCCACCACGCTGACCATGTGCGGATCGGCAGACTTCACACGCCTTTGAGAACATTATGTTTTCCTTAATCGTTGAAGCAAGTGATGTTTTAATTCCCTAAAAACGCTCCGAAAAGTTAGAGGTGCGTGCCCAGGTTCGAACCCCCCCGACCTCTGATTAGGAGGCGGACGTCCTAACCACTAGGCTTTTCAGAGCAATCTTTTTTAAGCAATATTTCAAACCCAAGCTTGTTAATAATTAACATAATACTTGTCTTGACTTATATACCTTTACTAGCTGGCGCCCGCGACTTCGCCCGCGGGGCATAAGTTTTTAAAATTCAGAATAAAAAGTCAGAATAAGTTGTAAAAATGCCAACGGGAACTCCTATGTCACTCTCCAGGTCTTCAACTATAATTTCAAAAATCACGTCGATCCATTGCTCTGTTGCGACGTGATTGAAGGACAAACCAACATACCAACTCACCTTCGCATTTATAATATTACTATGATTTTGTCTGGATAGTAAGGAGTACAAAGTATTCCAATAGATACAAAGAAGTAAAGCTTTATAAGATTTTCAACCAACATGAACCCCGGTATTAACCTCTTTGCGGCGGATTTTCACAAATTATTAGCGGATGTCTACGCCTAAGCAGGGCCTAACTTCCAAATTCCTTCTAATTCTTTATGTTTCCACTTTCAATGTGTGATTTTGCAAAAGAGCTTATACCTACATGTCATAGTTACTGAAAAGTAATGCTCTAATTGCCGATTTTCATTTCTCTAATTCCAAAAACTCAGAACTTACATGTACCCTTCCAACCCCTCACCCCTTTTGGGATGGATTTTTGTAATATTGCGTATATACAGGTTTTTATTATTTAAATCAAATAACCTAAATGCCAATTTTCATGTCCATAACCTCGAAAACTTAGAATCCTGATGAAAACTTCCAACCCCCATTTTACCCCCTTTCGGGTGGATTTCGCAAAATTGATCGTACAGATCTTTATTATTTATAATAAACAACTTAGTTGCCAATTTTCATGTCATACAAACTTCCAACCCCCATTTCAACCCTTTAGGGGTGGATTTTTGTAATATATCATAAACAGGTTTTTATTATTTAAAACAAATAAACTAAATGGCAATTTGCATGTCCCAAACTTAGAATCCTAATGAAAACTACCAACCCCCATTTTACCCCCTTTGGGGTGGTTTTTCGCAACATTGATCATACAGATCTTTATTATTTATAATTAACAACTTAGTTGCCAACTTTCATGTCTCTAACTTTAAAAATATAGGACTTTCATACAAACTTCCAAACCCCATTTCAACCCCTTTGGGATGGATTTTTGTAATATATCATGTACAGGTTTTTATTATTTAAAACAAATAAACTAAATGGCAATTTGCATGTCCCAAACTTAGAATCCTGATGAAAACTTCCAACCCCCATTTCACCCCCCTTAGGATAGATTTTCGTAACATTGATTATACAGATCTATATTATTTATAATTAACAACTTAGTTGCCAACTTTCATGTCCTTGACTTTAAAAATATAGGACTTTCATATAAACTACCAACCTCCATTTCAACCCCTTAGGGGTGAATTTTTGTAATATTGTGTATAAAGGTTTTCATAATTTAAAACAAATAACCTAAATGTCAATTTTCATGTCCCTAGCTTCAAAAACTTAGAATCCTCATATAAACTTCCAACCCTCATTTTACCCTCTTTGGGGTAGATTTTCGTAACATTGATTAAACAGATATTTATTATTTATAATTAACAACTTAGTTCCCAACTTTCATGTCTCTAACTTCAAAAATATAGGACTTTCATATAAACTTCCAACCCTCATTTTACCCTCTTTGGGGTAGATTTTCATAACATTGATTAAACAGATCTTTATTATTTATAATTAACAACTTAGTTCCCAACTTTCATGTCTCTAACTTCAAAAATATAGGACTTTCATATAAACTTCCAACCCCCATTTCTACCCCTTAAGGGTGGATTTTTGTAATATTGCGTATACAGGTTTTCATTATTTATAACAAATTACCTAAATGCCAATTTTTATGTCCCTAACTTTGAAAACTTAGAATCCTCATGAAAATTTCCTACCCCATTTCACCCCCCTTGGAGTAGATTTTCGCATTATTGATCATACAGATCTTTATTATTTATAATAAACAACTTAGTTGCCAACTTTCATGTCTCTAACTTCTCAAAATATGAGACTTTCATACAAACTTCCAACCCCTATTTCTACCCCTTAGGGGTGGATTTTTGTAATATTGCGTATACTGGTTTTTATAATTTAAAACAAGTAACCTAAATGTCAATTTTCATGTCCCTAACTTCGAAAACATAGAATCCTCATGAAAACGCCTCACCCTCATTTCACCCCCCCTGGGGTATATTTTCGTAACATTGATTATACAGATCTTTATCATTTATAATAAAAAACTTAGTTGCCAATTTTCATGTCTCTAACTTCAAAAATAAAGGAATTTCATACAATCTTCCAACCCCCATTTCAACCCTTTAGGGGTGGATTTTCTCAAAACCGGTTCTTAGCTGACCTCTACTTCATAAAAGAAATCTACCTTCCAAATTTCAAGTTCGTTCGTTCGATAGTTCCTGAGATATCGTGATCATCAGTCAGTCAGTCAGTCAGTGGTATTTCGCTTTTATATATATAGATAATAGGACTTTTTACAAGCTTACGTATAATATAAACTTATAGATGTATGCCTTTAAATAATTGCCTTTAAATTATTCCATTCCATTTTTTATTAACCAAAATGGTACCACTTTAGAAAACGCTGACGTGAAACCTCTGAAGGATAAATCGAAAACATGAACGCCTAGCACCAATTGCAGTGTGTTAGGTCGAACGTAACAGGCGAGCCTGTTCTAGGCTTATACGCAATGCCTGGCATGTAAGACATGTTGGCAGCAGTGAAACTGAATTCAGGCATAGCTTGCAAAGTTAATTTGCAACTCGGCGAAGTGGTATGCGGAGATCTTGTATGAGAGGGTATGCAATCTATATGTTTTTAAAGAACGAAATTATGAATCAAAAACATTAGGTTGCGAATCTGATTTTGATTTACGACACAGCGATTATTTTTTGATTCCATTAAATTAGCGTTTGACGGGAATCTCACCAGATGGTAGGTGTTGATGCAGTCTCATCCGGGAAGTATACAACGGGTCCCCCGGGTGTCCAGTAAAACCTGCGAGAGGGATATGCCGTGGTGGTTTTTAGTTCGGGTATACCCTTTGGAGGTGGGAGTCCAACATAACCTCTTTCCCGCCCAAGGGTACGGAGGTAGCTATAAAGCTTTTTCACCACGACAAAAAAAGAAGGTGTTGATGCAGTCTAAGATGGTAGCGGGCTAACCTGTTAGGACTAACCCATGCTCCCAATTGGTTTCTACGCGACATAGTGCCGAAACGCTAAATCGCTTGAGAACATCTTTGTCGGTAGGGTGATAACTACACGCGGGAAGCCTCTCAATAAACCAGACTCGAGCCGGGAATCGAACCCAGCTTCTCCAACTGCGACGCCGCAAGTTACTTGCTTCACCATTATAATGTTATTTATCGCAGTTTGAAGTGACAAGACTGGAAGGTGGAAAATCTGTATGACCATGCCGATCCTTGGGGAGTTTATCACCTGCATACTTAAAATGATTATCACGTATTTCCTTTATGAAGTCTCCATGGAATGGACTGTTTTCATGCTTGTCATATTATCAGCGCTCACTGGAGGATGGTATAAAATGTTATAGGACTACTTGAGGGTTTTTTTTATACACCACAAGTTAGCCCTTGACGGCATCTCACCTGATGGTAAATGATGATGCAGTCTAGGATGGTAGCGGGCTAACCTGTTAGGGATATGGTAAACCCATACTCTTAATTGGTTTCTACGACATCGTGCCGGAACGCTTAATCTCTTGGTGACACGTCTTTGTCGGTAGGGTGGTAAATAGCCACGGCCGAAGTCTTCCACCATACCAGAATTTAGCTGGGCATCGAACCCAGGACATAAACTGTATAATGCGACAGCGCACGCATTGCGCCACGGAGGTCGTCAACCATCGTCAACTATCGTCGTCCTCTATTTGTTGTGTGTGTATGTGTGTGTGTGTGTGTGTGTGTGTGTGTGCGTGTGTGTGTGTGTGTGTGTGTGTGTTTGTGTGTGTGTGTGTGTGTGTGTGTGTGTGTGTACATATGTGTGTGTTGTAGCTCATCAAACAGCACAATATTAGAAATGAATGAATACAAGAAGAACGCTATGTACTATTGTCTGTGCATAGACAAGTGACTCGTAGTTTACCATGCTTGGGTTCAAGTTTTTTGTCTGTACGGCTTATTCCTTTTGAAATACAACAAGTATGAATTTCAATTTAAAGTTATATTGAGTTGCATCTTACTTGGAAAATTTTTTAACGTTGTGTATACCAGTGAAAAAATTAAACATTCACATTAGCTCACAACGTTAAAAAGTTATGAAAAAATGTATAAGTTCTTGGTTTTCCGTAATAAACAAATAAATTAAAATTATAGGGCTAGAAGCCTGTCATACAAGCTAAGCCTATTTTATTTTTAGGATACGCCACAAATTTTATTGTTAGATTTCCTGCCGGAACGCTAAAACGCTTGGCGACACATCTTTGTCGATAGGGTCATCATCATCATTTGGCTTGACCCGAGCCGGGCATCGAACCCAGGAGCTCCGACTTTACAATGCTACGCGTATACGCAGCGCTACAGAGGTCGTCAGTTCAAGATAAAAAATGATTACAAATGAATCGTTATATAATAGCTGGACCAATTTTTGAAGTGAAACTTCTTTATCGGCGTTGGAAAAAAATTTACCGTCACATTTTTCGGTTACGCGTCACATTTTTCCGTTACGCGCCATCTTTTTTTCAATTGTCAAAGTCTTAGAGCTCATATAGATGACCTGGATGATTCAATTGTGAAAAATTCAAATGTTTTAGTTCTATCTGAAACATGGCTGAACAATGACAGTCAAGTAAACATCACTAATTTCAAATGCATTGCAAAATTTAAACGGCTGAGCACGAGAGCAGGAGGTGTAGGAATATATCATAATTCTAATGATGTTGTTAATGTTGTGACTCCATCGATAGATTTTTCTGTTTTTTCTCCTGACTTTCATGGGTCACTAGCATCAGCAGTTGGTGATTTATGTATGGCGCAATGCCAAATGGAAAATGGGATGAAAATTTTGATTGTTGCACTGTATATATCTCCTAATCAGAAGTTGGACGATATTATTAATTTTCTTCACCATTCATTTTTGCCGTACACAAGTGAAGGTGCCTCTTTACGGTAACAATAATTATAAAATACCGATGATTTTAAGTGGAGATTTTAATGTCAATTTTGCATCGGAAAAATCTTTGAAGCTAGTTGAATTTCTGAAAGATAAATTGAATTTATCCATGAAAAACAGTCCTCAAACGTCAACAACAAGATCTGGCACTACAATTGATGGAGTTTTTACTCGGTCACTAAATTTCGTGGAATGTAAACTATATATTTCATATTTCAGTTACCATAAGCCATTAATTACAAAAATATATAATGACGATGACAATGATAGTAATAATTCTATTACAATTAATGAAATGCTGTAATAATCTTAGTATCAAAAAGGTAAAGTGAAATAATTGTATTATTTGTATTCATGTCTATGATAATAAAATCCTTTTGTTTAAATTTTATCTAATTTAACTTTATTAAACCAATTTCTAGAAAGTTGCATGTAGATCATTTTTCGAAAAATAAGGCCATAAAGAAGTTTCACTTCTTACGTGTGTACACTAGTACACGCACACATTTTTTTTTTTTTTTAATTTTCCAACAAGTGAAAATTTTTATGAATGGTATTGAATGACTTATAAAACGTATTTTCATTTAAACATTGAAATATTTCTAGCTCTAAAATCTAGTGGCGATCTTAAGTCTATTCTTATATGCATATAACTCGACGTTAGATTCCCCATTTTGTACATTAGTAAGTAACGCTGGTTTTGTTACCTTTTCACGTTAGCTGCTAAACAGATTTCTATTTCTACCCACTACAAGTTAGCCCTTGACGGCAATCTCACCTGATGGTAAGTGATCATGCAGTCTAAGATGGTAGCGGGCTAACCTGTTAGGGGTATGGTAAACCTATACTCCTAATTGGTTTCTACGCGACATCGTGCCGGAACGCTAAATCGCTTGGCGACACGTCTTTGTCGGTAGGGTGGTAACTAACCACGGCCGGAGCCTCCCACCAGACCAGACTCGAGCCGGGAATCGAACCCAGGACCTCCAACTTTATAATGCAACAGCGCGCGCGCTGCGCCACGGTCGTCATTAATAATGAGACGGATGAAGAGTTTGGTGGCGGTTATACTGTTAGGATACTGTTTATCCCAGAAATTTCAAGAGTTATTTACCATCTACACCTTTAATCTAAATGTCGGTACTATTGATTTACCACTAGCCGTAGATCGATCATTAACGCTCAAAAAATGGGACGGAAAAGTAGTGCATAAATAACGACGCGTGCACTCCTTTCGCCCAGTGTGTGACAAGGCTAGACGAAAGTAACCGATTTTAACACTCGAGCCGTATAATCCGAATGAATTACAAAGCACTACGCGCCGCTATAGATGATATAACGGCCAGATGTCTATGTATTAGACGGGTTTTAATACATCGATATACCGATATGTAGGAATGTATAGTTAGTTGGTAAACAATAAACAGCAAGTATTATTTGCTGTATTCCGCCGACAACCGGGAGATAGGTATAACACCACACAAAATCTTCTACTAGAACCTCTACGCACGTTTCGACCCGACACCGGATCATCCTCAGGAGATGTTGACTTCACAAGCGCGAAAAGTAGTTAGTTGGTGACAAATTTTTGCCTTGTTTTTGTATGACGCGCTCTATCTACGGCTAGTGGTAAATCAATGGTCGGAACCCAGAAACTCTGGACAAAAGTAGCATTGGCATGCCATATCGTGTAAACATACAGTTTGTTTCAGGATAAGAAAACTGGATGCACCGGATTTCTCATCGAGTTTTTCGACTTTCGCAGTATTAAGGACACGTTCCAAATTGCGTTCAAGAAAGGTCCAAACAACAGGAGGCTGAGGATATGTCTCATTATGACGGTTGTTTGTCTCAACTTTGGACCTTTTTGGGGTGAGTACAATATATTACACTCCCTGTAATTCGTTCGATCAAATGGATTGCAGAATACCCACGGGCTATTTTGGAGGGTAAATTTTTTTTAATCGACTACAAGTTAGCCCTTGACGGCAATCTCACCTAATGGTAAGTGATGATGCAGTCTAAGATGGTAGCGGGCTAACCTGTTAGGGTTATGGTAAACCCATACTCCTAATCGGTTTCTACGCGACATCGTTCAACGCTAAGTCGCTTGGCACACGTCTTTGTCGGTAGGGTGGTAGTTAGCCACGGCCGAAGCCTCCCACTAGACCAGACTCGAGCTAGGAATCTAACCCAGGACCTCCAACTTTATGTAACAGTGCGGACGCTGCGCCACGGAGGTCATCAGAATATATGAAAATAAATGAATAGTTATAGCATTTCTTAATCATTTATATATAAGTTCGTATAAACACTGCGGGAGTACTGAGTCTTTGAAGTACTAACGCTTTCGGCTCCCTTCGCTGCCATCTTTGTGACGGCTTACCAAACCAAATAGTGAAATATTTAACCCTTAGGCTTATCTACAAGTGTTCAAGCATTTATGCAAACTCTTTAGCTTTCGTCGTCGTCGTGACCAACCCATTGCCGGCTCACTACAGAGCACAGGTCACCTCTCAATATGAGAAGGGTTTGGCCATAGTCCACCGCGCTGGCCATGTGTGGATTGGCAGACTTCACACGCCTTTTAGAATATTATGGAGAACTCTCAGGCGTGTAGGTTTCCTCACGATGTTTTCCTTCACCGTTGAAGCAAATGATATTTTAATTTTTAAAAACGCACATAACTACGAAAAGTTAGAGTGCGTGCCCGGATTCGAACCGCCGACCTCTGATTAGGAGGCTGACGCCCTAACCACTAGGCTATCACCGCTTCCATCTTAGCTTTATTGATTAGTAATTCGGGTATACAGTTAGTACGCTAATGTGTGAGTATGTGTGAAGTGAAATGTTTTTTTATTCACTACGAGTTAGCCCTTTACGACTATCTGACCTGGTGGTAAGTGATGATGCTGTCTAAGATGGTAGCGGGCTAGTTAGGATTATGGTCAACCTACGCTCCTAATTGGACACGTCCTTCTCGGTAAGGTGGTAATTAGCCACGGCCCGAGCCTCCCTATAGATAAGACTCGAGCCGGGAATCGAACCCAGGACCTCCAACTTTATAATGTGACAGCGCGCGCACTACGCTACTGAGGTCGTCCAATTGTATACATTATAATTGGTAAGGAAGTACTGACTATGTTCGTTTTATTATAAATTTTTGAGAACAGCCTAAAAACATCCCACATATAATGGTTTTTCAGAGCAGATTTGTTTTTCTAAGCTGCCGCAGCAACTCATTCAATCCAGGCATAATTTTTCAGGGTCTCAGAATTAGTACGTTTGAAATGGATACCTGTTTTCGATAATCGAACTAATCCCCGTTGTTTTAAAGCCTAAATTCGTCTTTATTCCTACGGCAGGATCATTGTCAAAGTACAATACAAATCAGTCGTAAAGTTACGACTCTAAACCGAGTTCTTTAGGTCCATTTTTAGCGAACTTGAAACGGGTGTCCCATTTTAGTTTGGGGTTTTTTTTGTGCGAGTTCAGTAATTTCTCTGTCAATAATTGTTGACCGATTTTGAGTATTTTTTTATTGCGAGAAAGGGTTGACTCTCGATGCTGTGTCATTGTCACCAAGTCAGGATCTGACGAGGATTCAACGAAATTCAAGGGACATCTTCAATGTTCAAGACCATTCGCAATGCGGCGCTCGTTTAAATGTGTCAAATAAAATCTAATGATTTAGGTTTTTGAGTAAAGGAATCAGAGAATTCGTTTCTTTATTATTTCTCTAAGTAATTTTTAAAACCTTTTACTTTATGCTACTTAATTTCTCGCAAACTTCAAAATTTACTAGTTGTTGCAACGAAATATTGATACGTAAACACAATTTAAGCTGTGATAGCCTACTAGACTACCTCTTAAGATTGAAGGTCATTACATTGGGGCCCAATATGCTGTGATACCGTAGTGGTTAGGCCGTCTGCCTCCTAATCAGAGGTCGGCGGTTCGAATCCAAGCACGCATCTCTAACTTTTCAGAGTTATGTGTATTTTTAAAATGTTTAAATATCACTTGTTTCAACGGTGAAGGAAAACATCGTGAGGAAACCTGCACGCCTGAGAGTTCTCCGTAATGTTCTCAAAGGCGTGTGAAGTCTGCCAACCCGCACATGGCCAGCGTGGTGGACTATAGCCAAACCCTTCTCATATTGAGAGGAGACCCGGGCTCTGTAGTGAGCCAGTAATGGGTTGATAATGATTAAACACAATTTCGTGAGCTTAGTCACAACTTAAGATAAGAATCAACTTTTATTTTTCCACTTGTTGTATAACTCAAAAATAGGCAATAAAATATTTGAATATAATCGGCATGACCTTAAAAACTAGCTTAGTACGTGTCAAGGACCTAGACACGTGTTGACCTAGCGGCCATTTGGTGAAAGATCCATTCAGCCGCTTTTCTGTATCCGTAAAAGATTTTAAAAACGTTTTTTTATACCCCACAAGCTCTTGATGGCATCTCACCTGATGGTAAGTGATGATGCGGTCTAAGATGGTCTTGTAGTGTAAAAAAAAGGACCTTATTAATATTGAGAATACAGAGAATTGAATAGAATCACGGGCGCGATCACCTATATATATAACTTATTTTTGACCACGTGAGATGGTGATGACAAAAAAAAAACCGGCTAAGTTTTTTGTGGGCTTCTTCTTAGACCAGGGCGCGATTGGAACCCTCTTAACTTTAGTTCTGAGTTCGTGAGTGTAGTTATCACATTCACCTCATAAATTAAAATAGTGAAAAATATATTATTTATGAACTCTTCATAGAACCCTGTAATAGGTTTACATATCATCATCATCATCATGAACAACCCATTACCGGCTCACTACAGAGCACGGGTCTCCTCTCAATCTGAGAAGGGTTTGGCCATAGTCCACCACGCTGGCGATGTGCGGATTGGCAGACTTCACGCACTTTGAGAATATTATGGAGAATTCTCAGGCGTGCAGGTTTCGTCACGATGTTTTCCTTCACCGTTAAAGCAAGTGATTTTTTTTATTTTTTTAAAACGCACTTAACTCTGAAAATTTAGAGGTGCGTGCCCGGATTCAAACCGCCGACCTCTGATTGAGAGGCTGACGCCCTGACCACTAGGCTATCACCGCTTCACATATATAAAGCTATTATTCTATTGATTTGATTGGTTATTGTGCGAACGAAAGTACAATAAATAAAGAGCAACCTGTTTTATATTACTCTATCGTATAACAATGGACATGCGGGTAAAGAAAAAGAAATAATTATATGTGAATTTCACAAAAGTTTATTTCTAAAAATCCTTTGATATAAAAAGAAAAGTTGCTTATAAAGAGAAGCAACATTTAGATAACTTAGAAATAATATATTTGCAGGCATAACATCATCACGTGTTCACGTGGTCATGTTATAAAGTATATTTATGTTCAATACTTATTATCAAAACAAAATTGATAAAAATATTAATATCCATCCATTTTCGTCTAAAACTAAAGCCATACTAAAATGTAACAATAATTTTAACATCAAATTCAAATACAAATTCATAATAATCTTTATTCAAATTAGCCTTTAAGAGGCTCGAAATGTGAAATATGCACGCATCGAGCATACGTACGAATTTTTTAAAGTCTAGTGAGAAGATGATAACAACTACATCGTAAACTTAAAACTAAAGTTATGAGGGTTCCAAACGTACCATGCGTAAGAAGATGCCCGCAACAAACCTTGGTATTGTTTTTGTTATAACAAACCACCTACCTAGTAAGACCAAAAGTTTGTGACTGGTGGGAGGCTTCGGCCGTGGCTAGTTACCACCCTACCGACAAAGACGTGTCGCCAAGCGATTAAGCGTTCCGGCACGAAGTCGCGTAGAAACCAATTAGGGTGTGGGTAATTACCATACCCCTATCAGGTTAGCCCTTTTCCATCTTAGACTGCATCATCACCTACCACCAGGTGAGATAGCCGTCAAAGGCTAACTTGTAGTGTGTAAAAAAAAAAAAGTTCCACCGTTCGACCCCCCGTTATCACAAACGTCGCCTAAGCCGAGGTTCGGCCTCACAGGGGGCGCCCTTAGGCAGACGTTCCCTTAGTTTCTTCGAGCCCTAGAGCTCAAAATTTCTTCTGGCAGAGCGTCTCTCCGAAGCTCGCCAAACAGCCCGGTTACGCTGTCGCAATCAATAGGGTTAGTACAGCTAATAGTCAAAATAAAAAAAAATAACAAAGATTTTTTATCAGTTAGATTATCCTTTACACTATAATAGGACTTGTCTTACGTTGAATATAAACTTTGAATATATTTAGAGGCAGCTCCAAGGTGTCATCATCATAGAAATTGTATGGTTTTATCATAAATTTGCCACCATTAAATCAACATTAACCTTTTTTATTTTCATAATATTCACTTTGCAGTTCCTACTCAAGTGATAATATTCGATCAAGGTGATATGCTAATATCGTAAATACATTTTTTGAATTCATTAATTATTAGAAAAAAAAAACGGGTCAAATGCGAGATGGACTCACGCATTTCAGGTTCCGTACGAAAGAACGAATATGTAGATATTGATAAAAATCCTAACAGGAAAGTGATAACCCAATGAATACTAATAATTAATGCTACAGGTCACTATGCAAAAGTAACAGGTTCAATTTTACCAAAAGAATCTTCTTATTCGAAAAGGAATCTAATAGCAGCAAAATAAATGATATATACCATTTAATATATGCATATAATATAATATATCGTATAACCTAGTTGGATATGACGAGTTAAGGGCGTCCAAATTGTTTTGTAGTAAGAGTGACGTCACGCTTTTGTTTACTTTCGCTCATAGTAATAAAAACCACAACTTGCGGGATTACAATTTTATTGCGACCATTATTAAGAGGTCCGAACGGCCCGACGTCTTGAGCGAGAATTCCATGAAAGGCATCGACCGCCCGTATTCCGCCATAATCATCAAGAGTTTGATGTGGGTAATTATTGAATCCTTGTTGTTCTTGGCGCTGCATGAATTTAATAAATCTTTCGCGCCGACAGATATCTTTATCAGCTTATATTTTTTTGACGACCTCTGTGGCGCAGTGCTTTATAAAATTGAAGGTCCTGGGTTCGATACTCGGCTCGAGTCTGGTCTGGTGGAAGGCTCCGACCATAGGGCTAGACCTTACTGACAAAGACGTGTCGCCAAGCGATTAAGCGTTTTGGCACGATGTTGCGTCGAAACCAATTAGGGGTGCGGGTTTACCTCACTCCTAATAGGTTAGCACGCTACCTCTTGATGCATCACCACCAGAGATTGCCGCCAAGGCCTAACTTGTAGTGCATAAAAAAAGGTTATGATCGCGGCTTCCCTAACTATCGTCGAACTTGTGTTACTGAATTGTCAATATAACCTTGCGTGTACTGTTTGGGAGCAGTGTATTTTTATTTCCCTCTTAATAGAGAAGAATTCAATACAACGCCATTCAAAATTGTTTAATTCCTGAAAACCTAGTACATCATCATCTGTGAAGCTTAATATATTTTTCATTATTTTCAATTATTTTCTGAGGTGATAATTACATTCGTTAACTTACAAATCTCACATTCATTATAATTAAAAATTAATAATAATTATAGATAAGTAGTTAGAACAATACACATTCAAGCTTTTTTTATTCTTAATATAATAATAGGATAGGATTTTCTATAAGTTTACGTTTATTAAAATTTATAGAGCATTTTTTGGAAATGCAGCCGGTATCCCCCCTGATACACAAACGATCTTCTTGCAAAAACTTGATCCATTGTTCTGTTACTGCGTGATTGCTGGACAAACTATCGAACAATCAAATAAACAAATTCTAATACACGGTTGTGCTCCGTGGTTTCACGCGCACACTTTCTATTCCTGTGGGAATACAGGGGTAAAATATAGCCTTTGTTACTCGCTGATAATGTAGTATTGATGAAAGGATTTTTAAAATTCGTTTTGGCGTACAAGCTTAGCTAACGAACAAAGAAATATTCGCATTTATAATATAAGTTGGGTTTGCCCAGGGTAATGGTTGGCTGAGCGTAGTACTGAATCGATTTTTGCGACTAAAGGTACGATTGGAGAATATGGAATGTGTTATAAGTTCAAACAACTCTTCAAAACACCCCCATTATGGAGACGATCGAGCACAAAGCAATCCGACGTCTCTACGACGCGACGCAGTAAAGTTTCCAACCTCCTCATTCCAAAGGAAAACTAATATCAGCACGTATACAAAATACTTGCCAACCTTTATTTAATATCCAGGTATATTTACTTTAAAAATCAGAAAATAGAATGTAATAAAATACTTCTCAATAATGCATCTCATCCTAAAGTCGAAACATTGGGTATATACTTTATGGAACACAGTTAATTATAGGCGTCTTCTTCTTCTACATCGTAACATTCTTGATAGAGCTGTCATGGTCATCACGAAGCAATGTCTTTGAGGGAAGATGTTATACTCCTCACGAGCATTCACCATTTCTTTCTGCTGGCCGAAAGAATGGTGCACTCGTGCAGAAGACCGCCCACAGCAGAATTAATCTGATCGGTACATCGGATAGGAGACTTTCGTCTCTGATGACCCCCTTGCCTTGCCACTATTCCCTGCACTACAAGACACTTAGAATCACTCCCAAGAGACGTGTTCAAAGAATTTTAATATGCGACTGTACTAACGCCAAAAGTCGTTGTTGAATGCCGCGTTCTGGGAGAGACGTTGGTATGCAATTCGGTCCATTAGACTCCTAACAACACCACACCTCCAGAGCATCAATCTTCTTCTTCTCGACCAGTCGCAGGGTCTCCAAAGCGTATAAAAAGATATAGTATTATTAATATAATCTAATAGCTCTTCACGCCTATAATAGGCGTGAAGTTCAGCATAATATGTTACGTGCCAACATACTTTGTCTACAAATATGTCAGCACTTGACATAATATCGATTAGTTCAGTTTATTATATCACTATCTAGGCGATATAATAGGTTTTTGACGACCTCTGTGGTGCAGTACGTGCGCTGTCGCATTATAAAGTCCTGGAGGTCCTGGGTTCGATTCCCGGCTCGATTTTGGTCTGGTGGGAGGCTACGGCCGTAGCTAGCTAGTTACCGACAAAGGCGTGTCGCCAAGCGAGTTAGCTTTCCTACACGATGTCGCGTAGAAAACAATTAAGAGTGTGGGTTTACCATACTCCTAACAGGTTACCCCGCTACCATCCTAGACTGCATCATCACTTACTATCAGGTGATATAGTCGTCAACGTGTAGTGTATAAAAAAATGGGGAAGGAAAAATTCAGCCAAAACCCTGATGATGTGAGATGATACCCGCGCCTGGTCACGGGTTATTGTTGTTGATGATGATGAACTATTGTATTGGAAAAAAATATCAGAAACAAAATTAGACAACGAATCCCTATGAATGCCAAGTTATTGATAAGACAAAAAAATATTTAAATGTTATAGTATAAACTTAATATATTCTTTAAAGAGCGTAATCTGCATAATGTTTTAATGTGAGTTACGCTCTCGCTTAAGGCCTATCCATACTTAACGTGTCATGTCTCCTGCCACACTTGGTATAATTTTTGATAAGCTGGCATACGAAACTGAGGACAATCGGCATCTATTACGAAAGGTCAGGAAATTTGGATTTCAATGCCACTCAAGGCCAATACATTAACAAACGAATAAGAGAAATTTCATCTATGAATTTATATTGGGTTTAAAATTATCATCAAGATCAACTCATTACCGGCTCACTACAGAGCACGGGTCACCTCTCAATATGAGAAGGGTTTGGCCATAGTCCACCACGCTGGCCATGTGTGGATTGGCAGACTTCACACGTCTTTGAGAACATTATGGAGAACTCTTAGGCGTGCAGGTTTCCTCACGATGTTTTCCTTTACCGTCGAAGCAAGTGATATTTTAATTTTTAAAAGCGCACATAACTCCGAAAAGTTAGAGGTGCGTGCGTGCGTGCCCGGATTCGAACCGCCGACCTCTGACTAGGAAGCTGACGCCCTAACCACTAGGCTATCACCGCTTCTAACTTAAGCACATTGGGCCCCAATGTAAATTAATCTTCAGAATGATATACCCGATATGATTTTTAATGGCTAGCGTGGTGGACTATGGCAAAACCCTTCTCATATTGAGAAGTGACCCGTGCTCTGTAGTGAGCCGGTAATGAGTTGATCTTGATGATAATTTTAAACTCAATATAAATTCATAGATGACATTTCTCTTATTCGTTTTTAGGAGACCCGTGATCTGTAGTGAGCTGGTAATGGGTTATTCATGATGATGTCATGATGTGCTTAAGTGGCAACTCTGTAACGGCGTTGGGAGACTAGAATGTAGACAGAAAATCTGAATTAAGTCGATGAGAACGAGCGGTTCAAGGCCTGTGTCCAACGTTGGATGTCTATTGGTTGAGATAGGATAACTGCTATATGTGGATAGAACTTTAGGCAGCCTCACAATGGCGCGTCAAGCGAGGGTGCACGTGGGTGATTCCGCCATTATGTTTCGGTTTTTGCTTCTGAGCATAAGAACAAGGGTCCAGGCCTGCTGCAAATGTGTCTCAGTTGTGGATCAATGACATCATAGTTCTGTAAATATAGGTATAGTTCATATATGTAGCCAGGAAGAGATCGCGTTTAGCAAAAAGGTCGCCTATTGCTTTTATTTTTTGTAATATTCTTATTTTCTGACCGTTACTGTGTCTCTATGTGGAAAATGATAGTTAAATTTACGTGATTTTAGCTATACTCAGTCTCCCATAGAAAGCCGATAGCCGAAGCAAGTGATATTTTTTTTTTTAAAACGCACATAACTTCGAAAAGTTAGAGGTGCGTGCCCGGATTCGAACCGCTGACCTCTAATTAGGAGGCTGACGCCCTAACCACTAGGCTATCACCGCTTCTACTATACTGAGTAGGTGAGCTTTATATTATTGTTACGTCAAATAATGTAATGCATATGTATTACATTAAAAATTAAAATCAACTGATTAAAAAATAATAATGATTTTTGTGGGTCAAAGTGAAGGGTAAATCAATTTCCTTAGCCAAAACGTTTGAGTCAATATTATAATATAGATGACGGTCACGCATACAAGTAACCAAATGTTAAAATGAATACATAAAATACTCGCTTTTATTAGCTTGGTATGTACATCATGATCAACCCATTACTGGCTAGCTAAGAGCACGGGTCTCCTCTCAATATGAAAAGGGTTTTGGCCATAGTCCACCATGCTGGCCATGTGCGGATTGGCAGACTTCACACGGCCTTGAGAAATTATGGAGAACTCTCAGGCGTGCAGGTTTCTTCACGATGTTTTCCTTCACCGTCGAAGCAAGTGATATTTTATTTTTTTTTAAAACGCACATAACTCCGAAAAGTTAGAGATGCGCCCGGATTCGAACCGCCGACCTCTGATTAGGAGGCTGACGACCTAACCACTAGGCTATCGGTATGTATATTCATCATCATCATCATGAACAACCCATTACCGGCTCACTACAGAGCACGGGTCTCCTCTCAATATGAGAAGGGTTTGGCCATAGTCCACCACGCTGGCCATGTGCGGATTGGCAGACTTCACACGCCTTTGAGAACATTATGGAGAACTCTCAGACGTGCAGGTTTCCTCACGATGTTTCCCATCACCGTCGAAGCAAGTGATATTTTTTTTTTTGTAAAACGCACATAACTCTGAAAAGTTAGAGATGCGTGCCCGGATTCGAACCGCTGACCTCTGATTAGGAGGCTGACGACCTAACCACTAGGCTATCGGTATGTATATATGTAATGTCCGTGATTTTCGCATTCGTTAATATGACGAGATTAATTTGAAACATTGGAAACCTGTCAAGATGACAGTGCAATAGTTTTACAAGTCGGTGTCATTATCCTCATCAGTTGTGACTCGCACCACGTACACGTATGAAATAAAGTTTCCTGTCTTCTTGCTTAATTTTTAGTTCTTTTAAAAGCTTGATTTTTAGTTCTTTTAACTATTAATTTATCTATATTATCATCATCATCGTGATCAACCCATTGCTGGCTAGCTAAGAGCACGGGTCTCCTCCCAATATGAAAAGGGTTTTGGCCATAGTCCACCACGCTAGGCATGTGCGGATTGGCAGACATCACACGCCTTTGAGAACATTATGGAGAACTCTCAGGCGTGCAGATTTCCCCACGATGTTTTCCTTCACCGTTGAAGCAAGTGGTATTTTAATTATTTAAAAACGCACATAACTCCGAAAAGTTAGAGGTGTGTGCCCGGATTCGAACCGCCGACCTCAGATTAAGAGGCTGACGCCCTAACCACTAGGCTATCACAGCTTCATTTATCCATATAAATCACTAAAATTTCAAAAAAAATATTTGTGAAATAATAGTTAAGAAAAAAACGAAATAAACGCTTATATGCGCTATAACAGCATGCGAAAATTACAAAATCTCATTGAAAATCCGAAATAGCTCGGAAAAGAATTTGCGGGCTACCGCTATTACGTACCTATATTAATATACTAGTTGACCCGGTATACTTCGTACAATCCAAGAGACCATTCAAATTTCCGATATCCATACAAAATTAAAAAGTAAAATTGGAATATTTTTTCAAGATATATTCAAAGATATATTTTTTTAAAACCACTCGCCGCCGTCTACCTAAATGAAAAAAAATGACATTCTAATCTGAGTAATTTCGTGTCACATGCACGGAAATTGATTTATATATACGTAACAATAGTTTATTAAGTAAGGTACTTGCTCTGAAATAATATGTTAAATCTATAGGTACTGTGAATGATGATTATGAAGCTGTGGTAGCCTAGTGGTTAGGGCGTCAGCCTCCTAATCAGAGGTCGGCGGTTCGAACCCGGGCACGCAACTATAACTTTTCGGAGTTATGTGCGTTTTTAAGCTATTAAAATATCACTTCCTTCAACGGTGCAGGAAAACATCGTGAGGAAACCTGCATGCCTGAAAGTTCTCGATAATGTTCTTAAAGGCGTGTGAAGTCTGCCGATCCGCACATGGCCAGCGTGGTGGACTATGGCCAAACCTTTCTCATATTGAGAGGAGACCCGTGCTCTGTAGTGAGCCGGCAATGGGTTGATCATGATGATGATGATAGGTACACCTTTTGTGCTGATAAGACAATGTATGTTTATATCTAATGCGGTAGCTGTTCAATTAAATTGGAGTGCTATGATAACAGCTTGTGAAGTTCTTAACCGACAATCATAAAAAGTGGTGGTTTCAATAATTTAGTGCAATTTCTATGTTTGTATGAGATTTTGCGCCTTTTGCGTTTTAGATATTTGCGGTATCTGGTAGATATCGTGAGTTTTTCCATCAACCATATTTTTTCTGTTTTCACAGTTTAATTCCAGTCTTTCTACTTTCTAGTGTATGATTAGATGCCTTCGATATCATATGGCACTATCATTTATGTTGGGTGATAGATCAGTAAGTCGATCACCATTCATATATATACATATATATATATATATATATATATATATATATATGAATGGTATATATATATATTATTTACCATATTTATTTTAAATGAGTAGGTGCGTCTCATAATTTTTAGTGATTTTTACCGCCCTTGAACATTTCTGGCACCAGAGGAGCCAACCATGCGAACCCATACATTCTACTCGGCATATAAAAAAAGTTAAATCACTTTTTTTATACACTAAAAGTTAGCTCTTGATGGAAATCTCACCTGGTGGTAAGTGATGATGCTGTCTAGGATGGTAGCGGGTTAACCTGTTAGTAACCGACATAATGCCGGAACGCTAAATCGCTTGGCACGTCTTTGTCGGTAGGGTGGTAACTAGCCACGACCGAAGCCTCCAACCAGACCAGACTTGAGCCGGGAATCGAACTCAGGACCTCCAACTTTATAATGCGACAGCGCACGCACTGCGCTACGGCAGTCGCCAACTTGGCGGTATGTCTTTGTACAAAGATAATACACCTTATTTAAAAAAATTATAGCAAAAATTAGTGGGTATTTGAAGTAAATTTAAAAAAAAGTAAGTGCGTATATGAGTATCCACCCAGATACGTATTTACTTTTGGGTATCTACCCAGATACGCATAAAGCAGAAGTATAAGACTAGTTCAATATACAAATAATAAGATCCTTCGCAGATATCTTAATGGAGCGATTATGTCATTGTTCAGCTGTTTATACTTGTACCTATAAACATAGATCATGCATTAGATGTACCTACTTACTTAAGTGCTGGATTACACTTGAGATTGAATTGTTTTTTCCCGAAATAACGCAGGTGGTTTATTGAACTATATACATTAAAGATAAATGTTAGAATACACGTAAAAAGAACCAACGTAATAGACATGACCAGAAGTGTCAGTGGGCTAGTCACGTTTGTCAGAGAACTGACGGACGGCGGAGTCGGAAGGTCCTCGAATGGAGACCACGTTTCGGCAAACTGAATGTGGGAGGTGGAGCGATAAATTCCTAAAAGTGGCGGGTATCGACTGTATAAGAAAAGCCGGAGATTGGACGAGTTGGCGCTGCTTAAAAGAGGCCTATCTTCAACAGTGTATGCATTTTGGCTGATGATGATGATGATGACATAAAAAATTTAAATACGGATGGACACAAAAAAACCTGTGATAGCCTAGTGGTAAGGGCGTCCGCATCAGGGGTCGGTAGTTCGAACCCGGGCACGCACTTCCCACTTTTCGGAGCTATGTACTTTTTAAAACAACGTGAGCAAACATCGTGAGGAAACCAGCACGCCTGAGAGTTCTCCGTAATATTCTCAAAGGCGCGTGAAGTATGCCAAACCGTACATGGCTAGCGTGGTGGCCAAATCCTTCTCATATTGAGAGGAGACCCGTGCTCTGTAGTGAGACGGCAATGGGTTGATCATGATGATTCCTACAAACATTACATTAATTTTATAAATAATGTTATGTAAATCACATATATGCGTACTACGACTTAGATATAGTTATGATAATGGGTTTGAATGTAGCACACAATGTTAATATGGGTAATTAAAGTTTGTGCTAATTAAACGAATGTATGTATGATTGTGTTACCATAATACCGAATTAAAATCACCTGTTTAATACTTGTATAATTTATTGTTGTGTGTGTATGCATTTTGTATCATAACTTCATTTTATTTACTAATAATGTATGACATATTATCTTTTAGTCTAAGAGATGGTGACGCATTTACCTTGTATGTAGACCTTGATTTAATAGCGGGATAAAGTAATATAATATAAAATCAAAATGAGAGTTTCTTACTGTCTACTAAGGGATAATTTCTTTCATCACACACATCCATAACACATCATCACACACACACATAACCTCTATCCATGCACGATGCATGGAGAGAGGTTATCACCTGTGTGTGATGTTTGTTTGATGGTTTAAAGCAGGCTAAGCTTGCGCAAAAGAATTAAATAATAATTATTAATATGTATATGTTTTGAATCAACGTGAGTACCTTTTTGCATCATTTTGGGGGTAAAATTTTATAAGTACTTTATAAATCAGTTGAGATATGGATAAGGCGAGAATGCCCGATTTCTTTACTGTGGTCAGAGCGTGTACATCTTCCTCCCGGGAAAGCATCCTTCAGGTGATAGGCCAGGACTTGACAAGTCCGATGATGACGCATTGACAAATATCGAGATCCAAACAGAAAATAACGGGCACCATTTATTATTATTAATACTGTACATTTGGGTGTATACGTGTCGTGTCGTGTGAAACCAATTGGGAGTATCGATTTACTATACCCCTAACAGGTTAGCCCGCTATCATCTTAGGCCGCATCATCACTTACCATCGGGTGAGATGCCGTCAAGGGCTAACTTATGGTGAATAAAAAAAAATATTATTATTAGTATAAGCTTTTACAACTTTTCTATCAAAAATATATTGCACAAAGTTCATGAAAGTATGTGTTAACCAGCTCTTCGAGTGTAGCGGGAACCTTTCACGCTGTAACTCTATTAATGTCAGCTTAATTCATTAATTGACGCTGCTCGAAACACTCCCATGGATTGAATGGAGAATGACAGCTACAAGTATATCCGTCACAGTATTCTATACCTTGGTACGTGTACGAGGCAGCGGTTTTGAAAGGGCATTCATTTAAAATATTTTCGAGACGCTTTAATGACTGAAAATTAACCTGAGGGTCTTAACACAGAGTATAAAGAACTTTAAGGCATTTATGTATTTTTTTTATTTTTTTTTTCACCACAAGTTAGCCCTTGGTTGCATCTCACCTGATGGTAACTGATGATGCGGTCTATGATGGTAGCGGGCTAACCTGTTAAGGGTATGGTAAACTCATACTCCTAATCGGTTTCTACACGACATTGTGCCGGAACGCTAAATCGCTCGGCGACACGTCTTTGTCAGTAAACCCACCAGACCAGACTCGAGCCGGAAATCGAACCCAGGACCTCCGAATTTAAAATGCAACAGCGCACGCGCTGCGCCACGGAGGTCGTCAAAATTTGATTACCACCCTCATCTCTTTTTAAATATTAGATGTTGCTTGTGACTTCATTATTTATGTAGGGTTTTTTAACCTCGCGGGAACAATTTGTTTTACCAGGCTATAAAGTATTCTGTATTGGTCACCAAGATGCAAATTACTTTTTTGAACTTCAAGATCGGATCTTTTGAAAAACTTTCGCTTGAAAAACTTTCAAATCACATGTTCTCAGGTCCCGGGTGCTTTTGAAAAAATCCCGTCAAGAGTTTTAGCTGTTACGCCTTGTAAAAGTAACAGATATTTCTATACGGCATCAACTAATTGATAATTAATTTCCCCGTCGCTTGGTTCTTTGGTGCTTGATTCCGCCATTCTTTTATGTTTAATAATTAATATTTGTGTCTATTAATGTGAAAAAAATATTGGAAGTTTCCTCTCTAACACTTGTCCAAAAGAATTCAAAGCACACACATTTTAGACGGTAGCTGGAGTATGCAACCACAGTGTCCGAGGGTAGTCATCAAATATCCAGCGCAAACAAAATATTCAATCTGGCCCGTGTGAATTTTATACGTGATTTTCATTTGATGTTCATTTCGCATTGCACGGCGATATAAAACATTTAGGTCCCATCACTGTGAAACAAATATGATACTGGGAGAGCACTTTCGTAGATTTCGCCCGTTTTGATGGATGGATGATTTTTAAGGCGAATGCTCCTAATATTAACTTTTTCACAAACCCCGTTAACACGACCTTCCGTTTACAATGACGAGCGTGGCGCAGAGCGTGCTCTGTCGCATTATAAGGTTGGATGTCCTGGTGGGAGACTTCAGTAGTGGCTAGTTACCACCCTAACGACAAAGACGTGTCGCCAAGCGTTCAGCGTTCCGGCACGATGTCGTGTAGAAACCAATTAGGAGTATGGGTTTACCTTACCACTAACAGGTTAGCCCGCTACCATCTGAGACAGCATCATCACTTATCATCAGGTGAGATTGCCGTCAAGGGCTAACTTGTAGTGGACAAAAAATGAAAAAAAAAACAGTTTATTGGTGTTTTTTTTTTGTATATTTTTAAGTTCCATTCCTTCGCAGGTTAAAAGACACATCAATTTAATAATTGCAATAGATTGCCTTATCGCCAACATAAATCTCTTCCTATACTAAAGGAATCTAAACCACAAACCACCTAACCCAAACACGAGAAATCGCAATGCTATAATTACGGTGACATACACTCGACTCTTACACTTGTTTGTTTTTGACGACCTCCGTGGCGCAGTGCGTGTGCTGTCGCATTATAAAGTTGGAGGTCCTCGGTTCGATTCCCGGCTCGAGTCTGGTCTGGTGGGAGGCTTCGGCCGTGGCTAGTTACCACTCTACCGACAAAGACGTGTTGCCAAGCGATTTAGCGTTCCGACACGATGTCGCTTCTGGCAGAGCTTCTTTCGAAAGCTCGCCAAACAACCCGGTTACGCTGTGGCAACCAATAGGGTTTGTACAGCTAATATACAGTCCGAAAAAAAAAAGTAGAAACCAATTAGGAGCGTGGGTATTACCATACTCCTGACAGGCTAGCCCGATACCATCCTAGACAGCATCATCACTTACCACCAGGTGAGATAGCCGTCAAGGGCTAACTCGTAGTGTATTAAAAAAAACATGACTAACTGCTGGAGTTAATAGTGTAACTTTGCAATATGAGTAAGATATTTCAACGTTACACTATTGAAGGTCCAGTGATGGGGCGAACCTGCTCTGTTTTACGAGGGTGAGGTTGAAAGATACGACCTTGATACCGATGATATCGACGATTCGATTATGAATACAATGCGGCCCTTCAGCAATGTGAGCTTAGGAAATTATTTATGCTTATGTACTATAATTTATTATTGATTATATGAGATGGTGATAATAAAAAAAAAACCGGCTAAGTTTGTTGTGGGCTTCTTCTTAGACCAGGGCGCGTTTTGAACCCTCATAGCTTCAGTTTTAAGTTTAAGAATGTAGTTATCACCATCAAATCACTACTATGTAAATTATTGACGTGTCAAAAGTGCCTTTTAAAGGACTATTTGAATAAAATTTTTATTCAAATAGATGAATATTTATGTTCTAATATAAATTTATACTTATTGATATAGTAAAGCTAGAAAAGTTTGTATGTTTGTATGTGTAAGCCTCATAAAATAACAGTGTGATAAAAAAAAGAATGCTTCAGATTTAGACATTTACATTTCCTGGAGAAGGTGATATTTCATTTAAAGGTTTTTATTCTCATAAATTGGCATAGATAAGAAAATAACTCTCTCGCAAGCTGTAATGTATTGTTCATATTCACTACCTCTAAGTGAAATTCCAGTCGATCAATTATTTTAATTGGGAATTCGGGTTATACAATTGACAGGTGTTATTTAATACAGTTGCTTCTTATTCAAATACAGCATTATTGCATGTAATATTACAATATTGATAATTAAAGTTTCAGTTCATAAATAAAAAATAATATAAAAAAGCAATTTTCAAATGTAATTTTATATCTATGTAATCTTTTATCTTATTTATGTTTTATTGGCAATATGAGTAGAGTGCATAAAACATGAAATGCTGTCGACAATAAAGCTTTCAATTTTAAAACCCAAAGCTTAGGCATATATTAATTACGTACACATTAAATATGCAAGGGACACCGAGCATTCGCCTTAATGGACTTTTTAACTTTTTCAGGTGAAATGAGTATAATGTATATTTTTGCGCGATACCGTTTTAACTGGAACGAAGTTATGTACAGTATCTATTCAACGTACAGTCTCGTCACACACGCTTTGGGTGAGTTTATAAGTCCTGTGTCCTGTGACGTCATCATGAGCCCAGCTGTGGGCAATGTGTGCAAACTCATATAAGAGAAATTGATTTCTATACGTCAACATCATAATCTTTAGCATTTTTTTTTATTGCTGGGCACAGAAATCCTCTCTTTCATGAGATATATAGTTAATGCTTGACCCGAACAGTCAGACTCTTCAGTTTCGTGAGTCAACCTTTCATAGTTGCCACTAGGCGCGCAGGGAAAACAAAGATATTTTTTCTAACCCCGGGTTGATGTTATCTTTGCATAAAACGTCAGAATTTTACGCCCAACCACGCAATCGAACCCAGGCAGTTATTTCGAATCGATTATATTTTAAATCGAAACTATTAGACCGTGGTCCGTAGTGCCGAATCTACAAGATGAACGAGTCAGTTATTTTAATAATTTTCACAAAAATTTTCGTTCACTAGAAATTATCCCCTACCCGCAATTTTTACACACCTACGAAATTCCCCTACCTGTGATTTTTCCCAAACTGTGATATCTGTAATTTAGCCCAGAAAGAGCTAAATTATAAAAAAATTTTTTTTTATGATATAGATTTTTCATTAGAAAACCTATTTTAGGTACCATGTTTTCCATAAGCGTGTTCAGTAAGAGGCTAAAACTCGATGATGCTGTGCTGGGCATGATCGCGACCACCAGTAAGATCGCTGGGTCCATGGTGTTGGTGTTCGCTAGGAATAACACCGAGGTGTATATGGGTAAGAAATACTGTACTACTTTGCATATTAGAGTATTTTCATTTACTGTATCCCTTATTTTCCCAAAAATGTTATAAATTTGAACCATGTACAAATTACAACGGTATTGCCGTTTAGCTTTATATTTAATATATATATTATCGTATGTTATAAGCTATTGAGTTTGTATTCCGAATTAAATATTGCAAAAATTAACTCACAAAAGGTACCAATTGTACATTTTGCGTTTTTAACTTATACTGTTGTAAAAATTTCATTTTTTATTATCTTGATTAATAAAATATGTAATGATCTGATTGTGATGAAATTATGACAGGATGCTCTAGGGGCGCGGAAGAAGGAACTGACCAGTATTAACCCAGTTCTGACCCTAAACTTTATACTTAAATTTAAAACAGCTTATTATATAAACTCATATTTTCCGTCTTAATCTTAAATTCCAGCTCGGGGATTAGAAATGTTAATCAAGATGCTCATTTATTTTGCAGCTCCTCTCGCTCAAATATTAGACGGCACTTTAGCGATAGCTATGCGCTCTATCGCTTCCAAATTGGTATCCCATCAAGAATTAGGTAGGTGCACTATATTCTATACAATACATACAAATAAATAAAATGGGAGTGTCTGTTTGTAATATTGAAATAACCATTTTTTACTACATGCATATGAATATGTGTACGGTACATACAACAAAATAATATTTTTTACAATTTTATTCTGTCTGTCTGTCTGTCTGTTTGTTCCGGCTAATCTCTGAAATGGCTGGACCGATTTTTACGGGACTTTTATTGGCAGGTAGCTGAAGTAATAAGGAGTAACTTAGGGTACTTTTATTTTAGAAAAATAAAGTAATGTTGCAATTTCCAAGTACTGTCCAGTACCGCGCGCAGCTCACGCGCATGCCACCGCCTGTGCCATCACGTCTCGGGCGCATCCCACTTATCCCACCAATTGTTTTAGTTTAGTAATTATTTCAAGTAATACGGGTTAGTAATCTATTGCTTCGTGATTGAAAGACAAACAAACACAATACCTCAACGCGGACGAAGTCGCGGGCGTCAGCTAGTATTAAAAAGGCCTAGTTAACTATACCAACCATCGACATTGACTGTTTGGCTAGCTTTCTTTGGTTTTGCCTTAGCCTGCCTTTGCTTAAGCACGCATGGCAAAAAGCATAATATAAATTTAAAAAAAATTGTCGTTATGACTTGGCATCAATTCAAAATTATCATAGTATCCTCATAGTTGCAACTCTCCTACTGACATTGTCGGAAAAAATATAAATGACAAGAAAATGTAGTGAAGATAATTAAGTAAATAAAATTCAGTATCTGTAACACTAATAAAATAAGAGTACATTAAATCTAAAACTTCATCTATGCCACAGGAGTGAGGCGTAATACCCAAGATGCTAAATGCAAAGTAACTGCGAGCTCTAGGATACCCATTAGACTTTATAACCCTCTTGTGCTACCACGGCCCCATAGTCTCAACCCCAAATGGCACAAAAATGTAGTTGCTATAGAGGTTTCAAATTTGTGCCTCTGGCACAATCGACACTGCTAGCTAAAGTAGCACACGTGGCATCACAAAGCAAGGTCGCTTTTTGGATGGAAATGGCTTTTGATTCCCATCCTGGAAAGAACGAGCGTCAACATGATCAACCCATTACCGGCTCACTACAGAGCGCGGGTCTCCTCTCAATATGAGAAGGGTTTGGCCATAGTCCATCACGCTGGCCATGTGCGGATTGGCAGACTTCACACGCCTTTGAGAACATTATGGAGAACTCTCAGGCGTGCAGGTTTCCTCACGATGTTTTCCTTCACCGTTGAAGCAAGTGATACTCATATTTTAAATGTTTAAAACGCACATAACTCCGAAAAGTTAGAGGCGTGTGCCAGGAGTCGAACCGCTGACCTCTGATTAGGAGGCTGACGCCCTAACCACCAGGCTATCACCGCTTCCAATTCTAATTCACGCATCTGTAAACTACAGGTAAAGTGTTTTCCCTGTTCGGGTTGGCGGAGACCATGATGCCCTTGATATTTGCGCCGCTGTACTCTCGAGTCTACATTTTGACGCTGCACATATTGCCTGGGGCAGCGTTCCTGCTCAGCGTCGCAGCGACCATTCCCGCTCTAGGAATATTCATGTGAGTATCATCATTAGTTTATCTCAATCTTTAAGGAGAGAGAGAAATAGAGAATTGATTATGTGTTTATGCTGCTGTTGCGCGTGTAGTTTAACTTGATGAATGTAGGATACCGGATGTATGGCGTAATGCGTGGCGTATCGAGCTCAATATCTGCGCCTAATATGGTCAAGGATAGCGAGTGCCCAGAGATCTAAATAGGATTTTATTCTTTTTTTTTATACACTACAAATTAGCCTTTGACGGCTATCTTACTTGGTGGTAGGTGATGATGCAGTCTAGGATGGTAGCGGGCTAACCTGTGGAGTGTGTTTACCATACCCCTAGTATGGTAAACACACTCCTAATTGATGTAATGTTAAATCGCTTTGCGACACGTCTTTGTCGGTAGGGTGGTAACTAGTCAAGGCCGAAGCCTCCCACCAGACAACTAAAAGATACCAAAGAAGTTCACGAGGACATGCTGTTTATTGTTCATTTAAGAACCAAACCATTAAAGGGTTTTTTTGTTATTTCAGATGGTTCTATAGTCAACACAAGAGAGACGCTCGCGAGAAGACATTAAACATATCTTACACACCAACTGCGGCGTCTGATGCAGCGTAATTCCAGCTACGTGCTAAAGTAGCGGCCTGAAATTAGCATTAAGTGAACGCGATGATTTAGTTAATGTATAAGAAGAAGGAGAGATAGCCCTACAAGAGATCAGATCACGTACCTCTAAATTTTGAATCGATTAAAAAAAACGGAGTGGGGTTAATTTTAGGGGGGTTAGTCTGTTAATGAATTTAGTAAAGCCATCTATATCCAGAAGATAGATAAAGAATTGGATAGGAACTATTAAATTTGACCTACGATATGGAGATTTTGATGAGATTGATTTAATTTTGGGCGTTTATTTGTGTGGAGTTAAGGAATGGGTATTCCATGCCTGCACCAAATGTAGAGGGTGATTAACGAACGAATAAATAATCTGCTTGTCTGCTTATGGTAACACCATTTACGCAATTCTAGCATCCTTGGGTTGAACCTCTTGCATCTGTAAGAAAAAAAGCTTAGATTTGCAGAGCAGAGCTAAACTTAGATATGCTACGAAATTCTAGTATATAATCAAAATAGTCCAGCTCTAGTGAAAGGACAGTTTTATCGAAATGCATAATTAAAGTTGGCTTTTTTATGACCTCCACCATAGCGCAGCGCGTCTGCTGTCACAATATAAAATCGGGGGGTTCGATTCCCGGTTCGAATATGGTATGATGGTAGGCTTCGGCCGTGGCTAAATACCACCTTACTGACGTTACGTACGATGACATATACCAATAACGATACCTTGTATGGGTTGACCATACCTCTATCTTATTAGGTCAACAAAAATCTCCGGAGTCGTCAAAAGTCAACTGAAAAATAAAAAAATAAACTTCAGAATAAATATTCTGCATGGTTAAATTCGTTTTATAAAACTATCAAACATTCATAAAAATTACAATAACATGCATAACTTCGTCTAAAGCTTTGCTGTTTTTTTTAATGGAGTTTCATACTTTCGTCAATTTGTATAAACAACAATACAATAGTTTGCCGGTACACAGTATTTATGCTGAAGTACTGTGCAGCGCTTAACGTTGGATATGTTTCGAACCAATGAATTGGATAGCTTGTACTTTATAGCTTAGCTTACGAATAGTTTTCTACATAATTCTGGAAGGCCTTTAGAATTAACAGTCATTGATACAGCCCAATGAAAGCATGCTAGAACCAGTTGATTTAATGTACTTACCCAAGTGTACGGTACTTCATCGTGATCAACCCATTACCGGCTCACTACAGAGCACGGGTCTCCTCTCAATTTGAGAAGGGTTTGGCCATAGTCCAACACATTTTTGATTGGCAGACTTCACACGCCTTTGAGAACATTATGGAGAACTCTCAGGCGTGCAGGTTTCCTCACGATGTTTTCCTTCACCGTTGAAGCAAGTGATATTTTAATTTTTTTTAATGTGTTAAAACGCACATTACTCCGAAAACTTAGAGGTGCGTGCCCGGATTCGAACCGCCGACATCTGGTTAGGAGGCTGACGCCCTAACCACTAGGCTATCACAGCTTCCTAACTACTGTACTTACTAACTTGTAATCGAATGAAAAATATATGAAATTTCAAGCACCGAACCGTGCCGGCAGATCAATTATTTATTTGTGCTAAATGAATAAAATCTGTCAGTCGAGAGTGAACGCTGTAATGCATTTAATGTATGCGCTATGAATTCTTTACAGTTCACTCAATTTTACGTATTTTATGTTATTTATGTATTCAAAATATTCGCCGTTGATCAATTTCAGTATCAACTTAGTCGAGTCTATTTTAAATCAACTTCATCAGTCAAGCGTGGTCTTATCTCTCATGGATTCCTACCATAGGCAACTCCACTCTAATGTGGGTAAGTGGGTTGGTTACAATTGCCACAGACATTTGTTGTATCTGTAATTTGTAGGTACGTGTAGTGGCTTAAATTATCCAAGTACCTCCTTATATGACGACCTTACCTTACCTTACCTTATTTGACGACCTCCGTGGCGCAGCGCGCGCGCTGTTGCATTATAAAGTTGGAGGTCCTGGGTTCGATTCCCGGCTCGAGTCTGGTCTGGAGGAAGGCTGCGGCCGTGGCTAGTTACCACCCTACCGACAAAGGCGTGTCGCCAAGCGATTTAGCGTTTCGGCACGATGTCGTGTAGAAACCAATTAGGAGTATGGCTTTACCATACCCCTAACAGGTTAGCCCGCTACCATATTAGACTGCATCATCACTTACCATCAGGTGAGATTGCCGTCAAGGGCTAACTTGTAGTGGATAAAAAAAAAAAAAAACTTAGTCTATTTTAAATCAACTTCATCAGTCAAGCGTGGTCTTATCGCTCGTGGATTTACCATAGGCAACCACCACTCTAATGTGGGTAAGTGGGTTGGTTAAAATTGCCACAGAAATTTGTTGTATCTGTAATAGGTAGGTACGTGTAGTGGCTTAAATTATCCAAGTAATTTTCATAAATAATTTTATTTTCTAATTGATGATAAGGAATTGATTGTGATTTAATTATATCATATTTATATTATTAGTTTAATTTCAAGACTAAGATAACCATGTGTTTGTTTTTGTTTTAGATATATGTAAAAAGAAATTTAATATAACATTACTTTGAATATTAAGTTTATTTGTTCATTTTTTTTTCTCATTCTTCAAGATTACGTTACAAACTATTTTCGCCTTACAAAGTTACGAAATCATGCACCAATTTTGATGTAACTTCTTGGAGGTAATATAGCTCGGACTTCTCAATGTAGTCTCGCTTTCCTTGCTCGTGAAAATCTCTTTATATAGATTTATTAGCTCAGATAAACAGACATACACAGAACATAAACGGAAATTGTTTGAGACTTGAGTAGTATGTGTAACCCGTACAAATACATAACATATCATACCAATAGTTCGCAGCTCGCTCGTAGCCACTAATCAGATGCAATTCAGAACAGATTTGACGACTTCCATGGCGCTGTGCGCGATTGATGTCGCTAAGCGATTTAACGTTCCGGCACGATGTAGAAACCAATTAGGAGGTTGTTTATTTTATATTATTTCAATTTGACGACCTCCGTGGCGCAGTGCGTGTGCTATCGCATTATAAAGTTGGAGCTCGAGTCTGGTCTGGTGGGAGGCTTTGGCCGTGACTAGTTACCATCCTACCGATATACAAAGACGTGTGGCTAAGCGATTTAGCGTTCCGGCACAATGTTTTTTTTTTTTACCCACTACAAGTTAGCCCTTGACGGCAATCTCACCTGATGTTAAGTGATGATGCAGTCTAAGATGGTAGCGGGCTAACCTGTTAGGGGTATGGTAAACCCATACTCCTAACTGGTTTCTACGCGACATCGTGCCGGAACGCTAAATCGCTTGGCGACACGTCTTTGTCGGTAGGGTGGTAACGAGCCACGGCCGGAGCCTCCCACCAGACCAGACTCGAGCCGGGAATCGAACCCAGGACCTCCAACTTTATAATGCAACAGCGCACGCACTGCGTCACGTTCATGTTGCGTAGAAACCAATTAGGAGTGTGGGCTTACCATAACCCTAACAGGTTATGCCCGGCTAGGCCCGCTACCATCCTATAAAGGAGAAGGCTATAAACCAGTAGGCTATAGAAAACATCAACAACAAGAGTTGAAATTAAATGCAAATTAATTAAAAGGTATTCTTGCAAACAAAGACGAGCTTTAACAAAAAAAGCGGTCTTACTTACAGAGGTGAGAAATTATTTTATTACCAACTCTTTTCTATAAATGGAATTTCTAGAAAAATAATTCCACTTGTAAACATTGGAGAGGGTGCAAAGGCGCTAAAGCCGGAGGTACTTTCAAGCTACGGAAATGTGCTTTGCCGCCTGTCCACTTAATTTGTGTGCTTTATAAAATAACTTTTAATAAGGTTTGCAATTATAAAAACGGAAAATTTTCTTGTAGTTTTAATGATTTCATTTTCTATTTTGAGTTTTAAATACAAGGGTTTCGTATCTCCTGGTATACTAAAATGAATAGCCATATTCTCTGACTCTCATACCCAAGCATCTGATGCACATAAATAAATTTCAGCTGATTTGTGAATGTTCAATAAACTCTGCAGCGACCTAAATGATGACTTTGATAACTTCCTGCGATTCCCCTGGGATCGCTTCATCAGATTCTGCCTTGGTAATAACTAAATCTGAAAATAAATTAAAAAATGAAGCTGTGATAGCCTAGTGGTTAGAGCGTCCGCCTCCTAATCAGAGGCCGGGGGTTCGAACCCGGGCACGTACATGTAACTTTTCAAAGTAATGTGCGTTTTTAAGTGATTAAAATATCGCTTGCTTCAACGGCGAAGGAAAACATCGTGAGGAAACCTGCAAGCCTTGAAAGTTTATAACATTCTCAAAGGCGTGTGAAGTCTACCAATCCGCATATAGCCAGCGTGGTGGACTATGGCCAAACCCTTTCATATTGGGAGGAGACCCGTGCCCGTAGTGAGCTGCAATCGGTTGATCATGATGATGATGATGAATAACTAAATCACCTCAGGAGGATTCCATTTAAAACAGTAAAATCACGTTCAAAATCGGTTCTCAATTGACGGCGAATTTGGTGTAAATAATATTGTCAAACTTTAACTTAAGACGTTTATTAACTGGAAGCGATATAGGTCTGTGCCCAGAATATTTTGACTTGATCAAATCAGAAAAGAAGAGTTTTTAGAAGAACTAAACTTACTGATAAATTGTTTGCAGTAAGTACCTACTTTTTGCGTAACAATACTACTTGATAGGGATTATAGGGGTTATAGGGGTATTGCAGGTTTTATGTTAATGGATATTCCTGAGATTTTCATTAAAAAAATGCGGTGACAACCTTATATCATAAAGCTTCAACCTAAGGTTCGTTGCCTGGGTCAAATGAGCCACAATTGAATACGGTAGCAGAATAAAGATCCCGTGGAGGGTCTGCCTCGGCGGACGCCGCTGGCTGGGCCGCGGTCGAGTGCATCAGTGCTCCCGTGACCCAGCCACCAGGCGACGCGAAGGAGCATCGCTGGGTTTTAGTGGGTATTCTGGTCGCCAGCCTGGCCGCCGGGGAGTCCCACATACCCCGTCGGAAGCGGCGCAGTCTTGGCTGTGTGTAGGGGATGCGTAAAAGCATTTCCCAGCGGAAAAAAAAAGCAGAATGAAGATAAATCCAAGATAATATTATGAAAACAATACTGTAGTGTCCAGACATTACCTATAATATTTACACAATTTTTTGGTTACTTTCATATGAAACTGAAACATGCACCATTTGGAAATAAAATCACATCTTTCTAAAAATCGTGATGATACTTTTGATAATAGTCTACTTTTCCAAAGTTGTTTTATATAATATGAAACGTGGCACAACGACGGAATAATTATGCAGTGTTTTACCACACTTTAACTCACCTTGATTTTCAAACGTCAGAGTGTGACAAAACACTGCATAACTATTTCAACGTCACGTTTATTTGTAAGGCTTTTAATGTCACTTTTAATGTCGAATGTTCAGTTAAAATT
Source organism: Lasiommata megera (assembly GCA_928268935.1). Lineage (NCBI taxonomy): Eukaryota > Metazoa > Arthropoda > Insecta > Lepidoptera > Nymphalidae > Lasiommata > Lasiommata megera. Next base: position 16,361,148 of record OV743313.1, on the reverse strand, counting down.
ATTATTCAGATTATTCTCCTCCTAATCAAGTTGGTCTTTTGAAACAGGATTAATTTCTAAGACGTCGTAAATCAGTAATAATGTGGAATGCGCGTTAATTAACACTCGCGCGGAGTATGCGAGTGATTGCCTTGCGAGTAAGGAAAGGGTTCGAAATAGGTCATACAGCTATTAGTAATGGTCTGCTCATAGCATTTCACTTCATCTAACCTGGCGTAGTATTGCTACTGAAGATGAAGTGAGACACCGCTAATACATAAGCCAAAACATGAGAGCTTGTCTTTTTGAGAACTTTTAAAAATTTTCACAAGTTAGCGATGCAATCCACGAGATTTACGGCTCCGAAATATTACTGCTAATTGCAAGCGATGGCAGGCAGGCAATCTCTACTCTAATAAGAAAATGAAAAACCATGCTTGGCTCCATTTTTCTTGTCGCTAGGAAATGCGTTTAAGCTTAACTAACTCCGTCCGAGTCAGATCAAGAACATTAGGTGCGCCTGAAGACTCCAGGACGCAGCTTAAGTTGTGATGATGCCTCCTATTCATCGAACGGATCTCGTCATCAGGGGGGAGATGGGGGTTGCCTTTAGCCCGCCCGATTGGGCCGGAGAGGCTCCACGTTTGCGTTGCCATACCGGCGCCGTTCCGCAGTCTCCTTCTGCGTCATCACTCCTCAAGGAGGCAAATAGTTGTCTCCATAGCCATAATAGCAATACCTTAAAATCTTTATGGGTCTAAAAAATTAAATATCTTTTTTTAGCACATTTCGAGATACGTTTTTCTTAAGTTAAGATATTGTGTTCGGGGCAATACTAAGAATTCATCATCATCATAATCAACCCATTGCCGGCTCACTACAGGGCAAGGGTCTCCTCTCAATATCAGAAGAGTTTGGCCATAGTCCACCTCGCTGGCCATGTTCGGATTGGCAGATTTCACACGCCTTTGAGAACAATATGCAGAACTTTCAGGCATGCACGTTTCCTCACGATATTTTCCTTCACCGTTGAAGCAAGTGCTGTTTTAATTGCTTAAAGACGCACATAACTCCGAAAAGTCAGAGGTGCGTGCCCGGTTCTAACTCCCGACCTCTGATTAGGAGGCGGATGTGTTAATCACTAGGCTATCACAGCTTCTAATATTTAGTAATACGACACAAACCTATAAACAAGTTTCCAAAAACTCAAAGACAAACGGGTACGAGTGTAAGTGAATAGCAGTGTTTTGCTCGCTCTCATTTGCCTAAATCTAAATAATGGTTTGCTCAATTATAAATTCGTCCGGTTGTTTTGTGGAACCGGAGTTTGTACAGTTCAGGAACTTCATGTGAGTCGGCGATTTGCATAAAACATTCCTTTCTCAATTTCGAATATATATTTTTCTTTCATTTCGATGTAAATTCGTGGTTAATTTCTTGACATAGCCAAAAGAAATTCCACAATTAAATTTTGCGTTTTTTTTATACACTACAAGTTAGCCCTTGACCGCTATCTCACCTGGTGGTAAGTGATGATGCTGTCTAGGATGGTATTTTTTATACACTACAAGTTTGCCCTTGACGGCTATCTCACCAGACTGTAAATGATGATGCAGTCTAGGATGGTAGCGGGCTAACCTGTTAGGAGTATTGTAAACTCACATTCCTAAATGGTTTCTACGCGACATGTTGCCGGAACGCTAAATCGCGACACGTCTTTGTCGGTAGGGTGGTAACTAGAAGCTTCCCATCAGACCAGACTCGAGCCGGGAATCGAACCCAGGACCTCCAACTTTATAACGAGACAGCGCATGCCCTGCCCTACAGAGGTCGTCAACTTGGCGGTATGTCTTTGTACAAAGATAATATACCTTATTTAAAAAATCATAGCAATAATTTAAAATTAATAAATAATTTACGCCCAACCAAGATAATGTCTAGTTTCTGTAACATTTACTTCAAACAGATGCAGTGAGAGAATATTAAACAGCAAAATCAACTTTGTTTAATAATTCCTACTTATGTAATAACTATGATTATGAAACTCTACCCTATACGTGTTCTTAAGTTACTAATATTTATCATGATTCGGATTATACATGTTTATTTTAAGTACACATCTCAGGGACGACAGATTTGATGAGTTTTCCATGGGCGTGTGAAATGTAAAGGGTTGAAGGTTTTGTATCTCATTAGGAATGGAACGAAATTATGTCACCCTTCTAAGTTAGTTCATAAAATTTGTTATGATCTTTATTTAAGTACTTTTTGTAGTTTTTATATGAAGTACGAAATCACTTTTTGCCTTGTTTGAAGCGTTATTCAAGTTCGCGTGCATGAAGGGAGCCACTTTTGTACTAATTACTAACTACAATCAAACAGAGGATCTTCTGATAGAGAAGGGTAATATAAAAAGTCATAAAACATGTAATACACTCTTACACATGCAGATACACACACACACACACACACACACACACCCACATACACACACACACACTCACACAGGAACACTCACAACACATGCTAGCAACTATGTTTGTATCATAGAGGGAAGTTCCCACTTTCCAAGATACAGTATATACTAGCTTGGAAAGTGGGAGATCATAAAATTATTTACTACTGTAATAAAAACAAATTAAATAATTAATATAAATTTTTAGTCTGCCTAGTAGTAATATCGTATGTGAACTATGTGTAGAATTGAACAGAATTTATTACAAGTGAGCTTTTCTCCATCCATTTGTTGGTTGAAACAAAACATCGTGTGTAAAATATTCATGAAAAATGTTTTTTTATTTTATTTTTAAACTGACTTGTTCTATGACATAAAGCGGCCTTTTTTGTCCAAGTGCTGGCACTGGCCACCTCTCATGGGAAAGAGTGACCAGACCCACCGCGCTGCCCCAATGCGGTTAGGCGAACTTTAACTACTACAATTACATGTCAGTTACCATAATAGGGACCGACGGCACGTTTTCTCCGAAGTACGGGTGTAGAATAAAGCCAATTTCCTATAACCCATTACTGTCCCTGAAAATTAAAAAAAACAGTAATAACTCGGGATTCGAACCGAGGACCTCGTAATTCATAATCAAACATGCTAACCACTAGACACCACACCACAGAGGGGAAAATTTCTTTATAACTGATAAAGAAATTAATATGTACTGATTAATAAAGCTAGATTAGCGTACTAACTAAACGCAGCTTAGATGTAATGAAATGATATTACAGGTCGGCTTAAATTGTGTTTATGTATTTAATTTTGTTCAAAATTTTCTTTCTAATAATACTGGCAAGAGGGGGTGGTAGCTTTTGTGGGGGTGTATGATTACAGCTTGCAGATTGTGAAGTTCTCTTACTTTGGCCTATAATATTCATAATAAAATTATTGTAAATGTATATTTGTGGTGGTAATAGCCTAGTGGTTAGGGTGTCCGCCTCCTCATCCGAAGTCAGGGGTTCGAACCTGGGCACGCACCTCTAACTTTTCAAAGTTATGCGTTATTCAACGGTGAAGGAAAACATCGTGAGGAAACCTGATGACATCGTGAGCATGCCTGAGAGTTTTCCAAAATGTTCTTAAAGGCGTGTGAAGTCTGCGAATCCGCACATGGCTAGCGAGGTGGACTATGGCCAAACCCTTCTCATATTGAGAGGAGACCCGTGCTCTGTAGTGAGCCAGTAATGGGTTGATCATGTATAATTTTATCGGTTTGTTACCTCAAATATTATGTTCGGCCATAACAAAAGTCCCAAGGTGCTGGAATGGCGACCTCGCACCGGCAAACGTAGCGTTGGTCGACCCCCAACCAGGTGGACAGACGACATCAAACGAGTCGCAGGGAGCTGCTGGATACAAGCCGCCCAAGACCGTGGCCGTTTCAACTCCTTACAAAAGACCTATGTCCAGCAGTGGACGTCTATCGGTTGAAATGATGACGATGATGATAACAAAAGTTGTCCCACAGAAAAATGACATCAGGTGTTAGGATTATTCACTTGTCAAGTAGCACCGCCACGTACAGTTACCAAATACAAAATAAAAACAAGCAAGCAATTATGCCACGACGGAATAGGTGGCAAGGATTTTGGAAATGAGCCAAATAATTACTTTATAAAAGTTGACAATTCACAGCACCTGTGCTCACGCCAGTGTTGCATTGGCAGGCGTCATTACCTGGCGTTTACAACATTACATGAAGTTATTTGTGACTCCTGCATTTATTCCAATATTTCATCATGCTCAACCCATTGTCGGCTCACTACAGAACACGGCTCTCAATATGAGAATGGTTTGGCCATAGTCCACCACGCTGGCCATGTGCGGATTAGCAGACTTCACACGCCTTTGAGAACATTATGGAGAACTCTCAGGCATGCAGGTTTCCTCACGATGTTTTCCTTCACCATTGAAGCAAGTGATATTTAAATTGCTTAAAAACGCACATAGCTCCAAAAAGATATAGGTGCGTGCCCGGGTTCGAACCCCCGACCTCTGATTAGGAGGCGGACGTCCTAACCACTAGGCTATCACAGCTTAGCTCGTTATTAATTCTCGTTATCTCGTTAGTAACTTATAATATTTAATGGATTTGAATGAGCTGAGAATGGGTTGATCATGAAGTTAATAACGCTATGGTACTTGAATTCATTATGTTTATTGCTTACACGCTTTATTGAAAACTACAGAAAATTACAATAGCATTAAAATAAAATCATATAATCAACAACTTTTATTAAAAATAAAGCCTATATTAATTGATGCGATTGCGTTGTATGCGGTAATGTGCTATTTATTTTCGAGAGTTAAACTGGCAAAAATCACTTGTAATGTACACTTAAAATATTGATCTTCTTAGTGACTTAATAATGAACCCACAATGTACATATGTGTCTTGGAGGTCTAGTTTAGATCAAATTGTATACACACCCCTTTGAAATTTCTAACACCCTCTCCGAATATAAGGAAAAAACCATACCGGACGTTCGCTAATTTAATAAAAGCTTCTTTTTAATGTTACCTACCTTTTTTGCTAAGTAATTAATGATTATAAATGTAAATTTATAGCTTTTTGTATTTTATAAAATTGTGTGAATGTTTACAATAATTTAGTTTTGAAACCTAAAGCATAACCTTTACATCGATCCTCATCTTTTATCCGACTGTTAGCTAAATACCAACTCCTTCCTAGGAAAAACGGATATAGTATTGGATATAGTATTGCGAGAATTATGAATGAATGAATTAAAGAATAAAACAGAAAACAACACAATAACAGTAGTTATACAATTTGGCGGACTTATCGCTACATAGCGATCTCTTCCAGGCAGCCAAAGAGATAGAGATGGCATTATGTTAGAGATGGACATATCTATATATATAAAAGCGAAAGGTCACTTACTTACATACTGATTAAACACGAGATCTCAAAAACTATTGTACGTTTAAAGCTGTAATTTAGCAAGTAGGTAGTTCATAGCTAAGAAAGGATATTTGGAAAGTCCGCCCCAAAGGGGGTAAAATAGGGATTGGAAGTTTGTATGAAATTTCTTTGTTTTTAGAGTAAGAGACACAAACACTTGCATTAAGATTAATAATAATAAATAAAAAACATGTACATCAATTTTTTTAAAACATTACCTGCATATTTTTTTATTATGAAGTCTACAAGCTTGAAATTTTGAAAATAGGTATCTTTTAGGGCGTAAGTATAAGGTTAGAATATTTTTTCATCCAAATCTACCCCGAAGGGAGTAAAATAGGGGTTTCAAGTTTGTATGAAAGTCCTATGTTTTTTAATTTAGAAACACGAAATTCGGCAATTTGACATTTGCCTGTAGCTTAAAACCTCAATCTCACGGGAAATCAGCAATTCTGCGCAGACGAAGTCGCGGCCAACAGCTAGTTATACATAATTCTTGCCAACGGTGTGCAAAATGTCTTAAAGATCAGTCTAGTTGGGTCGAAGATGGTAAGAAACAAATAAGACACACCTACGCATTTCTATTAGTGTTTACCTGAGCACGAGCGAAAGTATTTTGTCTACAAAGACAAAAGTTGCCCCTTTGTGCACGCCCTTACGTAATATGATGATGTAGCATTAGATAAACGTCAACGGCCCACAAAAGCTCGTGCCACTCAGCCCTTGATCGTTAATTATTTTCAAAACTGCCTTTAAATTTTGGAAACCTCATTAAGACGCGAGTCGCCGCACATAAAGGCCCTTTCGAATTAAACAAAAGGTAATTTTCGCTTAATCATTAAAAGTAATTAAAAGGGACCGATAATGATGCTGCTTAAAAATTTATTTAACGTTAAAATAATACAACGTCGGGTTTACTAACCCAATATAGACCCAATTTGAACTTTATTAAGTTAACCGTCGGGTCTCTGGTTGCAAGTGTATTCCTGAAGTGGTTGGTCTCGGTGAGATATCTGCTTTGAACTTGTGTAACGTTTCTGTTAATGACCGGAGAAATATCGGCATGACGCTTAGTTATTGCGTCATATCCTTCTACGTCACCGTACTCAACTGTCTTATTTATGCTCGAGTCGACCTAAATATTAATTTTTACTCTATATAAGAGCTGTTATAGCCTAGTGGTTAGGGTGTCCGCCTCCTAATCAGAGGTTGGGGGTTCGAATCCGGGCACGCACCTCTGACTCTTCAAAGTTATGTGCGTTTTTAAGCGATTAAAATATCACTTGCTTCAACGGTGAAGGAACACATCGTGAGGAAACCTGCAAGCCTGAGAGTTTATAATATTCTCGAAGGCGTGTGAAGTCTGCCAATCCGCATATGGCCAGCGTGGTGGACTATGGCCAAACCCTTTCATATTGGGAGGAGACCCGTGCTCTGTAGTGAGCCGGTAATGGGTTGATCATGATGAAGAACTGTGCCAGCATTCATTTGTCCATTTAAATTTAATAAAAACCAAAATCCGCGCAGTTCGTTGTTATCAATACCATTACCTAAAATCTTCTTGTGGCGTAATAGGCAACTTCGAAATAAATGTCACGAGGTTGTATATAACTACAACTAGAAGCTGTGATAGCCCAGTGGTTAGGAGTCCGCCTCCTAATAAGAGGTCGTGGGTTCGAAGCTGGGCACGCACCTCTAACTTTTCGGAGTTATGTGCGTTTTTAAGCGATTAAAATATCACTTACTTCAACGGTGAAGGAAAACATCGTGAAGAAACCTGTATGCTTGAGAGTTCTCCATAATGTTCTCAAAGGCGTGTGAAGACTGCTAATATGCACATGGCCATGGCCATGGACTATGGCCAAACCCTTCGCATATTGTGAGAAGACCTGTGCTCAGCAGTGAGCCGGCAATTGATCATGATGCTGTATAAAACTGAACAAGTTTGATTCTGTTACCCTTTGTCTTCAAGTTGGAAGAAGAACTCTCGTACGATCTGGGCAGGAAGAATAGAAGAAAGAACTTGTACATTATGTTAAACGTACCATTAAGTTTATTAATTATATTCATAATATTTTATAACTACAAATAAGTACCACACGAGTTTTATTGAAAAAATATGATTGAGTATCATATAATCTTCATTTTCTAAAAAAATCGATCAGCATTTGTCTTTATCACTAATTTTAATGTTTTGGTTGTTCTTCAGTCTGTCCTTTTTGTGCTCGAAGTACAGCCACCTGTAAAAAAAACGTGAAAATGTTAGCCACTATGGACAGTTACTCACTAGGATATAATAGTGGCGCTACCGTTACCACCACCACCAAACGAGAAACACCAGAGTTACATCGCAATCAGAGTTATTACTATTGCTATGCGTGTGACGTATTTCTGGAAGCTAGGTAGATAGTCGAGTAAGGTTTAAAAGATTATTTAAAATAAGTTAGAAACTTTTTTTTTTACCCACCACATGTTACTCCTTGACGGCAATCTCACCAAATGGTATGTGATGATGCAGTCTAAGATGGTTACGGGCGAACCTGTTAAGGGTGTGGTAAACCCATACTCCTAATTGATTTGTACGCGACATCGTGCCGGAACGCTAAATCGCTTGATGACACTTCTTTTTCAGTAGTGTTAGTATGTCAGAAGCCTCCCACCAGATCAGACTGGAGCCAGGAATCGAACCCAGGACTTTCAATTTTATAAAGCGACAGCGCAACCCTGCGCCACGGAGGTCGTCGAACATGTGCTCAATAATTATTTTAGAGACTCGTGACTCGTTTTTTCCTCCCTAAGCGATCACTAAGATGCACACGGATTAACGACACAAGTTTGGAGCTGATGTCTGGACTGGCACTGAGACCATTTAAGCAGAATAACCCCAAAACAATGGCCATTAGAAGTCAATCAAGTCATCCCTTAGACCTACAGAGTAGTTAAGTGAGGTTAATTTAACATTTACGAAACCTTACCCAAATATAGCAATGGCCGGTACTGTAAGAAGTGCTCCTAATAAGAACACTGCACCAGGCAAAACGTTCAAGGTTGCCACATACACTTTGGAGTACAGGGGCCCGTATATCAGAGGCGTCATTGCTTCGGCGAGACCAAAGAGGGAGTTCACTTTACCTGAAAACATGGGATATGGGTATAATCTCGGTGTGGTGTGTAAATAACGAGTTTAAAAAAAAAACTTTGAAGCACTAGGTACACAACAGTTCTATACTTTATTCTAACCATGAAAAAAGGTCACATTTAATTACCAACATGATTTTATTACGTTGATAAGTATGGGCGGTCTGAGTTCGACAGTAATATTCGGACACAACCGAACTAATTTCACGCAGAGGTCATTACGTTATTTCCTTACGTGATGTTTTTGACTAGTTAACTAAATGAATACATCTCGAGTTAACGAAAAGCGCGGAATTTGACTCAAATTATCAAAAAACTATCCCGTTGTCAACAATGGGGACAGTGGGCATGGAACAGTCTCCTTTGCCCATTTTCGCTAATGGGGACAGTGGGCTATACGAGTATATAATTAAATTCATCTCGTTGTCCCCGTTGTTTATCACTATAACGGGGACCATTACTTTCGGGCTGAACTGTTAGAGATTTCTTTTTATTGTAAGATGTACAATTATGGGAATGCTATAAAGCAAATAAACAAAATTTATCCATAAATCAAGCATCATTACCCAACAGAACGAAGTGATAATGTGATGTTTAGCATACAATCATCACACAAAATAATATTAGAAATTTATAAAGTTAGCCCTTGACGGCAATCTCACCTGATGGTAAGTGATGATACAGTCTAAGATGGTAGCGGGCTAACCTGTAAGGGGTATGGCAAACCCATACTCTTTTCGGTTTCTACGCGACATCGTGCCGGAACGCTAAATCGCTTGGCGACACGTCTTTGTTGGTAGGGTGGTAACTAGCCACGGTCGAAGCCTCCCACCAGGCATTATTTTATTAGGGATTAGGATTCCACAAAAAAATGTTCATACTAGGTTTCACAGATAAAGATTTTTACACTGCTATGGAGTTTTCTTAGCATAATTACTAACCAAACTCTTCTCCGCTGACAAGTTTTGTAGCAATAGACCGCATCGCAATGAATGACGTGCCGTTTAAAATTTCCAACAGGGGCGCTGAAAAAGCATAAGCATAGCATAAGTACACGGGAGCGCGCTAGGTGCTGAAATATTAAAGGCGCTTCACCCAAGTCTTGAAATTCCTTCATAAACAGTTTTTAGTGCCACTTACCTTAATACGCTATTGAATTCGAAATATCACCCGGCAGATGTAAAATACAGTGTGTACACAAAACATCTGCTAAAACATTTGATATGGAGCAAACACTTGTTGTATTTTGGGAGGGAAGTGGCTAAGGATGACTATTGGAAATATGTAAATTTCAGTGTGTTTCATTGTAAAGAAACACACACACTTTTGTTTTTAATATTGCTTTACAAGTGTTGGTTCCAGGTGTTCTGATACAAGGCTGGCAAAGAAAACAATCTTTCAGATCAATATCTAGCTAATATTGGAGATGTATGTAAACTGGAAACTGGTGGAAGAACGGACAGGTGGTCTACAGACATAAGATATTATGGCGCTTTTGGTATTCTCTGAGTGCAACCACATTGCACATTTTATAATAAAAAAATCCCCGCCGCCTCTCCACCGCTCACTACTTATGCAGACAGCTGAGTTTAGCTATCTAACTCATCAAGTTAACGAACTAAACTTTATTAGTAACGTAAATCTGTGAAATTCGAAAAGACATCATAATTTGACGTTTGGTCCTCTATGTCAATATTAGATTCACGCTCACGTGTGAGTTTACAGGAAAACTTGGACTGTATACATATAAGACATACAAAAGGTAAGTGGGTGACCGCAAGGAATGATTTCTGTTATCGAAGATTGATAAGATTATTACAAATTATCGGCTGTTAACCTACAAACTCTTATTTAACTGTGTTATACAAATTTATATACAATTTCATCAACCAATGGACGTCTACTGTACATAGGCATTCCACAGAGGAACGTGTAATATGGAACATAGGGGCATCTTTGACCGGTCGCTTCTTTAGACGCGCTTGATTTCAGTATGCTCATTGATTCGTCGGAATGCGATAATGCGAGACTCAAAATATCAGTTACTCCAACTCATAATGCAAGGCAAAATAAATGGCAAACGAAGACCTGGCCGAAGATGAACATTCTGGCTTAAGAACCTTCGCCAGTGGTTTAATATGAGCTCAAGTTCATTGTTTAGGGCAGTAGTGAACAAGATCCAATTAGCCTCCGGTAGGAGATGGCACTTAAAGAAGAAGAAGATTGATTATTCAAGCTAAGTGTCTCACTCATTGCCTCAGCTGAGGGACTGAAGTTTTACGAGACCGATAGTTCACCATTGGGTCTTAAAGACATACCAAGCTATTAAGCGTGCCGTTAATTTAGTAGAAAGCGATTAGAATGTGGAGTTTGATTGGCAACGCAACGGCTTTGGGTGTTGTAGACGAATCAGATTATGGGCAACAGTGACCACTTAATATCATGAATACCCGTCTGCTTTTTTGCTCGCTTTGTTGTGTATTGCTCTTAAATCATTACACTCAACACGTTGTCTGGTGGGAGGCTTCGGCCGTGGCTAGTCACCACCCTACCACAAGCGATTTAGTGTTCCAGCACGTTTTCGTGTATAAACCAATTAGGAGTATGGTTTTACCATAACCCTAACAGGTTAGACCGGTACCATCTTAGAGCGCATCATCACTTACCATCAGGTGAGATGTCGTCAAAGGCTTACTTGTGGTGTATAAAAAATATATATTGTGATAAGTTGATACCGTATCGTGATCACTTAAAATCATATCCATAACATCACAACCAAAAGCAATATGAAAATGAAAATGAAATGAAATAAAAATATACTATATTGCACACCAATACAGACGAAAAAAAGAAAAGAAATAAACACACACAGAAAATAAAGAGGTGCAATAGGCGGCCTTATCGCTAATGAGCTAATTCGCAAATATTTAATGAAATAATTCGCAGCATATTCATTAGCGATATAAATTTTATATCGCTAATGAATATGCTGTCTTAACTTGCCTGAATAACGGTTACGGAACTTTGTAACTGTGTAATAACCATTGTTGAAGTGTGCATCTGCTAAGTTAAGTTTAAACTGTGTTGGTCGTCTAAGTTAAATCAAGTTAGACTTAAGTATGGTGTAAGTGTGTGAAATGTTTCAGTGGTATTTACATCTACTATAGTTGTTGTAAACTGTCGCGTCATTATATGACGACTATCTAGATTTTTAAACATACATACGTCGCGGGATAATCAACAGACGTGTTCAATATCGCGCGACGTATGTAAGTCATCAATGTTAAGTGATTTCTGAATATAGTTGTCCCACAAGGAAATCTTAGGACCATTTCTATTCCTAATTTACATAAATGTTATTCCTTATTTTTTTTTTTTTTTTTTTTTTTTTTTTTTTTTTTTTTTTATTTTTTTTTTTTTTATATATATACAAAGCGAGCAAACGAGCAGGCGGGTCACCTGATGGTAAGTGATTACCGCCGCCCATGAACATTTGCAGCACCAGAGGAACCGCCAATGCGTTGCTGGCCCTTAAATTTATTTATTCTTACTAAGGACGGCACGGGGTAGTATTATTCATATCGAGGGATGTCTTTGCTAGTAAGGTGGTAACTAGCCGCCTTCCACCATAAACAGACACGAGCCGGAAATCAAACCCGGGACCTCCCACTTCATAATACTGCTGCGCACGCACTACGCCCCAGAGGTTGTTGCTGTTAATGGCGTGTTGAGAGCAACTTAACTTACTAAGTGCGTATGTCTCCAAAATGCAGGATATAATAATTGGGGATGTCAATCCAATCAGAGAATAGCAACGTCGAAAACAAATAGATAGAAACATAATACATAGAAGATAATAAACAAAACATATCAGCGTGAATGATTTCGTCAACATTGGTTCAGATGTTGATACGAACTTATGTTCGTCTCAACATCTGAAAAAATTTTTACTTGTTATTTATATAACGAGTAAAAATTTTCGCATTTATGATAGTCATAATTTTCAGAGCTACTATGAGCAAGCTCGCCAAACAGCCCGGTTACGCTGTGGCAACCAATAGGGTTAGCACAGCTAATAGATAGTCCGAAAAAAAACAAAGTTTAAATTGATATTGCAGGGCGTAGAATATTTGTTATAGTATTTTAATATGTAATATTTTTATTGTATAGTGCTAACTTTTCCAAGGGAAGGCCTATCCTATAAATAATTTAAAAGTGCTAAAATAAATTTTGAAAGAACAACTACGATTTTACAAGAAAATATGTTTTCTTAAGTTTACCTACGTTCGATTTGTGAGCGCAGAATCTTTATAGCAAAATTTACACAATTTACAGGTTAAGTTTGGCTACTTCTTCAGTGTTTTTACCTTCGTAGGTTTAGTTTTAAGAGCTTGCAATTATCAGAAGTTTATATTCTATTGTAAATTTATCATCATCATCATTTCTACCATTTGTAGGGAGTTCTAAAGTCCGCGGTCACGGGCCGTTTATTTTCAGCAGCTACCTGTGATTCGTTTGATATTGTCTACCCACCTACTTGCGGGGTTTCCATTCTAATACCTTTGGTCGCCTACGTCCAACGTTTCTCCGAGCTATGTGCTCCATCTATTTCCACTATTGGTATTTCAACTTACCTAAATAAATTTCAAAGTCGTTTCTGGCAAACGCGTAGGCGAATGACGCTATGATTTTGCTCATATTGGAGATAATTCCTAATAGAGTGTCGTCCAGCTTCAGATAATTGCTGAACAGGCTTATTGAGAAAGCCGTTCCTGAAAATAAACGTTAATTAATTACATGTTACACAAGTCTCTCCTATATGTCTATAGTGTCTCTTTCTATCTTAGTCTCTGTCATTTTAAGGCACGCACTTATATGTGGAAATTGTGTTACTCTTTTTATTTAAAGAAGCAAACAATTAGCTTTGGCTATGGACGTAAGGCTTTAGGTAGGCCTTATTCTAAAGACCATTTATAACATCCTATTCGAAGAAAAGATAAGATATGGGCGCCACATTTCTGATGTACCTAAACCTATTTACAAAAACAATTCGATTTATTTTTAGAAAAAAATTATTTATTTGTTTGGTAAAACTATTCTTTACGTATTCCATAGCCAAATAGCATTAATTTAACGCTTATTATAATAGCACCCTGTGCGTATATCGTAGGAGATTCACTTGAAAACTTATTGGTATCCACATACCCAAATAAAAATGGATGAAAGTGGGACCACGGGCCACTAATGATTTAGCCACCCATTCATCATTATCATGATCACCCCATTACCGGCTCACTACAGAGCACGGCTCTCCTCTCAATATGAGAAGAGTTTGGCCATAGTCCACCACGCTGGCCATGTGCGGATTGGCAGACTTCACACGCCTTTGAGAACATTATGGAGAACTCTCAGGCGTGCAGGTTTCTTCACACCTAACACTTCGTGTTCGAGTCCAAATGAGGCGACTTCTATTTTATGACCCTGTTTTATTAAAGTTATTATGGTAATACTCACCCAGCAAATTCGTTATGATACTGTACGTGGACCACATACTGAACTTTACTTCATCCCAATTAAATCTGAATCTTGCAAACAGGTATAGTATTGAAAATTCACCTGCAAAACAAAATGATGAGACGTTTTTAACGAACTCTTCAAAAGGATGTTGCACGAAGCTAGGTACATTATGTCTGTCAAATCTAAATTCAATTCGGTAAGGATAAGGTTATCCAAATATTCTTGGTCATATTTATATGCAGTAAGCTGTTATATAAAACAACACCTTTCCACAATCTCCTGAGCTTAAAGAGATCTTATAATCGCCTATTTCTACCTGAATCTATCATTATAGTAAGTGCACACTTTGAATATGGAGACCCTTTTCCAAAAACAAGAATTTTCACTGATTCATTTAAGAATAATAACCGATTTGTTTAGACAAATGACTTAGTATGCGATATTATAGATATCCAATAACTTTATTGTATATGAAAATAATGATCGTTTTTACTGAAAGAGCATATCAACGATTGACCCAGCCTAGCACATACCTTGCATAGGACCAAAGACAACACACACAACGATTAGCAACAGGCACACACGTAGCCTCCTGTTGCCATCGTCTTTCTTGAAGGCAACTCGAAATGTCTCCATAACAAGGCTGATATCAAAGAACTCTTTGAAGAAACCGCAAACTCCACGGTACTTCTGAAAGAAACAACAACTTTTGTTATGTGTGAACTTTTTAAGCTGGGCAAATGAAAAGGCTCCAAATAGTTGCAAAACAGGTTTTTCCCGAATATATTTCGTTTTACCTTCTATATTATATCATTTATTACAAGCTGGCCTTTGCATTGCTAATGAATAACTTAATTTTTGGCTTAAATTTCTACTTAGATTTCATTACAACCAAGATACAGTCCAATGACGTAACTTAGCCTTTAACTATGATACAGGCAACACTGTTCACGTGAACTTATTACGCTGTACTTTTGCTTCGCTTCACTATGCTGAAAGTCACTGCACTTCACAGGTTTACTTATTCAGATATTTATTATTGAGGAGTGTTTAGGCCTGCTGGCCTCAACATGTTTAAGAAGTCTATGCTGGAGGGCTTCGGGGTACTTTTTATTGTTTCATGAAAATAAATAAATGCGCAAGAGTTGATATTTACTTGCATGTTTAATAATACCCGTATTTGGCTCAATCGTTGAACTTATTTTGATGAAATTTGGCGCAGATATATCTTGAAACCTGGACAAAGATATGATATTTTTTATTCCGAAAATATACTTGTGAATCGTTCCTACTGAGGGATTAAGAAAATTTAATTTTATTCGGATGAACGGTTTGTCAGCAAACCCGATACCGTCCAAATTATAAATAGAGATAGATCCTCGAAACAAATTTTAGTCTGCGACAATTTTTAGACTGCTAAGGGATTAAAAATGAAACAGATGTAGTGATAGGTTCCATTTAGAAGTTTGTACCCATGGCTCGTGGTTTTGGGTCGTCAATACAAAGTTCAAAAGAGTGACAAAATGACGTTTTCTAATGTTTTGAAGCTGGTTCGGCCATCCCTTTTAGATTTCTGGTTTTCTATTGATGTTATATAAATTTATGGACGTCTTTTTTACTTCATTGAGTTTCTTGTTATCTTGTATGGTCTTAACTTTTTATGGGGTACAATTAACAAAGAGTATAAATAGAAATTAATATTTTACAACGAAGACCTGAAGAAAAGAAAAATACAAAGCAGTAAATAGTAACCCAATATCTATTTGAACCTTACCTTATCTCTCGGTTTCGGACTAGGGTCCTCCAAATAGACGTATCCATAAACGAGACTAAATAAATACAGACTGGCAGATAGCGAAAATATTCCGTAATAACCTATCCACGTTAAGAGTACTCCACTTAAAGCACTGCCTATTGGATACCCAAGCGACATGCATAAATTTGCTATGCCTATTCTGTAGGTTCTATCCTCAGGGGTGGTGATGTCACCTATGTAACTGAACACACCAATGAAGTTTGTGTACCAACCACCAACCAAAGCTGGAAATATGGATTCAGTCAAAGCGGTCACTTCAGCCGGCAGTTCACGTAAAAAGTAAGTGTTTACAATGAAACCGATACATGTAATAAATTCACCGACAATAGGCATCAGTATACATGCTTTACGCTTGCCAGTTTTATCACTCCAAGCGCCCACGAACAAAATAATTAATACTGGGATCGCAGTTTGAACGATGTTCTTCCAAGCTTGAATTCCAGCAATTAATGTTTGAACCTTCGCCTCGTATTCTGTATAATTTTCCGTCTGTCTAGATTTTAAGGCGTCACAAATTTCACTACTGTAGTTCAGGTTTACGAGACAGGCCTTTTCTAGGTTTAAATTCTGCGTCGCCAGCGATGCTAGTACACTCGGCATAATATAGCATGCCAAGATCGGTTCCACCGTCGTATTGGCTTTAATTATTTTAAGTCTTTGAATAAATGAGAGTTTTTCACTTTTTTCATTCTTTTCAATTGTTTCATGTTCAGATTTTAAGGGGGAACTCTCGTTTATTTCTTCTTTGTTCATATCTTCGAGTTCCTTACCATCTTTTGTTTTTAACATTTCCGCCATTTTGGAATAAACAAGCGCGGAAACGTTATAATTCAAAAATAGCTACACAAAATATTTACATCGCGAAAATTTACGTCGTCAGCTAGTGGAACAATGCAATACTACGAACTAAACTAAATAATAGTATTAGCTCCATTATTGTTCTTGTTTATGATTATTTATATAACAATTAAATCCAATATTTGCAATGTACGTCGTTGATAAGAAACCTTTAAAACGTTATGAAGGTTAGATGAAAATGTTCTAAAGTATAAAACTACTGTCTTTATCAGTAAGTATATAGATTCTAGAAGATTATCAACACAACTTTTAATATCTATAAAACTGCTAGCGTAATCTATAAAGGGAAAGAGGGCAAATTTTGCAGACTGGTAGAGCCGAGATAAGCGTATTGGAAACATACGAAAAAGTAACGTATCTAAATACCTATCTAATTTTTTTAAAAATAGTCTATTTTTATGTGAGAGTGTAATTAGTATGTTCCTAAAGTTGACATCGGATGCCGGTGGTACAGACTTCATGCACAAGCGCATAAAAACAGTTTTAGTCTTATAATATGTTGCGTAAACAAGAACTTTAAGAGCATTTTTTTTACACTACAAGTTAGCCCTTGACGGCTATCTCACCTGGTGGTAAGTGATGATGCTGTCTAGGATGGTAGCGGGCTAACCTTTGAAGGTTAGTATAGTAAACCCAAACTCCTAATTGGTTTGTACGCGACATCGTGCCTGAACACTAAATCGCTTGGCGATAGGTCTTTGTCGGTAGGTAACTAGCCACTGCCAAAGCCTCCAGACCAGAGTCGAGCTGGAATTCAAACCCAGGAGCTCCAATTTTAAAATGTAACGCACTGCGCCACGGAGGTCGTCGAATTTATGAATTAGCAGTAATAACAATATTATTTACTTTGAACGACTGCTCTGCGTCGAATGGCTTTGAAGTCAGTTTGTAAAACAGTTTTGATATAATTGCGAAATAGCATAATTGTAAGCTCCAGAAGATTTATTTGGGGTGCAGCAAGCCGTATAATACGCCCAGACTCATCCACTTATTCAAATTCGTTCTGAAGCGATTTGTTCCACATCGTTTGGAGCTGTCCTGCCCTTATTTATATTAATTCAGCTTTGTTCTTTTATATGCCTAGCTGTTACCCGTGGCTTCGTCCCCAGTTTTTCGCAAACCCCGAAGGGATTATATATTTTTCTAAGATAAAAAGTTGCCTATGCATCCATATTCTCTATCCATCTCTATCTTAGATATCATTCAAAATAGTTTAGTAGTTTTGCGTGAAAGAGTAATAAACGTCAATACATACAAACCTTTGCGTGTCTAATATTAGTAAATTAAACAAAAATAAAAATATTAAAATACTAAATGATGATCATTTAGTATTTTAAATCATTAAATAATGGGGCATTATGCGGTCAAAATATCGTCATCATGATCAACCCATTCTCGGCTCACTACAGAGCACGGGTCTCCTCTCAATATTCACACGCCTTTGAGAACATTATGGTGAACTCTCAGGCGTGCAGGTTTCCTCACGTTGTTTTCCTTCACCGTTGAAGCAAGTAATATTTGAATTTTTTAAAAACGCACATAACTTCGAAAAGTTAGAGGTGCATGCCCGGATTCGAACCGCCGACCTCTGATTAGGAGGCAGACGCCCTAACCACTAGGCTATCACCGCTTACTATCGCAAAATATACAAAGTTCTATCTAAGTATAACAAAATTTCTTTTTATGTCAATTTTGTTAAACAATGGTGTTAGAATAATATAAAATGAAATAACTATTTACATACAGTATTTTCTCTAGTTTGATTAAACATGATTTACACTCAGTGATGATTAGACTATGAACACTATAAAACATGTAAGAAAATTTGGCTATAACATTAATGGTTAAAGAGTATACGAGGTCATTAAAACACCTAAAGCCCAGATTAAAAAAGAAAAGTAAATAGACAAAAAAAAATATCTTTTGTATATGCGAGAACTCAACAATACCGCTAATAACTATAAATGCGAAAGCGTAACCGTAAAAATATACCGAGCATATTTCTGAGATCAAAATTAGCCTCTAACTTTTCTTGCACATAAACTATCTATACGAAAATATAAAGTTAGGGCGTTGCTCTGTTGCTGCGTGATTTTGCGAGCCAACAACCAACACAGTTTCTTATTTGTAACGATGGTTCAAATTATTTTCAAATAGCAGACAGACACTTACTTATATTGTTTTTATTTGTATAGAAATAGATAAAGGAAATTGTGAAGGAGAAGATTAGAACTATAGATAAAGGCTCCATCAGACTAGGCCAAGTTGTCTAGCAACGTTTTATATTACAGCGTTTGTTACATTGAAACATTGTTAGATTGAATATAAACTGTAGATTTTTCCAGGATTAAAAGTAGCCTATTTGCTAAAATAGGCATAACTCTAACATAGTCCATACTGTATCTAGGCCACTCATATTGACGTCCCAAATTTTGCATGAATTCAATTAAAAACTAGTAAAGCGAATATCTTACTACAAGATAACCTTGGTTTAGACTATAATGTTTCATAATGGTTTCCAATCTTACCTCTAGTGAAAAGCCAAACTGCCGCATCCAACCTGCGTCCTTAGCGGAGTTCACAATTGAGTACAGCTGTGTCCAATCACAAGGCTGTTTATTTAACAGACGCGTTTCGTGATTGGTCGCATCCTGCACTTGAACGTCGCTATGGATGCGGGTTGGATATGGCAGTTTGGCCTTTAAGTAATAATATAAACGATTACATTATAATAATAAAACATCATCATGTAAATTGAAGTCATTTCAGCATAAAGAGAAGTAAGTAATAAAAAAAAAAGACGGGTTGCACTCCGGGAGTGCCGGCAGAAGTGAAAACTTGATTATTAACGTTGAGCATGTTTGATATTTTGGAATGGTTAGGGAATAATTTTGCACCAATTGCTTTATCAGTATAAAAGTACTATCATTTATGTGGTAGAATACAATATTCATTTATTGCGCTATCGTACACAAACATGACAATTTATATTACATTAAAAATTTAACACTTTAAAACTATTACAATTATTTTACATTAAAAAGTTTATCTATATCAATTTCCATATTTTAAGCACTTTTACGAATACACAACAATGTGATCACTACACAGACGGTCGAGCCATCAGCTGTCACCATCCATGGATGCGCGTGGCACGCTGTAACATACACGAACATTCGCGCAAGCGCCCTGCGCTGCCTAAACGAAACTGTAGGCCCAGGCATACATTTTCGCCGCGCCGTAGAGAGGGGATAGCTGTCTACTCTCCATCCGTCTTACGCTTTTTCGATCAGGTCACGTGTCCTGACGCGAGTTTAAGATTTTATACCCATTACAGAAAAAGTGCTCAACGCCGCTAAAGAAGTTTTCACTTCAACAAATTTGAATGTCTACTTACTGGTATTTTAAAATATCAGAATTTCAAAGAAGGCTGATCGAACATCGGTCATGTGGCTTTCCTATTACTAAGTAAATAGAATTACTGTGTTTTACAGAAGTAGTCTTTAAAAAAAACACTATTGAAAACCTCCGCTTACTTTGGAAGTAAGTTGAAAATGAGACAACATTTTGCCCATACATATTATGCGACATACCTTCAGTATGAAGCGGTCCCATGAGCTGCTATTTGCTCCGTAATATTTGCTTTATTATAAAATATCTGTTGGAAATACAAATAAAAGGTAGAGTTATGTTTATTTTCTAACATCATGTTTGTAATTACGAACTGCGTAATCTAAATTTGAGCAATAAAAACTTTAATGAAGTTAAAATTCAAAGCAGTAGTTTATTTTTCATTTTGTGTTTACTATACTGTATTTGTTTAATAAAATGTGTATTTTTATAACGAGACCTAGACAAAATTCAACATGTAAGCCATGTTGAACAATGAAATTATTCCGATAAATCTCCCGAGTTATTGACTTCTGTTACAACTTAACCATTACAATGAAGAACCAAGTGGAATTTTCGTGCCGTCTGAGTCTCTCAACAAACCGGAACTGTATTGCTAATGCGCCGGTATAAATTTCAAAATACCTTCCAACCACCAAAATACACAGTTTTATATAGCTATAATCATCGTCACATTTATTACAACCTAGAACTTGTTTTGCAGGGGAATGTGGAATTCTCCAGAGTGCGCGGTGAATAGTATAAGGCCAAATTTCAAGGCATACACAATTTTTCTGCTGTATTTAGGTGCCTTCTGAACTTGTTAATCTAAGGATAAGATCTATAGAGTTTACTTTGATTTTGCAACGGCACAAGGAGTGTTGAAATGGAAAAGATTTATGACGATAAGGCTAAGGTAGGAGGCTGTGGCTGTGTCTGGTGGGAGGCTTCGGCCGTGGCTAGTTACCACCCTACCGACAAAGACGTGTCGCCAAGCGATTTAGCGTTCCGGGACGATGTCGCGTAGAAACCAATTAGGAGTGTGGGTTTACCATGCCCCTAACAGGTTAGCCCGCTATCATCTAAGACTGCATCATCACTTACCATCAGGTGAGATTGCCGTCAAGGGCTTACTTGTAGTGGAAAAAAAAAAAAAGGTTTTTTTTTGGGGTTGGCGACACGTCTTTTTCGGTAGGGTGGTAACTAGTCACGGCTGAAGCCTCTCACCAGACCAGACTCGAGCTGCGAGTGGAACCCAGGACATGTGACAGCGCAGGACGTGAGGTGAGCGCTTGGTCTAAAACTAAACCTGTTGGGGGTTCCAAACGCGCTCTCTTTTATGATTTTTTTTTTTTATTACATTGGCACTACAAAAAGTGTTTATGAGGCAAATAACGTTCGGCAAGATTGTAACAACATAGAAGAAGAGGAATAATTAATTAAAGAAGTATTTATTTGCAGATTTTTAATATAAAACTGTAAAGGTTACTATCACACGAAATGTAATAATAGATATATTCGGGATGCGGCCATAAAAAACCCTTTGTTCAATTTCAATCCATATAACGTAGTTCACAGAGCCAGTTCTAATCCTATGTGGCAATTACGAATATTTTTTTTTGGTGAACCACGCTATAGTTCCTTTAATTCGACACCATTTTGCTTTTTTAATACTCTTTGGTTTCTTCTGTGTTCCCAAAACAGCCAACTGAAAAAAGTTTGTTTAAGATAAATCATCGCTATTCGTTGAACTTACTATTTTAAAGGTTTTATACTAGCTCCCGAAATCTAACTATTGGCTGAAATTTAGAGATCTTGTTAATATTGTGATTTTAAATCAATAATGCAAACTTTAAGTACGCATGCGGAAAGAATCTTGTAAATTATTTATATCGGTTATTAAATTTTTTCCAAAAAATATGATCTCTATTTTCAAGACATAGTGCATATTCTTGGTCAACTCGGGTATTTAGCTCGGTGCCTCAAAATACGTAGCTGAACCAGCTGAACCTGAACCAGCTTATAGAACCGAGGTAGTCAACGGCTTAAGATACCTACGTAAAGATAACAACAGCAGGTATCGTCATCGCAGCTCCCATGAGGAATACAGCCCCCGGCAGAACTTCCATGGTCGCCACATACACCTGCGTGTACAGAGGGACGTAGACCAGAGGCATGAGGTTCTCAGTGAGGGCGAAAATTGAGTTCACTTTGCCTGTAAAATATATTAATTACATTACAAGTGTAAAACACATTGTTACTCGCAATAAAGCTATCTTTATCACTGATTTTTTCACTTATTACAGTAAAATGAATCAAATTATTATCTATATAAATTGCCATATATATATTATATTTTAGTTATAGTTTTAGTTTTAGGTTCAATTTAAGGTTTATTTTAAGTTTTTAAGTGTTTAAAGTTACATTGTTTTAGTTGTTAATTATAATTGAATAAATTGCCATATCAGCTTCACCATGATACTTTATTAAATTTACAAAGTGATATTCTAAAATGATTTTTATTAAAAAATTAAAATATCACTTGCTTCAACGGTGAAGAAAAACATCGTGAGGAAACCTGCACACCTGAGAGTTCTCCATAATGTTCTCAAAGGCGTGTGAAGTATGCCAATCCGCACATGGCCAACGTGGTTGACTATGGCCAAACCCTTCTCATATTGAGAGGAGACCCGTGCTCTGTAGTGAGCCGGTAATGAGTTGAGTCATTATGATGATGATGACTTAGAATTTTTTAATTATTCTGACTTAATGGCTGGAAAGATCTTTGGTTTATGATTACTATAATTTTCTTATTGGAATCAAACATAAAATACTTTAACAAGTCACTTGATAGCTAACAAATTTTAATCAGGGCAGCTTCTGGTTGAATTGGTGGATTATTATTTAATTATTTTAAGCTTGGCTATCACTTATTTTTTAATTGGATTAGTATCAGCCAGTCAGAAAGACGATAGAGACGAGACGAAGTCAGATTCATTAGTTATGCTATCGCTGTTATTCCATACAATGAACAATAAGCTTATTCAGTTGAAATCGTGTTGAAATCTTAGAACAGGCAGATCTGCACAGTGCAATTTATAATTTCCTCATTCTTTATAAAGAATATATACCACAACTTGCAAATTCTGAAAATGATCATAACACACGTTTCGCTCCAACACCAGAGCATTCTCAATAGCTGTTGACTTTACAATGTAGGTAGTAGCCTTTTGTTGTAGGTAGGTAAGGTAATATTTACAGAACCTCTGTCATCTAGCTTGATAGCTCTTGTAAACTTACCAAATTCAGTAGGTAGCACCAATTTGGAGACAATAGATCTCATGGCCAGCAGTGAGGTCCCATTTAAAATGTCAACCAGTGGAGCTGGAAAGATATGTAAATCAATATATTACCATATATCACTATCAACATATTACTGACTTACTACAGGGCTTGGGACTATTTATTTATTTATTCAAAGTGCCACTAACAGAATTATATGCAAAAAAAATAAACATTTTAAAAACCTTAAGTGCTAGGATATACATATAAATAAATTTAGAGATAACTACAGCATGCCTACTAACTTAAGTCGACGCTTATATGTCGCTAATAATATAGTATGCAAAATTGTTTAGATTAACAAACAGCAAATAACAAAAAACAGAAAAAGGAACTTATAACAAAAGAATAGAAAAGTAACCTTGTGTTGATAATAAAGAATAAGGAATATATACAGGTATATACGCACTATGCAAAATCTAACTAGACTAGTGCTTTTATGATTTTATTTTTGAAATTGTGTAGTTTGTCATTAAAAATATCAATTGAATCATCTTTAGAAACGAAATGTTTGTATAAATTGCTTAGTCGGGGTATCAAAGAGTGGCGACCAAGATAAGTCCTACAAATTCGGTGCTTGAAAAGTGGAACAGGGTAGCGCGGAATTCGGATGGGAACCTTGAAAGAGATTTGGCCCAACAACTCTGAGTTATTAAATGTACCGTTTACGAGCTTGTGCAAAAAGACCATGTCATGAATTTTACGTCTATTGGACAATGAGATTAATTTAATAGTGTCCAGTCGAGTGCTATAAGGTAATCTTTTGATTTTGCCAATTGAACATAATTGTGTAAATCGCCTCTGTACGCTTTCTATCCGGTCCTTATGGATCGGACTATTCTGAGACTGATAAGAGTTAAGGCCATATCACCACGCTGCCAAGTGCAGAGTAACCCTGTTATGATTTACCAATATTCACCATTGGTTGCTACGAGACATCGTGGCAATACGCTTAATTGCTTGGTGGTTCCTAGCCACAGCTGAAGCCTCCTAGACCAGAGAACATTTAACGCTGGATTCTAACCCAGGACTCCCAAATTTATAATGCGACAGCGTAAGCGCTGCTCAACGGATGAAGCTAAAATTGTAGTATGTATGTTTTGACGACCTCCGTGGCGCAGCGCGTGCGCTGTCGTATTTTAAAGTCGGAGATCCTGGGTTCGATTCCCGGTTCGAGTCTGGTCTGGTGGGAGGCTTCGGCCGTGGCTAGTTTCCACCTTACCGACAAAGGCGTGTCGCTTAGCGTTCCGGCACGATGTCGCATAGAAACCAATTATGAGTGTGGGTTTACCATACCCCTTACAAGTTAGCCCGCTACCATCCTATGAATTTTGGATTTATAATTGCACGAGGTGTAAATTTACCTACTATTAGGAATAACTATTACTGATTATATAAGATAAGATGATTTAATAACTAGTATAAAGACCGGTATAAGGGTACTTATAAGTATATAATTTTTTATAATAATAATACCCACATCATCTCCCCATTATAACAATATTGCTTCATATTGCTTTAATATGTTATGACACTACATCAAGGAGATATCCTATTATTATAAAACTATTACTTATTTTCCCTGCGATTTATACCCCTAACAGATTAGCCCGCTATCTTCGTAGACAGCACCATCATTTACTATTTAAAAATTGCAGTCAAGGGCTCGATTGCAGTTGAGAAAAACAATAACTCACCAATAAAGAATATCCGTTCATTGGGTGCAAAACAATAAACGAATGAAGCTGCTATCTTGCTGACAGTGGATATGATGCCCAGAACCGAGTCGTGCCACTGAAGGTATTTACTGAACACCGATATTGAGAAGATGGTTCCTGAAATACAATTATTCAATTCAGTCATTATTGCCAATCCGTAAACTGCACTGCAGTTCTTTTATTGAAAGGAAGAAAAAGTTTTTTTTTCAACCATACAGTTTGGATGGATAAGTACATAATAAGACATTTATGTATAGTATATATACTATATATATGTCGAGACAGAGCCGTCCGAATTGTTTTTAGTAACAGTGATTTGATTACTTTCGCTCATAGTAATTAAAACCACAACTTGCGGGATTACACTTTTATTGCGACAATAACTTAGAGGTCCGAACGGTCCGACATCTCGAGCGATGATGCCCCGAAAGGCATCAACCGCCCGTATTTATAGCATGCTTGTACAAAATTGATTGCTACCGTCTAAATACACTGATTAACAAAGAAATGATTAATTAGTGATTTAAAGAGTTCCAATGTGGGTTTCCAATTGGATTCTTGATTTTCTTGGCGTCGCTGAATGAAGTTATTAACTCCTTCGCGCCGTCATATACTATACTATACTATATATATGAATGATGACCAAATAAAGGCGACTCAGCACCGCTGGGTTTTAGTGAAAGCCTAAATATTGGTACTTATTGATAACCAAATGGCTTAAAACACTTACCTATATTGAAACTGAGGATTTCATTAGTTTGAAATAAAGTGCAGTTTTTTGTACAAACATACTTTTAATTTTTGCTTGCTGGCACACATAAAACTCTCACACACACACACACACACACACACGCACACACACACACACGCACGCACACACACACAACTATTAATGTGTAATCTTTAAGCATACATATCTATTTTTAATTTTAAGCTCCAAGGAAATCCCTGGAGGTGGGCGTTAATGTTTGTGACACAGTTTTTCAACTAATACAGATGTTATCGTTCATTAAATTTAAGATTCCTCTGTACATTTGATGCACAATAAAGATTTTTTTCATTTTCATTTCATTTTTCAATCACGGACGCGATCACTTTTATACACTTCATCATCATGAACAACCCATTACCGGCTCACTACAGAGCACGGGTCTCCTCTCAGTATGAGAAGGGTTTGGCCATAGTCCACCACGCTGGCCATGTGCGGATTGGCAGACTTCACACGTCTTTGAGAACATTATGGAGAACTCTCAGGCGTGCAGGTTTCCTCACGATGTTTTCCTTCACCGTTGAAGCAAGTGATATTTTAATTTTTTTTAAAACGCACATTACTCCGAAAAGATAGAGGTGCGTGCCCGGATTCGAACCGCCGACCTCTGATTAGGAGGCTGACGCCCTACCCACTGAGCTATCACCGCTTCTTTATACACTTAACCTACCTTAATTACACAAGAGATCAGAAATAAGAAAAAGAAAAAGCGATATTACAAATGATTAAACATGTAATGGCAAACTAATATTAAACTAATCCTAATTCATGATCAACCCATTACCGGCTCACTACAGAGCACGGGTCTCCTCTCAATATGAGAAGGGTTTGGCCATAGTCCACCATGCTGGCCATGTCCGGATTGGCAGACTTCACACGCCTTTGGAGAACTCTTAGGCGTGCAGGTTTCCTCACGATGTTTTCCTTCACCGTTGAAGCAAGTGATATTTAAATTGTTTAAAAACGCACATAACTCCGAAAAGTTAGAGGTGCATGCCCGGATTCGAACCGCCGACCTCTGATTAAGAGACTGACGCCCTAACCACTAGGTTATCACAGCTTCAATATATATATACACTTAACCTATCTTAATTACACAAGAGACCAGAAAAAAAGAAAATGCGATATTACAAATTATTAAATATGTTATGGCAAACTAATATTAAAACTAATCCTAATACTAAAACTAATTCTAATATTATGTGCGGATATTTTTTGCATTACTGGCAAAAGAGGATATCTTTAGATACACGTGAAGAGAAAACTTATTACCCCTTTTTATGCTTACTGCGTGGATGGATACGTATACAAATTAGTATAATTCAGTATATTTGAAAAAGGAAAGCGACCAATTTACATTTTGTAAAATCGTGAATTTGCTATTATGTTGATTTTTGTTTAGAGATCTCGTACAGTGGAATCGCTACCTATGTCAACCTTGCTCACATTCTGACTTTAACATCGTAATAAATACTTCCATAGCTGGGCACACGTTTTGACTAAGTCCCACCACGATGCTTTAGCAGAGGATCGCGTTCGTATATATCATGGGTTTACTCTCAGTCAAATTTAAAGTATTTGACCTTCATTGTACAAGTTTTATGCCAATCATAAGACGGGCTGCTTGATAAGCAAGAAGAAAAGGTATAGCTTACCAATAGTGTGTGTAACAAAATTGTAAGCCTGAAATATGCTGAATCTCACTTCGTCCCAGTTGAATCTGTACCTTGTAGATATGTACATCACTGACAGCTCACCTAAAATCAAAATGTAATTTTAAAAATGTAAATGCGAGGTTTCTCATAAATCACTTTCTAAATTTGGCTGGTTCCGGTGGCAATTCAATCATAATTTTTCAGGGCATAGTATCTCAAATATTCAGATGGAATATTAAATTAAATACGTAACGCCACTGCAATTAACAATGTACAATTGTAAGATGGGTTGAATGTTCCTAGCGAACCTCGAACGGAGTTAGGCGGCCTTGTAGATAGACCCTCGATTGCGGGTGTGCCGCTGGGCAGGTTGCGGACGAGTGCGCGAGCGTTCCCAGACACCAGACCACGCGAAGGAGCATCGCTGGGTTGTAGTGGGTATTCTGGTCGCCACTGAGTCCCACACACCAGCCGTAAGCGGCGCATTTCTGCCTCCGTCGCTTCCGAAGGGGACGCGTAACCGCATTTCCCAGTGTTAAAATAAAATAATGTTAACGTAGACTAGATACTAACCGTGCATGGGCCCGAATAAAATGCTAACAACAAGCAACATGACACATATCCTCAGACGTCTATTGTTCGGGCCGTGTTTGAACACGACTGCGAGTGTTTCTTTAATGTTTTTCAAATCGAAGAATGTGCGGAAGAAATGCAAAACTCCTTTTTTGTCGTGCTGAAAAGAGAAATAAGTAATATGAAGCCTTTATTTAACGTTAGTATGGATGAATGTAAGTATTTATTTATGGCAATCCGAATAAGTTACTAATTGCTCGATATTAAATCTTAACTTAGTTATCACTAGCAGATGCCTGCGACTTCGTCTACGTTGAGTGTGTGAAAGTGTGTTTGTTTGTCTTCCAATCACGAAGCAATGAATTACTAAACCGACGACCTTGAAATATTGACGGGATAAACATTAAAGTATCTCCTTCCTAGCCAAAAAAAATGAAAGAGTGAAATCAGAGTGCACGTTAATGAATAACAATTAAATACACATTTTGACTTTCATCCCCTCTCCCAAGGGAACCGTGCTGAATTTCGGGATAAAAATTATTTAATATGTTGAACCGGAGTATCAGCTACTTCTATACCAAATTTCATTCAAATCCATCTAGTAGTTTCGACGTGATGCGCGACCAAGATACAGGCAGACGGACAAAAAAATAAAAAAAATTGTTTTGGGCTCAGTATCGATAGTAAAGCATCCTCCAATTAAAACTTTAAAAACATATTTAATGTACAGAATTCGTCCTGTTACAGTTTTATTATATTCAAGATGTTCTATATATTATATTTTATGATGTATAGTATATGATGACAGATGTTTATAAAAAAAAGAAAGTAGTTAGGTATAATATACGCACAAGGGAGGCACCGGTGCGTTCTGAGGAGATCCCGGAGCCTTCCACTATATTTTATGCTGATGGTGGCGACCGAGGCGATTTTAGTGGGTAAAAATCTCACATAACCCGAGCTTTACCCCAGCAATAGTCGGGTATCTCAGGTCAGGTAGGAGATTTCCCCCCCGTAAACAAAAAAAAGGTATAATATACGCGTGCATACTTATTTTACAGTTAATAATTATTAAATGTTAGTCCTTGACTGCAATTCCACTTGATGGTAAGATAAAAGATGGTAGCGGGCGAAACGGTTAGGGTTATCGGAGTTATATTTAACCCATGCCCTATTGCTTCCTATACGGAATCGTAGTGAAACGTTCATCGCTTGGCGACACGTTTTTGTCGATAATTGCAATGTAGGCTATATAGCTTTGAAAAAAAAATTAAGTGAGTAATTAAAATCGATCTTTAAAATTTTGATGAAAAAAATTACATTGTGTAAAAACTTAGATAAAATACGCCAGTAACATTGAAACCTTTTTCCTAAGAATATCACTCAACTTATAACAATTTTCCCGAGGCGTCCATTGTTATTGCTATTTTTCATGGACCAATCACTGGCCACCGTTTTGGCGGGAACCAAATATGGCGGTACGACATGATGATAACCTCCTTAATACATTCATAATAGTACTCTAGTCAAGTTTTTTACTCTTTTGTACGTATACAGATCAATAAAATTTTAAACATATTTACCCTTACAAACAAATTCGCGGCGATACCAATTGTAGAAGAAGAACTTAATTCGTAAACTTAAAACTAAGGCTACAAGGGTTCCAAACGCCCTGGTATTGAAAGAAGCCCACTCTAAACCTAGGCTGCCATTTTGTTGATTATCACCGTATTCAAGGGTCCGTGAACTTAGCTATTAAAAACACGAGCTATGGATAAAATATTATGAGGTCTATTTCTCACGAAGTAACGGTATTAAGCTCACATTAATTTATATATCTGAATACCTAACCCTAACCAATGATTCAGCAATAAACGACACAATTATTATTATTGTAAATATTTGTCAATTGCAAGTCACGATGATGAAAAGAAATTCATTTTTATGAATGGTAGTTAATGTCTCATATAATAAAACAATTAATTGTAATATGATATTATCTGCGATACATGATAGATTACAAGACGGAAAAAGGTTTGTCGTGGGTAGCAAATCTTTCACCTATATTCAGGATAGAAGGTAAAACAAATTAATAATTATAGGTAAAAATGTTTATCAATACCCTTTTAGGCTCACTGTCATCGTTAATTAACGTACGTCAATATGTATTAGTAATGAGAGGTCGGCGGATCGAATCCGGGCACGCAGTTATAACTTTTCGGAGTTATGTGCGTTTTTAAGTAATTAAAATATCACTTGCTTCAACGGTGAAGGAAAACATCGTGAGGAAACCTGCACGCCTGAGAGGTCTCCATAATGTTCTCAAGGGCGAGTGAAGTCTGCCAATCCGCACATGGCCAGCGTGGGTGACTATGGCGAAACCCTTCTCATATTGAGAGGAGATCCGTGCTCTGTAGTGAGTCGGTAATGGGTTGATCATGATGACAAATAAGCGTGCGTCATACGCATGACCTAAATATTCTACCCTCTATTTGATTTTTTTTTTTCCTACAAGCAATTGGAATATTCTTTTGTTAGCACCGGCCTGTCTCACTGCAAATGTCTGCTTTCTTTTAAAGGATATCTGAACTAGATATGAACAGAGCCAATAACTAAAAATACGGCTAAGCATAAGTTGGACTCAAACCAGAAGGTTAGGGTACCACAATTCAATATTAATAGTATATCAATAATATTATACTATATTACATTATTCTAAGATCGAACAAAAGGCACCAAAAACATGTTTTTGGTATTGGAACTCCGTGAATATTTAACTTTATTTTACTTATTGATAATAGAATAAGCGATAGTAAAAATTTCGCTTCAGGTACGTTACCAAAATTAATGTTTCGAAATGACAATAAGTATAAAAAAAGAACTATATTATTTGAATGAAATTGAATAATTATTAAGTTTGAAAAAAATAACTAAATCTCTTTGAATTAAATTCAATAATTCCTCATAAACGCTTAATTAGTTAATTGGGATACTAAGTAATTTATCTACATAAACATATAATATACGAGTACATGTATAAATCTAATCAATGAATTTAGCCTGTCCCTCTAATGTTAATAATAATTACCGGTCTACATTTGTTACAAAATCAAGATATACGCCTTTTCATCGATAATTCTTTAGGCAATCATAATTAAAAGATAAACGTTATCAAAATAAACCTACACGTTAAAGGATTGAATGTATATGATACCGCTAAACTAGCGAATGGTAAAGAAATTTTCACTGTTCTTTTGATACATTTTGGATTACAACCGAGGTAACCATTAGTAAAACAAACGACGACGAAAAACTATTGAAGATTTATTTCATAAGCAATCTGTAAGGCAGCGATTTATTTATTTGCATTAGGATTAAACTTAACTTAATTAAGAACTACAATAAACAACAACTAAATATTTTAGCGGGCAGTGTACTCAACGCCTATTGTCAAAAAGTCAAAAATGTTCAAAAAATATTTCCAATAACTCACCATTTTTTGATCCGGGGTACGTTTAGCATCTTTAATAACAAAAATAATATAAAGCAAATTGATGATATGCAAACCCCCGGCAAGGGCGTAGCATCCGTAAAATCCAATCGTTTTCAACAATATACCACTAATTCCCATTCCTATGGGGAATCCTACTGTGAGACTGAAATTGAGCAGTCCCATACGAAATGTCCTCTCCTTATCAGTCGTTATGGCACTTATATAAGAATACAATGTCAGGAATGTAACACACCAAGATCCAGACAGACCGTCAATAAGAGCCTCACTCATCACAAAAACTTCCAATCTTGTCTGTTTCAGAAAATACGTGTTGATGATTCCGTTGACGCATATCAAAAACTGTCCAGTGACAGCGAAACCAACGAAGAAAATTCTATGCCCAGTTTTATCTGACCACGATCCTATGAATAACGCTAAAACGCAAGGAACTGATGCTGTGATGTAAGTCCTCCAAGCCATCGCTTGTGCGACAAGGTGCTGCACTGCTCTCTCGTACTCATTTTGTTCCCCTAATGTTTGCGCCCTGAGAGCATCGCATATTTCCGTGGTGAAATTTAAATTAATACGACACGCCTTCTCCAGATTCAGATTTTGAGACGTCAATATAGATATGATGATTCCAAGTACAAAAAGAAACATCGACGGCTCCACTGTTATATTTCTGAATACAAAAAGGCAGGTTTCTTTGAATGTTCTCTTAGTTTTTTCGTCATCATTTCCTTGTAACGGATCAGTTTCTGCGTATTCTTCGTTTGTTACGGTGGTCATGCGGTTATTTATATCGGTGGTCATTTTTATTTCTTTTATTCTATAGAGCGTTGAATTTTTATTAAATGCCGATTCAGCATTATGTCTATTAATCGTTAAAATTAAAACTGCAGAAGTCTAAACACGCTTATTATTCTTAAAAGAATAATGAATTATTGTAGGTGATGCCCAATTACTATAGATAACATTTTATCAATCGGTTTGGTATAGTATTTAAGTATTAACAGTTAACGAGTTAGATAACATTATAGGATTGTAAAATATGAATACACTACGGTTATTTTATCTAAGTTGGCAATATCTAGCCATAAGTAGCAAGATTAACTATGGTTGCTTATTATTTTATGTTCCTTACCTTTATTCAATTCTTACGTCAATTTAAAAATTTCGATAAACCCGACTTGAAACTATCTACTTATACTATATTTTATTTTGAAAAGTATAAATAAAATGTATATTATTACGGTAAATACGTTTGTTTCAATTAATAGAATAAGTTTTGTTTGCACAATTATACAAAATAAATTGACTAAAGTGAGATATTTTTATAAGCCGATATTCATTATATAAGATACCATAGCGTGTACGTAATTAGGTAACTCAAAAAAATTATTGATTCAATGAAACTAAAGCTCGTAAATATAACATGTTATTAAAATGTTATTATTAAGGTATCCAAAGTATTCGACTATAATTTTATCTGAAAGCTTAGATTGCTTGATTGTAACAAAGTTTATGATTTTTGTTAGTGTAGGCGAACAATAAGCAAAATAATTTCAAACCTTTTTTTTAATGTTCTGTGAACATTAGAAGTGAAACATAAAATAAAGACATAAGACTTACCATTTTCTGTTCGGCATTGCGCATTGGATCCTTCAGAATAAAGATAGTATGCAGCAAATTAACAAAGTGCAAGCTACCACTTATCCCATAACATCCATAATACCCAACTTTATTTAACAATATGCCACTAATGCCCATTCCTATGGGAAATCCAACCGTTAAGCTTAAACTGACCAAGCCCATTCGGAATGTTCTATTGTCATCGTTGGTTGCTGCACTTATATATGCAAATAAAGTGAGAAGACAAACACACCAGGATCCAGTTAACCCGTCAAGTATAGCTTCAGTGAATACTAATACTTCTAAACTGAGTTGTGTTAAAAAGTATGTGTTTAAAAATCCATTGGCGCATACAAAAATCTGGCCTGTGATTGGTAACATGATGAAACATTTTCTATGACCGGTTATATCAGACCAAGATCCGATAAAAAGAGCAAGCACACAAGGTAACGTCGCAGTGATGTAAGTTTTCCAAGACATCGCTCTAGCAACTAGTTGCTGTACATCTCGCTCGTATTCATTTTGCTCGCCCAGCGTCTGCTTTCTAAGTGCATCGCAGATTTCTGAGGAAAAATTTAAGTTCACGCGACATGCCTTCTCTATACTTAAGTTTTGGGATGTTAAAACCATTAATATACTAGGAATTATGTAAAAAAACATTGTTGGCTCAACAGTTATATTTTTAAAAACGTAGAAACAAGTCTCTTTGTATGTCCTTTTATTTGTTTCCTCGTTTCTTTCAACGTCTTCTCGTAAAGGGTCTGTTTCTATGTATTCTTCCTTGGCATTTTTATTAATATGCACTTTTGTAGCATCGCTTTCGGAAAGGTTTTTTGTTTTATTTTCAAACAAATGTCTATTTTTTTCTGCAGCCATATTCTTTATTATTTTAAAGTTATTATTATTTCATTATTTTATTGCCGTTTTTCAAATACGATTTCAGCTCTACACAACAATTTCACTAAGTGCACTACGCAGATCCATATACTCCAAAGCTTATTTATCTTTTTATGGTTTTATTATTTGGTTATAAATTGTGAGATAGCAGGATAAAGGTATTTGATAAAACAGCAAGTTTCTTACACAATGTACTGCCACAGTAATGAAAACTATTAGGGACATCATTGATAGCGTATCACAAATATTTATTATGTTTAAATTAAGTATAGAGTTCATATACTGGCTACGTATAATGTTCAGATTATACATTTAAAGTATACCTTATAATTTATTTATAGCGCTTTGGTGATCTGGAAGAAATAGCTGTTTTAGGTTTTATAATAAATCACTACTTATTTTAATCAATAAATTAGCAATTCTTCCATAATGCGTTTGTATACTTTTTTGTTTCAAAATTAGATCTAGTACAAGGAATTTGATCGTGTACTTTGATTTCTTTTTGATTGATATACATAATCAACCGCGAGACTAATAATTTATGCTCATAAACGATCTTTTATTAACATTTTAACTTTAAACAATTAAAGAAATGATTTGGCATAGCGATGGTAGAATACTTTTACGCATCTCATCTAGATGTTTAAAAGTATTCTACCATCGAAAGATCATATTAGCAGGTTGTGGGAGTATTTTTTATGGTATTTTCATTTCATGCTATTTGTTGTAAGCTGAATAATGCATGATGGGCTATAAAATGAAACCAGATAAAAAGATTAACAATTTATTTATAATATAACAATACAGTTTTATGATTAAATATCACTAAAAATCTGAAGTGTCGGACTGGTTGGTTCTTAAGGAACAGTAGAAGTATAATAACTTCGTTAAGTTCCTTTTTGTGGTTACCCATTTGATTATTATAAAGCTACGCTTATATTTAGTGCCTTAGTATTTTTAGGAAAATAATGCGCACATGATTTGTTCATAAGTATTATTTACGTAATAACAAAAACTTACACGGTAGAAATCTTTGAGACATGTACACATGGCGTTGCTCTAAGAACAAGAAAAATCTTTTCCCTTAGTAAAAAATTATTGACAGGTTATATCTACGATTTCAATCACTTGTAATTTTTTTTTTGGCTAGAGCCAAAACTGTTTAGTGATAGGTAATTCTATGAATACTCTTTTTACTCAGATCAATCAAACTTGCGGGTTCCATGAGTAAAGTTATAATAAATTATTCCATAAAACAACTTTATGGTCATATCGACTTGAATACAAACTGTGGATTGTGAGCTTTATATTAGTGCCGTAAGGTCAAATCTTCAATATTTCTGTTTCAGACGTATACGAGTCTGGAACAGAAAGATTGCAAATTTTAGGTACTCGTTGCATTAGCCACGTGACAGTCATGTACTTACATTTCATATACTATCATAAAAAAAAGCTCTCATTTCATTTGAGTCAAATCGTTGTCGTAAGTGTACGAATCCGATTACGTACTCTAAAAATAAACTTACATTATACGCGAGATATACAATTTTTTCAGTTCAGGTTCATAATATGTTTTATTATGTTTACATTTAAGACTCTCCTTGATTAAGGTTAGAGTGAGTGAGTTCTGATCTGATTACCTGTGTAACTTTGCGCAAAAATAATCTTGACAGATTATAGATGTACTTAATTTAACAATCAGAGGAATCGCAGCAGTATTATTTAAAAATAGAACTTTTGGAACGAAGTTCCTTATCGCGCGTTGTGAAAGGGGGCTAGACGGAAAAAATTCTTACGAAAAGTTGTCACGACACTTTTTGTTATTGTAAGCTGTGCAGCGTCGCATGTTTCTCAGTCTGTCTCTCTCTCTTATAGAAAGCAAGCCAGATATTTTCATTTCTATTTCGCATTGAACAGTGTGGTGTCGCGACGATTATTTTTGTTGAGTGTATACAGGTTTTTTGTAAATAATAAAAAAATAATAATAATAATGAATCCTGACAGTGTTTCTGCACAAGTTCCGGATATTGCTGATGGAGTACAAAATTGAGCCTACTGACTAAGTTTATATAACATTATATTTGTTAATAAAAAAAATATTATTATAACTTAAATAAAATAAATTTTTATTACAATTCCTTCACTAATTAATCGAAAGGAACTTCGTTCCATCCGGGTGTCCCTTGACACCTCTCAAGTTTTTTTATTTATTATATGACATAACTTGGCTTTACTAGAATAATATGCTTAATTCTGAAACAGGAGTGCAATCAATATGTAACCATAGTCTTCTTTAATCCACTTAATGAATTATTTGCGACGTCGAACACTCTTGCATGATTGGAATGGAGAGTCTAATCCCAGGTTACGTGAGGATTTTCCAGAGTCGTCTACTTATAAGTACAACCTTATGTACTGTTCACTAATACATATTTACAGTCAATACTATTATTAAAAGAAGTAGGGTTACAGTTTACAAAACTAAGTGCAGCTGTTGAAGCCCACACACACATAAATATATAACATACACTTAGAAAAACACATATACCCAAACATTCACCGCATTCAATCACATACTTTCATATATTGCTCATATTTACTGCCATATTTCTTTAAATTGATTTGTTTTTAATGACATATTATAGCCTATGTATTTTGTTGTTTATCCTTTTATTTTGTGAAACACTGTATTTATTTCTTAAAGGGCGATAATTACTGCAACGCTGTTTATACTTCAGAAGGATCATTGTTTTCATGTGTTTAAGCTTCTTGTATGTTAATACGAGATAATATTGTTCCTATTAAAAATCATTTATCTTTATCTTGTCTACTGAGATATGATATTCGTACCTTTGCTATGATTTGCAGTTTCTATAGTTATAAATAAAAAAGATACGATGAGTTCCAACTACCAGATTAACAAGATATATCTACGTTGTTGCGGTCGAGTACACAAGTGTTCACGTGACCCAGCCACCAGGCGACGCGAAGGAGCATCGCTGGGTTTTAGTTATTCTGGTCGCCAGTCTGGCCGCCAGGGAGTCCCACATACCCCGTCGGAAGCGGCGCAGTCTTGCCTGCATCGCTTCCGGAGGGGATGCGTAAACGCATTTCCCAGCGGGGGGGAAAAAAAAGATATATCTACGTTACAATTTTTATGTATTTACAGCTGCTATGTATATTAATATTTGTTGTATTGTTTTTTCTGTTTTCTGTACGAGTGTTTGGTGTACAATATAAGTGCATTTATTCATTCATTCTTTAGCATAAAAATGTAAAGGTTTAATACTAATTAAATATTATTATTACTAGAACTGCCCATGGCTTCGCTCGCATGTACTTTACCTAATACCGGTGTTACTTTTACCTTTCTGTTGAACCGAGTTCATTCCCCGCATGTATTAACTTTTCGGAGTTATTTGCAATTGATCACTGATGGAAAAAATAGTGAGGCTACATGCCTATGAGTACTCCGTAATGTTTTCAAAGGCGTGTTGTCGACCAAACATCACTTGGCCAGGCTTAACCCTTCTCATGCCGAGAAGAGACCCTCGTCTTGTAAAGGGTCAGCAATGAGTTGGTCATGATGACGATGATGATCCCTATTTCCCTACGAATGTTGTAAATGCGAAACCATACGTATTCAGAGGTTATAACATAATAATTACTCTTTAGCTCTATCCAAAACAGGAACGAAGTCACTGCCAAAAGTTAGTTATATTATAAGTTATTAATATAATTATGATTTATGTGTTTCACTGTCTTTTAAATGAGTAATGCTTAGCAGTTAGGTTATGTTACGTATAGGTAAATATCACCTGTTAAAGTGTAGGTAATCAAAGCAGCACCTCCGTGGCGGAGTTGGGAGAGAAAGTTGGGAGTCCTGGGTTCTATTCCAGGCTCGAGTATGTCTGGTGGGCTGCTTCGGCCGTGGCTAGTTACCACCCTTAGCGTTCCGGAAAAATGTCGCGTAGAAATCGATTAGGAGTATGGGTTTACCATACCCCTAACAAGTCAGCCCGCTACCACCTTAGACTGCATCATCACTTACCATCAGGTGAGATTGCCGTTATCGGCTAACTTAACTAAGAAAAGCAGAGCATAATCTTCTTTAGCTCAGTTTCTAGATTGACAAATAACGACAAATTTTCAACTTTTATATAAGCTTTTAAATAGTGCTACTTTTAACCATTTAACACCTGGGCCACAGAGTGTATTGACGCGAGATACTATTATATTGTATTAAAGATTGCTTTAATTTCTAACTAGTTATAAAGACTCAATTGTAACTAACATTTAATTAAAGTATTCACTATGAATGTTCTAATTTGTATATGAAAGTAAAAAAAAAAAATAGGAACTGCAAATTTTAGGGCATAGTAATAGATAAGATATATATAAGTACAGATAACAATGATATGCTACTATTGAAGCGGTGATAGCCTAGTGGTTAGGGCGTCAGCCTAATCAGAGGTCGGCGATTCAAAACCGGGCACGCACCTCTAGCCTTTCGGAGTCATGTGCGTTTGTTAGCAATTAAAATATCGCTTGCTTCAAGGGTGAAGGAAAACATCGTGAGGAAACCTGCATGCCTGAGAGTTCTCCATAATGTTCTCAACAGCGTGTGAAGTCTGCCAATCCGCACATGGCCAGCGTGGTGGACTATGGCCAAACTCCTCTCATATTGAGAGGAGACCCGTGCTCTGTAGTGAGCCGGTAATGGGTTGATCGTGATGACTACTAATGAAACTATTAGGCATAATCTCATCTACATCCTTATGCAAGAAATCACGCCAATACTTGCTCTGGCGTAAAAGAACGACAAACAAGCAAGCATTTTCACATTTATAATATTAGTTAGGATTATTTAATCTATAATATTGCACAAAGGAATTCTAGGTTGTAATTACCAGTAGATATAATGACTTAATATATCCGAAAACCAAATACCCGAATTCGTTAATTTGAAATTTCCGTGTCCATAAATATGTAATCTATCTAAATCGCTCCCTCAATTATATTTATTAGA
The DNA here is from genome assembly GCA_928268935.1 of Lasiommata megera. Lineage (NCBI taxonomy): Eukaryota > Metazoa > Arthropoda > Insecta > Lepidoptera > Nymphalidae > Lasiommata > Lasiommata megera. Next base: position 16,321,913 of record OV743313.1, on the reverse strand, counting down.
GAAACCATCATTTGAATATTCAGTTTACTACACACATTGTAGTTTGTTCATCGCTACAACCCGGCGCTCTGTAGCGGCAATCTGTAGTCCAATCTTTCCGTAAATCCATCCGTTTATAACCGTGTTGAATCGAATGGAGGTTCAATTTCTGGTAGAGGTGGCTTTTCTGACGCTTCCTTGGCTTCACTTTCTTTTTTTCCTTCCGCATCTAAAGCCTTCTGTCTTGCATTCTTCAAGTTTATTCGGTGTTGCGTGAAAAAGTATCTGAAAGATCATGAATACATTATAAATTAATTAGTATTTATAAATGATCCTTTACCGTTTTCCTCTTACTTGAAAATGAGATTACTTTCATATTATGTTAGATCACGAATCAAGAAAACTATCGCTTAAAAACTGCCTTTGTTACCAGCGTTCTTGCAATCTGTTTTGTTGAACACTACTAGTACTGTTCACAGATCTTATAAGTCATCATCATCATAATCAACCCTATACCGGCTAACTACAGAGCACGGGTCTCCTCTCAATATGAGAAGGATTTGGCCATAGTCCAGTATCAGAGGCCGGCTGTTCGAATCCGGGCACGCACCTCTAACTTTTCGGAGTTATGTGCGTTTTTAAAAACAATTAAAATATCACTTGCTTCAACGGCGAAGGAGAACATCGTGAGGAAACCTGCACGCCTGAGACTTCTCCGTAATGTTCTTGAAGGCGTGTGAAGTCTGCCAATCCGCACATGGCCAGCGTGTTGGACTATGGCCAAACCCTTCTCATATTGAGAGGAGACCCTTGTTAAGTAGTGAGTCGATAATGGCTTGATGATGATGATGACTGTTACTTACCAACAGCTGAGATAAGAGTCAAAAGCTAACTTTAAGACTGAATTTGTATATGCAGCTTAAATATAGATCTAACGAGATACATCCTCGGCGAATTATTCACTTACATCAGTATGGCGGAAGCTGGCACAATGAGAAGTGCACTGGTGAGGAACACAGCTCCAGGCATGACTTGTAGAGTGTTCATGTACAGCCAGGAGTAGATGGGGTGGAAGATCAGCGACGCCAATGTCTCCGTAAGAGAGAAGAGGGAATTGACTTTAGCTGAAAATTAAAACGGTTTTTTGATTTTATTGGTTTTATTTTCTCATTTAACAATAATCTGTCGATACATAGAAATATTATAAATCATCGTTGATATCAATATAAATAAAAATCAGTGTTTGTATGTTTGTCTTAACTCCTTTTTCGTTTTGGAATTAATTTCTCCAATTGTGATGAATGTTTGGTAGGTTGTTTTGAGGAGGCCCACGAGGGTTCCTGGTACGAAAAAAAATATGCATTTAATTTATATGGTATTGCAACATTACACCTAGATCTACATAAAAGAAGTTTTACGACGACGATAACAACGTTGAGGAACAAATAAAAAATAGGCATTTGATTCATTTAGTGTCAAGTAAATTGGCATTATCAGTTCATTCATGTAAAAGTTAGAAAAAGTACCCTCTTATTCTTTATATTTCCACAAAAGCAATGTACTCTCTTGGAAATCAATTAACTTATATATAATAATTCTGCTTTTTGAGTTTTTTTGTGTTTTCAAAGTTGTAACTCGCTCTTGTTCGAAATTCTAGCTGAAGAAATTCTCTATTCAGTAGAGGAAGTCCTTCGGTAGAAACACACATCCACAAATTTCGGTTCAAGAAGGTGCTTTTAATTTGATCATAGTTTTTTAAGTCTTCTTATTACAATCATCCTATTTTTAAACGTATGAAACATAAAAAGGAATATCAAGTTGCGGCATAAAAATAAAGAGTTTTACTTACCGGTTTCTTGTTTGTCTACCAACTTTGATATTATTGACCGTAATGATGTAAATATGGTACCGGTTAGTAGCTCCACAATCGGTACTGAAATAATAATATATTTACTTGAGAGAATGTTTTTTTTTAAATATCGTCCAACAGTTTCCTTGAACTTAAAAAATGGGCGTTCCATATTGAGGTAGATTGTGGTATTTTTATCGTGCTACAGTAAATAAAGCTAATGGTAAACACTTTTAAAAAAATTAATTTATATGTACCACGTAACTGTCACTTTAAACACGTTATAATTGTTTTGCCGAACTTAAATTACTCAATTATTTGTCTTATACATATATAATTATTCTTATAAACATATATATAATATATATATATATATTTATATTACTACCGTTTCGGCAACAGCGACTGGGTCTCTGTTAATTTTCTTTAATAAGGGCGTCGTTCGTGTGCCCTGATGTAGCTGATGTACCCTATTTTTGCACGGAATAAACGCGCGCAGTGAGGGCACCATCAAACTGATTCATCAATTTGATGGTGCCCTGTCATATATATATGTCATATATATAATATTTAAAACTTAAATTAATATATGGACAAGTTTGAACAATGTCTTTCAATGTCAATTGTCTATAATTTGTGAGCTACCTAAACGGCACACGTTGAGATACGAAGAAATACCTACTCAGATACATCTCGAGGTCGCTCTTTACGAAGGCTGTCCATATGGAGCCTAACAGTTTACTGGATACAGAAAGAAGACAGAGCAGGGAGTCGTCGATCTGCAGCTTTCTGCTCAGCACTGTTATCGAGAACATGGTACCTGGAACAATACGTTAAATTTTAAAACTAAGTCTATCAACTGTTCAAATTCAAATAATATTTACCCAAATATTCCTTTAAAAGGCACTTTTGACGCGTCAATAACTTACATAGTAGTGATTTGATGGTGATAACTACATTTGAACTTAAAACTAAAACTACAAGGGTTCCAAACGCGCACCGGTCGAAGAAGAAGCCCACAATAAACTGAGCCGGGTAAATTTTCTTTTTGTTATCACCATCTCACACGCCACTAAAAATTATATTAAGAGATATCTTATTAGAGAAATATCTTATACCCAAGTTTGTTTACCATTTACATAATCCTTTACACTATAGTAGGACTTTTCTACAAGCTTACGTTTCATATAAACTTTGAACTTATGGAGAGACATCCCAGAAATTTCATTTGTTAATTTGTTATAAAATTGTGTACTTTTAAATGTATTTCTAATTTTTTGTAGTCTAGTAGCGTGCAACACAAGTTTATTTTTACTTCTAATGTTAAGATTGTTCTTTTAATTAAGTGATTTCAATGAAAGATTACTAAAATTGTAATATAAGCTTAGGTTTGCACAGTATTCTATTCCATTTGCAATACTGTTGCTACCAATGCAGCTGACCTTGATTTTAATAAGTGTATTCCTATTTTTCTGTAGTCTTTTTTTTCACTACAAGTTAGCCCTTGACGGCAATCTCAAGGAAGTGTCGCAAAGCGATTTAGCGTTCCGGCACGATGCCGTGTAGAAAGCAATTAAGAGTATGGGCGTACCATACCCCTAACAGGTTAGCCTGCTCGTAGTATCTTAGACTGCATTATCACTTACCGTCAGGTGAAGTTGCCGTCAAGGGCTAACTTTTAGTGGATAAAAAAAAGACTCGAGCCGGGAATCGAACCCAGGACCTCCAACTTTATAATGCGACAGCGCACGCACTGCGCGACGGAGGTTGTCTAGGCTTACCAACACAGTTTTAGCAAGCATATGTACTGTATGTTTATTTACACTTTTTTATTAGATTAGTATGGATGTCATCATCATCATCATCATCATCATCATCATCAACCAATTGACGTCCACTGCTGGACATAGGTCTTTTGTAGGGAGTTCCAATGCTCACGGTCTTGGGCCGCTTGCTTCCAGCGGCTCCCTGCGACTCGTCTGATGTCGTCTGTCCACCTAGTTGGGGGTCGACCGCGTTGGTCGACGTTTACCGGTGCGGGGTCGCCATTCCAGCACCTTGGGACCCCAACGTCCATCGGTTCTCCGAGCTATGTGCCCCGCCCATTGCCACTTCAACTTCGCAATCCGCTGAGCTATGTCGGTAACTCTGGTTCTTCTACGGATCTCCTCATTTCTGACTTGATCACGTAGAGATACTCCAATTATTTAAAAAAAAAAATTCAACAATATATGAAAGCGCCATCTACTTAAAAATGGCGACACTCCTTTCTAAACTGCCAAACGCGCGGGATTCACGTAAATGACGAATTTCAATAATATTTACTTCTTAAATTTTAAGAATAAACTCCTATGGCTTCATAAGTGAAACAACAGAATAGCTATAATATAAATCACTTATTAGATAAGATTGCCGGGTAAAGTATGAAGCACTTGAAACCTAACACCCTCTGTGGACAGAAGCCGTTAGGATTCGATTGTAAAGTCAGTAGCATGAACTAACATGCATACTTTGTTTAGGTATGTTAAAGCAATTATGCGTAAATTCACCTTGAAATGATTTTTCGTATGCTTGGCTTCGTGTGTCGTTTCCATTAAAGAATTTTATTTGTGTGTGTCAACCATACGCCGTGATTATATTGGAATACGGAATTAGGAAATAAATGTATGTTTGATTTATTTATAAACATAGGTGTTTTTTTTTCATTTGTTATGTTTGCAACTGCCATTTTTTTTTCATTTAGAAATATAAATTCCTTTTTGGGTATTTAGAAACTTTTAAAGAACGAATACCATTGCCCATTGATGTTAGAAGTTCGAAATCGTTAAACATTCTTAAAAGTCGACTTAAAAAGTTTTATTTGTCTAAATGCCATATTAATGAATAGTTTATGTGTATTGATATAATATATTTATTTATATATAAAAGTATATATTATATTAATTATTTATATTAATTTTATTTAGTACGTCTATCACTTTTATAGCTTTCGTTGACTTACGGAAAATTCATGATATAATTTGACTGATTTCGAATGCATTAGCGCTTTCAATTTACATTTTTGTTGTTATTTTTTTACCTTCAGACAATGTTTAATGGATATTAAAAATCGTTTGTGTGCAAATCGTAAATTAAATGTTATATGTCGACGTTTGCCTAGTGTTTTTATACCATAATAAGATTTATTACTTCATTCAATTGAAAATAGAAGCATATTTGTCTGACATATGTTTTGGTTCGGTGTTTTAATAAAGTAGTACTTTATAGTAGTATAGGTACTTCAAAGGAATTGGTTACATATGCTATCAATGTATGTATGTACAAACATACATACATATATTGGTAGCATACATATTCAGCCCCTATAAAACATTGGATTATATACTAAATAATTTGAATCGATGGTCACACTATTCAGAATAGAATTATTAGGATAAGCGATTTGTTTTTATTTGCAGACACGGTTTAGTTTTTAGTTCGGTGAGCTAAAAAAAGTGTTTATTAGTTATCAAACTATTTAATTTTTATGTTCCCTTATGATCATTGATCAACCCATTACCGGCTCACTACAGAGCACGGGTCTCCTCTGAATATGAGCAGGGTTTGGCGATAGTCCACCACGCTGGCCATGTGCGGATTGGCAGACTTCACACGCCTTTGAGAACATTATGGAGAACTCTCAGGCGTGCAGGTTTCCTCACGATGTTTTCCTTCACCGTTGAAGCAAGAGGTATTTAATTTTTTTTAAACGCACATAACTGCGAAAAGTTAGAGGTGCATGCCCGGATTCGAACCGCCGACCTCTGATTAGGAGGCTGACGCCCTAACCACTAGGCTATCACCGCTTGGTACCTTATGATAAACGCTAGCGAAATATAACTTCTTAGGTACGAATATAAAGACACACACATGAGTTTTTTCTTATAACAGTGAGTATTTAACCCAGAAGCAAAATAAAAAAAGAGGTGTTAGAGGTTTGGTATTATGTGTCTACTCATGACTACGATGTTTGTAAACCAGTAATTCGATTAGGATACTGTTTTTTTTTTAATTGAAAGCTCATTTCTTCTTCAGATTATTCGATGTGTTTTATCAAAAATGGTGCAGCAACATTTAGACATGTTTCATCCTCATGTCCAAATTGTGTTTGGATATCAAAAGTCTAATATTTTCAAATATACCCCAGTGGGTAATTTGAAAACATGCCTAGTAATAATCACAGCATTCACTTTTTTTTTTTAATGAAAACTCAAATACATAACTTCAAATATACCCAAGTGGTTTTTTTTTTAAATATTGTGTTATTACATTACATTTACATTTTTTTTTAATCCAATAATTATAGGACGTTAAAAATATATGCGATATCTGTATGGATATGGTTCTATAAGAAGCTTCGCGAATGTCACATTCATCCTGGCGTTACATTGTTCATGAGAAGCCACGCGAATGATCGCTTGTTTTACTGTACAAAGTATTGTATTGGATTGGCGGAGCGCAATTTATGTGCGTTTTGCGAGGCAATTTTTTTTCGCTTTACATATTATTTTCCAGTTAGGCACATGTAACGGCAACCTCTTTGTCGCATTGAAAATGCGTGTCTATTATTATTTTATGTAAGCTTTCTTCTTTGCGGAGAATTTATGTAATCTTAGCAAAGTGCGTTGTGAATGGATAATGTTTTTCGGGTGATAATAGTTTTAGGCATAGACATTTTATGTGTAAGTTTTTTTTTATACACTACTAGTTAACCCTTGACGGCTGCCTCACCTGGTGGTAAGTGATGATGCAGTCTAGGGTGGTACCCCGCTAACTTTTTAGGGGTATGGTAAGCCCACACTCCTAATTGGTTTCTATGCGACATCGTGCCGGAACGCTAAATCACTCTATGACACTCTGGCGGTAGGGTGGTAACTAGCCACGGCGCAAGCCTCCCACCAGACCAGACTCGAGCCGGGAATCGAGCCCAGGACCTCCAACTTTATAATGCGACAATGCACGCACTGCGCCACGGAGGTCGTCAATAAAATCATATAGTAAGTTAATTTAACTAAAACTCGGAAATAGCAATACCAATTAGTAGGAGGTAGGCGATAATGAGAAAAATGGTAGCGGATTAATCTGTTACGAGTAATTGTTGTGTATGCGTTATCGTAGCGGATCGCTATTGGCGGCACGTCTCTGTGAGTGCGGTGGTAACTAGCCACGGCCGAAATCTCCCACCATATTAAGTTATTTTGATTTGATTTACAATAAACAGCAAGTATAATTTGCTATATTAAAAGCGCGAAAAGTAAAAACTTTACTTTTCGCGCTTGTGAAGCCAACATCTCCTGAGGATGATCCGGTGTCGGGCCGAAACGTGCGTAGAGGTTCTAGTCGAAGATTTTGTGTGGTGTTATATTATACAAATCTCCCGGTTGTCGGCGCAATATAGCAAATTATACTTGCTGTTTATTGTTTATCAAGGACTTCCGCAAAGTAACGCCTGCTTCTATTCATTATTTGATTTGATTTGTTACCTTGCCATGCCTTAACCTTAAATTTAGATTTTCCTTTTTTTTTATCCTGGACAAAGTGAAGGATTCTTAGGTTTAATTTTTTAAAGCGTTTAATTAGATGTTTCGTGAATCTATTTGACATCTAACATCTAGAAATAGATGATGTAAAAGAACCAGCTTAACTCGAAGTCTCCCACATAAACTTTGCGCTTAGTGAAAAACGAACGTTTTTCTTCCCGACAGAAAAAGTTATTCCAAGAAATCCCCTCGCTTATAATATATTCAAATATTTCCACCCAAGTTTTGCTTTTCAGTTTAAAAGGCCTTTGAATACTTTTTTGGTGAAATAAATTGTATTTTGTTACAAAGAAGAATGAAGTGGCTGCCAATTTTGTTGTATACAAATCTTTAAAACAAGTTCAGAATAAAGACAAGAGTAAAATTATTAAAAGTTGAATATGATATAAAACACTTTCAACTTATTTATACTTAACTTATTTTACAAATCAATCTATTGAAACAAACCGAGTAGATTACTGAGAATATATATTTGACGACCTCGTCGTATTATAAAGTCGGGTCTTGGGTTCTATTCCCGGCTCGAGTCTGGTCTGGTGGGAGGCTTCGGCCGTAGTAAGTTACCATTCTGCTGACAAAGAATTGTTATCAAGCGATTTAGTGTTCCGGCACGATGTCGCGTAGAAACCAATTAGGAGTGTTGGATTACCACACCCCTAACAGGTTAGCTCGCTACCATCCTAGACTGCATCATCACTTACCATCAGGTGAGATAGCTGTCAAGGGCCAACTTATAGAGTTAAAAAAAAACTGTAGCTAAAGTTTGACTTAGGTCATTTCCGCGTTTAAAAATTTTATTGGATTCACCCTGTCAGTGAATTAGAATCCAGAACATGATGATCCAATTAAGTTAGGTTATATACATTTTATCACTATATGTAAAATACTTAATCATCATCATCATGATCAACCCATTCTCGGCTCACTACAAAGCACGAGCTACTCTCAATATGAGAAGGGCTTGGCCATGGTCCACCATGCCAGCCATGTGCGGATTGGCAGCCTTCACTCGCCTTTGAGAATATTATGGAGAACTCTCAAGCATGCAAGTTTTCTCACGATGTTTTCCTTCACCGTTGAAGCAAGTGATATTTTAATTGTTTAAAAACGCACAAAACTCTGAAAAGTTAGAGGTACGTGAGCCCCCGACCTCTGGTTACGAGGCGGACGTCCTAACCACTAGGCTATCACAGCTTCAAAAATAATTAATATTATAACTTAATAGTTATTTCCTTATTCATTATTAAAATTGCAATGTATTACAATGTATCTACACCATATAAAAATATTTATAACATAATAATATTTTATACCCATGCAATGTCAAATAAAGAATAAAAGAGTTACCTGTACAGATTATATATTTTTTGTAGCAAACAACTCCTTTACAGAGCAATAACATTCATATACCAACCAGTTTTTATAATTTTACTTTGAACTTCAAGAATGGTTTACCTTTTATAACAAGTTGTAAATAACTTGTTGTGAACTTTTCATACAGTACCTAAATAGACTATTCAGTTTGAAATATATTTTATTCCTTATTATTATTAAAAAAATGCCCTGGTATCTATGCTTATTATATGAACTTCCGTGACCTCAGTGGCGCAGCGTGCACTGTAGTATTATAAAGTTGGTGGTCTTGGGTTCAATTCCCGGCTCAAGTCTGATCTGGTGGCTAGTTACCACCCTTGACAAAAACGTGTCACCAAGCGATTTAGTGTTCCGGCATGATGTCACGTACAAACCAATTAGGAGTATATAGGTTTACCATACCCCTAACAAGTTAGTCCGCTACCATCTTAGACTGCATCATCCCATTACACCAGGTGAGATTGCCGCCAAGGGATAACTTGTGTATAAAAAAAAAAGTAGGATATTAATACGCTACGGTTCATGAGATGGTACTCTGCTTCGGAAGCATTGTCACAAAGCCATAAGAAAGTATGGTACAAACCGAATAGGTATAGCAAATATGGATGATAATAACTATTAAGTAAGTAGGACTTTATTGCACTAGAGATGCAATCTACGTCAATTTAGTTTATTAAGAAATTGCCTTGTAATTCTTTACTCAGTAGGGAATACTGTTTTTGGAACGAACTTGATTCATCATCATCATGAACACCCCATTACCGGCTCACTACAGAGCAAGGGTCCCCTCTTAATATGAGAAGGGTTTGACCATAGCCCACCACGCTGGTCATGAGCGGATTGGCAGACTTCACACGCCTTTGAGAACATTATGGCGAACTCTCTGGCGTGCAGGTTTCCTCACGATGTTTTCCTTCACCGTTGAAGCAAGTGATATTTTAATTTTTTTTTAACTTGATTACAACAAAGAATAGCAGGTACTTTAGTTAGTTGAGTTTTTATTACATAGTCAAATTGTAATGCTTTAGTTAAATAAATAGATAAAACCATATTATAAATATGTAAATTCTTAAGTGCCTAATTCTGTTGGTTGTTCACTTTTTCACGCCTGAACCGCTGAAGAAAATATTCATCCTAGACAAGGTCATAGGATATCTTTTATTACTCCTAATTTGTATTCTGCAGATAAAAAACGGGTATCAGCTATTATGTGTAAAAAAAAGTGAGAAAGATATAATTACCGATAGAGTGGAGTATTATTGAGTAACTGGTGAAGAAGGAGTACTTTGCGGGGGTCCAGTTTAGCTGGTTCCTCACAAACAGGTAGAACACATTGAATTCCGCTGAAAAAAAGAAAGGTAATTTAAGGCACATCATCATCATCATCATCATGATCAACCCATTACCGGCTCATTTCATTTTTGTTTGTTTTGTTTGGCCATAGTCCACCACGCTGGCCATGTGCGCATTGGCAGACTTCACACTTAGGCACATTTGTTATTAATAAATACGGTAAGATTATAAAAATCCTATTATGACATTAAGGATTACATAAACTATAAAAAACTTCGGTTTGGATTGCTCTCACTCAAAGCCAATTATAATTAATTACGGTGGTTATAACAAAAAAAAACAGCTAAGTTTATTGCGGGCTTCTTCTTAGGCGTTTGGTACCCATATAGCTTTAGTTTAAAGATCACAAATCTAATTACCACGCTCATCTCAGGTAAAATAATGAAAAATATATTTAATGAATGCTATGCATAGATAATATAGGCAATATTAACTTTACATGAATAAAACAAAATACAAAAACTGACGGTGTATTTATTCCCCCGTGCCTCGCAGAGCACATAGCGGACCCAGCTATAATCACTATCAGTGAAATCACAGCGACCCGCGTTGGCGGAGATTGGTGGGTATATGCTGTAAAACCCTCTCTCCTATGAAAGAGAAGGTTCTTGCTCAACAAGCTCTATCAGTAAGCTACTGTTGGGCACAGTAATTTGTTAAAGTTGAGAGGATCTGATAAATAAATGGACAAGACGGTGGGTGAACGCATGATGGGTGAACGGCATACTCACACATGGACGGTCCGAATAATATAAACACGGCGACAAGGGTGAGGATGACTTTGACCCGTCGATTTGAGGGGCGCTTCCGGAACGCCACTCTCATTGTATCCAATACGTGAGTGACATCGAAAAACGAAACTCCTTTACTGTTGCCCCTCTCTATCTGCGGAATATGGAAATTTTATGATGTAAGCTTCTTTCCTTTTTTACGTGTTTTCATGTCTAGGATTATATGGATAAATAAAGGATATGGAGTTTTCTTTTTATCGGACTAGCGGTATCGGCGGTAGGGATTAAGGTTTTTTTTACTTTATTGCTATAAAAATATATTTTTTCTGAACCTGTTGCCCGTTCTTAGATTAAATTTTCGTTGAATATTATCAAAATTAGTTTTCCTACCTACTTGCGTCTTTGGTTGGCTGGCTGAATTCGCTCTTCAGCGATAAGGCCGACAAATTCTACCTTCTGAGATAGAAGGTACAATTTGCTATTGTATTTGCATTTTTGTATTATTTTCTGTGGTGAAAAATAAAAGTGTATTCTATTATCTGACTATTTATTTGGGAATATCATCAGTACCAGCTTAGCAATTAGACAGTTCGTAGGTGACAAATAAAGACAACCTTTCATTTAATTGTTACCTGCTGTTATTGTTTTCATTACACCGCATTAGTACTTTTAAAGTAAAAATACAATGTATATCATATTAAAATAAATTAAATATCTATAAATTCTTAAATATATATAATATGTACATCCTATATTATGTAAAGATTTGCTTCAAAATGTTCTACTAGCCAACCTTAGCGGCAAATATAAAAATCTACATGCTTATACTTAAAACGAAACACATTAAATGTAAGATTATATATATATAGTTAGAAATACTAATTAGGATTTTAAGATATGCTTATTTAAAATTTAGAACAAAGAATATACTTAAAAGAAAAATGTATGTAAAAGAAGTGAGCAGAATTCTAAAAATTTTCGTCTGTTTATTTACTTTTATTTGTACTACATATTATTATGAATTATTATTTTATTTTTTATCACGAAGATTTCTAATATACTACGTGAATTTATTTAAATCATAGAGTTACTTGAAAGTACTCGAAATTACATTAGGAGAAGTTAAAACAATATGGTTTTATTAAGAACTCTTCTTCTCCTTCTTCTGTTGGACGGCTAAAATGTCTAACGCTGAAGTCCTTGCCCGAATGCAGAAGAATACCGAGTTAGTCAGAACCATCAAACAGCGTAAGATCTCGTACCTACCTAGGTCATATATTGCGTAACGATAAGTACCATGCTGCAAACTATTATGATGGGGAAGATTGCTGGAAAAAGAGGTGTTGGAAGGCGAAAGAAGTCGTGGCTCAGAAACATACGGGAGTGGACTGGCATCAAGTCGGTGGAACAACTGTTCCGTTTAGCCATGGACAAGGAACGTTTCAAAAAACTGACTGCTGACCTCCAGTAATGGAGAGGCACTTGAAGAAGAAGAAGGCCACAGTAAATGCTATTGCATAAATACAGAAATGATACCAAGTTAAATACATTTAAGTGAACAACTCCAGCGTTGGAGTGCATATCCGCCTCTTCGAAGAGATTTTTCGAGATAAAAGTTCCTTATGATAATTTGCTTTATGATTGACCTACTTAAGTCCATTATCCATTACCGGCCGTTACTGGTTGGTCCATCATGCCAACCAAGAGCGAATTACATTTTTTATTATAGAAATATTATATTGCGATATTAAGGATTACATCTATATATATAAAAATCAATTGCTATTCGTTGGTCTCGCTAAAACTCGAAAACGGCTGAACGAATTTGTCTTATCTTGTTCTTGAAATATTCGTGGAGGTGTAGGGAAGGTTTGAAAAGTGAGAAAAATTCGAATAGTTGCCGTTAAAACCCTAAAAACAGCCCTTTTCTTTTTCCCATATAAACGTTTTCTCAATAAAATGTGGAGTCAATTTGAACTGTATTGCTATTCAATAAAGTTCATATTAAATTATAATCACTCACTGTTATCTAAGAAATGTAGGTGTGTTCCTAACTTCAAAGAGTCAATTTGCAATTTATATTTAGGTGATATTTTATCCCGGTATTTCCACGGAAACGAAAACTAGGCGGTTGAAACCGCGGGTCTCAGCTAGTAAACGATAAAAAGCTTGGGTGTGAATTGCTCTATCTCTATAGGTACTATAATTTATTATTGATTATGTGAGATGGTGATAACAAAAAAAAAACGGCTAAGTTTGCTGTAGGCTTCTTCTTAGACCAGGGCGTTTGGAACCCTCATAGCTTTAGTTTTAATATTACGAAAGTAGTTATCACCATCAAATCACTACTGTGTAAATTGTTGACGCGTCAAAAGGCTTGGCTTTTAAAGGACTATTTGAATAAAAATTATTTGAATTTGATTTTATTACATTTCACAGTTCGAGTACATAATAAAGAACTCTAACGTTTGCAGGTGTCTCCAGGAGGTTTTAGCTAGTATTATTCAGTTTAGCATTGCTTAAATTAAATAAAAATATAGTTACGTAAGTGAACTTAACTAATTAACATACTGACTCATAAATGTTGTTTAGATTTTCTCTTTCTCTCATCGGTTGTTTCACATTTGAAAGAAGAAGACAAAACATAGTGTACATGATACATCATCATTTATTGGCAAAAACGTAAGTATAAAAACTTAACGTGCAATACATAGATAAGATGTTAGTACTTGCACGTGTAGTTGAGTGGAAATTTATCGCGTTACTTTAACATAATTGAAAATTATTTCTTGTGGTGGTAAGTCATATTTTTTTTATTTTTTTTCGGACTGTCTATTAGCTATGCTAACCCTATTGGTTGCCACAGCGTAAGCGGGCTGTTTGGCGACGTTTGGGATAACGGGGGGGTCGGACGGTGAGTGGTCCGCACGTCTCCGAGGCCGTGGATTGAGCCCACGTCCGGATTATATTATATAATGATAACATCTTTTGGATCGCCAATTTTTTTCATTGTCCTACAGTACTACTGAAAAATTGATTCGCTTCATATAATGATATCTTTTTATATACAAATACACCTAAAAAACAGGAAGCTGTGACAGCCTAGTGTTCAGGACGTCAGCCTCCTATTCAGAGGTCGGGGGTTCGAACCTGGGCACGCACCTATAACTTGCACCTATAACCAACCAACACTCAAACTCACACACACACAGACATACCCAATCACATTTTTTATTGCAAAATTGGAAGAGAATGACCTCCAAGAAACGAGCTAGTCTAGTTTGAAGACCGGGGTAGTTTAAGAAAAATTGTACTATATTGAAATAAATAATTATATTTATATAAACTACAATAGGTATCATTGATCTAACAATGACAGAGTAGGTATGCAGTACGTTAAAAAAATAGTACAAGGTCGACGTAAATTTATCGAGGCTTCTGTTGTTCCACTAAATGGATAAAAATAATATTCCACTGTTGTGCAAACAGTGTAACGTTTGGAAGCGCATAATACTATTAAATATAACCACGGAAGTGCCAACATGACCACAGATTACATTTGATGAATAGCTCCGTATGTAGGGTCGCCAATTTGTATATGTTTAGGAGGACATATTTTATGATATTTTCCTTCACCGTTGAAGCAAGTGATATTTTTAATTTAACGAAAAAAAACGCACATTACTCCGAAAAGTTAGAGGTGCGTGCACAGATTCGAACCGCCGACCTCTGATTAGGAGGCTGATGCCCTAACCACAAGGCTATCACCGCTTCCATCGTGAGGAAACCTGCACGCCTGAGACTTCTCCATAACGTTCTCAAAGGCGTGTGAAGTCTGCCAATCCGCACATGGCCAGCGTGGTGGACTATGGCAAAACCCTTCTCATATTGAGGAGGAGACCCGTGCTCTGTAGTGAGCCGAGAATGGGTTGATCATGATGATGATGATTTTATGATAAATGATTGGCCGATAATGAAGTATCATGATCATAAGTTAGGACGCGATATGAACGGAAAACATAAACCTAACCTTACTTTATCCAGAAATAGCACAATAACACAGCCTTTTTATTTACACACTACAAGTTAGCTCTTGACGGCTATCTCACCTGATGGTAAGTGATGATGCAGTCTAGGATGGATACGGGATAACCTGTTAGGGGTATGGTAAACTCACACTCCTAATTTGGTTTCTACGCGACATCGTGCCGGAACGCTTAATCGCTTGTCGACACGCCATTGTCGGTAGGGTAGTAACTAGCCAGGGCCGCAGCCTCCCACCAGACCAGACTCGAGCTGGGAATCGAACCCAGGACCTCCAACTTTATAGTGGACTACCACACGCATTTATTTATTTATTTTAATTAATTAACCGTTGCTGCCAGAACCCATTCCCATATTTGGCTTCGAATCTGCATCATACCATAACGCTTGACCGCTTGGCAGTATGACTTTGCCAGTAGGTTGGTGACCTGTCAACTTGTTTGCCCAAGACGTAAATTTAAAAAATCTTGAATTCCCAAAATGGATAAGGTTAATAATCCTTACAAAAAATAACAGTATTACATTATGTAGATATTGTTTGCCTTACTTGCATACAGAATGTTATTTGAATCTTTAGTTTGAGACATTTTGAAAAATTCGTATATGCTCTGTGTTACAGTTATGCGACTCATATTATGTAAAATAACATTACGTGACGACAGCCTTGAATCTTGAATTTGAATTGTATATTATGAGTCTAACGCGGGTGAAACCATGGGAATCAGTTTAATATTTGAACAGTCAAATTGTTAAATGAATATAAAGCTTGGTTAATCGTTGTAATACTCATAAAATTGTCAAATTTTCTTCAATCTTTAAACACCATACCATACAGATCTTAAAAAATCCTTTCATCGCACGATTCTCTTTGACAACGGAGTATCATCAGGAGATGTTAAATTCACAACGTCCAATTGTTTAGATTGTAACACTCAACAAGAGTATGAAATTAGAATAACTTTTTTAGATTTTATATATAGGTTCACAAACATTTCAAATAATCATAGAACGTATTTAAGTTCCAAAGTTATCGTTTGCAAGCTCAGTTGAAACATCTAAGATTTGCTATTTGATTATAAATGCAAACCACTGGTTCGTTATTTTGAACACTAACTTGTACATATTTGATACTAATCAGAAGGAGCAAGCACTATTAGAGGATTGTTTAATGAAATAATTAAATCAAATAAAATGAAAATACCACACAAAAGAAGAAACACAAGACAACAAAGAAATACACATGAAAAGAAAGAAATAAAGAAAAATAAAAAATAAGTTCAGAGATAGATTAGTTACTGTAATGTGACAGGATTTCGATTTGATTTCACCATACAAGCGAGTTGACTTGACTACTTATAAGAAGGCCGCGGTCGAGTGCATCAGTGTTCCCGTGACCCAGGCACCAGGCGACGCGAATTAGCATCGCTGGGTTTTAGTGGGTATTCTGGTCGCCAGGCTGGCCGCCGGGAAGTCCCACATACCCCGTCGGAAGCGGCGCAGTCTTGCCTGCGTCGCCTCCGGAGGGGATGCGTAAAAGCATTTCCCAGCGGGAAAAAAAAAAAAATATCTACTTATAAGATCGAATTTAAAAGATTCAAATATGTCTATTGATGCTATTGTGACGATGATCATGGCAAGTCTCTTTAATTTTATTTCTATTGATTAAATTAAGATGCTATAGGAGTAGTTTTAATAAGTATTTGGCAAAGGCTGTAATAAAACATTAAATTAAAAGTGTCAGCGTTCCTACAAGTGTCGAACTGATGGTGAACCTATTATATTTATTGTTACGTGTATTGGGCTCCCCACTAACTATTGTTCGTTTAATGCATGTGTCATACAATTTGCATTATTGATTTTTAATACAGCTTCATATTACTGACCCATTTCGATTTTCAGCTGAATGTGCAATATTAGTTTCCGGACAGATGAATAAATGAATTAATGAAAGATGGATGCAGGGGACATAACACCTTTTTCCTTTTAGAATTTCTAGTGGCCCGCAAATAGCGTTAAGCAACTTTGATTCTAAAACGTTATCTAGTTATTTAGTCAATATATTATACTAAAGTAGAACTAATACTAGTTGTAATAATAGTCGTAGCTTGACTAGCTACGACTATTAATACGACCATCATTTAACACACGTCTTTGCAGTTCCCCTAAAAAATGAAAGGCGGGAATGTTCCATTTGTGTACCTGTAAACGACTTACATTTGATAATTCTGTTTAAAGGATATTTTCTCTCAGATTTTACTCCAAGCCGTTCTCGAAGCATCAATTATAAATATATCTTTGACAGGAATGCCATTTTAGTCAGTTACTGACCCCTAAATCAATCATAATATAAGACAAGAATCTTTTGATTCATTTAATCTTTTTCGGTTAGATCGCAAACAGGTGATTGGCCAAAGTAATCTCACAAGTTTTGCGTTTTGCGTCGTTTGCCTCTGATATTTATTATCACCTTATTATTAGACCTGTTACCAAAGTCTTGGAGAACATTATGAAGTATTACTCAGTAGTTAGTACTTCAAATTCAAATTCAAATTCAAAATAATCTTTATTCAAATAGTCCTTAAAAAGGCACTTTTGACGCGTCAATAATTTACACAGTAGTTATTTCATGGTGATAACTATATTCGTAAAATTAAAACTAAAGCTATGAGGGTTCCAAACGCGCCCCGGTCTAAGAAGAAGCCCACAACAAACTTAGCCGGGGTTTTTCTTTTTTTTTCGTTATCACCATCTCACATAATTAATAAAATTAATAATAAACTATAGTACCTATGGAGATAGAGCAATTCACACCCAAGCTTTTTTATCGTTTATATAATCCTTAATATCGTAATATGATTTTTCTACAAGCTTTCGTTTTATAAAAACTTTGAACTTATTGATAGACATCTCCAAGATATCAATAGGTAATTTATTATAGAATAAAATACAATTTCCTTTGAATTTAAAATTATATCAAGTGATATTTAATAGCTTTAATTAATAAAAAAAAAGAATTCAGGTTACTCGGCCCCTTTGTAAGGGAAGGCGAAGTCAACTACTAGACTTAGTTTACTAATTCATACTCGACTATACCTGATATTATAAATGTGAATGCAAGTTTGTTTGTAATGCTTTCACGCGAAACCTAATCATCTTGAAACTTTGTATACATATTAATGGAGGTATTAGAAGTAACATAGGATGCTTTTTATTTAAACATTTCTTAAGAAAGATAAAAAAATTGTTTATTTTAAATATAGCTTCCTATTGATTCATTTCTGTTGTATTTATCTATGATACGTATTTAACGTCTTCAATGCGAGCGAAGCCGCGGTTAACAGCTACTTTACGTACAAACTATGTTCGCTGGTTAATTTGCGTGGTGTTACTATCACGCAGCAACGTAGAAGTACGTATAAAGAGTTAATGGGCTTATTTTTAAAGCGGTAATTAAGCTACTTTTATCTTTTATTTGCCGTAATAATTCACATGTTCATGCGCGGTAGAACAAAAGATCACTAGACTATTTTGTTTTTTAATTTCAGACGTTAGTAAAAAAATAGAGATATTGTTTATTTAAATTTTATAACCGTGCAATTTTTTTTTTTTTGAGAAAATGTTAAAAAATTATTTTGCTACTCTGGCGATGTGTTTACTATATGACATATAATGCATGTAAGTCGATGTGTAGAAATGTGTAGGTGTATTCGATTAAGGCGTCCAGAGGTGCCCAAGGGGTCAACGGCATGGTACGAGGAACAAATCTAACGGAATTTAAGCACGCGGAATTTAAATACGAATCGGAGTACAACTAAAAAAGAAAAAATGGTTACTCGTAAGCCAGTATTAAAAAAAGAACAGACTTCTCGACTCGATCGATTCAGGTATGCGTTGTCGTTTTACACATTCACAAATAGTTTGTTATTCCGAAATAACTGTCGATCTTCACTGATATTTTTTTTCTTTATACGCTACAGATTAGCCCTTGACGGCATATCACATGGTGGTAAGTGATGATGCAGTCTAGGATGGTAGCGGGCTAACCTATTAGGGATATGGTAAACCCACACTCCTAATTGGTTTCTACGCGACATCGTGCCGGAACGCTAAATCGCTTAACGATACGTCTTTGCCGGTAGGGTGGTAACTAGCCACGGCCGAAGCCTCCCACCAGACCAGACTCGAGCCGGGAATCGAACCCAGGACCTACGACTTTCTAATACGACAGCGCACGCACTGCGCTATGGATTTCGTCAATTATAAACTACATATAAAAATAACAGACACAAGAACGCATATCTCTGTGTTTGTATATGTTTTATTATCAACCCTCTGCTCACTACAGAGCACGGATCTGCTTTCAATATGAGAAGGGTTTGGCCTTAATCCACCACGCTGGCCATGTGCGGATTGACAGACTTCACACGCCTTAGAGAATATTATGGAGTACTCTGAGGTGTGCAGGTTTCCTCACGATGTTTCCTTTACCGTTGTAGCAAGTTATAGGTGCGTACCCGGGTTCGAACCCCCGACCTCTGAATAGGAGGTTGACGTCCTAAGTACTAGGCTATCACAGCTTCCTGTGAGGAAACCTGCACAGGTTTCCTCACGATGTTATCCTTCATCAAGTTATATTTTAATTACTTCAAAACGCACACTACTCTCAAAAGTTAGAGGTACATAAGCCTCCGACCTCTGATTAGGAGACATACGTCCTAACCAGGCTATCACAGGTTATATGATTATCTGTGTATTTTTTGAAGCTAACCTTGAGGTATGACATACCTGACCTTAACATCTTCCATCAGATGTTTAGTGCGGGTTAAAGGTGTGGGTAGTGAAGTGACGGCTGATGAGAAATGAGTGGATGAAGAAGACATGATGTGCCGACCCCACACAGCGTGGGATCATGATAAACCTCTCAATATGAGATGGGTTTAGCTATAGTCCACCACGCTGGCCATGTGCGGATTGGCAGACTTCACACGCCTTTGAGAACATTATGGGGAACTCTCAGGCGTGCAGGTCTCCTCACGATGTTTTCCTTCACCGTTTGAACCAAGTGATATTTTAATTACTTAAAAACAACGTGGGATAAGGGCAAGAAAAAGAAAGAGGATGTGGAGTTTAAAAGGAATGCTCCAAGCAATATATTAAGCAAAAAGCAAAATCCTGTTTATGCTTGTTTAAAAATATAAAGCAATAAAGTTGTCTTTATAAAGTAAAATGCTTATACGCACCTAAATTTATTCGGTGGGAAAAGGCCCTTCAACGGCGCCCTATAAATTGAACTTATCAGAAGTGTCATTGACTTTTAATTATCTCGAGAGTCACGTGTCACTCAAATTGGACACTTTTTTGCGACGGAGTGTGGGCAGCAACGTCGCAAAAAAGTTAAGACTTTGACAGCTGTCACGTGTATAGGTACATCTTACATTAAGGCAATAACCGCACAGATTTAACCGTTTGAACTTGTCACAGATCATGAGTTTAAGATGTTCTAAGAAATACAACTTTTGCAGTGCAACTTTTTTTTTATTTAAGTTAAGCCTTGACGGCAATCTCACCTTGTATAATGTTTATTTATTTTATTTATTTATTCGAACATATATAAAACTATGGATGTTTTGATAAACTAAGGTGCTAGATACACATATAATTCAACTTAGAGGTCGCTACAGTATGCGTAATAACTCTAAGTCTTGATATGATAGATCTCGGCCTAAGACTTTTTCTTTGGCTTTCCGTCCGACACTTATTTGTAAACATGAAGGCATGAACCGTACGTAGAGAAAAACATAATTTTTTTCACAGAATGTGTATTTTAATCCATCTGGAAAGTCCCTAGATTTTTGCGTTCAAATAAACAAACATACTCTTCAGGTTTATTATTAGTATATCGATTATTTTGTATGACTTGGCCGGCCCCTTCGATTACCGTCTTCAACACATATCCGTCTAACGATTCTCGCTGATAAGGGAAGATAAGCGATCTGGGGCTTACTACCAGCACTTGATATAATAGCAACATTTCTGTTACATTGTAGACGCTATTGTTTCAGAACTATAATCTTATTTCAGGGACGTCATATAAAACATCATTTTAAAACAATATTGCTTTAAAGCGTAGTAAACGCTCAGCTTAAACAAAAAGTTTTATTCGTTATTTTCTTCTTATTACCGAAGTCTCATATCTTTGACGAATCGTTTGATGTTTTTTTTCATCCTTTTTAATTTTTTGCAGATTTGGTCATGGGAGGTAACCGAACCGCGAAAGATAAAAGCAATATATTATCGACCTTCAGTCAAATAATTGAGTGAACTTGCAAAATATAATTGTTCATTATAATTGTTCATTGTACCTTAACAAAACTAAACATAAGCAAAAAAAAAGACTTAAGAGATTTCATCCAAAAGTAAAGAAAAGTAAGCTACGAGAACGGCGGTTAGCTTTTGGTTCGAAGCCTGGTGCTCGGTTTCTGTAGATGCTACCAAATGTACCAAGTTGCGTAGAAACTGATTAAGAGTACGTTATTACGAGAGAGGGTTTAGGAATGCTGCTCCACTTATTATTATACACTAGGTTTATGGAAAATTGTGTAGCTTTAGATGAAACTGTTAGGTCACTTTAGTGGATCGTCTAACAATGATGATATTATAATCTACATTGCAAAAAATATAATCACACATAATTTAACTCTTCAACACGTGTAGTTGTACGTGAATAATATTTTTTTTACTTTAGTCCGGAGTAAATTTTTAAATAAAAATCCTAATTGTATAGTTCTTTTATTAAAACCACTATAAATATGGCCACTAATAAAGATAAGTAATAATAAAAGCAGTCTATGACCTTGCCACTGTCATTGAAATTTATCCATACTTCACTTCTGGCTAGTTAAAACCATCTCTTTTAAATCATAACTGTATTAAAACGGTCCTTAGTGAACGAAGTCATTTCTTCATTTTCATAATACGACTCTCTTTATATGGCTACAAGGTCATTTGGACGATCATCATCATCATCATGATCAACCCCTTGTCGGCTCACTATAGAGCACGGGTCTCCTCTCAATATGAGAAGGGTTTGGCCATAGTCCACCACGCTGGCCATGTGCGGATTGGCAGACTTCACACGCCTTTGAGAACATTATTGAGAACTCTCAGGCGTGCAGGTTTCCTCACGATGTTTTCCTTCACCGTAGAAGCAAGTGATATTTTTAATGTTTTAAAAACGCACATAACTCCGAAAAGTTAGAGATGCGTGCCCGGATTCGAACCGCCGACCTCTGATTTGGAGGCTGACGCCCTAACCACTAGGCTATCACCGCTTCAATTCAATTTGGACGATATTAAACCCATATTTTACATCAACACTCAATACATAATTATGCTTGAAGTATTGCTATAATTTGCTTTATTCTTACAAAAATGACATTGAATTATTAACTTAGGTATAGATATTCTTTTTTAAAATAAAAACGAGTCCTATACACAAAAATGCATATTTTAAATCTTACTTATACTTGTATGTATATGCCAATAACGTTTATCAAATAATAAAAATATTTATTAAGGTTGGGTGACCATTTATTAATTTTTTAATTTTTGTGTGTGGTGCTAATTGGTGTTTTTGCAAGCATTTTAGGTGATAAATAACCAGAGAGGAAAAATTATAATTATATATGCTTATTCACTTATTTGCCACTCGTGAGTTTTTTGAGGAAGATGCTTTTTGGTGTATGACCTATCTTTAAAATTTAGTTGCAGTATATATAAAAAAGTAAATTATAATTTTAGTGAAGCGGTTAGCTGAATTGGGCTACCCACTTAAAATATGTTAAAACATTCTTTGTGTTTTATTATCAGTTATAATTTGTGTATCAAAGGATTTGCGATTGTAAATTGCTCTATCGATCGGTATAATCAAAAAAGACAAACAATGATATCTTACCACATACCGCGTAAATAACAGAGGTAAATACCGTGCGAGTTCGTTTTTCATACAGATTAATTATAAAGACCTAATTATATCAATAACGAAGTACCTTTCCTCTGGAGACGTTGACTTCATAACGCGAAATTGCTGACAGCGTAATATGTTAAATAATCATCATCATCTAGATCAAACCATTACCGGCTCACTACAGAGCACGGGTCTCCTCTCAATATGAGAAGGGTTTGGCCATAGTCCACCACGCTGGCCATGTGCGGATTGGCAGACTTCACACGCCTTTGAGAACATTATGGAGAACTCTCAGGCGTGCAGGTTTCCTCACGATGTTTTCCTTCACCGATTGATATTTTAATTTTTTTAAAACGCACACATATAACTCCGAAGAGTTAGAGGTGCGTGCCCGGATTCGAACCGCCGACCTCTGATTAGGAGGCTGACGCCCTAACCACTAGGCTATCACCGCTTATTGTTAAATAATAATTCTATATTATTAATTCCTTCATCCATTTATTTTTATTGAAGTTAAATTAAATAAGTTAAAAAGCAAATTTGCCGGTTTGCCACGGATTACAGAAAATTAAGCTAAATGTTCATTGAACGACCAGCCGTTCTTGAATGCTGTTTTACATACATAGAATATTTTGCTTTAAACTTTTAAAAAATATAAAGCAGAAATTTATTCTACTCGTGAAGCCGAATAAATTTGTATAATTTTCGAAAAAATAAACACTATTTTGGTTCAAGGACGAAACTTTCCATTAGCATTCCAGTACGATGCTGCGTAGAAACCAATTAGGAGTCTGAGTTTAACATAACTGCTCAATTATCTACATAAGGTTAAACTATAAGGCGCTACCATCTTCGACTACATTATCATTTACAACCCGGTGTGAATATGTCATATCAATCGATTGATTTCTACTGCTGGACATAGGTCTTTTGTAGGGAGTTCTAAGGTCCACGGTCTTTGGCTCTCTGTAACTCGTTTGATGTCATCTGTTCACCTAGTCAGGGTCGCTATATCAGCACCTTGGGACCTCAACGTCCGTCGTTTCTCAAGCTACGTGCCCCGCCCATTGCCACTTTTGACGACCTCCGTGGCGCAGTGTGCGCGCTGTCGCATTATAAAGTTGGAGGTCCTGGGTTCGATTCCCGGCTCGAGTCTGGTCTGGTGGGAGGCTTTGGCCGTGGCTAGTTACCACCCTACCGACAAAGACGTGTCGCCAAGCGATTAAGCGTTCCGGCGCGATGTCGCGTAGAAACCAATTAGGAGTGTGGGTTTACCATACCCCTAACAGGTTAGCCCGCTACCATCTTAGACTGCATCATCACTTACCATCAGGTGAGATTGCCGTCAAGGGCTAACTTGCAGTGGATAAAAAAAAAAAAAACTTCAGCGTCGCAACTGGCTGAGCTATGTCGGTAAATCTTCTACGGATCTCTTTATTACTGATTTGATCACGTAGAGATACTCCTAGCATAGCTCTCTCCATTGCCCGCTGACTGACTCTTATGAGGCCCATAGTAAGCGACTACGTTTCTGAGCCGTAAGTCATAACACACACTGTTCGAAGACTATATTTAGTCTAGTACTAAGGTATGTGACCATAGTCAAGGTCAATTTGTATGGATAAGAGAAAATACGCAAAGTTGCTAAGTGGCTACTGTCTATGATGTTATCCAAGGACAACCCTCAACATAAATTTCATTATCATAGGATCCTTGTTGTATTAATTTTTGAGCAAAAAACTTTGTTTGACAGCCGCCAATGATTTGCTTTTTTATTATGTATGCTTAAATATGTTACTATGTTCTTTTACGACAAAAACAATGGTGACTCATCAATTACAACCTGCTTAACCACAATATGATGGTACATTGGTACAACTTTAAAAAGACCTGATTAATAGATAGATTCTTTAAATGTCAGCGGTCTTTACTTTACTATTACTATTAGACGTAATTTTAAGTATCATATTTTCTACATTTCACTACGTGAGTGCGATTTTCTACTTTTATCTTTTTTTTTTTTTTAATTGGTATCAACGTTCCTAACAGAACCATTATCTGACCGACGATAACTATTTATAAAAGTAATGGTATCCATTAAAAAAGTTAAATAGAAAACTTTTATTACTAAACTAAAAAATAAAAATTAAACAAGTTAGATAACAATGGATTTTCGTACATCTTTTCCTCCCGCACATATTATGTGTGCCAGCAATTAAATATCTTGGCCCTCGTTTAGGTATTGGTTGTACTTTTTGAGCTGTATTTATATTTTTAAAAGATATGTTAATTTTAGATAATTATGTTGATTTATATACACTAAACTTAATCATATTTTCGTATAAAACTCTTGCTTCGTCCATTTATTTAGTGGAATATTTGCGATGCTGGTGGTGTCTTACTATTTAAGTACCGTGAATGAAAATAGTGATGTTTAATATTTGGACATCGGTAATGACAAATCTGCATGTTTCCGGTGAACGAAGTAAATCTTTCGAAATAGTTTATGGGAGTGTATTGCAA
Organism: Lasiommata megera; assembly: GCA_928268935.1. Taxonomy (NCBI): domain Eukaryota; kingdom Metazoa; phylum Arthropoda; class Insecta; order Lepidoptera; family Nymphalidae; genus Lasiommata; species Lasiommata megera. The sequence continues at coordinate 16,296,515 of OV743313.1, read as the reverse complement.
GTAGAAAAGGTAAGGTAAACAACGACGTAGTCGCAAAAAATATTTCTACCATTCATTAATGCCATTTGACAATTTCACCATTAAATTTCTTGATTATTTAGCATTACTGTGTTTACGAACAAAACAATTGTGAATAATCAACATTTTGGTCCTTTTAGATAATAATGTTAATGTTTAAGTAAAACATCAATTTTAATAATCGATATTTTACCGATGATTAAATAAATTGTGTAAACTGTATTACCACGGTAATAGTATATAAATTGTAACTCGGGCTTATCATTGAAATAAATACCTACAGCCGCTCGGCACCTAAACATGCGATAGGGCTACCCGGCTCCAACATTTTAATTACATTTGCCTACTTTGTGTTCAAATTTCAACTATCTAGTGACAGACAGACGGTGAAATTTATTTTTTCTGGTATTATTCATGCAAACAGTACAATAAACGACTATTATTAATGCAACCAAAAAGTGCACAATATATCCTACGCGTCATAGAAATATAATATATAGTTGAAGTTATTTTAAGTGACAAAATCGCGCGGTTATTGTTTAAAAAAACAAAACAGCGTCCGTTCGTCACTGCGGCACAGTCGCGACTGTCTGCATGCCGACTGCACCCCGAGATCGAGGCGCGTAGGCGGAGCCCGTGTTTCGGCAGTTTGTATGAAGTTGGAATACTGTATATAATTTTACCGTGGTATTACTTTAGTGTACCAAATTCATTGTTTTATCTAATGCTGAATTAAGAATCTGCCAGTTTTATTTCTTAGTTAGCTTAGGTATGGTTCAACCATTGTGAAAAACACCTTTTTAAGTCATTTAAATCATGTTCCCGTGCGGGGTTGCTAATCCCCTATCGGGCGCGTCCCCGGGTGGTGGATTGGGGAACGCCTCCCAGATATGGGAGGTACCGGTTAACTGGCGCGAACCAAAATTAGCATGGGCGGGGCGCTTTTGTGTGCTGCCACGGGGGTTGCCATCCGGGTGCTCCTGGTACTTCTCTGCATATCAGAGTGGACTGTGCGAGTGTCTGGGTGGTGACATGAGGGAGGGAACCAGTGCCCTGTCGGGTGTTGGTGGCTTTCGGGCCGTGAGGAAGAAAACCTCTTTAAAAAATTACAGTTGTGGGTGGAAACGCCCTGCGCGGCGGGCCCTCCTGTCTTTATGGCTGGTGGGCATTGGCTTCGGCCACCGTCGGGCAACCCGTAACCCGCACTGAGCGGGCCGGAGGTTCCTCACATGGAGTGGGGGCCGCGAGAAAGACAACCTCTGTTAAAAATTACCCCAATCCTAAGGTCCGGCGCCTGCCGATAGGATGAATGGCTGGTGGGAAACCAGTCCCAAGGGCGTCACAATGGGGGGGAATGGGAATAACAAAATTATGGAAAGTACGCCGGTCGAATTATCTACCCGGGCGGGTCCCCGAAAGGGGGAATCCCGTGGTGCGCCGGAGGCGGCGCATCGGCCCCGTGTATACGGGGGGGCCAACCAGCGTGAGGGGGGAGAGGGAAATTTGGGGGGGAAGTTTTGGGGGGTCAGCGAAGCAGAAGAAGGTGAAGTGGAGGGGGGGAAGAAGAAGAAGAGGAGCGGAACGGAGACTGAGACTGAATCAGACAGCCTCATGTCGGCCGAGCCCAGACGAAGGTTGGGTTCAGGGTCTTCGGCTGTGTTCTCGATCCGCAACGCGTCGGGCGTCAAGCGACCTCGCCTTAAGGACGACAACGAAATGTCAACCGACGAGGACAGACCAGGCACCCCAGTGCCTAGGAGAGGTCGAGGACGTCCGCCAATCCACGGGCGTTATGTCGGCCTGCGGAAGGCTAGAGAGGCCCTCCAACGGCAAGAAGAAGAGGAGCTCCTCAGGGAGACAGCCGTTTCCCGTTTTCGACGGGAGGCGCGGAAGGAGGTGGTAGCCCCGACTGGTCAGCGGGTTGACAAGGAGACCGCTGCCCAGCTGCAGGCTCAGGTACAGGAGGGCTTGGATTTGATTAATGAGGTGGCAACCAAGTCCTCTCATCTCGAGGGCACCTATGTGCGTGACCTCAAGGACGCCGTGACTTCCATTAAGGGAGCCATCGAGGTCCTTGGGTTAGGCACAGTGCCAGAAAAAACAAGAAGGCTGCAGGAGGATAATATTCGCCTGCAAGCCGAGATGGCCAGCCTACAGAAAGAGCTGGCCCAATTGAGGCAAGATATGGAGAGGATGCGGAGGCAGGGCTCCGACCCCGTTTCACGGTTGTCTAAGGAGGCGCCCCCTAGGACGCGGCCTTCAGAAGGGACCGCGCCCTCCGTGGAGGAAATATGTAGGGTAATGGTAAGCCAGGTTAATGCCCGCCTGGCTTCACTGGAAGACAGACTCCTCCCGGAGAGAAGACTCCGGCCGCCCCTGGCCTCTGATAAAAAAAGAGATGGCCGCACATATGCGGCCGCGGCTGCGGGGCCTGGTTCCGGTGCCTCAACGCCAGCTGGAGGTGGAGTGGCTCAAGCTGGACCCAGCAGGCTCCACGGGCAGGAATCCTCTGCGACGCCTCAGGCGCGGGCGGCGGCAGGAGCTCCTTTTCCTTCCTCTTCTTCCCTACCTTCTGGGGGAAGGACCGGAAAAAAGAAAAGGAAGAAGAAGAAGAAGAGAAAAGGAAGCGGTGGAGGCGAACAGCCTGGACAGCGCCAGGTAAATGGGCAGTCCCAACCGCAGTCTCTGGGATGGACGAAGGTGGGTCCGAAGAAGCGGCCTGACTCAAAGAGTCGTGCCGCAAAGCTTCGCACACCCCGGTCGGCAGCTGTGGTCCTGACGCTGCAGCCGGGGGCGGAAGAGAGAGGTGCGACTTACGCAAAAGTAATCGCCCTCGCGAAGTCGCGCATCGACGTGACGGACCTCGGTGCCCAGGGAGTCCGACTTAGGAGGGCGGCCACGGGAGGCCGTCTGTTCGAGTTCCCCGGGGCCTGCAGCGCGGAAAAGGCAGACTCACTGGCAAAAAAGCTCAGGGATGTCCTCGGGGACGAAGTCGTCCGGGTCTCGCGACCCATAAAGTCCGTGGATTTGCGGGTCTCAGGCCTGGACGACTCCGTCACTGGAGCCGAGGTGGTTGCCGCGGTAGCTCTAGTAGGAGAATGTCCCTCCGAACAAGTGCGGGCTGGAGAGGTTTCTGGCGGCCCCGACGGGTTAGGCTCAGTCTTGGTGCACTGTCCCGTGACAGCCGCCAAGAAAATATTGGCTGGAGGAAGGCTTCGAGTGGGTTGGGTGTCCGCCCACGTGAAGCTGCTGGACGCCCGGCCTTTAATGTGTTACAGGTGCCTGGCACCTGGGCACATGGGCGCCCAGTGCACGGCGGGGGTCGATCGCAGCGGTTTGTGCTACCGCTGCGGTCAACCAGGTCACCTGGCCCGCGGATGCTCGGCTGCACCACACTGCGTCGTCTGTGCGGCAGCCGGCGCGCCAGCGGAGCACCGCGTGGGGACGAAGTCCTGCGTCTCCCCACCCAAGGGAAAGAGGAGGAGAGGGGGCGCTGGCCTAGAGGCCGAGCAGCGTCCCCCCCCGTCCCAGCAAGATAGGGCTGAGGAGGTTCCGATGGCCGAAGATTAATGGCCCTCAATCTCCTTCAGGCGAATATCAACCACTGCGCCAGAGCTCAGGACCTCCTGTTTCAGAGCATGGCGGAGTGGTCGATCCACATAGCCGTAGTGGCCGAGCCCTACCGCGTTCCAGCAGCGGACGGTTGGGTGGGGGACAAGGATGGAGTGGTGGCCATGGTATCCCGGTCCATAGTTGGATCTCCGGCTTTCGTAGACGTAGTCCGAGGTCGGGGGTACGTTTCGGCTCTCGTCCGTGACGTCATGGTGGTTGGAGTCTACTTCTCGCCAAATCGGAGTCTCGCCGACTTTGAGCAGTTCCTTGCTGAAGTCGGCGTTCTGATAGGCAGAAGTGGCACTAGCCACGTGCTCCTCGCCGGGGACCTTAATGCCAAGTCTGAGGCATGGGGGTGCCCGGCGACGACTCCTCGCGGGCGAGAACTCCTGGAGTGGGCGACGGCGGCCGGACTCACGGTCCTGAACCAAGGGTCGATCAACACATGCGTGCGGAAACAGGGCGGCTCCATCGTGGACGTTACGTTTGCCGATGCCGCCCTGGCGCGCCGTGTTCTGGGCTGGGAGGTGCTGGAAAACGTGGAGACGCTGTCGGACCACCGATATATCAGGTTCGGCGTCTGCGCCAGCCTGTCTATCCCAATAAGCTCGGACAGAACCTTGAGAGGGGACGGTCCTCGTTGGTCGCTGTCGCGAATGGACCGGGAATTCATGGCCGAGGTTGCTCTCGTCGAGGCGTGGTTTTGCGCGCCTAGAGAGGGCAATCTGGGGGAGGTAGGGGTTGAAGTGGCACGTCTCGGTGTGACCATGATGCGCGTATGTGACGGGGCCATGCCGAGAGTGCGCCTCATCCCCCCCAGGCGGGCGGTGCATTGGTGGTCTGAAGAGCTCACGTTGCTGCGCAGATCCTGCGTGGCGGCGAGACGCCAATACACCCGTCGTCGCCGACGGAGGAGACGGGACCGGGCCGAGGAGGAGCAGCTCTACTCCCTCTACAGAGAAGCGGTGAGGTCGTTGCGTACAGCCATCGGTGAGGCTAAGAACCGGGCCGACGACAGGATGCTGGCAACTTTGGATAGGGACCCGTTTGGGAGGCCCTACCTGGCGGTAAGGGGGAAACTCCGGCCTTGGACGCCACCCCTTACCCAGAGTCTTCAGCCATCCATCGTGGAGTCCGTGGTCAAGGCACTATTTCCGGACCGAACCGAAGGCGTGGCGCCTCGCATGGCGCCTCCAACTGTAGAGGAAGTCTGGAACCCAGGCGTGCCCCCAGTCACTGAGGGAGAGTTGCGGGCGGCGGTGTTGCGCATGCGCGCGAAGAACACCGCCCCAGGCCCCGACGGCATCCCTGGGCGCGCCTGGGCTCTGGCCCTAGGGCCGCTCGAGCCGTGGGTCCGGGCACTCTTTGGAGCCTGTCTGGAGCAGGGTCAGTTTCCGGTGCAGTGGAAGAGTGGGAAACTGGTCCTGCTCCGTAAGGACGGGCGCCCGGCCCACGAGCCCTCGGCGTACCGACCGATCGTTTTGCTGGACGAGGTGAGCAAGCTATTTGAGCGCGTAATAGCTGCTCGTCTCGTTCACCACTTGGAGAGTGTTGGCCCTGATCTCAGTGCCAACCAGTACGGCTTCCGCAGGGGCAGATCCACCATCGACGCAATAGCACGGGTGAGGGCCCTAGTGGAAAATGCAGTGTCCCGAGACGAGGTGTTGGTGGCGGTGTCACTCGACATCGCCAACGCATTCAACACCTTGCCCTGGAGCTGCATCCGAGAGGCACTGAGGTACCACACGGTCCCTCTATACCTCCGGAGGGTCGTGTCGGCCTACCTTTCCGAGCGATCGGTCAGGTTTCCGACCAGCGTAGGCTGGTCGGAGAGGGCGGTGTCGTGCGGTGTCCCACAGGGTTCGGTACTTGGGCCCCTCCTGTGGGACATCGGGTACGACTGGGTGCTGCGTGGAGCCGTATTGGGGGGCGTCGACATCATTTGTTACGCCGACGATACCCTAGTGACGGCTCACGGCAGCACCTTTCGGGAGGCTAGATGTAGGGCCACAGCCGGCGTGGCCCACATCGTAGCGAGGATTCGGACCTTGGGCTTGGAGGTCGCCTTGCACAAATCCGAGGCCCTGTGTTTTCATGGGCCTCGGAGAGCGCCTCCCGCTCGGTCCGAATTGGTGGTGGGTGGGGTGTCCATCGGTGTTAAGCGTACGATGAAGTACCTAGGACTCGTCCTTGACAGCCGGTGGACCTTCGGGGAGCACTTTCGGCGTCTGGTCCCGAAGCTCGTGGGAGTCGCTGGAGCCCTTAGTCGGCTTCTGCCCAACCTGGGCGGACCGAGCTCGCGGTGTCGGCGCCTATACACGGGCGTGGTGCGATCCATGGCGCTCTACGGAGCGCCCATCTGGGCAGACGCTCTGACTGCCCAAACCCAGGCCCTGTTACGGAGATCGCAGCGGGTCATGGCGGTCAGAATGATACGCGGGTATCGCACCATTTCGTGCGAGGCAGCCTGTGTGTTGGCGGGGACACCGCCGTGGGAGCTGGACGCTGGAGTGCTCTCCGAAGCGTACTGGCGTAGGGTGAACGCCCGACTCCGGGGGGAACAACCTACGCCAGCGGAGGATCGTGCGTGGAGGCGGTTGGCTGAGGCTAATCTCGTCGCCCTTTGGCGGGAGAGGCTTCTCGCGCCGACAGCCGGCCACCGCACGATCGAGGCGATCCGGCCCGTCCTCGAGCTCTGGACGGGCCGGAAGCACGGGGCTCTGTCCTTTCGCCTTGTGCAGATCCTCTCGGGGCATGGTTGCTTCGGGAGGTATCTGTGCAAGGTCGCAAGGCGGGAGCTCACGGAGGAGTGCCATGAGTGTGGCTACGCTCAGGACTCGGCGCAGCACACGCTGGAGTCGTGCGTCCAGTGGTCGGTCCAGCGAGCCCAACTCGTGGCACAGGTGGGGCCAGACCTTTCGCTGCCCGCCGTGGTCCGCACCATGGTGGCCAGCGAGACGTCTTGGGCTTCCGTCGCCTCCTTCTGCGAGGAGGTGATGACACAGAAGGAGGCGGCAGAACGACGCCGGGAGAATGACGCAGACGCGCACCCTCTCCGGCGTCGTAGGGCGGGGCGCAGGCGAAGGGTGCACGATCGCCGCCTGCCCCCCTGACGAGGAGCTCCGGGTGACGGATGAGAGGCATCCCCACCCGTCGAGCCTTATCCTCGGGTCGTGAGGCGCGTCCATTGGTCCTGGCGCGCCTCGGACGGAGTTAGGGGGCCTCTATCATAGGCCCCCCGTGGAGGGTCTGCCTCGGCGGACGCCGCTGTCTGGGTTGCGGTCGTGTGCACTTGTGTTCCCGTGACCCAGCCACCAGGCGACGCGAAGGAACATCGCTGGGTTTTAGTGGGTATTCTGGTCGCCAGTAAACTGGCCACCAGGGAGTCCCACATACCCCGTCGGAAGCGGCGCAGTCTTGCCTGCATCGCTTCCGGAGGGGATGCGTAAACGCATTTCCCAGCGGAAAAAAAAAAAAAAAAAAAAAAAAAAGTCATTTAAATCATCAATTGCAAGCGAATAGTTGTAAATATTTTACACATCTAGCGTACCTATATATATTTATGTATACCTATAAACGGGGTGAATGTATTGATAGTTTTGGTGGTTTCACCTACCTACTAGTAAAAGTAGAACTTAATGTGGGTCGACTAACGATAATGGATTTATATTATTTAAAATGCTGATAACCAATATTGATAACGCAGAATTAATATTTAAATGGTACGTAAATCATTGATGGACTTATTCTAGATCTTTTGAGTCTATTTTTATAGCTTAGATAGAAACTAATTTTCTTAATTTATATAAGTGATAAACACCCTGTTAACACACGTGTTAAAATGTCTTTATTGAAAGACAAAGTGTGTTTAGATAAGCACGTGATCTATTCTTATGCAGGATTTGAGATAAATTGTATAACAATAGGCAATTGTATTATATTAAGCATTAAAACAATGATAATAAAAATTTTGCTATCTATCATAAAGCGATATTGTTTATAGGTGTGGAAATTAGTATGCAAATAAAATAATATATATACTCACAACAGGCATTCCTCGTTCTTTAAGCCATTCATCAGGTTCTTGTAAACAAAAGCATCCGTAAAGTAGAACAGCGATAAATAGGAGTGTTGTCAAAGAAAATATGCCGTAGTAACCCAACTCCACTTTCAAAAGGTATCCACTCATACCAATTCCAATAGGCAGTCCTACTGTCATCCCAATGTTTACGAGGCCCACTCTGAAGGTCCGATATTCCTCTGTGGTTACGTCAGTGATGTAACTAAACACGCCTAAGAACATTGTCACCCAACCTCCGGTAATAGCTGTGAAGAAAGTTTCCAAAAACACTGTCACGTGAACTGGGATTTCATAGAAGAAATAGACATTTACCAAATTGTTCAACGATGTTAATACTTCACCGAAAATTGGAAGTAAAATGCAAAGTTTTCTTTTGCCAGTTCTATCACTCCATGCCCCCAAAAACATTATCATTATAAAAGGTAGCCCTGTATGAATAATACTCTTCCAAATATCAATAGAGGATATCAATTTCTGTACTTCTTTTTCGTAGACTGAGTAGTTATTGGAATTCTTCTTTATTAAAGCATTACAAATGTGGTCTTCGAATTCGAAATAGACTCTGCAGGCTTTGTCTAAATTAAAATTTGCCATCGCAAAGCGGGATATAACACTTGGTATAATCATGCCAGCTAGCAAGGGTTCCACTGTTATGTTATCTTTTATATGCCATAGCTTTTCCGTGAAACTTTTATCTTTGTATTTCAGCCGTTCTTTTTCTTTATTTAATGGTTTTTCTTCCATTTTTTCGATATGCTCTTGTTTTTCTGCCATGATGACACAATCAGTTGTTGTTGTTTCTGCGTTTTCAACGAATGCACTTATAGTTTCATTTTATGCGGAAACAATTGAGACGCGAACGACACTTAGTGTTGCAATGCTTTACACAACACAATGAGCGCCAATGTGGTAGACATTATAATTGCTTTTATTATTTACTTGTCCGATATATTTGTTTGATATCAATTAAGCGTAGATAATGATAAAACGTAGTCAAAGATAATTGGCTTTTGTTGTGTATTGGATGGATCAACGCTCGTTTTATTATTACTGAAGATTGTGAAGTTGTTTTATCGTAGTATGAATTCTATTATACTGTCTAAACTGTATTTAATAATTATTGTAAATTTTGCCAAATGACTAAAAAAGTTACGTGTTTGTAAAGTATGTAATACAAATAGTAAAGTTGTTGAACAAACTTACTATTTTTTGTAAGGATAAATATTTATTAAAATGGTTTGACGATAGTGGTGACCTTCACCGTCAAACATCATAGTATTTTTTAATGTATTGAAAACCCCATAATTTCTCTAAAACTCGGTTAATTATAGATTCAAGAGGATACTGCATTTTATTGACACTTAAACGTTAAATTTTTTCAATTACATAATTAAATGTTTTTCTTTTCTATGTATGCGCATGTTTTTATTTATTAATGTATTGTAAAACCCCATAATTTCATAAAAAATCGGTTAATTATAGATCTTGATGAGAGGGTACTCCATTTTATTGACACTTTGAAAGTTTTTCTACAATGCAATAAAAAAAAAATCTTTTCTATGTATGCAAATGTTTTTATTTCATTCCTAAAACGTTGTTATAAAAGTTAATACAAGACATTACAATACGTGATATTTGGTTACATAATCACCAAATCTTTATTAGAAACTCAAACATATTATCGAATAGCTAGTTGATATTAAAAAATAAACCGAGAACTTTACACGATGGTTTACATACAATAAATTTGCAAGTCAGCGCCATTAACTCGTAATTGTTGTTTTAACTTCGACCTTTCAATTCAAATACGTATTTATCAACCTATTTGCATAAAGTAAGATAAATTCACTTCTTTATATAAAACGTTTACAGTCGTAAGCGAGGTTTTAAGAGTCAGAACCATGTAATTAATAATTTATAAGAAACAATGTTTTATATTCTCTAAGCAACAGTTTTTGTAATCACTGTTCTAGATTTTGCGGGTTTTTTAAAACTTTTAAACCACGGAAGTCTTCAAAAGGTTAGTAGATATAAACTTTTTTTTATTTAATAAGGTTTATTGTTGAATGGACAAGGGTTGAACGTGGATGAAGCCGCGGAAACAGTTAGTTTTTATGTTAAAAGTTTAAACTTCTATAAATTTAAACCATTGGAAAGAGTCGGCATGGTTAAATTGAGAATTTATAATTTCGACATCTGTGGTCTAGTCTGGGGGCTTTGTGCATGGCTTGTTACAACTCAACCGGCAAAGAAATCCGGTACGGTTATAGCTTAGATAGAAACGTAGAGACTGATCATCGGTTTTTATATTTTCCTATTTTTTATTTTATTTCTCAGAATACAAATTTACAACAATTAGGTACTGCACGTAATTTTGCAAATTTTTCAATGTTCATACAATCAATACAGTTCCATACAAAGAAGGAGGAAAGGAGGATTTCATTTTGAATCTTGTTTGATTTAATTTAGTCATCTTTACAAACTACATTACTTTTATTATTTTAGTTGTAAGTTGTATTTACGCTTCACTTTACTTGATTTTAGCTTTAGTAAAAACTTGTTATTCAAACATAGCATTTAACATATATAACATATATTGTTGATCAAAACATAGTTATAACATGTTTTGTGTGTAAATAAAAATGAATAAGTTCGCATTAAATTCAATGTATTTAAGGAAAATTGCCGGATTCACTCAACAATGATGCGCTATAAATTGTCGCATTGTAGGTATTTTACGGAAGAGCGAGCGCAGAACTCCGCTTCTACCAGCTACAGTAGTTATGATAATCGTGAACTTCGCTGTTGATAATTATATAATGCCATTATAACTGATTGCGTGCGATTTAGAGCAATTTACAAGTTGCAAACGAATTCAGTCTCCACAAATGTGATACAATTTGACATGTCTTTGTCTGTAGGGTGGTAACTAGTCACGGCCGAACCCTCCCACCAAACCGGACTCGAGCCAGGAATCAAACCCAGGACCTCCAACTTTATACTGCGCAACGCGCGATGCGCCGCGAAGGTCGTCAAATCATCAAACCAAATTTTATCTAAAAATAAAGGCAGGGTTAGTTTCTAATTTACAATACTTTACTTATTTGTATCATCATGATCAGCCCATTACCGGCTCACTACAGAGCACGGGTCTCCTTCAAATATGAGAAGGGTTTGGCCATAGTCCACCATGCTGGCCATGTGCGGGTTGGCAGACTTCACACGCCTTTGAGAACATTATGGAGAACTGTCAGGCGTGCAGGCTTCCTCTGCACGCCTGAGGAAACAGTGCAGGTTTCCTCCCTATTTGTATAATACCTATTAATAATAATACAACTCATACGCTCTCCCAAACAAGGAAGCCAAAAACAGTATCGAAGCGCAAAACCAGTTCTAAATAAATATGCAGATATATTTGTAATAACAGTGACGGTTCGTCGACCGAAATGCAAAAAGGTACCTGTATCCGTACACCTTTAATAAATCGTGATTGCAATCTCACCTGGTGGTAAGTGACGCCCAAGTAATGCAGACTTAGATGATTGTAGAGTAACCGTTTAGGAGTATAGCAGTTTAAAGCCCACACAATTGGTTTGTACGCAACATCGTGTCGGAAAGCAAAATAGCTAGGCGGTACGATTTTGTCAGTGGTGTGGTAAGTAGTCACAGTTGTAACATAAAGTGGAAGGTCTTGTGACTTATTCCCGGTTCAGGCTTATATGGTGGGAGGCTTTGGTAGCGGCTCCACCCTACTGGCAAAGAAATTTTTTTTTTTTTTTATCCACTACAAGTTAGCCCTTGACGGCAATCTCACCTGATGGTAAGTGATGATGCAGTCTAAGATGGTAGCGGGCTAACCTGTTAGGGGTATGGAAAACCCATACTCCTAATTGGTTTCTACACGACATCGTGCCGGAACGCTAAATCGCTTAGCGACACGTCTTTGTCAGTAGGGTGGTAACTAGCCACGGCCGAAGCCTCCCACCAGACCAGACTCGAGCCGGGAATCGAACCCAGGACCTCCAACTTTATAAACCGACAGCGCGCGCGCTGCGCCACGGAGGTCGTCAAATATCAGCAAACGAGGTAGTTTCGGTGTGATGCTGATGATTAGCAGGATGGGTTCAACCGGCAACATCTCGGTGCCTCGTATGGTGCTGCGGATGTTTATAGACAACGGTAATCACTTAACATCAGGTGGACCGTTCACTCGTTGGCCGGTAACGTATAAAAATAAATAAACATACAAAGCATTACAGTACTTGTGCGTTATTGCACGTATAGCGTATTCCGTTTATAGTTTGTCTCTATTTGTTTAGGTTGTAACAGTAATTATAAAGTTATAACTACAAGTCAGCCCTTGACGGCTATCTCACCTGGTGGTAAGTGTAAGGATGCTGTCTAGGATGGTAGCGGGCTAACCTGTTAGAAGTATGGTTGTCGGTAGAGTGGTAACTAGCCACGGCCGAAGCCTCCCACCAGACCAGACTCGAGCCGGGAATCGAACCCAGGACCTCCAACTTTAAAAATGCGACAGCGCACGCACTGCGCCACGGAGGTGGCTTCATCTAAATATTTGTAAGTATATGTTGCTCTTAACGGGATCAAACAATGAAAATATAATGATTTAAAAAAAAAAAAAAACACTTTTAACACTGACTAGTTTTCTTTGCTTGGAATCAACAGTGCGTGCAGTTTTTAAATAAGTCAAAACCATCACGAATAAGGCTTGACTAAAATGAACTGAAATAAAATAATTCACATAAATGCAGGTAGAATAAGATAGTTTAATTAGAACTGAGCCGTAAACATAAAAAAAACCCCATTTGAATAAATAAAAAATATGAATTATTACGAGGTAACTCTTAACGATGGTGATAATTGATGATGCAGTCTAAGATGGTAGCGGGCTAATCTGTTAAGTGTATGTCAGTTATTTTACATCAGGTTTACCGCAACATTGGAACGCAAAACCACGACGAAGCTAACCTAACTAACTAAAATACTGAACTAGAGAAAATTCCGAAATTAAACATTCTACAAATTCCACTAATTGGAGCATCGAACTCAGAACCTCCCACTCATAAAATCGCAGCGCACAACACCGCGCCGGGGAGGTCGAAAGAAAATTTTTTGTGACAGAAACTTATATTTTTTTATTTAATTTTTTTTTTAAATAAAAAGATATAAGTTTGCGTGGCGCATTATAAAGTTCTTGATTCGATTACCGGCTCAAGCCCACCAGACCGGTGGGAGGCTTCGGTCGTGGTTAGTTACCATCCTAACGACAAAGACATGTCTACACTATGTCGCGTAGAAGCCAATTAGGAGCGTAGGCTTACCAAACTCCTCCTAACAGGTTAGCCCGCTACCATCCTAGACAGCATCATCACTTACCACCATGCCGTCAAGGCTAACTTGTAGTGTATAAAAAAAAAACTTAGGTTGTGTTCATCAGTGCGTATTTTGACTTTGCTCTGCCAAATTTAGTGTTAAAATGAGACAGTTTTACTACAGCCTATTAAAAATTGTTTATTTTTTAATTTTACAATATGTTTTCTTATCACCGTTTATTCCGATTTTCTTACTGCGAGATGGTATCGAGAATTACTTCACAAGAAACCCGCCATAAGCCATAATCACACGCTTAATTAATGTATATGACTAAAAATCTAAGTTAGTATGTATGTTCCGAAATTATGTAGGTAAATTTTTAAGGTGTACTGGAGAAATTCACTAGGGTTCCTAACGCTTAAGTTATAATTTGACGACCTCCGTGGCGAAGCGCGCGCGCTGTCAGATTATAAAAAAAAAAAGTTGGAGGTCCTGGGTTCAATTCCCGGCTCGAGTCTGGCCTGGTGGGAGGCTTCGGCCGTGGCTAGTTACCACCCTACCGACAAAGACGTGTCGCCAAGCGATTTAGCGTTCCGGCACGATGTCGCGTAGAAACCGAAAGGAGTATGGGTTTACCATACCCCTTACAGGTTAGCCCGCTACCATCTTAGACTGTATCATCACTTACCATCAGGTGAGATTGCCGTCAAGGGCTAACTTGTAGTGGATAAAAAAAAAAAAAAATTTAAAAAAAATATTAAAAACATTTTCATACTTCCCGTGACATAATAAAATTGATCACGCAAAAAAGATTAAAAAGTATTCACGTACTTTTTTTTTAAATTGACATGCTTGTTTACGAATTCAAGCTTTATTACCATCTTGATAAACTTAAAAGAAAAACATCTCCATAATATTAGTTAAAACAGGCTAAAATTGTTATAATTTAAATTTGATTAAACTTAGCCATTACGTTGATCCATCCAAAAATGAAAATTTAAATCTTAATTTTACACTAAATAAGAAATAACATAACACGTATTTCCTACATAACACTGTCACAAAAAAAACGTTATTTCCAACCTATGACCACATCACTTGTTCACAAAAACATTATAACTATTCAATTAAAGAAAACAGTCTCATCTTCTATAGTTGGAGTGTAAATAGCCAGTACAAGAGTGGTCAGATACGTAAATATTCTGGCTGCAGTCATCCAATGTATAGTGTAGGAGCTGGTGAACGATTGGTTTAAAGTATTTGTACCAATGATCTTTGTATGAAAAAATACGGAAACATAAAAATTCTAAATTTATACTGTTATAAATGCAAATGTGACCTTGTTTGTCACGCTTTCCAGCCTAAACTACTCGATTGATTATTATTAATTGTTGCATCGTGCAGATGAATAGAATAATTATTATCCTCTCTCCCATGGGAGAGAGCATACCCTGCCGTACTCCCATGGGATCTTATGAGCCAATAAAAACAATAGTCATTAAGGATTATAATAATGAGCCAAGAGTGTACAACTATTAAAAATAACACTGTTTTCAGCGTTGCGTGACCCTTCCCCCGTGTCAAGTTTTTGATATATTTTTATTCAATAGGATACAAGGGAATGTTATGCTGTTATGGTTAATTTTTACTATGTTACTATTTTTCTTAATAGTTGGTTTTCATTAGGATTCTTTAGTTATGCAATTATTATAATATTTACGAAAACATCTCGTTGTAGTGTTATATAATCTATGCAAAAGTGTGTCTGTTTGTTCAAAATAGCTACCGTAACTTATAATAGGTTTGGAAGCTATACCGATTAGGAAATTTGCATAATATACTTGCATCCTAAGATTCTGGAAAAACACGTTCGTACACGTAAGTTTGTAAAGTAAAAGTTATTAAATAGTTATTTTTTTTACGTGTGCTTCTGTTTACATATGTGCTTACAATATTCTCGTTTTATGCTTATTATTAGACCGACTTGATGAGAAGATACACGGGTGTAAGCCGATTTAAAAATAACCACTGAAAAATGCTTCTTTTATGATTTATCATATTTAATCGACAATACTATATATAGCTACAGACAGATTTGTAATTACACTTTATCATACAAGCTGATGGCTCTAACATTACAAAGTCAGAGCCATCATTATATAATCTAGATCAACACATAACTAGTAGAAATATTTAGAGAAACTCGTTCATCTTTATCCGATAGTGGAGGTCAGATAACATCGTGCACTCGTGTTGCTTGGAATATTATATTATGCTTAAGTAATAAACACACTCTGCTTAATTAAAAAAAAACTATGGTTTTTGTATGTATTCAACTTTCATCAATTATAACCGATCCACCAGCTCTCGGCCAACGAGACCGCACATACAAAGTACTATACATAACAAACTTGCATGAGGTAAAACAGCCTTTATTACTATAGCATCTAGAGCTATATACCTTTAATATATCTATGTAACAGCAGTGAGATGTTGGTCACATTATCATACCAATATCATCTTTAAATATAGAGGATTAAAAGCCACAATTTTGTACCAACATTGTTGGTTGAAATGCTTGGATTCACGTGTCCAATTACTTACTTAACCAACTTCCTTCGTCCATCTTGTCCTTTGTGGCTGATTTAACATACAAGGTAGACGGCAGTACATAAATGATAGTCATCCATAATTTGGAGTACATTGCATACACTCTACATATATCAAAAGTTTGTTTTCCTCTAAAAGTTTGGCCTTGACTGATCTTGTATCGGGTGGTGAGTGATTATAAAGTCTAAGATAATAGCGGCCTCACTTGTAGTGCATGACAGTTAATATTCGTAGTTAGTTATTATATAATATATAAAAGTATATATTATATTTATTGATATTTTATATTATGTTTTGAAAATTGCGCCATTACCCTCATATTTTAATTAATTCTTTCCCCAAGGGTTGTCTGGAAGAGATTGCTGAAGCAATAAGACCGCCTTTGCATATTTATGTGTTAAGTGTTTTGTGTTGTTGTTTGTTTATAAATTGTGTGCAATAAAGAGTATTTATCTTATCTTATCTTATTCTCCCAATTCTACTATGAGGTTTAAAAACACGACCAAACAAAACTTAGCCGGGATATTGTTTTATTGACAATTATTAGTAACCGCAATATAAGATTTGCACACTCGCAGCCGTCAAGTCGCTATCGAGTATCGAAATAATATAACGTCAAAGTCAAATGGACCTTATGTTTTCAAATTAGATGTGCAATTTCCGCACTACTTATTTTTTGTTTTTAAATCTTGCGCTGGCTTTGGAAGAGTAGACGAAATTGAGTTTTAATGCTAGAATGGCACGTTTCAAATTGCTGTGACGTTGGTATGTTCCATATTTGAAAACGACTCTACTATTGAGAGCAAACAAATCGTATACTGGTGGTAAGTGATGATGTAGTAAGATGGTAGCCAGCTAACCTTTTAAAGGGTTACAACTTATCGGTTTCATTATGACATTGTACCTTTTTTTTATGCACTACAAGTTAGCCCTTGACGGCAATTTCACCTGATGGTAAGTGATGACGCAGTCTAAGATGGTAGCGGGCTAAACTGTTAGGGGTATGGTAAACCCATACTCCTAATCGGTTTCTACGCGACATCGTGCCGGAACGCTAAATCGCTTGGCGACACGTCTTTGTCGGCAGGGTGGTAACTAGCCACGGCCGAAGTCTCCCACCAGAAAGAACCTGAAAACTAAATCCCTTGGCAACACGTTATTATTGGTACAGTGATAGTATATTATACTATATTGGCCAAAATCTTCCACGGCTATGAAATCAACCTGGGTAAGTAATATTGATCTAATAAGATTTCTCTCAAATATTTTTAGTGATAAGCGAGATTGTGATAAGCAAAACAATACTTACCCAGCTAAGTTTGTTGTAGGTTTCTTTATAGACCAGGGCGCTTTTGGAACCCTTGTATCTTTAGTTTTATATTTACGAATGTAGTTATCGCCATCCACTAATTACTATGTAAGTTATTGACGAATCCAAAGTGCCTGATAAAGGATTATTTGACTAAAGTTTATGATTGATTAATTAATTAATAAATTTTCGTTTATCTTCAAATAAATAACTTATGCTAATATTTCCATAAGAACAATAATAATTATCAAACATTGTTATTTAATGTTGAAGCGGTGATAGCCTAAGTGGTTAGGGCGTCAGCCTCCTAATCAGAGGTCGGCGGTTCGAATCCGGGCACGCACCTCTAACTTTTCAGAGTTATGTGCGCTTTACAAAAAAAAAATGAAAATATCACTTGCTTCAATGGTGCAGGAAAACGTCGTGAGGAAACCTGCACGCCCTAGAGTTCTCCATAATGTTCTCAAAGGCGTGTGAAGTCTGCCAATCCGCACATGGCCAGCGTGGTGGACTATGGCCAAACCCTTCTCATATTGAGAGGAGACCCGTGCTCTGTAGTGAGCCGGTAATGGGTTGATCATGATGATGATGATGTTATTTAATGTTATAATTAAAGTTTATATCAAAATATAGTAATTCAACTACAGAAACGAGATTACAGCATTCTTACTGTATATTATCTTCTGCCCAAGATGTATATAAGGAAAATTGTCTGTCTCAAACTGTAGAGCCCCTCGTTGTCAGGCAGATGGATGCTAATTTGCCATTCCATAAACAATTTGACTGCTAGAATTCTATCTAACAGTTTAATTGTTTAGTATTTAAATACAGAAGGCCAGCGTTGTTTGGCCGCAGCTTCCATTATATTTGCAGATGGTAAAACCCAAATCAAACAAACTAACTGACTTTTTTTAGGCTTAAGCGTAAATATTGAATAACCTCTGTTTGTACACATACCTAAGATTATAAGCATATTCGATGACGCTTTTGCGGTCGCTGTCGCTAAAAACTGTGAACAAGAGGTAGAAGCAAATAATATCCCGAAAAATAACGTGGGTTGAGGGTTGGTTTTCAAAATGACTTAATACTTTAATCATATTTGAAAGGGATTAATAGTAATGCAAGTATATGACAATTTTCATTGCCTATTCTTTATTCGTGTGTTTTTGGGATTACGTACCCGACAAGTGTACGGAAAAACGGGATCACATAACGTCGTCCGTCCGTAACCCTAATGTAGAAAGTTGAAATTTCCATATAATTAAATAATAAATGGGTTTCCCCCGTACAATAATTGTGTTAGTTGGATGCTGGATAATAATATGCTGGATCTTATTAATGTTAAGATTATCATCTTTCATATTGCACCTTGTTACGGAATCCTCCGTGGGTGAGTCAAACTCGCTGTTTGCCGGCAGTTTTATAAACAACCTATTCTTTAAACCAAACTGCTGATTTAATGTCTCAGTTTAAAAGATAGGAATTTCTTGCAATCTTTATAGGTTATTTTACCCTACTGTTCCCAGTATCCTTTATATTCGACCCTAGATTTCGTGAAATAGCAGAACTTGAAAGGTTTAATAGCGTCAACGGCCTAAACTCTAAATTTAAGGTTAAAGTGATAACTGACTGCTTCGTTGGTTTAGTAACCTGTTCGAATACGGTGACCTATATATGTATAGTGTAGATTATGTCTTTTTGAATTCTTATGAGTATGAGAATCATAGTCTAGTTAGAATATCTTTTTCAACTTTTTGTTCTTAATCTGTGGTGCAACCACCACAGACTAACAACAAAAAGACTTCCAAGTTTTTATTCTGTGAGCAAACTTGCTGCTGTGGAATACAGCCGAGCATTTAAATCTGATGCATCCCGTAAATTTAGATTGGATTACTTCGTTCCAGTGAGTAAACTGGGGAACTATTCGATTCAGTTCCATCTTTACCTTCCTACCATCGCTTTCGACATCGTAGAGACTATATCGTTACGTATTTCAAATATCCTAGACAGGTATAAACTGCTTTGCTTTATTCCCTTAATATGCATCGGGATCATCTGGAACGCTCTTTCAACTTCTATCTTCTCCGATATCAATATGATATAATTTGGGTTTTTACAAATCATGAGTTTTTTTATACACTACAAGTTAACTCTTGACGGCAAACTCACCTAATGGTAAGTGATGATGCAGTCTAAAATGGTAGCGGGCTAACCTGTTAGGGGTATGGTAAATCCATACTCCTAATTGGTTTCTACGCGGCATCGTGCCGGAACGCTAAATCGCTTGGCGACACGTCTTTGTCGGTAGGGTGGTAACTAGCCACGGCCGAAGCCTCCCACCAGAACAATAGTAATCATTTAATTGATTTAATTAATAGGCACTTTGTATACAAGCGCCTCAGAAGCGCATCAGATTCTAAAATTGCGTTTTAAAATATTTCATTTCCATTTACGCCACGCTAAAACAAACAGCAATAGAAACTACTCCCATTTTTGAATAACAAAAGATAATCTGTCTATTGATTTTTGATATCTAGCAGATAATCCGGCTTTGTTGGCCAGTGTTTACTTTTTTAACTTCCAAAGAGTTTGTACCTCACTTCTATTGAACTAGCTCGCATGTTTTAAATATTAAATTTGCCAGATACAGGCTTTGTGGGTGACTATACCCATCACTATCCGATCACTTCTACAGCAGAAAACGCAACGTTGCGTTGATGCCCATTGAACCTATTACTTGTTACGTATTAGATGGTTTTAGAGCTTACTTGGCAAACGCTTCTTTTTGGCTTGAACATAAATTAAATGACGGCCATTGGGGAAGACGTTTTCTGGAGTGGAGACTGCGACCTCCTGCTCGCTGGACCGACGACCTGTAAAGGATCGCTGGTGGCGGGTGGATGGGGAAGGCGGAGGACCGTGTGTGGTGGCGCGCTCTCGGAAAGGCCTATGTCCAGCAGTGGGCGTCTATAGGCTGATTGATTGATTGAGCAATTAAAAACTGACAGTAAATGGTTCACATCCACTCGTGTGTTGCCTGTGTATACCATAGGTCCAGCTGTAGATTTTTAGTTTGCTGTTGCAATATTTTTATCCCAACTATCATCACTTGACCTGGTCTTTTGATAAGCTTCGGCCGTTGCTAGTTACCACCGGATAAAGATGAGTCGCCAAGCGGTTAGGCATTTAGGGAAGATGTCGCGTAAAAACCAATTAGATGTATGGGCTTACCATAGGTTAAAATATCATACCCCTAAAAGGTTAGCCCGCTACCGTCTTAAGCCATCTTACACCAGGTGTGGTACAATCAAAACCCGTGAGTTTTCAATTAGGTATTGTGCCTAATTTATACTAATAGATAGATTAAAATATATATTTTAATTTTAATAGATACGAGTAGATTAAAATATATATTTTAATCTATCTATTAGTTGTACTCTAAAGCTGAAGTTTATTGTTTGTTTAAGATGCTCATCTCTGTCACTACCGACTGTTTGATTCAATGATTTTTTTTACATATGATAGTTAAATTGTCGAAAAGCTTCTTTATATATGCTACCCTATTAGGATATAAGGAGTTAAACAAAACTAAAAAAATTCTAAGAAAATTCCCAGTGACAATGAAAAGCAAGGAAGAGCAATGCGACGCGGTGGGTCCTAGAACAGCGGATGAAAGATTATGTGGGAAAAAATTTGATATTAGAAGTTGTACGCGGACGAAGTCACCGGGAATCACTGGTACATATATAATATAAAGTCTTCTTTACTGATAAGTAACTCGGTATTTATAGAATCTTGATAATTTTGCCTTAAGTGTAAACACCTAGCTGCCTAGGTCATATCTTTATGTTGGAGGACTTGAAATCAAATCGAAATGCGATGAGGAAACACGATTAGAATACGCACGAAATGTGTTTGACACAATTTGCGAAGTTAACATTGACGTCACAAATTGTGGTTACATTGTCAACCACTTACTTGTTGGTACCTAAATTAGTTAGGCAGCCAGTAAATTTGTGAAACTTCCATATATATCTATTGAGTGGGGAACGTTATATGACTGTGGTATTATCATCATGATCAACCCATTGTCGGCTCACTACAGAGCACGGGTCTCCTCTCAATACGAGAAGGGTTTGGCCATACTCCACCACGCTGGCCCTATGCGTATTGGCAGACTTCACACGCCTTTGAGAACATTATGGAGAACTCTCAGGCGTGCAGGTTTCCTCACGATGTTTTCCTTCACCGTTGGAGCAAGTGATATTTTAATTGCTTAAAAACGCACATAACTTCGAAAAGTTAGAGGTGCGTGCCCGGTAGTGTTCTAATCAGAGGTCGAACCCGGGGGTTCGACCTCTTATTAGGAGGCGAACGCGTTAACCACTAGGCTATCATAGCTTTGCACATCACATTCACAAAGACACTCACACAGCAGACCATGGTATATGTGAAATTAAATGAAAATATATTTTATTGCACACCATACAAAAGAGAAGTAACACACACACAAAATAAAATAGGTGCAATAGGAATGTCGAAGTTTCTACTCTCGAGTCGAAAGTTACTACTGGCAAAGCCATACCATCAATGTCTTTGCCAGTAGAAACTTTTGACTCGAGTAGGGTCGGAGCTTTATCTGTTGTCTGTTTGTCTGTCCGTATATCCTCCTACGTGTCACCACCACCAGGAATGGCTTTGGTTCCATGTCAAATTCAAATTCAAATAATCTTTATTCAAGTAGTCCTTTAAAAGGCACTTTTGACGCGTCAATAATTTACATAGTAGTGATTTAATGGTGATAACCACACTTGTAAACTCAAAACCAAAACCATGAAAGCTCCGGACGTGCCCCGGTCTAAGAAGAAGCCCACAACAAACTTAGTCGGTTTTTTTTGTTACCATCTCACATCATCAATAATAGATTACCTATGGAGATAGAGCATTTCACACCCAAGCTTTTTTATCGTTTATATACCTTAATCATTTGTCGAAACGTATACCAAGATTTTTTTTCCATGTGTCCACGAGTCTACGCGGGAAAGTAATGCAAAAGTAAACAGTATTATTTCTTCATCGGCCAAGTTTCGTTTGACAACAACGTCGTACAAAGAGCCACCTGGGAACAGGAAGTTTGTAACTGTATTTAAAACTTTCACGAAGTAGAGGAAAAAATATTAGTGCTCTCAGCATTGTTTGAAACCTTCCTTTTACTTCGCACTGGACGACCTGCGTGGCGCAGCGCGTGCGCTGTTGCATTTTAAAGTTGGAGGTCCTGGGTTCGATTCCCGGCTCGAGTCTGGTCTGGTGGAGGCTTCGGCCGTGGCTAGTTACCACCCTACCGACAAAGACGTGTCGCCAAGCGATTTAGTGTTCCGGCACGATGTCGTGTAGAAAACAATAAGGTAAGCCCGCTACATTTACCATCAGGTGAGATGCCGTCAGGGGCTAACTTGTGGTGTATAAAAAAAACACTTGGCAATCGTTACGTCTATTCCCAAAGGATTCCCTTATCCATTCTCAAAAGTTCCATTATGAAGGTTGTAATCGTTATTCACAACAAAAAACCTAACCCAAGTGTAAGAAGCCCACAACAAATGTGGGCTTCTTACACTTGGGCGCGCATGAAACCCTTTGATCTAAGGTTAGCGAATGTAGTTATCACCATCACATCGCTGGATTTATCGCCAGCCTGACCACCGAGGATACGTAAATACCCCGTCAGAAGCGGCGGCGGAGGAGGGCTTAATCACCATCACGAATGAAAATAATGAAAAATATACTATATGAACGCTTCATTGATGCCTGTAAAGTTTAGATTCATCATCATCATCATGATCAACCCATTACCAGCTCACTACAGAGCACGGGTCTCCTCTCAATATGAGAAGGGTTTGGCCATAGTCCACCACACTGGCCATGCACGAATTGGCAGACTTCACACGCCTTTGAGAAAATTATGGGGAACTCTCAGGCGTGTAGCCTAGTGGTTAGGGTGTCAATCAGAGGTCGACGGTTCGAATCCGGGCACGCACCTCTAACTTTTCGGAGTTATGTGCGTTTTAAAGAAATTAAAGTATCACTTGCTTCAACGGTGAAGGAAAACATCGTGAGGAAAGTTTACATTAATGAAATAATATTTATAACTCTTTTGATTTATTATTTAATTTACAGAATAGTATACAGAAATAATTAAAAATTGTATTAGGCTTGCCGCGAATATTCATGTGTTATTGTGTCGGTGGGTTATTAATATTAAGGGTACCTAGGAGATATAAATATGGGTTTATAAGAGACAGAAGACACTCGCCCGACCTGAGCGCACCTCACCACAGAACTGGCCTATAAATATCCTTTATGACCTTGACGGTCTGATGAATACAAGGCTAACTATCCATAATCAACGCATTAAAGCATCTTCCCCGGTGAAGACAAGTTCCGCAGATAATTAGACCATCTGATGATGATGATGATGTCCTCCTAGACGTTTCCGTCGACGGCGACACCCTGGCAAATACTGGCAGCTTAGTTTCAATCATGTGCTCGTATATGACTCGCGAAACCAAACTTAGCCTTGAACACGACCGTTAGACCATCTACCATCCGACTCACTCGTCATTCAAATCAAAATTAAATCAAAAATGGCTTTTTTCACATTAACCTATAACAGTCATCTATGAATCGTTCAATTCATTATTTCTATTCGTGAAGTGATGGTGATAATTACACTCGAAAACTTAAAACTAATTCCAATCGTCGCCTAAGCCGAGGCTGAACCTCTTCCATGAGGCACACTTAGGTTATAGACTTTAGCTTTGCTTCTTCGAGCGTAGGGCTCAAGAAGCCAAAAGAGCTGGCAGAGTTGAATTCCGAAGCTCACCAACCTGCCTGTTATGTTGCCGAATTCTATGAATGAATGAAGGTAATATAACTAAGTATATAAGTCATAGCTTAACACATTTCTAAAATATAAGAAATTGACAATAACATGTTAGAGTTAGAAAATCGGTGCTGTCTACCTCCGTGCCTCGCTGAGCACGTCGGCCCCGGGGCGCATTACGCTTTCCATACCTATTCAAAACCTCCCCCGAGGACAGACGAGCTAGGAACGCTATTCTAAGAACCTAAACAACTGAAATATCTTACATTGTATGTCCCCTTGAAGCGACGAATTACATACTGTATACGATATAATATACGAAATATTATATGTGGAGCTTTTCGTTTATGTACGTCGGGGTAACGTTAATTCTCTTCATAAACATAAGCCCTTTAGCTTTATGTTAATCATAAGCCTAGTTTCGCCATCGGCTTTGCTTACGTCAAACTTGACGACGTACACTCGCTATCGTGTATCTAACTGACAGACTTTGAAATAAACTTCGGAGCCCTATTTAGCCGCCTTGGAGGATATATATCAGTGAAAGTCCGGGTTTGAACTGTCCGTTGATAAATCATTCAATCGGTAACTCTTTTAGTTAACTTTTCGTTCTATTTCGAGCTACATAATATTTTAGGTATAAAATATAACAGAAGCAACATTGGTAATGTTGCCTGTGTTAGATATTTAGGAATTTTGTATAGTATAGTGTTAAAAAATTTGTAATAGCCTTATGGTTAAGACGTCCGCCTCCTAATCAGTGGTCGAGGGCTCGATCTCGGGCACACACCTCTAACGTGTCGGAGTTATGTGCGTTCGCAAATATAACTTGCTTTAACGGTAAAGGATAACATCGTGAGGAAACCTGTATGCCTGGGAGTTCTCCATAATGTCCTAAAAAGTGTGTGGAGTCTGCAAATCCGCATAAAAGCGAATGATTGTCAGCCAATCGGAACTGTTGCGATTATTGTTTTCTAGCTGCCATATTTAATGCTATTGCTGCCTCTTCAGCAAAGCCAAGCTAGGACGTGAAAGGGGTGTTTATGAATCCCACCAATATAGGAGTTTTATTTTCACTCTACAATTTTTTATTGTTGCAATTTTATTTTCTCTATTCCTTTCACATTTTTAGGAGTAGAAACAACTTTGATTCCCAATTTAAAAATTGCAAAATGAAAGGTCGGCTGTTACTTTTTTATCCGTTTTTATTACGAGCATAAATTTTACTGACACGACAAAAAACATTTTTACAAAGTCTTTTGGGAATGTATGAAACAAATTTTGGTTGGACTCTTTTGTGTTTCTATAGCTTTTTTTTAAACTGAACTGTTTAACTAGCGTGGAGGGAAGCTTCTGCTATGAAAAATATTGTGGCCCTGAATAGTACTTGCCTCCATAAATGATTATTTTTGTAATTACACCCCACTTGGATAGCTCCTTACTAAAGTCAACTGACTTTTTCTAGGTTAGTTGTAAAGATGTTGTCAAGATCCAGTACTTTTTTCAATTTGCAATCCATTTATATCTTCATCTGCTTATTTTAACCAATAGTTATCCAATAGTTAAAAAAAAACATTTCGTAAAGAAATATTTAGCATTTATATATTTTTTTAAACAACTTTATTGCACAAAATAAACAAAACAAAAGTGGGAAAAAAATAGATAACATAAAAGCAAAGGCGATCTTATCACTAAAAGCGATCTCTTCAAGACTACCTTTAGACCAATTTAACTATACAAAAGTCGCCATGGTACTTGCGTCATAAAAGCTTCTGGCAGAGCTTCTTTCTGGCAGAGCTTCTTTGCGAAGCTCGTCAAACAGCCCGGTGACGCTGTCGCAACCAATAGGGTTAGTACAGCTAATAGTCAGTCCGAAAAAAAAATCGATCTATAGGAATAGAAGTGCTAATAACAAAAATAACACATTTCAGTCGTAAACCATACTTTATTAAATATCTATTGATAAAACGAAAGAAAATAAAGTAAAAGTTTCTGTACAAGAGTTATTCCTTTATCACCTCACGACGCCTAAGTTTAGTTTCTCGACGGTGTTGTACGAAGAGCCACCTGGGAACATAAAGTTAGCGAACTGTATTTATAAATATCGCCAATAAAATGGAAACAGGATGTTTCTGAACTGTGTATCTACTAATAAATATCGACAGTTTAACGGAACAAAAGTTTTGTATATCGGTAACAGTGTTTTTTAATGGCCTAGCTAAAATATTACAATGTTAATCATATTACAATATTAAGTATTATATAAACGATAAAAAAGCTTGGGTGTGAATTGCTCTATCTCCATAGGTACTATAATATCTCCATAGGTATTATGTGAGATGGTGATAACGAAAAAAACCCGGCTAAGTTTGTTGTGGGCTTCTTCTTAGACCGGGGCGCGTTTGAAGCCCTCATAGCTTTGGTTTTGAATTTACGAGTGTGGTTATCACCATTAAATCACTACTATGTAAATTATTGACGCGTCAAAAGTGCCTTTTAAAGGACTATTTGAATAAAGATTATTTTGAATTTGAATTTATTAATGTGAATAGTCGTAATCTATTAAAACAGTTAAATCTGTTGAAACAGCTTACTTAATCTTATGGTTGACATGTTTTACTATGATTTATAGTTAAAGTCCTCAATGCTATTAAGGATTTTAAAAAACAAGTTCTTATGACAAAATTTCTTATCCTACAAAAATGTTTTCTCAATTTTAGTTCACAGCAAATGAAGATCGAAGTTCTTAGAAACGTTTGATTTTTGTTCGCTTCGAATGACTTTGGCACAACGGTTTATGTTGGAACTTTTGGAAGGCACCGGTCGGGGTTCAATTTCGAAATCTGTCTTTCCTGATCGAAATTCGTTCAAATGGTATTTTGGAAGTGTCTTTGGTCGTGGCTAACTACTACTAGTATATTATTGATCAGGTGGATAGTTTTTTTAATTTATATTATATAGTAGGTGAAGCGGTGATAGCCCAGTGGTTAGGGCGTCAGCCTCCTGATCAGAGGTCGGCGGTTAGAATCCGGGCACGCACTTCTAACTTTTCGGAGTTATGTGCGTTTTTAAACAATTAAAATATCAATTGCTTCAACGGTTAAGGAAAACATCGTGAGGAAACCTGCACGCCTGAGAGTTCTCCATTATGTTATCAAAGGCGTGTGAAGTCTGCCAATCCGCACATGGCCAGCGTGGTGGACTATGGCCAAACCCTTCTCATATTGAGAGGAGACCCGTGCTCTGTAGTGAGCCGGCAATGGGTTGCTCATGATGATATAAAGCAGTCACATTGTATACAACGTGGGCTCCCTAATAAATAAATAAAATAAATCTCACATTAATACGCTGATGGCAGGTAAAGTCATGCTTGCGCTGAATATATACACAGCCCCGGTGAATATTGGTATAGTGCGGGCATAAAGCGCCGAGTATGTGGGGTCGAAAACGAGCGCCGCCAACGTCTCCACCAAACTAAACAGCGAGTTCATCTTTCCTGGAACATAGAAAATAATACCTATATTTACTCGGTAGTGCTTTTCAAAACTTTAAAGTGGGCTATTACAGCGGACTGCGCAGTAAAAGCATTACTGAAGAGTTTATCAACAAATAATTTACAGTACTTCGAGTGCCTAGTGCAGGCAAATTGTAAAATAGATACCTTACTAGACACTCAGAATAAATACTGTGCATTGGCAAACATCAGAAAAATGGAATAAACGACCTCCGTGGCGCAGCGCGTGCGCTGTTGCATTATAAAGTTGGAGGTCCGGGGTTCGATTCCCGGCTCGAGTCTGAGCTAGTTAACACCTTACCAACAAAGATGTGTCGCCAAGTGATTTAGCGTTCCGGCACGATTTGTAAAAACCAATAAATATGGGTTTACCATGCCCTTAACATGTTAGCCCGCTACGTTTTTTATCATTAACAATATTTTACTGTAAAGCGACCCATTTTACACACTTCATGTTTTTCAAAGAGTTATGCGCCTACCCAATAACTGTATTCAATTATGAACAAGTCTATATCTAGTTGTAGGTACTCAAATTCAAATAATCTTCATTCAAATAGTCTTTTAAAAGGCAATTTTGACGCGTCAATAATTTACATAGTATTGATTTGATGGTGATAACTACATTCGTAAACATAAAACTAAAGCTATGAGGGTTCCAAACGCGCCCTGGTCTAAGAAGAAGCCCACAACAAACTTAGCCGGGTGACTATACATAATATATACTGTCTGTTTAAATGTATAAGCGCGCTAGTCTCTGGAATCAGTTGCAGGTAAAAGTGGCGTAGTTCAGAAGCGATTACTTAGAAGCTAAATAACAAAATTCACCCGATTGTATGTGTCTGAAGTACCATGGCGTATGAAGATAAAGTTGGCTTACCCATCTCCTCAGCGAGGACCAACTTAGAAGCCATTGAACGTAGAGACGTAAACGTAGTCGCGTTGAGAATCTCAATAATCGGCACTGAAAACATAATCATAACAAAATATTTGGCTATATATAAATATATGATTATATAACAACTTATAAATCTATTTTCTTTTTAAAAGTCTCTATGTGTAATAGGTAGGAGTTTATGGAATTAAAATATGACTTGCTTAACAGTGAAGGAAACCATCGTGAGGAAACCTGCATGTCTGAGAGTTCTCCATAATGTTCTCAAAGGCGTGTGAAGTCTGCCAATCCGCACATGGCCAGCGTGGTGGACTATGGCCAAACCCTTCTCATATTGAGAGGAGACCCGTGCTCTGTAGTGAGCTGAGAATGGCTTGATGAGTATGTGAAGTAGAATATTAGTAAGTACTACTAGTACTAATAATTTATTGTAAAGTTACAAAACATTTCTCCTTATAAAGGAAATGTAAAAGTTTACGTGGATGGATTTTAGTTTCCTGAACGTTGTTGTAAGGTTATTTTTACTGACATCTGAAAAATGCCCACATCTTCATACAAAAGATGTCTTATGTATCAAAGAATTAAAGACATAACAAAGACTACGTGCTCCAAATGCCAACATGTGTGCAGTGACCACGTGATTGTAGTCTGTCAAAATTGGGTTGGAGAAAACCGATACTTTTTTATATTGGCTTTTGCGAATTTTATCGCATTGTTCCCTTGACAAACAAACACACAAAAAATGCTCAACCGTTGATTATGATGAGTGTAGTATTGTGCAACTAAATTATTTATACTTTACCCTTATGTTATTTTGGTAGCGCAACTTTTAAGCGCAATTAACGAAGGGTTAAGGGGGGGTGCTAAAACTCTCCTAAAGAAGTGGTTTGCCCATAAAATAAAATAATGGCTAAATATCTAACCAGTACATGATTAAAACGCCCTGGCAAAACGTACGAGAGTTTGAAACCCCTACCCCTGTTCTGGTTCAATGCGTCTTATAATTAGCAGTAAGGAGCAGCGGCAGTAAGGAGGTGAGTTTAATTTACCCATAAACATTTGGAAGTCCGTATAGACGAAGGCGATGTAGACTGATCCAATTAATTTGCTTGCAATGGATATGAGGCAGAGCATGGAATCGTGGAAGCCCCAATGTTTGCTGAATACACTGATGGAAAATAACGCACCTGAAAACAAAACAATTTAATGACAGTCAGTTAATCGTAAACATCCTCAAGAGAGCGAGGAACAAGTAGGAACAGTCTGGTAGTGGGAAATGTATCAACAGTGTAAAAATACTTCTAACTCATACGCACGCATTAAAAGCATAAAAGATTGGTCAGTGCTATAAGCTTACACTGTATCATCATCATCATGATCAACCCATTACCGGCTCACTACAGACGGTAGACACGGGTCTCCTCTCAATATGAGAAGGGTTTGACCATAGTCCACCACGCTGCCTATGTGCGGATTGGCAGACTTCACACGCCTTTGAGAACATTGTGGAGAACTCAGGCGTGCAGGTTTCCTCGCAATGTTTTCCTTCACCGTTGAAGCAAGTGATATTTTAATTGCTTAAAAACGCACATAACATAGATAAATCTAAAATATATTATATTATAGATATAGAAGATTTTGTCTTATTATTACAATCTGTCGTATTCATTTACTTACCTAGGGAATGCGTTATTATACTGTAAGTGGAGTAGATACTGTATTTCAAAGCATCCCATTTAAGTCGATATCTCACAAACATGTATGTGATTATCCTCTCGCCTGCAAACGGAAAAATGGACTTTAAGATAAAACCATAACGTTCACAATGCAGGGATGTGCAAGAAAAGCTACAGAGTTCAGTTTTCTAGCTAACAGTGCATATTTAGCTTAAGTACCTTCTATAGCTTTTTCCATAATATTTTAGTATGGGTCGATATTGACCCAGGACTTCAGTCTTTGTTTGAGAAAGATCGTAAAAATCTGGATAGCATGCACTATTAATTAACGTATTAAACAAATTGATGCATAGAATAACGACTTATCATGCTCATCTATTTAATTTTATACCAGATCAGTTATAATATACACTTATGTATGGGGTAAATTTATCTCTATCAGAACTCCGAGGTCGGCTTCACAGGAGGCGCCCTTAGGCAAAGGTTCCCTTAGTTTCTTCGAGCCCTAGGGCTCAACATTTCTTTTGGCAGAGCTTCTTTCCGAAGCTCGCCAAACAGCCCGGTTACGCTGTCGCAACCAATAGGGTTAGTACAGCTAATAGTCAGTCCGAAAAAAAAAAAAAAAACTATCAGATATATCTCTTCTAGCTGCTCTAAGAACTAAGTTCAGGTTAGAAATATTATTTATTTTTGGGAAAAGAAACCTTACAGCTAACAGTCATGGGTCATACCGGGTAATCTAACCAAGGACCCGTAGTACACCTTGCTAAATATTAGTCCGACAAGATACGTACATTATACGTACTAATCACAGAAGATGATCAGTAAAATCATTATACGTTAATGACAATAATATCTGTGACCTTCTATACACGAACTCTTCACTTACTGTACGTTAATTTCATAGCGGGATATAACCTCATGAACCGTATGTTATAACCGTATGTTTATACGTTGCATATGAGGTTAAGGAATAAAATATGAACGAACTACCTCCAGCGTTCCAAAAATTACACATTAAAAATGTCAAACCGAAATTAAAAGAATATTTTTTGGCTGAGTTGGACGGATGACTCATTAGTGTCGACCGTCTAACTCAGTTAGGAAATGTTCTTTTCATGCCTAATGCTTACTCAGTTCCTCTAGTTTTAAGCTGTTAAGTTACTGATTAGCACCGAGGACAAACCTCTTTGGTTTTTCGGGTGCCTTTATTGTATAACTAATTATATTCCTTGTATATTAATAATAAATAAATAAATGTAAAACTTTAAATTTAATGCGCGTTAATACAACAAGGCGGTCTTATTGCTAAATAGCGATCTTGTCCAGTTAATTGAAATTTTGTCCCCCATGTTTAAAGTATCTATTTAATCTTCTCAAAATAACTTATAAAAATAATCCAAGAACGCCTGTTTTGCCTGATGATAAAGATTGCTGATAGCAATATAAGCTATTTTTTTGTGTCAACAATCAGAGTAGTTATCTATACATAGTCATTAACTATATATAATACTAACTTTACTAGTAAATATGTTTACACCTATATAATATATTATGTAAACTTATATTATTGTTGTTTCTTTTCTTACTTCCTTATATTGTAGAATGGTATCTTAAACCAGTTAAAACTTACCATGATTCGGTCCGTATATAATTGCCACTACAAATAGTGTGAGAATTATTTTCTTTCTCGTATTGCCGTTTCTCTTTTTGAAAGCCATGCTTACCGTTTCTCTTACCAGTGATACTAAGTCAGACAAAACAACTGGTTTCGACTGAAATAAGATGCAATTTGTATTATTTGTGCCCCCTTATAACTGAAGCAACATTTTGATCCGTATTGAAAGAAACCGTATGTTAAAGGTCTAATATCTACACAATATGTCACTAGTGCTGACATCTGTTGTCCAATGTCGGTAGATATGTTTGTATATTCAATGATTTAAAAATAAAGGTAGTCTATGCCACTCGTCCACGGATATACGTTGTTTTATTTTAAGTGTGATATCCAATTTTTATCAAAAATTTAAAGATTTATAAAGTCAGTGTATATCTCTCTCTCTAAAGTAACTGATTCAAAAAGTCATCCATAAGCCTTTCTCTAGCTTTACAAGTTATGAACTCTAGTGCTTCAATTAATTTTGGATTTTAATCCTATCGATGGAAAACACACTCGTTTGTGAGATTCAGATCACTCCATTTAATATTTTCTATTTTATTTTCAATTGTGTGCTATAATATAAAAATGTATAATACACATTAATGGACATCATCATCATCATCATCATGATCAACCGATTACCGGCTCACTACAGAGCACGGGTCTCGTCTCAATATGAGAAGGGTTTGGCCATAGTCCACCACGCTGGCCATGTGCGGATTGGCGGACTTCACACGCCTTTGAGAACATTATGGAGAACTCTCAGGCGTGCAGGTTTCCTTACGATGTTTTCCTTCACCATTGAAGCAAGTGATATTTTAATTGTTTAAAAACGCACATAACTCAAAAAGTTAGAGGTAGGCGTGCCCGGATTCGAACCGCCGACCTCTGATTAGGAGGCTGACGCCCTGACCGCTAGGCTATCACCGCCTCAATTAATAGACATATCCTCAATTAATAAATATTGTTGTTTTGTTTTCAATAAAGTTACATTGCGCTATAGTTTTCATATTCAACGTCATATTTAGCATTTTAATTTTACGTGATTGGTTTCATAGAAATTCCAGTTTAGTTACACTTATGATCAGGAGTCTTCATAAGTGTAAATGACTAACTAAGATCTTGCTTATAAATGTTGTAATTGTATTAATTAACTTACCTTCTCGTTCTCTATTCCTGGTTTAGTTT
This sequence comes from Lasiommata megera, assembly GCA_928268935.1. Classification (NCBI taxonomy): domain Eukaryota; kingdom Metazoa; phylum Arthropoda; class Insecta; order Lepidoptera; family Nymphalidae; genus Lasiommata; species Lasiommata megera. Next base: position 16,263,741 of record OV743313.1, on the reverse strand, counting down.
TCGCCTTCAAGCAAACGTATCCATATGTGAAGGTTATCAAATATATGAGCAAAGAGAGCGTAAATATGCCGTAGTAACCCCATAGTGTCAATAATATGCCACTCAATGCTGTACCAATAGGAATGCCAGCTGTCATACATAAGTTGACAAGGCCAACGCGAAACGTCCTCGACTTCTCATCGGTGATGTCGCCAATGTAGCTAAAAACCCCCAAGTACACCAACACCCAACCACCAGTTATTGCTGGGAACAAAGCTTCCAGAAACATGGTGACCTCAACAGATATTTCGTAAAAGAACGCCGTGCTGAGAATATTGCTTACACAAACCAAGCATTCACCGAGAATAGGCAATAGGATGCAAAGCTTTCTGTTCCCTGTGCGATCACTCCACGCGCCCATGAATATCACAAAAACCGTTGGAACCGCAGTTTGTATCACGCTTTTCCATGTCTCTATAGCTGATATCACTTTTTGCACCTCACCTTCGTAGAAAGTCAGATTCCCTTGCCTCTCAATTAAAGCATCGCATATAGTGTCATTGTATTTTAATTTAACGCGGCACGCTTTATCCAAGTTTAAGTTCTGGATGGCTATCCTGGCCAGCATAGATGGTATGATGAGCCCAGCGAGTATTGGTTCTACGGTTATATTTGATTTGATGTCCCATAGTTTTCTAAAGAAGTTCCTGTCGTCAAATTCTTTGTTACTCTTGGGTTTTTCATCCAAGGGTTGTTCTTCTACAGACAGTTGCTTTGCGTCTTCACACATAATAATATAGCTAACCGCGTGGGTGTTTAAGATAAACTAAAGAGTATCTCGAAATTATCTATTTGTTACGAAGTCAATCATTTATCTTTGTGCGTTAGGTGTTCATATAAAAATAAGCTTTTTGCAGTTAAGAATGTAGTGGTTGATTTTTATTTTACACTATTGTGTCTTACTGATTTTATTCGGAAATTTACCGCTTTAGTAGTAATTACGTCAAGTTACCGGATGAGAAGATACAATATTATATGTCGGAATGGCTTTCCCTGCAGGAATTAACTAGTTTCCTAGGATAAAGGTCGGGTAACCTCCACGTGTGCCCGAGTGCTGAGGGTCCAAATTCAAATTCAAATAGTCCTATAAAAGGCACTTTTTACGCGTCAATAATTTACATAGTAGTGATTTGATCTTGATAACTACATTCGTAAACTTACGTAACTAAAGCTATGAGGGTTCCAAACGCGCCCCGGTCTAAGAAGAAGCCCACAACAAACTTCGCCAGGTAAATTTTCTTTTTGTTATCACCATCTCACATGCCACTTAAAATTATGTTAAGAGCTATCTTATTAGAGCAATATTTCATAGCCATGCTTATACACTGTAGTAGGACTTTATACAAGCTTACGGCCCTTATGATTCATCCGGGGGGAAGAGCAGAATTCGGGCCGGTCCACCCTGGTAACATCAATTTCGTTTGTGGGATATTGTTAGCCGATGGCTAATGGCCTGACGCGGTGGGGGTCTCCGCGCGTCCCTCTAACCCAGCAGAAGGCACAGTGAATGACGCAGGGGATGCAACACCCCGGGTGGTGAATGGCCTGTCCAGGTATGGGACTGGCAGGCGTGGGTGGGCGGCAGTCTGCTGCTGGAGGTGGTTTGTAGCCCGTCCAGGTTCCTGGTGGGCGTCATATATCTGAACATTTTATACAATTAGCATAAGTTTCACTATCCTTCGTTTTAATATGAGGCGTTTTAGTAACATTGCTGATTGTCGAATTTATTCAAATGAATAACAATAAATTACTCACTTCATTAATGTCAGAAATTTACGATGATACAAATATACAGTTAATTGAAAATTATAATTGCATTCACTACAAATTCACGCAAGCACGATGCACATAGCACGGAAATGCAATTTTATTATTAATTTTCTATATATCATCATGATCAACCCATTATCGGCTCACTACATAGCACGGGTCTCCTCTCAATATGAGAAGAAGGGTTTGGCCATAGTCCACCACGCTGGCCATGTGTGGATTGGCAGACTTCACACGCCTTTGAGAATATTATGGAGAACTCTCAGGTGTGCAGGTTTCCTCACGATGTTTTCCTTCACCGTTGAAGCAAGTGATATTTTAATTGCTTAAAAACACACATAACTCCCTAAAGCTAGAGGTGCGTGCCCGGGTTCGAACCCTCGACTTCGTTTTATTTTAGGAGGTGGGCGTCCTAACCACTTGGCTATCACAGCTTATTCTGTATATATTAGCTTTCCATATATGTTATTATCGAAATATGTTTTGACGACCTCCGTGGCGCAGCGTGCGCGGTGTCGCATTATAATGTTGGAGGTCCTGGGTTCGATACCTGGCTCGAGTCTGGTCTGGTGGGAGGCTTCGGCCGTGACTAGTTACCACCCTACCGACAAAGAGGTGTCGCTAAGCGATTTAGCGTTTCGGCACGATGTCGTGTAGAAACCAATTAGGAGTACGCGTTTAACAAGTTAGACCGCTACCATCTTAGACCGCATTATCACTTACCGTCAGATGAGATATCGTCAAGGGCTAACTTGTGGTGCATAAAAAAAAAATATGTTGTTGTGTCATGCCAAAAACTGAACACGCTGTGTATAGCATTTATCATTATTTTAACATCCAACTAATTACTATTTACACAGGGTGATTATTTTGCTACTATATCGACCGTGAGCTGATAACGTAACAATACTGTAATTGTAATAACTGTTTGTAAATTGATTATTATTAATTATATGAGCTCTTTGTCTGTGTTTGTTTGGTAAAGGGTCAACGCGCCTGGTTATGGAGAGAACATGTAGAAATAAAGAAATGAAATATTTATTTATTTATTAACCAGCATGAGATACTTTTAAAACAAGACATTGTTATGTCTCTTAATCAAACGGGCGCGTTTCTCTTAGAAAAATGCAGTGCGGAGTTATTAAGTAGTATTAAACTAAATTATAAAAAAAAGGTAGGCATAAACACTGTTAGCACTTTTAGTTTTTTTTTTTCCAACTGACTTTAGCTGTGCTAAATTGGTTAAAAACCCTATTGGTTGCGACAGCGTAACCGGGCTGTTTCTGCCAGAAGAAATTTTGAGTCCTATTTTGAGGCTCGAAGAAAGCGTCTGACGCTGAGTGGTCCGTACGTTTCCGAGGCCGTGGATGGATCCGGATACGTCCGAATGTCGTAAGATAGCGGGGACCTCGTCTCGAAGACGGTGTGTAGCGTGTGATAGGTGATATGAGTATATTGTTAGTAGTTATCTGATCGTCAGGGTCGTAAAGGATATGTTTAGGTCTCCCTTTCGGAGAGGAGCGCTTAGGTCGGGGGAGAGCACATCTAGTATATTGTACGAACGGTAGGTATATTTTCCATAATACCATTGATAGTTCTGCACCACGGAACTACTTACCTAAAATACCGCGTAAGTACTGTCGAGGCCAGAATGGCAATGAATTTAATAATGTAGTAAGTTTTTCCTTTAATGCGTTTTCGCGGTTGTCAGTCGCTAACATCACTTATGCGGTTACTTATTTGACTTCCTTGGCGCTGGGTTCGATTCCCGGCTCGAGTCTGGTCTGGTGGCTTTGGCCGTGGCATGTTACCACCCTAACGACAAAGACGTATCGCCAAGCGATTTAACGTTCTGGCACGATGTCGTGTTGAAACCAATTAGGAGTGTGGATTTACCATATACCTAACAGGTTAGACTGCTACCGTCTTAGACCGCATTATCACGTACCATCAGGTGAGATGTCGTCAAGGGCTAACTTGTGGTGTAAAAAAAAAAAACTAAAGATTTTTACTTTCTACACACGTAACTTGTAAGTTACATTCAAGCGACGCAATAACAAGCAGTGTCCATTACTAAACTGTATTGACAATTAGTACGTGCAAACAGTTGACACTACAAATACATCATCATGATAAACAGCATCATGAATTTATAGGTTACCTTAACTCCATTTAATAAATCAAACATCGAGATATAGGTGTATAATTGCGCTAAAGGGGCTAAAGCTTTGATATAACCTTTTTTTTATATATTCTTGACGACGTCCGTGGCGCAGTGCGTGCGCTGTCGCATTTTAAAGTTGTAGGTCCTGGGTTCGATTCCCGGCTCGAGTCTGGTCTGGTGGGAGGCTTCGGCCGTGGCTAGTTATCACCTTACCGACAAAGACGTGTCGCAAAGCGATTTAGCGTTCCGGCACGATGTCGCGTAGAAACCAAGTAAGAGTGTGAGTTTACCATACCTAGTTTAGTTTTACATACATAGTGGTTAGGACGTCCGCATCCTTAACAGAGGTCGGGGGTTGAACGCACCCCAAATTTTTCGGAGTTCTGTGCGTTTTTAAGTAGTTAAAATATCACTTGCTTCAACGGTGAAGGAAAACTTCGTAAGGAAACCTGAATGCCTAGGAGTTGTCCATAATGTTCTCAAAGGCGTGTGAAGTCTGCCAAACCGCACATGGCCAGCGTGATGGACTATGGCCGAACCCTTCTCATATCGAGAGGAGACCCGTGCTCTGTAGTGAGCCGGTAATGGGTTGATCATGATGATGATGATGATGCGAACTAACAAGTGTGCGGGCAGGCAGCCCCGTTATGAATAAAATTCTGTACTCAAACAACTATACTGTAATTTTAATAACTATGAATTGTGAAGGGATGTTAAATTTTAACATCTATTTCAAAAAAGAAATAAATGCAAACAGGTAAATTCCATAGTTCAGGATTCTTCAGGATCTATAACTATAGCTTCGGTTTGCCGAAGCAAACTTCCTCGAAATTCGACCTATATCTTGGGAAAAGGCGCATAAATGTAATACCTAGCTATGATTGGAAGGGATATTAAATGCAAACTTCCTCGAAAAGGCGCGAATACAGAAACGGGAACAGGAATGAGCCATAAGATAATAATCTTCAATAATAAAAGTGGCTTATGCCAAGGGAGTTTTTAAAATCCCCTAATCTACTCGGAAGAAGTCGCGGGCATCGGCTAGTGTAAAATTTAATATTAAGTTCTAATTAGAAAAAACAATAAGGATATTTGATTATAAAAACACATGAAAAATGCAAATCAACTAAAACACTCCACCTTTCAGATAAATCTTTTGTATTAAAAGATTTCGTATACAATGTGACAAATTCTGTTCTTCCCGGCGACGCAAAAGTTTGCTACAAGTATGAAGACAGGCGCAAACTCAGAAGTTTAGTGACACCTTCGTCTCTCTTTTGTACGAAGTTTGTCTATCGACAACACAAGATTATATGATTCAACACAAACCTATATTTTCATTTTATAAGCATCCTTTTTATTAAATTTTAGTTGTACACGAATAAATACTCGTAAGAAGAGAAACGTGAATAAAGGACGCGGTACCGTAAAACGTATCTATCTCTGGCGAACAGCCTCAGGATAAGGAAAACTGGTTTAAAACAGACTACACGTACATAATCATAAAAAACGTATGTACTACATTATTCATGATCAACCCATTACTGGCTCACTACAGAGCACGGGTCTCCTCCCAATATGAGAAGGGTTTTGGCCATAGTCCACCACGCAGGCCATGTGCGGATTGGCAGACTTCACATGCCTTTGAGAACATTATGGGGAACACTCAGGCTTGCAGGTTTCCTCACGATGTTTTCCTTCACCGTTGAAGCAAGTGATATTTTAATTGTTTAAAAAAACGCACATAACTCCGAAAAGTTAGAGGTGCGTGCCCGGATTCGAACCGCCGACCTCTGATTAAGAGGCAGACGCCCTAACCACTAGGTTATCACAGCTTTATACAAATAAAATAATTCCAAGCAGTGTTTTTTTATTTTTCCTTGCCCTTATCCCATATTATGTGGGGTCGCCACAACACTTCTTCTTCTACTCATTTCTATCAGCCGTCACCTCACTACCAGCACCTTTTACACGCATATCCTCTTTTACACAATCCATCCATCTTTTCTTTATATAATATCTATAAGTAATAATATAACACATAATATTAGCTAATTATTAATAGGAATGATTTGTTTTTTTATTTATTTGTATTTGAACGCTGAGAAAACTATTTAACAAAACTTACATGAAATAAACTAAAATTTTTAGTTTACTCAATGGAACGTTGCACACATTATAATGTATTAAAAATAGAAATATTTCCATAAACAAGTAATTTTATTTCAAGCTTTATCGTATATATTATTTGGAAATAGTAAAATATAAAAAAAAAAACAATTATTCAAGGCAATGAACGACTTGCGTTAAGAGAAAATAAAGTAATAAGTACTTTAAGATAAATTCTTAAATAAAAAATACAAACCATTAAAAGTTGTCTTCATCATTCATTCATTCATTCATCATGATCATTTTGACTGCCGTATGTTGAATCAAATATGCAATATTAAATTAAAAAGTCCGCTGAACCTTATTGGATCAATATGGGGGGTCAATTTCTGGAATATTTTCTCCTCTTAGAGTGGAGGTCTATGCCAATCCATGGAACATTGCTCTTAGGATGATGAGGATAAAATCAAAAACTTAAAGCGTAGCAAATATAAGCTATATTCAACACAATACAGACCGCGTATCGTTCAAATCAATGCTATTAACTAAACTACCTTCCATAGGTCTAGATTCTTCCATTTTAGATTTTTCTGTGACGTTTATATACTCCTTTTTACCGTCGACTATTTCCTTTTTATTTTGGTTAAAGAACCATCTGAAAAGTATAAAAAAGTGAAAGGGTTAAATAACCAGTTAAACAATATTATATGAAACTTTTACTATTAAAGCGTTATTAACTGTGTTTTTTTCGAGTTTTAAAAATTATATTGGAAGCTTCCGAGAGTACGAAAAAATTTAAGAGCCTATTTATATATTAAGAGAATGCTAAGCAGGTAGTTGAACACAGTTCAATTCATTATTCGCATTTGTAATTCGTTTGTTCTTGTAATTAATTAATTTTATTTCAAGCTTTATCGTATATATTATGTGGAAATAGTAAAATATTAAAAAAAAAAACAATTATTCAAGACTTACGTAAAGAGAAAATAAAATAAAAAAAGTAAAGGTATAATTAGCATAAAACTGAAATACTTTGTACTAAGAAATCCTTACTATCTAGACAAAATAATAGTAATATTATTAATGCGAAAGTGTGTTAGTATATTGATTTGTCCAACAATCACGTCGCAACAGAGCAATGAATCGACGTGATTTTTGAGAGTATAGTTGAAGACCTGGAGAGTGACATAGGAGAGTTCCCGTAGGAATTTATACAACTTATTTTGACTGAATTTTAAAAACTATTCCACGCGGACGAAGTCGTGGGCGTCAGCTAGTAATTATTTATTTACTGACGAATATTTGTTTACTGACGTAAACCCAAAATTTGTCATAATTCTTGACAACAACTTTGTTAGGCTTTGACACAACACAAATATGGTGATCACTAGAGTGACTACGCAGTGATTTATTACGATATAATGTATTTAAAGTTTATTAATAGCCTGCATTTTGAGAGCTGACCTAGACCCAGAGCTGACGTTGTGACACTATATAAAAGAAAGAAGAAAATTAATCTTACGTAAATATGAGAATCGGCGGCAATGTTAGGACAGTACTGCAGTAATAAATAATGCCCGAATCAACTTTAAGAGACATCATATATATCCACGAATAAATAGGTCCAAATACCATCGACGTTAATACTTCCGTTAAATTGAACACTGCAGTAATTTTTCCTGAAAGTACGCAAACTTATTATGGAGCAAAGAAACCAATAGTGCTTTAAATAAAACCTGCTATGAAAGATCAGTAAAAGAGTCCTTAAAAATAAATTCAAGGAAAATTTGATTACAAAATATACTGAGTGACTCGTAGTATCTACTGAATTAAAAAAGGAGAAGGTTATCAACACAAACTGTGATTTATTTACATGTATCTCACGCGATAACTTCGCTAGTTATGATTTTTATTTAGGTAGGTTTTATTTCAGAGGTGGTTTTTTTACAGTTTTATAGGCTGAAAGTAACATTATTATTTAAAAAAAAAGATGTATATTTAGTAGTTATTTATTTTAACAGATGATAACAATTTCTAATTGTTTCCACGCGACATCATGCTGGAAAGCTAAATCGCTTGGCGACACGTCTTTGTCGGTAGGGTGGTAACTAGCCACGGCCGAAGCCTCCCAAAAGACCTCCCTCGAGCCGGGAATCGAAACCAGGACCTCTAACTTTATAATGCGACAGCGGACGCACTGCGCCACAGAGGTCGTCAAAACATCAGAAGATAATTTGTATGAGGAATATAGTTTATAAAAACAAAATCTGGATACAGTACCTAATTCATCAGTCGAAGCTAATTTAGATGATATAGACCTCAAAGCGGTAAACGAAGTTGCATTAAACATTTCTATGAAAACAGCTGAAAACATCAAAAGAAAATTAAATTACTTCATCATCATCATCATCACGATCAACCCATTACCGGCTCACTACAGAGCACGGGTCTCCTCTCGATATGAGAAGGGTTTTGGCCATAGTCCACCACGCTGGCCATGTGCGGATTGGCAGACTTCACACGCCTTGAATTAAATGAAATCGTCTTCCCTTAAAACTTTTATGATGAGATTTATTACAAATAATCAAATATATTAGCCATAATCGTATGTAAGATATAAAAGGAAACTTAATAAAATAAGACAATAATGATTGGAAAGCTACCACTACTGAAAATTCTTTATATTAATCTCATAAAAAAATCTGTTTGTTTTTAATACATGTAAAAGATTTTAAAGATAATTTATTATGAAATTAATTAAATGATATATTAGATAATAAATTGGTATAGTTCTAGTTCAGAATAAAATGGTACCTATGCAACGTATCGGTATGACCTTTCTTACCAATATACATGTGTAAGGAGTTCCTAGAAAAACCTGTTGCTAAGCCGCCTACAATTTTGCTGCAACTAGATATGAGACCGAGTGTTGCATCTCCCCATTTCCATTTCCGGCTAAATATACTGATTGAGATTAATGCACCTGCGATAAAAGAACAAAATAATATTCTTAAGATTTATAATCGAGTACCTAGATGATAAAAAAGGTAACTGGAAATGACAAGAGAAAACGAAAACAAAATGAGCTTTGTTAGAATAAAGCGGACTACAGTAATGATAAATAAATACAACTCAAATGATAGAAAAACAAAACGCATCCTCATTATTACACATATTTTGTGTGAAATAAAAATATTTGCACATGAGTGATATTAAATAAAATATGTGACAAAGGTCTAGTGACGTCTAAAACTGATGTCGAAGGTTCCAATTCACAATCTCCTTAATAACCCGCTTAAAACCAGAAGAAGGTTAAGTTAAAAGTTCTTGGACATTAAGTTCTAAGCGTTTTACTTCAGGAGAAAATCAGTGACATTCAAAACAATTTAAGTTCAAAGTTTATATAAAACGTAAGCTTGTAGAAAAGTCCTACTATAGTGTAAAGGATTACGTAAATGATAAACAAGCATGGGTGTGAAATATTGCTCTAATAATATAGCTTTTAATATAATTTTAAGTGGCATGTGAGATGGTGATAATAAAAAGAAAATTTACCTGGCTAAGTTTGTTGTGGGCTTCTTCTTAGACCGGGGCGCGTTTGGAACCCTCATAGCTGTAGTTTTAAGTTTACGAATGTAGTTATCACCATCAAATCACTACTTTGTAAATTATTGACGCTTCAAAAGCGCCTTTTAAAGGACTATTTGAATAAAGATAAAAAAAAATATATAATTACATAAAACCACCAACATAGTATTATCATAATATTCAAGAACTTGGCTTATCTATTACGACGAGTAGTTTACATTTAGAAATGGTATTTTATAAGCTAGTTAACGTTAGATTTGGGGCAAACAAATAAAGGGGAACTTTTCTATACAAACGTAACAATATATTCTAGTACAAATAAAACTGCACTCACCGAGCGCGTGTATGCAGATGTAGAAAGTATTATAAAAGCTGTATTTGAGAGCATCCCAGTTAAAGCGGTACCGAGTAAAGAGATACCGCACCGTATACTCTCCTGAAAAGTTTTAATTCATATTACGTTTACGCTTATTTAACAAAATCTTATTTTATAGCATTACTCATAAGTATCTTGACACAATATGTACAATCCCTGTGAAATTATTGACATTTAAAATAATAATATATAATAATTATTCTTTTAATATTTTATTCTTTTACCAGTTAAATGTCTTGATTATATTTTAGTATATTAGCATCAATGTTAATTTAGCTGAAATTATGTTTTTAAAATTTTATAATTTCTAATTTATATGTTTATTTAAGTCTCAATTTATTTGTGTCTTCATCCGAGCGTCAACTGTAAACCTAAATTGTTAATAGCGGCGAATTGGGCCCCACTATACAGGATCTAGTGTGGGTCCCAACGTATGTACTAAACTTTGTAAAGTTGTTTTTTTTTTTCATTTTTCATTTTCAATTTTGGCAACCTCCTGTCATCAAGGTTTAAGTTTTATTTAACTTTACGATAATTTATATTGTAATAAATGAGCGCAGCATTGATAAAACTTTTTAGATCCCTGCAAATATTATTAATGCCAAAATCTGTCCAATGTTTTTTCTTAATCTACGTATTAAAAAAGCAGTGATAGATGTGTTTTAAAACATTCTATTGGCTGAGGATTAATATTGATATATAAAAATCGTCTATGTGGTTACAAATTGAAATACTTCATATGTTTTATTTCGATTAACCTATTTACGAGTATATTATAAGTTACAAAGTTAGTTAGTTATTTTATCGTTGTTTTGTACGACAATTTTCAAATTTAAAACAGTAGGGACACGTCAGCTTGTCATTTGCTGAGCTAGGCCTTTATTGGTTTATTTAAAATTACGGTTGTATCACCGATGGCCAATAATTCTGATAACGATTATTTAAGCTCGACGCTAAACTTTTTCAAAATTTAAGTTGCTAGGACTCTTCTTAGAAGAAGATAAAACGAGTTGAGTGTAGGTGGAAGAGATCTCTTATACAGATAAGCTTTCCTTTGTACTCTTCTTATATAAGTGGTTTGGTACAAAAATAATAAAATGAATAAAATAAAATAAATCTCTTCAATATTTGTATGATGTTTGTTTGTTTTTGTAACGGTGATTCCTCTTTGTTTGCTTTGTACTTGGAAAAATCATGTCAAATGACGAAATGTCTGTAGTTTTTCTGCATTGTTATTAAATAATTATTGCTTATCAACTTTACTGTGGTGTTAACGTTTATTGTATAGTCTTATCAATAATTAAATATTGTTCTTAAATAATAGTGTACTTGATTTACTGGGTTCGTTTCGTTGAGTGGAAACATATTGTATTAGAATACTTTTTTTACATTAAGTTATTTTCATTTTATTATGCTGCATGGTACAAGTGGTCAAATTAAAGTGAACATTCGAAAGCTGAAGCTTTTTACTGGCTTAAAATATTGGACGGAACTGACAAAATGTAGGTATGATGTTTGAGGTTTAACTAGCTTTTATAATAGCAAAATAGAAAAATAACGTTACAAACACAAAAATATTTAGCATCAGAACCAAGATTACTGGTAAACCAGCCTAAAATTTAAAGTGAAAAATTTATGCAAGCTTGAAAACCTACATCTTTACGGTATAAAAATAATTAAATTAAAAGAAGTAATAATTGATCATAAAAATCATTATATTTTGTCTCTTTTAAGTTAACAGCGGTCATAACAAATTTTAGAATAAAGTAAAGAAAATTTAAATACCGTAAATGAAACGCTTTATTCTAATATTTTTTTCTGCAAGAGAGGAAAAGTTCATTCTTAACAGAGGAAAATATTATATAAACAAAATAAAGTGATAGTTTAAGATCTGCAATTAAAAATTAGATTATCAGATCATCTTCTTTTGTCTTATATAGTCTCGGCATGGCCTTTATCTGATACTTCAACAGTCACGACCATTGAACTATAAGACACTTAACTATTTTCTAATATTGCAGTATTATAATTATTCTTACCATATGCTGGTCCATATATAAAAGCAATGGAGCACAAAACTAAAATAGACTTTATTCTGCGTCGGTTGGGTCCTTGTTTGAATGCTACGGACAATGTATCTTTGACATGTTTGACATTGAAAAATGACTTAAGGAACGCTCGAATGCCAATATCATCCTACAATAAATACAATTGTAGAAAACAACCATTTGATGTAAAATAAAAAATTATAACAAAATAACATAAAATATTTAAAAATATTAATATTTGCGTTTGTTTACTCATATACACTTTTGAGTCACAAAATGTCTTATCTGATGAAGAAGGGTTCAGGAATTCAAACGCAAATGCGATGAACAAAGAGATTATTATTATTAATGTCTGAAAACTTAATGGAACTAGATGCTTTGAGCAAATCCGATTACAAATTTTCGTGATTTCATCTGTTGTTAAGGTGTGTACTGTATTCAATAACTTTTAGGATGTTGTAAAAATATTACGTACCTCCTTTTTCTCAGTTTTGGGCCGCTCTGGATCCTTAATATAAAAGAACCCGTGACAGATACTAAAGCAAAACAACAGTGAACTTATTGTAAAAACTCCATAATATCCAATATGTTTGAGCAAAATTCCACTGAGTGCTGTTCCGATTGGTCCACCTGCAGTTAAACACAGGTTTGCAACACCTACTCTGAAAGTTCTGGTTTCTGCACTAGAAATTTCACCAATGTAACTAAAAGCTCCCATATATGTCGTTATCCATCCACCGGTTATTGCTGGAAAAAATGCCTCAAAGAACATGGTCACTTCCACTGGTAATTCATAGAAATAATATGCGTTAAGTATGTTACTTAAACACATTAACAAATCTCCGACAATTGGTAGTAGAACACAGATCTTCCTATTCCCAGTCCTATCACTCCAGGCTCCTATAAAAAGAATCAATAAGCTCGGTATTGCAGTAAGAATGAAATTTTTCCATGCTTCCATCGAAGCAATAAGTTCTTGTATAAGCAATTCCTCTTTCTGATACATTGTTCCTTCTTTTGCAATAAGAGCGTCACACACTTTGTCACCATATTTTAAGTTTACTCGGCAAGCTTTGTCCAAATTCAAATTTTGCGTTGCCAATCTTGCTAGGACTCCGGGAACAACGTAGGTCATTAAAACAGGTTCTATTGTTATGTTATCTTTGATATATGCAATTTTTTCTTTGAGCGTTTTCTTTCTAGGTTTCTCTTTTTGATTTTTTAGCGGTTCTTCTTCTTTTGTTGCCATGATGTGCGTTATTTTGCAACAAATGTTATAATATCTATGATAGTAAAATATATTGGAATCGCTTTCATCGTGTCTACTTATCAATTGTGCATTGCTAAGTTTACTTGATTTAATAATGTTACTTTATCAAAAGTCAAATATTATTTAATATTAACATGCCAGATAAGTTTTCTTTGATATGCGTTACGCAGGCAGATAATATAAAATGGAAAATCCTTTTCCAATACGAGTTCTAAGAATCTATCAGGTGCATTGAATACATTGTATTTCGTGATTACCCTGTTACTTTGCACTAGATCCTTACACTGGTAGTTTTTATATACGAAAGCTAGAATAGCTCTACCTTCGTTGTCAATTTAAATTATTTGGTTATTGTCTGATGTAAATTTTGTGGCTAGTTACAACCTACTACTAATCGGAAAGAACGATTCACCCTTAGTTTTGCCACTGCGTAGATAGGATATGGCAGTTTAGAGAAAGTAGGATTCTTTCTCTAAACTGCCATATCCTATGAATCCTGAATCCTGCTGAATTAGTACTCTTCTTACGAGCACCATAAGCACTCACGCTGTTGTGACGGCTGTGAAATGCTCACCTGTCACTCTTATACGCACTACTATTATATGCAAAAAACACATCATCCCGTTGATCTTTTGGGCTTGATATAATGACAAAGAAATCTCGTATTTTAGTAGTAGCGGTATTAGATTAGAACTATTTAATTATTAAATAAAATAAAACTAAATGCTCACAGTAGGTCTTGTCAACAAGTTCAAAGTTGCTCATAGAATGAGGATAGGAGAGGTTTATGCTGGGTGTTTCTCTGAGGGATAGAATGCGTAACAAGGATATCCGTAGGAGATTCAAAGTAACCGACATAGCCCAATGGATTAGCAAACTAAAGTGGCAGTGGGCGGGTCATATTTGGGCTGAAGTGGAGACCGCGTACCGGTAAGCTGGATCGACGACCTGAAAAGGATCGCTGATAGCGGGTGAATGAGGAAGGCGGAGCGTGTGTGGTGGCACGCTCTCGGAAAGGCCTATGCCCAGCTGTGGGGGTCTAAAGGCTGATTTATTTATGTTAGTAAGTACAATAAAGCTAGAGTCCAACTCGTAGACTCGTACACGAAGGTTGGAAGTATGGCATAACATAATATTGGAATTTCTTGTATTTTATTATTTGTTGCTGTTGTACCAAGAATATAAACACTCTATGAATATTTGTCAACCAACTTTCAGATATTAGAGTAGTAGTTATCAGGACATTGGACATTGGTCCAAAACTAATGCCGAGCCCTACAAAGTTACAAGTATTTTGGATGGTACCTTCATTACCGGGAAGCAGATAATATATATATATATATATTTATATATCTGGAGATTACATAAAATCTTTTTGTAGTCAAACCTGCCTTAACGCCCCAGCCACCCTCAGATCATTGACTGGTCGGATATCCGCTCTTGAGCACCAGGTCATTCCGCTGTATTACCTGTAATTCTAACGTAATTACTGTAATTTTAGCGGTAAGCGGACGCCAAAATGTCAAGTTTCATACACTTTGTTATCAGATCCATAATGGGTTTTGCTAAGACTATTTTTGTTCTATTTAAAGACGTAATCCTGGGTTCTATTTTTATCATTAAACATTTACACACGCTATTTCCTTTTATCTTTCGCTTCGCGTGTATTTTTATTTGTGAAATGAGTTTATTACTTCATAATGATCAACCCATTACCGGCTCACTACAGAGCACGGGTCTCCTCTCAATATGAGAAGGGTTTGGCCATGTCCACCACGCTGGACATGTGCGGATTGGCAGACTTCACACGCCTTTGAGGACATTATGGGGAACTCTCAGGCGTGCAGGTTCCTCACGATGTTTTCCTTCACTGTTGAAGCAAGTGATATTTTAAATGTTTAAAAACGCACATAACTCCGAAAAGTTAGAGGTGCGTGCCCGGATTCGAACCGCCGACCTCTGATTAGGAGGCTGACGCCATAATCACTAGGCTATCACCGCTTACTAGGCTATCACCGCTTTATTACTTCATTTTATTGCAAATAATAAATTTGATTGCTAATTTAATATTAATAAGGTTTTGAAGAAGTTATATCCAAGTCAGCCCTTGATTGCAGTCTCACTTGGTAGTAAGTGATGATGTAGTCTATAAATAATCTACTTACCTTATCCGTTTCTAGGAAGCATTGTCCGGGAACACTACACCGTTTGCCAGTACGACATTGCCTGTAGGAGGGCCTAGCCACGGCCGAAGCCTGCTTCCAGATAGTCAAAGTCAAGTCTAGTAATCTAATTGCCTGGATAATTTAGAGATCCATTGCGTTGTCCCGGGTTCGATCCCTTGTCAGGCCAATGTACGTTTTTTTTATACACTACTAGATAGGCCTTGACGGCAATCTCACCTGATGGTAAGTGATACAGTCCAGGATGGTAGTGGGCTAACCAGTTAGGGGTATGGTAAACCCATACTCCTAATTGGTTTCTACGCGACCTCGTGCCGGAACGCTAAACCGCTTGGCGACACGTCTTTTTCGGTAGGTATATACCACAAATTAACCCTTAACGGCATCTCGCCTGATGGTAAGTGATGATGCCGTCTAAGATGGTAGCGGGCTAACCAGTTAGTAGTTATGGTAAAACCATGCTCCTAAATGGTTTCTATACGATATTGTGTCGGTACGCTAAATCTTTATCGGTAGGTAGGTAACTAGGCACGGCCGAAGCCACCCACTAGACCAGACTCGAGCCGGGAATCGAACCCAGGACCTCCAACCTTTATAATGTGACAGAGCACGCCCTGAGCCACGGAGGTCGTAAAATTTTCTGACAATTAATTTTCAGTACAAGCTCAAAAAGGATTGAGGATGGAGATTGACGTTTGCAACCCCCGTGCCATGTAGAGCAAGTTAAGCTGCCTATTCTGGTTATTATATTTTTGATGCATTTGAGTAGCGTGGTCGGATAAAGCTCGAAGTCTGTATCTATAAGAAATCTGTATATGGAAGTCTGCTGGGCATGCAGCTACCAGATATATGTTACGTGGTTATGGATCTGCCTCAAACCCCATTCAGGGGTACTCGTAAGCTTAACTAGGCTATAAAGTCAAGCCATCCTATAAGTAATAGGGATAATGAACCGTTGATGATGACGATACAGAACTCTACAAGAGTTTTAGTTCTTCGAATAGTAGACTATTCGTAAAAGATCACGTGTTATGTATAATACGTATAATACGCCGGAAGAGAAAAACAGTTTTATTTTCAAATAGTTTATTTAACTTCTTAAAAAGAAATCGCATTATTGAGCAAAATAATATAGAGCAAGAATCTACTCCGTATAAAATTTATTTTTTTCAAATAACATAATCACTATACTAACAGCTATATTAAATCAATTATACAGAAACAATAATATATTAGAGATAAACTCTAAAAATAAAATAGGTTACATGTTAATATTATTATTATATTCTTATAATTAATCACATTTTAAATTACATTTATTTATTTATTTATTTAACTTTATATTAATAAATATCGTTATATTATTATTTTTAACATAATATTATTTTTGAAGCTTAAAAACAACCGCTTAAAAAATACGGCACCTTTGTATGAAGTATTGATTGTTTCATACAAATGTGCAATAACATCTCGTCGATTTTTAGCCATCCATACAAATTTATAACAATCAGATTGTAAAAGCCTAGTCTACGCTACGCGGCCCATGTAGAGTCTAATCCAAGTGTATATTCAGGGCCGGAAGCGGAGCCTAAACCGACACCATTCTTCTCCTGTTTCCTACGATTTTATTTGAACAAAACGCGCGCCATAAAACAGGGTGGCCTGTCAAAAATGTTAACTTGCTCTCAAATATTATGTTAAAATTAATAAAATATATTATGTTAAATGTTAAAATTAATATAACTTATACTGTAGTATTTTCAATAGTACAATAACCTACTTATACAAATATTGTCTACTCCATCGTACAATCATAATAGTTTAAAAAGATGCCTCTCACATTCGGCATGATTATATTAAATCTTATTTCAGCATTTAATGCTATGGCTTTGTACAGGATTCAACGTTCACGGCGACATTTTCTGTATCTATTTTTAGACAAAAAAATATTTATAATTAAATATTTGCTTTATGTTAGAAACAATTCACGGTAAATTTGGTGTATAGATATACCCTATAGATAGTAAGAGCGACGCTGTGCGGCGTGATGGTTTTATTAATTTTTTGATTAAATAAAAAAATAAAATAAAAAAAAAACAAAAAAAAGTTCAGAGTTTAATCAAAACTACATTACTTTTCTACGTTTGATGAGCTTTAATTATTCATTAGTTTTAGTAATAGTAAACAGTTAGTATTATAACGAAATAATAATATATGTCATGTCTTGCCAAAACTTTAAAATAAGCATCGTTTTTTAATATATTTATTTAAACTTAACAGTCATAGCAGCGATCTTTACGTTTCCACAGTAAATCATTTAATACAAATGTCAAATAAAATTATTTATATACCTATTGTTTTTCCATTTTTGTGGCGATTCTATTAAATTTATTTATAACAATATTCGAGTTTATACAATTTTTAATGAAACTGGCTGGCATTCTTTTCACGCCACCGCTGCTAGAAAGTTGACCTCAAGATAGCTTTAGTAAAATAACTTCATCTCGTTAATATATCGATATTGATAATTATTCATCTAAATATGAAGAAAGGGAAATGAAATTTATAAAATAATTAAGCCAAATGTTTAGTCATTTTTAGTATACTAACTTCATACTACACCTTTTTATATCATGATATTTATATAGGGTTCTAGGGTTTTTACATTTTGATAGTAAAGTTTGCAGAACAACAAAACTGCTCTATATAAATGTAACGTAATCGCAAGCATGCTGTGCAACAAAAATATAGTAAAAAATATTTTATTATAAAATGTACACAAAGCCTTCCGTAGTACTTGTAAACTTTGAATATAAAAAAATGAGCAGAAAAAAAGTTAAAAGTGATAAGTCGAACAAATAACAACATAATAACAGGAATTTAGATTGACTGAAATATGTTTATTAATTATCTTTAAAAAAAACTGTTTATATCAGACCATTGACCCATAAAATGTTAGTATACATTTCTACTATACTATTAAAACGATAACGTAAACGATATATCTATTACCAATATTAATTCAATACTAAAGCATGACTGTTTTATTATTATATTAATATACGACAAAATCTATGATCACATAGTTGGCAATTATGTTATTCTCATACAATAAAACAACGGTGGTAAAAAATAAAATATTACCTATATGTATAACTACAGTAATATTTGCAAAGACAATAAGATTCTTAGGCAAAGTATGTAATGTTTATTCTATTTTTTTTTAGATAGGTACCATTCAGCTCACACATTATATTTAGTCACGTTTATATACAATTCTACTAAATTTTAATAATATTCTAATAATTAATAATATTATTTTAGTTTACTACGTTTCGTACATTAATAATTATCGAATATACATAAATTTTAACTAATTATTTCACAATATCTGACAGTCACTATGTATTATATTCATATAACTTTAAATAAACTATTAGGATTTTTCTTATCATTATGAAGAGATAAATTAATTTCAGTGTAGGTATATTCATTACCACATTCATTACCATAGACCATGCTACTTTTTGCAAGATTGTTTTATTTACATTATTACTGCTTTTCAGCGTAATTTTTTATTTTTATTATTTTTTTAGTTAAGATCTACGTAATAAGGGCGCATATTCATTGGATGCCTACGTTGATACAACGTATGTGGGTAATTTCCACAGACGTAATAAAGATTGTAAAATTAAAGAGTCAACATACATGTCTCGCTGGGATACCCCTAAAGTCAGGGAGTGAAGTATTCGATTAAATATCGACCAACCAAAATAGAAATCCTTTGGTACGATTTTTTTGCGCATATTTTGTAATTTAGTTTCTTACTAAGTTACACACTTGTAACTTCACATGAATGTAACGTGCTAGAATGGGATTCTTAGTGTACAATGTTAAAAACAAAAAATTATGTCATATTCATGTTAAATAAACATTAAAATTATATTTGGACAATCAGATTTGTCGGTATGCAATAATTATTAAAACTTCAATTAAGAATAAATAAAAAATCAATACACTAAATAAGTTTACAACATTGTACTGCGAATACGAACACTTTGAAAATACGCTCTTATAAATGTCAACGACGTAACATAATGCCTAAAAAGTTAGATGCATTATTTTGGGTCATTTTTATGTATTACATAGTTATTTACAAGATCATTCGAGGATAATGGAGATTTTACGTAAATGCACACATTTCCTGTAAGTATAACATACATACATAATATTCACTGAGGTGGAGGAAAGTTAAACAAGAAGGTTTTAGCTTAGTTCAGTTTAGCTAGCAACACCTTCACGCCAAAATGGACTCAGGATGAAAGTAATCATAATAAATCCATGTTATAAGTACTAACTAATATTATAATTGCGTATTTTACTATCGTTTGATTTTAGCCAATATTTCACACTTTAACAAATAAAAATAAAAACTTTGGAACGTTTTCAATTTGGACCAACATCACTTGGAACACCGACTGTGTTGTGAGCTAAACTTGCAAGTACCTACACTAAGATAAACTTAGCCAACTTAGATAAACTAAGGTAACTAAACTAGCTTCATTTAGGCTGGATATTTGTACAGCTTCTATTTAACTAACGATTATTTAAGTTACGTGTACATAACGTTTACATTTTCCTAAGTAGAAATTAATATAAACATTTTTTTACCTATATTACTGTTGTTCGTTGTATTATGGAATATGAAACAGATAATGGTTTTTTTTTGGAAAAGGACCATTTTATTGATCGGTTTACTTCACAGGACCTACTGACTAGTTCGATTAGCCAATAGAAACAAAACTGCCAAGCAACAACCAATGAAAATCATAAATTGATTTATCATATTATCAGCATACATTCTAGAAATTTGAAGATAAATCTATCAACCAATTAAATAAAATTTAAAGACTAATTTTATTTATCATTACCCGGTTCACCGCAGATTTATTTTAATCTAAGATTATGTGAATTAACAAAATAATTTCAATATTAATAATGAATGAATAAATAATGGTTAAAAGGGCACTGTTTCTGTACGAGATTTATTTTATCGTTAACAGTTCATGAATCTTATTTTGTTAATATAATCTTTAGTGAATCTTCATGCAATATAAAATTTATGAGTAGGTGTAAAATATTGATATAATATGATATATTCAAAAGGATTTTGTCTGTCTTAGTAACGTTTCATCCTAGAAGGGGAAGGTTATAGAATTCCTTTGTGGGCCGAGTATACATTTTTGTGACTAGATTCCCAAGGCAATTTAGGACATTATTATGGATTTTAGGATATTACTATTATTTATTATATTTTAGGACATATTATATTACTACGAGGTTAAACACAAAAAATGATTTTGTAATGACAAAGAATTCAACTCACATAAAATAAATCATTATTTTATATGAGTTAAACTCATAAGGGGCAAATTCGAAAAGGGCTCAAGTCTGATAATTTGCAATATTAATGATATAAAAGCAAATAAAAGACTTTTCTAAATTTCGTACCATTTTTTAAATTAAATTTTACTCCTGCGAAGTTGCATACGAAATTTAAAAAAAACATTATCTACATATGATATATATATTCAGGTGTTTTACTAGAGATGTGCCTATTTTGAAATCATATATTCAATTACAAAAAGCTAATAAACTAGGAAATAATTTGGCGCCAGCTGAGTCAAATAGACAGACAGAAAGGTCATTGCAAGAGTATTCGAATAGTGGACCCTGACATTTTCTTCCAAATAAAATATGATTCGCTTATGAATGGTATAGAGAGATAAGAGTCCAGAAAATTCTTCCTTCATAAGATTTCCTTAATCAGCAATATTTCATATTCAATTATTTATACTTAAATTTAACTACATATTTTCATATTCTATTGTGAAATAAGAAAAACATAAATGCATCACTACCAGATAGGCTGTTCACAATCGTTTGTTTAAAATCTCTTGTATTTACAAAACTGCTTCTAATCTTATAATCTCTTCAGGCCAGACATCATCGTAGAATCACTCTGAAAAGAAAAACGTAGTTTTATTATCAATGTTTCTTTACAGATGTTATATTATAAAGATGGAGATCCCGGGTTCGATTCCCAGCTCGAGTCTGGTTTGGTGGGAGGCTTCGGCCGTGGCTGCTCATCACCCTACCGACAAAGACGTCTTGCCAAGCGATTTAGCGTTCCGGCAAGATGTCGCGTAGAAACCAATTAGGAGCGTGGGTTTACCATACTCCAAACAGGTTAGCGCGCTACCATCCTAGACAGCATCATCACTTACCACCAGGTGAGATAACCGTCAAGGGCTAACTTGTAGTGTATTAAAAAAGGTGTTTTACAAATAATCTTATTTCTATAGATATTTAGATACATTCATAATCACTTCTGACAAGTTAACGGTTGTAAGGTGATTATACTTATAGGTACCTAGTTGTCAACAGAACGTAACCTCCTTGTCTTTCCTAGGTATTCATTAAATTCAAATTATTCGCGTACTATGCTTTTGTTTACGATTCCCGAGTAAAGAATGTTCTAGACCTTAGAAATGGTTATAAGTACCAGCCTAAGTCGTGACTGCAGCCAATATCTTTAGTGAACGAAGTTTTGTTTCACTTATAAGCTAATTTAGCTTACAAGTGAAACAAAAGTTCAACTGAGAACCCATTAAGGGCTATGATTAAATAATGATACGGAAGTGTATACTGCAGCCTTGGACTGAAGCTGGTATGTCTCATCAGAGTCATGGATGGTAAATGTGAAGCCAATTTTTTAATTTACAGTAAAAACTATGATAAAAAAAAATATTAAATAAATTTTAATTATTTTTATATTATCTCCAAATTTATTGTAACACGCTTTTATCTATATAACATACTTCGCACTCAAAGTGATGAAAATAATATTGTTTTCAACAGCACTTTTATTCTACTTTATCTCTTCCCACTTCTATAGAAATAAGGAGTAGAGGATTTGGTTGAGTTAGTCATCAAGAATATTATAAGTATCTTAAAAGATATCAAGCCATCAAGTGTAAACCAGTCACAGGTTTTAGGTTAATTTGACATTGTAATTGATGTTAATTTTATATGGAGAACCAAAACTCATGGTTTGACAACTCTATACAAAATGCGATAAATTAAAGCTAACGTAAACTATGTGACGTTTGTTTATTCTGAGTTTAGAAACATCTTGATATTTTAACACGTTTTTTCTATGTAACTAAATCATTTCACTTGATGTTTTAACTAACGGGATGTACGACAAAATTTAAATTACATAAAAGAAATTTACCTTAAAACTTGCGCGATTGTGAAACTGAACATAATTAGCAGCACAGATGCGTCCACGGGATCTGGGAACAAGAATTTACACTTCACTTTGTATCTTTACATACCCTCATTTAATTATTATTTTAGTAACACAAAACATATTGTATCATCACCTGTAGTAAAATCCTAAATCTAGATTGTCAAGTTAGACGGAAGGCTTACATTATTTCAATGCCTCCGTGTTTAATGAAGATTAAAACTTGTAAACCAAAGAAAAACCTAGTTATAAACGTACTAATAACTTTTGTCGTTATTGTTTTCTTAATGACTATATTAAGAAATATAACATTGAACTGTTAATTAAAATATTTTATAAACCAATCCAAAGTGATTCAAAAGTGATGACTTTTTTGTATATAAACATAAACGAGATGGTATAGACTATTGATACTATCTGATATAGTCACTTACAACTATTCGAAGAGTAACATAGTTACAGAAATATTATTTTCAGTTTGTAATATCACTGAGATTCCAGAGAGAACTCTTTGTCGCCGAAACGATGAGAAGCAGGAAAAATTGAAAGGAAAGTCTTATTCAAACTTTGAATCAATCATGAAACTTAAATATCAATACATTTCGCTAGGAGATTTAAGCCCCGCACGAAAATAAATAAAGCATTTTTCAAAGTTAACGGAGGGTAAAAACCCATATTTCCAATACAACCCCGGGCATAAAACCGAGCGAATATTAATATAAAACAATCTTCGAGCCCAGATGTTGCGGGTCTTTATTTAATAAACTTGATCAAATGAACAATGGATTCGAATGTCGCAAGAAAGATATTAGGGTATCCTCTATCTGGAATATTATGTACCTTTTTTTTTAAATATTTATTTAGATTTGCGATTAGGATAATTCATGATGCAACCCAAAGTCGTGCGTGTTTTCCTTAAAGATACTTTCTTTACATATATATTTTATAAAATTAACTAATTTGCACTCCTTCTCAATATAAACTTAAACTGTGCCAATCTTCACAAACCTCCGCTGATACAGTAAGCTTAAAACGAACGAACGGGGTACAAAGTTTTCTCAGCACGTATTGATAGGTGTATAGATTCAAAAGCCAGAGTCAAAGCCTTCGTTATTCAAAGGTATACATGCGACTTTTGTGGGTCGAACGAATTGCTCGAATTCACAAATCGTTTGTCCAGCAATTAACGCTCTTTGATTGACTTAACAATCATTATTATGCAGTAACGGAAAACCAAAAGTCCCATATGTAAGGTAATTCCAGAACTTTTAGACGCTTATTATAGTCATTGGGAATGTCCACACTAATCGTTTTAAAAACATTTCCGATCATTATCATCTTACGTGTGTCACACGTCTGGGCATAGGGTTCTCCCTTGATAGGTTTTAAGAAATTAGGAGCATCTGTCTCACCACCCTGATCCAATGCAGGTTAGGTGTTGAATTTTTTTCCGTTACCACACAATATTACCAGTAAGCTATGCCCTGCGGTTCAATCCATTTAAGCTAAGGAGCGTGTATTTTACTAACGTTTAAACTTTGCCGGAACGGATTTTAATTATCTGCTAAACTAACGGTGAAATAATTATAAAAATCTTTGCAGACGTTACGTTATCAATTACTAGCTGGTGCCCGCGACTCGTTCTTATAAATTGTAGCCTTGTTCAATGAGTTTGCTACATGATGGCCACGAACGCTTTACCAAAAGTGTAACGATGAAGACAAAGAAGAATTGTGAGGCGATGGTGAAAATTATTGAAATAAAACTAAACCTAAACTAATCCGTACATGGCCAGCGTGGTGGACTATGGCCAAGCCATTCTCATATAGAGAGGAGACCCGTGCTCTGTAGTTAGCCGGCAAAGGGTTCTCATGATGATGATGATTTAACTAAAAGTTATAAGCTATCTAGTAGTTATTTCCAAGTTTTTGTATCGTTTATTTAATTACTTGCGATTTCGTTCGCTAGGAAATATTGATCTGTATGTGTGAAAATAACTGGTCTATACAATAGTAGAAGTAGTATTCCGGACTATGATCTATCTCTGTGTTGCATTTCATCCAAAGACATTTTTTTTTTTTATACACTACAAGTCAGCCCTTGACGGCTATCTCACCTGATGGTAAGTGACGATGCTGTCTAGGATGGTAGCGGGCTAACCTGTTAGAAGTATGGTAAAAACCCACGCTCCTAGTTGGTTTCTACGCGACATCGTGCCGGAACGCTAAATCGCTTGGCGACACATCTTTGTCGGTAGGGTGGTAACTAGCCACGGCCGAAGCCTCCCACCAGGCAAACAGCCGTTTTGCCCTGATTGAGTTACATATAGCCATCCACAGTAATTATATAGTAAGATTTATGTTGTAATATATTTTGGATTACCCTAAAAGCATACATTTTATGAATCTGAACCTTTCAAGAGACATCTCAAAGATCTAGGTGGATTTTTATAAGAAAATGAAATATAAATGTATCGGAAAATCGGCTTCCACAAACCGTAAATGTTGTGTTATAACAAAAGCAAATAAGTATAAGAACGGAATACGTAATAAATACTGTTTTATCTCCCTTATCCGCTAAACAAGCAGACTGAGTCAACAAAACGAGACGCTGTTACGAGTTGGTTACACTTCTAGACATTATCATATACCTACTGTGGAGGTGATACAATTTTACATAAAAAAAAAATCTAGACCACTTTTCGGTGCGGGATCTTCTCACATAGGAGAGAGCTTCTCCATTGCGTGTTTTTAAGATACTTAGATCTAGAATAGACAGAGAGAACAATTTTGGTCCCAACCTTTAAGACAAACAAACAAAACTAATGCTAATTATTAATTTAGTCATATTCGACACAGAATGTGTGTTTGTTGGTTTGTCTTCCAATCAGGCAGCGACAGAGCAATAGTCGACCTGATTAACTATATAAACGTACAAGAAACCTATTTTCAAAATTTCAAGCTTGTAGACTTCATAATAAAAAAATAAGCAAAAACTACCACTCCTTTTTTTACCACTCTTAACAGGTAATATTTAAAAAAAAATTGATGTACATGTTTTTTATTTATTATTATTAATCTTAATGCAAACTTTTGTCCCTCTAACTCTAAAAACAAAGAAAATTCATACAAACTTCCCACCACCCTTTTACCCTCTTAGGGGTGGAATTTCCAAATATCCTTTCTTAGCTGACCATCTCTTAACTATCAACTACCTACTTTTTTTTTTTTTTTTTGTCGTGGTGGAAAAGCTTTATAGCTACTTCCGGCCCTTGGGCAGGACGGAGGTTATGTGGGACTCCCACCCATGGGTGGTCTACCCGAACTAAAAACCACCACGGCATGTCCCTCTCGCTGGTTTTA
Source organism: Lasiommata megera (assembly GCA_928268935.1). Classification (NCBI taxonomy): domain Eukaryota; kingdom Metazoa; phylum Arthropoda; class Insecta; order Lepidoptera; family Nymphalidae; genus Lasiommata; species Lasiommata megera. The sequence continues at coordinate 16,237,520 of OV743313.1, read as the reverse complement.
CTGGACGCCCGGGGGACCCATTGTATACTTCCCGGTCGAAATCAACTACCTACTTGCTAAATTATAGCTTTATACGTACAATAGTTTTTGAGATCTCGTGATTAATAAGTATGTATGTAAATATGTACTCGTAAGTATATAAGTGACCTTTCGCTTTTATATTTATAGATTGCTATATAGGCGATTTAAACATGAATTAATGGAGACCCCGCTTATACTAAGATTACTAGTAGCAAAGTCTCCATACGCGTGGGTTTTCTCTTTTTTTAGTGGGTTGGTTGAGTTTTCATCGGGTTAGTGATTAGTGGGTTGGTTGGGTTTTTATCTGCTCATCACTCTTTGCAAAATGAAATTTTTCCCTATGAAGGGACGTTAATTGCTTAGGAGTTCTCCTTGTACCATACCATCAACTCCAATTAACTATATGCATTATGACGAGCATAATTATTGTTCACAAACTATATAAAATTAATCGAATCGCAACCCTTGAATTATTTGTTAATTAAAATTGAATTCTTCTTTTAGACCATAACAATATTAAAATGGAGCTCTGCAAAAGTAATTTTTTTTATTTTTTTTATCCACTACAAGTTAGCCCTTGACGGCAATCTCACCTGATGGTAAGTAAATCAACCAATTTATATAAAAAAAAATACCAAATCGTATATATGTATGCCTATATCCCTATATGTGTGCTTGTATATATTCTAAAAGTTCCCTAGATTTCGCCAGGATTCCATCATCCGATCCTGACCCAATGATAACTGGAGACTGGAAAGTATATCCTTTCAAACAAAAAGATTTATTATTCAGTTGTATAACTGTAATCGGGGCCATAGATAAATAATAATGCCCATGAACTAAGAACCTAATCCATTTCTGACGACGTTTAATTCATCACAATTTTTCTTCTTCTTTTAGTGCAATCTCCTACCGGAGGTTAACAATCACTAAACTAATGGATCTTGTCCACTACCGCCATAAAAAATGATCTTGAGCTCATATTAAACCACTGGCGAAGTACCGTCCGACCCCCCCGTTATCCCAAACGTCGCCTAAGCCGAGGTTTGGCCTCAAAGGAGGCGCCCTTAGGCAGTCGTTCCCTTGGTTTCTTCGAGCCCTAGGGCTCAAAATTTCTTCTGGAAGAGCTTCTTTCCGAAGCTCGCCAAACAGCACTGTTATGCTGTGGCAACCAATAGGTTTTGTACGGCTAAAAGACAGTCCGAAAAAAATAATACTGGCGAAGGTTCTTAATTCAGGATGTTCGTCTTCGGCCAGGTCTTCGTTTGCCCTTTATTTTGCCTTGCATTATGAGTTGGAGTAAGTCATATTTAGAGTTTCGCATTATGTGGCCTAGATATTCAAGTTTTCTCCTTTTTACACTTTTGAGTAACTTTACTGAGTTACTTTCCTATTCTTTGCAACACAGTGGTATTACGAACATTTCTCACGAACGCGAAACCGCACTCGTAAATTTTTAAATAAGATGCAACTATTCCAGCTTAATAATCTCGATACGTGTTTATGTGTAAATATCAGACAGTAACTCAGTAATGAGCAATCAAGAAATGAAACCTTACACTCCGCGGACGCGGATCCCTCAAACCTTTCCCGAATCAATACCTGTTACCCATTCAGAAAACCAGCCACTACACAAACGACACCAAAACTGTCCACGACACAACCAACACCAGTCCTTTCAAGTAAAGCGTGAAAAAACCGCGCCCGCCATATACGAAGTCTTCCGCCTTTTCAATGAGCACTCAAAAGTAACCCAAAGTTATTTGTTAATGACACTTAGCATAATTATGACAAATGTCACACCAGGAAACACACGTAAACAAATTCTCTCCCTCCGTGTCGTCGCCACGCTTCTAATGCCTTAACTGAGATTAACTGTCGTCGGTTAACACACTTGACACGTGTTTTAGCGAGTATAATGTACGATTGTGCGAAGATTTGAGTACAGACGCGCGAAGCTGTGGATTAAACGTAACCTTTATAGTTGTAAGGAAGCGTTGGAAGCCTTCGAAGTTGTTTGAAGCGGTGATAGCCCAGTGGTTAGTGCGTCAGCCTCCTAATCAGAGGTCAGCAGTTCTCATCTCAAATTTTTCGGAGTTATGTGCGTTTTTAAACAATTAAAATATCACTTGCTGCAACGGTGAAGGAAAACATCGTGAGGAAACCTGCACGCCTGAGTGTTGTTTATAATGTTCTTAAAGGCGTGTGAAGCTGCCAATCCGCACATGGCCAGCGTGGTGGACTGTGGCCAAACCCTTCTCATATTGAGAGGAGACCCGTGCTCTGTAGTGAGCCGGTAATGGGTTGATCATGATGATTGCAGTTGTAATGAATACTAGAAATACATATACGATGCTTAAAAGTAGGTTTGATTGGGAGGCTTTGGCCGTGGCTAGTTACCACTTAACAGATAAAGACGTGCCGTCAAGCGATTTACCGTTTCTGTAAGTTTTCGCGTAGAAATCTATCAGAGACATCACCATCGCGTGCCATCTTCCTTAATTTGAAGTTTGGAGGACAATAATCGAAAAGCCTTCCTATTAAGTGCTGCTTTGGGTTACTTATAAAAAACTCATTGTTTACTTTAGAGTTTTTGTGATTATTAAAAGTGACACTAATATCTTTATCATCATCCCCAGCCAATTAATTACCCACAGCTACCTCCATAGCGCAGCGTGTGCGCTGTTGCATTTTAAAGTTGGAGGTCCTGAGTTCGATTTCCGGCTCGAGTCTGGTCTGGTGCCTTCAGCCGTGGCTAGTTATTACCCTTTTTTTTCCCCGTGGTGGAAAAGCTTTATGGCAACCTCCGTCCGTTGGGCAAGACGGAGGTTATGTGGGACTCCCTCCCCTTATCGTTGAGGTATACCCGAACTAAAAACCACCACAGCATGTCCCACTCGCTGGATTTGCTGAACACCTGGGGTACCCATTGTATTCTTCCCAGACAAGGCTAGTTATTACCCTACCGACAAAGACCACTTAATAATGCGACAGCGCGCGCTGCGCCATGGAGGTCGTCACAGTTCCCTCAGGTGAGACTGCCGTCAGTAGCTGGTCAATATCTAAAATACTCTGCAGAAGAGGTAACAATCGAAAATAGTTAGTGGAAAAAGATAAAAAGCAAATGGCCTCGCTGATCTTAGTTCGGGAAACACTTTAGCTAAACATTTGCTAATGGAAATGGAAAGGAGCCAGTATCGGACACTCGGTTCAGGGGTTGTTTTTTACACGCAATCCACGTTTGTTGCCAAATAGCAAGTCGCATGTTAAGTTCCCCCGAAAGACTCGGACCCCGAAGTTTTAAGCCCCGCTCATTCATAGTTCAATTCCCGGCGCAATATGAACTTTTCGGAGTAATGTACTTTTTTAATTTGATTAATAATTATCACGACTAGTTATGATGACATTTTTGATGAGGGGGCGTGCGCTGTCTCATTATAAATTTGGAGGTCATGGGTTCGATTACTACTCGAGTCGGTTCTGGAAGGAGGTTTGGACCGTGGCTACTTATCGACATAGTCGTGTGGCCAAGTGAATTAGCGCTCCGGCGCGATGTCGCGTAGACACCAATTAGGAGTATGGGCTTACCATACCGTTTTTAAACAATTAAAATATCACTTGCTTCAACGGTGAAGGAAAACATCGTGAGGAAACCTGCACGCCTGAGAGTTCTTCATAATGTTCTCAAAGGCGTGTGAAGTCTGCCAATCCGCACATGGCCAGCGTGGCGGACTGTGGCCAAACCCTTCTCATATTGAGAGAAGACCCGTGCTCTGTAGTGAGCCGGTAATGGCTTGATCATGATGATGATGATACCTCTCTACAAAAAATAATGTCATGCCTGCATGATTGAGAGACAAACCAACTAATATACTTTGGCTATAACAATAGTAATTAAGATAATCCACTTGATAAAACACTTTGTAGGTGTCTGTTTTGAAATAAAAATGCATCGAATAGCTTATTCCATTTTGTAAAGCCCTTTACAAACCTATGAAATCCTAGTACATTGAAATGAAATTTTGAGCATCGATCATTTTAATGGACCCGGTTTTCCATTAGCACTGGATACCAATTAGCCGGCGACTCCTGATGCAAATAGACAGTGGACCATGTACTTAAGTTACATGAATAAATTTTCAAAGGTAAATTACATTCTTCGATGCTTTTACCCTAGATTTCAGTTATCACAAAGTGACCTTGAAGTATAACAATTCACATATAAACATGATGTCTATTTTTCAATGTTTATCTGCCAATAAAAAACCAATGTGCCCTTCCTGATTAGTTACCACGATTCAATAAAAATACGGTATTACTTATTTTAATTAAGAAAATAAGTGTTAAGGTGTATAGGATATTTTCACCACTAATTAAATAACCAGAAGTAAAAAACAATACTAATATACTCGTAGTAATTAAGGATACAATGTTATTAACAGACTAACAATCTATGGACGCTTCCATGTCCAATTTAAGTGAGAAATAAAAAAAAAAATAATGTTCATAATGTTCTCAAAAGGCGTGTGAAGTCTGCGAATCCGCCGACATGACCAGCGTGGTGGACTATGGCCAAACCCTTCTCATATTGAGAGGAGACCCGTGCTCTGTAGTGAACCGGTAATGGGTTGATCATGATGATGATGATGAAATAAATAAATAAAAAAGAATAACCGGATGCGGTCCTTTAAATGTTCTGGTAGAAAAGCATTTTCTACCAGCATATAAAGGACCGCATATATGTGTAACAATATTGCTCGAAAGTTCCAAACTAATAAGTTATAGTACCATTAAATAATAGCGGAGCAGATGGGGTATATGACTTGCCACTAGCAATGGTCTATTGGGAGGCTTTAGTCGTGACAGTCGCTGTCAAATACGTGCCGACCTGTTATTAAGCACTCCAATACTTTAGGGTTATGCATTTAATGGAACAGCCATACCCATAACAGATTAGTCCGCTGCCATCTTATACTTTATTTTGAACTAATAACAGGTAAGATTGCAGTTAAAGGCTAACTTGGAGTGGAATAAAAAATGGGTATGCCTGTAAATACAACCAGGTATTATTTATTATTTATATGTTTTATCCTCAGCATGTTAATATCCCAGACTTGGAAACTACACACTATATCAAATATTTTTTTAGTTTCGGGTTTTTTTATGGTAACCTGTATGACGACTTCCGTGGCGCAACGCGTGCGCTATTGCAGTATAAAGTTGGAGGTCCTGGGTTCGATTCCCGGCTCGCGTCTGGCCTGGTGGGAGGCTTCGGCCGTGGCTAGTTACCGCCCTATCGATAAAGACGTGTTGCCAAGCGATTTAGCGTATCGACACAATATCGTGTAGAAACCAATTAGGAGTATGGGTTTACCATTACACTAACTAGTTAGCTCGCTACCATCTTAGACCGCATCATCACTTACTCGTACCATCAGGCGAGATGCCGTCAAGGTTTAATTAGTGGTATAATATATAAATAACCTTTTACTTTCTTAAGCAAGAAAGTATCGTAATCTTTTAACTCCAGGATGCAAAGTTTCGCTGTGCCGATTTGGCCACGATCATTGCAGTGGTTTAGCACAGATAACCAACAGACATTCTAAAATATATTCTATACCACTTGGTGAGCTAGCTAGCTTAGCAGTTAGGTACGCTTTTTTTTTCGGACTGTCTATTAGCTGTACAAACCCCATTGAGTGCCACAGCGTAACCGGGCTGTTTGGCGAGCTTTGGCAAGAAGCTCTGCCAGAAGAAATTGTGAGCCCTAGGGCTCGAAGAAACTAAGGGAACGACTGCCTAAGGGCGCCTCCTTTAAGGCCGAACCTCGGCTTAGGCGACGTTTGGTATCCCAACCGGATACCAAACGTCGCCTAAGCCTGTCGACCCGGGGGGTCGGACGGTGAGTGGTCCGTACGTCTCCGAGGCCGTGGATGGAGCCCACGTCCGGATGACGTAAGATAGCGGGGACCTCGTCTTTGCCGGCGATGACGGTGTGTAGCGTATGATTGTGTGGTAGGTGGTACGAGTGTGTTGTCAGCAGTCATCTGATCGTCAGGGTCATGAAGGATATGTTTAGGTCTCCTCTTTCGGAGAGGAGTGCTTAGGTCGGGGGAGTAAAAAGAAGCCGCAACTACGAGAGGGTTGGGGTGTCGGATTGATGGTTAGGTACGCTGTACCTGTCCTCAAATAGTGAAACTATTCCTGCGATTAGCCAACAAAATGCCTGTAAATCAATTGGCGATAAAAAAATACTTGATCGTCAATTCGTTCGAAAGGTCGTTACATAAACCATCTCAAGAGCAGCCGATAGGAACTCTATCAGTTTCAGAGGTAATTCCCAAAGTTGCAAACTTAATCACAAAGTGTCGAATAACAGCTGCTAGGATGCTTGCGATTCGACACCGAAATGTCCGTGAAAACAATAAATACTAGCAATAAATCTGTCCTCCTTATATTTTGCTCCAATTTAATTTGGTGATAACCAAGACATATTACGGTTCATTAATTTTGCGTAGAACATTTTATAAAAATAAAAAAAAAAAACAACAAATTGACAACTACATTTTAAAATATACTTCTAATGGCGTATTGGTGTAATGAAGCGATAATAGCCTAGTGGTTAGGACGTCAGCCTCCTAATCAGAGGTCGGCGGTTCGAATCCGGGCACGCACCTCTCACTTTTCGGAGTTATGTGCGTTTTAAAAAAAAAAAATATCACTTGCTTCAACGGTGAAGGAAAACATCGTGAGGAAACCTGCACGCCTGAGAGTTCTCCATAATGTTCTCAAAGGCGTGTGGAGTCTGCCAATCCGCACATGGCCAGCGTGGTGGACTATGGCCAAACCCTTCTCATATTGAGAGGAAGCCCGTGCTCTGTAGTGAGCCGGTAATGGGTTGAGCATGATGATGATGATGACTTCTAATGGAGCTTTTAATGGAGTTCTTTGCTAACGTAGACTATGTTATTGCCTACACGTAATACTAGGAAATATGGTAGCTGGACACTGGTAACTTGGATCTTGTTCCTGGTCAAGAACACGTTCTAAAACAGCCAATCTTGCCGAGAGCGTTTTGATTGGGAATTTGTGTATATCAAAACTAGAAACCATTGCTTTCATATAAATATTCAAAATGCTCACTTATATCATAAAATATGAAATATTGTGCAGATATCAAAATCGGATTATTTTTTGAAATTTTTATCTTACGTTCTAAATTTTTTAGCCCTTGACGGCAATCTCATCTGATGTTAAGTGATGATGCAGTCTAAGATGGTAGAGGGCTAACCTGTTAGGGGTATGGTAAACCCACACTTCTAACTGGTTTCTATGCGACTTCGCGCCGGAACGCTTAATCGCTTTGCGACACGTTCTTGTCGGTAGGATTCTACCCACGGCCAAAACCTCCTACCAGACCAGACTTGAGCCGGGAATCGAACCCAGAACCTCCAATTTTATAATAAGACAGCGCGCCCGCTGCGCTACGGAGGCCGTCAAACTGAAGCAACAGCGTTTTATTAAAATAATAGTGCATAGTACAGGAGTTATGAAGGAACACAAGATTAACCATACAAACATACTTTTAAATATAGACGCTACGATCCTTACTATAGTCGGATATAAATTTAATAGACATGACAATAAAGATTCAATTACCATAAAAATCACGTGAGATAAGGATGAAATAGAAGCGAAGTTACGTAAAGGCCGTGGGGAGAAAATAACTGACGTAATCACAGGAGATCAGGCCCTTTCATCCGGGATTATAATTATATTTTACCCGGTTTTATTAAGGGTACTATTTCGTCATTAGCAATAGTGCCTATTAATTTATATTAAACGAGGGTACTATTAAAATCTTCTTTATCTATTGTTGATCCTTGTTTTAAAACGAAGCTAATATTTTTTGCCCGTTTTATAATATTTAGTTCGATGACATATAATTGGTGCATGTGGCTACAATCTTCTAATTATTATTATTGAATTATTATATATATATAAGTATCATGTTTTCAAGGTAAACGTATGGATATGAGTATATTTTAAATATAGTTATACGTATTATAATTCTTCATATACCCGATACCAGCTACGGTATGAGGTTATAAAAATCGTTAGCAAGGTATTATTAGAATCTTAACATCATTATAAGTGCAACTGGATACAATATTTTATAAAATATACGTAATGGCGGCTGTAGTGCGCCATTTGAATAATGCGAAAATTTGTGCAGTTGTTTTAGAGTTTTATAAAAGTTTTATCATAAAAGTAAAGCTTGTAGAAAAGTCCTACTTTAATGTAAATGATTATATAAATGATACAAGCATGGATATGAAATATTGGTCTAATAAGATAGCTTTTAAATATTTTTATGTGATATATGAGATGGTGATAACAAAAGAAAATTTACCTGGCTAAGTTTATTGCGAACTTCTTCTTATATAAGGGCGCGTTTGGAACCCTCATTGCTTTAGTTTTAAGTTAACGAATGTAGTTATCACCACAAATCACTACTATGTAAATTATTGACGCGTCAAAAGTGCCATTGAAAGGACTATTTGAGTAAAGATGATTTGATTGCTTTTTGTATTATTGGTATTCTTATTTATTAGGTAGATTTTGCATATCGTGGAGAGGTAAGCTTTTAACGCTATTTTAAATTAGCTCATTACAAACATCGCGTTTTTTTTAATTCTCCCCCTTTGGAAGTGACGCAGGCAAGACTGCGCCGCTTCCGACGGGGTATGTGGGACTCCCCGGCGGCCAGACTGGCGACCAGAATACCCACTAAAACCCAGCGATGCTCCTTCGCGTCGGCTGGTGGCTGGGTCATGGTACCCGCGCACTCGACCGCAACCCGAATATCCCCTTTATGACTTGATTTTGACAGAGATGGCAGCACTGAAATGTCGAGATCGTGTTCAGATGTCATAACAGTAGCAGTGCATTTTTAAATTTATTAGCAATTGTAGCGTATTTCCGAAATGGCGCAGCGGTACGCGAGATCACATCGTTGGCGATTAAAGATTAATCACTATTCGAGATTTAGCTATACGCGGAAAGCTACATTCTACATGACAAAGTTTACGATCTATTATTTATACCCAAATAATATTCTTAATATAATACAACTAAAATAATACTAAAGTAAATAATGAACATCTATGAGTTTTTTCGTTAGTTAATAAATCAATTTCTTAGCAAATATCCAACGAATCGCTTACACTAAACAACTAAACCAAAAACTAAAACAAGGTCTTTATTAAAAAATAAAACAACTGCCGCGTGATCGAGGATTATGTAAGAATTTTGTTTTGTTTTGTTTCGGAAATTAGAATGATAAAGCTCAGATTACACTCTTAATTTTAGAAGGTATGTTAAAAAACGTTTTAACTAGGTTTTAACATTATTAAACCTAAACATGGGGAGAAATATAACCACGAGATTAATAATTTTTCTCCATAATTCCTATTCGTACAATTCTGTTTTCCATTTGCATGACGCAATCATTGCTTAGAGATTTTTTTAATGTGTTTTCCTCTGTTCGAATGCGGAATTTCGGATAATTTAAAAGGTAATAAATTAAGGAGAACAATACATGGATAAATCGTTGTCACGTAAGAATGTCGCATTTAGGAACGGGAGATTCTCTAGTGATGTCGTTTCTTTCGAGAATTTATCGATATTAGTTAAATTGTATAACAGTCGTGTCAAGGTTATTTATGTCAGGCTTTATTTTTAAATTATAACACTTCAAACTCTTAAAATGCAAACATATAATCAAGTATAGCAAATTTTCAAAATGTACATATGTTATGTGTTATTAAGGACTATTTTTACTCATATACTATACCTAAGTACGTGTAGGAATAATTCACGCAGAAGTAAAAAAGATGTAGTCAATCTGTAGCAACACCACGATTAATGGAGAGGTATTGTGAATATCAGCAAAAACTAGGTAACAACACTGATGGTATTATTGTGGTGTATTATTTCACAGCTTTTAGATTTATATTGTTTTTTGACTATTGCTATATATAATGTAAATGTATTGTTTGTGTTGTGAAATTAAACTTAAATGTTAATTTAGTGGGTAATACACAGAAATAACCTATCGATAAATCGAGGTGGACGTTTCTCATTACTACGCTTTGCAGATGGTTTTATATTTTGAATAAAAACATTAATATTAGCTTGTCAGAATTAAAGGATCTTTAGGTTTTAGGATTATTAATGCTTTTACATATATGATGACAATTATCATTAAAGAAAAAAGAGAATAGAATACAAGTAGTATAACTACAAACACGCATAAGAATAACAACATATTAATGAATAAACCAAGGCGTGATATCCTAGTAATTAGGGCGTCCGCCTCCTATTCAGAGGTCGGAGGTTCGAATACGGGCACGCACCACTAACTTCTCGGCGTTGTGTGCGTTTTTAAGCAATTACAATATCACTCGCTTCAACCTGCATGCCTGAGAGTTCTCCAAAATGTTCTCAAAGGCGTGTGAAGTTTACCAATCCGCACATGGCCAGCGTGGTGGGCTATGGCCAAACCCTTCTCATATTGAGAGGAGACTCGTGCAAATTCAAATAATCTTTATTCAAATTGACGCGTCAATAATTTACATAGTAGTGATTTGATGGTGATAACTACATTCGTAAACCTAAAACTAAAACTATGAAGGTTCCAAACGCGCCCTGGTCTAAGAAGAAGCCCATAACAAAATTAGCCGGTTTTTCTTGTTATCACCATCTCACATAATCAATAATAAATTATAGTACCTATGGAGATAGAGAAATTCACACCCAAGCTTTTTTATCGTTTATAATATATAATCCTTAATTTCGTAATATGATTTTTCTATAAGCTTTCGTGCTCTGTAGTGAGCCGGCAATGCGTTGATTATGATGATGATGAATTAATATACCATAATACACACATAACACAATTTTGAATGAATTAATGAACAAACACACTTTTATTGCACACCACAAAAAAGAAAAGGAAAGGAAAAAGACGGAAAATAATTATATTGGTAACATAAAAATAAATAAGCTTAGGTCAACGATTGGACTCCATCGATTAGTCGAGTAGCCGGTGAAGGCGCATCACTACGGTCCGTGGATGGTTGGGGATTGTAGATGGAAGCAATAACAGTGGCACGCCGCAGTAACGGTGTTATTGCGTTGTATTATTTATGCGTTCAGAGCTTTAGCCAAGGTGACAATTGCTTGGGTCATCAGCTTTGGAATTTTGGAGTTATTCAGCGCGTATTGCGCCAGCGTGTTTATACGATATTGTAAACGTGATGTTCGCGTTTTATTCGAGATTTTCACATTTTATTCAGCAAATTACGAAACACACGTTGATTACCATTGTCAATGTGAAAACACGTAGGCTGTGATTTTGAAATAATCTTTTATATTTTATATTATTTTATCATTTGTTTGAAATTTGTATTAATATTTCAGTAAATTTTAAGAAAATGACTGCTAGAATAACCCATTTCCAAATACATATATTGGGAAGCATTCCCAATATATGCGATTTACTTTGGGTGGTAAGCAGTTGAAACATGCGTCGACTTAAGAACATCGTTTACTTTATATTTATATATGTCGAATGAAGGGCGTCCGAGTTGATTTAGTAAGAGTGACGTCACCACCTTGTTTACTTTCGCTCATAGTAATTAAAACCACAACTTGAGGGTTTACACTTTTATTGCGACAATAACCAAGATGTCCGACCGGTCCGACGTCTCGAGCGAGAATGCCACGCAAGGCATCGACCGCCCGTATTTATAGCAAAGCATGCTTGTACAAAATTGATTGCTACTGTCTAAATTGTGTTAGCAAAATCGTCAAGAGTTCAAATGTGGGTAATTATTGAATTCTTGAGGTTCTTGGCGCCGCTGAATGAAGTTAATAACTCCTTCGTGCCGACATATATTTTTTTCGAAAACAGAAAGCACTACGAACTCGTGTTCGCTAGTAAGTTTTGTCTGGTGGGAGGCTTCGGCCGTGGCTAGTTACCACACTACTAACAAAGACGTGTCGCCAAGCGATTTAGCGTTCCGACACGATGTCGCGTAGAAACCAACTAGGAGCGTGGGTTTACCATACTTCTAACAGGTTAGCCCGCTACCATCCTAGACAGTATCATCACTTACCACCAGGTGAGAGAGCCGTCAAGGGCTGACTTGTAGTGTATAAAAAAAAAGTTTAAAAAAAATATTGTAAACTAGTGGAGCGACTAGATACTCCTAAGCCACCAATAGAATTAATATCGTAAAAGTTGAACATCAATTTATGTAAACTTTCCACTTTGCATCTCTAGCAGTTTCTAAGCTACGCGCATAAAACTAAAAGCAATTTCATAAGACCATAATCAGAAAGTTATCGCTCTTCGTACGAAACTTGTGTGCGGTGAAAATAAATGCCAAGTTTCGTATGAAATTAAATTCGGTCAAAATATATGAAAGTCCTATTATTGTGGATCTCACTAGAATGCTTTGTTTATCAGGGTGAGGCCTAAATACACTGTTTTCTTAGTGTCATCTCGACGCTAGGTCTATTTCGATTCTGTGAGTATTTTATGTTTGCATTCAATTTTCTCTGTTATCTAGACAAATTATTTGTTTTGTTTTGAGTGGTAGGAGATGTTTTCTTTAAATATTACGGATTTACGCTAAATTGTTGGAGGAATGGAAGTTATATTCCATTCCTCCAACAATTTAGCGCGCTACCGTCTCGGCCTAAATCATCGTCTACCATCAAGTAGTGAAAAAAATAAAAGCATGAATATTTTTCCTGCTTTAGTCCATAAACATCGTCTATCATCAGGTAGTGAAAAAAATAAAAGCATCAATACTTTTTCTGCATTAGTCCATAAACTATCACTTTCAGTTCTCTGGTGGGAGGCTTCGGCCGTGATTAGTTACCACCCTACCGATAAAGACGTGTCGCCAAGCGATTTAGCGTTCCGGCACGATGTCGCGTAGAAACTGATTACGAGTATAGTTTTACCATACCCGAATACGAATCCCCTTTTCCCAAGTTCAGTTTTATCCTCCAGGCCAATACAAATTTTTAGTGAGAGTTGCCCCAGCCTTTTTAGAAGCCAAAACTTCTAAAAAGTTCAACGCCATTAAATTTTGTAGCAAAATTTAAATGAAACGCAACAAATCGATAATGATTACAGCTGGTGGGTAGATAAACAATAATCAAAAGATTATTATCCAAGTTAAAGCCAAGCCAAGGAATAACTCAAGAGGTTGCGATCAGGTGTTCCAAACTGCCCTGATTTACTTCGCTACTCGCTAACTCGATTATTTGTTTTTCAAATCCCGTCACGAGAAATACACTTTTTGTTTTGCTTTTTATTCAATAACAAATAAGCATATCTTATGTAACGTTAAACGTAACTTATGCAAAGAAAAAAATGAAAAATATGACTGCTAACAAAATTTTGTTGGCCACTATCAAGTAAAATGTTTGCACAGGCGAATACAGCACTAAGTTACTAGCAATAAAGCCAGCTTTATCTCTTATTTTACCACTTGTCATAGTGAAATTAAGAGAGTTATTATTTGTGTCACTGGGACATCATGTGAGCCTTACCACGATAGTTTATCAAAGTTACAAAGTGATATTCCAAAATAATCATTCTAACTGAGCATATTTCATTTTCATTCATATCATTTTTAGTTTATCGCTAACTTGTTTAGTTTATAAGGACTATTATCTTACTAAAATACTATAACAAAATCTTCTTATAATATAAAATACTATAACAAGTGAAATTCATGTTAAACTTTTTTAAAACTCGTAATAATACCAAGCATAGAATAATTCGTCCAACCGTGTGAAAGTCACGGCTGCCTGTGGAAATATTTAGTTTTAATTAACGCACCTCACGTTTTGTGTAAAAATTCATGACTAAAGTGCTGTATTACAGCTTTATAAATTGTTTTGTCACTTAAGTGACCGTTTAATATACCACCTGAACACCTGAACTCCTATGCGATTATAAAACTAATTAAGTCTTTTACTTTTCCATAACGAAGGCTTTAAAATGCTTTTATAGTCAATTTTAATATTTGCTTTGTAGTGGAGTGTGAAATCTGTTTTTAAAAATTATGCAATCAACAGAGTAGAGTTGACGACCGTGGCGCAGCGCTGTCGCATTATAAAGTTGGAGGTCCTGGGTTCGATTCCCGGCTCGAGTCTGGTCATGCGCGAGGCTTTGGCCGTGGCTAGTTACCACCCTACCGATAAAGACATGTCGCCAAGCGATTTAGTAGTACGAAGTCGCGTAGAAACCGATTAGGAGTGTGGGTTTACCATACCCCTAACGAGTTAGCTAATATATTAGCCCGCTATCATCTTAGACTGCATCATCACTTACCATCAGGTGAAATTGCCGTCAAATGTGCTAACTTGTAGTGGATTAAAAAAAAAACTCTGTTAATTGAATTAAGACAATAATAAATGGAATAACGAGTTCTTACAAATAAGTTTTTTTTTTTTTTTTGTTTTTATTTATCATAAAATACAATGAATACGAAATATAAAATACACACACTGAATAAACCGCAGAGGTTTGTCCTCGGTGCCAATCTGCAACCTACGATTAGGTACCTCTACTAGACGGATCTGGCTGGAGTGATAAGTAAGCACATCAATAATGAAAAATGTGATATATATGAACGATTCATAGAAGAAACCTGTAATAGGTTTATATGAATAAACCTATTTTGATTTGATTTTGATTCAATATAAATAAATCGTAGACCGAAAAGGAGGAGACAGGAGACCGAAAAGCTGCCAGCTACCTCGGACAACGAATTAGTCTTGCTATTTAAATGGGGAACCCTGCCAGTATTTCGGAACCTTGCCTATAGGGACTCTTTTTAATAAGATATTTTAGTTATGATTATATTTTTTTTTAATTTTTAGTTTTAGTTTCAATCTAAGGTTTATTTTAAGTTTCAGTTGTTATAAATGAATAAATAAATAAATCAAGACGTTAAATACTATAGTTTTTGCTTTAGTCAGTTAATTTTGATTCGCTAATAAATATCTATATTTAGTTTTAAATGAACTTGATCTCTCAGGCTTCGTATCAAAGGCGGGACGAGCACATTCCAGCAACGCGTGGCTGGAAATTTGTAGCTTCACCGGAATGCTGCAGTTGTGTTGTGGAACGGCCATCCATGTGCCAAGAAAATAGCCAAAGATTAAAGGAGTCTTGGTATGTTTACTATTTAAGTTCCTTATAGAAATACTCGGGATTTCTCCTTCCTCGATCAACCCATTGCCGGCTCACTACAGAGCACGGGTCTCCTCTCAATATGAGAAGGGTTTGGCCATAGTCCACCATGCTGGCCGTGTGCGGATTGGCTTCACTTCACACGCCTTTGAGAACATTATGGATAACTCAGGCGTGCAGGTTTCCTCACGATGTTTTCCTTCACCGTTGAAGCAAGTGATATTTTAATTTTATTTTATTTTTTTTTTTCATTTCATTTTGTTAAGGATAACAATCAAATTAAGGTTTCGCCTCGAGCTCATATTTAGTTTTGCCTAATTTACGTGTAGACTAATACGCGATAAATGAGTTAATGAATAGATACACTTTTATTGCACACCCCAGATAATAATACGAAATGCAAATACAATGGAGTGGTTACATAGTATTTGGCGGCCTTGAATCTGAATTTTGAGATCAGATACAAGGCATCTAGTTACTTATTTCCGGAAAGGAGATGCAGCTAAAAAATTTAGCCTTCCAGTACGATGTCACGTAATAACCGAAATGGGTACAGGGCTTAATATAAATGCCATACAGGTTAACCCGTCACCAGTATAAAGTTAGTTAGAGCTGTTGGGAAAATATATACAATGCAGAGTTAACTGAAATAAATCAACTATGAGAAGCTTTATACGTTGCTATAATAGAATAATACGGTGTTCAGATGTATAACCAACCGACTGAACTGAACATAGTTTTTAAAAGAATTTGTTTGAAACTAAACGTAATGTTTTTTTTTTAATCTACTACAAGTTAGCCCTTGACGGCAATCTTACGCGATGGTAAATGATGATGCAGTCTAAGATGGTAGTGGGCTAACATATTAGGGGTATGGTAAACCCATACTCCTAATTGGCTTCTACGCGACATCCTGCCGCTAAATCGCTTGGCGACACGTCTTTGTCGGTAGGGTGGTAACTAGCCACGGCCGAAGCCTCCCACCAGACAAATTAAATTTGTATTGATTTAATGGCATTGGAAAAAGTGATTAGAGCATTCACCCGCTACTTTGCGCCAGTATGGTTTGGCGGGATTTAACAACTATTATGGCTTACAATGAGAACTGTAAGATTGAATTATTTTGGGAGGCATGAGAGTGGATACCGGTCACTGCTGGTTACTGGTAACTTCTTATTTGTAATGCACAACTTTTGCCCGACCCGGGGTTCAAATCCAGGACCTCGTGGTCATGTTAAACATGAGACTAATGAGTATCCATGACGAGCTTTATGCTATAAATATGAAGATTTAATGAAGCTTGTACGGATAAGAGGTATCCGTACTGACTATTCATCATCATCATCATCATATCAACTCCACGGTTTTTGGGCCACTTGAATCCATCTGGACTGGCTATTATCTTAAAAAAAAAAATACAATCCACCCAATTCAATAACAAACACACTTTTAAATCTATCTATATATATATAAGCGAAAGGTCACTTACTTACTTACATACTTACTGATTAAACGCGAGATCTCTAAAACTATTGTACGTATAAAGCTATAATTTAGCTAGTAGGTAGTTGATAGTTAAGAGATGTCAGCTAAGAAAGAATATTTAGAAATTCCATCCCTAAGGGGGTAAAATAGG
Source organism: Lasiommata megera (assembly GCA_928268935.1). Lineage (NCBI taxonomy): Eukaryota > Metazoa > Arthropoda > Insecta > Lepidoptera > Nymphalidae > Lasiommata > Lasiommata megera. The sequence continues at coordinate 16,220,580 of OV743313.1, read as the reverse complement.
GGTTGGAAGTTTGTATGAAATTTCTTTGTTTTTAGAGTTACTGACACAAAATTTTGCATTAAGATTAATAAAAATAAATAAAAAACATGTACATAATTTTTTTTTAAATATTACTTTCTGAAGCAGGGCATTGGCCGCACGGGTAACACCAATCTCAATGGAAATCAGAAATTCTACGCAGACGAAGTCGCGGGCAACAGCTAGTAAAACATATTTCAATGTTGTTTGTATTTCAACTGATAAAATAGTTAGCTTAATATTATAAAACTTACACAAACAAAATTAATTTTATAAAATTGTAGTTCAAGCTTGTGAAACTAGTTAATTCAAAAATATTTTTTTATTCATAAAGGAAACAGTTTCCACCGAATTAGTTTCGTTTTAATTAAGGAAAATCCCCCCACCCCTCTCTTTGTATAAATAAATCAACTATTTTCAAGCCTGGTGACATTTTTGTTATTTCAAAAGTATTTAATGCTTTGGTTTGATCCTTTTCCATTATAATTTTCAAATATCACGAGGAGATATGCCATTTTATAATATTGTCAATCATCATCATCATCACCATCTAATGATCACCTTGGATCACTTAATCAAAATCAACTATTTAAAAAAAAATGTCCGGAGTATGTTGGCAATGTTGAATATTCCTATAATTGATAAATTGAAATAGCACCAGCGCTAACTTATTTCGATGGATAGAATTGTAATTTGCAAGTTATCGCTGGCATTCCTTCATCATGATCAATCCATTACCGGCTCACAACAGAGCACGGGTCTCCTCTCAATATGAGACGGGTTTGGCCATAGTCCCCCACGCTGGCCATGTGCAGATTGGCAGACTTCACACGCCTTTGAGAACATTATGGAGGACTCTCAGGCGTGCAGGTTTTCTCACGATGTTTTCCTTCACCGTTGAAGGAAATGATATTTTAAATTTTTAATAACGCACATAACTCCGAAAAGTTACAGCTGCGTGCACGGATTCGAATCGCCGACCTCTGATTAGGAGGCTGACGCCCTAACCACTAGGCTATCACCGCTTCCCACTAGGCTATCACCGCTTTAGCATAACTTTAATAAATAATTCAACATTTGTCACAGTTTTCAAAACTAATTTTCCCTTTACGACAAATTAGTTTCAGTCTCTTGAAATAATTACGTTATTCCAGACCGTTCCATGGCGCAAAGAAAACAAAATCCCGGTGAACAAGCACGTTTAGTTGCCATCAATTGTTTATATTAAGCGAGGCACCGCTCAATTCGCTCGGGAGGGCAAAAGTCACGGCCGCTTGGGCAAATGTTTAATTTCAATTAATGCAAAACCTGGTATAGTATAGTGCTTTATAAGTTGTTTTATTGGGTGACTAGAGCTCGAAGCCAAATTATTATACGAGTATAAGCATGTACTTACTATATTTATACATAGGTTTCATTATAATTTGAAGCGGTGGTAGCCTAGTGGTTAGGGCGTCAGCCTCCTAATCAGAGGTCGGCGGTTCGAATCTTGGCACGCACCTCTAATTTTTCGGAGTTATGTGCGTTTTTAAACAATTAAAATATCACTTACTTCAACGGTGAAGGAAAACATCGTGGGGAAACCTGCACGCCTGAGAGTTCTCCATAATGTTCTCAAAAGCGTGTGAAATCTGCCAATCCGCACATGGCCAGCGCGGTGGACTATGGCCAAACCCTTCTCATATTGAGAGGAGACCCGTGCTCTGTAGTGAGCCGGTAATGGGTTGATCATGATGATGATGATGATGATCGCATAAAACAAATAAAGAATACCCTGATTCACTTATAAGATACAGTAATACTTTATCGTCCGCATAAAAGTTCAACCATAAAGCGCCAGACGTTAACGCGGGGCGTGATTTGACATGAGACAAAAAATGAGCTCAAATTCCCTTTCGCCTTGAACCCGTGGAGCATCTAATTCAACAGATTCCGATGCAGTGACAAATGTTACGTTTTTCGCTCTACGAAATGGATGAGCAAAACGGTTTGGTCATGGAAACAGCGTGTTCCTGACATCGACCTAGATGAACTTCAAATTTATTGGAATTTAACTTTTCTGATCAATCTTAATCCAACGCCATCTATTGAAAAGACCCCGAAGAATCCATTTTCATATAAAATAACCAATTTCGATTTGTCGACTGTTTCTTTTGGTTCTGATGTTCGTATTGAGAAGTTGGACGGAACGAAACAAAACACCAATCCGTCGAGTGTTTTTTTAATTTCGCCAGATGAATGCAGATTTCTATGTTAAATATATAGCAGATGGAAACTTGTATTTCGTATTTATTTTCTTAACAATCAGACAAAAAAGGTCATGGCATATTCTAGAAATGAACAGGAACAAAATATAGTTATTGTACTGTTGTAGGTAATGTAAAGATAACATTATGTCCAAAGGACTGATGGATTGTGAGATCTCAAGATACTTACTTGATTCGCAGTGGTAAGCTTTCCACTAGAATAGTATATCAGACAAGTGATTTGAACCGCTGAATTCAAGTACTAGAAGATTTTGGAAAGTAAAAATCCCAAGTAGAAGGATATGTTCAGCTGTGTCATATTCAATTCATGAAGGTTCTACTGCAGAGCTTAGGTCTCCCCACCCATTTGTTTTTTCCAGACTGCCCCAATATGCCAGTGGATTAACCACCCACCGAACAATTTATTTTTTATACATAGCGAGCAAACGAGCAGGCGGGTCACCTGATGGTAAGTGATTACCGCCGACCATGAACATTTGCAGCACCAGAGGAACCGCCAATGCGTTGCTGGCCAAAAACTTTTAATAACATGTGGGTAATTCAGATATTAATAGCGCCCATGAGTACACATACATACGTTATTTCAGACTTAGTAAGCCATGCTCGGCTCGCTAGCTCCCTGGCCCAGGGTAAGTAAAAACCGTTCTAAGCGGAAATTCAAATTGAATGACAATAAGATTGACGGGCAGCTAGATAGCGGACCCGTTTCATTTCGCGAGGTTTTATGTATGGCTTAAGAACGTATTGCGTCCTCATGCGATACGCGTTGGATAAGGCTTCTTGCTATAATGGCCTTATTTTTTGTGACTTGAATGATAATAGTCGAAATTTTTTATAGCTCCTTTATAAAACAGCTAGGACACACACACATGTACTAGATATAACTGTATATCTACATGAGAGTTACCTAGAAAATCTAGTAGAAGTAGTGTCCAGTTTTTTCTGTTCATGCCAGGAATATGTTCAGTGAAAAAAAAAAAAAAAAAATTAATAAAAGATATGTTTTCACTTTCATTGCTTTTTCGAATGTTAAGCTTGAGCACATTGACTTTATCGCTAAACAATAAACAGCAAGTATAATTTGCTATATTCCGCTGACAACCGACTTGACTTCACAAGCGCGAAAAGTAAAGTCTTTACTTTTCGCGCTTGTGAAGTCAACATCTCCTGAGGATGATCCGGTGTCGGGTCGAAACGTGCGTTCTAGTGGAGGATTTTGTGTGGTGTTTTACTATACTAATCTCCCGGTTGTCGGCGGAATATAGCAAATTATACTTGCTGTTTATTGTTTATCATGGACTTCCGCAAGGTAACGCCTGCTTCTATTCATTATTTGACTTTATCGTTATCGCACCAGCATGAATAGACAACAAATTTTTATTTTTACAGACACTTTTTGATGACGGTCGAGCTTTAAAGCTGTGATAGCCTAGTGGTTAGGAAGTTCACCTATTCTGTCAAAGGTCGGAGGATTGAACCCGGGCATTCACCTCTAACTTTTCAGAGTTTTTATAAAAATCATGCGAGTTAAAATATCGTGAAGAGTTATTGCTTTTTCAGAAATTTATATTTTTATTTGCTAATGTAATAGGTATCAGTTAGATTGAGCAGAAGTGGGATCCGTTTAATCAAGCATATCCTTATTTGGGAGGTAAATAAAAAGCCTAATCAGTTGTTAAGAATGTCATTCTGTATACTTTACCTGAAAACATGTTTTGTGAGCGTACAAAAAACCAAATAATCAAGTTGGCAAGTTATCGAGTAAATCAAGGCAGTTAGGAACACCTGATCGCGGCTGCCTAAATTATTGCTTTTGACTTTTTGTACGTGAACTTTTACAATAACCTCGATCGCAACTCTTGTTTACCTTGTAGCTAATGTAAAAGTTGTCCCAACGCTAAACGTTTTGAGCTCAATTAAATCTGATGCAGTTAAGGATAAATCACTGTAACGGCATTAACCGTTAAAAATATGCATACTGATTACACTCACTAATCACCTAAACAATGCAAAAAGATTTATTGCTCGTTAGCTATTATCGGCTCATCCACTGCTAGGATCTAGATGATATTTGATACAGAGGCCGTATCCTTCTCTAGGATTAACCGTCTCTGTGATACTTTTAATCACGCATAAAATCTTGGAATTTTAATATTGAAAAATATTGTGTCAACTGCGTAGCTTACATCTTGCAGACAGCAATTAAAGCATTTATTACTAGTTAATAAAAGAAGATAGCCTCCGTGGCACATCGCGTGCGCTGTCGCTTTACAAAGTTAGAGGTACCTGGATTCCCGGTTCAAGTCTGGTGTAGTGGGAGGCTTCAGCTGTGCCTAGTTACCCTACTGATAGAGGCGTGTCGCCAACCGAATACCGTATCAGCACAATGTCACGTAGAAACTAATTAGGAGTATGGGTTTACCATACCCCAAACAGATTAGTCCGCTACCATTTTAGACTGCATTCTCATTTACGATCTTGATTTATCAGGGTTGCCGTCAAGGGCTAACTAGTAGTGTACAAAATAAATATAACCAATTCCATGGGATATTTGGGAAGTAATTAGATTAACCGGCAAGTTCGTTAACATATTGTTCTACTGCATATGACGAGGTCCTGGTATAGTTAGATACGGTTGTTGGTTGGAAGAGATCACTTTTTGGCGTACCACTTTCACTCGCTTTGTAATTGTTATTATTATTTTTGGTCTACAATAAAAGTGTATATATTAATTCATTCATTAAAGTACGATTAAATGCGTTAAGTCACACAAAATCATATCGGAGCAGCTTAATAGGTCTATGTTCTAGAACTTTCTATATTAAGAGGAGAAAACTGTGCCTATCAGAGGAACATTAATGGTCTAGTGATTTATTTGTTATTATTTATTTATTTATTTATTTGAACAGCCAACCAAATTACATGTCAAATGGTCTTAAACTTAAAAGTGGGGCCACATGTAATTTCACTTATACTCGTACGTAGCCACATGCATAAATATTCAAAAGGTCGTAATTAAACATATTACAAAATATTATATGCTCATATAATAACTAAACTAAATCAAATTTATAAACATACACAAAAAACTATAATAAAGCTGCGAGATTTAAAAAGTTATTAGAATGTTAGTTATTTAGGATGATGATAATGTTGGGGAAAGTTGAGTATAGTGGCCAGAAAATCTGGTCAGTCGATTAAAAGACACTACACAAGTGAATAATTATCTACTCAATACTGGTCCACTTAAATGGGTCTTATCAGCATCGGAGAGGTTTTGGCAGGAGACTGTAGTCCACCGCAGTAGACTTTGAACGCTTTCGAGTGCATTACGGACAACTCTAAGCAATGCAAATTTCCACACGATGTATTTCTTCACAGTTGAAGCGAAGCTACATTGAATTTAAAATTGTTTGAATTATAGCGTACATACTTTCGGAAAGCTACAGGCGAAAAGGAGAGGCTGCAGCTTTCTTTTTCTCCCGTAACATATCCACTTAGAACTCGATCGTTTTTAAAGGCAGGTCGGCGTCTCAAGTTACTCTTTCCTGTTAGGTACTAGAGTTCACGTTTAACGTTTGATTTGAATAAAGAACTCGCGAGCTTGAGTTGGAAACATAAATTAGGTGAGAAAAAGCGGTGGCTGCAACAGAACTTGCCAGCGATTTGGCATCAAACGCGCAATGCGTGTAAAAACAAGTGATTCGAGTGTTCAGCTCTGGCTTCCTTCCATTTCCATTTCCATTAGCAAATATTTAGCCAAAGTGTTTCCAGAACTTGCAACCATTAAGCGTCTCCTTTTTGTCTCTGCATCTAAGTTAACTTTTTCATTTATATTCCTCCCCCTTGCCCATTTTATTTAACCTCGGATAGTTATTAACTGTTCCAAATTAAACTTGGTATGAAAGTAATTTGTCGCACTCGACAAATTACTTTCATACCAAGTTTAATTTGTTAGTTATCACCATCAATTCATGAACGATTCAGAGATGCCTGTAATAGGTTTATGTGAATAAAGCTCTTTTAATTTGATTTGATTAGATAGATAGATACTCTTTATTGCACAGGAAAAAGAAATAAACAACAGCGCTGCACACTTCCTACACATAGGTATGCAAAAGTGGTCTTGTTGCTTATGCAATCTCTTCCCTTTTAGAAAAGTAGTCATTGAAAATAAAGGGAAGCGGTGCGGTTATAAACCTAATATATACTGAATATTATAAATATTACCAACTAATATATAGTTATTTTTGAAGTGAAAACTTCTTTAGCGGCGTTAAGCACTTTTTCTGTAATGGGTATAAAATCTTAAACTCGCGTCAGGACACGTGACCTGATCGAAAAAGCGTAAGACGGATGGAGAGTAGACAGCTATCCCCTCTCTACGGCGCGGCGAAAATGTATGCCTGGGCCTACTGTTTCGTTTAGGCAGCGCAGGGCGCTTGCGCGAATGTTCGTGTATGTTACAGCGTGCCACGCGCATCCATGGATGGTGACAGCTGATGGCTCGACCGTCTGTGTAGTGATCACATTGTTGTGTATTCGTAAAATTCGTGAATGTAAAGTGCTTAAAATATGGAAATTGATATAGATAAACTTTTTAATGTAAAATAATTGTAATAGTTTTAAAGTGTTAAATTTTTAATGTAATATAAATTGTCATGTTTGTGTACGATAGCGCAATAAATGAATATTGTATTCTACCACATAAATGATAGTACTTTTATACTGATAAAGCAATTGGTGCAAAATTATTCCCTAACCATTCCAAAATATCAAACATGCTCAACGTTAATAATCAAGTTTTCACTTCTGCCGGCACTCCCGGAGTGCAACCCGTCTTTTTTTTTATTTCTTTTATACTCTACAAGTTGGCCCTTGACAACTAGCCACGGCCGAAGTCTCCCACCAGACCAGACTCGAGCCGGAAATCGAACCCAGGACCTCCGACTTTATAATATGACAGCGCACGCACTGCGCCACTTAGGTCTTCAAAAGGTATTTTATTTATCTTAAAAAAAACAATACTCTATTTACGTTGACCCTTCATATTCATTGACTAAGTAAATTGAATCTTTATTAATTTCAATCAGACTTTCTATATACGCCCTTCTGAATCTTTCATATTTATGGCATAGTTGTGGGGTGAGGGTGAAACAGAACGTACCCTTCTTACGTACCTACTGCAATCCTCATGCAACCTATCTTTATTAAATAAAGATTTACTTACGTTAAAAGATATTTATTTCCATGAAAGAGACAAGTCACTTACATGGAAACAGCAATTAATAGTAATCTATTTATAGGTAATTATATCTAAGTGTCGATCGTAATGTATAATAACGAGTTGTTGACTCATTTCATGTATTTGAATTTAAGGTGGGTAGTTCTGTATAATATTTTTCGATAGCTTAGTTTTAAGTATATAAAATGAGTTATAATTAATTAATAGAGAGAGTGAGAGAGAAAGAGAGAGTGGCAATTTATTGTAAAGCAATGCACCCTCATACGTAAATATTTTTTCCCCAGTATTTGTTCTAGTCCTAGGACACTAATATCACCGTGACTATGAGAAATGCCTGGCGCGTGCGCAGGGGACGTACTGTCAGTTGTTTCAACGTTATGAATGATCGGCTAGTATGAAGAGAACGTTTTATATTTTTTCTAATAATTAGTAAGAATGCATATATTATAATTTTATTATATTTTTCCAGTCAAACTGCCTTGGCGCAGCGCTTGCGCTGGTGGTTATAATATGTCGTCTATGAGGTCCTGGGTTTGATTCCCGGCTCTACACTTTCGTGCTTCGGAAGCTCACCACACTACTGACAAAGACACACCAAGCAATAAAGCGTTCAAATATGATGCTGAGTAGGAACCGATAAGGTAGATTGGTTCAGCAATTTTACCGGAAGATAAGTGATCCAGACTAAAATAGTAGTGGACTAAACCATAAGGTAAGACAGTTATGTCAAACTCATACTACTAATTAGTTGCTACGCGATAATGTACCTTAACGCTAAATCGATTGGTCGCACGTCCTTCCTATCGATTTTAAATTTAAAAAAGAACCATAAATTCTCGTAAACTTTTCACTTTGCATCTCTAGCAGTTGCTTAGCTACGCGGATAAAACTAAAAGCAATTTTATAAGACCATAATGTTCATCACGAAGTTATTACGACGAACAAAAAACTAAAGCTAAAAACGAATAGTAATTTAATGCTGAATTTATGATGAAATTATTATGTATTTTTTTTTAAACACTACAAGTCAGCCCTTGACGGCTATCTCACCTGGTGGTAAGTGATGCTGTCTAGGATGGTAGCGGGCTAACCTGTTAGAAGTATGGTTAACCCACGCTCCTAGTTGGTTTCTACGCGACATCGTGCCGGAACGCTAAATCGCTTGGCGACACGTCTTTGTCGGTAGGGTGGTAACTAGCCACGGCCGAAGCCTCCCACCAGACCAGACTCGAACCGGGAATCGAACACAGTACCTCCAACTTTAAAATGCGACAGCGCCCGCACTGCGCCACGGAGGTCGTCATATGTAATTATTATGATGAAATTGTTATAAGAGGATAGAAGATAGAGACTAGTTACCACTAGACCAGACCCGAGATGAGAATCGAACCTAGGACCAACAAGTATGTAATGTGACAACGGAAGTAGTCAAAATTCTACGGCAGTTGAGCCTAGCAGTTAGATAATAGCACGGTTGGATTATGCTGATAACTTATGTAATCCATCTTCCCGAAAGGGAAAATGGAGATGAAAATCTAGGCTGTCAATCTTAAGTCAACATTTAAAAATATCTTGAGATGGATGTGTGAACTGCAAACCACTGATCCCTTATCCACCTCTATCTCACTTAAAATATCCTCTTACATCCGAGAAGCAGCCTAACTGAGATTACCCGGTGCCGCTCAACACTCGAGACACGTGTTTAGCAATCTTAATTTATGTTAAATGCTAAAGGGGGCGGGTATTAGGAAGATTTGAGCTCATTCTTGCGCGGGACCGTACATTAATCAGGGATCTGGTGTTTATGTTCTGTATAATGACTTTATCTGACAATAATAGCGTGTTTTGCATGCTTATATTACATCTAGTGTTACTACAAGAAATAAATCAAAATCAAAAATAGCTTTATTCATATAAACCTATTACAGGCATCTATGAATCGTTCATATATAACACATATTTCATTATTTCTATTAGTAATTGTGATAACTACACTCGCAAACTTAAAACTAATGCTAAGAGGGTTTTAATTGCGCCCAGGTCTAGGAAGAAACCCACAACAAACTTAGCTGGGTTTTTTTGTTATCACCATCTCACATAATAATAAATTATAGCCTATACGGAGATAGCAATTCACACCCAAGGTTTTTTATCGTTTGTTAAAGTGTTCAACTAGTAGGTGACTGCACTTTTTGACGCACTCATGATTTTATATCAGATAAATTTAGATGAGAGTACCTAATGCGAGATTCGATTGCGTGCAAGTTAACCTCGATTAGCTACAATTGAAAGACCAATGATCTGTTATTTTATCGTTGGAAAATCTAGTACGAGGCATTCAGTTAATATTTTTTCAAAACATGCCTATGTACTAAAGTTAGACTATTATAATCTGTTGTATCATCATCATCATCATTAACAACCCATTACCGGCTCACTACAGAGCACGGGTCTCCTCTCAATATGAGAAGGGTTTGGCCATAGTCCACCACGCTGGCCATGTGCGAATTGGCAGACTTCACACGCCTTTGAGAATATTATGGAGAACTCTCAGGCGTGCAGGTTTCCTCACGATGGTTTCCTTCACCGTTGAAGCAAGTGATATATATTTTTTTTTAAAACGCACATAACTCCGAAAAGTTAGAGGTGCGTGCCCGGATTCGAACCGCCGACCTCTGATTAGGAGGCTGACGCCCTAACCACTAGGCTATCACCGCTTACTATCTTATTATCCGCTTAATATCTGTATATTATGTATGTAAATGTAAGCAGAGGGAAGTGGCGAATGCTCGTTAGGCGCATAAAATTTGGCTTCAAAGACATTGATTCGTGATGACCACGACCGCTCTGCAAAGAGAGTAACGACGAAGAAGAAGATGTTAAAGGGCAAAGGCGCAAAGGAATCCAAAGAAGAGATGGATAGATTGTGTAAAGTAGGATATGCGTGTAAAAGGTGTGGTTAGTGAAGTGACGGCTGATAGAAGTGAGTGGAAGAAGAAGCCTTATTGTGCCGACCCCACATAGCGTGGGATAAGGGCAAGGAAAAGAAGAAGATTATTACATCTGATCTGAACAGTTCAAGTTCGATTATCTTGAAGATGCCTTTGATAGAGGTAGATGATGAAGATAAATGCTTTGTGAAAGTGAGTGAAATCAAAGAGATTTTTAATGAACAGGAAAATAACAAAAACTGTAGAATAATGATAACAAGCAGCATAATACAACAACAAAATAAAACAAAAAAAAACACACGAATTCGGCAAACATCTCGCAAAAACGGGTGTATACCTCAATTAATATTTTAACCCTAATTATTATTTTCGTTTCAGTGTTATTAAGAAAAATCAACAAATCTATTATGTAACCTTTAAGTAGAACGAGAAGATAATAAAATTTTAAATGCAGAGAGCCTTATCAAGTATAATATGAAAATTACATAATATATTTTATCAGACACCAGGAGTTTCAATTATACTTCTAAAAATTCTACACTCAGTCCTTTCGACAAACCGCTCATAATATAACTTAGCAATAACCTCAATTATTGCGGACATGTGCACCGAATAACTGTGTATAATATTCTAGACAGTACTCAAAGTATTTTAAAGTGAACCACGTAAACGGTATGTTTATGGGGAGTTCGCAAAACTATTTGATGCTCCCCTTGTTGGATGCTTTGGAAATACTCCAAAATATTACATGAAATATTGTGAATAGTCCAGGAGTTGCATGAGATGTGGAGCGTGAGATTATTTATTGTTCACCAGATAGTTTATTATTCGGTCTATTAAACTTTATGCACTTTTAGTATGTAGAATTCTTTCAAGTTTGATTTAGCGCAGTAATTATGCGGTATTTTTTTGTGTATTGCCTACCAGCGCCATATTAAATTTTTTATTTATTCTGACAGGCAAAATACTCACACATTGCCACAACGTTTTATCGTTTATCAACTATAAAGAATAGATCTGAAGTAACGGAGAGACTGCTTGCATTTCTGTGTAGTTTTGATTCTCAGTGGAATATTTAAGCACTTATAAAATGGTATTTGATGCATAAAGCATGGCCTTAGCTGGTCCAACAGTTTTTAAATTGGCAGAAAATAATTTACTGATTACCATACACATGTATCTTCCATTTGAACTGAAGCAAAGTGCCAGCAGCAGATGCTGTCCAAAGACATGGAGAGAAGGTTAAAGTTAAATTCAGTATAAAAGTCGTATGTCTAGTTACAGACATGAATTAGCTTTAGTTAGACCAATGCAAATGTTCCAACCATAATGTTCTCAAAGGCGTGTAAAGTCTGCTAATCCGCACATGGCCAGCGTGGTGGACTATGGCCAGACCCTTCTCATATTGGGAGGAAACCCGTGCTCTGTAGTGAGCCTGTAATGGGCTGATCATGAGACCAACGCAAGCGTTTCACCTATCATTAACCTTTTACGTCTTATTGCCTACACATGCATCCTACCGTGGAGAAGAGAGGGTTTTAGAATAAAGACATACAACTCTACTCCAATGCGTTAAAATTGGTCGGCCATTTACGATTATTGTCACATATCAGTCATAACCGGAACCAGCGGTTTATCATGCTCTCTCCCACACAATATAGAACCTGACGGAGTTAGGTGGCCTCCATCATAGGCGCCGCTATCTGGGACCCAGCCACCATGCGACGCAAAGGAGCATCGCTGGGTTTTAGTGGGTATTCTGGTCGCCAGTCTGGCCGCCGGGGAGTCCCACATACCCCGTCGGAAGCGGCGCAGTCTTGCCTGCATCGCTTCCGGAGGGGATGCGTAAACACATTTCCCGGCGGAAAAAAAAACACAATATAGAACCTGGGATAGAACAAAGGTCCTCGAGATCTGTAGTTGTATACGCCAACCGCTAGACAGAATATATATAACCCAACAGTCAACCGCCTTGACAAAGCTAAATAAACCGCTTCCACTGGATTAACAGAAAACTCGACGTCCATTTGTATCCAATTTAAAATCAAATTAGAAATAAATACACTTTCTATTCCATCCGATCAAAGTTTAGGAGCTGTCGGATGATTTTTTTTTAACTTTTATACTACCAATTTTTTACCTTTTTTTTACACTCTACAAGTTAGCCCTTGACGGCTATCTCACCTAGTGGTAAGTGATGATGCAGTCTGGGATGGAAATTGGCTAACCTGTTAGGGGTATGGTAAACCCACACTCCTAATTGGTTTCTACGCGACATCGTATCGGAACGCTAAATCGCTTTGTGACACGTCTTTGTCGGTAGGGTGGTAACTAGCCACGGCCGAAGCCTCCCACCAGACCAGACTCGAGCCGCGAATCCAACCTAGGACCTCCAACTTTATTTAATGCAACAGTGCACGCACTGCGCCACTGAGGTCGTCGTCGGAGGTGCTACCTAACAAATAGATTACGCTGAAACGTAATGCAACGTTCACTCAAGTAGGTAATTTGGATAGGTGAACCGACTTTAGTCATTACCGTTCCGTTATTTTAAGACTGCACGTTATAAATTTCACATTAAAGTCACTTCTTCATGCAAGTATTGTAATTTTATAATGGCAACTGATACAGAATCAGGTCACTGTTCCGGTACGGGTTGGAAGGCTGTAGAAAGTGTTATATATAAATAAATGTGAATAATATTAACGGTTGTTTTATGTACGCAGCGATTAAAGACTAGTGGTTAAAACTACGACCTGGGATTGCAATGAGGCTGAGTTCTATATCCGGCACGGTCCTCTAATTTCTTGGTGGTTAAACTAAAAAGTTTAATTTTAACACTAACACACACTTTAATAATTTGCAATGCAGTTGCTTTAAATATTCTGTTTATTTTATTTTTATACACTACAAGTACCAACAACTACCTTGACGACAGTCTCACCTGATGTTAAGTGAAGATGCGGACTAAGACGGAAGCGGGCTGAGCTGTTAAGGGTTATTGTAAACGATAGATCGCTTGGCGACACGCTTTTATCGGTAGGTGGTAACTAGCGAAGGCCGACCAGACCAGACTCAGCCCGGACTTGAACCTAGGACCTCCAGGACGAACGTCGTCAAAAGATATCCCTAGCTGCGACGGTATCATGAAGTGAACTGAATGTCTGAGAGTTTACCCATGGAAGTTTATATATCTACTCTTGCCCAGTGTGGTTGATGAGGCAACATCTCACGCGAGAGGTCATCCGTGCCCTAAAATTGCCCGGAAATAGCTTGATAATTAAAACGATGATAAATATTAACCGGAACCGAAAGACTAACGTGCGATGCAAGGGTGTGGAAAGCGTTAATATCCAATCTCAGAACAGGTTCTTAGAATTTCCGCACAGAGAAGCCAATACTCCGATTGGGCACTGTGTAAAGGCGAGTAATAAATAATTCACTAGCTCTCACACTATCACGTGCGGGACTAACTTCGCGAGCGCCATAAGGAAAATGTACCTATTATCCAAGGAGCAAGATTTACCCCCAAATCGAATCCCGCTCCCCATCTAAAACGGGCTTAATTTAAAGGACGAATTTGTCTAATTCCAATTCCTATGCTGTGACAAATGTAGTGATTTTTATTCGGGATTCGTTTTTATACGCGTAATGAATCACATTTTAAGCATATTTAAAGATAAAAGATAAATAAAGATAAACTATTTTTTATTTGGAACAAATAATACGAAGCTGTGATAGCCTAGTAGTTAGGACATCCGCCTCCTAATCAGAGGTCGCGGGTTAGAATCCGGGCATGCACCTCTAACTTTGTGTTAGGTGCGTTTTTAAATAATTAAAATATCACTTGCTACAACGGTGAAGGAAAACATCGTGAGTGAGGCATTTGAAGTCTGCCAATCCGAACATGGCCAGCGTGGTGAGCTATGGCCAAACCCTTCTCATATTGGGAAGAGACCCGTGCTCTGTAGTGAGCCGGCAATGGTTTGATCATGAAAACAGGAAGTCTAAACACTTGAAAACGACGATCCTGCCGAAGTATAAACTGTGTTGCAGTAATCATCGCTCTCCAAGAAATAAATACAGTGTTCCACAAAAATTGCTTTGCTATTTGCTTTAACGACGCACTAAAAAAACCATTACAATTAATCTGTCTCACGAAGAGATAAGATTGATCTTAAATGATTGTGTGACAGTGATTTATTTTGCATAAAAAATAGGATCTATGAATGAACACCACGCTTTATTTGATATTCCCGAAAAGCATACAAATTCTGAACGATGTTCTTTAATCATCATCACCACCATGATCAACCCATTGCCGGCTCACTACAGAGCACGGGTCTCCCCTCAATATGAGAAGGGTTTGGCTATAGTCTAAGCACGGGTTGAACACTGCCAACAAATTTCCTAGCCCCGGGCTGTTCGGCCCTACTAGAAATAATTCAGAACTTACCAATACCAAACAATTATTGACCTTGAAATAGGATTTCACGACTATCTGCTGTTAGAACCAATTGACACATTCTTCACAAAGTTAAGTTTAACACCTTCGTTTCTTCATTAAGTCGAAAATATGGCAATTAAACATGTGAAAATAAACATTAGCAAACACTATGGAAACAGTACCACGTAGATTTTAAGCTTCCCACGTTTCTAGAAGGTGTTTAAATCTGCCCCGGAGTTTCGCATTTAGATTAGGTATTTATGTGTCGCTTACAGTTTAACTTTTCTGTAAAACGGCGTTGTATAAATTGTATTTCCTCTGTAACGGTGCCAAGAAGTAAATTTCTTTGAGTTTAGAAATGAAATTTCGCGTAGCATCAAGTACTCTCCGGGGTAATTTTTTTTCGAAAGTGGATTTACAAAAGATATCCCGTAATTCATGTAGATTTTTTTAATTTATTTTTTTATAATTGATTAAGTGAAGCTAGGTATCTTTTTTCTTTTTTTTTTTTCGTTTTATGGCTTTACACAGATTAGCCAATGTCAAGTTTATAGCAATGTAGAAGTTAGGGAGAAATGGTGGGAAACTTCGCACTCCGCGGACGCGGCTCCCTCAAACCTTTCCCAAATCAATACCTGTTAACCATTCAGAAAACCAGCCACTACACAAACGACACCAAAACTGTCCACGATACAACCAACACCAGTCCTTTTCAAAATTAACCAACAAACATTAATTCAAGAAAAGCGTGAAAAAACCGCGTTCGCCATATACGAAGTCTCTCGCCTTTCCGCTAGGTATCTTTGGTCGACTATTTGAGTTGAGTGAATTTGTACTTTGTCTATCTGTCAAAATCCTAAAGCTTACACACAGGTACATTGAAAGAGTTTTGATGACTGTACACATTTTTAAAGAACGTACCACGTTTGTGGTCTAAACCTATTAGTTTATGGTATCTTAAAAATACGCAGTGACAACCTTTAAATGATATGTGTATTATCTCAAATAAAATCAGATGTATGTACTTTGCATGATTTATTACTTACACATAATATGTTGTGTAAACATGAAATCTACTCGTTACTATTGTAATATAATAATAAAATAAGCTCATTAGTTGTCAATTATTTATGTCATTTTCATATGAAAACTGAAATAAACGACTCATGAAATTATATAATCACTAGTTAATATTCGCTTATTAAGTTGGAGGTCCAGGGTTCAATTCCCGGCTCGAGTCTGGTCTGGTCTGGTGGAAGGTTTCAGCCGTGGCTAGCTTCCACCCTACCGACAAAGACGGGTTGCCAAGCGAAGTAGCGTTGCGTAGAAACCATTTAGGAGTGTGGGTTTGCCACACCTCTAACAGGTTAGCCCGCTACCATCTTATATCATAGCCGTCAAGGGCTAACCTGAAGTTTATTAAAAAATGTATATATTATCTCGTCTCAATCCAGTTCTCATTTCTTTCCCAACCCGAGCAATATAAGTAATTTCGTGAAAGTTTGCTAAATTAAACTATACTATGTGTTTAATATGTTTCCATTAATTCCGGGGAGTCTATCTAAATTCCAAATTCAGCCAAATTGGTTCTGCAGAGTAGCAAACATACACACATATATTTGAAGGATAGATATTTCATAAAAATTATGATCTAGGACTCATCTTCACAAATGGTCTTTATTTTTTTTTTGTATCCTGATCTTAAGTGACGACGCAGTCTGAGATGGTAGCGGGCTAACCTGTTAGGGGTATTTTATCAGGGGTAGTTATGGTAAACCCATACTCCTAATGGGTTTCTACGCGACATTGTGCCGGAACGCTAAATCGCTTGGCGACACGTCTTTGTCGGTAGAGTGGTAACTAGCCACGGCCGAAGCCTCCCACCAGATCAGACTCGAGCCGGGAATCAAACCTAGCACCTCCAAGTTCATAATGCGATAGCGCGCGCTGCGCCACGGAGGTCGTCGTTACAGTCTTGTTGTATATAGTTTCTGTTTTACGTTGAAAATATGTGTTAATGAGGTGACCTACTACAGTCAAGTCATTACGATACTTAAAAGTTGTGTTGCAACGGTATATAAATGTAGATTTTTTTTTTATCCACCACAAGATAGCCCTTGACTGCAATCTCACCTGATGTTAAGTGATGATGCAGTCTAAGATGGTAGCGGGCTAACCTGTTAGGGGAATGGTAAACCCACACTCCTAATTGGTTTCTACGCGACATCGTGCCGGAACGCTTAATCGCTTGGCGACACGTCTTTGTCGGTAGGGTGGTAACTAGCCACGGCCAAAGCCTCCCACCAGACCAAAAGATTTTATTTATTGAGCGTAAGGGTTACCGTCTGTGGAAGCCGAAGTCTATCTGTGGTGGCAAAGGTGGCAACATTGGACTAATGGCGCGCGTTTTTGCAAAATGGAAGGCACGTCTGTCAAAGAATGGCGGCAACGCGGAATTGTTATTTGCAAATTCCCGCCATTTCTACTGACCGTGAAAAATAGTAGTTAGTTTCGATTCACGCTCAGAATGATAACATTAACTTAATATCTAATGTAGAATTAATTATTTATGCTGACATCTAATTTATTGTGTTTATTTTAATTAGATTGGACATTCAATATTTTTCATCATGTTAATAATTTATATAAAAATTTGCACACTATTAATTTTGTAAAATCTAATGATCTATTAACCAATTAACATCTCTTAATAACATCTGACTATTATACATACATTCTGGCAAATAAATGATTTACAATTATTATTACTATGTCAATTTCATTAATAAAGTTTGTATCTTTAAAAAAGTTGTTTAATACAGCGAATTTTACAAATTAAACCGTTTGTTTCAAGCAAATAAGTTAGTACCGTTTTAAAGTAACGCAACATAATTAAGGAAGTATAGCACAGTAAATAATACAGTCGTCGATTTTCACAAGTTCAATTAAAACATTTAAATTTAATGCGGTAAAAGCTTGGCTCTGAACTGAAAATTTGCGAGAATTCGTCCAAAATTTTGTGTGAAGCAAATAGAGGTAGAGTTGCAATTGGACATTACTGTTACGTTAGTGGGGCGAGGCGCAATTTAAGAACTCTTAGAGGGCGTGATTCTATACTAACTCGATCGCGTTTAAGTTAACTTCAACTTGTTTGCATTCGCAAGAGTTCCCATAAGTTACACCATAGATGGCACTTTTTCGACAATTTAGAAAAAGATAGTTAACTTCCACGTAATGGAATAAGTAGAAGTGTTTGCATTCGGCAACTTCTTGACTTTTGGACTTGGAACATGTTAATAAAACTTATTGTTTGTATGAGCAGTGATGAAATACTTAATATAATAATCATAACGAAATTTTTGACGAAATTTAGCACGGTGACAGACATTTTGAGAGATATATGATCCTATATCCTGTATTCTGACATTCCGACAAAACATTCGCGGACCGTTCCCAAATGAAGTACCCACAAGCTATACTCGTTATAGGACTGGTGAAAGTTATATATTCATTTTGGCGTCGGTGGTATGCGTACTGATGCTTGGCAAAGCACTTGGGCCTAGATTGCCGGAGAGATGTGTGTTCAAATTCCGAATCAAAATAAATGTGATATTTCCTCCAAGAGTAGTTTAAAACACTACTTACAAAATATTTACAGCTCACCGCTTTTTGACGAAATTTAGCAAGGTGATAGAGATTTTGAGGGACATATGATTCTTTGTATTCCGAAAAAACATGTGGGAAACTTTCAAGAAAGAAGTACAGGCTACAGTCGCTATAGGGCTGGTGAAAGGCAAATATTAATTTCGGCGTCGGTGGTATGTGTACCGATGCACTTGGGTCACGATAGCCAGAGAGATGTGTGTTGAAATCTCGGATCAAAATAATTTTGATATTTCCTACAAGAGTAGTTTAAAACATTTTAATAGAATATAAAATTAGTATAATTTTATTTTGCAAATAAATGTTTTTTTTTTTTTAATTATTAGCGATGTGGGCGCTCTCAACTTGGGCCGCTCTAAATAATTCAGTGGTTGTTTACCAGCACACGGCGTATCCGCCGACTCACCGCTCCGATGACGATACCAAAGCACTTAGCGGAATGGACTTCTCGACTTTTTTTTTTAATTTGATTCACCAACAGCCAAGACGTTTGATCAAATCGATTAATTAACCTCCTCTGAGGTACAACACAAAAATTCTCACCCAATTACAGGTAAAGACCGCATGCTTATAAGTGCTAAATAAGCTTACGTCTAGATAGATAGAGAGATACTCTTTACTGCACACGAATATTTATGCAACAGTAACATGGAGCAGTTTGTACACATATGCGAAGGCGGCCTTATTGCTTAAGCAATCTCTTCCAGGATTGTGTTGATGAAATTAAATTAAAGTAAGTAATTAGATTGAAGTATCTCCTTTCTAAAGAAATAAAAAAGAATAACTGAAATCAGATATTGATTCGTTGGCGGGAGAAGTTGCGGGAGGCGCCCGAGACGTGATGGCACAGGCGGTGGCATGCGCGTGAGCTGCGCGCGGTACTGGACAGTACTTGGACATTGCAACATTACTTTATTTTTCTAAAATAAAATACTTTTTCTAAAATAAAAGTAGCCTAAGTTACTCCTTATTACATCAGCTACTTGCCAATAAAAGTCCCGTAAAAATCGGTCCAGCCATTTCAGAGATTAGCCGGAACAAACAGACAGACAGACAGACAGACAAAAATTGTAAAAAAATGTTATTTTGGTGTATTCATATGCATGTAGTAAAAACGGTTATTTCAATATTACAAACAGACACTCCAATTTTATTTATTTGTATAGATAATAACCTATTCCATCTACCCAACCCAAACCCATTGCCTTTACTTCACCTCATTCGTAACTTACATTATATATAAGTGTGTCGCATTAAAGACGATTTCTATTGTCTCATTTCACCCTAAAAACGAAGAGCAGCGTGGAAGTCGGTTCAACGAATCGAAGTTTTATGCAAACTTTGTTTTCATTTTGACTTTATAGCATAACCAAATTCACGTCATTTATTCGGTTCAAACGATAAAAAGGTGCGAAAAGTCGTACTTAATACAAAAGCGCGTTTATGTATGTAAAAAAAATATCTTAAATATGTAAATCGTGTGCTTTATTTAGACTTTTGTCAGATGTAAAGTGCGAAATCTTGCAGCACAAAAACTTATGAAGACATTATAATGTCATATATGGGACATTCAAAGGCGAGACGGTAGGACCGTGAATGTTAAATTTTACTGGAAATAAACCGCTTTATTAAAAAAAAACCAGTCTCAAGGTAAACGCGTTATTAAAAAGAAATGTATAAACCGCACGACTTTATATTATTATAAGGTATATATTGGAAGCGGTGGTAGCCTAGTGTTTAGGGCGTCAGCCTCCTAATCAGAGGTCGGCGGTTCGAATCCGGGCACGCACCTCCAACTTTTCGGAGTTATGTGCGTTTTTACACATTTAAAATATCACTTGCTTCAACGTTGAAGGAAAACATCGTGAGGAAACCTGCACGCCTGAGAGTTCTCCATAATGTTCTCAAAGGCGTGTGAAGTCTGCCAATCCGCACATGGCCAGCGTGGTGGACTATGGCCAAATCCTTCTCATATTGAGAGGAGACCCGTGCTCTGTAGTGAGCCGGTAATGGGTTGATCATGAAGGTATATATTAGTATAATTATTTAATATGTATTAATGTATTGTATTATTTATGTAATCTAGTGTATGTATTACTATGCAGGTTTTTACTAATATATTACGCCACCTATTTTCTTCTAATTTATGTTTCCTAATCCTAAGGTTGCCAGGCAGAGATCGCAACTAAGCGATAAGGCCGCCTATGGTATCCTGTTTCTTATAATGACTTTACCTCTAGACTACTAGACTCTAGCCAGGAATCAAACCCTGTTCCTCCAACTTTATAATACGATATCGTATCGTAAACTCCATCGAGTGCCGCTTGGTGGCGCTGGTATTCTTATATCTGTCTGTGGATAACTAAACCACTTGCACGACATAATGATTGCAAATCAACCATATGGTATCATGCTAACCCACAATATCAAGCGAGTATTAAATAGTTTTACATAAAATGTGCTAGCCTGGTGGTTAGGACATCAGCCTCCTAATCAGAGGTCAGGGGTTTGACCCCGGGCGAACCTATAACTTTTCGGAGTTATGTGCGTTTTTAAGCACTTAAAATATTACTTGCTTCAACGGCGAAGGAAAACATCGTGAGGAAACCTGCATGCCTGAGAGTCTCTATAATGTTCCCTTAAAGACGTGTCTCTGTCTTAAAGACGTGTGAAGTCTGCTAATCCGCACATGGCCAGCGTAGTGGACTATGGCCGAACCCTTCTCATATTGAGAGGAGACCCGTGATCTGTAGTGAGCCGAGACCTGTGCTCTGTAGTGAGCCGAGACCTGTGCTCTGCCGTGAGCCTAGAATGGGTTCATCATGATGTATAAACCGCATAGGTACGGGTATAAATCTTACGTACACACTTACCGAGCATTTATGTGCCAAGTATCGTCTCCACTAAAGTTTCATTAACTGCTAGCATGAACGCTTTGCATAACTTGGAAGTAGTTTAACATTCACAATGCGTTACGGAAGATGTTAGAGTCAGTCTTAATGTTGGTGGTTGTCCAATAAACATATATTTGACGACCTCCGTGGCGCAGCGTGCGCGTTGTCGCATTATAAAGTCGGAGGTCCTGGGTTCGATTCCCGGCTCGTGTCTGGTCTGGTGGGAGGCTGCGGCCGTGGCTAGTTACCCCTCAATTGGCCTATACTAATCTATATATGCGAATATTGAAAAAGAGGTGACTGGCGAACTGAACGACTGGTTGACTAATCTGTCAACGCATAGCTAAAACCTCAGGACGGTACCAGAAAAGATTTTAATGTGAACCATTGTAACATAAAAATCATTAGTGAATAAAGTAGAGTCAGCTTTGTATTAGTATATTGTTTATTTTAATAAAAGTCTGTCTGGAGGCTTCGGCCGTGGCTAGTTACCACCCTACCGACAAAGACGTGTCGCCAAGCGATTTAGCGTGCCGGCACGATGTCGCGTAGAAACCAATTAGGAGTGTGGGTTTACCACACCCCTAACAGGTTAGCCCGTTTCCATCCTAGACTGCATCATAACTTACCACCAGGTGAGATTGCCGTCAAGGGCTTACTTGTAATGGATAAAAAAAAAGCAAAATTTCTATATAAGCGTGTATTTTCGCAACTCGTTCACGCAGACACTATTGAAATTTACTTAAATGGAGATACATTCGATACATAAGCAAAATTTTATCCCGGAGAAATCCCTTGTTCCCGTGGGATTTGCGAAAAACTGAATTTCACGTCACGAAGTTTCCTAAACTCAGCCCCGGCCGCGGTTCACCTCTTAAACGCTTGTCTATGTTTAAAAAAAAAACTAATGCAATTTTTCTGCTAACAGATCGAGTGCAGAATCTCTATTTCCGACGTACATGACAATGACGGTTGATTTAGGATAGCCGGCCGTAGTAATTCGATCCAATTCTGCGATACCGTTCAGCCAAATTAACGCTGGGGAGAAAATCAGGTGCAAATTTGGACGCACTCGCTTCGTTTCACGCCCGCACTTTGGTTCTTAACGTAGATGCTGATTTGAAATTCTGCTGTGCATTTCATGATTAACAAGCCATTTTTATTTAATTAACACATCTCATTCAAGTTTTCTCAAGGTTGACGCAGTGTTTGAGTCGACCATAGACAACAAACAATGAACTAACTTTTGAATTTAAAATATCAGTATGGACTCTTATAAAATGCATTCAATTAATAGTCATAAAGACGAATAAATATTTTATTACTATTTTTATAAAAATTATTTTAGAATTGAAAAGCACTTTGAAATTCGAACGCAAATGGTAACCACTGGCTGAAAATTAAAAAGAATTTGTTTGAAATTCGAATTGAAATCTGTTGCTCATTTTCAAGCTACTAGTCGAAACATTTGAAGTAAGTGGAATTCTTGACTATAAGTGCATAATATTTTTAATTCTCAAATAAGGCCAGCCTTATCTCTGTTACAGATTATGTTCATTTTAACAAAAAAAAAAATAAACACATAGGAAATATAGTAGCAGTAATAATAAACAAAAACGCTCTTACGAAAACTGTAATTACCTTTTGTATTTCGAATGGAAATAATCAACGTTCAAATAGCTGGCCGAATAGAAATGAACCGTTCCAATTTCAAAACGCATCGCGGCAATAACATCGAACAATAAACTGGGCATGCGTTCCAATTTGCAGCGAGCGCTCATTTCGCTAAACGGCACCGAAATATTGACGCCCATTGACGCCGACGACCCGAAATTCGTGCCATTACCGATACCGCAGGAAGACCACACTAGCGACTTGTCGCTGAACATCATGACAGAGTAGCGACAGCTTAACAAGGGCTGGTCGCGTCCTTTTTTTTTCACACTACAAGTTAGCCCTTGATGGCTATCTCACCTGGTGGTAAGTGATGATGCAGGATGATAGGCTAACCTGTTAGGTGTATGGTAAACCCACACTCCTAATTGGTCGCGTAGAAACGCTAAATCGCTTGGCGACACGTCTTTGTTGATAGTGTGGTAACTAACCATGGCCGAAGCCTCGAAATTATGAGCATAAAATATAAACTACCCCTGAGATACTTAAAAACTCTTTGGTAAACGTTTTTGTCGTCCCAAAATGCCTGCGTTTACGGATTTCGCGCTCCTTATCGAATAAAAGCTAACACCAACTCAACTGAAATTGAAGCATTGAAATGTGAGCTTTTGTTACACAGGACCTGACGAGTGAATCGAAAGTCACGCGTTAACCACGCGGTGGGCACGCGTCATCACTTGAAACAAAATTATATGATAATATACCCTATAGCTCATATTAATGCTGTAATTTGAGTCAAGACTATGCTAATAAGTCAATATCGAATTGATATATGCGAAGGCATTTTTTTTTGGTTGTTCTTCCTTTTTAAAATCTTTTGAATACCTTCTAAAGAGTTATTGCTGCAACTAAGTGTGGCCTGCTCATTCAAGTAACACTAACTTTGAGTGGTGACGTCAGTCGACAAGACAAAATGTTTCACAACAAAAGCGCTTTAGTGTGCCCTTGACGCGAATGACCGAAAATTTCCTGTCATTATCGCCTGGATCGGAAATTAATTCCCGAGGGAGGCCCAATTTCTAGTCAAAACTATTTTGCTCTGAGGTTATGATTGCGTGTGTCAACCTCAGTCAACAGGAAATTATCAACTAAGTGGTATTTTAACAACATCAATGATGTTCTGGAAGATTTTGTCGTTTAAATGGAAATATCAGTGTTTTAATGTTGTCTAGTGAAGCTGTGATGGCCTAGTGGTTTGGGCGTCCGCCTCTTAATTACAGGTCGGTAGTTCGAAAATCCGGACACGCACCTCTAACTTTTCAAAGTTACGTGCGTTTTTAAGCAATTAAAAGATCACTTGCTTCAACGGTGAAGGAAAACATCGTGAGGAAACCTGCACGCCTGAGAGTTTATAATATTCTCAAAGGCATGTGAAGTCTGCCAATTCGCATATGGCCAGCGTGGTGGACTATTGACACTCACTACACTCACTACAAAGCACGGGTCTACTCTCAAAATGAAGGTATTGGCAATAGCCCACCACGCTTATCATTGGCAGACTTCACACGCCTTTGAGAACATCATGGAGAACTCTCAGGCGTGCAGGTGATGTTTTCCATCGCGATGTTTTCCTTCACCGTCGAAGCAAGTGATATTTTAATTGCTTAAAAACGCACATAACTCCCAAAAGTTATAGGTGCGTGCCCGGGTTCGAACTCTGACTAGGAGGCTGACGTCCTTACCACTACCGCTATCACAGCCTCAAAATAAGATATAAAAGATATAAAATCCAAATACATATAATATTTTTTATTCTATAAGCTGACGTTTTTAAAATGTACAAACTCTATATAGGTACTTACTGAAAGCACAGTGGTTGTCAGAAGTGCTCAATATTATAAATTAAACCAGATAGAAATAAAATATTTTTATATTTCTGTATATTTATTTTAACCCCCAAGTTTAACGTTCGTTCACATTATAACACTAGCTGATAGAACAAAAAAAAAAGAAATCGGAGTACGCGTTAATGAATTACAACTAAATACACATTGTGACTTTCATCCCCTCTCCCAAGGAAAAGGGGCTGAATTTCGGTATAAAAACTATTCTATGTGTTGAACCAGAGTATCAGCTAATCCTATACAAAATTTGATTCAAATCCATTCAGTAGTTTCGGTGTAATGTTTTGGGCTCAGTATCGATAGCAAAGCATCCTCCAATTAATATTTACAAAATATATTTTATGTACAGGACGAATTCTGTACATTAAATATATTATTATATAATATCGTATAAGTATGATTGTATATCTATAATATAATAATAAAACTGTTATTAAATTCAAATTCAAATAATCTTTATTCAAATAGTCCTTTAAAAGGCGCTATTGACGCGTCAATAATTTACAAAGTAGTGATTTGATGGTGATAACTACATTCGTAAACTTAAAACTAAAGTTATGAGGGTTCCAAACGCGCCCCGGTCTAAGAAGAAGCCCACAACAAACTTAGCCAGGTAAATTTTCTTTTTATTATCACCATCTCACAAGCCACTTAAAATAATGTTAAGAGCTATCTTATTAGAGCAATATTTCACACCCATGCTTGTGTATCATTTACGTAATCCTTTACACTATAGTAGGACTTTTCTACAAGCTTACGTTTTATATAAAC
Organism: Lasiommata megera; assembly: GCA_928268935.1. Taxonomy (NCBI): domain Eukaryota; kingdom Metazoa; phylum Arthropoda; class Insecta; order Lepidoptera; family Nymphalidae; genus Lasiommata; species Lasiommata megera. Next base: position 16,194,806 of record OV743313.1, on the reverse strand, counting down.
TTTGAACTTATTATCATTAGATATACAATCATACTTTACCATCTGGAGAAAGTGAAAGTGAAAACAATTACCTGGCATACGCGTGACTTTTTATATAAAAAGGCAATATTGCGCAAGTGTTTGCATTACGAATGCCGGGGAAGTCAATTTATTTGGTGATAGTTAGGTTCTACGCTCGTTTGAACTCCAGAACCACTCTCAGTATATATACCATTCCAATATGAAAAAAACGAAGCAAGAATTTATATTCGCGTGCTTTACCATGGTATTGAATGCCGTTCTTTGTTGACTTAAAAGGGTAACGGTTCTTTTATTGAATTATCACTTATTTTCGAAATAGTCTGTTCGAACTATTTAGTAGATAGTTATTTCGAAATAGTTAATTAGACTAGCAACCAAGTCTACTATTGCAGTGGTGTTCAGTGGTCAATAAAAAAAACAATTATTGAAAATAACTAAAATTAGAATCTTATCTTATTTGATCAACTTTTAAACCTTTATTATTAGTAATTATAGCTTAGTGAACCGAAATTATTGTATTATTTAAATTGTTAATGCGAATAAAGTAACCACGTGACAGGATTACCTAGTGTGGGTACCATAAATAAAAAAAAATAAAATTGTGTTTTTAGTAAAAATATATATTTTTCATAATTTCAAAACGACGATAGCTAACTTTTTTTTTTCTAGATCTGGATGAATATATGAGAAATTATTTTAGCATTTTGAAATTCTTAATTCATTATTCATTCTTAATTAAAAGTCTTCGGGCATATTTTCAGAAAACTCTTAGCGCGGCGTAAATATCAATAAGTGGCCCCAAGTGATATGTACTGCTTTTGTGCGTATATGATGTGCACACATCACTGCCAGCAGACTCAGTTATATTCAATGTAGAGATTCAAACTCATAGCTTCGTTCGTGAAATAAACCGGTCACAAATGTATACAAAGTTCATGCGTGTAATTAAAAAAGAAAATGTCTGCAACAGTTGACATGTTGTGATACATTCTTTATCCGCATACACGCGGTTTAATATAATAAGCAACCTTGATTTTTCCGCTCCGGAAAATTAAGGCAACCTTGACATGTAAACAGAATGCAGGAAATGCAGCCTCCTTTCAAATCCAAAGGTCGAATTTGAAAATTCGCTGAAAATTCAAGTGGAAACAAGATTGCATACAAGCTTTTCACCTACGGTTTTTGAAGGCCATGCGTGTATAGAAATGAGCGCATCAGTTGTATAATTAAAAATTCCAAGCAAAATTTTATTCTGACATTTCAGATGGAATTAGAGGTAAAGTACCGTAAAGTAGGTAAAGTAAAAGTACCGGAATAGCTCTTTTATTTTTTTTCCTCTTTTATTCCTAACAGTACTATTTCATTAATACCCTTGCCACCAACATCAGTATATTTGTAACATGTGACATCCTGGCTGGGTTGCGGTCGAGTGCACAAGTGTTTCTGTGACCCAGCCACCAGGCGACGCGAAGGAGCATCGCTGGGTTTTAGTGGGTATTCTGGTCGCCAGTCTGGCCGCCGGGGTGTCGCACATACCCCGTCGGAAGCGGCGCAGTTTTGCCTGCATCGCTTCCGGAGGGGATGCGTAAACGCATTTCCCAACGGGGTAAAAAACTTATGGCATCAAAAGCTTATCGAATTTTGCAAGGATGTAGTGTCTTTATACGTGCAACATCAAGAATTTTCATTCATTTTTATTATTCCACAAGTTAAGCGGTCAATTGCAATCTTACTCACGCGGTATATTGGTAAGTGACAGTGTAGTCTTAGATAGTAGCGAGCTAGCCTAGGCATTGAGGCTACGTAGCATCGTAGCGAAAAGCAAAATCGCTTGGCGGTACGCTTCGTCGCTTAAACAGCCGTAACATGCCACCAGACTAGATCAGAGAAGTTTGAGATATTGCTATTCTTCAAAATGCCCCTACTGGGTAACGAACCTATCACCTCCCAATCATAAGACCGTTTCTAATTTTTAGTAGCGTGCAACAAAAGGTTACTTTTACTTCTAATGTTAAGATTGTTACATACATACATTACATTAACCGTTTGACCCCCCCCCCCCCCCCCGTTATCCCAATCGTCGCCTAAGCCGAGGTTCGGCCTCACAGGAGGTGCCTCCTCCGCGCCCTTAGGCAGACGTTCCCTTAGTCCCTTCGAGTCCTAGGGCTCAAAATTTCTGCTGTCAGAGCTTATTTCCGAAGCTGGCCAAACAGCCCGGTTACGCTGTCGCAACCAATAGGGTTAGCACAGCTAATGGACAGCCCGAAAAAAAAAATACATACATTAAATTTTCAAATATGTATTGGCCATGTAATTTCATTTTGACTTCCTTAAATCTATCCTTGATACAGTTTTGCTTGCCGTTCACCTGCGTCAGTACCTCACATTCTTCTTCAGAGGGATCTCCGTACTGCTAATGCAATCTGATACTTTAATCGCGACCTAACTTTAGAGACCTTTATTGAGTAGTTACTCAAAAAAGGTATTCGCGAAACTTGACAACATTCATCATGATCAACCCATTGCGGGAAATGGGTTGATAATGATGGTGATATATATTCGTATTATTGTATATCTTATGGTTGTATAGCATCCACTATAATTTATGCATAGTAATAATATTAAGTTAGTGTTTAATTTATGTTTATTGTACCACCTACGATGTATCTATAGCATAATATTTCGCTAAATTGTACCTTCTATGTTACCGATTTATTATTGTATTGGATCTTTTTGTATTTTGTATATAAAATAGTATGCATTCATTCATTACAGGAACTTCTAACTAATGCATAACTAAACCGCCATGACGTCATTTGTAAGGTAATGAAAGAATAGAAGCAGGCGTTACTTTGCGGAAGTCCATGATAAACAATAAACAGCAAGTATAATTTGCTATATTCCGCCGACAACAAATCTCCCGGTTATCGGCGGAATATAGCAAATTATACTTGCTGTTTATTATTATTTGTAAGGTAAGCGTAAATGTTTCTACGCCAAAAGTTGCTAAGGGTGAAATCACATTTGTCAGCATACATTCGCAACGGGATTTGTATGCATCGCGAGTCAAAGGCTGTCATAGTTGGCTTCCATCGCCTCACCATTCCGTACGTTAGTTATCTGCACTTGCAGCTGAATAGTTGCGAAGGCGTTTATACATGCGTACACATTCTTAGCTTTACGTTGAGGAAAATCGAGTCGAAATACACAAGAATACGATAAAGGAATACGCAATTAAACAAACACAGTAGGTAATAGTGGCGATGTCAACTTTAGATTACGAAATTGCTTATTAAGTAAGTGTACTCGAAATAAATGACTATAAAAGTTTTAATACTATTTTATTATTAGTAGATCCACTGACATATAGCTTAATTTTCTTTAATTCCGCGTTAAATAAGGCAAATCTGCACGTTGCAATTTAATTTCTTCAATCCTTTTACACCACACCATACAGACCTTCCAAAATGCGTTCTCAACGCACGTTTAGCTCCAACTTAAAAGCATCCTTAGGAGATGTTGAATTTCCAACTTATAAATTGTATTGTAAAATTACTTATTACAAAAATGCTTTATAAATTGAACCGTGCAGATTTGCCTATTTAACGCTAATTACAGTAATTTAAACTGCGTGTTCATTGTATGCCATGGACTTCCGAATTTTAACTCTTGCTTATATTAAACTTAGATTCTCTAAACTTATAAACAATATATATAACTAGTGTTATAACATTATGTCTTTGAGGTATTGAATCCTCAAGTTTCTATAGCAGTAAAGCAAAATATATTGTCGGCGGTTCGAATCTGGGCACGCACCTCGTAACATTTCGGAGTTAGGTGCGTTTTTAAAAAAATTAAAAAAATGTGCTTCAACTGTGAAGGAAAACATCGTGAGGAAACCTGCCTGAGAGTTCTCCATAATATTCTCAAAGGCGCGTGAAGTCTGCCAATCCGCACATGGCCAGCGTGGTCGACTATTGCCAAACCCTTCTCATATTGAGAGGAGACCCGTGCTCTGTAGTGAGCCGGTAATGGGTTGATCATGATGATGATAGCAAAGCAAGTTCAATAAACCGACATACCTCTTTCAGTTTGTTGTTTGTTTCCTTCATATGTGCTAAAAAAGTTTGTTAAAGTCATACTGTTATGTAAAAATAGTTTGAAAGCGTAGATACCCTTAGCCTTAGTACGACTCTTGTCCGATTTCGTTAGGTAGGTACTCGAAAACATCTTTAACGTAAAAGCAAAATGAAACTAATGTTGCATGTTTGCATTCTGTTTGCAAACGTGCATTCTGTTTTATAATTTAATTTTACATGCTATAGAATATATGCCAAATTTCATCAAATTAATCAATCAATCAATCAGCCTATAGACGCCCACTGCTTTTCCGAGAGCGCGCCACCACACACGGTCCTCCGCCTTCCCCATCCACCCGCCACCAGCGATCCTTTTCAGGTCGTCGGTCCAGCGAGCAGGTGGTCGTCCTACGCTGCGCTTACCGGTACGCGGTCTCCACTACAGAACACGTCTGCCCCAACGGCCATCGGTTCTGCGACAGATATGACCCGCCCACTGCCACTTCAGCTTGCTAATCCGTTGGGCTATGTCGGTTACTTTTGTTCTCCTACGGATGTACTCGTTACGGATTCTACCCCTCAGAGAAACACCCAGCATAGCCCTTTCCATAGCACGCTGAGCGATTTTGAACTTTTGGACAAAGCTTACCGTGAGTGTTCACGTTTCTGCTCCGTATGTCATGACCGGTAAGATGCAAGCGTTGAAGACTTTTGTCTTTAGGCATTGGGGTATCGGCGAGTTGAGTTGCAAATTTCATCAATATCTCTGAACCAAATTGTGAAGTCTATGCAGACGCATCAATTGACTTGAAAGAGGTGACTGGCTAACTGAACGACTGGTTCACTAATCTGTCAACGCATAGATAAAACCTCAGGACGGTACCAGAAAAGATTTAAATGTGAACCATTGTAACATAAAAATCATTAGTGAATATAGTTTAGTCAGCTGTGTATTAGTATATTATTTATTTAAATATGTAAGTCTGTCTGGTGGGAGGCTTCGGCCGTGGCTACCACCTTACCGACAAAGAAGTGTTGCCAAGCAATTTAGCGTTCCGGCACGATGTCGCGTAGAAACCAATTAGGAGCGTGAGTTTACCATACTCCTAACAGGTTAGCCCGGTCATCACTTACCACCAGGTGAGAATGCCGTCAATTTATTATTTCCTACATTCATTTTCTCCAAATGACTGCTTATTATATTGTTTGTGTGATACGATTTTTAAGGTCACCCATTCCGTACTAGTGATGTTTAAAATAAGGTTCGTTTTATCGTGGCATATTATGGTTCGATACTAAAAATCGATTCACCGGCTAAGAGCGTGCAAACCCATACTAAGGGTATAGGACACTAGGAATGTAATTAAGTAGGACACCGCGACAGTCCGAGGCAATAGCCCGGCGGGGAACGGGCTGGCTGCAAAGAAATATCTTTATTAAAAAGCTTTGTTTTGCAATTTGGAGGGCGTTGCGCCGAGAATAATTAGCGTAATAGCGTTAATGGTCAGCGATAGGGATGTGCTGACTCACCTTAACTCTCCTATCGATGAATACTTTGCCGTTCGACCAAAATTCTCCTACTCTTAACCAAGTAGTTAGTTACAATTTAAAAATACAACATGAATTTTCATAATTTACAACTATGCCGCCGTCATATTGAATGAAACAAATTAGCCTGTATCATTTTATACGTCCAAATCTGTTTAGGCGTTAAGAAATTATGGTGGAGTAAAGAAACTTACATTTATACATACACACATACAAATTTACGTAAAGCTATATTGTATCTCTTTGAGGAATTGTGTAAAAAAACAAAATCATATAATATTTACGTCATAAATCATAATTCTACCTGTTTCATAAAAATTAAAAAACAAAACTCTCTCCATTTACTTACGACACGTGACCAAATCTAATTTAATATATGTTTAGTGGCTTTATTTCAGCTGCACTAACTCCAATCCATGACGCTTTTTCACTGGCCTTAAAATAGTATGAATGGTATAATAAGTTATAAAGGTAGGCAATGTTCTTATAATCTTCTAGCAATGAATTTAGAATTTTCTGATCAGAAAACCCAATAACTAGCGATTTCTGGTCCACCTTGGGACCTTAATCAAACACTAAACGCTGGAACAACGAGGTATTCTATTCCTTATTCATAATTAAACTATAACACACGTTGATCGTAACTTTTAGTTGCTGTTCTATTTTAATAAGATATTGTTTATTTTAAATCTGTACGGATTTAAAATATATATATATATATATATATATATATATATATATATACATATATATATATGGTACATTCCTGAAAGGTAACAATATAGTTATTAGTTAATAGTTTCAAATGTCGATATCGATAACATTATTCTAAAACGTGAAGCACTAAAAGTAACACCACCCCAAGAATTTTTCTCGTAGAAGAAAACGCGGTAATTCCCATTAATGAATATTTAATTATTGTTTTCGTTTGAACTTTTATCATAAATTTGCGTAATTAATTCATTGCCTTACACGTTTTTCTACTATCCCTAAATAGCAATAAGTATGAGATTTTTATGAGCTCAGGAAATGAGGGTAAAATAACAACGGAACAAGGAATAATTACGGCAAATTTCTAAGAAATTATTACCCTGGAGTAGGTGCTTCAGGATTTTTTCTTAGAAATGATTAAAATTAAATGATAGCCAACAATAAATTAATAATAACTCGGGTTCTTATTTTCTTTTTTTTTTTTTCTTAATTCATTTGGTTCCTACAAATGAATTTGAATCTTATGAGCCTCTATAAGTAGCTGGCTATAGCAAACATAATTACCTCATACAAATATATAGTAGATATTTTTCTTTTTTTATACACCACAAGGTAGCCCTTGACGGCATGCCACCTGATGGTATGTGATGATGCGTTCTAAGATGATAGCGGGCTAACCTGTTTAAGGCGTATGGTAAATCCACAGTCCTATAGTCTACACGACTTCATGCCGGAACGCTAAATCGCTTGGCGACACGTCTTTGTCGGTAGGGTGGTAACGAACGACGGCCGAAGACTCCCACTAGATAAAAAGCACCAGACAAGCTTACAACTATAAAGTACTATACTTTACTACTTCACGTTTGGCCACATTTGACGACCTCCGTACCACAGCGCGTACGCTATCGCATTATAAAGTTCGAGGTCCTGGGCTCGATTCCCGGCACGAGTCTGCGCCACGGAGGTCGTCAGTTGTTCATGAATACATGTGACAAAGTATATTCACATATTGGTGAGTAAAAGACAATTTGGTCTTCTACTGTATAATAAATCGTCAGATTACCAGCTGTCATTATGCCTAATTTCAAGATCGGTACAAAAATTGTGCCATCCATAGGTAACAAATTAATAAACAAACAGATGCACTTACGCATTTATATTATATGTAATGGATAAGTACCTAGTTTGTTAAATAAAAATATCAAAGTGTAATATTTAGAGATCTTTAATAGATACCATAATACGAGGTGTCAACAAAACCAGCTAAGCCATTGACGTTTAAACAGGTAAAATAAAATTGCGCATTAGATCTCTCCCGAAGGAACAATGCATTTTGCCGAGACAAAAAGTAGAGGATGCTACACTCCGGGTTGTATACTATCTCTGTACAATATATTCCGACGAACCGGGAATCTAATGTAATTTCTCATGGGCCATTGTCTAGACTAACGAAGCACTCGCTGCACACAACGACAGACAAGCTTTGTAAGAAGCTTGTAAAAAATACAATAAATTGATCATATGAAAGCGACTTTGTATAGTGTATTCTATGTATAGGTTTCAGTGACATCGATATTATCTCACTAAGTAATAAGTGTATGCAAAAAACAAATTCCTGGCTATTCGGGATCCTATTTTTGTTTTTTTATAAGTGGCGGGATGTTTCATTTTAACTATAAGACTTGCACCACGGTAATAATATGTATACAGTATTGTAACTCGGGCTTATCTTTGAAATAAATACCTACAGCCGCTCGGCACCCAAACATGCGATAGAGCTACCCGCCTCCAACATTTTAATTACATTTGCCTACTTTGTGTTCAAATTTCAACTATCTAGTGACAGACAGACGGTCAAATTTATTTTTTCTGGTATTATTCATACAAACAGTACAATAAACAACTATTATTAATAACAAAAAGTGCACAATATATCCTACTCGTCATATTAAGTATATAGTTGAAGTTATTTTAAGTGAAAAAATCGCGCGGTTACTGTTTAAAAAAACAAAACATCGTCCGATCGTCACTGCGGCACAGTCACGACTGTCTGCATGCCGAATGCACCCCGAGATCGAGGCGCGTAGGCATAGCCCGCGTTTCGGCCGTTTGTATGAAGTTGGAATACTGTATATAATATTACCGTGCTTGCACGCTCGCAATTGTGGAGTGACTTTTGAGTATCGAAACACTATAACGTTACAGCAAAATGGACTTTATAGTTTCACATAAGAGTATCAATTTCTGTACCACTTATTTTTTTTGACAATCTTGTGCTAGCTGTGGAGGTGTGGAAGAATTGAGTTTTAAAACTAGGTGGATACGTTATAATCTACCGTGACGTTGGTGTGAATACGACTCTAGGATTGTAAGCAAATAAATCTAATTCTAAGGGTACATAATTATAAAACGTTATATTTAATATTTTTAAACACTACAGATATTTATATGGTCAAATTTAAGTAATCTCAATTGGCGTTAAGTGATGTGTATTCCAAGATAGCAGTTACATTAAATCTGGTAATCAGATCTATGCGGCATCGTTCCCAAACATTTAATCAATTACGTTATCACGTAAAGTAGTATCTAGCCACACCCGAAACTTCCCACCGAGTATTTCTCTTTATATTGGTATGGTTTTCCGATACAATGATGATCTAAGACCGGATAGCACCACCATAAATATGCCATGAGTGTCGTTTAACACTCGCCAGTCCAGCCAGCGAGTATAAAAGCCGACACACCGTCACACACGCAAGCAATCAATCAAATATTTGCCACTGTTGGCTTCGCAGCTATAGCGCCGAGGCTGTTTGCGGACTCTGAATATTCCGGCCGAGTAAGCAAAGGTAATGTTTAGTTCATGTATAGACAATGTATCGACGCTGTTTGCTCAGCATTGCAGTGTGCAAATACGGCATTTGCGTGGTTTGCTCACGTGTGTGCTCTGTCGCCTTGTCTGTTGCTTCCGACTGCACATGCAAGACACCTGAGAGTACGTAAACATCTCCCTATCTAGAATTACGTAAGATCATTCTAAAATCTAGCGGTGATAGCCTAGTGGTTAGGGCGTCAGCCTCCTAATCAGAGGTCCGCGGTTCGAATCCGGGCACGCACCTTTAACTTTTCGGAGTTATCTGCGTTTTTAAACACTTAAAATATCACTTGCTTCAACGGTGAAGGAAAACATCGTGAGGAAACCTGCACGCCTGAGAGTTTTCCATAATGTTCTCAAAGGCGTGTGAAGTCTGCCAATCCGCACATGGCCAGCGTGGTGAACTATGGCCAAACCCTTCTCATATTGAGAGGAGACCAGTGCTTTGTAGTGAGCCGGTAATGGGTTGATCATGATGATGATGATTCTAAAATGTTATCCTTAAGCGGGAAAGTTTTTATGTAAGGATCTTGGATGTTTGTCACTCTTCACGCAATAAATACTGAAACAATTTGACTGTAATTTGGCACGCAAAAAGATTATGCCCTGGATAACCTGGATAAGTTGACAGGTTATTTTTTATCCAGAAAAATTTGGATCCTACGGGAACCAAAAAAAAAAACCCTCCTAGATTTAGTTTTAACGTAAAGTTACCTCACAAATTAACATAATGAAAATTTATATTTACGTCTACGTCTTTGTCGTAACGTACGTTTGTGTAACTACCAACCTACCGACAAAGACGTGTCTACGGCCGAAGCCTCCCATCAGACCAGACTCGAGCCGGGAATCGAACCCAGGACCTCCAACTTTAAAATGCAACAGCGCACGCGCTGCGCCACAGAGACATACAATAACGTCATTAAATTAAAACAGAGCGTCATTTAAACAATCTAAACTTGAAACAGTTCACGGAGCGTGTGAACTATTGCAGACAGTTATGAACAATTTAATTAGTCCAAACTTCGACACCCGTGTGCAAAGTTCGCGATGCATTCAAAACTTTGCCGTGTATAGAGTCTTTCGAATAACGCAAGGTGACGCTCTTTAATATTATTGCCGCTTCTGGGTAATGATGGAGGTGTTATTAACTAACTTCAGTTATTAATAACACCTCCATCATTACCCCGGCTAAGTTTGTTGTGGGCTTCTTCTTAGACCGGGGCGCGTTTGGAACCCTCATAGCTTTAGTTTTAAGTTTACGAATATAGTTATCACCATGAAATGACTACTGTGTAAATTATTGACGCGTCAAAAGTGCCTTTTTAAGGACTATTTGAATAAAGATTATTTTGAATTTGAATTTAATAAATAATAGTAAATAACATGTATAACGTAAACAAGCGCGTTACAATTAATAAACTAGTCTTGCTTATTGATTGAGTTTAAACTGGAAACATTTGATTATTACTAGAGTTATACGCGATAGCTGTTTCATTTTAAACGTATTCCTTAATTACTATATTAAAATGTGCGGTCGCTTGTTGAAAATAGTTTCTCGCCCTTATAACACGTGTGTTAAAATAGATCCTCATTTAAACACTCGAATCCTGAACTAGTTCGCGGAGCGTGTGAACTATTGCAGAGTGTTATGAACAATTTAATTAGTTCCAACACCGACACCCTCGCGCAAAGTTTGCAATGCATTCACAACTTTGCAGCGCCTTTGAAATAACGCAAGGTGACGCTGTTTAGTATTATTGCTGCTTTCAGAAGGCGTACTTTAGTTTATTTCAGTTTACTTTGTCTCTTTCCAACAATAATCACGGCTTCCATCTATGCGGATTGTTAAAAGATCCCCACTAAAAGATACGATAAATAGTGTTCCTTATTACACCTATTATTATGATCAACCCATTGCCGACTCACTACAGAGCACGGATCTCCTCTCAATATGAGAAGGGTTTGGCCATAGACCACCACGCTGGCCATTGTGGATTGGCAGACTTCACACGTCTTTGACAACACTTAAATTTAATTCTCCTTGAACTTTATTCTCCTTTTTGTGTTACATGGGTCATTATAGCACAGAACTTTGACGACTTCCATGGCGCAGCGCGCGCGCTGTCTCATTAGAAAGTTGGAGGTCCTGGGTTCAATTCCCGGCTCGAGTCTGGTCTGGTGGGAGGCTTCGGCCGTGGCTAGTTACCTACCGATAAAGACGTGTCGCCAAGATATTTAGCGTTCCGGCACGATGTCGCGTAGAAACCTAGCCCGCTACCAACTTAGACTGCATCATCACTTACCATCAGGTGAGATTGCCGTCAAGGGTTAACTTGAAGTGGATAAAAAAAAACTTTTTGAATGAATGCTACGTATATTCGAGTTTAGGTGGAAAATAACAAATATGTCGCGTAGAAATCCCATTCAGCATTTATTCAATAAGCTTCCAAAAGGAAACGATTCATAGGCCTCTTCTGTTGGAACTACCTAATTAACGTCAGAAGGTAGTTTCTAAGACTTTTATCTTGTTCTCAATCATATTTGTATCCTTATAATACAAGTTAATGGCCAAGTGCTGCAAGATTACGTCTAATGTTGCACAAGCCTATAATAAAAATTAAAATAATGAAAGTTTAGCAATGACATAAAACAGTAACTGAACGCCGGGCAATTACCTTGTTTTCTACCATCAATATAGTGATAATGAATAGAAGCAGGCGTTACTTTGCGGAAGTCCATGATAAACTACCAACAGCAAGTATAATTTTCTATATTCCGCTGACAACCGGGAGATTTGTATAATATAACACCACACAAAATCTTCCACTAGAACCTCTACGCACGTTTCGACCCGACACCGGATCATCCTCAGGAGATGTTGACTTCACAAGCGAGAAAAGTAAAGTCAACTTTACTTTTTGTTGCTGTTGCTGTTTGTTGTTTATCAATATAGTGCAAATAAAACGCCTCTATTCCTATAAAACATCATAGTCAATACTTTACATTCGTGCTCCAATCTATATCTATAAAACAACATAGATTTTATAGACATCACATTCACGCTGCATAAACTTTATAAACCGTGTAATGAACTTCTTCATTTTAAGTTTTAATGATATTTACCTTACTCCACTGCAGGAGGTGGTTTTTTATGAATTTATTCAGTTGCCAGGAAGCAGTCGCATTTCACCCCGAAAGTTCTTCAAGAAAATTGCAGTGCAAGTCAGTAGCAGTAAATATTTGAATTGTAGAGCGGGATTGGTTTGCTTTCTACCTATTCAAAGGCAGTGTTTACATGGAAATATAAAAATTCCTCACGATTTGCGAGTCGAGTCGCCGGGCCGCTGCTAGACTGGGGGAATCGCCAGATCGATTGGAATGGCATTTTTATAAGGGATTATTTCTTGACTTGTTATGTAACCACTAAATTCAGGACACACATACGCTTTCATAATCTTAAGAAAAACTAAATTAATCAACGTGTAATGCATATAATGTTTTGATTTATTATACAAGTTCGAAGTGTCAATGGCATGATCGGTGAGACTTCTATCGCTTAACAATTTTAATAATTTTAATTTTAATATATTCAAAATGTGTAGACTGTTATTTAATTTAATTTAATTTAATTTGTAATTGTGTTTAATTTTTCCTAATTTGTTCTTTTGTGGCCGTTTTCATGTACCTTTGCAGTCAATGTTGTATACACTTGTAACTGATATGCATACAGGTGAATGTGACACTTTTGTATGCTAAAATGTATATTTTTGTGTGTATATTGTAAGTGTATTTAAAATAATAAATAAATAAAAATAAATAAAGTGTTAATGGAGCGGTAAATTTGGTGACGCAGTCTTTTCCTTTAAATTTTTCCTTTTTTGGTCACACACTTTGATGACGTCTGTGGTACAGCTGTCACTTTAAAATGTTGGAGGTCTTAAGCTTGAATCCCGACTCGAGTCTAGTCTGGTAATACTTTTGTCGGGTTACCACCGACAAATACGCGTCGTCAAGCGATATAGCGTTATTGCGTAGAAACTTATTAAGAGTACGGGTTTACCAAACCCTTAAAAAGACAGCCCGCTAGCTACCATCTCAGAGAGCTAGAGCAGAGCTATTCAACTTTATATCGGAGTGTCGAATTTAAAAAGTTTCCAAACTATTCAAGGATTAAACTAAATGTGCTGGTAGCCTAACTTTGAGAACGAATAACAAGTGATTGCGTAACTCGGTAGTAGATGGCTTGGACTTAATGGCAGAAGATTACGGAACTGTAGACGTCTCGCTTTAAAAGGGACAGAAAATTTATCAGAATGTTTAACGAAAAGAGACGAAAATGTGTGTGTATTTAATTGGATACAGGCACCTATCTTATTTATAAACCATCCCTCATTTTTTTATTGCTCGTTATAAGATCTCGCTTTATCATATCATACGTTTTAGTTAGTATTTTTAGGACTCCTTAACTTGTAAGAACACTGAACCCATAAAGGGTACTCACTTGTGGAATTGTGACGTCTTATTTACTACACATAATATATTATTTACTGAACTTTACGAAAGGACATCGTGAGGTGATCTAATGACTCAAGTATAACAAATTAAGCGATATGTAAATATTTTTAGTTAATTACACCATTAATTTGTTATAACAAAAATCCTTTAAATTATCATACTATTGACATCTAAGTCGTAAGTATTGGTTTACAAACGGGTTGACATTGTAGTTAGTTAGGGCCGAATTTAATAAAATAGAAAATTATCTAAAACTTCAATTAGAAGATTATATTAAGTAGTTTAATTTTTATCTATTTTCTTCATCAATTTCAATTTCAATTTCAAATAATCTTTATTTAAATAGTCCTTTAAAAGGCGCTTGAATAATTTACATATTAGTGATTTGATGGTGATAACTACATTCGTAAACTTAAAACTAAAGCTATGAGGGTTCTAAACGCGCCCGGTCTAAGAAGAAGCCCACAACAAACTTAGCCAGGTAAATATTCTTTTTGATATAACCATCTCACATGCCACTTAAAATTATAAAAATATCGTTTAGGAAAGTTGTACGCACTTAATTTTTTGATAAAAGATTATGAATTACAATGACATTGTTAGCTTTGTTAGTTTGTCATACTCGTAAATACAAAGTTGGATGCTTGGATGAAGAAAGGATAGACCAAAATAATACAAATGTAGAGAAACAGTTTCTCGAGTTATTTTGGGTAGAGTTCTTAGAACTTCTTAACTCCAGTGTTCCGTGGTACTCCAGTGAATGAGAGGCCGTTTTATAAACTTTTAATCACGGGTTATTTAGTTAGACTAAGTTTCAAGTTGATATAAACAAATGTACAAGCGTAATCGTAAAATCGTTAACATTACTCACGCACCCTACTTTGGTTTAAAAGATCATTTTGTAGTTTACTTTTTGACGTAGGCTTGTGATAAATAAACAAAGATGCTCTCATATTATTTTTTATTTCCCTGCAAGTTAGCCCTTATGGGCAATCTCTCTTAGTGTTGAGTGACAGTAGCGGTCATGGGGTATGTTAAACCCATACTCCTTATGGGTTTCTAGGAGATCTCGCCGGAGGCTAGTTAGGAGTAATACCCTTTTTTTTGTTGTGGTGGATAAGCTTTATGGCCATCTCTGTCCGTTGGGCAGGACGGAGGTTATGTAGGACTCCCCCCCTTATCGTTGGGGTATACCCAAACTAAAAACCACCACAGCCTGTCCCACTCGCTGGATTTGTTGAACGCCCGGGGAATAGGAGTAATATCCTACCGCCGAAGACGTGGCGCTAAGCGATTAGGCATTCCGGTATGATGTCTAATAAAAACCCTTGGGGTATGGGTTTATTACAATTGCCATATTCCTAATAGTAACCTGCTAATACCTTAGGCTTCATAATCACATAGGTACGATTGGAGTTAACGGCTAACTTTTAGTTTGGTTAAAATATATATGTCGAGTTAAGGACGTCCTAGTTGTTTTTAGTAAGAGAACACAGTTTTGTTTACTATCGCGCATAGTAGTTAAAACCACAACTTGCGGGGTTACACAATTATTGCGACAATACCTAAGAGGTCCAAACGGTTCGACGTCTCGAGCGAGAATGCCACGAAAGGCATCGACCACCTGTATTTATAGCAAAGCATGATTGTACAAAAATGATTGCTACCGTCTAAATTGTGTTAACAAAATCATCAAGAGTTCAAATGTAGGTAATTATTGAATTCTTGTTGTTCTCGGCACCGCTGAATGAAGTTAATAACTCCTTCGCGCTGACATATATATCGTTAATCTTAATAAGAAAAACCAATCAAATAAACATATACCTAATTAACATAACAAGAGAAATAAATGAAACACTTTCCAACTGGTCACCCACAGAAAATTATTCTCAAACGTATTTGTATTGTATATGGCAGACAAACGCCCCACAGATTGCCAGATTGCTCTTATTGTTTCAATTCAAAAATGAGGATCAGTGGAAAGTTTTCATATCGGTAATCAAAGCCTCAAACACAAGCGCTGCAAATATATTACGTCGAAACATTTAGTTAGAATCTATGCATTCTAAATATCTCATGGTAATATATTTAACTTTATAGAGTCACTCAACGGGCGATGGAGAGAGCTATGCTGGGAGTATCTCTACGTGATCAAATCAGAAATGAGGAGATCCATAGAAGAACCAGAGTTACCGACATAGCTCAGCGTATTGCGAAGTTGAAGTGGCAATGGGCGGGGCACATAGCTCGGAGAACCGATGGACGTCCCAAGGTGCTGGAATGGCGACCCCGCAACGGTAAACGTAGCGTTGGTCGACCCCCAACTAGGTGGACAGACGACATCAGACGAGTCGCTGGGTGCCGCTGGAAGCAAGCGGCCCAAGACCGTGAGCATTGGAACTCCCTACAAAAGACCTATGTCCAGCAGTGGACGTCAATCGGTTGTTAATGATGATGATACTCGTATATTTAACAGATTGTCCACTGGACCCAAACGATCTATAAAGCTTTTAACTGATTCATTCGTGATTTATTGATGATTAATGTCGAATTTCGTTTTAAACACGCCAACAAAATCGCTGTGTTGAATTACATTTTCGAATATAATTTTACACTTTTCGAACTACGTTTAACAATTTTATATTCGGACGATAATTTATAACTCCAATCCAATGCTATATTGCTTTTGATGGACTCGATCTCGTTACATTGATGAATGGGCTCAAATCGAAATGTATTTAATCAACTGTAATGTATAGCAAAATTTTATAAAAAGATTTTGATTAAGTAATTCATTGTTTTTGTGAAACATTTTAATATAATTTAGATATTTATAGTATATTTTCATAGATTGTTTCGTTTATTTACCATTCGATAGGTAAACATCTTAATCTTTTTTTTTACACTGGTAAGCATTTTTTATGCCTATTTAGACAGTCGATCTCAAGGAAAAGGTCTCCATTCGTACGTCGGAGCTGACACGCACACTTGTTTTCTTTATCATTATTATCTGTATTGATATGTTATGTGTTACTATTTAATAAAAATCTAGCAAAATATTAATAATAAATTTTGTAACTTCACCTAACATATTTAGGAATCCTATAACATGAATTATTTCCTCGAACTTATTATTTAATAATATGACGGTTTCCATATTTCTAACTAATTATAACTTTACGCTTTAAAGATTTCATTTTCTCCTTCATCAAATATATTTACACTTGACATTAGATTTTTTTTATATTTCATTTATCATTGTAAAAAAAATTCAAGGTAGATTACAGATTAGCCGTTTAGAAACTGTAAAAAAAATAAGGTATATCAGATTAAGCCGTTCAGAAAGAGAATCTAAGTGTTCATTTGATTTCAGTTGAAAAAAAAATAAGATCTACTACTGCACATACCTGAAGATCGGTCCCTAGTGCCAAGCACCGAGGCGATTTGGGGACGCTCCTCGTTTATCACGAGCTCTGCTTGCTCATTGTACACAGAATGGACAGTCGAAATGCAGGTAAGCCTCAACTGCCCACGCTCGAAGCTGTCTGGCCTCACCATAAAGGACAGTTGACTTACTGATGCCACCTGTGAACAGATATGTATATAAATATGTCATCGAGGCTGTATAATACAATTTAAAAAATACCACAAACGTTCCTGATGTTTTTAAAATAATTTTTAATATCATTGCTTTATGGAAACGATTTGACGGAGATCGCTATTATATAGTTTATCATACTGTAGAAAGGAAGAAAATGTATTTATTCTCATATTTTTACATTTTTGACGACCACCGCCATGGCGCAGCGCGCGCTCTGTCGCATTTTAAAGTTGGCGGTCCTGGGTTCGATTCCCGGCTCGAGTCTGGTCTGGTAGGAGGCGACTTCTGTGTTAGCCCTTGACGGCATCTTACCTGATGATGACGCGGTCTAATATGGTAACGGGCTAATCTGTATGAGATATGGTAAACCTACGAGTGTACTCCTAATTGGTTTCTACGCGACATTGTGCCGGAACGCTAAATCGCTTGGCGATACATCTTTGTCGGTAGGGTGGTAACTAGCCGCGGCCAAAACCTCCCACCAGACCAGACTCGAGCCGGGAATCAAACCCAGGACCTCCAACTTTTAAAATGCAACAACGCACGCGCTGCGCCACGGAGGTTTTCAAAAATGCTATTACCGCATCAACGAAGAGTTACTTTTTTATTCTGCTACAAGTAAAACCGTGACGGCAATTTCATTTACTAGTAAGTGATGATGCGACTGCAGTATAAGATGCTAAACCCATATTCTTTATTGGTTTCTACGCAACATTATGCCGGAAAGCTTTATCGCTTGGTGACACTTCCGTGTCGGTAGGGTGGCCAGTTACCACAAGACAACTCTCCTCTCACTCCTGAATCGAACCCAAGGCCAACTTTATAATGCGACAGCGCACGCGCTGCGCCACGGAGGCCGCCAATCTGGTATAATATGTTCTTATTATACCAGCTATTATTAATTACTAATATATTACATTTTAATTAAATTTATACAAGTTCATTATCGGCATGGATGCTGAGTTAATATGTTAGGATGTTGTCTTAAACTTTGAACAGTTTGAGCGGGTTCGATTAGCTCTGTGGTTTCAATAACTTGAATATCCAATTTGCACAAGTTTACAAAGGCGTCGGTTAGTTTTGAATTGGGATGTTTTGTCAAAAGCCGTTTATTAATTAAATGTGCCCAATAACGGGTCATAAATTGCGTTTTAATTTTTGTTTCGATTTCTCGAGCTAATCTAGATTATGGCTAGATAGTATGTAGATATTCTATGTTGTGTACCATTGTTTTATATTTAGAAATACCGAGTAAGTAGGCGTTCTTAAAATCCCTTTCGCAACGAATCGACCAATTTGAAATGACTGCTGCTTTAAGCCATTTATTTCGGTAATTTTAAGATTAACGTAGTCAGTAGTATCTTCACAATAAATGTCTTTTACGTGTAGATAGGCGACTTCGAGATGGATTAGGATCGTAATCGGTATTTTTTAATATTGTTCGGTATAAAATGTATAACTAATCACCAAAATAATCGTATCGTGTTTGTTGACGATAAAGTGTAAGATTATAAAACGACAGAAGCTAATCTGAAAGTGTTATAAAACTCCGTCTAGTTGTTTTACCGATTCGATTTAAATACTTATGGCATAGCGATAGAATGGAAATGCAATGACCTAGATCTTCACTGATATTATTTTGTTCGTTACTTTTTTTGTTCAGGCGTGCTTATCTATGGAAAAGTACTATTTAAAAAAAAAATTGAAGTTGATGCTTGAGTACCCCACTCCAAATAATTCGTATAAAATTATAACCAAAAATAAACTGTATTGTTTTCTACGTGGCCGCGTTGAATGAGTGTTATCTATCACACAGCTGAAATCCTTAAGACCAGTTCTAACTTACAAACTTCTCATTAGATACTTAATATGTTCAGTTCATCTATTGCACCGCTCTTGACTAAATTTTGCGTACAGATAGTTTGGATCCTGCGAACGGACACAGGATTTTCCCGGAAAATTTAAGAGTTAATTTTCGTCTATTAGAGCAGCCGAATTTTCGTCTATTAGAGAATGAGCTAGTTTTTTATGAATT
Organism: Lasiommata megera; assembly: GCA_928268935.1. NCBI lineage: Eukaryota > Metazoa > Arthropoda > Insecta > Lepidoptera > Nymphalidae > Lasiommata > Lasiommata megera. The sequence goes on along the minus strand of OV743313.1, from coordinate 16,175,418 downwards.
GACAGCCCTGTAGTGGTCACACGTACCTTCTTTGACGATGATACAGTGGGGATAGGGTCTGTAATATCTTCGTCCATGCTGTCGACGCCTTTCTGCGTCGGAAACATCACCGTATCTTGACTCGGCAGTATCTCTTCATCCTGATGATAATTAAAAAATATTAATTCAAACTCAGAAGAAATTTTGTTTTCCAATATGGCGCAGCTAATTTCTAATATTGTTTTATCTATTAATATTTGAATAGGTATTAAATTCGTTCAGCTGTTGTTACATAGCTATACTTTTTTACATTTATTTTTTATTAGTACACCAAGTAGATGAAAGAATTGCTATAGAAATTGGTCTAGTGTATTTCGGCATTTAATATGCATTTTATTTTTGCATTTAAATAAAAACCCAATTACGGTATACATAGGAGTAGGAGTATTTTATTTATTAAGTTTCATGAAAAACTAACTTAACTATATTTTTTTTTATAAAAATGATAAACAGAAGAAATTGCATACAAAATATTAAAGGAAAAAGTGACCTTAGCACTAAAAGCAATCTCTTCTAGGCTACCTAATCGAATGAAGTCAACAGATATATGAAAGGCGGGAAATCGCTATAGTTACGAGTATATATAGATATATACATGGTAATATAAAAATGTATAAAGGGATAAATATTAATTAAATTGACAGATAATGCTTTATCATTATGTTTTAAGCTAATTAATAAGTAAAATAAGTGCTGTTGGAACACCCATATAAATAAAATTATCAAAACACAAAAATATCATACTACAAAACTTTTGCAATTCCTGCCATACATCCATTTATCTTAGAGGAAAGTTTCAAGATTTCGGAACTTTTCCATCTGAATGCTATCATAATAATAATTTTATTGGCTACTCATCGGGACAACAATGCGAACATCACCGGGGATAATGAATATGTTCATGAAACCGAAATGATTGAGAGCGGAAACATCGTTTGTTAGAGCGGCAACATTAATCAATGTCGAGAACCAATTAGAGTATAATAATTGTTGCGAGAAAATCTCGAATCGCCGAATACTGCCGAGACATGAATTAGGGGCAGCGCACACAATTGGACGGCAGCAGGATTGTCAAATATCTACGTATGTTATCTACGTAGGGTTGCGTCATTTTGTTGTCTTTAAATCGAAAACTAGCACAGTGCGATTGGCGTCTTCTTTTCTTTTACGCGGTGGTTATACTTGGAACGCCTTTTAGAGTTATTTATTTCATGATGTTTTCTATGCAAAGTGTACACACTTTTCAATGCATAAGACTTGCTCGGGTTGAGTAAAGGGCTTTTTACCAGAGTCTTCTATCATATAACACCTAGAACTTGGACTTGCCAATGCATAACTTTAATTAATGCCAAACACATTTACTAACTACTTAAACATTAATTTATTGTACGATATTATACGATTGATGAATAACAAGGTAGATTGGAAGCAAGCATTTTAAAAGTGCTAATGTAGTAAGCCATCTTAAAGTTAATGACTTTGTTAGTTTTGCACCACCGCTAGCTGGTATGCGGTAGGCCTTAGTTAAGCCGTACTGCCTTAAGATTACTTTCGGGCTATTGTTTATATTTTCATGCGCAAAATAGAAATGGGGCCATGATTAATTATGGCTAATAATTTTAAAGCAAAGTCACAGAGTATCTTTGCGTTAAATACGATATTGTTTTCCATTTACCCTTTATGCCTTAGAAAGTTGTATTGCTTTTGCTTTTATTAATGCAGTGCTAGCATTGGTTGTTTTTACACGAGTAGATAATATCATCATCATCATCATGATCAACCCATTACCAGCTCACTACAGAGCACGGGACTCCTCTCAATATGAGAAGGGTTTGGCCATAGTCCACCACGCTGGCCATGTGCGAATTGGCAGACTTCGCACGCCTTTGAGAACATTATGGAGAACTCTCAGACATGCAGGTTTTCTCACGATGTTTTCCTTCACCGTTGGAGCAAGTGATATTTTAATTGCTTAAAGAATTGCTTGAAGCGGTAGATAATATAACAAAGCTCAATTGTAGGTTAACTAGTGAGAACTTTTGGCATTGGATTACGTGATCGTGTGATCAATTTGCGAGTAATCTGTTATATTCTCAGTTCCAGGAAATAGAACGGTTCACCTCCGTGTCGCGTAGAGTGTTTTACTGCATGTGATTTCGACTTCGATATAGAAATAGAAATAATGAAAAATGTGCTATATATGAACGATTCATAGATGCCTGTGATAGGTTTATATGAATAAATCTATGATTGATTTGATTTAATTTGGTTTGACTTTTAATTTTTTGATAACCTTCATGAAATATTCCAAACCGTTCCACCTACCTTCGCAAAACATTGTATTACCTAAAATGGTACTTATTTAGAAATTAGAAAAAGATAATTTTCAGTATATATACCTATCAAAAGGAATTGGGATATGTTGTATATTTAAAGGTAATGCATTATCAAGATCAAAGCGCTAATAAAAAGAAAAGGGAAAGAAGAACTCGTTGTACAGTATTAGAATAAATGACACTAATTTACTTTAATATATATATAAGCACGCATAATTATTTCTTTCTGGAAATTCATTTCTTAAATTTTATTGGTCGTCAACAATACGAACGTCTTAAACGCCTATAAAAAGCATGTTTACGCGTTTTTAGGAGGAAAATTTGCTACCAGTCAAATTTATTCCTGATAAGAAAATACATTGTAATCGTCGCCAAATGTTATGTTACATTAAAAACGTACAAACACACACAAACACACACACACACACAGTCACACATACACATACGCAGATGTTCACAACCTTGCCTAGCACCTACATTGGTTGTTACGTTACTCCTCGGGCAATATACCAGAGGGTGAATTCTATATCTCGAAGCGACATTGGGTAAAATTAACAAAATTGAGGTGGACTTTGATTTGTTTGTTTCTTTTCCCCAAGACCGTGAATGAGAGCCGGTGAAATATGAAAATGGAGACATATTTTTTCAAAAATAACTTATACTTTTTGCCTATGTTGTGTACTAAATAAACAGAAGATACATTTAAAATATATTTTTGTCAGTTTTTATTTTTTAGATCAGTGTATGTAAAGAAAATCCCTAACTACAAATGAAACGAAACTTCAAATATGTATCCAGAGTTACTCCTAATGATGTGAGATTTCTACCATTAACATATACTGAAGAATATACATACACACAAAGTGTTGTGTTACCTTAGTTGTAATGACGTCCGCCTTATAATCAGAGATATAACTTTTCGTTCCTAATGTGCGTTTTTAAGCAGTTAGAAGATCACTTCAACGATGAAGGAAAACTTCGTCTGGAAACAGGATTGCCTGTGACTTCTTCATAATTTTCTCAAAATTATTAAGAAAATTAATTATTAATAATTCTCATTTTGAGGGGAGACCTTTGCAAATTAGAGGCCTTTTTGAGGCCTAGGGCTCAACATTTTTTCTGGCAGAGCCTCTCTCCGAAGCTCACCAAACAACCCAGTTACGCTGTCGCTACCAATAGGTTAGCACAGCTAATAGGCAGTCCGAAAAACAAAAAACCTGAATTCTGGTCGGCAGTGTAAAAATATAGATCAACCTTTACTCACTTGGACAGTATCAACAAAAGGCCCGAACGCTTTCCAGGGACTGAAGATGATGTTGCTGTTTTCATCTCCCGGCGCTGTCGTACTTCTGTCGTACCGCGGCAGTTCGATTGAGATCGCGGGACTCGGTAGTATTCTTTGTTGTATTATTGGTTTGCCTTGGATCTGCAACAAAAAAATGGAGTCACATATGTTTTCAATCTTTGTCTGTCTGATATCCTTTATGCAGGTTTGAGTCTTGCTCAAACTTAAATAATATTAATATATAGCATTACTGTTAAAAAATAATACAGTAAAATTCGTATATAATAATAAGTCATGTTGACCGGTATGTTTATTAAAACCCGATATCCAAGATGCTACGGCTTGTGTGGGTACAAACGGAAATTTCGTTAATTGTGAAAAGAATATATAATTTTTGACGACCTCCGTGGCGCTGAATTTGAAGTGGACTAAAAAAGTTAATAAGATAAGATAAGATACTATTTTAACGTTTAAAAGATTGACAATGTATATAGTTTGACCCTACCCTCTGCACTAGGAAAACCTATATATTGCAGATGTAATAGATGATTTGTTCACGTTCCAAGCCAACTATCTTTTATTCATTTAAATCTTGTACAGGTATCTACAAAGCGTTCACACAATATATTTTTCAATATTTTATTTCATGACATGATGGTGATAATTAAGATCGCTAACTTCAAACGAAAATTAAGAGGGTTCCAATAGCACCCAGGTCTAACGAATCCCTTAAGAAACATAGCCGGTTAAATTCGAGTTTTTCCATTTTCATTCAAAATAATTTATAATATAATCTTTTTTTAACGATGTAGTGAACTAACAGAAAATTAGTCTTCTAAAAGACTGGAGAGACAAGTGCCAGCAATGAACGTCGATCGGTCGATAGACTTCGTTATTAAAAGAGTCATTCTTAACCGCTTGTACTGCCTCTAACTTAAGCCCACGCTTTTCTCCAGCTATCTAAAATAAGACAATAGGTTGGCCTCGTCGCGTGTCCCGAAGGTCTTAACTGTAATAGAATTTTGTAACGTCCTCATGTATTATTTGCCCGCACTTCGATGCTGGGATTATTTTGTACTAAGATACTCTTGGGATTGGACAAAGCTTTTATATACAAAATACTATTAACTTGAATGAAATGCTTAATACTCTGTTATAATATATACTTAGATATTTTATGAAAGCCAATATTCACTCACATAGACTAAATAAATGATTAACGCATCTCGTGTCAAGTGAGCCAGATGTACGTCTGTATGTAAAAGTCACATAAAAGTTATAAATAAATTAAATAATATATAAATAAATTAAAATATATATTTTATGAAATCCAATATTCAGTCACATAGACTAAATAAATGATTAACGCATCTCGTGTCAAGTGAGCTAGATGCACGTCTGTATGTAAACGTCACATAAAAGTTATAAATAAATTAAACAATATATAAATAAAAATATATATTATATGAAATCCAATATTCTGTCACATAGACTAAATAAATGATTAACGCATCTCGTGTCAAGTGAGCTAGATGTACGTCTGTATGTAAACGTCACATAAAAGTTATAAATAAATTAAACAATATATAAATAAAAATATATATTATATGAAATCCAATATTCAGTCACATAGACTAAATAAATGTTTAACGCATCTCGTGTCAAGTGAGCTAGATGTATTATTACTTCAAAATACTTGAACCAAGCTATATTTTTTACGAAAAACTGTCCGTACAGCTTTTGGGTTGTAAAATTTTATTATTAAAAGTGAATGATTTGTCTTTTGTCTATTTTTAGAATAAATAATATTTAAATCTCGAAAAAACCATTCAAACATTTTCAGGTAGAAAAACAGAATAAGAAAAGGTTTTCATTCCAAAAAAAAAACACTTTGAATATCTCAAAGTTCCGATTGGTATTATTCTATGCGCGAGCCCCGAAACTCGTAGACGTGGCGTAGGGGTAAAAAGTCATGCACGGGAAATTTATTCAATTCGCGTCCGCTCTGGACCTTTGTGTTGCTAATTCCGTTTTATTCTTTTCTATTCTACTGTCATTACGTGTGCGAACGCCGGCGCCCTAATAGTTATATTCAAGATTTGAATGCAAAAATTAAGCGCATTTTTGACCCAAGATGAAAGAAAAGGACTGTCAAAAGCAAAAGGCACTTTCATAACTCATTAGCGGCGAGTTCTTGATATTTTTTTGGTAGTATATTTTTTTTTTTGTTAGTACAAAAAACCATGTTCGCTTCAAGTTAGCTCGACCTATACCATAAAGTTTAAATTGCTTTACGTTGCTTAACCACAGTAATCAACTTATTGGTGTTTACCCGAACATCATAGCATTTATCCCCTAAAAACCTTATGATTTTTTGGAATGGTTAAATTAATGCCTGAGAGTATTAAAAAAAAGTGTACTAAATAGTTTATAAAAATATTTGGCGATCTTTATTGATATTATTGCTTCTCCTTAGCCGGGTCAAAACTTTCAAAATGTATTCGATGGAGGTCAGTCTGAAATAGTCCATACACTTTTATCATAAGTATAGATAGATATTATATATTCAAAGCAAAAACCCTACAAGTATTCTTGTATGGATACCGTTAAATCTTAATTCTATTTTATAGTATTATAGTGGCTTTTGAAATTTATGTAAAACTGACAGACAGACAGACATACAGCAGTCCCGTTGGTACTCCTTAAAATGAATGTTTAGTTGTAAAATACTAGGGCAACTGTTTTGTTTTTCAGCTTGCTCTGTCTTTTGGACAAATCCATTGATTCGCCTATCCAATCGTTAGTACGTCACTAAACTAGTACGTCTAACTAAAGTCATTACGAATGGACGAATATATAAGTTTTCTTTTTCAATATATATATTTTTCTACTAAACACATTTGCCTAGAAGAGAAGGTTCATCTGTATATCATCATCATCATCATCATGAACAACCCATTACCGGCTCACTACAGAGCACGGTTCTCCTCTCAATATGAGAAGGGTTTGGCCATAGTCCACCACGCTGGCCATGTGCGGATTGGTAGACTTCACACGCGTTTGAGAACATTATGGAGAACTCTCAGGCGTGCAGGTTTCCTCACGATGTTTTCCTTTACCGTTGAAAAAAGTTATATTTTAATTTTTTAAAAACGCACATAACAAGTTAGAGGTGCGTGCCCGGATTCGAACCACCGACCTCTGATTAGGAGGCTGACACCCTAACCACTAGGCTATCACCGCTTCTACTAGGCTATCACTGCTTCATCGGTATATAAATATAAAGATGTTATGTGTATCTGCAGGTACATATTCGTTATGTAGCTCATTCATACCACATATCTGCTCACAGTATATTTAAATCACCTGTTGCTGATTTACTATTGCGGTTTGCCCATTGCGGCGAAACCCTATCTCAAACATAGCACGACAACCACAAACATTATACCTACGTTCTGCAATCGACTAACAAGTTTTGAATTAAAAAATATGACTATGTTTGTAAAAACATAACACTTAATACAGGTTATTTGAACTACTTTCTGTTTCAAAATTGCTCGATAAGCTTCGACTTAGTCCCAACAAAGACACACATACACATACACGCACATACACATACATAACGGCTCGCACACACGCACACAATCACACACATGCACTCACACACACACACACACACACACACGTACGCACGCACGCACGCAAAACCCCACAATTATAGATCCACATGGAAAAAAACTTTTATCTCTTCTATTTAATTTTTTATAAGAACATAAAAAAATTGTTATTAGGGTCGGTATCGGTATATATATATATATATATATTTAATTAATTATTATATATGTTTTATACACTACAAATAAGCTCTTGACGGCAATTTCACCTGATGGTAAGTGATGCTTGATCGAAGGTGGTAACGGGCTAATTTGTTAGGGGTAAACCCATACTCGTACTTGGTCTCTATTGGCGACACATCTTTGTTGGTAGGGTGGTAACTAGCCACGGCCGTCGCTTCCCAATAAACCAGACTCGAGCCGGGAATCGAACCCAGGACCTCCTACTTTAAATGCGACAGGGCGCGCGCTGCGCTACGGAGGTCGTCAAAATATATACTTCGTCAAACTATATCATCATCAACATCAACAACCCTTTACCGGCTCACTACAGAGCACGGGTCTCCTCTCAATATGAGAAGGGTTTTGCCATAGTCCACCACGCTGGCCATGTGCGGATTGGCAAACTTCACACGCCTTTGAGAACATTATGTAGAACTCTCCGTGCAGGTTTCCTCACGATGTTTTCCTTCACCGTTGAAGCAAGTAATATTTTAATTTTTTTAAACTATATGCTATCGTCAAATTATAAACTTGAACTGAAGACTGAACGGATAATTTTGACGTATTGCAGTACAAACACTTTGAAACCGTTAAATTAATGCATTTTAAGCTTACCTGGGGATTGTGAAATAGAAGCTAAATTTAACTAGCCTTGTGCAGAGGTAACAAAAGCGTCAAACAAAATATTTTTATACTAACAACGAAATCATACCATCCGAAGCGTGTAACTTTTAAAAAGGGTTACGGTACACTGTATTAAATTACGTCACAGGCATGTCAACCGTCACTAAATCAACTGTTGACGCGACATGACACGGTGGCCCGACATCTCCCTGTCAGTTTCAGAAAACAAAGAAAATACACTTTTTATTCCAAGCGTGCGGTCTGCGAAAAGGCGAACATATAAAACGCTTGAAAAGCGGACAAGTGTACGGTTCAAACAGCGTTCAGAAGGAAATTACGTATATGCCATGCATATTTATTTTAATCACTACTAATATTATAACTTTGTGTATATCATCATCATCATGATCAACCCATTAGCGGCTCACTATAGAGCACGGGTCTCCTCTCAATATGAGAAAGGGTTTGGCCATAGTCCACCACGCTGGTCATGTGCGGATTGGCAGACTTCACACGCCTTTGAGAACATTATGGAGAACTCTCAGGCGTGCAGGTGTCCTCACGATGTTTTCCTTCACCGTTGAAGCAAGTGATATTTTAATTATTTAAAAACTCACATAACTCCGAAAAGTTAGAGGTGCGTGCCCGGATTCGAAGCGCCGACCTCTGATTAGGAGGCTGACGCACTAACCACTAGGCTATCACCGCTTCAAGTGTATGTATTAAGTATCGTTAGGTCTTTATTGAAGAGTTTTCTGCTGCCCGCTAGAGTTCCATCCTATATTAAGTCCAATTATATCCACCAGATCTTTGCGAAATTTTGTTGAAACTAAACAATTTTTTTTTATAAAAAGTAATTATCTTAAGAGATGTTCCATTAAGATTCAAAACACTAGAGCTATACAGTACAAAGATATATGTATAATATTTCCGAAAAAAATAGGGCATTTTCGAGATTTGAAACAGCCTAAATCGGGGTTTATGCAAAAACTACTATACGGTTTTAATTTGCATTTAAATCCATTGAGTAGTTTTATTCATGTTAACACGCAAATAGACAAATTCAGCTTTCCCCCAATCAGAGTTTTCACAATATATTAACTGTACAGGACTCGTCTGTATATAGTGTATTTTAAGTATAGATAGAAATATAAAGAAAATATCAAAATGGTTTCGTATGTAACTAGCAAACCACGTAGCAATGATTTTGTAAGTAGCCAAAGGGGATTTTAATGCAATTCTTTTTCTCATTTTTGACCCAAATTACGAAATTTTAGTCGTAAAAGTGCCACTTTTTAAACTCAATAGGGCGGCCGTAGACGGAGATTATAAAACATTTTAGAACGGGATTTTTTTCTGGCTTTACTGGATTATCGATAATAACTTTGAAAAACGCTATATAAATTTCTTCATATTTTCCCTTCTATAACGGACAGGACAAATAAAATGCGTCTCTAACCTCCGTGGCAAAGTGCGTGCGCTGTCGCATAATAAAGTTGGAGGTCCTGGGTTCGATTCCCGGCTCGAGTTTTGTCTGGTGGGAGGCTTTGGCCGTGGCTAGTTAGCGTTCCTATTAGGAGTGTGAGTTTACCATACCTCTAACAGATGAGCGCGCTACCATTCTAGACTGCATCATCACTTAGCACCAGGTGAGATAAATTATTCGTGCTCTTTAGTAGTTCATTATCATGCTAAAAGATGGCGCTGATTGATTTGTTAATCGAATTCGTCATAATCTTTGACTTATAACCATGTATCTAATATTACATATAACGATGGATGGAGGACGGCCGCATCCTAATCAGAGGTCGGGGGTTCGGCACTGCTAACATTTCAGAGTTATGTGCATTTTAAGCGATTAAAATGTCACTTGCTTCATCGGTGAAGGAAAACATCGTGAGGAAACCTGCATGCCTGAGAGTTCTTCATAATGCTCTCAAAGGGGCGCGAAGTCTGCCAATCCGCACATCTGGCGTGGTGGACTATGGCCAAACCCTTCTCATATTGAGAGGAGACCCGTGCTCTGTAGTGAGCTGGCAGTGGGTTGATCATGTTGACGATAAATAATTAATGAGCATTCTAAGAGATGGCGCTGATTTATTTGTTAGTCGAGTTTCTGTAAAATATTTGTTCGCACGATCATGTATTCTATTCGATCATGACGATCCTTAGAGGCACGGCGATCAGGAGATCTCAAATGATGGAGCATTGTCATCATTTACGCGGGTGAATCTAGTTCATAGCAGAATGGGTGTGTCAGTGATAGATATCTCTATTAATAACTTTACTGTTGTGGGTTCGAATACTAAAACGGACTTAAGAACAGGTACTTAAGAACGAGTTTAAACATTTTAGATGAATTGATATTTTGTGAAAGAAAACTACTTTGTAGAAAAATAACGATGCAAATTTTTATATAGCCGATTTCGCTGATATTCACATATAATGTCACTTACCCACTAGCGGAAGTTTTGTGGAATAAAAATTGGTAATACAACTTTTAAACTACTCTCATTGGGTACATTTTAATATGATGTAAATGGATGCTTATGACAGCTGGTAGACGTTTATAAATAGAGCTTGGCTTGCTCCTAAGTTTAGCTGCATCGCTAGACGTCAAATGATGGAGTGTCGTCATCATTCACGCGCTCTCGTATACGGGTGAATCGGGTTTATAGCAAAATAGTGGTGTCAGTGAGTGATATCTGTAATAACAGCCTTATCTTCGTGGGGGACATTATTTAGCAAATTGGGTAGTAACGTGTCTTTTAGGTGAATGAGTGTCACATTTCATATATTTCAATCAGATATAGTTAGAGCGAAGGAATATGTGACAATTAACGTTCCTATATTTAAACGACTGCTTAAAAAGGCGTTAATGTCTTCTGTTTTTTTGCGGACTGTCTATTAGCTGTGTTAACCCTATTGGTTGCCACAGCGTAACCAGGCTGTAGTCTTCTCAGTGTGTATATTGGACTCTCAAACTTTAATCACCACCTCTTTGCTGGTCCACCAGTGTTGTTCAGTTTAAGTAGGAGTTTTTTTTATTTCTGATGCTTATTCTTCCAGCTTCGCTGAGCTTCTAGAAGCTTTAGAATCAAAAAGCCTATACCTAACCTATAACCGTTCTTTCTTTTTGAATGGCCATCAAACACAAAAAAGAATGAGTACAATAAACATTAATAAAATACACAATCAAGAATTAAGCAGAATAACGTTTTTTTTGGAAATATGACAGAAATTTTACATTTCTGTTAAAATTTTCTTGAATAAAAAAATGGAACGAATATTCCGCCGTATATAATGACAGAGAGAATGGAAAATAATAAAATTGAATTAGCAACACAAAGGTCCAGAACGGATGCGACTTGAATAAATTTTTCATGCATGACACTTTCACCTCCACACCGTTTGGATTGTTCGCGCGGTATAATAACCGGAAATAAGTGAGAGATTTTTTCTTGCACAATGGAGATTTTTTTTTAATATAACGAGCAAATTAATCGCAATTTCTTTTTTTGCGCATTTTGGATTAATGTTGCGCCAAGTTAAAGTTAAAAGTAACGCCAGTGACAGAAAAGATGAGGAGTAACAGGCTGGCATGGTATGGTCATATAATGCGGAGGAAAGAAAGTGATGTCACCAAAAGAATGTTATATATTAACGTGGAAGGGCAAAAGAGTAAAGGAAGACCAAAGAAGAGATGGATGGATTGTGTAAAAGAGGATATGCGGGTAAAAGGTGTGGGTAGTGAGATGACAGCGGATAGAAGTGAGTGGAAGAAGAAGACGTGTTGTGCCGACCCCACATAATGTAAGGGGATAAGGGCAAGAAGAAGAAGAAGTAGCGAAAGTAAAATTTCAAGACATAAATATTTCGGTTGTTTATTTTTTTACTTCAAACTAAAGTAAGTTAAAAGAAATGGCCTTGAGGCAAAAGCCGTGCATAAATGACATTATTTTCATAAAATAATATTATAACTATAAATCAAGAGCAAGATCAATAACACTAACGAGATTATTCAGATATTATAACAATAAGTAATTAATATATGCAATGATTAAAAACCTTTGTCCGTGTCCCATTTGTGGAACAGCTTATTAAAAGTGTATTCTGGGTCATCATTGCCAACTGGATATCGGAAATAAAATTTGTATTACTTAAGACAACGAATTAAGATCATAGCATAATTTTAGTTCAATGTTTTGATTTAACAGTTTAAATGAAAACAAATAAATAGTACGTAACATTAGCGATCCCAGAAAACCTTGCACAACGGAATATAAAATTTCTCTGCACCAAGTTAAAGCATTCAAAATTAATTTACTTTCAGCAATTTTATGGCTAGGCAATTCTCATGCAATATGAAATAGTCTTTAACCTAATCTTATGTTGGCAAACTTCCAATGTTGATAAAGCGATAATAATCTTTGTAACCCATTTACGAGACAAGCAGTATTGTGGAGGTCGCAGGAAATGAGAGGCCTACCAATAGGATATCAAAGATCTTTGCATCTCATATTATAAATTGTATTAGTTTGCTTGTTTTAAATTCCAAGCCACACTGTGTATCAACAATTACTACACTTAATTACTAACTGGTAGAATTGGCTAAACAATTGAACAATGTGTAGTTAACAACTTTTGAAGATACTCCGGTGACGGACCGAAACTTGCGAGGACAGACCGGAAGATCTGTATGGTGGTGTATAAAGATTGAAGAAATAAATGGGAACTAAAAAAATTACCTTGCAGATTGTCCAATTTTACGCGGATTACAGTAAATAATTTTAAAGTTCATTGCATACCATGGACTTCGGCAAAGTAACTAATGCAACAAAGATGTATATTTAAATAGGCCAGTCTAAATTATTTGTAAGTATTATATATTTATTTTGTTCCATCATATAAAAGCAGAAACTACGGCTGGTATGATCTGGCAAAACAAACAACAACTTATCCATGATATAATATGAATGTTTATGATATAATTACGTAACAAAAATAGTTATCTGAATTTATTTAATAAAAAGTTGGTTATACTGCCAGGCGGTGAGTGGCAACTTTGGCTGAAATCTATAAAGCGCGTATAAGAAACAGTTAAAACGAGACCAAATTTAATTTAATTTTATATTTTATCATCGTTTTTTTTTTGTTATATAATATTTTTTGGTGCATTATACAATGATTGTTATTTATTATACAATAATTAGTTGATCGAATATTATATTGCTTTATTATTTTACCCCAATATCCTCGTATTTTCCTAATTTAAGCGTTGTCTGGAAGAGGTCGATTCTGAGCGTTAAGGCCACCTTTTTGTACCCTACTTTTTGCTTTGTGTTTTTTTGTTTTCTTTTATTATTCCTTTTCTTGCTGTGGGGTACAAATAAAGTGAGTTTATTTGCACACCATTAAAAATATATCTTTCTCGTTTTAACGCTTACTTTTGCTGAGCGAAGTCAAAGTAAGCTCTATAGATCTGAGCCCAGTGGACTTTGATTGGTGATCATAAAACTTAATCACCACTACTACCCAGGGGAAGATATTTATTAGAATGATCCACATAATGAATAGAAGCAGGCGTTACTTTGCGGAAGTCCATGATAAACAATAAACAGCAAGTACATTTTGCTATATTCCGCCGACAACCGGGAGAATTGTATAATATAACGCCACACAAAATCTTCCACTAGAACCTCTACGCACGTTTCGACCCGACACCGGATCATCCTCAGGAGATGTTGACTTCACTTTACTTTTCGCGCTTATGAAGTAGTTAAGTTTTAGTAAAGAACTTGCGTAGAGGTTCTAGTGGAAGATTTTGTGTGGTGTTATATTATACAAATCTCCCGGTTGTCGGCGGAAAATAGCAAATTATACTTGCTGTTTATTGGAATAATCCACGTTAAAAACGATCGAAGTGGGTCGAGTTTTCAGAATATTTATTATTAGGAACCCACTCCGCCACCCTCGCTGAATTAATATAACGTAATATTTAGATTAAATATAATATCTGGATAAAATAGCCCTTAAAGACACACATCCATTATTCACACGCAAAGAGTCGTCAGCGCGCAAAAGTTATGACGCCTCGGATCGTTTTCACCCCAAACACAATCATATTTCCATTATTAAAGATCTGCGTTGATATCTTTCATATATTTTCCACATTGTCTCAAGTAGTTTCGTATGTCGGTACGCGTACTGTACCATTTATCTAACGCATATTTTGCGCAACTGTTGTTCAGTTTTGTTAATATAATAGGAGATACACTATGGGCCTCATAAGAAGGCTCGGAGTCACTCAACGGGCGATGGAGAGAGCTATGCTGGGAGTATCTCTACGTGATCAAATCAGAAATGAGGAGATCCGTAGAAGAACCAGAGTTACCGACATAGCTCAGAGAATTGCGAAGTTGAAGTGGCAATGGGCGGGGCACATAGCTCGGAGAACCGATGGACGTTGGGGTCCCAAGGTGCTGGAATGGCGACCCCGCACCGGTAAACGTAGCGTTGGTCGACCCCCAACTAGGTGGACAGACGACATCAGACGAGTCGCAGGGAGCCGCTGGAAGCAAGCGGCCCAAGACCGTGAGCATTGGAACTCCCTACAAAAGTCCTATGTCCAGCAGTGGACGCCAATCGGTTGATAATAATGATGATGATGATGAATAGGAGATATTGATAATGAGCTTATACTCGGCACTCCGATTACAATCATATTTCTATTAATATGTCTCTCTTTGTTCATATGAACGCTGTCTAAAATAGTCTATTTGGGAATAAAATATTATTAACGTATCTGTCATTCTAGGAAAGGCGAGATTAATCTCTAGGCGCTATTCTAATATTGGTTGGCGAACTAAGGTTAGGATCTATAGACCTTACTTTGAATATGCTCAGTGAAAGGAAATGTTAAAAAGGGATAGATTTATGTTGCACACATAACTTTGTCTCTTTTTTAACTCTGTCTTAAGTAAAAGGTGTAGTTTAGTACGCTTTAAAGAACTCCTTACTTTACAAATTTCGACCTTATTTGATTTACACTAACTAATAGGAAAGTCAGTTTTTTAGTGATAACTGACGTTCTCAATAGCTTTACCATCCTTGGGGAGACGGTAAAGCAAAGTATGGTAAAGGCCAGAAATAGGCCAAATTCAACTCATTATGATCAACCCATTACCGGCTCACTACAGAACACGGGTCTCCTCCCAACATGTGAAGGGTTTTGACCATAGTCCACCACGCTGGCCATCTGCGGATTGGCAGACTTCACACGCCTTCACTTGAGAACATTATGGAGAACTCCCAGGCGTGCAGGTTTCCTCGCGATGTTTTCCTTCACCGTTAAAGCAAGTGATATTTTAATTGTTTAAAAACGCACATAACTCCTAAAAGTTAGAGGTGCATGCCCGGATTCGAACCGCCGACCTCTGATTAGGAGGCTGATGCCCTAACCACTAGGCTATCACCGCTTCAACTCAATAAACTGAAATATTCTTTATTGTAACAATTAAATCTATTTTCACTACTTTCGCAGAAACATTACATATTATGATACGAGTATATGCCCATTAGAATATATTATATATAAATATAACCTTGAAATGCGCACTTTTATTATTCACAACGCTCACATTATATGTACAGAGCCATCAGCGCGCAAAAGTTACGACCCTTAGATCGTTTTCACCTCAAGCACAATCATATTTTCATCATTAAGGATCCACGTTTATATCTTTCATATATTTTCGACGTTGGCTCGAGTGGCCTCATTGGTATGCGCGCGACACGGTTTATTCAAGGCATTATTTACGCGCCTCTTTCTTCACTTTTCTTTATGGAATTACCTACTCGATGTGTGTTGTGAGTTCATAAAGAGTTGGAGCAAGGGACTCACTGAACTATGTTGTATGTATGTATTATGTTTGAAGCGGTGATAGTCTAGTGGTTAGGGCGTCAGCCTCCTAATCAGAGGTCGGCGGTTCGAATCCTGGCACGCACCTCTAACTTTTCCGAGTTATGTGCGTTTTTAAAAAATTAAAATATCACTTGCTTTAACGGTGACGGAAAACATCGTGAGGAAACCTGCATGCCTGCGAGTTCTCCATATTGTTCTCAAAGGCGTGTGAAGTCTGCCAATCCGCACATGGCCAGCGTGGTGGCCTATGGCCAAACCCTTCTCATATCGAGAGGATACCCGTGCTCTGTAGTGAGCCGAAAATGGGTTGATCATGATAATGATGATGATTTTAAGATGTCTTTTAAATAAAAGAAGTAAATATTAAGATACTCGCATCACAATAAATCCCTTCAGGCTAAGAGTACAGAATGCTTCAATATATTTTAATTAGTAATATAACAGTAGTTTAGTTAGCAATATAGGCGTACTTCCGACAAATACCAATTATATCTAAGAAAACTACTTTCTTCTTTATTTTATCTAATAATAATTTCATTATTTCTATGACAGCAAAGTATAACAGTACATTTTCACTTAGATACATATATAATAAACTCCCGAAACACAATCATATGACATATTATCTGTGTTGATGTCTCATATATTATTATCTTTTGAACGTCGCCGTAGCAACCTCATTGGTATGCTCAGGGCACAGTTTATTCGACGCGCTACGAGACCCTGTTTACAGTCTCCTTTACGGAATTATCCATCCGTTATCTGATATATTTTTCGCGGTGGGATGCTGCTCCGTCTTTTAACGCGTACATTATCACAATAATATAGTTTTCACATCGTTGAGGTAACATTTTATTTCTTAATATTAGTTTAGTAATCGCTATTTTTCACCTTAGTATATGGTATCAAGGTCGGAAAAAAGTCCTTCGTTTATATTATATAACCTTGTGAAGTATAGTTTGTTGATGTTGGTTTTGATGAGCTTTTGAGATATTTTTCGCTTATTTGTGTGGGTAATGATAGATAGTGATTCTAATAAAGTTATTCGATCCATTTGTAATTTTATAACAATACATATGCAAAAAAAATGGTGACTTTTATGGACCTTATGCAAGATCAGGAAAAGCAGCACAAATTTGGTTTAAGCGTAACCAATCTAGGAATTTATATGTTAATATGAAATTCACCCTGTACCGGATAAAATGGACATCATTTTTGAAAAAGAGGAAGATGATTGCTATATCAGTAGTTACGACATAGCTAAAAAATACGGGTACACAAAAAATCTTTCAGTAGTTTGCTATATATGCCATAAAGAAGACGGGTACACAAAAAATCTTGATATTAGGGTGTCACACGAGCTTATTGAGTCGTGATGAAACCAATTTTTTTAAGAAAATGATAACTGTTTGATAAAAATGAATCTCATACGACAAGAATACGCGTGTTGTCATGGTCACTGATGGCATTAAAGGAAGAAGAGAGGTGAGAGAAAGCGGACTAAATTGTTTATAAAAACGTGATCTACAATACTAGAGAACACACATTTTTAGCCACTTAGCAATAGTTAAGAGAGTTTAGCCGGGAGATGTGAATGCTTTCATCATGGCTCTGACCTTGCAACTTCAGAATTCCATTCTATTCAGAATTCTTTAAGCAGTCATCAGGAGAGGAAAAATATTTACCCGTTTGCTTTTCTTTCAGATCACCTTATTTCTACAGCAACTGGATAATGGCACAACAACAAGATATCAAAACACAATCCTAAAAAATGGCACATGATATATCCTGTAATTAAAAGTAAATAAACTCGCAGTCCGGAGTTTTCATATGAAATGCGAAGAAACTTATTACCCGACGGTTTACTATTCTTGACAGTGTTTGATAAAATATTCAGTCAGCAGTTTGATCTGAATGTTCTTCATAACTGATTAATTTAAACGTAAGATATGTAGTTGAACATTGGTTAGAAAAAGGCGTCACTTGCGTCACAGTGATGCCATGATATACCTACTTTAAACACTTAAGCTTATTTCTGCGCGACGGCCATACAAATTTGTGTTTCTTTGTTGTTGTGTATTGCAGGCCACACGTTACTGTTCCTACATTATGTTTTTTAACTCAGAATTCATTACGACACCGGAGCATAATACGTAAACAGCCTACTTTTGAGAATATGTAACAAAAAGTGTTTTATTTTCACAATTATACAAAACATACGACGTTTGTCGACATATTGTCCCATGTTTTGTCTGGTGGGAGGCTTCGGCCGTGGCTAGTTACCTCTCAACCGACAAAGACGTGTTACAAAGCGATTTAGCGTTCCGGCACGATGTCGCGTAGAAACCAATTAGGAGTGTGAGTTTACCATACCCCTAACATATTAGCCCGCTACCACCTTAGACTGACTGCATCATCACTTACCATCAGGTGAGATTGTTATCAAGGGCTAACTTGTAGTAGTATAAAAGAAAACGTTGAATAAGATGACAATCGCGGTAAAGATGTGTCAAAACCTTTAAACTTTACATAAAACCAAAAAGAATAACCAAGCGAATAAATTAGAAAGACTTATACTTATACTATATTAAGTTCTTAGAAGATTAGATTTTCATCTGACTAAGTTCCCAACATTATTTAACACAATCTAGGTGCATATTAAATAATTCGACTCAACTTAAATCGCAAGTGTGCGGTAATATTTATGTACCTAGCAAAGGTAAAGGAAACTTTCTTATCATTAAATAGCACCCTTTTACCAACTTCGCAACACAAATAAAAGTTTTCAGCTCGAGCATCTTTGCGCTGTTTCATTGTTCTGCCAACAAATTGTTCTTATTTGGAAGAGATCTTCTCTATCTGGGTATTTTACTTGTTTATCTTATTCTTCACTGTTCCGAGAGGCCTTATCTCGATTGCCTCTGTCGTAAAATATTCACTTTGAAATTTTATGATTTTCGTTACATCGGTATATTTATTACATTGTAATATCTAATACGGACACGAAGCTCTTGAAAAGTACGTGGTCACATTGGAATTCATCATGATCAACCCATTACCGGCTCACTACAGAGCACGGGTCTCCTCTCAATATGAAAAGGGTTTGGCCATAGTCCACCATGAAAACATTATGGAGAACTCTCAGGCGTGCAGGTTTCCTCACGATGTTTTCCTTCATCGTTGAAGCAAGTGACATTTTAATTGTTTTTAAAACGCACATAACTCCGAAAAGTTAGAGGAGCGTGCCCGGATTCGAACCACCGACCTCTGATTAGGAGGCTGAGGCCCTAACCACTAGGCTATCACAGCTTCTCTACATTGGAAGTACGTAACGGTAATCATCCCTAAGTGACTCAGGCGGCAAATGAAGAAAGTAGTTAGACCAAAACAAATACTTTTTTATTTGTCCACTACTGTTTAAGCCCTTGACGGCAATCTTACCTAAGATGGTAGCGGGGTAGCCTGATGGGTATGGTAAACATTCAAAGAATCTAATACCCATAATTGGCTTAGAAGCCAATTATGGGTATTAGATTCTTTGAAATCGTGCCGGAATTCCAAGTCGCTTAGCGACAGGTCTTTACCGGTAGGGTGTTAACTAACCCCAAGACACCTAGATCAGACTCGAGCCGGCAATCGAACCCTCTTCTAACTTTATGCTGCGAAAACAAAAGCGCTGCGCCACAGAGGTCTTCATAAGGCTATTGATATTTATGTGTTATCTAATAAGTAGTAAGACAATATTATGAAATAAAAAAGTGTTAATGTCAGCTCCGGTGTACGAATAGAGTTTCACATCGATGTTATATAGACATACAAAAGGCTTTCTAATCTACAAAAAACATTAAAACCATATCAAATGGTAATTAAACGAAACAACAACTAGCCATGACCGTAGCCTCCCGCCAGATCGGATTTGAGCCGGGAATTGAGAATCGAACCCAGGACCTCCAACTTTATAATGCAATAGCGCACGCGCTGCGCAACGGAGGTCGTCAAACCTAATAGTTACAAGCCTTAAAATAATTTTGACCCACAACCCACGGCGTCTGGAATAGTTCTAACAAATAAAGGGCCCAGCTTAATTATTATCAGTTAGTGCGGCAATGGAAATAAATTTCACTTTGTTAAATTTTACTACACCCTAACCGACTGTAGAGAAACCCCCGTATATTGTGATAAAGCTCGCGTGTAAGCCTCGTCCCATATCTCTTTGTTTGCGGAAGTTTATTTATTAACTGGTCTTAGCCGGCGGCGATTGTCGCGCAGTCGATATTTACTAATTTAGAACCCTGGGACCATTCGGGGATTACAAATTTGTGCGCTGAAAGCTCACTGTTTTGCTCCCTAGTTAGCATGCAGAGATAATGGGAATAAGCAAAAGTTATAACTAAATTACTAAATTCGAATACGCTGTGAATGTTGAAGTTTACTGCAGAGTTCCCCATGTACCTACAGCTCGCCATTGTCATGATTAAGTTGCTTTATTGAAAAGTATTTTTAAAGTTTACTCCTTAAAAATCGATTTTCATATAAGGCCTTCGGTATGAAAACAATCTACTGAAAGAATGACCTAGTAACGTTTTTGTGCGCGACCTATTCTGCGCACCTGTCACTTTTCAGGCGTGAGTATTGTTTACATGTTTGATATGTCAAATCTATTTTTGTATGTATAATACTTTACAGAATAATCATAATAATTAATGGAAACAGAATAAAAATATAGAAATTATTTAGGTATTTTCATTAATTGTTTCGTTTATTTACCATTTGATATGATTAATATTTTTCTTAGATTAGAAAGCCTTTTTTTGTGCCTATTTAGACAGTCGATCTGAAGGAAAACTCTCTTCCTATGTTGGAGCTGACACACACACACTTTTTTATTTCATTATATTGACGTATTTTATCCGCCTCCTAATCAGAGGTCGGGGGTCGAATCTGGGCATGCACCTTTAACTCTCCAAAGTTATGTTCGTTTTTAAGCAATTAAAATATCACTTGCTTCAATGGTGAAGGAAAACATTGTGAGGAAACCTGCAAGCCTGAGAGTTTATAATATTCTCTAAGGCGTGTGAAGTCTGTCAATCCGCATAGATGCCAGTGAGGTGGACTATGGCCAAACCCTTTCATATTGGAGGAGACCCGTGCTCTGTAGTGAGCCGGCAATGGGTTGATCATGATGATGATGATAAGGGCGTGAAAAGGCATTAGACAAATATTTACTTTTGAGAACAACGCGGGACTTAGATACTAGATGACATAATGTTGCTTAAAATTCATGTAATATTATTGGATACAAAGATAGAATATTCACGAGTTATGCGATTTGAGAATGTGCAAACGGATTCCTGAATGGTTTATTTAAGCGAGCTGCGAGACATTCTGAGTGGGCTTTGACATTTGTATGCTGTAGTTATTTTTGTGCAGCGGAAAATAGAGTTTACGTATGTTACGATATAGCCAGCGGCTGCATCAATAATCCATCCGACAGCTTGTGAACCCACGCGTGACTGGGAGCTCTCTCATACGACTTGTCACAACATTAATTATTTATTTTTCTTTTGCAGGGAAACGAACAAGGGATGTCCCCTTCACTCCTTCACGCCCCCTGCTATTGCAATTGTGTTTCAGTATTTGGTGAATGGCATTCATAGTCCTTATTAAAAAAAAATGCCTAAAAATATATTGAAATATTTTGGAAATATAAATGCACTATGTAACTATGCTAACCCATGATTTTAACTGAGTGGTTGGGATTCGTTACTAAAAGTAAATATATATTTTTGAAGTGAAAACTTCTTTAGCGGCGTTGAGCACTTTTTCTGTAATGGGTATAAAATCTTAAACTCGCGTCAGGACACGTGACCTGATCGAAAAAGCGTAAGACGGATGGAGAGTAGACAGCTATCCCCTCTCTACGGCGCGGCGAAAATGTATGCCTGGGCCTACTGTTTCGTTTAGGCAGCGCAGGGCGCTTGCGCGAATGTTCGTGTATGTTTATTTCCATGGCAACGAACGTCAACCTACACGCTACTAACGCGCTACGCTTTATAATTCAAAAAGTATCGTTTTTACCTGCAGTACTGTTACAGAGTCATAGTTTTTGTATTATTAAGTGATAGGAGAATCGTGTAATGTGATATTTCAAGAGATCATTATGGTTTTCTTCAATTAAAATTTGTTTAACTTGAGCATCGGAGTGGTGTCAAAACGAAAAAGTCAAAACGGTTGTCATAAATATCCACATAATATAAATATGAATTGCGGTGCCTGTAACTCCAGCAGCTTCTCTGTCACTCAAAAACGCGTGAAGTGCTCAAGCATCGATTGTTTACTCGTATATCATTCAGATTGTGTTAATTATGGTGAGACTTCAACCCATCGGTCTAAGTGGATATGCCCAACGTGTATTGCCAAGCGTCCTAAGGCAGATAATATTAATACTCCAATATCCAATAAAAGGAAAAATGTGCAGCGTGCGGACGTTAATAGCTCACCTACATCAGTAGACATGTCCCTTGATTATCTTTTGAGCGAAATACGTAGTTTTCGAACGGAGATAAATCAAAAGCTTGAAAACCAGCAATCTACCTTGGGTAATTTTAACATAGCCATAATGAAATTACAACAAGAAGTTACCGGAGTTATAAAAAAAATTACATACAGGATGAGCTAAATGAGGCTATCAAATCTCTTAAATTTTTGTCTGACTGTCACGACGAACAGAATACTTTAAATAAGGACTTGTCTGCCAGAATATCTAAACTGGAAATTGAGAACTTGGAACTACGATCTCGGTCGACTGAATTTGAATTTAAAATATCTCAGATGGAGCAACAGTCTCGTGACAGCAACTTAGAAATTCAATGTGTTCCCGTGCATCGATCAGAAAATCTGCTAACATTGATTTCTCAATTGGCCAAGGTGGTTAATTTTCAGCTTGGACCCACTGATATAGTAAACTTTCATAGAGTTGCAAAAATGAATACCGAATCCAAACGCCCACGCAGTATCATTTTTAAACTATCTAGCCCACTTAAGCGAGATAACTTTTTAGCGGCTGTGAGAATCTTTAATAAAAAACATGCAGCTGACAAACTCAACACTTCTCACCTAGGGATTGCCGGTACTAAGCAGCAGGTTTATGTCGCAGAGCACTTGTCCCCAACTAACAAACGTCTGCATGCATCAACTAGGCTTGCCGCACAGGAAAAACACTATAGATACGTATGGGTTCGAGGAGGCCGTATTTTTGTGCGCAAGAACGATGAGTCACCGTCAGTTCAGATTAAGTGACTTGGTCTCGTATGATTCTCGGTTACTATCCTATAATCTTATGTCACTAAAGAACAGACGTAAAATGTTAGACATGGTTTTTTTCTACAAAATCATTAATGGATACACTGATTCACCGGAAATCCTGGAGCGTCTGAGGTTTAGTGTGCCGCGTAAGGGTAGTCGCCTCCGGAATCGAAAACCGTTTCATTTACCGTTTTGTCGAACCAAGGCAGGTCAGCATGCGCCTATCTATAGAATATGCTCAATGCTGAATGATCACAGGAATATCTGCGACATCTCCTGCAGTTCTGTAGCCTCTTTTAAAAAGCAAGTAAGACTATCTATTACAGCATTTTAATGCTGTAATAGTCTTACTTGCTTTAGGTATAAATTGAATTATTTAGTTGTAAGGTTAATTTTAAGGTTGTGCATGCTGTGGTCATTTCTAGAAGGCCACTATCTGGTGTCTGTTCTTCTGAAATGTTTTTTGTTGTTTTTAGATAGTGACTAGTTTAATGATCCAATAAAAATAAAAATAAAAATAAAATAAAAATAAAATAAATGTTACAGCGTGCCACGCGCATCCATGGATGGTGACAGCTGATGGCTCGACCGTCTGTGTAGTGATCACATTGTTGTGTATTCGTAAAATTCGTGAATGTAAAGTGCTTAAAATATGGAAATTGAACAAAGTGCATCTATTAATGATAAAAGTGATGAAGAAATAGCGAAAGAAAATGAGTGAGTACTTTATAAATATACTAGATGAAAATTTAATAAGTTTTAATTTTTAATTAATATAATTTTATAATTAAGGTTAGGTTTCGATCGAGTCTATCGTACTGCTTAACGGGTGTAAACAGACCCTTCACGAAGCCGTCAACCAAGCATTCTGTACATGAAACTAAGTAACACTGCGCAAAAATAATTGCTGGGAAACGGAATTTTTTTTTGGACTTTAAAAATAATCAGATTTTTGTAGCGGGTAATGGTTTGCGCGCAACCGGCTGTTCGAATGTGTGCGTTGTGCCTACACGAGTACACGGACACGGCACACTGCACACACACACCCGACCGGCTCGAGCCGCGCCGCGCGTTGTGTTAACGCTTAGAATTCGATTTTGCAAAAAAGTTGAAAAAAAAATGGACACTTTGACCTTCAATATCTCCAGAACCTGTGGTTTCCCAGGTATTGTCTAGAAGAAAAAAATGATCCCAATGATGGGCAGAATATGTGGTTTTCGTTTTCGTTAAGGGTCTTTTTACACCCTTTAGATACATATGAACTTACATAGTATAAATGTAATATTTGTAATATGCTTATACTTTATAGCATTAACCTATATTTTTATAACATCACAATAAGCACATGTGCGGTGTAGGTTTACCAAACAAATAATTTCGAATGAAAATAAATGAAATAAAATGATAATAAATAATCTCCGTTTTTCAGAGAAAGAAAAGAAAAAAAAAAGAACGGAATCGAGAATACCAAAAGGCATGGCGTCAGCGTAAAAAAGATTTGAAGAAAAAAGATTC
The DNA here is from genome assembly GCA_928268935.1 of Lasiommata megera. Lineage (NCBI taxonomy): Eukaryota > Metazoa > Arthropoda > Insecta > Lepidoptera > Nymphalidae > Lasiommata > Lasiommata megera. The sequence goes on along the minus strand of OV743313.1, from coordinate 16,150,554 downwards.
GAAGGAGGAAATAGAAGAAAAAAAAGAAAAAGACATTGTGAGAATCAAAGAGCATATTATCAACGTACAAAAGGTTTAAAGGAAAATGACAAAAATGTAGAAGAATTGTTCCAAAAGCAATTAGATGATTTGCAAATGTAATTTGATTTAATTTGTAATAGTTTTAAAGTGTTAAATTTTTAATATAATATAAATTGTCATGTTTGTGTACGATAGCGCAATAAATGAATATTGTATTCTACCACATAAATGATAGTACTTTTATACTGATAAAGCAATTGGTGCAAAATTATTCCCTAACCATTCCAAAATATCAAACCTGCTCAACGTTAATAATCAAGTTTTCACTTCTGCCGGCACTCCCGGAGTGCAACCCGTCTTTTTTTTTTCACTAGAATATCACAGATTTTATTGTTTTTTATAATCGGTGTTATGTGTGGTCTAGTGGTTACGACGTATATCTCGTAATCAGAGTTCCGGAGTTTGATCTTGGGCCTCGCACTCTAGCACGCACCTCTAACTTTTAGGATTTATGTGCGTTTTTAAACAATTAAAATATAACTTGCTTCAACGGTGAATTAAAACATTATGAGGAAACCTGCATGCCTGAGAGTTCTCCATAATGTTTTCAAAAAGTCTGCTAATCCGCACATGACTATTGTGGACTATGGCCAAACCCCCTTCTCGAATTGAGAGGAGACCCGTGCTCTGTAGTGAGCCGGTAATGGGTTGATCATGATGAATGATCCTTTGACGACCTCCGTAGCGCAGCGCGTGCGCTGTTGCATTTTAAAGTTGGAGGTCCTGGGTTCGATTCCCGGCTCGAGTCTGGTCTGGGGGGAGGCTTCGGCCGTGGCTAGTTACCACCTTACCGACAAAGACGTGTCGCCAAGCGATTTAGCGTTCCGGCATGATGTCGTGTAGAAACCAATTAGGAGTATGAGTTTACCATACCCCTAACAGGTTAGCCCGCTACCATCTTAGACTGTATCATCACTTGCTATCAGGTGAGATGTAGTCAAGGGCTAACTTGTGATGAATAAAAAAAAAAATCATAAAACATTGTACTAACGATTAATATCGTTAATCTGATAGTAAAATTACAAATTAAATAACATCCTTTGAGAGTGCATCCGAGTTACAACGCTGTTTCGTGATTCGTGACACGTCTCGAACTGAGCTCTGCATCTGTATGGAGAAGACAAGCTGCAACTTTCTTTGTTTTAATTTTGTTGAGTCGTTTTTAAATGTAACTAAAAAGTTTGCGTTTCCTACATCACATTATTTAAAGTTGCAAACTAAATAAAGCTTTTTGCACTGAATACCACTGCTTAAAATAAAAATAAAACATAACAAGTAAATATGTGTTCAATTTCAAACACGTCTTTGACGACCTCCGTGGTTCAGCGCGTGCACATTTTTTTTTGACAGCTAACCTGCTATGGGAATGGTAAACCCACACTCCTAATTGGTTTCTACGCGACATCATGCTTGAACGCTAAATCACTTAGCGACACGTCTTTGTCAGTAGGGTAATAGGAGCCACAGCCGAAGCCTCCCACCAGACCAGACTCGAGCCGGGAATCGAACCCAGGACCTCTGACTTTATAATACGACAGCGCGCGCGCTGCGCCACAGAGGTTGTTAAATTTAATGATTAGTACTATTTGTTGCTATCTATACAAACTGTAGCGGTATATGCCTAATTCTCCTTCAAATATCCAAAGTATATAATATACCCATCCATTTACTGACAGGAGTCAATATTGCTTCCCAGGACCAGGACCCAGGACCAGGACCCAGGACCTCCGACTTTATATTACGACAGCTCACGTACTGCGCCACGGAGGTCGTCAAAATCGCACATTATAAAGATGGAGGTCCTTCGATTCCCAGCTCGAGTCTGGCCTGGTGGGAGGCTTCGGCCGTGGCTCCTACCACCGTACCGACGTTTCGCCAAGCGAAACCAATTTGAAGAATGGGTTTATCACACCTTTTACAGGTTAGCCCGATACCGCTAATGTCACGTAAAGTATATAGATGTATGCAAGGATTTTTCTGCCCCCATACCTAACCGCCTACCAGAGTTTCATCACAATCTGATCATAATGTTCAAAAAGTCAAATGTGATTTTTATTTGTTCCATATTTAATTACTTACCTGGTGTTAAAGATTATTCAAACGCTTTAATATTAATCGCTGAATTTTACAATTTGATGATAAAAAATACCATTTCGTTCGTCGTTGAATCGCATACATAGTTAATAAAACAAGACGAGTTAAATAATTTAAATGTAAGAGAAATCACGTCTCTTATTGAATTCATAGACAGAATATTGATGATCCACTGGTTCATGATTCGAGATTATAATTGATTGCGTGTGTCATTTAATTATTTTCAAAATAATTTATGACGTCAGACATTCGAGCCACGGGGTAGGAGGGGATCGCAAATTCCCATCCACACAGATCCCAAACGTCGCCTAAGCCGAGGTTCGGCCTCAAAGGAGGCGCCCTTAGGCAGTCGTTCCCTTAGTTTCTTCGAGCCCTAGGGCTCAAAATTTCTTCTGGCAGAGCTTCTTTCCGAAGCTCGCCAAACAGCCCGGTTACGTTGTGGCAACCAATAGGGTTTACAGCGAATAGACAGTCCGAAAAAAAAACTATGCACCACCGAAGTCTCCCTCACACGTAGCGACCAATGTTCTAAATCAAAAGCCAAATAAATATATCTTTAATCATGCAAACCTATTACAGGCATCTATGAATCGTTTAAATATAGTTAACAAAAAATGTTATAAACTATGACAGTACATACGTCCTGTTCACTGCGCTGCAATCTTAAGCCAGTACTTAAATAATAGCTTTCAGTACCGAAAATCTCCCAAACTATGTCCTTACGTGCATGCCTGTGAATTTGTAATAGAGGAAATCCAATTCTGCGCACATTTCGGCTTTCCAGGTCAAGCGATTCCAAATTCCCACGATATAATAGATTTAAACACTGAATTTAATTTCACAATGAACCCGGGTGAATTATAGTTATGGCTGGGCTGGGCTGGGCAATGAATATAATCTTATAGTTAAGTAAAACAGTTCTACTGCACTATTTTGCTTAAGCATACAAATAATGATCGCTTTCGATTTTATTTCCTGCTTACAAGAATCGTAATGTTATTTGATAAATGAACTGTTGCTTCTTATCTTCAAAATAACATGCTGTCCAACTGAGCTATGCGAAACGCATAAAGGTGAAATAAACTTTTATTGTAAGCTTTAATGCCTTATCTAATAATTAGTAAGATGTTTTATACAGGAGTGAGAAATGATCAACCTATTACCGGCTCACTACAGAGCGCAAGTCTCCTCTCTATATGAGAAGGATTTGGCCATAGTCCACCACGCTGGCCATGTGCGGATTGGATTATACAGGAGTAATTATAAATAAATTCTACAATATATTTCGGTATTATAGATGTAAGCGGTTATAGTGGCTAGGGCGTCAGCCTCCTAATCAGAAGTCGGCGGTTCGAATCCGGGCACGCACCTCTAACTTTTTTTATTATTTGCGTTTTTAAAACAATTAAAATATCACTTGCTTCAACGGTGAAGGAAAACATCGTGAGGAAACCTGCACGCCTGAGAGTTCCCCATAATGTTCTCAAAGGCGTGTGAAGTCTGCCAATCCGCACATGGCCAGCTTAGTGGACTATGGCCAAACCCTTCTCATATTGAGAGGAGACCCGTGCTCTGTAGTGAGCCGGTAATGGGTTGATCATGATGATGATGATGCTGATTATAGATGTTAGACTGAAATTCGTAAAACACGCTGGTATAAAAAGTTTCTAAATAATCCGCGTGCGCTTACTGAATGGCACTTAAACTGTAAACCGTAAAAAAATACTGGTCATTTAATAGATCTTAATAAAAATAAATTAAGGCATGTGCTTATGTAAAAAAAAAAATTAGTTTAGCATTAGTACTTAATAAAAAAGTAATTTCATTATACTGAAAGAAAATTTTATGGCATTATTGCCGTGTATGTTGCTTGGACGCAACGTTTAGGAGATAATGTAGAATTAAAATTATGAAAATTAAGTAACGACACACACACACACACACACACACACACAAAATACAGACACTAATTAATTAATTGCGTGATAAGTTATGTATAAGTTTGTATGAGACACTAATCATTGTAACTTTTGTTTCGTATAAAATAATGTGTCTCGGAAATAAGGGCCTGTTAAATGCAACTCAGTTTTTATTAATGCAGTTAACAAGGTTATTTTTGTAAATACATAAAATACTGTATTTTTATGTATTTTGTTCCCAATAAATAAAAAATAAATAAATGAAATAAACGATCCTTACACACACCATGAAGTTGGAGGTCCTGGGTTCGATTCCCGGCTCGAGTCTGGTCTGGTGGGAGGCTGCGGCCGTGGCTAGTTACCACCCTACCGACAAAGGCGTGTCGCCAAGCGATTTAGCGTTCCGGCACGATGTCGTGTAGAAACCAATTAGGAGTATGGGTTTACTATACCCCTAACAGGTTAGCCCGCTACCATATTAGACTGCATCATCACTTACCATCAGGTGAGATTGCCGTCAAGGGCTAACTTGTAGTGGATAAAAAAAAAATTAAGTCGAAAATTGTTTTGAAATGGATCATGACGCCTATTCGAGCGTTATGCCATTAGCCATTACGGCACACATGTCGATTTTACTACCAATAGATGGTACGCATCAAAAAGCATCCCGCGGACAAAGCTAGTAGAAGTATAGATTTGAAAATGCGACAATCGTCAAAAACTGTGTATGAATGAAATCAATGAACCGATACAAATAGCACAATCGCATTGAATAGAATACAATAGATTTTCTGTAGAAAAGACGTACTCAATATTTGTACGATTCACAATTGAGCTCGCTCGACACGATTCGAGCATTATTAGGGGAGGGGGAACCGATTTCGTATTATAACAGTTTTAGTTTGAAACGGAACGTTTTATAATTTGCTTTTCACACCACTCGATCGACAATGCCTTACAGACCCGTTTTGTAAAGGTAAAGTACGTTATTAATAACGACATCATTATCATCATTTCATTTCTTCTTGTCGGTTCCCTAAATGATAAACAAGCATGGCAATGAAATATTACTCTAATAAGATACTGTAATAATGTTAAGTGGCATATTGTGAGATGGTGGTAACCAAAAGAAAATTTACCTGGCTAAGTTTGTTGATGAGGGCTTCTTCTCAGATCGGGGTGCTCTTGGAATCTTCATAGCTTTCGTTTAAAATTTACGGATGTAGTTACCACCATCACCGCGGTACTACGTCAGATATTTACGCATCAAAAGTGCTTTATTATTTAAATAAAGTTTATACTTGATTTATTGATTGATTGACGTACTCTTCTGGGCATAGGTTTGATTTCAGCACAGGCCGCTTGATTTTATATCGTGTGACCATATAGATGGGAGTCGAAAATCACTGCATTTATCGGTCCGGGGTCACCATGACACCTTAGGACTCCAAATTGCTCCATTTCAGACTACCTCCGTGGCGCAGTGCGTGCGCTATTGCGTTATAAAGTTGGAGGTCCTGGGTTCGATTCCCGGCTCGAGTCTGGTCTGGTGGGAGGTTTCGGCCGTGGCTCTAGCCAGACAGACAGATTGGACAGCGGAGTAATAGAGTATGTAACTCAAAAAATACGTTCTTTTAAATTTTTCTCAATCACTCGTGCTTAAATTACATTTCAGTTTATAAAAACTTTTTCTGTACTGACGAGAAACGAATGCGCCTCGATAAAAGGGGTGAGACTCATTAATCAGGGACGTCATGACGTCACGTCAACGTCACTGTGCAACGCTGACGTCAGCGACTAATTGATAATTGCTTGTAAGGGTGCACTTCGAGTATTGTTTTTAAAATTGTGAAAATAAAGAAAGTTTGATTTTTTTAAGCTCTTGATTCTTTCCGCATTCATTTAAAAGTTTTTGTTCGTCAGCAATTCGTCCGCATACAACATCTGACACGTAATTTTTTCTCATGTATGGAATCCTGTTTATTTCGGTTTATTTAACTCTTATTTTTGTGTATACATTGGGGGAAACGAAAAGTCACGTTATTATGGAATATGATTATATATTTTTTTCACCACATGTTAGCCCTTGGCGGCATCTCACCTGATGGTAAGTGATGAGGCGATCTAAGATGGTAGCGGGCTAACCTGTTAGGGTATTGTAAACCCATACTTCTAATTGGTTTCTACACGACATTCTGGCGGAAAGTTAAATCGCTTGGCGACGCGTCTTTGTCGTTAGAGGAGCCACCGATACCGTATCCGGCTGAACCTATCCTCCTAATTGGTTAACTTTAAATCCATCAGCGACATGTCTTTGCCAGTAGGGTGGTAACTAGCCTTAGCCGTAGCTGACTCAAGACAGGAATCGAATCCATAGTGGGATTACTAACAACTCTCAATGCATGCCCCGTGCTGAGAGTGCGTTAGGAATTTGCTCCCGTTTATTTCTACTATTGTTATCTAAGTGTGTGCTGCCTATAAAAAATCATCTTCCTCAGCAAACAGACGTTAATAGTATGTGTGTTCAGAATATTGCTGATCAAGCGTCCGACCTTCCCTCCCCCTTATTTTCACAAAGAGCAGTAAGCTTAAAAACACAAAATATTGGCAGTCATTCAATGTAAACATTAGAACATTAGAATGCTACACGCTGCACATGCTATGCTCTGGTGATTATACGTTTATTTATATTTATATATATATATATATATATATATATATATATATATATATATATATATATATTTATATATATATATATATATATATATATATATATATATATATATATATATATATATATAAATAAATAAACGTATAATCACCAGAGCTACTAACAGCTTAACCAGTTATGAAGCTAATTTGGCAATAATAATATAAATATAATAAACTAAATGACTGTATAAAACTACTCGACGTAGGTTTCCAGTCACATCTTTTCCCCAACAACCTATGCTGAGTCCTTAAGGTTAGACCTCACATAGGGTATATAGACCTCACAAGATGAATAACACAAATCCTGTCGCTGCGTACGGGTACGCAAAAGCTTATTTCCTTTGTGGATATCTATCGGTTCATAAATTATGATGAAATATTCGTAAAATGGTCTGGTTAAGATTGTACGGACACTCACATCTCTTCCATTCAGTAGCCATGTGAGGTTTGCCGGTGGATCAGCTGGGGGGGAGGTACACTGTGCTCGCAGCGAGTCCCCGGATGCATACCAGCCTTTTTCTGCTTTTATTGTTGGTTTATCTGGCGGTAGTTCTGTGGACAACATAGAAAAACTTGAACTAATCAATTAATAAACGTTATTTATTATCCATATCGTTAACCTTAAAGTAAATGCTTACTTTTTAGGTACATAATAAAATGAAATGAAAATGAAAATATACTTTAATGCACAACATACAAAAGAAGAAATACACACACAGAAATGAAAAATTCAAATTCAAATAATCTTTATTCAAATAGTCCTTTAAAAGGCACTTTTGACGCGTCAATTATTTACATAATAGTGATTTGTGATATAGTGATGGTGATAACTACTAACTTAAAACTAATGCTTTGAGGGTTCCAAACGCGCCCCGGTCTAAGAAGAAGTCCACAACAAACTTAGCCACAACAATTTCCTTTTTGTTATCACCATCTCACATGCCACTTAAAATTATGTTAAGAGCTATCTTATTAGAGCAATATTTCGTAAAATAGGTGCAATAGGCGGCCTTACCGCTACAGAGGGATTTCCACTTTCAGCATATTAAGTAACTACACTTTTAAATATTGCTCTTTACTTATTTATTATCGAATAAAAACTGTTATTTTAAACATTTTGCTCTTCAAGTTGTCATCTTTATAGCATAACTAGCTGACCCGGCAAACGTTGTTTTGCCATGTAAATAATTTCTACAGGTCGTGATAAATAAACACGATCGCCCATATTCGCGCACAAATTATTAAAATGACTGTTAAAAAGCAGGGGTTGGTGAAAGAACAGTGAAAATTTAGGGTTGTATTTAGTTTTTAATGCCACATTTTTTTTTTTTTTTTGGATAATTTTTAATTATTAGGGTTGGACACCCCCTTATCACTTGGGGGATTGTAATATAGATAGTAGCCGATTCTCAGACTTGCTGAATATGCAAAAAAAAATTCATAAGAATCGGTGGAGCCGTTTCGGAGGAGTATGGGAACAAACATTGTGACACGAGTATTTTATATATAAGATGTATTTAACTAAGTGTTTTATGTACTCATTTTAACGTATGTAAGGGTTATTAAAATACTCTTAGATAGAAGTAAAATGTATTCATTGTAAGTAATACGAATGCACTTTTAAGGATAAAGATTTAGCAGACACAGAAAAAGCAGTAAGTTTATGTAACTCATATTTTCTCGTCAATGTAGCTTGTCAATGTCGTTGTAGCTGTGATAGCTTAGTGGTTCGGACGTCCGCCTCCTAATACGAAGTCGGGGGTTCGAACCCGGGTAAAACGCACCTCTAACTTTTCGAATTTATGTGCGTTTTTAAGCAATTAAAATGTCACTTGCTTCAACGATGAAGGAAAACAGCGTGAGGAAACCTGCACGCGTAAGAGTTCTCCATAATGTTCTCAAAGGCATGTGAAGTCTGCCAATCCGCACATGGCGAGCGTGGTGGACTATGGCCAAACCCTTCTCATATTAAGAGGAGACCCATGCGCTGTAGTGAGCCGATAATGGGTTGATCATGATGATGATGATATCTTCTCGTCAATGGGCAACACGTTAAATGTGGTTTCTTTTAATGTCGTATATAATAAATATTTCAAAATAGATTTTCAGGTTAAATAGCCCACTTGAGTTTGAAATTTTATTCCATATTCGGTTAATAAACCATTCGTAAGCGATCAACCTTAATTGGCGAACCAACTCGAATACGCCTTCGGAAAGATCTCAATAATATCGCGGCGATGTGTGAGTGTGTATTAACCGTTTCCCCGGGGGGTCTGTTGCTGTAGAATGAGCCTAATTAAGGAAATTGTTTATACTAAAGCTTATCGTTACTTCATGAAGTAAAATTAAATTGTTTCATGTATGATGTTATACATAATCACGATCAACCCATTGCCGGATCAATACAGAGCACGGGTCTCCTCTCAATATGAGAAGGGTTTGGCCATAGTCCACCACGCTGGCCATGTGCAGATTAGCAGACTTGAAACGCCTTTGAAAACATTATGGAGAACTCTCCGGCGTGTAGGTTTGCTCACTATGTTTTCCTTCACCGTTGAAGCAAGTGATATTTTTAATTTTTTTTAAACGCACATTATTCTGAAAAGAAAAGAGGTGCGTGCCCGGATTCGAACCGACCTCTGTTTAGGAGGCTGACGCCCTAACCACTAGGCTATCACCGCTTCCACAAGAGATATCGTCAAATATTTTTTTGTAAATAGCACTGCAACTTTATTTACGCGTGTACATAATAAATTACCAAAACGACAACCGCCTGAATACAAAATGCGTGTAAAACAACAAACCAAGCGATTTAGCGTTCCGGCACGATGTCGCGTAGAAAGCAATTAGGAGTATGGGTTTACCATACCCCTAATAGGTTAGCCCGTTACCATCTTAGACAGCACCGTCACTTACCATCAGGTGAGATTGCCGTCAAGGGCTAACTACTAGTACAAAAAAAAACTGAGTATAGCTGAAAAGAACCAAAATATCGAATCGCATGGGTGTGAAATATTGCTCTAATAAGATAGCTCTTTATATAATTTTAAGTGGCATGTGAGATGGTGATAACAAAAAGAAAATTTACCTGGCTAAGTTTGTTGTGGGCTTCTTCTTAGACCGGGGCGCGTTTGGAACCCTCATAGCTTTAGTTTTAAGTTTACGAATGTAGTTATCACCATTAAATCACTACTTTGTAAATTATTTATTGACGCGTCTTTTAAAGGACTATTTGAATAAAGATTATTTGAATTTGAAGACTACAGATTTTCATAGGCGATTGTAATCACTTATAATCTCACTCATCATCAAATCTATATAAAAAATATATAATTGGATATTCATATTAACTTTATAATCCCGTTTCACTATTCTTTACTAACTTCCGACTAGAAATTTTTTCTCAACCTAAAAATTACTTGCTAATTTTTAAAATCATTTAGTATAGTTGCTGAGATCTCCTTTTGCAGTGTCAGTCAGTTAACTTTTGCTTCGTGAAATATATAGATTTTTAGTATAAATAAAATAAGTTTTCGCTTGAATTAAGGGACAGAAGAGGAAACACGGAGTAGCAGTTATCTCGCACAAGATTTATCTAAAAAATAAAACATGCCGGCTTCAACGAACTGTGAATGTCAATACACTGCTTCGAGGCAGTTAACGAGTGAATCATGTCTGAACTAAACGCAAATAAGAAGATTCAGAGTTAACAGCACAAATATACAAGCTTGCCTATTTGTAGTAATACTGCTAAATACAAAACCAAATATTTAATGTTAGAAGAATGGTACATTTTTATATATAAGCACGCCCATACTTATGTGCTTTTTTAAACTAATATGTTGATTGTATACAACATGAAATTATATTTGTCAGTAGAGTTTCTTCTATGAAGATTTACCGATTTTTTTAACAGAAGATTACTATTATTATCTACTCAATTTTTATGGGTTATTTTTTTGACGACCTCCGTGGCGCAGCGCGTACCCTGTTGCATTTTAAAGTTGAGGGTCCTGGGTTCGATTCCCGGCTCGAATCTGGTGTGGTGGAAGGCTTCGGCTATGGCTAGTTACCACATTACCGACAAAGACTCGCCAAGCGATTCGTTCCGGCACGATGTCGTAGAAACCAATTAGGAGTATGGATTTACCATACTCCTAACAGGTAAGCCCGTTTCCATCCTAGACTGCATCATCACTTACCATCAGGCGAGATGCCGTCAAGGGCTAACTTGTGGTGTATAAAAAAAAAATAATATTGAACCAAAATATCAAAGAACTTTATAGAAGGGTTTGGAAACCAATAAGACTCGACCTTCGGAGATATATTGAAATACCACCATGGATGCAATAAAAGAAAATATAAAAGGTGTCGTAATTTAAGGATTGTTTCACTCGAACTAGCCACTGCCACTTTTCCCTCCCGTAGGGATTAAAACATATCTCACCCAAATTTCCAAACACTTGTGGGTTAAATACTTTAACCTTCGCACAGGCACGTTTGTTTGCTGATTTAGTTAAGCGCAAACTGGTTTCACTTATCCGTAACTAATCGGAATAACTTGCATTTGCCGTCTCTATCAAAGCCTATCCAAGTTGGATCATTGCTAGCTATGCTACGGCTGTAATATATATATTTATGTTATACTAGCTGTTGCCCGCGACTTCGGCTGCGTAGAATTGTTAATTTCCCGTGAGATTGAGGTTTCCCGTGCGGCCAATGCCTTCCTTCAGAAAGTAAGCTACAGACAAATGTCAAATTGCCGATTTTCGTGTCTCTAAATTAAAAAACATATGACTTTCATACAAACTTCCAACCCCGATTTTACCACCTTAGAGTGGAATTTCCAAATGTCCTTTCTTAGCTGACATATCTTAACTATCAACTACCTACTTGCTAAATTATAGCTTTATACGTGCAATCGTTTTTGAGATCTCGTGTTTAATCAGTAAGTAAGTAGGTAAGTGACTTCGCTTTTACGAGCGTTTGCGTATATATATAGATTTGCCCTGTTTCTTCACTGTTGCTAACTATGGTATGGATTGCAAAGTACTGTAGCTTTAAATTTTAATTCAAAATAGCAGAGTCTGGTGGGTAGACATACCGACAAGCATTTTAGCGTTCCTCTATGATACCAAGTAGAATCCTAGGTGGATAACAACGCAGGTTCCACTTGCGCTGCAGATGTGTATGGGCGAATGTAATCACTTAACATCAGGTGAACTTTCTGCTCGTTAATATACGCATCTGCTGGTAGGGTGGTATATCGGTATAGCTTGACCATATCAGATAAGAAATTATGAATTTCAGAATTATCCCTGACGGCTTTTGAACGGGACCTCTCTATAACAATTCTACAGCGCCCACCATAGCACCAAAAGTCTTTTTTTTTATATACAAAGCGAGCAAACGAGTAGGCGGGTCACCTGATGGTAAGTGATTACCGCCGCCCATGAATATTTGCAGCACCAGAGGAACCGCCAATGCGTTGCTGGCCCTTGAGCAATTTGTTAATCCGCCCTTTGAAGATCCCCATATTATAGCCATTAGGGAACACAGAAGATGGAAGCTTGTTCCACAATTTGCAGGTTCGTGGCAGAAATGACCTGGAATAGCGGGCGGTGGAAGAGGTCCAGGCATCCAGGTGGTGAGGATGATAAAGTCTTCAGTTTAATGATATTATAAGTATTACAGATTAAAGTACGGTACAGTAAGGGTTATTTCTTTTTAAGTCGCAAATACCGTTATTTTTTTTAATGAACACGAATTGTTTATCTTGCGAGAGCAAAGTCTCTTCCAATATATATTTTGATATAACAAAGTGATTCGCGTATTTTGCGTAGGGTTCGCCCGTAATACCCACTTTATTTGGAATGTTTTTCTCTTTTCTTTACACAAATCCGCTTGTTGAATCTGGATGAAATACAATATAAGGGGGCTCGAATGTGCCCGTGCGTTACATATTATTGTTCGCTCAGTAGCTCCCGAGGAGACAAATGCTGGGGCTTAAGGAAATTTCGCGAACATTAGATATTGTTTTTTTTTTTTCAATCGTTTTTGTTCTGAGAACATAAAGAACCTAGTCTTACGAATAATAAATCTGACTTAAGAAAAGAGGAGGTTCTATTCAACGCATATTACGAAGGTAAGCTTCTTTATGTTGTCTTACGAATCGTTTTGGGGGAAACAAATGAAAGAACAACAAACCAACGTGGTATTTCTACTTAGGCCTGAAATTTAGATATGACGAATTAAAAGCCTTAGAGTTGATTTTAGTAAGAATGACGTCTTTTGGTATGCTACTTCATTCTTTATATTTATGTCATCATCATCATCATCATGATCAACCCATTCTCGGCTCACTACAGAGCACGGGTCTCCTGCCAATATGAGAAGGGTTTGGCCATAGTCCAACACGCTGGCCATGTGCAGATTGGCAGACTTCATACGCCTTTGAGAACATTATGGAAAACTCTCAGGCAGGTTTCCTCACGATGTTTGCCTTCGCCGTTGAAGCAAGTGATATTTTAATTGCTTAAAAACGTACATAACTCGGGAAAGTTAGAGGTGCGTGCCCGGATTCGAACCGCCGACCTCTGATTAGGAGGCAGACGTCCTAGCCACTAGGCTATCACAGCTTACCTCCGGCCAGGCAACTAGCTACCATATTGCTGAAATCTTACTTAACTTGGGGTTTATTTGTACAATAAATTGTAAAAATAATAATAACAATATTACAATATATTGTAAAAATAATAATTCAGCGAAAATTTAATCTGCATGGTATTATTCTCCCAACTATAGCGGGATTATTATTTTATTTTATTGCTCCCAAAAAATAAACCGCAACGTTATTTAATACTCTTGCTTACACCCAGATTTTAGTTTCGCGCTGCATAGCTTTATTAAAAGCAGGCCCGGACTCGGAACTAGAGGAGCATGTTTAGGAGCCATTTACACTGGTAACCTGATTCAGTTATAGTCAGATCAGGCCTGATTCATGTTTCAGGACACATAAACTTTTTTTTTTTATCTACTACAAGTTAGCCCTTGACGGCTTTCTCACCTGGTGGTAAGTGATGATGCTGTCTAGGATGGTAGTGGGCAAACATCGTGAGGAAAACTGGACGCCTGAGAGTTCTCCATAATATTCTCAAAGGCGTGTGAAGTCTGCCAATCCGCACATGGCCAGCGTGGTGGACTATGGCCAAACCCTTCTCATATTGACAGGAGACCCGTGCTCTGTAGTGAGCCGGTAATGGGTTCATGATGATGATGATGATGAAACTTACTAACCGGAGATACGTTATATAATTTAAAAAAAAGAATAATAACAGTGAATGGTGGCGAAAATTATCCATTTTCAGCATTTCCTGTCAACTGACACGAAGTCATTTATCCAATTACCAATTTATTCTCTGATGCGAAGAGAAAATAGTTACATTATATAGTTAAACCGATAGGAAAGCTTAGATTGCATTTGAAAGTTGACCACATATGTGACGCTTAAATCGTTTTGGAAAACTTCGAAGTGCAGTTTTTGACGATCTCCATGGTGAATTTTTGAGTGTTGTGGTTTTATAAGTCGAAGGTCCCGGTTTCGCTTCCCGGCAGGAGTAGTTTGGGAATTTATCACTACTGAATTTTCTTTAGTCACGTCTGGTGGGAAGGTTTTAGCCGTGGCCAGTAATCATCTTACCTTATCGATAAAGACTGTACTGTGTGAGGATTCAGATTTCGCAAATCGAGAAACTGATTAGAAGTGTGGGATTAATATTTCTACCATGACATAACTTAACAGGTAAGCTCGGTACTTTTTATAATGCATCATCACTTACCACCAGGTAAGATTATAGTCAAATTAAAACTTATATTGTTATGAGAAATAAAACAAATTAAGCATTTTTAGCAAGTTTTTTATTTCTTATATTTTTTTATATACTACAAGTTAGTCTTTGATGGCTATCTCACCTGTTAGGGGTATGGTAAGCCCACACTCCTAATTGGTTTCTACGCGAAATCGTGCTGGAACGCTAAATCGCTTGGCGACATGTCTTTGTCGGTAGGGTGGTAACTAGCCACGGCCGAAGCCTCCCACCAGACCTATTTTTATTTATTGTTAAATATAATTCGAAGTTTGTTTTGGTCCATGGACACAGAACTAGGAAGCTGATTTTTTTATATTGACACTCAATCAAATGTAAATAGGCCTTAATATTGTTAGAGTCATATTTCGCATTTGAAGGTGCCGGGGCGGGAGGGGGGAATGGAGAAGTGACGTCACAGGTGGCGCGGTGAAAAGGCGACGGTTGACTTTGTAATTCAAATCGGGGCCGCGTTACGGGATACCTCTGAGGTACAGCGAAATTTAAATATGGAATATTAGATTGTTAAAATATACCGCTTTAATATTCAGATTTCATAAAAAGAGCGAATTCAAAAGAGTTTTTTCTTTTCATATATTATAAGGTCCTGAAAAAACTGACTACGTAATATGGAATGTCCTGTTCATATTTCTTGTCCTAGCCAGAGGGGACAGTTAAGAAATGACTGCTAATTTATATTTATTGGCAGCCCCATTTATATATCCGATCAAATAAAGTATCCCACAGTTGAAGAATACTTATTATATAAATATTAATAATACATAATGATATTATCAATATTAAATATTCCTATATTCTTATTAAACAATAAATATTATTATATAATAAAATAACAATTAAAATATATTTAATATTGATAATATAATTATATAATATCAATATTGATATCAGCTACAAAGTACAGGTACATCGAATCAGTTTGTGCAAACTGTTTCTTTTTTAATATTTTGTTTCGTTAAGTAAGTGCAAACATATCTTAATATGTTTGCACTTACTACAATGTACAAAATAACAAAATAAACGGGTTGAACATACAATATATATATATATCTATATATGAATGATTGACTGGCTACAATTTACAGTTTAAAGCAATGAACAGATTGGGCAGAAATTTGAGAGCCATTATAACGTAGGCGTCAACTAATAATCAAAATCGCTAAGGGTGAAATAGGGGTTTGAAATTAGAATGAAAACCTGTCGTACGGCTTTGTAATTAGTAACACGAAAATGACGATAATGTTCTGACATATAAAGACTATAAAACGAAAAATATCTTCAGTTATGTATATCTAGAGAGTCCGTCCCCAAATGGTAACGTCCCTAAATAAGGTTGGGAATATTTCGCAGCCTCTAATCTAGGTCTGGATTAGTGTTAACGAACTTGTTAGAGAACAACTAAGTAATAGAATTAGATTCCTAATCTTGCAAAATCTTAACTGGGTAGTTAGTTGGACTTACATAAATAATATTCTATGAACGTTTAAGAAAATATATTTAAAATTTGTTATACATCAATTAATTTTTTATATTTTTTTATTTTATTAATTTATCGTGTTTCTATTTTTTTTTTTTTTATATACAAAGCGAGCAAACGAGCAGGCGGGTCACCTGATGGTAAGTGATTACCGCCGCCCATGAACATTTGCAGCACCAGAGGAACCGCCAATGCGTTGCTGGCCCTAAAATTTGCATGTTGAGATTACTTATAAGCGGAGTTATTTATTTATTTTATTTATTTTTATTATTTATGTCCCAAATTTATGATATCAAATACAAGTATAAAAGTATACAAAGGAAAGCTTATCTCTATAAGAGATCTCTTCCAGCTACCCTTAGATGTGAGTAAGGTTATGTGTTATTAGTAAAATAAAACAATTTTTATGTTATATACGTAATGTTTTCGGTGGTAGTAAAAATAATTTAATAAATAAACATCTTGGTAAAGTCTGTGGTGAACCTCCTGTTGAAGGTACGATCCCAAGCTGGGTTCTTCATTAATCGAACCCAAATAATATCCCACTGAATAGTACTGGCTTCTTCTGTTATAGCAAAGGAAATAGCAGTGCTGACCTGCCAGCGGTATATCAGTTCCATTAATCCAATACCCCTTAGTCCCCTAGTCTCCAAGTGGCATCCTAACATAACACTTTCATCGTTCGGTGGCACTTTTTTTTTGACATAGGTACTATACTTAAAGAAAAGAATCGATGATCGAGATTTTTATTTATTTAAACAACTTTATTGCATATTGAGCAATGCTTGGAATCTCTTTGCGAGATAAAGTCCGTAACGAAGTGATTCGGCAAAAAACTAAGGTAACCGACATAGCTCGAAGGGCTTGCACGCTGAAGTGGCAGTAGGCTGGTCACGTTTGTCGGAGAACCGACGGACGTTGGAGTCAGAAGGTCCTCGAGTGGAGACCACGTCTCGGCAAACGGTGTTTGGGTCGTCCTCCGGCCAGGTGGAGCGATGATCTCCGAAAAGTGGCAGGCATCGACTGGATACGAAAAGCCGGAGACAGGAAGAATTGGCGCTATTTCAAAGAGGCCTATGTCCAGCAGTGGATTCATGTTGGCTGATGATAATGATGATGATTGCATATTGAAACAAACGAAAAGTAGAAAGGGAAAACAGTACATAATATATATATATTTTTTAGTTCAAGTTTGCCCTTGACGGCAATCTCACCTGATGGTAAGTGTAGTCATGCAGTCTAAGATGGTAGCGGGCTAACCTGTTAGGGGTATGGTAAACCCAAACTCCTAATTGGTTTCTACGCGACATCGTGCCGGAACGCTAAATCGCTTGGCGACACGTCTTTGTCGGTAGGGTGGTAACTAGCCACGGCCGGAGCCTCCCACCAGATCAGACTCGAGCCGGGAATCGAACCTCCAACTTTATAAAGCAACAGCGCGTGCGCTGCGCCACGGAGGTCGTCAAAATATAAAAGCAAAAGGCGACCTTATCACTAAAAGCGATCTCTTCCAGGCCACTTTTTGAAAGAAGCCGACAGAAATATAGAGTATTTAATTTATTAAATATTTTTTTTCTGAATGGGTAGGTTTTTTTCACTTACCGATTTGTTTACCTGGTCAGTACCAGTAATTATTGTTATTGTCGTCCTGGTATAAGGTTACAATACCAACTACTGGATGGATGGGCTGGATTGAATAACGCGAAATAACTGTCAAATTGAGTGGCAATCACTGAAAACTAATCTGAAATGGGAGCGTGAAGCCTTTCGAAGTTATCAGTAAGTAAATTACTGAGTTAATTTAATGTAGATTCACCTACAGCGAAACCTTAACAGCAGCTCTATAGATAAAGGGGTCTCATACACGAAGCCGTTTGTTGCTGCGGTACGAGATTTTTTGTAACAAAACAAAATCTGTTAAATATTAGATGAATATGAAAATCTCATAACAGTCATTATGATTTTCAAAGAAAATTATAGTAACATCAATCTGTTAATTTGATAAAATAAAACTTTAATATTTCGTGATGTTCTAATAAACATCTAAAATATGCGTAAAAAAAAATATTGAACCTTTTTAAATACAAATAATCGTCACAATCGATTTCAACCAGAAGGAAACTAATCAAGAAGAAATCATAGTAATTAACAAAATGCGTGTCGCATGCATGCATGTATCCCTAAAATTAACCTTACATCTAATAATTCAATTAATACCAGTGGTCACAGAAATGCTAGAGATTACGCAGGTGTTCCTGAGATCACTAAAAATTGTGCATATTATATTGTGCTTTATAACGCTGTGTAGACGGCGCCGTATGTAAGACCCCTTAATTGCGAAGAGCAGTACATTAGCGTGATTGTCTACATTTGTTTTGTAAACTTAACGGAGCCTTTGAAAGCTACTCCGCTAATTCGAACTTTGCTAATCTTTTAAGCTAATTGCGATGAACTCATATATATATATCTTGGAGATCTCTATCAATAAGTTCAAAGTTTTTATGAAACGAAAGCTTATAGAAAAATCATATTACAATATTAAGGATTATATAAACGATAAAAAAGCTTTAATGTGAATTTCTCTGTCTCCATAGGTACTTTGATTTAATAGTGATTATTTGAGATGGTGATTAAAAAAACCCGGCTAAGTTTGTAGTGGGTTTCTTCTTCTAAGATGTTGGCGAAGTTGGCGTTTGTAGTTATCACTATCACTTCACGAATAGAAATAATGAAAATTGTGATATACATGATAACGATTGATGGATGCCTGTAATAGGTTTATATGAATAAAGGTATGATTTCTATTTTGATTTTATAGGTAATAATAATAGAGGTACATTATTTTACTCCGAATTGTTGATCTTGTTGTTACTGTTCTAGGTATGCTAGAGTACAGGTCATAAGTTTTTTTTTGTACAAGTTAGCCATTCACGGCAATCTCACCTGATGGTAAGTGATGTTGCAGTCTAAGGTGATCGCGGGCTAACCTATTAGAGCTATGGTAGACTCATACTGTTTATTGGTTTCTACGCGACATCATGCCAAGGTAGCCGAAAAATTTGTTGACTTTTCTGAAAATAAATCCTCATTATCGACCGGAAGCAGACTGTGTTGTTCAACCTACGTGCCAAAAAAGATCGTTAGGCTCAGTTCCGGTTTCTGTATTATGTTGTGTCAATAATCGCTAACGACCGATTTGAGGTGAAAAATCCCTTATTTTCACTCTCAATCTCACAATCCATCAATTCTTTCTTTCTTTTCTTTTTACTATATAAGTTACGGTTTCATGATAACTTTAAGGATTTTTAAAGTCATAAAATGAAAGCGTTTTTTTTATACATCACAAGTTAGCCCTTGACGGCATCTCACCTGATGGTAAGTGATGATGCGGTCTAAGATGGTAGCGGGCTAACCTGTTAGGGGTATGGTAAACCCATACTCCTAATTGGTTTATACACGAAATCGTGCCGGAACGCTAAATCGCTTGGCGACACGTCTTTATTGGTAGAGTGGTAACTAGCGACTGCGCACGGAGGCCCTAAAAGGAGTTGTACTAAAGTTAGTTACTAACAACTTCAACAAAATTTTAAAATTTATTTTTTTGTCTCGTTTATTTAATCAATTAAAAAACATGTTTTCCTCAAATTTCACCAGGTAGGCATAGTAATAACAAGCCTATCTTTCAGAAAATTTTGCTATTATTCGGGCAGCTTATGCCAGTTAATCTGAGTTCATTCGCTTCTCTGTACCCCACTCCAAGGTCCTTCCATTATAAATTGTGCAATTTTACTACTAGTATATTTATTACTAACGATTCCCAATTTTAATATTTTTATCAATTTTCTTTACATTTGGTAACTGTTAAGCCCAAACACTTAGTTTTTAAGTTTCGTTTGCAGACTAATTCGTTACAAAGAAATTTAAAAATTTTCTTCACAAATCTGTTTTTGTTGCCCCCACCGAGTTTGATATTTCTCCTACTTTACATTCAGGGGAGGTGGCTGTAAAACGCCCGTCCGGTGCCAAGTAAAAGCCAATATTAAAGAATCGCCGATCGCTTATAAGACGGGTTATGGTCTTCGGATACTTTTATACTGATTTATACGAAAGGTTTTATTGAATTTAAAGATATAAAAATTTATTATTACTTTTTTTTGAGTAACGAAAACCTGTGCTTTTCATTGCAGACTATGTTAGTCATATCTTTTATGGATTTAATCAATCAACAGATTTTATTTATCGTAAACATAAAGTCCAAAGCGTATTTCGTGCAAGGTATCAGGACTAAAATATATTTAAATTTATTGAATTTTAATATATTTTAAAATTAATTCTAAATTATATTTGACGACCTCCGTGGTGCAGGGCGTGTAATGTCGCATTATAAAGATGGGTCCTGGGTTCGATTCCCAGCTCGAGTCTGGTCTGGCTACGGCTAATTACCACCCTACCGATAAAGACGTGTCGCAAAGCGATTTAGCGTTCCTTCACGATGTCGCGTAGAAACCAAATAGGAGTATGGGTTTACCATACCCCTAACAGGTAGCCCGCTACCATCTTAGACTGCATCATCACTCACCATCAGGTGAGATTACCGGCTAACTTGTAGTAGGAAAAAAAAGGTAATTAGTTATGTATATTACAAAGAGTTTTCCGTCACTAGCGACATTTCTCACCACAAACCACTTAACACCGGTTCTACAAAGTGTTAATAGCTGTAAACATCATACTATTACATTCGTGGCTCTTGTGGCGTTTGGGGAACACGGTTTGTGAACCTTCGGGTTTGTTGTTTTACACGCATTTTTGTATTCAGGCGGTTTTCGTTTTGGTAATTTATTACGTACACGCGTAAATGAAATTGCAGTGATATTTACAAAAAGTTATTTGACGATACCTGTTAACAAACCAAAACATGTGGCCATCTTTAAGGCGCTACCTAAAATCCTAAATATAACATTATGTTTTAAGATTCAATTATTTTGACGTAAAGATTAGATGTTTTTGTAAAGATAACAAACGATTAAACGGTTCAATCGATCGTACATAGCAAATAAATTAAATTTTTGTGTTACCAGACTATACAAACGTAAACGTCGTTTAAATACGTTTCTTCTACCTCGTACTAAGGTTAACTATAGCCGAAATATATTGATAAAAACGTGATATTCAAAACAATAAGTATTAAAAACAATTAAAATATCACTTGCTTCAACGGTGAAGGAAAACATCGTGAGGAAACCTGCACGCCTGAGAGTTTTTCATAATGTTCTCATGGCGTGTGAAGTCTGCCAGTACGCACATGGCCAGCGTGGTCAACTATGGCAAAACCCTTCTCATATTGAGAGGAGACCCGTGCTCTGTAGTGAGCGGATAATGAGTTGATCATGATGATGATGATGAATGAATATAAATAAAGCCATTTTGCAATCGGTTTAAAATATGCCATTTTGTTATTATAACCGCGATATGCGCTCAGCGCGAACGTCAGGAGAGCGCTTAGGCATGTTCCATTCGAGCGTGATTTATCGAACCGATCGACGAGCGTCCCGCTTAAGCGGTTTCACATCGTCTCGCTTAAGCGGTCGCAATAATCGATATTCGCTTCGTTTTTATTGGAACTCGCCGCGGACCGTGACGATGGAGGTTGCTGCCATGCATTTTTGTAGTCATTGGTTTCTGAACTGAAATAGTTTGCGCGACTCTTTGAGCTGCGAGGAAACTCCATAGTTTTCGCTGTTAAAGGGAACAATAATGGAGTTACTTGTAAATGTTCTTACTGAATTTATATTATAAATATTTTTTACTTTAAGGATATTAATATTTTGATATTTTAATTGTCATAACAAAAACATTGTATTCAATTTAATTTAGTGCACTGCTGGTTATGTTTGTCTGAGATTAGTGTCATGGATTCAATATTTAATTGAGGTTCAATGAACGATGGGTTTACTGATTGGGCTTCCATTCCAGCTTGCAACCCTAGTTCCCATCGTTTTGCTATGTAGCTGTGTCATGCCAATTAGAATTTACGTATAGCTAATCCGAGCATAGCTCTCTTGATCGTCGGTCGAGCTATTTTTTTATTAAACATAAACATATCTGTATCAGTAAAGTATAAATAACTGAAAAGTCATAATACATACATAGGTGACATAGGTAGGTTACTCCTTGATAATCGATTTTATGTAAGGCCCCCGGTGTGAAAAAAATATGAGCAGTAAAATCTACTGAACGAATAATCCTTACGTTTTTGTGCGTAACTTATTCTGCGCATCTGCCATATAAAAACTAAGGGGTTATTAATTTCACCCAGATTCAACTATAGTAAGCCTATTTTGTGCCTATTTAGACAGTCGATCTGAAAGAGTAAACTCTATTAGTACGCCGGAGCTGTCACAAGCAGTTTTTTTTTAATATCACCTCCCTGAATAAAGGTATTAAACGTCACAAAACGCATTGCGCTCGCAGTCACGATATCGATATCAAAGGGAATCAGGGCCCCGTTTTCTGAACTGAAATAGTTTGTACAACTCTTTGAAACACGAGAACGCTCCATAGCTTTGTTGTTCAAAGTAAAAGCAAACGCTATAATATAGTTCCTTGTACAGTGAGAATTGATTTTATTTGTTTACTTTTTTTAATTACATAGGTACTGCATTTAACGTTTAATATTGTGGAGGTATAGCTACTTTTGCAAAGGTTTATTCAGATTACAGTATTACTTTTATATTATAATTTAAGAAGAGAAAGACGACGTTTGAAAACCTCAGTAGCGCAGCGCGTGCGCTGTTGTATTTTAAATTTAGAGGTCCTGGGTTCGATTCCCGGCTCGAGTCTGATCTTGTGGGAGGCTTCAGCCGTGGCTATTTACCAACCTACCGTCAAAGACGTGTCGCAGCGATTTCGATGCACGATGCCCCGGGTTAGCTAACAGGTAGGTAACAGGTTAGCCCACTAGCATCCTAGACTGCATCATCACTTACCATCAGATGGAATGGTCAGATAGCTGTCAAGGGCTAACTTGTAGTGCATAAAAAAACGTTATAACTAAAAGCAAGTACGTACAGCACAAACTTCATCATATTCATCATGATCAACCCATCACCGGCTCACTACAGAGCACGGGTCTCCTCTCAATATGAGAAGGGTTTGGCAATAGTCCACCACGCTGGACATGTGCGGATTGGCAGACTTCCCATGCCTTTGAGAACATTATGGAGAACTCTCAGGCGTGCAGGTTTCTTCACAATGTTTTCCTTCACCGTTGAAGCAAGTGATATTTTTTTTTTTTTAAAACGCACGTAACACCGAAAAGTTAGAGGTGCGTGCCCGGATTCGAACCGCCGACCTCTGATTAGGAGGCTGACGCCCTAACCACTAGGCTATCACAGCTTCATAAAAAAGTAAGTACGTACAGCGCAAACTTAATACATTTTAAACAGCCGTCGCAGATTCATAGCCTCTATCTCGCAATCCATCTATCCGCCGAACTGCGGGCTTCGAACTATCATAAAACAAACGCCCGTGTAACAACCGCACGGCGCCAGAAAACAGCAATAAGTAAGAACTCCAGCAATTCACTTAATCTCTGGCTCACTGTGGCGATATATCCTTACTTGCTTTAAGTGAAATAGAGCGCGCGCTCTGAATTCCCCTTGAATTTAAACAGCGCAAATATAAGACGAGACTGTCTTACTTTATCTGCTCTCTTCTCTTTATTTTTATTATTTTATTTGTTTTATTTTTTTTATTTATTTAATTAAGGGCAACCAACAAGCTACAGAACACTAAAAACTATAAAAATATGGAAAAAAAAATGAAAAAATATTTATTTGCCAAAAAAACAACTTTACAAAACTTTGTACATCCGTTGGGACCCACACTAGGTAATCCTGTGTCATGGGGCCCAATTCGCCGATATTAACAATTTAAGTTTACACTTGACGCTCGGATGGCAGACAAATAAATTGAGACTTATATAAAGTAAATAAATTACAAATTATAAAATTAAAAAAAAAAAAACAAACAAATGTATCATTCCAGCTTAAGCCAATGCCCTTATTTCAGAGACATGAGGAGATTTTCGACTAACTCATAGTTTAAGGAAGAGATAAATACATAAGAAGAGGTATAGAGATAACAATTCTGCATACCCATTTATCGAATCCAGGACCTCCAACTTTATAATGCGACAGCGCACGCACTGCGCCACGGTGGTCGTCAAAAACTCGTACTATTCTTACGTACGTTAGCTGTGATAGTCTAGTGCTTAGGACGTCCGCTTATTAATTAGAGGTTTAGAAGCCAGGGGTTTGATTCCAGGCCACGCATGCACCTGTAACTTTCAGAGTTATGTGCGTTTTTAAGCAATAATATCACTTGCTTCAACGGTGAAGGATAACATCGTGAGGAAACCTGCACGCCTGAGAGTTCTCTATAGTGTTCACAAAGGCGTGTCAAGTCTGCCAATCGGCACATGGCCAGCGTGGTGGACTATGGCCTTCTCTTGTTGAGAGGAGACCCGGACGGTAAACAATCGTATATTACATATTAATACATTAATAATTATGATCAGTAATAAGCAAGTAATAAAACGCACATAACTCAGAAAAGTTAGAGGTGAGGCCTGGGAGCGAACCCCCGACCTCTCATAAGAAGGTGGACGTAATAACCACTAGGCTATCACAGCTGAGTATATCGCAATATTAATCAAATGGTAGCAAACATAACGTAAGGAGAGAGCGTTATCTATATATATAAAAGCGAAAGGTCACTGACGTACTTACTTACTTACTTACTGATTAAACACGAGATCTCAAAAACTATTGTACGTATAAAGTTATAATTTAGCAAGTAAGAAAAGATAAGAAAGGATATTTGGAAATTACACCTAAGAGGGTAAAATAGGGGTTGGAAGTTTGTATGAAAATCCTTTATTAGAGTTAGAGTTAGAGACACAAAAAATCGCATTAAGATTAATAATATTAAATAAAAAACATGTACATATTTTTTTTTTTTCTTATTACCTTTTAAGGGTGGCAAACTAGGGGATGATAGTGTTTGCTGATTTTTTTAATTTTAAGTCTACAAGCTTTAAATTTTGAAAATAGGTTTCTTTTCTTCTTTCGTTTCGTTTCTCGTAGTTATCAGGTTAGAAAGAATGTACATTTTTAATTTTTAAATGTAAAATAACATGCAATGTAGTTTACTTTCTGAAACAGGGCATACCCCGCACGGGAAACCTTAATCTCACGAGAAATCAGCAATTCTACGCAGACGAAGTCGCGGGCAACAGCTAGTACCTCATATCCGCGAGTCGTTCTAATCCTTCCTAGTTCGGATATTATTTATCGTCAAGCTCTCTCCATACTCTTTTTACATCATCTGTTAGCTAAATGCGATTTTTTCCGTTAAATATCGTTGCTGATGGTGGTTTCCCGAACAAAATAGTTTTTTAGCATTAAAATTAGCATTTATATGCGTTTTAGCTCATATCTCACGTCTATCTCAGGAAAGTATTAGCAATTTAAATCTTTTATACCAACCCTTGAAATATATGTTCCTTACATACAATGCACATATCGGAGTTATTTTGCATTTTTTAACCGACAAAACGTGGTTTAAAAATGTTTATTGTATAACCATGCTCATGTGCTAAGGTAACCGTGACTTCAATGGAAGAAAATTTTAGGCCGGAAATATTCGTACAATACTGATAAGTATTGTGCGGTGATAGCCTAGTGGTTAGGGCGTCAGCCTCCTAATCAGAGGTCGGCGGTTCGAATCCGGGCACGCACCTCTTAACTTTTCGGAGTTATGTGCGTTTTAAAAAAAAAAAAAATATCACTTGCTTCAACGGTGAAGGAAATCAGCGTGAGGAAACCTGCACGCCTGAGAGTTCTCCATAATGTTCTCGAAGGCGTGTGAAGTCTGCCAATCCGCACATGGCCAGCGTGGTGGACTATGGCCAAATCCTTCTCATATTGAGAGGAGACCCATGCTCTGTAGTGAGCCAGTAATAGGTTGTTCATGATGATGACTGATAAGTATTTATTTTATTTATCTACATACATATGGAAAAACAATAAAAAATAGTAATTTATACATTTTATCTGGTGATCGATTGACTGATCTAGCAATGCACAGATCACACTCAAAGGTTTGACGAATCCCATGGCTAAGTGAGGCTCTATCGTATTATAAAATGGGAGGTCTGGAGTTCGATTTTTTTAATCCACTACAAGTTAGCCCTTGACGGTAATCACACCTGATGGTAAGTGATGATGCAGTCTAAGATGATAGCGCGCTAACTTAGGGGTATGGTAAACCCATACTCCTAATTGGTTTCTACGCGACATCGTGCGGAACGCTAAACACGTCTTTGTTCGATAGGGTAGTACCTAGCCACGGCTGAAGCCTCCCACCAGACAAACGATTCCAACGAAAGAGTTAAAATACAACATACGTACAAAATCTCGCTTTTATAATTTCAGTGCGATATTTCCATATAATAAAGTTTAAGATGTCGTCTGCTCTTTCGTAAGTCCTTAAATAAACACCAAATTCGTCAGTATTTTTTTAATTTACTCGGTCACTTTGTCAACTTACAACACACACATCTATTTATCAACTGACAGCACACCTATTAATGATTGCAATAGTTTTGTTGCGAGTATCACTTTGGAGTTTTAATTGATCGAGTTCGATTTGGATTTTTTTAACGGATGCTGAGTATCTAACAAATAAGCGTGCTCAGAATAAAGCACATTTTAGCTTATCAAATAAATAAAGTATCACAATCTACGAAATGTATAGAAAATAACAACGCAAAATATAGCTGAGTGTTAAAAACTGTCAACATTCATAACACCGCATATACAGTAAACGATAATTTACAATACACTCCCAAGAAAAGGGACAATAAATCAGCGAATTTCTTCAGGAAATACTTATTCCGCACGCATTAGCCGACAAAATTGTTGGCTCCGTAAAAAGACCGCCATAACGCTGGCCGAAATTATTATAAATCTTCATAGCATTACCATAGAGCAACTTGGGGAACTTTGCTCTTCACAGAATTCTCTCGTAAGTGGGCAGTAACTCATTGGAGTATGTACGTCTACGTATTACGTACGTACGTGTACGTACGGTGCTCACTTTTTGTTCTCGATTTAATCTCGAAAGCGTTCATGGTAACATTCATTCTAATTCTCTATTTTTGTATTATGAAATCAAAATTTCACTCATGATCAACCCATTGCCGGCTCACTACAGAGCGCGGGTCTCCTCTCAATATAAGAAGGGCTCGGCCATAGTCCACCACGCTGGCCGTGTGCGGATTGGCAACTTCACACGCCTTTGAGAACATTACGGAGAACTCTCAGGCGTGCAGGTTTCCTCACGATTTTTCCTTCACCGTTGAAGCATGTGATATTTTAATTATTTAAAAACGCATATAACTCCGAAAAGTCAGAGGTGCGTGCCCGGATTCGGACCGCCGACATCTTCCACTACTAATATTTAATTTTACGAATGCGTTATTAAAATTTATGTTACAAAATGGATTTTGTTTGTTACAAACTCAAATGGAAAATCAATACGATCAGAGCAAACATCACCATCAACACCATCTCAAATGCCACTAAAAATTATGAGAGTATCTTATTAGAGTAATATTTTTGCCATGCAATGCTTGTTTATCATTTACATAATCTTTTACACTATAGAAATAAGATATATCATATATTTATGTATATGTCGGCGCGAAGAAGTTATTAACTTTAATAAGCAGCGCCAAAAACCTCAAGAATTCAATAATTTCCCACATTTTAACTATTGATGATTTTGCTAACACAATTTAGCCAGTAACAATCAATTTTGTACAAGCATGCTTTGTGCTATGAATACGGGCGGTCGATGCCTTTCGCGGATTCTCTCGCTCGAGACGTCGGGCTGTTCGGACCTCTAAGTTATTATCGCAATAAAAGTGTAAACCGACAAGTTGTGGTTTTAATTACTATGAGCGAAAGTAAACAAACCCTTACAAAAAACATCTCGGACGCCCTTGACTCGACATATATTATTCTTTATTTTGTGTGGATTACATGAAAAAAGTGTTTCTTCATTAATAGTTCATTCAATTCATGAATTTATTAATTCATTCTCATTTAAAATGCGTGACAATTGGTAGGAGATATTATGAGGGATTGCCGTCACAAACTATTTTCAGTGGGTTGCGGGTGAGAAATAAAGCCAATGACTCCGTGGAAAGGTGACAGGGAAATATGACGGGCCTAGACGTGAGGAATTATTTCGAATTCGTGAATGGTTCGACCCACATTTTTTTCGGCGTTTAACTAGTGCTAACCTTTTCTTTGATATATTTTTTGCTTTTATCTCGATTGAAATGTTACAGTAGCCTGTGCCCAGTGGAGCACGGCGGTTTTATCGTTCCGTTACGTTCGTTACGTCGTTACAAATCTTAGTGTGTTAGTTAGTGTTTTTTTTATCCACCTGATGTCAGTGATGATGCAGTATAAGATGGGAGCGGGCTCACCTGTTAAGGTTAGAATCATACTTATAATTGGTTTCTACCCGACATCATGCTGGAAAGCTAAATCACTTGGCATAGGATGGTAACAGGTTACGGCCGCAGCCTCCCAGCCAATCAGACCAGATTTGAACCAGGAATCGAACCCAGGACCTCCAACTTTATACGCGTTGGCGCGCGTACTGCGGCACGGAGATTATCAAAATAATAACCAGATCAGACGCATTTCACTTTAAGGTACGGGGGGGGATAGCTTTAAACTAACTTGAAAAAGAACGCAGACCGTGAACGAGTAAGCGAAGTATAGGAAACCCTCCGGCATGATGAACTGAAGACATAAAGAGGGTGACGGGAATGGAAAGAAGTTGTGGAAGGCTTATTATTCAGCTACGACTCCTGTGCGAACGCCTTTTGCTTAACAGTAGAATCAATAGAAAAAGTGATTAACGAGAAATCCCGTGTTTTATTCACTTTATAACTCAAACACTGAAAATCCGGACGTCACTGAAATTGCGAAATGTAAACGAAATATTTTCATAGTGGAAACATTTTGAAAACGTTCGTGGAGATCAAAAAGTATTTAAAAACATACGGGTTTGATGCAATATTTTTGTCCATATCACTAAAAGTTGTTTTTATTTTATATTTGCTTTATTTCAAGCATTTCTTGTTAAAACCTTCGGTTTCGTTCTAGGTTTTATTATGTTACGAGTAGACTGGATTTCACCCACGTGAATATTTGTTTTCCCGCGGATTAAACTTTTTCCCTGGAAAGAAGTTATGTCCCAAGACCCAAACTGCTGCGTCCAATCTGTGCTTTTAGCGGCGTTCATTTGAACAATCATGAAAAGCGCCCATTAGGCTTTTTCTTTTCTGATTGGTCGACTGCAGGCGAAGCTTGAACGTTGATAAGAGTTGGACGCAAAGCTGTGGTCTCCGCTTTACTTGTTATTCAAATACGTTCTCATTTGCAATAGAGTTTTCGAGTAGGTATGAAAACATTATTATCAATTACAATCTTCACCATCATCATCATAATTTTTAGAAGAGAAGAAGAAGTGCTTGTAGTGAAACGTTTGTAAACTTCTAGCACTTCATCCTCTCTCGAGATGGAGGTTTTTAAAATATAGACCGTGGTTGCTCCAATGTGGTGGTTTTGAAGGTTATGAGGCGAAAATCACCAGGACCAACGAGCCATTTTTACTCTAGTATAGAATAAAAGAAAATTGACTACAAATTTACAGTAACCCCTTATAATTAAAATTACGTTTAAAGATAGGACCGGTTAATTAATATCTGTTAGGTAATGCAAAAAAAAAACACATTTTATAGAAAAAGGTAGTCTTATTACATTGGAGTCGCTTCTTGTGCCGAGGTTCAATTAAAACCTGCATAAAAGTATGCGAGAAATTCTTTTAAGGCGGTTTCTTTTTAAAAAAACACAAGAAAAACTACGTCTGAATGCAGCTTTCGCTAATCCAATAAGAAACTGTTGCTAAATAGCACAAGCCCCGTACCTGGGCGTTAAATCGAATTAGCCGCTATAAAATGGAAATGCCGAGCTGAGAACGACCCGGAAGAAACTATTTTTTTGAATTTAAATTCTTAATTCACCTAAATAAAAGAATGTAAGCGATCTTAAATTATACTGTACGAATGTTATGCGAAGATTCACCCCCGAGAAGTTGTCGAAGAAAGATTATAAACGTCAAAGCGCTCTCGGTAACAATATCATTTCGTAATCTTCATATCGAATTTCCTCAAAAGATGATATCGCTGTCTCGTATTAAAAAAAGTTGCCAAACCATTTGAATTTCAAATGGGCTGGCTCGAAAACCGACATGAGCGGCGGTCTTTTAGATTTTTCGAAGGGGATATCAGCCATGTACTTTTTACCGATAATGCACGAAGTGAAAGGAAAATCCAACTTCAAAGGTTAAATTTTTGTTGTATTTCGATTTATGTATCAAATATGGCCATTTCCTGACATAAAGATTATAATTATTATAAAAACCACTAAGAGGGTAGAAAGAGAAAAGAAACTATTACGCGCAAAACATTCAAGGTTGCCTGGTAGATATCGCTACTAAGAAATAAGGCCGCCTTTTGTATCCTGCTTCTTCTTGTTTCTGTTTTTCTTATTATTTATATTTGTATGTGGTGTACAAATAAAGAATAATTAAAATAAAGAATACCGACATAACATAAGACAAAACAATTGTTGGCATGTAACACGGCTTTATACTAGAAGCAATCAAGAACTTGAGAATATTTTATATTCTTGTTTGATTTGAGAATATGAACTTAAGAATATTTTATATTATTTTTGATTGATACTTTAGAGACTTCACTGGGAACTTGCAAGTATATCTTCCCGGATTAAAATATATAATAAAATAAAAATAACTTTTATGTTGATGATATAAATACACATAATTATGAAACGTAATATAGCCGTAAATGTTAACAAAATTAAAAAGAGAATGTTTGTTATATTTCAATGTCTGAACCACGTAAACGCGAAAGGTTCTAAGAGAGTTGTGCAAGCAATATTTCTGCGACCTAGAACAAAGAGCCGTGGATAACCACTAGACTTTAATAAGGTAGTTTTGTCTACGTCGCGTGGTACCGCACTGGTCCTAATGGTGTACGTCACACACATATCCGTAATGATTACCTTAACCTAATACAAGAGTACCAATACCTGAATGAGTACAGAAGCAAAAAAGAAAAAAGCCCCAAGCATATTTTGAAAACGTTCGTGGAAATCAAAAAGTATCTAAAAACATACGGGTTTGATGCATTAATTTAGTCCATATCACTATAAGTTGTTTTATTTTATATTTGCTTTATTTAAAGCATTTCTTGTTAAAACCTTCGGTTTCGTTCTAGGTTTTATTATGTTAGACTGGATTTCACCGACGTGAAATATCTGTTTGCCCGCGGATTAAACTTTTCCCTGGAAAGAAGTTTTTGTCCCGAAGCCCAAACTGCCTCGTCCAACCTTTGCTTTTAGCGAGTACCAATAACTGAATGAATGAGTACACTTTTATAGTACATCACACAAAAGTACAGGAAGAAAAAAAAACAGCCCCAAGCATATTTATGTAACCTTTCTAACACTTGGCACAAATAATCTCTATCTCTTCCTTCTTTACATAGGCACTTTTCTATTTCATTATTTAGCATGATTGCTGTCTCTAATACGACTAGTTTGTATATAATATCTAAGTCCTTTATGTGTTTAGTTAAGTTAATTATATATCGATTTACTTGTTGAGCGGTGATAGCCTAGTGGTTAGATCGTCAGCCTCCTCCTGGCCCGCATCTCTAACTTTTCGGAGTTATGTGCGTTTTTCAACAATTAAAATATCACTTGCTTCAACAGTGAAGGAAAACATCGTGAGGAAACCTGCACGCCTGAGAGTTCTCCATAATGTTCTCAAAGGCGTGTGAAGTCTGCCAATCCGCACATGGCCAGCGTGGTGGACTATGGCCAAACCCTTCTCATAGTGAGAGGAGACCGGTGCTCGGTAGTGAGCCTGTAATGGGTTGATCATGATGATGATGATGATGTAGTTGTTGATGAAATATCATATAATATATTTATTTCACCATATAAGTTTATCATACAAGTTTGATAGATCAAACAATCGATTGTTATCATTATTGCTTGTATAAGCCGTATTTGAAATCAACCCATAAATATATATTTAAATTAGCTACAATTCTACAAATAACGGCTTCTGTGGGATTTTAATTGCTCGTGATTTAAATTCAGGCCTTTTATGTACGATTAGGTATTTATTTTAAGTATTCGTCTCGTTAACACAACCATTGCATATCAGTGTCTTATATTTTTTAACATTGTATTTAAAAAATAAACATTTACAGTGTGTATTAACGAACGAAACAATAAGAAATTGTGGTGTCATCGAGAATCATGCTATCGCTTTACAAGTTTTTTAGAAAATAAAATAATACTTTTTATTTTATACACTACAAGTTAGCCCTTGACGGCTATCTCACCTGGTAGTAAGTGATGATGCGTCTAGGATGGTAGCGGCCTAACTTGTTAGTTGGTATGGGTAAACTCATACACCTAAATGCTTTCTACGCGACATCGTGCCGGAACGCTATATCGCTTTGCGACACGTCTTTGTTGGTAGGTAACTAGCCACGGCTGACGCCTTTCAGTAGACCAGACTCGAGACGGAAATCGAACCCAGGACCTCCAACTTCATAATGCGACAGCGCACGCACTGCGTTACCGTAGGTCCTCGTACTGGATAGAAGCAGAGGTTTCCTGCAGGATACCACGTTAAGTAATAATCAAAACCGAACATAACTTGCTGAATTTCGCAAAACTAACCAAATTGCAGCGTTTTCTTCAAGCCCTTCCATATTTTACCAGCAATGAAACAACCTAGTCTACGTAGCCTTATGTAACTTAGCCACGTTACATAACTTCTGCAAAAGATCCGCGCATAAATGTAGAACGTCCCCATGTAACAAGCGATGTAACAGTACGCCGCATGTCTCGCTCCAATGAGGCAGACTGATGGCTGGCTGTCGACAGCTCCCCCTGAATATTAATTTCCGAACATAAATTTTACGGCGGGGCTTATTGGATGCCGGGCACCTAGTACCCACTCAGGATTATTACGGGCCCTTACGGTTGGGCCAAATTTAAAATTGCACCTTGAGTTATATTAATATTTCACGGGTTTCATCACTAAATTAGACGGTGTTTTACTTTTAGTTAGCGCTTGATTGTAATCTTACGAGTTTGCCTCCATTTTATTACTGTAATACTTACATTATTTCTCTTTATCCACTATATGTAAGCCATTGACGGCAATCTCACGTGATGATGCGGTCTAAGATGGTAGTGGGCTAACCTGTTAGTGGTATGGTAAACCGATACTCCTTATTGGTTTCTACACGAGATCACGCCGGAACGCTAAATCGCTTAGCGACATGTCTTTGTCGGTAAGGTGGTAGCTAGCCCCGGCCGAAGCCTCCCACCAGACCAGACTCGAGCCGGGAATCGAACCCAGGACCTCCAACTTTATATATAAAGCGCGCGCGCTGCGCCTCGGAGGTTGTTATTTTAGTAACTTACTGAGGTTACTGTAACATTTACATCTTACGGACTCCCCCGACCTAAGCGCTCCTCTCCGAAAGAGGAGACCTAAACATATCCTTCATGACCCTGACGATCAGATGACTACTGACAACATACTCGTACCACCTACCACACAATCATACGCTACCCAACGTCTTCGCCGGCGAAGACGAGGTACCCGCTATCTTACGTCATCCGGACGTGGGCTTCATCCACGGCCTCAAAGGAGGCGTCGTTCCCTTAATTTCTGCCAGCCCTAGGGCTAAAAACTTCTTCTGGCAGAGCTTCTTTCCGAAGCTCGCCAAACAGCCCGGTTACTCTGTGGCAACCAACAGGGTTTGTACAGCTAATAGACAGTTCGAAAAAAATAAAACATGTTACGCTATAAAATGGATTCATACCATGTCTACGCGGATCGCACTCCAATCCTATGGTTATTTAATGTTTATGATATTTACTATTATTTGTACACCAGCCGTATAAATATGATTTCTTTCTTAGCGCACGTGGTAAACTAGCTTCAGCGAGAGCGTTTGACAAGGCTACACAGATTTAACTGACACTTAACTGTGTTATAGTTAGCTGACAGTTTCTTGACAGTAACTTAACTTCACTGGTAGCCTTCCACTGGACATTGAGAGTAATCTTAAAGTATTAGCGGGTAGAGAGGTAAGCAAAATGTATTACTGCAAATAGCCGGCGCCCATTAACGACGTGGCCGATATTTATGTCCCACTCACCGACCCTCCCACCTTCGCAGTAGCTGGGAAGCGGCTATAGCTACTTCGCATTAATTTCAGAGTTCTTACTTACTCGCAAAGTATAGAGGTATATATTAACGAAGAAACACCTGCTTGGGTCAGCATTGCATAAATCTACCTACTTGTAATAAACAACAAACTTTTAAAAATTTATGACGACCTCCGTGGCGTTTGCTGTTACATTATGAAGTTGGTGGTTCTGGGTTCGATTTCCGGCTCAAGTCTTATCTAGGCTTCGGCCGTGGCTAGTTACCGCCCTACTGACTAAAACGTATCGCCGAGCGATTTAGCGTTTCGGCACTATTTCACGTAGAAACTAATTAAAGTGTACCATACCCCTAACAGGTGAGTCCGCTATAATCTTAGACTACATCATCACTAACCATCAGGTGAGATTGCCGTAAAAGGTTCATTTTTAGTGTATAAAAGTATAATTTTATTTTCTTAAAACTTGTAAAGCGATAGCATGATTCTCGATGACCCTGAAATCGCTATCGTATCGTTTATCGTTAGTGTAATATTAATTAAAATTGTAATGAAGTCGTATGCTGTGTAATAATTAATCATTTATTGATTATTTAAGACGAGTGTTGCAATTATAGCTGCAATGGTATGTAATGTGTCACAAAAAAAAAATGCGAAAATTACATGACTAAATTACATGTCATGTAATTTAAAATTGATCATACTAAAAAATAAAAATGAATAAAGAGCGAACAAAAAACCTACAGTAAAAAAATGGCTGTGGGTGTTTTTTAGCGTTTTGCATATGTTAATGTATCTTTAATATTGGGTCGTTTTTTTGGTACACATTATTGTATACATGTACTTACCTAGTTTGAATTCAAGCAATGTTACAAACATCTCTATGTCTGTAACATTGCTTGAATTGCTTGATGTCTATCAATTAGTTCAAAGTTTTTGTAAAACGAAAGCTTACAGGAAAATCATGTTACGATATTAAGGATAAAAAATAAACGATAAAAAAGCTTGGGTATGAATTGCTCTATCTCCATAGGTACTATAATTTATTATTGATTATGTGAGATGGTGATAACGAAAAAAGAAACCCCGGCTAGGTTTTTTGTGAGCTTCTTCTTAGACCGGGGCGCGTTTGGAACCCTCATAGCTATATTTTTAATTTTACGAATGTAGTTATCACCATCGAATCACTACTATGTAGATTATTGACGCGTCAAAAGTGCCTTGTAAAGGACTATTTGAATAAAGATTATTTGAATTTGAACAACAAAACAGAAACAAACTGGGCATAACAAATTGACCTTTTACTTTATACCAGTGGCTCTAGTTTAGGTGCATATAAATCACCTTATTGCTGGCTATGTTATTTCAGACGAGTGTATTAAGTTATTATAACGACTTAGTATACAATAAGTAGTTATAATAACAAAAGAATAGAACAAAAGAAGTGGGATCCGCAATTACGCAATCACAATTATTCTTGATACAATCTCCAAAACATAATGTTTTGTCACTTAATTTACAACTAAGCTTTAGAATTGTGTGTTTTAAAGGACCTAATCCTCTTGGTAACATTTGTGACAAACTTGCATGGATAGCTTATTTTATTTTTAATAAAATATCTATTTTTTTATATCGAAAATTTAATTCACTTCTTTATCTGGCTGCCGCGTAATAGAACAAATCAATTATAGTTCAACTAATTGCATATCGTGAACTTTTCCAAAGTGATACTTATTTTAACCAATATCTTTTACTTTATTTTATTTTATTTTACAAAAAAACAGCGTTTCATACAGTAAATTTACAATTCAGACTTAATGCTAAATTAGGGCAAATAAGATTATAATTTTCTTTGAACAACCTTTAAAATTTAACAACATATTAATATGACATAATATGTTATTTTGTCATAATATTTTATAGTAATCTCTCTCTCACACACACATACACACTGTTGTCAGTGTGTGTATGTGTGTGAGAGAGAGAGAGTGCGTGTTGGTGAGTGTGTGCATGCTTTTTAATGCATGTATTTGTGTACTATTATAGATATTAATATAAGTTGTGTAACTTATGTCATAATAATAATATAAATTTGATTATATGAATATTTTATTAATTTTCCGATGTAAGTTAGTTTATATTGTTATATACTATATTAAATAATTAACAGCTTCCAAAACACACAAAAGCGTTACATGAACTAAAACACTTTGTCCTCAAGCCGTGGTCAAACACTCCATTAATCAGTTGAATAATAAATCACTAATCAACGGTTACACGAGTCGCAAAAGTTGCCATCAATTCACGGAATACGGTCGAGTGTCCAGTGCAAATGCGATGCTATATAAGTATTGGTAAGGAAATATACTTCATTGTATGCAAAGAAACCCGTATATAATATTAACATACAAATGTTCCTCTCAGGTAACCAAAGTGATTTATTAAGTGTGACAATCCAAAGGCTACATGACAATATAATGCTTTTTTAGTTTTTTTTTATGACTGAAAACCCCATACTTGAACCTCTGTATATGATCTTTAGTAACCTGAACATATAATATTTGAAAACCTTCGCTTAGGTTCTACATGCTTGATACAAAGAATTTTGATTTTGATTTTGCTTACAACCGTAAACACTTATATAACCTTTAATATAAGAACGTATAACGTCTTACTATGGGATTTAATAAGAAATAAAGAAACAGAAGAAAGTAAAAGGGTTTAAAAATAAAGATTATATGTATATTTATTCAGAACAGAATAGAAACACTTTGCGGCAGTCCATGATGTATTTGATTGAAGAGATTATAAATTGCCTGTTTTACATGATGAACATTAAGCTGAATTAACTGAAATACTTCAAATAATGAATAGAAGCAGGCGTTAATTGAACAATGAACAGCAAGTATAATTGAACAATAAACAGCAAGTATAATTTGCTATAGTCCGCCGACAACCGGGAGATTTGTATAATATAACACCACATAAAATCTTCCACTAGAACCTCTACGAATTTACAAATTATACTTGCTGTTTATTGTTTGAAATACTTCAGTTAATTCAGCTTAATGTTCATTGTTTAAAGATTATATGGATGAGATGGATGATAATAATCAGAGTTTAGTTAACCGAGCCAATGTTTAGGGCGAGATGTATGTATTTCAGATACATCTATATATATACAATTAATACTAAATTGATGTATTCTGGGAGAATAGCTATGATTTCGAACCCAATCGTCACGTGATAACAATATAATTCAGAGAAGCTATTTTTCGCTTTGCTTCACTGTTGGAAGATATCCTTAAGATTTAAGATAATGAAAGTTCAGAAGACATGAAAAGAGAATTGTCAGGGGAATCTTTTTATTAAATAAGAAGGAAAGAAATTACGGCGATTTAAACTTAATTGTGTTGACTCGTAATTTTTTGAAGCTCTCTATTATGAGGATATTAAAAAGCTTAGCAAATTGGTACAGGACACAGACAGCTGATTAATGTCTCTACTAATAAACAACGATATAGATGGATGATGAGAGCTGTGATAGCCTAGTGGTTAGAGCGTCCGCCTCCAATCAGAGGCCGTGAGTTCGAATCCGGGCACGCACCTCTAACTTCTCAGAGTCATGTGGGTTTTTAATTAATTAAAATATCACTTGCTTCAACGGTGAAGGAAAACATCGTGAGGAAACCTGCATGGCTGAGAGTTCTCCATATTGTTCTCAAATGCGTGTGAAGTCTGTCAATCTGCACATGGCCAGCCTGGTGGACTATGGCCAAACCCTTCTCATATTGGGAGGAGACCCGCGCTCTGTAGTGAGCCGGCAATGGGTTGATTATGATAGATGGATGTAAGTTACAAGATCAACAAGACTTTAAAGATTGTTTTAACACTTCAATAAAATGATTTACATTAATATGAACACAATTTGATATATTTGCCGAAATAAAGCAAATCTGCGCTGTGCAGTTTATAATTGCTCAAATCTTTATACACAGCATCGTAGTGACAGATCTCCCGAAATGCGATCTTAAATCACGTTTCCGTCCGACATCGGAGGATTCTCAAGAGACGTTAACTTCGCAACGTACAACTGCTACATCACAAAGCTTGCTTTGACTATAGAAAATCAAGTTTAATCACTGTAGTTGAATTATAAATCGCTAAGATTAGAACATTTACCAGACAGAAACCTTTATACCAATCAACTCACAAACCACACGAATTACAAAGCAGGGAATTACTCCGGTTGCCATACCTAGATTATTGCTTTTACCATGTCCCTAATGACTAAAATACCGCCATTTTTTATGTCTTAGGTAGTTCTGCATTTTAATAGTTATTATTTTTTGTTTTTTATACACTAAAAGTTAGCTCTTGACGGCTATCTCACCTGGTGGCCAGTGATGATGCTGTCTAGAATGGTAGCGGGCTAGCCTGTTAGGAGTATGGTAAACCTGCGCTCCTTATTTGTACGCTACGCGACATCGTGCCGGAACGCTAAATCGCTTGGCGACACGTTTTTGTCGGTAGGGTGGTAACCCTAGCAGGTTAGCCCGCTACCATCCTAGACTGCATCATCACTTACCACTAGGTGAGATAGCCGTCAAGGGCTAACGTGTAGAGAATAAAAAAAAATTGATTTGTTTTAATGACATAATTATAGCCTATGCTTTTGTTTATTCTATATTTTGTGGAACGCTGTATTTATTTTTGGAGGGCAATGATTATTGTTTATACTTCGGCAGGATCATCTTTTTCATGTGTTTAAGCTTTTGTATTATATGTTCCTAACAAAAAAAATGGTTTCTATGCGACATCGTGCCGGAACGCTAAATCGTTTGGCGACACGTCTTTGTGCTAAAACTAGCCACCGCAGAAGGCTCCTGGTGCAGTTGCGATTCTATGCGAAAGCTTCCCCGTGGCTCCACCATACAGTGGGGGTTTTAGTCAGTAGGAGTCTGACATAACCTCTGTGCCTCCCCGTGGTGAAGAGATATCCATGAGGATTTACCCACGATAAAAAAAAAGAAAGCTCCGACTAGGCATCTTATATAGAGTTAGCTAGCTTTTTTATACACTACAACTACTTTTTGACGACCTGCGTGGCTTAGTGCACGCTCTGACGCATTATAAAGTTGGAGGAATTCGATTCCCGGCTCGGTTCTGGTCTAGAGGCCGTGGCTAGTTACCACTCTACTGACAGAGACGTGTCGCCATGAGATTTAGCGTTCCGGCACTATGTCGCGTAGAAAACAATTAGGATTGTGGGCTTACCATGCCCCTAACAGGTTAACCTGCTACTATCAAATTCAAATTCAAATAATCTTCATTCAAATAGTCCTTTAAAAGGCACTTTTGATGCGTAAATAATTTACATAGTAGTGATTTAATGGTTATAACTACATTCGTAAACCTAAAACTAAAGCTATGAGGGTTCCAAACGCGCCCCGGTCTAAGAAGAAGCCCACAACAAACATAGCCAAGTAAATTTTCTTTTTGTTATCACCATCTCACATGCCACTTAAACTTATATTAAGAGCTATCTTATTAGAGCAATATTTTATACCCATGCTTGTTTATCATTTACATAATCCTTTACACTATAGTAGGACTTTTCTACAAGCTGACGTTTTATTAACTTTGAACTTATTGAGAGACATCCTAGACTGCATCATCGCTTACCCCCAGGTGAGATAGCCGTTAAGGGCTAACTTGTAGTATATAAAAAAAATGAGTTACGAAGCTAGCAATGAGTTTAAAAATACATTAACGACGACACCAGACGGTGTCTCCTACATGATCCTCAGCCCGAGTCTGAACCGGTCCCGCGGTATGTTGTTCCCACTTATGAATATTAATGTCTGGGGGATTTTTCCCATTATCTCTCGCCCACTGAAGGACGATTGCGTGGAATATATTTCAAAACTTTTCACCTTCCACTAAGTGATTTAGTGGCGTCGCAGTTCGTTCGCATTGAGCATGCTCATTTATTTAATGTGGTGAATAATGTTAGGTAATAACATTTGAATAACCTGCCGCTCTATCGCTTGATGTCACTTGAATTTTAGTTGTTATTTTTAAGAATATCATTTTTTATTTTTTTTTATACGCTACTAGTTAGCCCTTGACGGCTATCTCACTGGGTGATGATGATGCAGTCTAAGATGGTAGCGGACTACCTGTTAGACTCCTTTTTTTTTGTTTACGTGGGAGAAATCTTTTACTAAGATACCCGACTATTGCTTGTCTGTCTTTTGCTGCAGTCCCACGTTACCCCACGACATGTATTCAGGTAATGACTCACCTTCTGATCGACCGCTGCCTCAGCCGACAAATATATTACTACATCATCATCGTCATCATGAACAACCCATTACCGGATCACTACAGAGCACGGGTCTCCTCTCAATGTGAAAAGGTCCACCACGCTGGCCATGTGCGGTTTGGCAGACTTCACACGCCTTTGAGAACATTATGGGGAACTCTCAGGCGTGCTGGTTTCCTCACGATGTTTTCCTTCACCGTTGAAGCAAGTGATATTTTAATTACTTAAAAACGCACATAACTCCGAAAAGTTAGAGGTGCGTGCCCGGATTCGAACCGCCGACCTCTGATTAGAAGGCCGACGCCCTAACCACTAGGCTATCACCGCTATACCGACAAATATGTTACTACATAATATATTACTATTAAAGGAAGTGATGTTTAATTGCAAAATTTATATGAAAACGGAGCTCCCAGCACTCACCTCTAACAAAAGCCCATAAGTATGAGGTGGGTAAATACCACATAGAGTAAATTAAACTACATTTAAATATCATGCAAGAGAACTTGCGGGCTACTGTTGCGGAGTTCCGGAACAAAACTATAAGGATTAGTCAAGTTTAACAATGATTAGTTAGTTTAATGAATGCGGTGTGTTTGATATTTGCTCAGGGGAAGCCCCGTTGCTAGGCCGCCTCCTAACGTCGCAAACTTCGACCGTTATGTTAGTTTTAACTTTTAAGTGTGCCTATAACAAAGTATTAGTAACATTAAGTTGTTTAACGGATGTATATATTATTCAGAGCTTACTTCTTCGTTCGAGCTTAAAATAATGAATAGAAGAAGGCGTTATTTCGCGGAAGTCCACGATAAACAATAAACAGCAAGTATAATTTGCTATATTCCGCTGACAACCGGGAGATTTGTATAATATAACACCACACAAAATCTTCCACTAGAACCTCTACGCACGTTTCGACCGGACACCGGATCATCCTCAGGAGATGTTGACTTCACAAGCGCGAAAAGTAAAGTGAAAAATAAAAAAGTAAAGTCAAGCTAAAAATAATTCACTGGGGTAGTCGTAGGTGACCACTGTCAATCAAATTTATTGCTTTCTTAAGGATATTATTCGTTAAATATATCGTATCTAACTGTACGGTAATTGGTTGTTGTGGGATTTGATGACCTAAATAATTAGTGTTTTGTCACACTCTGACATTTCATAGGTGCTGTCGGTCGAAGTGTGATAAACCACTCCATATGTCTACGTAAGACTGTACTAATTAATGTAAGGTTTTTATAAGCATGTAATGAATTGTGACTATGAAAAGGCCCATTCAAAACTTGTCATAACGTCGGATGCAGTGGTTTGTCATACTTCGACTGACCAGACGAGTCACTGATGCGTTTTCGGCTGAACCATCTAATCGGTTTCTACTCGGCATCATACCGGATCACTAAATCGCTAAAAGCTAGTAGGGTGTTGATTAGCTGCTGAAGACTCCCACCAGAGTCAAGCTGGGACTTGAACCCAGGACCTTCCATTTAATAATACAGCAGCGCTCACACTGCGCCACGGAAGGCGCAAATTTCCACGCAAATACAACTTTGAAATACATTTAAACGCAATTATAACGGTATTACACGACAAAACACGAGAGGCCATAAACGATTACCGCTTTATTCATAATTAGAGTGAAGATTCCGGTAATGTCTGTAGAGAGTTGGGAGTAAGAACACGTCAAGCAATTTGTGTAAAATTAAATGTAGACCGTAAAGGGCCGTGTTTCGCATTTCACTGGAACACCGCAGTTGATACCTCGGAGGGTTAGGTTGAGGTTGCATGTCGAGCTACGCTTGTTTTGAGCTCTTGATATATGTATGATACGATGTGCCTATTCTATTGCATAAATTTCTAAATGAAATTGTCAGGTTAAAGTAGAGGTCAGGTCCTCTCCGAGGAATATGAGCCCTCTTTGATCTTTTTGCTACCTAAAACAGGTTTTCATGAACAGATACTAAAATAGTATATCTGGTGGGAGGCGGTGGCTGTGCCTAGTTACCACCCTACCGACAAAGATGTGTCGCCAAACGATATGGCGTTCCGGCACGATGTCTTGTAGAAACCAATTAGGAGTATGGGCTTACCATACTCCTAACAGGCTAGCCCGCTACCATCTTAGACCGCATCATCACTTACCATCAGGTGAGATGCCGTCAAGGGCTAACTTGTTTTGTATAAAACAATGGTGGGACGCATCAAACGGTGGTTTTGAAATATTCGTATTAACATTTTTTTAAATATAAAATACCTACCTTACCGTAAAGTTGTTTTTCAAGCAAAGTGAATTTAATATTTAGAATATCTATAAATATCGCTATAGCTTGCAATATGTTGAGGTCCTAATCAAAGACATACTCAAAGAACTCGCGAGGTAATTGTGTACATGTGAAAATGCTAAGTGTTATTTGACGACAAATTTCCCCAAGTTTTACAACTTTGGTAAACACTTTTATCGGTTTAGCGGTGTGTTTTGTGAACGTTTAGAGTCTGTTCACTTTTACGACGCGGTAAGTACAAAAAAGTGGATTTTGCTGCACTCAGTTAGGGCTTTCTGGTTGTTTAGAACGATGTTCGAGCTTATATTATTCAGCGAGCAGCGTGTG
Source organism: Lasiommata megera (assembly GCA_928268935.1). Lineage (NCBI taxonomy): Eukaryota > Metazoa > Arthropoda > Insecta > Lepidoptera > Nymphalidae > Lasiommata > Lasiommata megera. The sequence goes on along the minus strand of OV743313.1, from coordinate 16,107,018 downwards.
CGTCTGTATATGTATGTGTCGTTTATATTTTGTAAATTTTGTATATGTGTAAGTCATATGTGAATGTTGTAAATTTTGTATATGTGTAAGTCATATGAGTGTCCTGGAATGAATTCCGGACCAATAATTCCATTCTCGAAGAACTCAGCATCAAGCAGCGTCTGTCCTCCATAGTGCAAGCTCGCATACTGACTTTCTTTGGTCACGTGTCAAGACGTAATTATATCTCGATTGAACGTCTAGTCAGAAGAGTAGAGGGCACAAGAGTGTGTGGCAGATGAGATGTGGCGCCTATGAGATGGACAGACCAGGTGAAAGCTGGATGTCCCATTACATGAGTGCACAAGGAAGGCAGCTGTTAGGGAGCAGTGGAGACTTATAGTGAAGCGTGCCACAACACCCAACGGACGACCACGACCGCTCTGTCAAGAGCGTATCGACTACGAAGAAGTCCTAGGTGTACTTAGGATTTTAATGAAATGTTCATCATCATCTTAATTATAAACCTATTGCCGGACCACCACAGGACGCGGTTCACCTCTCAACATGAGAAGGGTTGTGACCTGTCCCCCCCCCCCCCCCCCCACTGGCCTAGCACGGATTAGGAAACTTCACAAATCTATTCTTGAATGTGTGTGAAGTTTACTTACGGAGAAGCTCTCACTCTAAATTTCCTAACATTTTGCGTTAAAGCAAGTGATGTTTGATTAGCAATTTAACTATGACTAAAATAAAGTAGCTGAGATCTATAGAGCGGACTTAACTTAGACGAAATTAGTTTAAAAATGATACAGAATCTAGTCTGAAACTTACCACAACACTTTTCTTAAGCTTACGCTTTGCTCGAAAACCATTATCACTTGCGTGTTTTCCGTATTCTCGTATATTCGGAATTTCGTACTAGGGAAACAAGATTATTCGCTCACTAACTCAATTGCAGTGGAGCCGGTAGCGACTGGCCTATTTGTGAGCAGATTGCATGAAACCATTCCACAATTTGACGGTGCGTTATTTCATTTTAACGGTTTGTGTATATTTTCACCCAAAATTTATAGTTTTACGCTTTGTTAAATTCGGGAGTTATTTTATTGGAATATTTATAGCAAATTTGGGGTAAAAACTATAACGTGATTTACAATGAACATTATGCTTAATTTTGCTGTTATCCGAGTAGAACAGAGAAATCTTCATGGTAAATATTATATATGTCGGCGCGAAGAAGTTATTAACTTTATTCAGCGGCGCCAAAAACCTCAAGAATTCAATAATTACCCACATTTTATTTATTGATGATTTTGCTAACACAATTTAGACACACAACACAATCAATTTCGTACAAGCATGTTTTGTGCTATAAATACGGGCGGTCGATGCCTTTCGCGGATTCTCTCGCTCGTGACGTCGGACTGTTCGGACCTGTTATTATCGCAATAAAAGTGTAAACCGGCAAGTTGTGGTTTTAATTACTATAAGCTAAAGTAAACAAAACCGTGACGTCACCCTTTCAAAAAAACAACTCTGACTCCCTTGACGCGACATATATATATTTTTTTATCTGTATACACAATACAATACATAGCCCCTATGCGCTCGCAATGCACGTTGTGCTGCGATACTGGAGCATCAGGAGATGTCGATTTCACGACGTACAATCTAAAATTTAACACTGAACTTAAGCAAATTGTTTACAGCAAATTAAGCTTCAGGTCCATTGAATACCGTAATACATTGGATCAACTGACGTCCAATGGCGTCATTTCCGAAGCTACAGAACAACTGCAATTTAGATACCGTGACAAATGCCATTTTCGTCAACGTGTAAGTGCTGCCATCTATAGAAAATAAGGCATAGCGATGAGAAAATCATGTTTAGACCCGCGATAACAGTGTCGCTGACAAGTTTCTTACACATTATCAAATCGGTTAGTTATTTCCAGTGACCGTGTATACAGAAACATGTTGGAAAGGCGAAGATTTTCCTAGCAATGCAATAAGTTAAGAAACTATTTAAAACAACGCAATTGAAGACCATGTCACCAAATAAAACGTTACGAACTACAGTCAGCATATCCTTTGAGTGGAGCACTGTGAAACTCGGAAAAACTAATTAAATTTTCTTCCTTTGACCGTTGAGTAGATAATATGAGAGGGAGTCATTACATGCATCCAAAGATTTCTTGTGTTATTTGTGTTGTCATATATATATATTATATATTATTTTTATATTTAATACAGTTAAAACTAACAATGAAGGTAAATTTCTAAATTGTACACCTTCTCCTATTACCGTTAAAAACTGGGTCTAGTCAAAACTTCCAAATCATAGGTCCACCAGTGGCTGATCGGTATTACATAGCGAACATATATATATTTGAATTTATTTATTTATGAACTAAGATTTGTCGCACTAGAAGTTGAGCTAAGGAAGATTATGTAAGATTGAAGCCAAGCCGAATACCCAGACTCTTTTTATCTCTCTTGCTTACAAAATGTACTTAACTACTTGCTAAGCATTTATCTCATTCAAAATATTGTAGAAGACATAAATCAGTATAAATATATATTTATAAAGTTATGAAACAATAAACGTTAAACGACAGTAGAGGCAAATTGTGAATAAAAATTCAGATCTCAAAAGTTTGCTTGAAATGTCAAAACACAAACACAATACAATGTGACAATAATTGGAGGTATCTAACGTTCTGATCTCATTATTGTATCGAAATTTTCAGTCAGTCAAGATTTATTGGCATAAAAATATTCACTTTTTCTTTGCCTTATTATTATGAGGTAATATTTTTAACACTTATTATTTAAAGTAATAAGCATTAAATAAACTGGATATCCGGATTGTAAAATGTTTTTCAATGATTATATATTTTTTAGGATTTCTTTTAAGCTTCTGACCTGAAAGTTACTGGATGTGTTTTCTTATTGTATTATTCCAACACAAAAGAATGTTTGAAGTGAAAACTTCTTTAGCGGCGTTGAGCACTTTTTCTGTAATGGGTATAAAATCTTAAACTCGCGTCAGGACACGTGACCTGATCGAAAAAGCGTAAGACGGATGGAGAGTAGACAGCTATCCCCTCTCTACGGCGCGGCGAAAATGTATGCCTGGGCCTACTGTCGTTTAGGCAGCGCAGGGCGCTTGCGCGAATGTTCGTGTATGTTGCAGCGTGCCACGCGCATCCATGGATGGTGACAGCTGATGGCTCGACCGTCTGTGTAGTGATCACATTGTTGTGTATTCGTAAAATTCGTGAATGTAAAGTGCTTAAAATATGGAAATTGATATAGATAAACTTTTTAATGTAAAATAATTGTAATAGTTTTAAAGTGTTAAATTTTTAATGTAATATAAATTGTCATGTTTGTGTACGATAGCGCAATAAATGAATATTGTATTCTACCACATAAATGATAGTACTTTTATACTGATAAAGCAATTGGTGCAAAATTATTCCGTAACCATTCCAAAATATCAAACATGCTCAACGTTAATAATCAAGTTTTCACTTCTGCCAGCACTCCCGGAGTGCAACCCGTCTTTTTTTTTTTGTCATTTCCCGGATCTTAAAAGTACTATGTGGTATTTAATATTGTACTTAGGTAAGGAACATTTCGCGTGCGAGTCAGTCTCGCACTTTACAAGTGCACCTAGTGGCTAGCACCTTGGTAATATATAGTTTTTTGTACCGCTAGATTTTGCCCTCCACTGTGGACAACATAGTTTCCAAATAACTCTGCGAGTTCAGTCGGCGAACCGCCAAACTTTGTTCTTACGACGCTTTTCATGGTAGTTAACTTCAAATGAGTGTGCCACGGGTGACTTGTCGGAATTTATGCTCGCTGCTTTAACGCCAATACAGTTTTATTTCTTTTTAAAGCTGTTCACATATCTGACAGATCGCACGTAACACCTTGTTATGTAATGAATGCAACAAAACACAGGCGTACATAAAAGTTTGGATAATCTAGTCTCCTTGTGCGAAGATACTCCTATGTTTTTTGTGTTTATTTGCTACTTGCCCTTGACGGCAATCTAACCTGATGGTTAGTGATGACGCAGTCTAAGATGGTAGCGGGCTAACCTGTTAGGGGTATGGTAAACCCACACTCCTAATTGTTTTCTACGCGACATCGTGCCGGAACGCTAAATCGCTTGGCGACACGTCCCTGTCAGTTGGGTGGTAACTAGCCTCCCACCAGACCAGACTCAAGCTGGAAATCGAACCCAGGACCTCCAACTTTATAATGCAACAGCGCACGCGCTGCGCCACGGAGGTCGACAATGATGGCTGGATGTAGCTGGCAGAGCTGTTAAGGGAGGATTATGTGAACTATTATTTAACCCATCGAAAGAAGGTTGGGTCCAGACGGCTGGCAAATGACCGGGTTCCGCCTTATTGAGAAGGACCTTTGATTGACGGCTACGGGAAAGTCGTCGCCCTTCACAGTTATTCCCTATTTTGTAAGCCTACGGCACCTTAGATGTTGTTTGATGGGTTACTTAAATTTAAAGATGAGGGTCTGTCTAGGTGGACAACGCTGGGTGTAATGCGGATGTGTACAAATGCTTTCCTCTGATCCAGTCTCGAGGTCATAATTAAGAGGTTTTAGTCGTTATAAACATGAAATAAAGTACCATAAGAATTTTCCCGCGACAAAAATAGAGAAGTTGTCGGCATGTTGGTCCAAGATTTTAATTCTTTCGGATGACACAATAAGGTCTATATAATGGCAAAATACTTTAACCCTACCTATTAACCTATTCAAAGGCATTGATAGACAAGTGGACCGCACGGACAGAAAAAAAATATTAGGCGACTTAGCTTACAGCGAAATTTTGTAACTTGTAACGTAGCATTTACTGTTGCATTAAAAGGGTCATGTTAGGAAAATACTCGGCGCTTCAGTTGTAAGTAAATGAATATTATTTAGATCATGAACTAACTAAAAAGAATAATTTTATATCTACTACGCCTCAAATGCATTTATTTATAAAGCCTCTATTTGAATAAGTAAAGTTTTATTTAAACAAAATATACGAAACCCAGACAAGAAGTTGCGGTTAGTGCGTGAGACACGTGCTTTTAAGTTCAGCTTATAGATGTGCGATCAGCTTAAATCTGGGTGCTGTCGCACGGTCTCTACTTCCAGAGTAACTGAAGAAGTGGAAAGAAATAAACTTATTTAATTAGGAGCTTTGCATGGAATTTTCGGGAAAGTTCGTCCGGTATAGATAATAAGGGTGCATTCACAATGCTATACGGGACAAAGGTGAAAGTTTGTAACTGTCGCTCAACAACTAAGAGTTTGTTGAGCTCCGTCTATAGTTGTATGCTCGTGTTTATTATTTCGTTTGGCTTTGTCTAGAAATCTCTACGTTCGCAGAAGTTCGTAATTATAAATTTTCTCGGCGATATTAGTTCGATTTTAGAATTCACTTAATGCTGACCTTATTAAGCATAGGTACATATTATGTAAGCGAAACCACTCACCTGTTCACTCACTAACGAATGAATCACTATTATTTTTATTGCAAATTTTTCCCCAAAAGGCATAATTGAAATTGCAATTATAGAAAAAAAAAGACGGGTTGCACTCCGGGAGTGCCGGCAGAAGTGAAAACTTGATTATTAACGTTGAGCATGTTTGATATTTTGGAATGGTTAGGGAATAATTTTGCACCAATTGCTTTATCAGTATAAAAGTACTATCATTTCTGTGGTAGAATACAATATTCATTTATTGCGCTATCGTACACAAACATGACAAATTATATTACATTAAAAATTTAACACTTTAAAACTATTACAATTATTTTACATTAAAAAGTTTATCTATATCAATTTCCATATTTTAAGCACTTTACATTCACGAATTTTACGAATACACAACAATGTGATCAATACACAGACGGTCGAGCCATCAGCTGTCACCATCCATGGATGCGCGTGGCACGCTGTAACATACACGAACATTCCTGCGCTGCCTAAACGAAACAGTAGGCCCAGGCATACATTTTCGCCGCGCCGTAGAGAGGGGATAGCTGTCTACTCTCCATCCGTCTTACGCTTTTTCGATCAGGTCACGTGTCCTGACGCGAGTTTAAGATTTTATACCCATTACAGAAAAAGTGCTCAACGCCGCTAAAGAAGTTTTCACTTCAAAAATAATAATAATTTTAACTTAAAGATTTAGCAATTATTTACATTCTTGACCTAAAAAGGCTTCCCTGACTTCTCAATTCAATTCTCTGTTGCTATAAACCTGAAATTGGCTAATTTGTGTAAAATCCTAAAGAGAAAAATAAGATCTAGCGTCTCAAAATATTATTATATTTTCCATTTCCATTGAATAAAATACTTTACTAAACCATTCTTAATTTCAATATTGAAGCTTCTATAAAACATCTGAAGTAAGACATATTTTCCAATTTAAAGTCAAAGGTACGAGTGAGTTCGCTCCAGAGTTTATTGAAATCTAAAATAGTTACAAAAAGTTGTATTTAAAAAATCTAAGAGCTAGTGAATTATCTTTTAGTTTTGTTATGGAGATTCAGGTTACTCATAATGATGTATGCAATTAATTGTATTGGTGGGCATAATTTTATATAAGAGATGCTTATTATGTGATTAAATTCTAGACACGATTTTTCACGACTCTCTAGTGCAATGATTATAAGTGGGAGGTCCCGGACTGGAGCAATAAGATTTTTCATCTTTTCAGAATTTTGTTGCGATGGATTCGTCTAGGTTGGAGGCTAAGACCGTGGCTACCACCCCTACTTCACTATAGACAAAGATGTACCGAAGCAATTTAACACGTACGGCTGCGCGTAGAAACTAATATAAAGGGTTATGGGTGTTTTATAACTAACATACCCCTAATAGGGGTAATGACGATAACGAACGAACCCCTGATAACGAAAAAAAAAGAAAAACCCCGGCTAAGTTTGTTGTGGGCTTCTTCTTAGACCGGGTCGCGTTTGGAACCCTTATAGCTTTAGTTTTAAGTTTACGAATATAGTTATCACCATGAAATAACTACTATGTAAATTATTGACGCGTCAAAAGTGCCTTTTTAAGGACTATTTGGATAAAGATTATTTTGAATTTGAATTTAGGTTAGACCTCTACCATCTTAGACGTATCATCACTTACTAACAGGGCAATTCGCAGTCGAGGGCTTACTTGCGTTAAATTAAACAAAATAAGACACATTTAATCTATCAGTTAAAGATTATTACTAGATGGTTGGTGAGACAAGATTACTACTGACAGTTTAATTTGGCTTAAGACTGGTGGTTTGGTATGGTATAGAAAAAATATAAATAAGTTTATCATAGCCCTAGGAGACCTTTGCTCCGTAATTGAAGAGATCCAACTGTGGAATGTGTGTACAAACATTTTCAATAAGCTGTTCGCCCTCTCTCAGAGCGACAGAATTTATTATACATCGACACGCCTCGGGGGCGGCCAATCAAACCAACTTAAAAGCAAATTCCCGACTCTCGAATGTGACTGAACTTTGGATTTTATTCCGTTTCATGGCGCTAATGGGGTGCCCTAAACAAAAACTCGCTTGATTAAAATCGTTTGTCGTAATGAAAGGGGTTGGTAAATTGTTACAGCAGTACGAAACGGCAGACCGGTAATAGGATGTAACAGCGATTAGTGATAGCAACAGATATCGCAGCGTCAAAACAAAATACCTAACTTACTAACAACAAGACTGATTTTTTTAAATTCCACTGCCAGTTAGCCCTACCACCAAACTCACTTTATCATTTATGATAACAATTAAATACAAAACCCGTCTTATCGTTTTAAAATTAAAAGGTTACTACATATTTGCGTTTTAGATCAAAGCAACCATGAATATAATGAGATGAAATGTTTTCTGTATCAACTATCTTTATGTGAAAGATGTATGTGGTGGCAAGAGGAAGTCTTGCTTACGAAACATCAGGGAGTGGACTGGTATCGCGAGTGCCGCCCAGCTTTTCAGCCTCGCGAGAGACCAACCAAAATATGCCATTCTGACTGCCAACCTTCACTAGTTGAAGAGGCCTGAAGAAGAATCGCGACGACTAAATGATAAAAGGGTTTTTCTCGTCTACACGGTTTACATTCACGAGTGAACCAACAACTTGAGAAATTTTATTTCCACACAATCAGTGGAGAGAGATTAGCTTTTATGAGGTTGTATGGATTCAAATATGCTCTTTCGGAGCTCCCGAATGCGTTTGTATGCGTTCACAAATTCGCCAATAGAACCAGATTTGGTGAGCCATTTACGGTTTACCTTTAAGGTTTAGAGCTTTGATCTTTTTTGTTCGTAATATATCGAATGTTCGTTTGATTTACACAAAACGAAAGGTTAATATGCATTTATAGTTTTTGTTTCTCCTTTTTCCTTTGGAACACTATATTTATTTTCTGAAGGGCGATGATTACTGCAACCCAGTTTATACTTCTGCAGGATCATCGTTTTCATGTGTTAGCTTCTTGTGATATTGTTCCTAATAAAATCTTTTGACTTTTTATCTTTATCCGATTGTTTTTTTTTTGGACTGTCTATTAGCTGTGCTAACCCTATTGGTTGGAACAGCGTAACCGGGCTATATGGCGAGCTTCGAAGAAACTAAGGGAACGTCTGCCTGTGAGGCCGAACCTCGGCTTAGGTGACGTTTGAGGCCTAGAGCTCGAAGAAACTAAGGGAACGTCTGCCTAAGGGCGCCTCCTGTGAGGCCGAACCGCGGCTAAGGCCACGTTTGGGATAATCGGGGGTCGGACGGTGGATATTTTATTCGATTGAGTGCAGTTAGTAGTTACGTAAGCTGCACATGAAAGAAAAATAATTTAAAAATTTAGTAAAAGAATAAAATAAGTTAGTACAGTAGTAGGGAATCGTTTGTGGCTGGGCTTAAAAGTATCCAGTGAACTTTCTCATAATGCAAACTCCTTGCCAAAGTTTATCGAAATCTCTTCAGTTGGAAATAGTTACTTGACAAACATTACTTACGCCGAGTTTTAATACTCCGTTACGTTAAACGTTTACGAGTGGAATGAGTAAAAACCGACTAGGAGTATTGATTCCTCTCCTCTGGTGCTGTAAATTTTTTTGGGGGATGGTTTTCACTTAACATCTGGGAAACCATCTGGTCGTTTAAATTTTAGAAAAAAATATCACAAAAGAAAACTCAAGACTCAAGTTTTCCCTGGTTTGGTGGTACAGTGTAGGTGTAAGATAACCGTAGGAGAACCAAAGTAACCGACATAGCCCATTGGGGCAGACGTTTCTGGAGTAGAGACCGCGTACCGGTAAGCGCAGCGTAGGACGACCTCCTGCTCGCTGGACCGACCACCTGAAAAGGATCGCTGGTGGCAGGTGGATGAGGAAGGCGGAGGTGCGTGTGTGGTGGCGTACTCTCGGAAAGGCCTTAGTCCAGCAGTGGGCGTCTATAGGCTGATTGATTGATTGATTGATTGAAGGGTGTATGGATGTTTGTTACTCTTTCACGCAAAAACTTCTGAACCATTTTTATTGAAGTTTGCAAAGGAGTATGATGATACCTACTAGGATTAACAAGTAGGCCATTTTTAATTACGGAAAAATCTATCGCTTCTGAGGCATTTGAAAAAAAAAACGGACGATGCCGCGAGCAACAATTAGTGCTTTGTATAAATAACTTCGAATATTCAGTGAGTTAATGACCATTTTTAACACATAACTTTTCCATGAACATAATATGTAAATTAGAGATATACTAAACACTAACCTCTTTGCAATTAATTTTTTTAAGAGCGAAGTGTCTCTTCTTATTTGGAATTAGTACAAATAACGACTGGTTTTGAAAAATATATGTTTATGTTACAACATAATAGCGTTGAAAACGAAAACACACAACACACTCCAGTATCCTAATGCACTCGCTTTGTACGTCCCTTTTAGCTAAATTAAGCTGCCTCTCAGCGCGTCCTCACAAGAAATCCCGGAGTAAGCGAGCGAAATTACTGGCATACCTGACTCGAGCACCCGAAAGCCCAGAACTTCTCCACTTTGCCAAAGGAAACAACTTTGGTGCCAAAGCGAGGCTTAAAGCGTATTATATCTTGGTGAAATCGCTTACATTTAGTGGGACAACCCATATTAATTACTTAAAATATAATGTTATACGTCGCATATTTCCAGAAATAAATTTTTCTCCGCTTTCGCGAGTAATTGTTTTTGAAATGTGAGTAATCGACAATGGCCTTGGTGGCGCAGTGTATGTTCTGTCGTATTATAAAGTTGGAGGTCCTGGGTTCTATCCCCGGTTCGAATCTGAGACTTCGGCCGTGGCTCCCTACCATCATACCGACAGAGACTTGTCGCTAAGCGATTTAGCGTTCCAGCAAGATGTCACGTAGAAGCCAATTAGGAGTATGGGTTTCATCATGATCAACCCATTACCGGCTCACTACAGAGCACGGTTCTCCTCTCAATATGAGAAGGGTTTGGCCATAGTCCACCACGCTGGCCATGTGCGGATTGGCAGACTTCACACGCCTTTGAGAACATTATGGAGCACTCTCAGGCGTGCAGGTTTCCTCACGATGTATGCACATAACTCTGAAAGTTAGAGGTACGTGCCCGGATTCGAGCCGCCGAACCTGATGAGATGAGCGAAGCCGATGGGTTAACCTATTAGGGGTATGGTAAACCCATACCCCTAATAGGTTAACCCATCTAGTAGTCGTAGTGTATAAAAGAAAATCGTTAAAATTACAAGATACGTTGGGTATACGAAGTTTTCCTACTCCTTATATTTATGATGAATCTTCGCAGGCGAAACTATCGGACAAGCACTCAACATACAAGCAAGTTTTCTTATGAAAACTTTTAAGGGTGTGCGCCAAAGAATTCCACTTCGGTAGCGATTTTCTGCATTTTCATCCATCTTGTTCAATTTCTTCAACGTTTCATATCTTCTTATGTTTATTGTAAAATATACGTGAACACGGCTTTTTATATCTCTGAGGTTTGAAAAAAAAAACCCTTTACAAGGTTCCATAATTATAAAAAAATACCTTAGTTTTATTATTTACATCTCAATTAAGCTCAGAATTCTTAGGAATTATAATGCTGTAATTTCGCAAGTATGAAATCTAGTAAACCTGTCAGATTTTTGTCGTATAGCATATTATGAAATAATCGAATTTTATATATATTAGATACTTCTACCACATATCGTTAAGTGGGAACGTCTTTTTCCCATCTATCGGTATGAAATATCTAGATAAGTTATTAAAATATTGCAGGTGTATGAAAATCATTTTATGATTAAGTCGGTCCATTTCCCAAATATTACAGAATGATCGTTGATCTTCTGTAAAAGAAGAGCTTTAATTTATGGAAAAAAATAATGGCGGCAAATAGGTCAGCCAGTTTCAGTTCAATACAATATAATAATTTACGTTTTAATTTTAATTAGAAAATTTACGTAACCGACATAGCTCGAAGGGCTTGTACGCTGAAGTGGCAGTGGGCTGGTCACGTTTGTCGGAGAACCGTCGGACGTTGAAGTCGGAAGGTCCTCAAGTGGAGACCACGTCTCGGCAAACGGTGTGTGGGCCGTCCTCCGGCAAGGTGGAGTGATGACCTCCGAAAAGTGGCAGGCATCGACTGGATGCGAAAAGCCGGAGACAGGATGAGTTGGCGCTACTTTAAAGAGGCCTATGTCCAGCAGTGGATCAATGTTGGCTGATGATGATGATGACGTATTTATAAAAGTTTTTAAATTAATATGGATTTAGAATTAGAATTTAGAATAGAGAAACTTTTATTAATACGTAAATTTTCTCTTTAACTCACAAATGCTTTATAAGTATTCGATATCGTCTGTTTTCCCCTTCTTTGATGGCGTTTTATTGAAATTTCGCATATCGATAATGGGCAATCGATTACAAGAGCGCGTTGGGGCATATGAGGGTGTTAAATTGTGCGTTCACGCCATAAGAGTGACATCTTGTGATTTTTGAGATATTATAGCGGGACGACGCACAAGACTAGACTAGAAAGCTATTTACACTCTTTCTGTACACGTAATCGCCCTTATTAAACAGATTTTAGTAACTGATCTTACCCTTTTAAGTATTACGTATATTTAATATAATTTAAAACATGTTTATGTATCTTTGCTAAAATAATAAATTCAGCAATACAAATTTGCATTCGTGAGTGTTTTTTTTTTTCACGAAAGACATAATATCTAGAGTATTATTGATCGAAGCCATACGTCAAGGATCACTATTATATTATAAAATTTTGTTTTGTTGTGCCATTTGTGATTTTGTTTTTTTTTTCAAGGGCTACAAGTTAACCCTTGACAGCTATATCACCTGGTGGTAAGTGATAATGCTGTCTAGGGCGGTAGCGGGCGAACTTGTTAGGAGTATTCCTAACAAGTTACCATACGGTAAACCCACGCTCCTCATTGGTTTCTACGCGACAGCGTGCCGGAACACGTCTTTGTCGGTAGGGTGGTAACTAGCCACGGCCGAAGTCTCCCATAAGACCAAACTCAAAAACAGGGGTCCTCAAATCAAGTCGATTCTGGCAAAGACGGACCAGCAAGAGATTTAGCGTTCCGGCATGATGACGAATAGTAACCGATTAGGAGGATGAGTTCAGGCAGCAACGCATCAGCTCTGGCTCAGATTTAAATGGGCGACGGTAATCACTTAACATCAGGTGGCCCGTCTGTTCGTTTTCCTGCTTTTCTTCTTCTTCTTCGTCGTTACAATTTTTGCAGAGCGGTCGTGGTCATCACGAAGCAATGTCTTTGAGGCCAGATGTTACGCACCTCACAAGCATTCGCCACTTCCCTCTGCTGGCCGAAAGTCTGGTGTACTCGTGCAAAGGACCACCCACAGCAGAATTTATCTGATCGGTCCATCGCATGGGTGACATTCCTCGCCCTCTGGTGCCCTCTTACCTGCCCTGCACGATAAGACGCTCAATGGAGTCACTCTCCCGCTGGGAGACGTGACCAAAAAAATTTAATATGCGACTCTGTACTAACGACGATAAAAACAATCTTTAAATATAACCATATCCATTTCCATCCATATATTCATATACAGCGGTTATAGCCTAGTGGTTAGGGCGTCAGCCTCCTAATCAGAGGTCAGCGGATCGAATCCGGGCACGCACCTCTAACTTTTCGGAGTTATGTGCGTTTTTAAACAATTAAAAATATCACTGCCTTCAACGGTGAAGGAAAACTTCGTGAGGAAACCTGCACGTCTGAGAGTTCTCCATAATGTTCTTATAGGCGTGTGAAGTCTGCCAATCCGCACATGGCCAGCATGGTGGACTATGGCCAAACCCTTCTCATATTGAGTGGAGACCCGTGCTCTGTAGTGAGCTGGTAATGGGTTGTTCATGATGATGATGATGATCCATATACCGATCATTAAAAAATATTAAAATATACAATTTTTAATTCGAAAATACACTAGTATCGTATATTTTTATGGCTGTATTGTTTAAGATAACGACCACTTAAAATTAAAGTGAACGCCACCACAATTCAATGTTATGTTGTTACTGAATGGGAATATCCCTATCATCGCTATATAAACCCTTGTAAATTATGTAGGTTCAATTACCAATTACCATCTTAACGTAATCTGGGATATACGTAATGAACTAATGGCATATAATGGCAAACGTTTCAACAAATCCCGTAAATTGGAGGGGATTAAGGTAAATTTCCTGAATATTCTATGATGATTGTACACCTAAACAAACACAAGGATGGCTATAGAGATCAGAATTGTCTTCAATTATATATCAACCCTCTTCTAGGTACCGGTCTCAAATTCAAATTCAAAATAATCTTTATTCAAATAGTCCTTAAAAAGGCACTTTTGACGCGTCAATAATTTAAATAGTAGTTATTTCATGGTGATAACTATATTCGTAAACTTAAAACTAAAGCTATGAGGGTTCCAAACGCGCCCCTGGTCTAAGAAAAAGCCCACAACAAACTTAGCCGGGAATCTCCTCATCATCTCCCGTTGACGTGAGGCAAGCCCAATTTTCCTGGCGTGGCTCGGACGGAGTGAGGGGTCCTCCATATAATCGAGTGGAGTGGAGGGTCCCCTGGTGGAGGGTCTCCCTCGGCAGCTGGGTGGCAGATGAGTGCGCGAGCGCACCCGTTACTCACCACCACCACCAGGCGCTGATCAGGAAGGCTTCGGCCGTGGCTAGTTACCACCCTACCGACATCTTTGTCGCCAAGCGATTTAGCGTTCTGGCACGATGTCGCGTAGAAACCAATTAGGAGCGTGGGTTCACCATACTCCTAACAGGTTACCCCGCTAACATCCTACACAGCATCATCACTTACCACCAAGTGAGATTGCCGTCAAGTGCTAAAGTAAGCCCTGTGTAGTGTAAAAAAAAACAAATATGACTATTTTAGCCAGCGCGTGTCATCTCTTCATCCTGATGCATATTGCGTAGTATGGCAGTTTCTCTTCTCCATTTCGTTCAGCCCATCTCCATTTCGGTGCCTGCCAAGCCTAATTCTACCCTCAAATTCACCCTGCACCCTAAGAAAAGCGCCCCGAGTTATTGCAAATAAGCGAACGAGATTGTGTCCAATCAGTACCAATCCTACCGTAAAACCATTAGCATTAGCCAATAAGCAGTCATCATTTGCTTGATTTGCGACGATATGTGTTTGTATAATGATAGTAAATTGAAAAAAAATCACACCTGATGAATGCGGCGATAGTCAGCCTCGATGACGCATGATAAAAACAATTATTTTATAATTTTTGACATATAATACTCTAAAATGAATGAAAATAAATAAACCTACATACACATTACTAAATACATATTTGTACCGATCGAAGGATTACAACCCAGCAGGGGAGACCAAACAGCCGGGTTCAGGGCGACAGGTTGAGAAATCGGCGAACTATCTTAGCCGAATCCAGCAACACCACTTTTTGTATCGTGACTACGAGCGAGAAATATGACGATTTTTGACGACGTCGCGGGTTCGATTCTTATCTGGTGGGAGGCTTCAGTTGTGGCAAGACAAAGACGTGTCGCAAAGCGATTTAGCGTTCCGGCACGATGTCGCGTAGAAACCATTTAGGATTGTGGGTTTACTATTACAGGCCGTTACCATCCTAGACTGCATCATCACTTATCACCTGGTAAGATAGCTGTCAAGAGCTAACTTGTAGTGACAAAAACAAAGTGGGATGGTTTCAGTGGACTACACATGCCACATGTCGGAAACCTCGTGAGCCAGACTTGCGCTTTTTCTTCATCTCAGCTCTCACCATTATTATTACGTATGTTAGTGTACTAGAGCCTAAATATTATAGACAAATATTCCCAGTAAAAGTTAATTTAGCAATTCTGTGATATTTTGTTTACATCAGAGAGAATAATCTGAGTTTCAACGCCGCTTTAACGCTGTTATTAACATTCCACGCCGACGCAAATCGCAATTATAATATCATAATTAATTGAATGTAAATTAGCTCAGAGCACAACCTTTAATTAGATAAGACAGGACTGACACTTCATTATTAAGTAATTTATGTACCTAAATCATTTGCGAATTACAATTGCTTTAAGAAAATGGCCAAATTCATTGACGGAATCTAAATAAAGTGGCAGTTACTCGTATATTATTATTATTGAATGTCGTAATCATAATTCAGTAGAAGTTGTGATACCCTAATGGTTGGAACGTCAGCCTCCTAATCAGAGGTCGGGGGTTCGAACCCGGGCACGCACCTATAACGTTTCGAGAAACGTGCGTAGAGGTTCTAGTGGAAGATTTTGTGTAGTGTTATATTTTACAAATCTCCCGCTTGTCGGCGGAATATAACAAATTATACTTGCTGTTTATTGTTTAGGACTGTGTTCAGGCAGGTTGTTCGTACAAAATTTTCCTCAAATAATCTTCAACTTTCAATGAAATATGCGAAGTAATTTTATGAGGATAACAAGAGATTGAGTTTTATTAAATAGCAGAACAAGCTTAATTTGCTGCAAGCCGCGTAGCACAGAAAATTTGCAAAGCGAAATGTATGAATTCATCAATTTACAGATCTTCCAGAACTTGACCTTGATGCTTTCGACGCACGTTTATCTCCGTTTCCGGAGCATCTTCGGGAGATGTTGACTTTGATAAACCTCATTTGCTTAGCAGTTTTACGCTTGTGAAATTGAACCAACCCATGGTTGTGGACTACGGCTCAATCCCTTCACACTTTTATTGGATACTCGTGACCTAATGTTGGCCGTTAAGATTTTGATTATGATGAATCTTTCTTTTAGGGCCTAAGACACTTGCTTCTGGTTAAATTTATGTTAGTGTTGGTATTGTTATTATTGTTGTTTATTATCGTTGATGTTGGCTGTATTTACTTAGTATGGTTAATTGTTCAATTATTATTTGGTATTAATACAGACGTCGGAACGGTGTTTAATGTCTGATTAATACAAAACATGGCTATAAAAACATTTCATGCGAGTTGAATATATATACCCATAACCCATTCGCATGCGTGAATCCATGTCGATAAACGAGAAGAACTGAACCAGCTTGTTTACTTCCTCAGTATATCCACAAATCTTTATCTTATAGAAAACTGTTAAGCGCATAACTGATACATTGCGTTGATACTGTGTACGGTTGTGTACATTTGAATAGAACACACAAACCCTGAATCTGTTGGAGGCTACATATGAACATTATGAGTTGGTGGAACTTGTAGAAAAGCAGAAGGAATCATCCTTCCCCTAATATCCTATCCATTTGCAATCTCTTAAAATAATAGTTTGCTATTTAACCTCTAATATGTCATCCCACTTGTCCGATACATGAACGGTCCTATCCAGATCTTTGGCGGCAATCCAAATGCCGGCCATCTTTACTTTATTACCGCTATACGAGGAGCTATAAACCCACTAAAAAGACTTGCTTGTGCGATTATAGAAAAGGTGTAGAGAATGAGCGTGTCTCGAAACTTTGTTGAGTTACGTAACTACTATAAAATAGACCCAATACCAAGTTTCAGTAATGATAAATTATAAGCTTATAAGTTAAACTGTTGTCCATGTTTTCATTAAAAAGTTCTTTTTGGCTACAACGAGAAAGTCTGATTTCGTTACAGAGCATCTTGCACACGACGTGTCTAATACGCTCGAGAAGATTCAGTGCGGATGAAGTATCATCATCATTCCAACACCGTCCAGTGGGACGTACAATGATGATGGTCTTAGCAGTGGCTAAGAACCCAGCGGGAGTACAGTTTCGATCGGCCATGGTGGTCTTATTTGGACTAGTGGCTTTTGGACTGCGAGTAGAGGAGTTTTTGTCTGGTGGGTGGATTCGAGCGTGGCTAGTTACCACCCTACAGACAAATTCAAGCGATTTAGCGTTACGGCACGACGTCGCGTAGTAACCAATTAGTAGTAAGGATTTACCATACCCCTATCAAGTTAGCCCGCAACCATAATAGATTGCATCTTCACTTATCATCAGGTGAGATTGCCGTCAAAGGCTAACTTGTAGTGGATAAAAAAAACATGCCGACTTATTATTCTCGTTGAAAATGATGAAATGCCTTAAATGTACAAAGATGTATTCTTTTGGTTGAGGGCCTCGGGAGGGCGTGCAGTTAGCTATAAGAGTGTGGGTGGAAAGTTTAAGTTATATGATGGATTCTAGATAAACCATTGTCAGATTTTATATGATGTTGACGTGTTTTTAAATAACATCATGACCATCATGATCAACCCATTACCAGCTCACTACAGAGCACGGGTCTCCTCTCAATATGCCAGGCCATGTGCGGACTGGCAGACTTCACACGTCTTTGAGAACATTATAGAGAACTCTCAGGCGTGCAGGTTTCCTCACGATGTTTTCCTTCACCATTGAAGCAAGTGATAATTTAATTTTTAAAAACGCACATAACTCCGAAAAGTTAGAGGTGCGTGCCCGGATTTGAACCGCCGACCTCTGATTAGGAGGCAGACGCCCTAACCACTAGGCTATCACTAGGCTATCATAGTTCCGCATAGTTCCATGTGAGGAATTCCGCCTTTGAAGTGTGTGAGTGCAAAGTTTAAGTTATATGCTGTATTCTAGATAAACCATCGTCAGATTTTATATGACGATGACGTGTTTTTAAATAATTAACCTGCCAAATACAGAACTCAGACGTTTATGGGCGTCATGCACGTCCGTCTGAACGCAGTGAACCCGTCGTGTGCTAAGGTCCTTAAATATGGAGATCAGCTTTATAAATCATAATACTCGGTCGTTCAGCCGCAGAACGCTACTGAGAAATGTGTGCGCTCTAAGATTTATTAGCCGACAATCGCCCGGGTCTTTTCTAAGAAATACACAAACAATATCGGATAATGTTAATCTAATACTGTCTGTTTCCTTCTCGTTGTGACGTTGACCAATTTATCTTGAACCTTCAGAAACGTTCATTAGGTTGTTCTTTATATATTTTGTTTTGTGAAAAATTTTGTTTGGAGTTTTTTTGGAGTAAGCTGAACAAACGTTTTTTAGTGTTAGGTATACTGAATAGAAGCAGGCGTTACTTTGCGGAAGTCCATGATAAACAATAAACAGCAAGTATAATTTGCTATATTCCGCCGACAACCGGGAGATTAGTATAATATAACACCACACAAAATCTTCCACTAGAACCTCTACGCACGTTTCGACCCGACACCGGATCATCTTCAGGAGATGTTGACTTCACAATCGAGAAAAGTATATATAATCGAGATAGCGTTATTTCTTGGTGCAACAAGAAATGGTAGCAATGTATCGTAAACAGTAACAGTTTAAAAAACCCCGGCTAAGTTTTTGTGGGCTTATTCTTAGACCGGGGCGCGTTTGGAACCCTCATAGCTTTAGTTTTAAGTTTACGAATATAGTTATCACCATGAAATAACTACTATGTAAATTATTGACGCGTCAAAAGTGCCTTTTTAAGGACTCTTTGAATAAAGATTATTTTGAATTTGAATTTGAATTTGACAGTGATAGATACTCATATGGTAAGGTATGAAAGAGAGAAAAACTAGCTCAGATCTTATCGAGTCACACAGAATATCATAATGTCGGATAGCGCACATCTAATACCCTAAGTTATTTCTATTTGACGTTGACCAATTTATCTTGAACTTTTAGGATGTTTTGGATTTTTCATGCTATACTATTTCTCTGTGACATTACTATATTTCCCAGATCACCGTGTTTTCATATATCCATTAAGTCTTTTTATACACTACAAGTTAGCCCTTGACGGCTATCTCACCTGATCGTAAGTGATGATGCAGTCTAGGATGGTAGCGGGCTAACCTGTTAGGGGTATGGTAAACCCACACTCCGAATTGGTTTCTACGCGACATCGTGCCGGAACGCTAAATCGCTAGGCGCTACGTCTTTGTCGGTAGGGTGGTAACTAGCCACGGCCGAAGCCTTCCACCAGACAAGACTTAAGCCGGGAATCGAACCCAGGACTTCAAATTTTAAAATTACCGTCAAGGGCTGACTTTTAGTGCTTCAAAAAAACAAATACCTACTACTAAATGGATCTACTTTCTTCTTCTTTTACTTTTCCTAATCCCAAGGTTGCCTGGCAGAGATCGCTACTAAGCGATAAGGCCGCCTTTTGTATCCTGCTTCTTCTTCTTGTTTCTGCTTTTCTTATTATTTCTATTTTTACTTTTTGTGGTGTACAAATAAAGAATAAATAAATAAATGGATATCCCCTTACATTTGTTTTTTTTTTAATTTACAATAAAAAAAAATACAGAGGTAACGTTACGTTACTACTATATCTATGCCACCTCATCTCACCTCTCTTGCTCCTGTGCTTTCGGAGGACTTGTGGGCGATGGATGCGGGGTTGTCCATCAATCCCAGTACGGTCCTTAAGTTGGCTGGTGTGCTGTTGTTCCGGCACACCTCTAACAGGCGAAACTGGGCACGTTGTGCCGTGCCCCTGGAGTGTCTGCTGCGGCGGACTACCGCTGGTGGAGTCGCGGTTGTATGCGAGAGCGTTCCCGTGGCTCCGCCATCCAGCGGTGAGTAGGAACACGTGGGGTTTTTAGTTAGTAGGAGTCTGACATAACCTCTGTGCTTCCCCGTGGCGCAGAGGTATCCATGAGGATTTACCCACGATAAAAAAAAACTATGCCAGGTTATGCATAGATAGTTATTATTATTAGATATAAGACCTACATCAAACTTTGGCTCAAAAAAAATATTACGAAGGAACAGAGAAAATATTTCAACAGAATATCTAACTTAAGTAATAAAAAAATAGAAAACATATTCACACATACACACATACATATACACGTACCCTGAAAATCATACATACACACTCATAATTGTTTAATTTAACCTTTTCTTTTCTTTGTTTAATTTTGGCTGTGTAAATTTTGTTACTTTTGTCAGTCACATATTATTGTACCAATAGATATAGGGAAGACACTGCCTCCTGTAACACAGTTTAAACTATCACAGGAGACAGGGCTTCACACTTATAAAATGTAATTATGCTTTTGATAAATAAATAAATTATTATTATTATTTGTTTGTATTTATATTGTTTGCTTCACAAAACAATATCTATAGCGTGTCCATGTGAGAAAAACACGTGTTTTGTTAAAACAAAATCCTACCGCGCACATTATTCCTGCAGAAACAATCACCTTTGTGGCGTACACCGTCACACGCCGCATAGCATGCATCGCATAGCTGCCTCTGGCATACTACAATGGAGTTTTATGTTGTCTATTTGTGCTGAATAACAAAATGTTGGAAAGGAGAAATGGACAATGAAATATGGAGAGAAAAATGATAATGGCAGAGTAGATACAGCGATGAAAATATTAATGTCGAGATTGCACACACTTTCTCACAGACGGGCATTAAAATGATGGATGGAAAAAAAATATGCTAACAAAATTTTTTAGTCGCTATCAAGTTAAATGTTCGCATAACCTTGTTCCTAGCAATAAAAGCTATTTTCATCACCGATTTTTTTTTCTTTGTTTTATGGCTTTACACAGATTAGCCAATGTCAAGTTTATTATTTAATAGTTCTCTCTTTTTATGGCTTTACACAGATTAGCCAATGTCTAGTTTATAGCAATGTAGAAGTTAGGGAGAAATGGCGGGAAACTTCGCACTCCGCGGACGCGGCTCCCTCAAACCTTTCCCAAATCAATACCTGTTAACCATTCAGAAAACCAGCCACTACACAAACGACACCAAAACTGTTCACGACACAACCAACACCAGTCCTTTTCAAAATTAGCCAACAAACATTAATTCAAGAAAAGCGTGAAAAAACCGCGCCCGCCCTATACGAAGTCTCCCGCCTTTCTCACCGATTTTACCACTTAACATACTAAAATTGAGCAAGTTCTAATTTGTGCCAATATAATGCCATGTCAGGATCACCAAGATAATTTATCAATTTATTTTTTTATTCACAACAAGTTAGCCCTTGACGGCTATCTCACCTGGTGGTAAGTGATGATGCTGTTTGGGATGGTAGCGGGCTAACCTGTTAGGAGTATGGTAAACCCACGCTCCTAATTGGTTTCTACGCGACATCGTGCCGGACAGCGTAATCGCTTGGCGACACGTCTTTGTCGGTAGAGTGGTAACTAGCCACGGCTGAAGTCAGACGATACTCGAGCTGGGAATCGAACCCAGGACCTCCAACTTTATAATGCGACAACGCACGCACTGCCCTACGGAGGTCGTCAAATTAATAAAGTTATATTTCAAAATGATTATTTGAAGCATATTTTATCATTTTGGCTTCATCGCTTGTAACACGTTTGGTTTATCGGTACTAAAATTTTCTTATTGGAATCAAGTTTAAAATATTTAAGCGAGCAAAAATTGACAGACGTTTCTTTGTTTTCAGATGAATTTACTATAAATAACTGCGTACACCATACTTTTTCGTTATAAAATCTACCATGTATAAAAGGATCATAGTTTTGCCCGAGCACATGATAACGTTGGTGGGTAGTTTCTGATAAACATTCGCCTACATGTTAACTAAGAATCTCCGATCATGCAATTTTGATCCATGGTTTAGTGGTTACGTTAGATATTATTAGTAAGGTATATGTTACTCCTAGGTACTTTACGTGCAGTTTTGGAGTCACTGTGGCGACGGAACAAAGTTAGATATATAGGTATCTAAGCCGACGTTGGATTAACATATTCATGGTTACAATAGCTTTATTGCCTCCACAAAAAAATATAGTAATTATTCAAAACGTCTCTTTTGTTTATTATTTTGTGACAAATGACAGTTATATTGGTCGGCTGTCAATTTGAGAATTTGAGAATTGATTTGTTTGTATTAGCGCTGATTGAATTTTTTATGTCTCGGTTTTGTTTAATTTCAACGAATAAACAATATGTGGGTGGGTCTTGGGTGTGAATTGCTCTATCTCCATAGGTATTTAATTTATTTTCGATTGTGAGATGGTGATAACAAAAAAAAAACCCGGTTAGTCTGTTGTGGGTTTCTTCTTAGACCTGCGCGCGATTTGAACCCTCTTGCTTTAGTTTTAAGTTGTAGGTTATCACCATCATTTTACGAATAGAAATAATGAAATGAACTATTCATAGATGCCTGTAATAGGTTTATGTGAATAAAACTATTTTTGATTTGATTTGATTTGAAATGGACTGCGGTGATTCTTCTAAGCCTAACCACCATGGCTAGAAATGTTTATAAATCTGCTAAAGTATTATTTCACGTGATATTATCATGAATCCATTGTACAATGATACCATTTATGAAAAATAGAAACAATTTTATCTTAAAACCTCCAATTTTTTTCTAACTATTTCTTTATATAAATAGCATAGGTACTTCTATACCTAAATGTTTTTTAATGTGTGTAATCGAGTTCGAAGTATCTTTGGTATGAGAAAGTGGGCATTCCCTTATAAGTTCTTGACTAATCATGAGGTCATAGGACTGATTACTGTTTAATTTTCATTTTAATTTGTTGTTTTATATATTTACTAAAGCAATTTACTTAAGACGTATCTTATTTTGAAACTATTTCTATACTTGTCTGTCTTTTTCTACCTGTAAAAATCACGCATTAACTTTAGCTCCCAAAAATGTTTATGAAAAGAAATATCAGCTTTTGGTTTTCTCAATAAATAAATAAATCACATCAATCTAACAAAAATATTAGTATTTATGAAAAACTATTCCTAAACACTTAAACAAAATTAGTCAGTATATACTGTATACTAGCTGACGCCCGCAACTTCGTCTGCGTTGAGTAAGTGTGTTTGTTTGTCTTTCAATCACGAAGCAATAGATTACTAACCCGAATTACTTGAAATAATTACAGGATAAACATAAAAGTATCTCCTTTCTAAAAATAAAAAAAAGAATTAGTGAAATCGGATATTGATTCGTTGGTGGTAGAAGTTGTGGGAGGCGCCCTAGACGTGATGGCACAGGCGGTGGCATGCGCGTGAGCTGCGCGCGGTACTGGACAGTACTTGGATATTACAATATTACTTTATTTTTCTAAAATAAAAGACTTTTTCTAAAATAACAGTAGCCTAAGTTACTCCTTATTACATTAGCTACCTACCAATAAAAGTCCCGTAAAAATCGGTCCAGCCATTTCAGAGATTAGCCGGAACAAACAGACATACAGACAGACAAAAATTGTAAAAAATGTTTTTGGTGTATGTACCGTATACATATTCATATGCATGTAGTAAAAAACGGTTATTTCAATATTACAAACAGACATTCCAATTTTATTTATTTCTATAGATTATAAACAATATTTAGATTTAAATGGCAACACAAGTGTTGATTCTAATCCTTTTCTTTTTAGTTCTAATACTTTTGTATAATTTGACACACGTCCAAAGTGACGTGACATTGGGTAAGGTATTCTAAATTTGTGTTTCCAGCTCAGAATATCCTTTCTGACATGCACTGTCACAGAAAACACAGCGTGCGTTGTATAGCATCTAAAATACAACAATAGTGTTTTATGT
The DNA here is from genome assembly GCA_928268935.1 of Lasiommata megera. NCBI lineage: Eukaryota > Metazoa > Arthropoda > Insecta > Lepidoptera > Nymphalidae > Lasiommata > Lasiommata megera. The sequence continues at coordinate 16,082,879 of OV743313.1, read as the reverse complement.
CTCTATTTGTGTCGGGGGGAAAAAACACGAACGCAAATATTTTCAGTTGTATAACGATTGGCGTGGATTTCGTGACAAAGTGCAGTTAGTTCACAATTTTATTACGAATCTTTTTTTTTGTGTCGATAAGAATTCGATTTGCGTTTTCTGTTTTATAGCATTCGATAGTTTTTATGGGAATTGCAAGGCATGTACAAATGGGTTTCGTGTATTTGATAGGATAAATATAATTCTATTTATTCAGACTTGCTAGGATGTGATATTAGTAAAAGTAAAGTTTCATGAAACAAAAGTTAGCATACAAATAGACATAATTTCACATTTTATAAGTATATATTCAAAGTCCCTTTCAACAGTTTTTGACATGTCGATTTATATCTGAGAACAAAAGAATAAAACAACCGAAATATTTGTACATAGACCTGCCTTCTTTTGGTGACATAAGGAATGTTATCTACAAATATCCTTAGAATTGAAGGTAATTTTCCGTATATATACTAATTCCTTAAGCGGTGATAGTGGTTAGGGCATCAGCCTCCTAATCAGAGGTCGGCGGTTCGTATCCGGGCACGCACCTCTAACTTTTTGGAGTTATGTGCGTTTTTAAGCAATTAAAATATCACTTGCTTCAACGGTGAAGTAAAACACCGTGAGGAAACCTGCACGCCTGAGAGTTCTCCATAATGTTCTCAAAGGCGCGTGAAGTCTACCAATCCGCACATGGCCAGTGTGGTGGGCTATGGCCAAACCCTATTCATATTGAGAGGAGACCCGTGCTCTGTAGTGAGCCGGCTATGGGTTGATCATGATGATGATGATGATACAAATTCCTTACCCAAGGAAAAATGCATTAAGCACCCTAAAGGTTTTTGAAATGTATCACTAAGGGGATAAATGGGGTTATAGCATAAGTTTAGTTTGTTTGCTTTATTATTCATTAGATAGGCATCTTGTTTTGTTCCCCCAATCAAAATAAAAATTTAATCAAATAGAAAGATTTAGTCCTTGAACTAAGAAAACGTTGAGGTCTCCTTTTACTTCTTGGGCTTGGATGCTCATCTTATTTGAATTAGTGTAAGCCGGGCCTCCACAAAACTAACCGTTTGAGGGGCCTACTTGCAAACTTTGGAAAAGGTTACATTGACATATATAAAGGACCGGACGGATCGCACGTGAAATTTCACGTCATAAATGTGTCCAAAGTGCTGAAGTTATAAATGGTAGAAATTGCACCTTCTATTTGCTCTGTTGTATTATCATTTTTCCGAGTTGTACAAAAATTGTAGTGACATTTATTATGATTGTGAATAATTAGCTGATATAGTAGCAAGTTTTATACTCTAGCTAAGCAAAAGTGTACTGTCGGAAGAAATTGCAATGACACTATTTTAAACTCCCACAACTTATCTTAGAGTATTTCAAACAAATGCCACTAGTTTTTCCCACTTCGACGTATCAATCCGTCAAAAGTTTATAGCAACGTATCTTCCGATATATATCTATGTTTGCGAGGCTATCTTATTAAGTTTACCGGGAATATAAATGGAGAAGCTTCTCAGCCATAATAATTAGACCTTATGTAAATATACGAAGTAAAATTATATTTATTTCGTTTGGATACAGATCGCATACAGATGGATGAAGAATATTAATAATGTATAAACCGAATAGTAATTGATAGCCTAGAGGTTAGGGCGTCAGCCTCCTAATCAGAGGTCAGCGGTTCGAATCCGGGCACGCACCTCTTCAACTTCAACTTTTCGGAGTTATGTGCGTTTTTGAACGATTAAAATAACACTTGCTTCAACGGTGCAGGAAAACATCCTGAGGAAACCTGCACGCCTGAGAGTTCTTCATAATATTCTCAAAGGCGTGTGAAGTCTGCCAATCCGCACATGGCCAGCGTGGTGGACTATGGCTAAACCCTTCTCAGATTGAGAGGAGACCCGTGCTCTGTAGTGAGCCGGTAATGGGTTGATCATGATGATAAACCGGACGGTCTTGAGCAAGTCCAGCGGCGCGCTTAATAGTGCTAGGTTTTACATGTCTTGTAGAACAGTCTACCAAGTCCCAACTAGGTTATCCGTGATGCTTATTGGTCAAATGATCCATGGTTAGTGGGTTTATTTCATAATAGTGAACGTACTTTCGTCAGTTTTCGACTGAAATTTCTTAACAAAACTCAATACATACACCTTGGTCTGAACAAAGAAGCGAGCTGGGAAAACCTAGCTCTACGTTGGACCACAGATTTACTTTATTTACTTGCGCCAGTCGAGATAGTTCGTCGAAAGGAATCAATTTTATCTTACAACATTCTCTATCCGCTAGGAAGACGAATGGGTCTCTCCTATAATGCGAAGCGGCCCTCCCCTATACAAGACAGTTTCCAAATAACTCTGCGAGTTCAGTCGGCGAACCGCCAAACTTTGTTCTTACGACGCTTTTCATGGTAGTTAACTTCAAATGAGTGTGCCACGGGTGACTTGTCGGAATTTATGCTCGCTGCTCTAACGCCAATACAATTTCCAGTCTTGTTAATCTAATTTACTTTTTTTTAACCCTCATACCTAGTACCAAATACTCTTTGTACTCATCTAATGTATGACTCACTGTAGCTTACAAGTCTCCTCTTTCACGGGAGCGAAGGATTATTCTTTCTTAGCGTTATGATTAGACTTGGCTTTACATTGGAAAACCAAAACTTTAAATAACGTTACAACGTAAAATAGGGTAAACACAAGGTAATATTTATTTAGATTTTGCTTTTCTGTTTACTTTTCAATTAAAGGTTTCAAGTTAATGTAGTAATTTTTAGCACCACTTATCTATGCGCTCCTTTCTTCAACACGCATCCTCAACACGTACTCCATAATAATAACGATCAAATAACAATGCCACCTTTAAATATTACACATAAAACAGCTAAAACTTCAACTCCCTGTGAAAAGATTGATACCATGATTTCGTACATCTTCTGAGCGTAGACTTACTACATGACCTCGGAACAATCCCCGTTTAGCCTGACAATCTCATGAGTATTAGTTACAGATATACATAAGATTTTATTGTCTTTTAACAACCTTAAAGTGCATTAAACAATACTATAAAGACTACATCATCACTCACATCCAGTCATCAGAAGGTAATCAAGGGCTAACTAATAGGAGAATGATAAACAAACCTATTCCCGACCAGATTCATCCGAGCTGCAGACTTAAGTGTGATCCAGCATCCGATCCGCTTCGAGAGACCGCTATTGCGTCACACGAGTTGCAATAGGAAGGCTTTTGAGGAACACCAGATGATCAGCGTTAAGGTTGGCCAATGCAATTCCATTTTTGGCTTAGAATTTGTATTTGTCATTGTAGATGTCTTCTGTAGCGAAGGTCCGAAATACAGCTTTTGTCTGCCATTTATATAAATTGACTAGCTTCTGCCCGCGAACACGTTTGCGTGGACTTCAGAATTGAGTCTAAAACTTTGCTCGAAAACAATTTCTAATTTTCCACGGGAACTATTTGAGAGATCGGTATAGGATTATATGTCCTTTCCCATAGCATAGGTGACATGCATACCAAAGCTGTCTGCCCGCGGCTTAGCTCCTAAACAATTTTCAATTTTCCCTCGAGAACTACTTAAGGAATCGGAGTAAAAGGTAACCTATGTCCTTTTCCATATCAAAGGCTAAATGTATGCTAAATTTCATCCAAATCCGTTCAGCTGTTTTTGCGTGATTGAGTAACAAACAAACATCCACACTTTCACATTTATAATATATATATTATAAATGTGAAAGTGCGGATATATATATATATATATATATATATATATATATATATATATATATATATATATATATGTATATATATATATATATATATATATACTTTTTTATCCTATATCCATATTGGATGTAGGATAAAAAAGTTAATCTTAAAGTTAAATATATTATTGATCGGCCAACCCGGCACAAATATTTCAGGTAGAATAAAGATATTGAAGCAAATATATGCTAAAGAAATACTACTACTAACCATTTTCCAATAGTTATTCCTTTATACACGGGAATCATTAAACGGGCGACTGGTTTATAATTTGCGATGCGCCTTAATTTAACATTGCTTTTTATTCCGTCTCGAGGCGTTAATAGGATTTGCTTTGAACAAAAATTCGCTTGATTAAAATCGTTTGTCGTAATAAAAGGAGTACTAAAAAGTTACAACCGTACGGAACGGCAGACCGGCATAGGCCCGTAAAGTCGATCACCGATAACCAATAGCGCTGGGACAAAAATTTAATAGCGTAATTTGATACTGCAGACGAAAAGTTAATTTGAAGACTATTTACTTGAAACTCTCGTGCCAATGAATGTAAGGGTTTCGAGGTGCTGGAGTAGCGACTGCAATAGGAATTACTGTTAGATCGCACACCTATAGGTAGAAAAATAATATGAATCTAGGCGCAGGTCACTAGACACGAGCGGAATAAGGGCGTTGCGTTTGGAAGTTCCACTAAAGATGTCTATTAGTGGATTTCCAACGTATGCAATCATGGTATCATAGTGAATAGTGCCAGACTATCACATCTGTCATATGCCTATAAGTATGATTTTACATAACATAACATGACATTAAAAAACAAAATATTATATAACATGATATGACAAGACATGACGTGACACAAAATGAGTAAGGAAACGACACGACATGACATTACATAACATACTCGTAACATAACATGACAAGACATAAATGATAACATAACATAACATGCTGATGATTATTGATAGAAGAACAAAATATACTATGCTATTTTATTCAATGAACATTAAGCTTAATTTGCTATAATCCGCATAAAACAAGCAAATCTGCTTTATGCAAGTTATAATTTTTTCAATCTTTATACACCACACTATACAGATCTTTCAGAATGCACGTTTTGCTGCGACACCGGGACATCCTAAGATGTCGACTTCAAGGTCAATGGAATGATAATAATTAATAAGGTAATCTGCTTAGATCAAAGACTGAAACGAAAAAAAGAAAATAAATTATAATTCAAAGAAATTATAAAGTGTTTCAATATTTTACGCGAATTACAGCAAATAAAGTTCATTGTATACCAAGTAGCTCCTGCTTCTTATCAATATTTAAGCTATTCTGATTACATAAACTTTAAGGAAAGGGCCGCCAGGTTGGTGTAAGTTTCTGTATTAAATGGATAACATTTATTGATTTTAACATATTGTCTATAAAAACCAAGACAGGTTGTTCATCATGCACCGCGCTGCAAGCGCCTGCATCGAAAACTTCCTATATCCAGTCTAGCAATAAAAATGTTTCGACTAAAATCACTGAACTGAAAATAGATTCTAGTACCAACGTAATTCAATTTTCGTTACTACTTGATAACTAGTGAAATAATATTTTTATTATTTAAAGCAACTAAGGGTCAGTCTACAAACAACGTTGGATACAGTATTAGAAATTATTTTGTTAGAAACGTAAAAATAATGTTAGTGATAATTAAATTTACTTAAAGAAATAAAGAAAAGAAGCGGTGATAGCCTAGTAAAGCGGTGATAGCCTAGGCGTCAGCCTCCTAATTAGAGGTCGGCGGTTCGAATCCGGGCATGCACCTCTAACTTTACGGAGTTATGTGCGTTTTAAAAAAAAATATATATCATTAGCTTCAACGGTGAAGGAAAACATCGCGAGGAGACCTGCACGCCTGAGAGTTCTCCATAATGTTCTCAAAGGCGTGTAAAGTCTGCCAATCCGCACATGGCCAGCGTGGTGGACTATGGCCAAACCCTTCTTATATTGAGAGGAGACCCGTGCTCTGTAGTGAGCTGGTAATGGGTTGATCATGATGATGAATAGAAAAAAAAACAGAAAGTTAATTTAGCCCAACTGTCCCAACCTTAGTGTGTTTTGTGTAAACTTGAAATATATAAACAGTACAAGCCGTCTTCCCTAGCCCATTTCTCACCTTTACAAGCTACTCACTCGATTATACCCTGCCCCCTCACCTTTGAGCAGGTTCACTCTACCAAACCAGCTTTAGGTACCCTTTTACCCACGCCTACCCTATTTACATTCACGAGCGACTCAACGGCGTGTGAAATTTTATTTCTTCGACAATCCGAGATGAGATTAGCTGTAAATTGAGTTTATGACGAAATCAAATATGCATGTTTCATACTCCCCTCGATAACTACGACTAAAGGTATATCGAGACAAACCTAGATCAGGGCTTATTACGCTCCGGAAAGATGGAGTCGTAAGCTTTCAAGTAAAAAGAATGGGCATGAATCAAGTTCCTGTATTTTTGTCAATTGTGAAATCGTCATTAGTTTTCAGTTTTAGTTTGAAGTTTTACTTTGTACAATACCCAAATGTAATTTAGCTCTTTCGATATGTCCTTGAACATTAGTCTGTATGGCAGTGATAAAGATCATTAAAATATGTTACATTTTTAATTTTATATCACAAGAATTTATGCAACAATGTCTAGTTAATTATATAAATCTAGTTGGGATTAAATAAATAATGAGCGCATTCCTAATACATGGCATATACGAAGATATGGCGTATAGATTAATGACACAAAGAAAATTTCATTGATACGTTCCTGATGTTTAAAAAAAGATTGAATTATAAATAATATAAACCAACTATGCCATAGCGAAGTTACGTACTGAGCACTGGACGATCGCACCGCGCGTTATTTGCTATTCAAGCGACTAAAGGAAATATATGGAAATATAAAATGAATGTTAAGAGTACTGCTACGCGTAGATGTTCACCCGCGTGAAGCTTCTTGCAAAACAAATATCCCGTGAGCAGTGCGTCAAGCATCTAAAGTTTAACACCCTCTGATAAGAGAGAGCGCTTAATAACTAAGACCTGTGCCCCGCTGCGGGTAACGTCCATGAACAAAATAGGTCTTTAAGAAAATTAAAGTGTTGATTAGATTAAAGGAAGCTGTGATAGCCTAGTGGTTAGGACGTCAGCCTCCTAATCCAAGATCCGATTCGAACCCAGGCACGCACCTATAACTTTGGAGTTATTGCGTTGTCAATCAATTAACATACCATTTGCTTCAACGGTGAAGGAAAACATCGTGAGAAAACCTGTACGCCTGAAAGTTCTCTATAATGTTCTCAAAGGCGTGTGAAGTCTGCCAATCCGCACATGGCCAACGTGGTGGACTATGGGCGAACCGTTCTTATATTGAGAAGAGACCCGTGCTCTGTAGTGAGCCGAGAATGGGTTGATCATGATGAGGATGAGATTAAAGGAATTAATATGCAAGATTTGTTTCTTTTGTCCCTGACGAAACACTGACAATAACCCTGGCGTCGTATGTGAATAGATCATTAGACACACTTGAAAGCTCACGTAACGCCACTCGTGAATTCACTACGCTCTTTTATTTTCGCGAAATGTCATCGAAATGTAAAAGACGATTGGCGTTTTGGCGAAAAATAGTCTACTATTCTTTGATAGCCTTCAAACTGAAGTTGCTTTTATCTTATTGCAGACATTGATTTGTTTTTCGCGTCCAATAATGTGTAGTGTGGTTACGTAACACTGAAATATTAAATAAATCTGATGCCAAAGAAATGTAAATATTATTTTGTTAATTCTATTTATTTTGTAATTATTTCTTGGCCTGATATTGGAAATATTTAATAAGTATCCAGGCTATGAATTTGTAAATATTAATAATTTTTTTAATAAAAATAGTTCGGAGAATGTGGGCAATGTTGAATATTATGCCTATAATTGATAAAGTGTAACAGCACTAGTAATTAACTTGATGGATGGATAGAAATGTAATTTGCACCTTATCGCTGGCATACCTTATGAATAAATAAATAAATGATTCACATTAAAAATTAAACGTTAAACAAACGCACTATTGTAACGATGCAATTGCAATTTTGCGTCAACTAAATTAGTAGACCAATTGATCCTTGGGCCGATTTTGACCCCTAAAATAGTACTATACACACATGTTAATCTTTGACAGATTCAACTAATGATAGTTTATATTTGGATATTGGTTACTTAACGAAAGTTTAATAATTTAATTAGAAGTTTAGCTATAATGGTAACTAACCAAATGTACGTTGTCAAGTCAAGGTATAAGGAGAGGAAATTATAAATTGATTATATAGATATTAATATTATATACATTACATTACGAAAAAAAAATCCACCCATACAAATTCAACTAATATTTATTCAAATAGTCCTTTGTAAGGCATTTTTGACGCGTCTATAATTTACATAATAGTGAGTTGATGGTGATAACTACATTCGTAGACTTAAAACTATAGCTATGAGGGTTCCAAACGAGCCCTGGTCTAAGAAGAAGCCCACAACAAACTTAGCCAGGTTAATTTTCTTTTTGTCATCACCATCTCACATGCCACTTAAAATTATTTAAGAGCTGTTTTATTAAAGCAATATTTCATATCTAAGTTTATTTATCATTTACATAATCCTTCACACTATAGTAGGATTTTTTTACAAAATTACGTTTAATATAAACTTTGAACTTATTGAGAGACATCCCAGAAATAATGGGTAATGAAAATTTTATTATTGCACACATAATAGGCACCGATGGTGGCACATTGAAGAAATTCTTTTTGTTATCACCAGCTCACATGCCACTTAAAATTATTTCAGAGCTATCTTATTAGACCAACATTTTATACCCAAGCTTATTTATTATTTACATAATCATTCACACTATAATATGACTTTACAAGCTTAAGTTTTATATAAACTTTGAACTTATACTTTTAAATTAATCTGATTAATAATTGTATACAATTACCTTTGGATGAATTTATAATTTTATGTAGTCTAGTAGCGTGCGACACTAGTTTATTTTTACTTCTAATGGTAAGATTCGCGGCCATCAGCTAGTTAAAATTGCAAGAGCCCTCAATGAAAAAAAAAAAGTATGCATGAATACCGGGAATAATTTGAAGAAACTACCCACTTGTTTTCCATTCACTGATCTACATAAACCTACATCATTAACAAAATTATATTCATGTATACCCACTTTACGATACTTACTGTAACAAATCGGAATTATATTCAATAGCAATTCTAGGATAGACAGCAGAAAAATTCCACCGCTATCTCTCGCGGTTCGAGTTATTTGAATAATGAATATATTGTTTCGTTTTTTTTTTCTAGGAACAGTCGAATAATACGAGTATAATATTCGGGAAAAAGAGAAAAAAGATAATAAAACTGTCATTGTACAAATCACGCGTCGCTTATATTTTATTACCAGCATGTGTACACGTCGTGCCATGTAAGAATTACGCTAAAAGTCCTGTTAGGCGATTTTATCAATCAATCATAGGAATCATGGCATAAAGTGAGCCTTGTCTATAGTTTTATATATAATAGTATATACTAGCTTAACCGGCCTAAACGTAAATTGTTGATTCGGGTTATACGTCATCTTTATCTTTACAATACCTATAGATACCTTTAGTCTCATGATAGATTAGTATATTTTAATGACAACCTCCGTGGCCAAGTTGAGTTGAACGGTTGACTCATTTGTGTCGACTATCTAACAAAGTTAAAAATATTTAATTTCCTGCTTTATATGCTAACTCAGTTCCTCTTAGTTCTAATCTATTAAGTTACAGACTAGCACCGAGGATAAACCTCTGCGGTTTTTTTGGTGCCGTTATTGTAATATGAATTATATTTCCTTATATTAATAACTAAATAAAATAAAAAAGTGCTTGCGCTGTCGCATTATAAAATTGGAGATCATAGGTTCAATCCCTGCTCGAGTCTGGTCTGGTGGGAGGCTTCGGCCGTGGCTGGTTACCACCCTACTGACATAGACGTGTGGCCAAGCGATTAAGTCTTCCAGCACAATGTCGCGTAAAAACCAATCATCAGGAGTGTGGGTTTACCATAAAAGGTTTAGTTGCCTACCATCTTAGACTTTATCATCACTAGTTGAGATAGCCGCCAAGAACTAACTTGTAGTGTATAAAAAAAATTCAATAGTGTTTTTGCAAGATTTCTTGATGAATATTTTACAAATTTTATGCATACGTTTACATGATACACTACTAGTATATGTGCACATTTCGTTCCCACAACGATTACATGAGATAATTAATCAACCAAAATAAATTTGCACTTATACTGGCTTGTAATTATAATAAATTATCACTGTGCAGGTAAAGAATCCGTCCTCTTTTTACGTAGCACGACCTGTACCAATTTTATTTTCATTGCTCAATGTATTGTAACTTTATTCTTGAAAAATCACTGGTAAAATATTGTTATACGTGAATACATTCGCGCAAATAGCTGAAAAATATTATATCATACATTTAAACCACGATGACGCAGTAGTTTACGCGCGGAAGCACTGACGGGAGGAAGGGTAAAATTGGCAACGTCATGATGCAATTACTTACGTTCTAATGCTACGGGGTGGTTTTAACCCCTTTCACATATTATACATTTTTTACCCCGTGTCCCTGTTTTAGCTTGACTTATTTATATATTATACTAGCTGTTGCCCGCGACTTCGTCTGCGTAGAATTGCTGATTTTACTTGAGATTGAGGTTACCCGTGCTGCCAATGCCCTGCTTGAGAAAGTAAGCTACAGGCAAATGTCAAATTACCGATTTTCGTACCTCTAAATTAAAAAACATAGAACTTTTATACAAACTTCAAACTCCTATTTTACCCCCTTCGGGGTAGATTTGGGTGAAAAAAAATTTAACCTTATACTTACGCCCTAAAAGAAACCTATTTTCAAAATTTCAAGCTTGTAGACTTCATAATAAAAAAATAAGCAAAAACTGTCATCCCCTTTTTTACCACCCTTAACAGGTAAAATTAAAGAAAAAATTATGTACATGTTTTTTATTTATTATTATTAATCTTAATGCAAATTTTTGTGTCTCTAACTCTAAAAACAAAGAAATTTCATACAAACTTCCAACCCCTATTTTACCCCCTTCGAGGTAGATTTGGATGAAAAAAATTTTTAACCTTTTACTTACGACCTAAAAGAAACCTATTTTCAAAATTCCAAGCTTGTAGACTTCATAATAAAAAAATAAGCAAAAACTGTCATCCCCTTTTTTACCAACATTAACAGGTTAAATTAAAAAAAAAAATTATGTACATGTTTCTTATTCATTATTATTAATCTTAATGCAAATTTTTGTGTCTCTAACTCTAAAAACAAAGAAATTTCATACAAACTTCCAACCCCCCTTTTACCCTCTTAGGGGTGGAATTTCCAAATATCCTTTTTTAGCTGACATCTCTTAACTATCAACTACCTACTTGCTAAATTATAGCTTTATACATACAATAGTTTTTGAGATCTCGCGTTTAATCAGTACGTCAGTAAGTCAGTATGTAAGTGACCTTTCGCTTTTATATATATAGATTATATAGATAGTTTTAAAAGTTGTTTTTTTTTTTTTTATACATTACAAGTCAGCCCTTAACGGATATTTCACATGGTCTTACCTTATCTTAGATGGTAGCTGGCTAACTTGTTAAGGGTATGGTAAGCCCACACTCCTAATTGGTTTCTACGCGACATCGTGCCGAAACGCTAAATCGCTTGGCGACACTTCTTTGTACCGACAAACCAGCCATGGCCTTCCACCACCAACGAATAGACGTTTAGGGTGTTAAGGTACCCATAGTGAGAAAGATAACACTACCAAGGTATGTGTCTTACGTAATTTGCGTCAAAGTCTACGTCGACGTCAGTGTCTACGTTATCTACGGGCCGTAGACATCTATGTAGTCTACGCTGGCATCTACGACATTGACTATGTCTTCGCCTACGTCACTATTTACACCTTCCTATTTCACTTAATTCTAGCTATACAGCTATTTTGCTTGAGTGGCCTAATATAAAAATTATACAAACTTATACTTATACAAGTTAGCCCTTGACGGCTATCTCACCTGGTGGTAAGTGATGATGCAGTCTAGGATGGTAGCGGGCTAACCTGTTAGGAGTATGGTAAACCCAACTCCTAATTGGCTTCTACGCGACATCGTGAGAGAAAATTTGAAATATCCCTTATAAGTTTTAGTTGTCAGCCAAAAGTTCAGTCAGTTTGTCACCTTTTCATGTATAGGATTTAAGGAGCGATTTAATTAGTTCCATCCTTGTATCCCAAGAATAACGTTATATGAAAGCGAGCATTAGCATAATTTTTAAAGTGCATTTGAAATACACTTATGCCGTAATATAAACCTCTCAAATTTTAATTCGTACTTGGATACTTAAAAGTTTTAACTTATTACGCAAATCTATTCTGCATACAGTGTGCAGCTGAGTTAATTAATTTGCAGTCAGAAATGCAAATCGCATCAAATAGTATGTTCATATAATTCAAGATTGTAAACGAGACATGTTATGTTTGCTAAAGTAACGAATGGAAGTCTATTTAAATTGTAAGAAAGGGTAAATTAGTATTCGCCATCGTCTTAAGTGATGGACGTCCTGAATGATGAAAGGCTTTAATTATAGATTGCATTTTAGAAAGCCTTTGGTTTAGAAACTAGATATTAGGGAGCTGAGGGTTAAATTTGATTTAACGTTATACGTAATGTTTTTTTTATACACTACAAGTTAGCCCTTGACGGTTATCTCACCCGGTGGTAAGTGATGATGCAGTCTAGGATGGTAACAGGCTAACCTGTTAGAAGTATGGTAATCCCACGCTCCTAATTGGTTTCTACGCGACATCGTGCCGGAACGCTAAAATCACTTGGCGACACTTCTTTGTCGGTAGGGTGGTAACTAGCCACGGCCGAAGCCTCCCACCAGACCAGACTCGAGCCGGGAATCGAACCCAGGACCTCCAACTTTATAATGCGACAGCGCACGCACTGCGCCACGGAGGTCGTCAAAACTATAAACTATATATATAGCTTTTTTAAAATTATATTATGTATATAGAAGCGAAGGGTAACTCACTCATTGACTGACAGATCATCACGAGATTTCAAAAATAATTGAATTTATAGAACTAAAATTTGGCTAGTAATTGTTGTTTATAACTTGTCCTTATCCGCAAATAATGAAGTGAAAAGGGTGAAATAATGATTTGTATAGCAGAATCGGCACCAATCTGAACAGACCATACGATGCAAGTACATAAGACACTCGCCTCATGTTTCACGTCAAAGAAACCGACAGTGTTTAATTAAATATCTTCACAAGTCTTTTGAAATTAAATAATACTTTTGCTTGGTTTGTTCTTTCTAATTCCGAGATTTTCTCTTTGTAAAACTTTTTATTATTAAACGCTTTCATAAATAACAAACCTCGTTTCGAGTTCCTACCTATTACATACCTTGATCGCTGCTAATGTCAGATTTGATATTTTATTAAAAAAAAAATTGATATTCATAAATTAATTAAGGTTGCCATCCGCGTAGATTAAAGGTTTTAGAAAATTCTTGTGAAATAATTAGTTTTTAAATGAAAATTATCTCATTCTATAGCTATATTTTTTAGCACATTAAAGTGTAATTCTGCTTTTCAAAAATGTAATTTCCGGTATAGAAAGAGTCTTATTTGTTAAAGCAGGGAATTATCATTATCAACCCATTGCCGGCTCCTTACAGAGCACGGGTCTCTTGTCAATTTGAGAAGGGTTTGACAATAGTCCACAACGCTGGTCATGTGCGGAATGGCAGACTTCACACGCCTTTGAAAATGAGAATTCTCAGGCATGCAGGTTTCCTCACGATGATTTCCATTATATTTGAAGCAAGTGATATTTTAGTTGCTTAAAATTATTATATTATGTGCACATAACTCCGAAAAGGAGGCGGATGTCCTTACCACTAGCCTATCACAACTTACAAAATGTCTTTGACCAGGGTATGATACGTTTTTCCAAATTTCAATTTGGTTATGCAGTTCCGGCGTGAAGGAGTTACAAACTTACGCACACATACAATGAAAATTTCGATTGAAAAAAAATATATATTAGTGTAATTTATTACCAATTTTTTTAAAGTAGTAATAACGCTTATTTTTACAAAGAGGGGTTGCGCTTTTAAGCCATTAAAAAGCAGTGTTTCCGAGCCCACTGACCGGATATTCATTATAAGCCTGCTCCAAAATTTATTGAAGTGTAACCAAATGACGTTTACTTATCTTAAGTTTGTCAGATTGTTATATATCTTATCTCTCTCCAGTCGTTTCTTCATTACTGAAGATCGTGGTCCTGGTGGTGTCCTTGCAACCTCGTGCGGATTAATTGTTTTCACCGGCTTCAACAGCGGCCTCAACGGGAAACCACTGCACTATTGTCCCAAGAGAGAAATGGTGGATCGTAACTTAGTGTTGGCTATATATTTTATAACAATCTGAAAAATCTCTTACTATCGGATAAAACACCTACACCTAAGTAAACTAGGCATTAAGATTTATTGTTGATGGTTTCTCAAGGTCAAATTAATTAATGTGAAATGCAATCATTGAACGTCGAAACGCTTTATACACAGCGAACCGATTAGCCGTAGAATTATGCATGCTAGCTCGAGTCAAGCGCAAACCCGTAATGCGTTATTAATGCGGGGCTCAAACGCGATAATTGTCCCCGATGACCGCACGTTACTAATATGCTGACTTTGTAACGTAGACACTGGTATTAATGAAAACATATATTTGAACAGCTCTACCAGAGTTACATAGCTCAGCGAGTTGCTAAGTTGAAGTGGCAAAGGGCTGGGCACATAGCTCGAAGAAACGATGGACGTTGGGGTCGCGAGGTGCTGGAATGGCGACCCCGCACCGGTAAACGTAGCGTTGGTCGACCCCCAACTAGCTGGACAGACGATATCGGTCGTTGCAGGGAGCCGCTGGATACAAGCGGCCCAAGACCATGGATATTGAAACTCCCTACAAAAGACCTATGTCAAAATATTTTTTCCTGATTTGTGTGCAATTATTTTATTACAAATCCTATATCATATAACAGTAGAAATATATTAGCTATCAAGTAAAAAGTGACGGAATCTTATTTGATTTAATTTTTTTTTTTAATTTAATTTTTTTTTTTTTAAATGTATGTGTAATGCCAACAGCTAAAACATTGGAGCCAAAACACAGCCACTTACAGGCAAACACCGTAAACAAATAATGCTAAATTAGCTTAGAACCAATTAAGAAATAAATTAAATTATATTATATTTTTTTTCAGATTTTTAGCTTTAGGTTCCATATAAGGTTTATTTTAAGTTTCAGTTGTTATTAATAAATAAATATGTTTCTTTAAGTTAAAAATATCAACAGTCTAAAACAAAAACTGGACACGTTCTTAAAGACTTTCTATGTGAATGTATACATAGTTTATTTTTGATAAAAAATATCTGTTACATTTTAGGTAACCTTGTAACGATGTTTTAGAAAAAAATAACAGTTTATTATGGATAATTAGTCAAAGTAAATCGTTTGATAGCCTTTTGTTTACGTTGTATTTTAAATTGAAAAAAAATAAATAAAATTGCGCCTTTGTAACTATGAAAAAAATTAATAATATTGTTCAAGTCTCTTATATGAGGCTACGTTTTTAAATTATTGTCTTTGAAGTGTCAAATGCAATAAATTTTGTAACTATGAAAAAAAATTATAATATTGTTCAAGTGTCTTTTATGAGGCTTTGTTTTTAAATTACTATCTATGAAGTGTCAAATGCGATAAAAAAAGAGTTGTTGAATATTACGACTAACAAGTTAAATATTCTAAATCTAATATCTGAATAATTATGTATTAAACGATTTAAACATTAGGCTTTCAAAATCGGGTCGTCAATTATTAAAGCTCTTTAGGCGTTATAATTTATGCAGCGATAATTGCGATAATTATCTAATCTAAATGCAGCCTAGCGTTTGCGTATATTATACCTTCAATATTTGTTTAATAAGGAGAGTTAGACCCAATATTTACCCGTAACCTAATACGTAGTCAGCTATACAGTTTGTATATGGCGAGATTTTGATACTGATATTAAATGACTGGCTATTTATAGCTTTATATGTTTTGTGAAGCGGTGATAGTCCAGTGGTTAGGGCGTCAGTCTCCTAGAGGCGTCCCAGCGTCATCAAAAGTCGGCGGTTCGAATCCGGGCACGCACCTCTAACTTTTCGGAGTTATGTGCGTTTTTAAAATATTAGAGGAGACCCGTGCTCTGTAGTGAGCCGGTAATGGGTTGATCATGATGATTGGTTGGTTGTTCTGGCAAGATATTCCCAGGAACAACCAATATAAGTTAGGAAATTGGCTGTTCACTTGTACGTTCACCCGTTAGGCCTGGTTATTATTTCGCATTGAATTGGCTTCAAAGCAGTGTTGTGGGTTACAGCTCTCATTTGTATGTCTAACGTTTTTCTTAATTGACACTTCTGATGCCTGGTTCTTTCGGTCCGATCGTCGATTATACTCCGGTATTATCGATAATACTGGATGCCCCGTCATATATATTTTAATACTTTAGAAGCCTGTCCATACCCAAATCGAATGTACGGAATTAACTCTGACTGGCCGAGTATGGCTTTTCGCCAATTTCCAAATAATACGTGACAACAGCCACATGGCCGTTGTTACGTAGATTACTTCCGTGATCTGATAATAGCTAATGGATTAACTTAAAATGTACAATTCATGAATGGAATTTATTATTTCATGGAAAATTTAAAAACCCAACAGTAAAGATTCAGCTACGCTTCATCATGATCAACCCATTATCGGCTCACTACAAAGCACGGGTCTCCTCTCAATATGAGAAGGGTTTGGCCATAGTTCACCACGCTAGCCATGTGCGGATTGGCAGACTTCACACGCCTGAGAACATTATGGAGAACTCTCAGGCGTGCAGGTTTACTCACGATGTTTTCCTTCACCGTTGAAGCAAGTGATATTTTAAGTTATTTTAAACGCACATAGCTCCGAAAAGTTAGAGGTGCGTGCCCGGATTCGAACCGCCAATCTCTGATTAGGAGGCTGACGCCCTAACCACTAGGCTATCACCGCTTCACATTACACATATCACATTCATATCACAGCTACGCTTATAAGTCCCAAATCTGGGCATATGCATATACTGTGGGTTTGTAGGTCTTACCCTTGCATTAAAGCGTTTTTGCGTTCCAGAACGATTTTGCGTAGAAACCGATTAGGGGCATGACTTTAATATTACTGCGGTACTCCTTTTTCGTCATGTTGGAAAAGCTTTATACGAGTAGCTACCTCCGTCCCTTTCCGTATGGAGGCTATGTAGGACTCCCCCTATAGGAGGGGTATTACCGAAATAAAAACCACCACGGCATCTGCGTCTCGCTGGACGTCCGGCAAACCCGTCGCTACTATCCGGATGAGCGTCTTAGACTGCATCATCAATTATAACAGGATAAAAGTGCCGTCGGGAGCTTACTTATAATGGGATAAAGAAAATTCGCATCGGCATGGTAAGTAGTGGTGGTCTATAAAATTACATTCATTGAGAGACGATGTCTAACGAATATTCGTTACAAATTGAGAAATTCCATATGACAAAGAACGATTATCCAATAATTAGCACAACATAAAAGAGGCATGCATATGGGATCTTAAAAAATATCAAAAACCCAATCAAAGCTAATCTCTTACTATCCAGTAAACAAAGTAGCAGGTGTCCCGAGTGGGCTATCCCGATGCTCCCGACAGAAAATCGTCCGGTCCGAAAAAGCAACGTGACTACGGGGAGTAGCCAAAGAAAAAGTTATAGTTGCCAAAGTACCAGCCCGTATGGGCAATAAAATATCTCTATCATGCCTCAATTGTAACGTATTGTAAGACTGCCAAAAAGTAATTTATGCAACATAAAATTGCTTCAATTGTTTATTCTAAGCAATACAATTTAATTTATCTGTAACGTTTGATAAAAAAATTATTGACATTATGATATAAAAGAAAAGGGTGACTATATTTCGATTGGGATCTATCAACGAAAAGATAAACTATTGAACAATACGAGTTCTAATATGGCACACAGATAGCCAGTTTGATACTGGCGCCTTTTAAGAAAGAAGTTCATCTTTGAAGGAGGCAAAGTCTCTTAGTATTGAAGTTAGTGACACTAGAAGGAGAGTTAGAGATAACTAGTAAATATAGTTGTAGTTAGTAGCAAATAATGAATATAAATAGATTATTAAGTAATAAGCTCATCAGATTTACGATCGTAGTGGACAAGCCCGTGCAAATTTACGTCAGGCAGGTACAGAATAGTGTATTTTTTTATACACTACAAGTTAAACCTCGACGGCTATTTCACCTGGTGGCAAGTGATGATGCAGTCTAGGATGGTAGCGTGCTAACTTGCTAGGTATGGTAAACCCACACTCCTAATTATTTTCTACACGACATCGTGCCGGAATGCTAAATAGCTTTGGGACACGTCTTTGTCGGTAGAGTGGTAACTCGCACCAGACCAGACACGAGCCGGGAATCGAACCCAGGACTTCAAACTTTATAATGCAACAACGCACGCACTGCGCCACGGAGGTCCTTAAAAGTCAAGTGTTACTTTTAGCACTATATATATGTATAAAAGGTAAGATAAAACCTTTACTTGCCGTGTCTCCTCTTTGGCGAGTTTCTCCACATGTGAACCTTGCGAACACTAATTGGAACGCTTTCCTTCTAAATCCGAGTCACCAATTTAATTTGTTGCTGCAATACCGGCCGGCCCCCGGATTACTATCAGAACTGCGCGATCCTCCGGAATTAAGAAGAAAACAGCAATAGACAACTTTATTTCTGGTATTGTCACGAAATACGGGTACCGAGA
Source organism: Lasiommata megera (assembly GCA_928268935.1). Taxonomy (NCBI): domain Eukaryota; kingdom Metazoa; phylum Arthropoda; class Insecta; order Lepidoptera; family Nymphalidae; genus Lasiommata; species Lasiommata megera. The sequence continues at coordinate 16,063,986 of OV743313.1, read as the reverse complement.
TTGGAAATATAACACGGTCGCTTGAATTTGGTGCCTTCATTTACAACACGTACAACACTATAAGTGCTTATAGACAAATCATATTAAGATATAAAAAAAATAAAATAAAAAAATTGACTGTAAAATAGACCGGTAAAATTGACTGTCCCGCTTTGCTGGCAAGCTTCTCACTAAATGTCCCCTCACTGAATACCAGCTCATCTCTTAGACCTCGACAAAAGCGCCTTTTGACTGTACCTAAAGCACACACAAACTATGCTCAAAACTCAGTTCTTATACGTCTGGCTAGCACCTACAATAAATCTTATTAAAATTTAGATCTATTTCACTCAACTAAACTGCAGCTAAAAAAGAAATACTAAATCTGCCTAAATAGTAAGGTTTTTACCCCTTTCAACACGTGCCCATACATACATACACACACACACACACACACACACACACACACACACACACACAAACAAACTCACTCACTAACTTACACACTCACAATTACACATGCACACCCACTTACTTGTTAACTTGTTCACCTTAGTCAGTTTCACTAAGTTACATTTTAAATTTTAAATTTTTAAATTTTTACCTATTTAACGTATTTTGTATATATTGTGTAATCTCTTTGGCCTTATTTTATGTTTTTTCTTAATTGTATACCAATGAATTATAACGCTGTTGATTACTTGCAAATAAATAAATAAATATTAAGGATTATATAAACGATAAAAAGCTTGGGTGTAAATTGCTCTGACTTCATAGATAATTATAATTTATTATTGACTATTTGAGATGGGGATAACAAAAAAACCCGGCTTAGTTTATAGTGGGCTTAGTCTTAGTAGTGGGTGCGATTTGAACCCTCCTAGCTTTAGCTTTAAGTTGGCGAGTGTAGTTATCACAATAAATTGCAAAATGAAAAAATATTTACTGGACCAAAAACAGTTGTACAGTTTAACAGTTTTCCGATGGTACCCACACTAGGTAATCCTATATCGTGGGTAATTAAATAATGAAAAATATATTACATATGAACGATTCATTATCAGTTGCTGTAATAGGTTTGCATCAATAAAGCTATTTTTGATTTGATTTGGTTTTGATTTGAGTGTGTTGTAGCTGATAGTGGAAGAGAAAGAATGTTAAACGGGTTATATTTATGGCATTATCACTGTTACACCACATATTCCATCTGTTAATCACGATATCTTTCTGGAACTTCTGATTGCTTGACCACTCATTTTTGTCGTTAGAACGCTAACTAGCCAAGTTTCCCACCAAATGAGCTTTTTTTATTTTTCATACCAGCAACATTATAGAATTAACGAATTAATGGCGTGCTACAGATGTAATGATTAAATTGGATCATCCAAAGCGGTGATAGCGTAGTATTGAAAACCCCGACTTCCCTTTCGGGGAAACCTTTAAGTGGGTTTAATTTAAGCAATTAGGATATGATTGCTTTATCGGTAAAGGTAAACGTGGTGAAGAAACCTGATAGTTGCAGAATACGTACGTACGATAGAATACGGCCACAGTGCTTCTTATTCTAAAGTCTTCTTGCTTAGAGATCTTCGCTCTGTTACGGGCCGGTAATGAGTTGATAATGGTGCTGAACATCCAAAGCCGTGCATTCAATCGGATACACGGAACAAACGCAATTTGCTAAATCACGCTGTCACAACAAGTCCATAAATACCACCCTGCTTTTATATAGGGCTCAATTGACCTCAAAATTGAGTAATAGGTACTCCTCACTATTTAACTGACAGTGACGTTAACAATACCCGGCGCTCTTTAGCAGCACAATTAATTTCCAAAAAGCACTCATAGTCACTAATGAAAATCATTTTCGCGAATTGCCGCGTAATTGAAAACTATAATTCAGTTCAACCTCAAAATAATGTATAAATTGCATTAGATTACGCGTAACAATTTGAAAAGACTGTATATTTGTTTGTCTACAACGTTCGCTGAACGGTAAGTATGTACTCTTGCAAAGCTTAAGATTCAAGGTATAATCATCATTATGTACAACCCATTCTCGGCTCACTACAGAGCAAGGGTCTCCTCTCAACATGAGAAGGGCTTGGCCATAGTCGCATGCTGGCCATGTGCGGATTGGCAGACATCACACGTCTTTACGAACATTATGAAGAACTCTCAAGCATGCAGGTTTCCTCACGATGTTTTCCTTCACCGGTGAAGCAAGTGGTATTTTAATTGCTTAAAAACGCACTTAACTCCAAAATGTAAGAGGTGCGTGCCCAGGTTCGAACCCTCGACCTCTGATTAGGAGGCTGACGTCCTAGCCACTAGGCTATCACAGCTTTTCGAGGTATAATATAGTGTAAATGGATATAGATGCTTATCCATGAAAATCAACCAGTAAAAATCTCTCAGGATGTATATGTATGGCTCTCTAGCTTAAACTTTGTGCAAAGTTTTGCAGACTTAAAGGAATTGACATCATGAAAATGAACATAGAATAATTGTTATCCCATAAAAACATTAGAGATAAATATACCTATCATTATAATTTAAAAATGTGGTTGCATTACCAAATTTCAGTGAATTTCTTATACACTTATTCTCTTTTTAGCCACACATTCCCAAACCGGAAGTAATGAACTTCAGCAACATATCCAATTTCTTGGTGGATTGGCGAAATGCCATCTTGAGTCAACCTGACTGCTCAACTTTCTGGGAGTACCTACAATTTATTTTATATCTGAAAGCTTGTGGCCAGATATTATGAACTCGACTCATAGTAGTACGAAAAATTCAAAAACCTGTTAACAGCATAACATTTGCTTTTCGATGTAAGAAGATAATGATATAAATCATAATTTTTTTACTAGCTTCTGTCCGTGACTTCTTTTGCGAGGGATTTGGCTATGCGTTAGTATTTCGGGAACTTTTAAATTTCCTTGATAAATTGTAGTATGATAATTATCATTGTATTGATTTATTCGTACATGATTGCGTCTCCATTTTAAGTTGTCATTGTGGAGTATAAATCTCCTGAACATGCGAGCAAAAATATTTTATATATTCCTGCGATGTTGGTCATAGAAATGTCCTATTATAAAAACAGAGTGTATGTTTTTTTATAAAAATAGAGTGTATTTGGACGGTATTTGTAAGAATGCATTGTTGCTTTGATTTAGTTCTGAAGTTCGCGCCATAACATAGACTAGGCCTTGTAAGAGTATAACATCACTTTTTAATTGTCGGTCATTTGTTTTTGTATAGTTTTTCTATGACTTTAATGTATATATACCGCTGTTTAAATTCCATATTTCGATATAGCCACTTTATGCCTCACATGAACAGAACAGAAATAAACCACTTCATTTTTGTTATTGTAAGAAATTTTGCCCAAATATGGTCAGGAATCAATAAAAACAAAAATGGTGACTGCTAAAGACCAAAAAACTACAGAAATATTGATAGAAATCAAGTTCTTAGAAATATAGATAGAGGGAACAGTAACAGTACTTTTATCGCCTGCGAACTTCGAAAGCAAAGTTGTCAAGCAAAGAGAAACCGAAAAACTGCATGAGACAGCTAGCACAGCTTTGTCTCAATTTTCTGCTATCCATATATATGCTTCTCAATTTCATATATTTTAATGATACATAACTTGATCTACTTAATCTGAGAAATATACCGTGACCTAAGCGCTCCTCTCCGAGAGAGGAGGCCTAAACACACCCTTAGACCCTTACGATCAGATGAAAACTGACAACACAACACCTACAATACAAACAAAACCAAACACCGGCGAAGACGAGCTCCCCTACCTTACGTCCCCAGACCACGGCCCTAACCATTGCTTCCCAGATGTACGGACCACTCACCAACCGACCTCCCGTTATCCCAAACGTCGCCTAAGCCGAGTTTCGGTCTCATAGGAGGCGCCCTTAGGCAGACGTTCCCTTCCCGTTTTCCCTTCGAGCCCTAGGGCTCATAACTTCGCACAACTAAAGACAGTCTAAATAAAAAAAAAGTGTCTAATAAATTAACAGACTCTCTCTCCAATATAAAAAGCTGTTCCTTCTCACAAACTCCGTGATCTGTAATCAAGAGAATCTGTAACATCGGATTCTAATCGTGCCGATTCAATAACCGACAAATATATTATTTTCAGAAAATACGCATTAATTAATTTAATCACTTCCAGTAAACATTGGTTGTAGTGTAAACAACAAAATAACCGAAGTGATTTTAGTGAGAGCCGTTAATTGTAATTAGTATATCTGTTAATTAATTATTTATTTATTTGCTAGTGAAATGTTGCCGTTGTTTTATGCTCAATAAATATGTTTTATTATCGACGCGGTGATAGCCTAGTGGTTAGGGCGTCAGCCTCCTAATCAGAGGTCGGCGGTTCGAATCCGGGCACGCACCTCTAGTTTTTCGGAGTTTAAAAAAAAAAAATATCACTTGCTTCAACGGCGAAGGAAAACATCGTGAGGAAACCTGCACGCCTGAGAGTTCTCCATAATGTTCTCAAAGGCATGTGAAGTTTGCCAATCCGCACATGGCCAGCGTGGTGGACTATGGCCAAACCCTTCTCATATTGAGAGGAGACCCGTGCTCTGAAGTGAGCCGGTAATGGTTTGATCATGATGATCGACTAAATTCTGATTACACATGATAGGTAGATTAATTACCTTAGGTATAGACTCGCTCCGATATTCTTTTGATGAAATTACATTGGCAAATACCTTCTACGACATTTTGACTTAATCCAATTGTTAACGTCAATGAAGAAAAAATTTTGAAAAATCTTACTCGTAAGTTAAAAAAAAATACAGTTTTATATTTAAGTTTAAGTCAACAGAGTTAAATAAAAAATTATAGCTGTTAACGACATTAGTATCCTCTATACCACATGATACGTAAATCTAAATGATCGGAGTGAGGTAATGGACTAAGTGTTTATATCCTCTTTGCATAAACTACTAACAATGTTTTCATCTATATCTACTACCACATTGTAGTATTTATTCGTAAGCATAGATTTATTATCACCAAGTGTTATCATTATCGTTTCTTTTAATTACTACTCATATATGTGTATAAACTATCCCTGTCTATAGGTAAACCTATTGTTTTACATCATATATTGTGTAAAGAAATTTTAACGAAGACTGACTTAAAAGATTTTAGACATTCTTATAAAACGATAAGTGATGAAGTCATTACGAATAAAATACATAAGTGACACTTGAATCAGGGAAAATCTCCAAAATAATATAAGTTCCCTGAGTTTTGAATTAATGTCGATCTTTTGTGTAATCTATTTCCGTGCCAAATTGTATCTAAACTTTAGATTATAAATAGATCCTTTCGGCTCTTAAAGCTTATATTCTAATTAAAGTATGGTACTAAGAGTATGCCTATTCGTCTAGAAACACTACATCATTCTTTATAAGAAATACAGAGTCATAAAAAGGAAATGCACAATTTTGACCTCTAATTTTGAATGACCTCAGTGGCGTAGCACGTGCGCTGTCACATGGTCCTGGGTTCGATTCCCGGCTCGAGTCTGGTCTGGTCGAAGGCTTCCATACCACCATACCGACAAACTCATTAGGTGTCCATACACCTAATGAGTACCATACCATACCCATACCATACTCCTAACAGGTTAGCCTGTTACCATTTTAGGCTGCATCATCACTTACACCAGGTGAGATTACCGTCAAGGGCTAACTTGCAGTAAATAAAAAAAAATTATTCCCCTTTTTAAGTTAAATTTGAATGCGATTTCGCAAATTATGAATAGTTGGCTACTGGGAGTTTCAGGGTAAATGTCCCAATTAGTAATTTCAGGGGACAAACAATTTTGCAGTCGGTCGGTACACGGGACAATGGACCTGCAGTCGAGGCACAGACTTCGATGTTTCGAGCTTGATTGCGCTCTTTGTAAATGTTGGATTGGGTAATTTATGATTTATTTGCTCAATTTATTGTAATTTATTGTTTTTCTTTCGTTGATGGGATACTTTACTGCTAATGGAATGGAATGAATATAAACTATTGATTATTATAATATGGAATATTAAGTAGAAGTAACAATCTTCTGCCTATAACGTTCGTGATAGCTGATGTTTTTTTTTTAAAACAGCATTTAATATTTATAGAACTCTCAGTATAAATTTCCTTTTTTAAATATAAACATAATTTGGCTATATTTAAAATTGTTGGCATAAATATGGAAATATCGAGCCAAAAGGTCGATATTTCCATATTTTAACAAGTGCTGAAGTAAGGTAAGTAAATAATAGTAAGGTAAATTGAGACAGTGAATTCTTTGTTTGGCTAACTTCAAAAGTTAGCCAAATACGTGGTATATTACAGACACCAGTACATTCTTTGGCTGTTTTAATAGTTAACCAAACACTATTTCAGCACTCTTCCCACGGTTACACGGTTTTGTATTTCAGTGTATTATTTTGGCAATTTTAGAATTCCATGTTTTATGTTTTTGTTTTCTAGTCACACTTGGGGAAAAGGTTATAAAAAAATAAAACTATATTGCTGTTTCATGTGCGGCCATACGGTGGTTCTATCTATAATATAGATATATTATGTATTCAATCTGAGCTGCAAACAATTATTCAAACATCGCTTGCCATCTCGCTTTCAGTTATCATTATGAAAGATTTTTTCCGAATAGCAACTGTCACGTCGCGTTGTCTGACTATTAATTTTTTTTTTCTACATATTATGAGTGAAGAGACCAGTTCTTGTGTATTGAACAACATGGTGCATAAATTCGGGTTGGCAGGCTTAAACAATCACTACAACATATTAATGATAAGAACCGAAAATAACATGAAGATAACTGAGATAAACATGAGCTGAAGTCAAGCCAAACTTATATGAGCAGTGTGGCAGATCAAGCTCTAAACTCTCCTATGATATTAGGTATAGGACGAAGGCAAGAAGAAGACGATGGTTCAACTGCATTTCATTCCTAATTTTTTCTAATGTTTCTGCTTCATGGCAATCTGTTATTTAAACAATAATCCACTTCTTTGTTTGATTGCTCAAGTTATGTTTTCGTCGAGAGCCATATTTGTGTGAAGCCCCTCACACGGCTCTCCCGATGTCAAGACGTGGCAAATCTTTTCTGTAGGCTTGGGACGTCACTCCTCTTTAGCCTGGTATGCTGAATCGCGACATCACCACTCAGAGCGTGTGCCAGCTTGTTTACTTGGACGGTCAGCTTCTCCTGGTATTTCAGGCTGCTTTGAAAAATTTCCTGCCGAACCGTTTTTAGGCCGAGGTCGAGGTATAGGTATTTATTACTTATGCAATGAGGGATGCCAAACATTGTATTTCATTCCCAATAGTAATATTTTTTTATGAGATAGGATGACGTTAGAGAAATATATATCAGACGGAATGCAGAGTGAGACCTTGGGTGAAGTAACTTTTTTGGAAATACCAAATCCCTCTGGACTTGAAACTACTAATGCTATGTATGGCTGAAAACTCCTAAGCGATATATATTATATAGATACACAACGTTAAGCACAACTGGATTAGATCTCAACCACTTAGGAATGCCAGAGATCTAGGCATCAAACTAAATACTACGATAAGATCCAAGTCAACTACAACATTACGTCATGATTTTCATTCCAGTAACGTACGTTTACGTAAAAACACCAAGTCCAACCATTAAGACATTAACCTTAATGCCGTCTCATTTTTTTCCAGTCAAGCTGGAAAGACAATAAATAGAACCATTTAACGTAATATCCTTCTTGCAGGATGTATCGTCTAATTACTGAAAACGCTCTCCATTGCTTTAAGTGTGAGAGCCGGCGTTACAATTCCGTACTGTCCTGACAGTCGTCCTAGCTGATGTAGTCCCACACACGTCACAACACAGCACAAATTTGAGGCAACTATACAACTTGTTTGGTGCTTTAAATCTACCAAAACTTCGCCTCTGATGCACTCTGTTACCACTCCAGCCAACTTGGGCAACATTCCAATAACGATTCGAAAAAAAAAATAGTTTTCGTTATAAGTATTCCCAAATCTAGTCTTATACTTGGAATTAAGTACGCTTTGAGTCAAGATACCGAATATGTATTTCTATCACGTATTTAACTAGTATCAGAAAAAACTATGGCGTACATTAAGAGTTTAATATTTACTGTGGTTAATCTAATAATGATGATACTATATTTTTTATTTTATATTAGTTCCACCACAAACAATTTAATGAGAAATAAAACATTTCTTGTTTGGATATTACAAGCTTCGACATCAGAAGATTTTTTAGTACGAGTATTAATTTCATTTATAATATAGTAGCGGATAAAGAAAATAATGTTTTTAATAAAAAGGTAAAACTTTTACTGTGAGTTGCATAGCAGATATTAATTAATAGTGAAATATCTTTACATACATTTCAAAATTATTTTCACAACGTTCTCTTGAAAGAGATTAGGATGTACCGCACTAGCACCTATTTCTTAGTTGTATAATATGTAATGTTGCGGACTCTTTGCCTATTCGTTTTTGCTACACCTGAAACGTGTTCAGTTTATTAGATGGAATTGCTATTGTTTTTACTCCCACATATAATTTGATGAAGGATGGCGAAATAATGAGCGTTTGGTAAAAATAGTATATTGACCTTATTTGAGATGAAATATAATGTCACATTTGTAATTTATCTTAGTATATTATAATTAGTGATAAGCTTATTTAACACTAATAGCATCGTGTACTGTGAAATGTTTTGGCTGTTGGCCAAATAAATCAAATAAAGAAATTATAATTATAAATATTTTTTTTTAAACCTCACTTAAGCCATTCCTTTATCTCCCATAAGAGAAATACTGTGCCCGGAATGTTAATACGGCGAAAATAAAATGATGATGGATTTACATCACCATCACAATGATCACCATCTCGGTGATAATTATGATAGTGCAGGTACATACCGCTTTAGATAAAATGCTGATAGCACACTGCATTGTGTTCACAGAGATTTTAAAATTAGTATCAAAAAAACTAGTTTGTTAAGAGTTTGACTCGCAAGTTAAAGTTTCTTATAAACGAGTAAAATGCAACAATAAATGTAAATTCAAAATAATCTATTGTTTTTCTATAAGCTTACGTTTAATATGAACTTTGACTTTTGAATTTACTGAGAGACAACTCCAACATCCGGCAGTTTATTGTAAGCACGTATGCAATGTCCTTTAAACGAATTATAAATTTTTAGCCTAGTTAACTACACTGCAAGTTTAAATATATGAACAACGAGGAAAAAAAACATCAAAGAAACACGTATTTTATGATAAAAAACAATACATTGTTTTCCAACTTTTTTTTATTTCTTGTTATAGAAGCAATAGCATAAAACACTCGCTACCTTTTATGGTTAATGTTTTCAAATTCAAATTAAAATATGTTTTATTCATCTAAATGCTTCAATGAAGCTTTAATATATAATTTTCATTGTTTTAATTCGTGCTGTTGATATATTTGTTACCTTAACTTAAACCTCAAATGAAATATACCTCACCTCGCTGACAGATAGACGGATAGCGAAAGCACGGGCGAATGGACAGCGCAGCCCTAGTAATACGGGTTTTATTTATACACTACAAGATAGCCCTTGACGGCTATCTCACCTGGTGATAAGTGATGATGCAGTTTAGGATAGTAGCTGGCTAACTTGTTAGGGGTATGTTAAGCCCATACTTCTAATTGGTTTTTACGCGACATCTTGCCGGAACGCTTAATCGCTGTGCGACACGTCTTTGTCGGTAAGGTGGTAACTAGCCACGGCCGAAGCCTCCCACCAGACAAGATTCGAGCCGGGAATCGAACCCAGGACTTTATAATGCAAAAGCGCGCGCGCTGCGTGACGGAGGTCGTTACGGTTTATTTAGCGTGCAAGCTGAATTTTTACCAAAAAATGGTGCAACTAGCTCATACCATTTTCAAGTAATGGTCATGAGGTTCTCAGTTATAATTTTATAATAATTATAGATAATACAGAACTTAATTTACACGCAAACCATAAAAGAATTCAGACAAAACATAAAATGAATAATAATTGCAGGTATGAAAACTCGGCCTTATTGCTGCAAGCAATTTCTTACCTTTGTTCGTAGAACCTGCTGCTGGAGAACGATTTTTCTGCAAATAAATTGTACAAGCACTATAACGGAGCTAGAAAATCGTTGTTTTTCACTCCCGTCCAGGAGAGCATTACAGAGAGTGTTTCACCGACATGACGTGTCCGAACTGGACCGAATCCAGCTTTACTCAATAATAAAAATGATAATAAACTAGCGTGGACCACTATCGTACAAAAATATGTAAAAAATATATAATTAAACCGAACAGAAGGTCAAACATAGGTATTTATATATATTATTTATTAGAATCAAGACTGAAAAGATTTTTAATAATAATAAATAAAGGGGTCAGACATATTATGCTTCTACGAATAATTAACAAATTATTGGTTAAAGCCAAGTTAAAGCCTCTCCCACTCACTTTCAAGATCAAAAATAGATGGCTAAATTTAGCACTAGTTTATTCAAAGAAACTGAGGATATTTCATTGTGTTATACTTCTTGATTTCAAGTTTTTTTTTTAATTCTTTGTTGTTGATTTATTATCATATCTAAAAAATATAAAGCAAAAAAATCCTTATAGACGTATAATTATTTTTGTTAAATTCGTCATATAAATATTTATCACGTTGCTGATTGTACAATTTGAAACAACTACGGTGTAATAATTATCTTCTACCTCGTTCAAACTTACATTCGTTCAACATGGAGGAAACGTGAAATGCAATCTGTGGTCCGAGTTGAAATTCTACTCCTTGCAACACTGGCTCTAATAAGTTTCAGATAAAGCGAAACACGCAGTGGCTAAGAATTTTTCTGTTACAGCAAAATTAAATTCTTTCTGTATTTAATTACGAGTACATAGTCTTATATTTGCTCATGTTTGTATTCTCTCTAACAATGTTGTATTACACTAGATTATTAGATACTTTACTATATTTTGAGCACTTTAAGCAGAGTCTTATCAATTCTAGTAATTAAAATGTTTTTTTTCCCGCTGTGAAATGCGTTTACGCATCCCTTGGCAAGACGCAGGCCGCTTCCGACGGGGAATGTGGGACTCCCCAGCGGCCAGACTGGCGACCAAAACACCCATTAAAACCCAGCGCTGCTCCTTCGCGTCGCCTGGTGGCTGGGTCACGGGAACACTTGTGCACTCGACCGCAAATTAAAACGATTAACCATGAGGATAATTCTCTGTTTCTATTAATAATCACATACTTGTATAAGGACCTTAATTATTAAATAATTTTTAATTATAACTTAAAGGTCCAGATAACCATTAAGAATGGAGCTGTTAGGTTAGGTTATATACCTACACGACGTTCAAAAGTAGAAAGACACTTAAACAACATGTTTCGAATTGACACTAGCTGAAAACCCTACTAGTTATTACAGCATCACCTTTCACCAGCTGCTATGGCAAGAGAGATGATGCCTGAAAGCCCTCCATTATATTTTTCCTCCCTGAAGAGTATTTACGAAAACTACGTTTTATTTAGCGGGTTTGCCTTCCAATACCTTGTGACCCCTAGGTTGGCAAGGTTCAAACTATGTAGCCTCTATTGCTATAATATGCGGATAAAATTAAAAAAAAAAAAAATAAGAAAATAGAAAAAAAAGAAAGAAGAATTTTGTATTTGTGATGTGATCAATAACAATACTAACATAGTAATTAAGGATAGAATGTTATTAACATAGTTATGTGTACCGATTCCGATGTTCCAAGCCAGCCTTGCGTAACATTCGTAAAGTAAGTGTTGCAATCGTTTCCACCTAAAAAGACCACCGGCGAGACCACCGGCGATGGTAAGCAGCATGGGAAACGGTCACAAAGACAATGGGTAGTCCCTAACTCGACTCGATAGGTTTAAGACGTTTTAGTATTTATAATTAAAGTTAAAATTAAAGTAATTAAATTTTAATTATAATTTCAATTTCTTTTCCTTTTTAAAAAAGGATAATTACGCTCTCAAAATTTCACTGGCGCAGCCGGTAGGATTTCGCGTTATAGGCTGTCCTAGGGGTACCAAAATAGATCCCAGGTGCGGCTCGCGAAATTCACGAACCAAATAAATAAGTGATCGAGTAGCGGCGTTCCTGGAGGAAGAAGACTACCTTGAGCGGGAGAATGCAGGCGCACAGAGGGTGAGTAGAACTTTTCACTATCCTGTGTGTCCCATCCTATACCTGTTGGTAGCTATTATTTTTCCAGATAGAAAAAGGGGAGATTGAAATTAATAACTTCAGATAGTTCGGTCCAAAATCACTGATAATCTGATTTTTTTTTATTAATTATTCCTGTAATGCACTAAATCGGCATTATTTAGGTATTAGCGTTAAGAGACAAAGTTCAAATTTTTATTGCGAATATTTTCTTTTAATTATTCCTGTAATGCACTAAATCGGCATTATTTAGGTACTAGTGTTAAGAGACAAAGTTGAAATTTTATTGCAAATATATTAAAAGAAAAAGAAAATAACTTTCCTACGTAAAGTTTTAGTTATATTATAATTATATTATATAAGTGTTAATACGCACACTTAGCGTATTGTGATAGTCTTTTTGTGTTATTAAATCCAATGGAAATGGAAAAAATAACGATAGTTCCCCGCGAGATTGCAGAATTAATTCCGAAATTCGACGGAGAAGCTAACTTACTAAACATTTATATAAGGAAATGCGAATATGTAATTCACAACTTTAGGCAGTCTGATAGTTCAGCCCAGGAGTTGTATCTATTTCACGTTATAACGAGTAGGTTAACAGGGAAAGCAGCTTTCCTGATAAGTGAACGAGAGGACATTTGTTCATGGCAGTTATTAAAGGACACACTAATTCAGCATTTCGGCGACCCTCGCTCGGAGGAATGCGTCGCCATCGAGATGGAATCGCTTAAAATTAAAACTGGCGAATCATATACCGATTTTTGTAAACGCATTCAACACGTACGTAGTATATTAATTTCAAAGGTTAATAGGCTAGACGATATGTTGCTAAAAGAGTCTAAAATTATAATCTACAACAATTTATCACTCAATGTTTTCCTATATAACTTACCTGAACATTTAATCCGTATAGTTAGGTTAAAAAATCCTAGAACATTAGAAGCAGCTTTAGAGTACGTAACCGAGGAAGTTAATTTTCAATTCCAGTACGACTCTAAAAATAATATAAAAAGATCTCATCAAAATCAGTTGAATCCAAGTTTCCTTAATAATAAGTTTACCACCCCACAAACAGCTTTTAGAACCGCAGTAAACCCGTTCCAAAACAGATTTGCTATGCCAGGTCAAATTAACCAAGGTTTTAGACCCTCAAATAATTTTCAAAATCAACTGAGGTCCAATAATAATTTTAAATTCGGAGCCTCTGCGCAACCTAACAATTTTAGATTCGGTATTCCGAACCAACAGCAGAATTTTAAATTTGGCATACCTCAACAATATCAAGTCAGAAACTTGCAACATAGTAATAATTATCAGAATTTTAATAGACAAGCGAATCAGAGTGGTCACCCTACAAATCAAAATCAATTTAAGTTTGGCATACCAAGACCGCTAAACAATATGCCGACCGACGTGTCTATGCGCACCGCCCCACAGGTAAGACAGAATATGACGGAAATTCCGGAAAATGTTTTTTACAATAACGATCTTGAAGTAGACGAAAATTATCACTACGATAATTATTGCGAGACCTATCCAAATTTTAATTATGATGAGCCGAGTCAAACGCCATCGGAACCTTATTTCGTGGAAAACTCAGGCATCGAACCCGAGACCTTTTGTGAAAATCTTGATTTAAATCACGACGAAAATTTTTGCGTAACAGCCTCGAAGGTACCAAATCCGAAATAATACATCTTAACTGCGATAGTATATTAAAATTACCACACATAGAACTCCCTGAAATTCAGGCTAAGTTTATGATCGATACCGGTAGTACGCGATCTTTTATAAGTCCTAAAAAGGCAGATCAATATTTTTCTAAATTTAAATATGCAGAACCTTTCGAAGTCATAAGTACCCATGCCCGCAGTAGGCATAGTGAGGTGCTACTCATACCTCTTTTGAAAACCTTTAAAAGCAATTCAATCCATAAATTTTATATATACGACGTAGACAGTCGCTACGACGGACTCATAGGGTCAGACTTACTGAAACAACTTGACGCTACAGTGGACATGAAAAATCAAATTTTACACACGCGCGACACTGACATACCAATCGTATATAAATCTCCATATGAGTTAACTTTGCAACCACGAACTGAAACTCGTGTAAAGGTACCAACTACCTTAGAAAACGGTGAAGCTATACTAAATTTCGTAGACTTCGGACAGGGAGCACGCATGCCTAGCGCTTTAGTGAACTGCGTAAACTCATTCGCGACAACGGTAATTCAAAATGCTTCTGAAAATATTATTACAATAAAATTTAACAAACCCTTTAGTGTCACTAAATCTGAAAATAATACATGTAGAGTGAATTCAATCCGTGAAAACTATGAAATCGATTCCTTACTGAAACAATATATAAACCCCAAAATTAGACACTTTATCTATTTCGAAAGCGATACTCATCCTAAAGATTTCCAAAAATGCGTTTTAGAGTTATTTAAAAAAGACTCAGTAAAAATTTACGAATGCACTAAAAGAGTAATTTACGTCTCAGATGAAAATCGAACATATAACCCAGGCATCTTACCTGTAAAAGAAGGCCAAGCATTCATGATAATGGGTCTTATGTTAATGTTTTAGATTTAAGTCCATTAATGGAAGATTTAGATTATAATGTTAAAATGTACGAGCACCTAAATATAAATTTATTAAGATTCTTTAGTAATAATACGCACTATAGCGATATAATTAATATTAAGCCCCAAACGGATCATTTCCTTAATATAACTTTAGATAAATGTAGGCAGCTTATTCCGATTCGTAGAGTTAAACGCGGTATATTAAATCCTTTAGGAACCTAACTCATAAAAATTATTACGGGAAATTTAGACAATAGTGACGCTTTAAGGTATGACGAATTAATCACGAATTTAAAGACGCGACAGGAAAGAATAACAAGAAAAATGACCATAGTTTCGGAAATGGTGCAATCTTTCGTTAATATCACTGGTTTCTCGAAAGAATTCAGCTAGAAAAAGACATTTCTGATATTAAGACATGGATTAATAGCACAGAACGAGTAATAAGCAATACAATATTAATAAGCACTTTTCAATTATTCCTGCATAACTTTCAAATGATTTATGTTAAAATAGACGAAATTGAAACGGCTATAGCTTTTAGTAAGTTAAAAACTTTACACCAATCCGTAATTGATACAGATGAATTATATAGTTTGCTAACCGATATCGAGAAAACTGATAAACTCATATATCCTGTCAATTTAGATAATCTTTTGTTAATAGAGCAATCTATTGTACTTAAAGCTTATTCTAAGAAAAATCAGATAATCTTTATTCTGGACATCCCCCTAGTTCCGATCTATATAGCTACTTTCGTATGATACCTCTTCCCGTTACAAATTCGTTTAACCAAACATCCCTTATAATTCCTAGAACTCCTTACCTATTAGTGAAAGGTTCGAAAACCATACCGCTCGCCCAACCCTGCAAGGGAATGGATAAATTCATGTTTTTATGCTACGAAATTGAAGTTGAACCCATAATGAAAGATAGCTGCTTAGAGGCGCTTATGTTACTATCCCAAAACACTAGCGCTTGTAACCCAGTCCTGGTAGAGACATCTGGAATGAAAATAGAACCAATCCAACCTAACCAATGGATTGTATACAGCAAATTTGAAACACTCCTCCTAAAAGTATGTAATACAGAAGAAACTCGTGAATACATAAAAGGAACCTACATACTTACCATAGATGATACCTGCAGCTTTAAAGTAAAGGGATTGACACTAAGAAGACACCAAGCAGTTGGTAGACCTATAAACTACTCCAGGATACCAACTATCCACTTGCCCGAGATACCTACCTCGAGCCCGTTACCTGAAAGGAAGCTTCTAAACCTAGATGGCGTTAACCTTCAGCACCTTCAGCAGTTAGCATACAGTTTAAAGGAAAGTGATAGTGAAAATGTGTTCGATCAAAGTGAAAGCTCTATAAATGTGAAAAGTGTTAGCGTCGGAACCTTAATTTTATATGTTATATTAGCATTAACCATTTGTATCTTTTTCATGTATAAATTCATCCCTTTACAGTTTTTCCGTCAAATTCAGCAGACGGAAAATCATCCCTCTGCTGACTTTGAACTTAAGGAGGGAGGAGTTATGTGTACCGATTCCGATGTTCCAAGCCAGCCTTGCGTAACATTCGTAAAGTAAGTGTTGCAATCGTTTCCACCTAAAAAGACCACCGGCGAGACCACCGGCGATGGTAAGCAGCATGGGAAACGGTCACAAAGACAATGGGTAGTCCCTAACTCGACTCGATAGGTTTAAGACGTTTTAGTATTTATAATTAAAGTTAAAATTAAAGTAATTAAATTTTAATTATAATTTCAATTTCTTTTCCTTTTTAAAAAAGGATAATTACGCTCTCAAAATTTCACTACATACTAATAATCTATTGACGCTTCCATGTCCGATTTAAATGAGGAAAATAAAAATAAAATATCACTTTTTCATTTACAAACATGAAAAGGTTTATAAATAACATCATCATCACAATTAATATTAGGTACCCAGTGCTGAAGGGTAAACCTTACACGCCTTTGAGAACATTGTGGAGAAATCCCAAGCTTGCAGGTTCTATTACGATTGCTCTTTGAACGTGACAGCCAGTGATATTTTATTTAAAATTGCTTAAATTAAATATAAAATGCACATAACTGTGATATGTTGCAGGTGCATGCTGGATACGAAGTCTGTGCCCCAATCAAAAAGGCCAGAGTCCGAAGCACTAAGCTGTCACCGCAACCCTCTATTCTACGTAAAAAAGAACAGATTTTCTGTTAAATAAATTACGTCAAGGTCATTACAAAGTTGACGTTACCTACAGCTTCGCGTTTGATAATTATTAAGCTCAATCCAAAAGGAGGTCGCTTCATTAGTTCAGCCGGGTACCTATCCCATCTGCTGCGAGATGTAATTACGCCTTGCTGGAACGTTGATTGCATTCAATGTTTTTGCGCAGCATGCATCCGATTTATTACTGTGAAACCTAGTAAAGTAGATCGAATGCAATAAATATAGAAGATTCAACGGATCCACGGCATGTTTGTATGTTAAAACACGTGTGCAAGATAGTAAGCAAAAATACCTTAAAGATAAATCATAGAATTGGTGGATCAAATTATTAATGATCAAACTTAAATACAGGTGGAAATTATAGCCAAATAAACTATGAAAAACCTTTAGAAGCAAATATATAGATAAACTTGCTTTTTTTTTATATTTGCGATTGAGGTAATTGCATAATTTTTTTTTCTGTTGCTCCTATTGTATGGAGCATAAGACTACAGTTGTAGTTTTATAGCCTTGATGACCTCTCTGGAGCAGTGTGGTCTGGTTTCGGCCGTGGAGATTTACCCTACCTCTGCCAAGCGATTAAGCGTTCCGTTACGATCCAACGTTTTTTTAATATAAACTACAATTTAGCTCATGACCGTAATCTCCCTGATGATAAATAATAATGCAGTCTAAAGCGGTAGCGGGATTGTTACAAACCAATCAGGAGTATGGTTTTGTCATACTACTACATTGTGCCGGAACGCTAAATAACTTCGACACACACACACGACACGTCTTTGTCGGTAGGGTGGCAACTAGCCACGGCTGAAAACTCCCACCAGCCTTGAGCCTGGAATCAAACCCAAGACATCCAACTTTATAATATGACTGCACACACGCTCGCCACAGAGATCGTATAAAAAGATTAAGGGTATCTCAATCGATTTATTATAATAGCCATAACCTATAATAAAATCAAAATATCTTTGACTGCAACATCAGTTGATATTGCTGTCAAGGATTAACTTTAAATAAAGGTAGATACTGACTAATAAAAATCTCACCTACGTATTTCGTTCCGCTACATATAGCTTAACGTCCTTGCACATTTTCAGAGGAAAGCTAGTCTTAAATTTAGTTAGATCTACGTAACAAAGCGGTCTAAATCGGCTCAATGAAGAAGATTGAGGGCCGGGTAAAGCAGAACTCAATGGGACGGATCTCTCTCCAACAAAGGATACAGGAATACGGTGGACACAAGCTTACAATAGATTTAATCTTACTTCATCACCTGTTGAGAAGCTCGCAAATAACTTTGCGGTAATTAAAATACGTTAGATGGATGCCTATCTGTATCAATGAATGGGGTATTGTAAAATTTGCTTCTAAATTCCATTTACTAAGCAATGACAAAAGGACTGGGGAAACTCAATTAATATTATATTTTTATATTCCTATATTAAGTAAGTACAAGTCATATTATATTAAGTAAGCATAAGTCATATAAATTCCATTTACCAAACAAACACAAAAGCACTGGGCAAACTCAATTAATATTATATTTTTTCCTATATTAAGTAAGTATAAGTCATATTATATTAAGTAAGCATAAGTCATAAATTCCATTTACCAAACAAACACAAAAGCACTGGGCAAACTCAATTAATATTATATTTTTTCCTATATTAAGTAAGTATAAGTCATATTATATTAAGTAAGCATAAGTCATATAAATTCCATTTACCAAACAAACACAAAAGCACTGGGCAAACTCAATTGATATTATATTTTTTTCCTATATTAAGTAAGTATAGTCATAAGTCCTACATTTATGAACGTATTTATTTATTTTCTAGCGGTTACCTGTCGTTCACGTAGAATATCTATATGTGAAAACTTCACAACATTCATCCAACGTAGGGTATATAACACCCCTAAGGATTGTTGTTCAAATAAATGTATCTAGAAAGCAGTTATTCAATTGAAAGAAAAAGAAGAAAATGTATTTTTAACCGCAGCAATCGTAACGTAATCGTACAACATCTATTTCATCCATTTGGGGATGAATATCAGTAAAATTCTTGCGTGATTACCGTCACTCATAAACATCCCTTAGGAGTCCCTTATGCCTTACTGACAGAACACATCCTCATAATCAGTTTTTAATCGGCATCATACCGGAACACTAAATACCATAGCGGAATGTCTTTGGCGGTACAGTGCTAACTAGCCATAGTCGAAATTTCCCACCACACCACCCTCAAATCAGGGATTTAGAGTTCGAACCCACTACGTTTATCCAATTTATATTACATATATAATTATGTACGTAATACCTTACAGTATAATCTGCAAGGGTGTGACACCACTTTTCTAACTCCATTGGGTATTGTACTGATATATTCACTGAAATTGCTAAATGAAATATCACTCGCTTCAACTGTGAAGTAAAACATCGTGAGGAAACCTGCACGCCTGAGAGTTCTCCATAATTTTCTCAAAGGCGTGTGAAGTCTGCCAATCTGCACATGGCCAGCTTGGTGGACTAAGCCAAACCCTTCTCATATTGAGAGGAGACCCGTGCTCTGTAGTGAGCCGAGAATGGGTTGATTCACTGCAAAGTAGATAATTATATTTCTGGAAGGAAACACTAAATTATTAGCTTTTGCTTAAAGAAACACAAATATATCAACAAAAGGGATCAGTAAGATCATCTTACGCTGGTCCAATAAATCCAGTCGAGTCGGAGTTTATGTAAATAAATCATCGACACATTTCCGCGTAGGGCAGTTTATCAACATTACGTAGTCTGACGCTGTCGCAGATTTGAGCGGACCTTTACTCTCGGACAATGGATATTATATTCAAATTAAATGCAAAGGCAATTTATCTAGGTACTGTCGGAGCTAAAGATAAAGTAAAGATGTTCAAAAGTAAAAATGGAATTTTCTCGAGATAAGGTCGTATGTAGGTAGATAGAAATAAAATCATGAAAGCGTATATACGAGTATTGAACAATTTATTTCGAGATCATAGTTAACCGGTATATACGGTACGGTAGTACCATACCGTAGTATTATTGATAATGTTAGATGGTGATACCAAAAAAAACCCGGATAAATTTGTTGCGGGCTTCTTTTTAGACCAGGGCGCGTTTGGAACCCCTCATAGATTTAGTTTTAAGTTTACGAATGTAGTTATCACGATTAAATCACTACTATGTAAATTATTGACGCGTCAAAAGTGTCTTTTAAAGGACTATTTGAATAAAGATTATTTGAATTTGAATTTGAATCCGTTATAAAAGTAGGTAGTCATATATTGTTTTTTTTTTTGGATATATCAAGACCTATTTTAAAAGATGGCCAGTTTTATAAGTTACACGAATAACTTAAGTATAAATCAAGACACGTAATGTAAATCATTTCGATTGCGTGTATAACTTGATCCTAACTGGAATTACAATGAACTCATTGTAATTTTTATGGAATATCAAACCTAGCCTGGAAATATCAAAATTCATCATCGGAGCCCGGCCTTATAAGCTCGAAGTGAAAGAATAAAGGAATTGCGCTATATATGTATTCCACAGGAAGCGTGAATTTATACGGGATAAAAAGAATTTTATGTCTCTCTCCAGCCTATAAACTATGCAACAAATTCAATTCGTCAATCCGTTTACACGTTTATTGAACTTGAAAGGCGAACCAAAATTCGCATTTATTAAATTGTTGAATTTTTATACATTTATAGTATTACCAACAATATTTGCACTCTAGCGCTTACTTACTTATAAGGAAATATGCATAAAGTCAGCAGGACGAATCATCATAATCATGATCAACTCATTTCTGGCTCACTACAGAGCACGGGTCTCCTCTCGGTATGAGAAGGGTTTGGCCATAGTCCACCACGCTGGCCATGTGCGGATTGGCAGACTTGAGAACTTATGGGGAACTCTCAGGCAGGTTTCTTCACGATGTTTTACTTTACCATTGATGCAAGCGATATTTTAATGGCTTTAAAACGCACATAACTCGGAAAACATACGAGGTTCGTGCCCGGGTTTGAACGAGGTTGAGACCTCAGATTAGGAGACGGACGTCCTTACCACTGGGCTACCCCAGCTTGTTCACTAAAAAATGCTTTAACTTAATTCAAACTAGAGTTGCTCGCATCTTTGTCTACACTTCTATTTCACTCTTAATATCATACAGGCTAAAGTGAAATGTTGAAAAACCTTTTTTTAAATCAATGTATTTATAAGAGACGATTTTGCACCATTCAAATAATATCAAAGTACCTACTGGCTTCTTGATTACTACTGTCTTAAAATGCAGCTCAATCGGACTGGAATTAATTCGTCCAATTAGACCGGAATGAATTCGAAATTTTCAGGTTATAGTAGAATACGTAATGGAACTGTGCATTTATGGGTAGATCAGGAAAAAAAAGATTTAATATAACTAGCATCGATACATAGATAGATTTAAGCAGAGTCTGAGGCATAACAAAGAAAAAAGTTCGAACGCAATTTAAATTTCATTGTCACAGTAAATCAGTCCACAGGTAATAAACGTTGGACTTCGCATGGTCTCAAATTTAGGAAGACCTTTGCCATGAACAGACTGTAGCTATTATATTCAAATTAAGTCCAGCGGGGCCGTCGGCCATTTGCTGAAAGTGATTTAGAGGTACGACGTGGGATTATTCGGTACGGGGCAGGAATAATCTTCAGTGGTTTGTTGCGATAGGGCTTTTTCGGATTATGATAATCATGGTCATCATAGGAATATGAATTACTACTATGAGGGTAAATTTAGAGCAGCGGGAACCTAGTGGTCGAGACTTCGGCGTCCCTATCGTGGGGAGCAAGCTCAATCTCCGGTCGCACCTGACTTTTCTGAGTTAAGTGCGTTTTCAATTCAATTTAAGCAGTAAATTAGTCAGTAAAAAATTTAATATCACTTGTTTAACTGGTGAAAGAAACATCGCGAGGAAACCGGCATGCCTGAGAGTTCTCCATAATGTACTCAAAGGCGTGTGTCATCTACCAATCCACACTTGACAAGCCATAACCTTTCTTATGCTGAGCAAAGACAAGCGCTTTGTGGTGGACTAGTTACTGGTTGTTTATGATGATGATGAGAGATAGAATACATATTAAATATCTTCCTTTAACAATGATTTTGGCTATGTAATATAAGTTTTTTTTATTGCATTCGCATAATATGAAAAAGCTTTTATTTGTTATTATTAACTGTAAGTTTACTTAAGGACAACTACAGATTTAATTCCATATTTTATTACAGATTACATTTTAATACGTTTAAATGCATATTATTTCAAATAGCCTAGAGTTTAATGCGTTTTTTTAAACTCAAAGCGCATAAAATTTGCTTCTTTTTAATACTGCAGTTTTTATTGACATTCATTTAGTTGTTTAGTATGATCATACTAAACCAAATGAATGTGTTAAACTATGACAGTAAAACAGCATAAATTTTGTAAAAAACGACAAATCTTAAAAAGAAAGATTGTTAAAATAACACCTACCTATGTTGGACATATCGATAAAACATTCATTAGCGGAAATGATTACGGATCTTTTTTTTTAGTTATTGCAATATGCCTAAATATTACATCTGTTTTAAACCCTAGCAGACCTCTTATAGTATGCGCAAAGTATCATTAAAATCAGCACAATATAATACGTTGTAACATAAAACCAAAAATATAAAATCAGTCATTTTCTATAAAATATGTTATATAAAAACTCATCGAGCTAAAATCATAAACGAAGAAAAAATATTGCTATTTTTCTTCTATATAAAATGAAATGACTAACCATTATTATAATAATAGATGCTTAAGTATTACAATACAGTAAAAAAAGACCGAAACTAGCAGAAACTCTACTTGGCGACCGAGAAAGGGTAACTATTCTGTGAGCTTTATTTACTAGCCTGCTTGCGGTGAGGTAAGTAGTTGTTTGAAGCTTTGTAAATACTAATAAGAAATAAAACTAAGGCCACCTTGTATTTAAAAAACAAAGACAGAAAATGTATTTATTCTTGTTTGGTGTAACAAACTGCATATCACATACTCAATAAAATTTTCCAATAATGATGGATGTGTGCATATGTCGTGCTTTATTAACAAATATAATACGTCGCCGATTTTTAGCTGTTACCAGAGTGACGTTGCGGCAAATATTAAAAACTATAATTAAAAAAAGAAAAAATTATAAAGATGATGATATGATAAAGAAATAATTAATAACCTCATAAGAAAAGTATTAAATATTTCTCCTTCCTAATTTTACGGTACATGTAATAAATAATAAACCAAAGTTTGTTAAATAATACATGTGTTTTTTTGGTTTGTCTTTTAATACAACAAAGGATTTAACAGAAATTAATTATGAACCTACGAAGAAGCGTTGATAGCCTAGTGGTTAGGGCGTCAGCCTCCTAATCAGAGGTCGGCGGTTCGAATCTGGGCACGTACCTCTAACTTTTCGGAGTTATGTGCGTTTAAAAAAAAATATCACTTGCTTCAACGGTGAAGGAAAACATTGTGAGGAAACCTGCACGCCTGATAGTTCTCCATAATGTTCTCAAAGGCGTGTGAAGTCTGCCAATCCGCACATGGCCAGCGTGGTGGACTATGGCCAAACCCTTCTCATATTGGGAGGTCACCCGTGCTCTGTAGTGAGCCGGTAATGGGTTGATCAATGAATGAACCTACGAACGCCGGTTGTCCTAAATTACAACAATTCTAATTCTGTTACCACTTCTACTTGCTAAAATAACGGATATTAAAGAAATAGATTTTAAACTATACCTACCTAAATACATCTTCTTTTCAAAATCAATATAAAAATTTTACGTTTTTTATCGGAAAAACCGAAGATACTTACAATATATAACACATTTCTTTTACTAAATACCCTCGCAAAAAAAAAATAACTTTATAATAAATTTAAATTCTCGGAAATTTCAAAGTTCTGACTTTATGCAGCAGCTACTTACCACAGGGCGGTAGAGTTGAACTTGTTTCTTTTTATCCTCCAGCTTATTTTATATTCTTTTCTGAGCGACACAATCCGATTTATGTATCTTGAAACTTGAGCTACGACGTCGATAGCTTGTACTGATGTTTACTTAACTCACAGTTAGAGCAAAGCTTAGGCCCATTAGTGCTTTTATGATAAGGTTGCCTTGTAAATTAGTTATGTAACACTACAAACAAAATAACTCACACGTCACTCTAACTTGCCAAGTTGAAACTAGATGGCGCTGACTGTATGTTGGCAAAAAGTATATCGCGCTAAGGAGATCTTCTTTCTCTTGCCCTTATCCTATATTATGTGGACACAACATGTCTACTTTTTCCACTCACTTTTAACAGCCATCACCTCATTACCCACACCTTTTAACCGCATATCCTCTTTTACAAAATCCGTCCATCTCTTCTTCGGTCTTCCTCTACTATTTTGCCCTTCCACGTTCATATATAACATTATTTTGGTGACATCACTTTCTTTCCTCCGCATTATGCTAGCTTGTTACTAGCATCGCGCTAAGAAGACCGCCCGAGCCTATTACAAGAGACCGCCACAACCCAGCGTATGATGATTCGGATTAGATCCGGGGTCGGATCCAACCTCCACGTGATCCACATCTCACTCGACTTACGAGACTACAGTGCTTCAGCGAGCGCTTTCTGATTGTGGAGACATTCCCTGGACTCTGTCCTTTCTCCATTGTCTTGCTTCTGACCTTCGCATCCACTGCGTGGGACGTTGGTTAGCAACTCGGCTCGCTAAGTTGTTGAAGATCCTGACTCCCCGTCTATCTTGGAGGTACTTCTCCTCGCTACAGATATTTATTTTGAAAATTCAGACGTTATTTATGCACGATTTTTTTTTAATAATTTTCTATAGAATTTAATTTTTTTAATCTTATGGAATTGCATCCTCATTATCTTTACCAGTTTTAATAATAGCAGCTATAAATACTACAGTTCATTTGTAAAGCAAAATAGTGATTAATCGATTCAATTCATTAATATGCACCTCATGAAATGCAATCCAGTAGTTTTTTAGATTCAATAATTCTAAATTCAGAATAACTTTATTCATGTAAACCTATTACAGACATCTATGAAGCGTTCAAATATAATTTATTTTCCGTTATTATGATTCGATGATGATGATAACTACACTCGCCAACTTAAAACTAAAGCAAAGAAGGTTCCAATCACCCCCAGGTCTAAGGAGAAGCCCACAATAAACTTAGCCAGTTTTTTTTGCTATCTTTATAGTCATTATAAATTATAATTAGCTATGAAGTTAGATCAATTTACACTCAACTTTTTTTAAGGTTTATATAATCCTTAATAACGTAATAGGATTTTTATATAAGCTTTATAAAAACGTATACATTTCCAAGATGTTATAGGGTAATTCTTTTTGTAAAATAACATAACGTAAAATTAACAAATTTAAGGTAAGATTTAACGTTAAGTTTTATGAATTAAACTTAATCTCTTTTCCTTTAAAATGTTTACTCAACCTAATGTGTAGTGGAGCGTGTTGATGATCTACCATTTTCTTAACGCGAATGGACTATAAGTTGTCAGTTTGTCTTTTTTCTTGCTATCCTACAAGCTTATTGTAAACTAACAGAAAATAAAAGGGCAGAATAACGGCACACTTGTTTATTTGGCGCGTTTTGCAAAATTAATGATCATAATTATGGCTGGCTATGGCTTATATAGACTTCCCCTCCGCGTGGCTGGCTATTGCAGTTGGCAGGCGTGGCGGTTGGTTGGAGGGGCGGTCAACATGGCGGCTTGGCTTGACAGGAAGTGACTGGCGACGTCACATCCGTTACACTCGGCCATCCTGAAACAGTTGTTCCCGCGGAAACAACAACAACAAGTTAGCTCTCTAATAAATCAATAAGATCTTCTGTTTCGAGTTGCTCATCTGAACTGCTGGCACTATCAGATAAGGTAGCAAAGCTTTTATAGGGCCTCAACGAATCTGCAGATACTAGTCCAGTAAAACTCTTATACCCACGTAAACCCTTTATACTCCTAATTTGATACCTATCAGTGCCTATTACTTTAGTTACGACATAAGGACCGGAATACAAGTCGTCAAGTTTGGTGTTAACTTTGGATGCGCTACATGTTGGTGCTTGTCGCCATAGCACAAAATCACCCTTCTTATAGATGTGAGCAGATTTTCGTTTTCTATCAAAGTACCGTTTCATTCTAGCACTCGCTTTCAGTATCCTATCAGTGGCTTTCTTTCGACGCGACTCTACCGGTTCAGAAACACGCCCAGGAACCGAAACATCACATACTGATCTACCAGGACGAGCAAACATCAAATCATAAGGCTTGTAAGCGGTGGTGCTATTAGTTGTGTTGTTAATTCCCCAAATTATGTCGGGCAAGGAGTTAGCCCAGTTACTAGAGGCCTCACTGGGGTCTGTGGCTCGTAATGCATCCAGTATTGTCCTATTCGTACGTTCCACTTGACCGTTAGAGCGCGGACAAGCAATAGCATTGAGAGTGTGTCTAAATTGTTTGTCGTTAGAAAATTTCTTAAAGTTTCTACTCGTGAATGCCTTTCCGTGATCGGTGACTATGTGATCAGGAAAGGAAAATAAACTAAATATTTTTCGCAGTACTCGAATAGTTTCAATTGAATTGACGGTACGCGTTGGCTCAGCTATTACGAATTTAGAAAAACCGTCTGTGACAACGAGCATATATTGATACCCCTTATTGGTCTTAGTAAAAGGACCTATGTGATCAATATGAACCATTCTCATAGGCTCAGAAGGCTTAGGAATTGGATGGAGTTTACCTTCTTTTTTGCCGTAGCTACCCTTGCCGTATGCACAATGAAGACATGCTGTCACATATTTCTTGATGAATCTCGTCATTTTAGGAAACCAGAATTCGTTTTTAATTATGTCTGCACAGCGATTAAATCCTACGTGACCGATGTCATCATGGTGCATTTGCATTATTTTCCATCTAGCCGAATTTGGAACAACCAGCCTATTACCGTTCAAAGTTTTGCGATAGAGCCTATTATCAATAATTTCATAATTATTTTTAATTTCTGATCCGCCGGTATTATTTTTCAATTGACTAACGATCGCGCTCAACTTATCGTCCTGACATTGCACCGTATAGAACCAATCCGCGACTTCTAAACGATTCACGTTCATAGCATCAACCGGATGTCTACTAAGCGCATCCACATGTTTCATGCGTTCACCCGGCCTATACTCGACACTTATATCGTAATCTTGTATCGAAAGCCACCACCTCGCGATACGTGGTATAATATCGCGTTTAGTAAGCGTAGCGCGGACTGCTGTACAATCAGTGACAATCTTAACCTTTTTCCCGACGATGTATACGCGGAAACGACGCAAGGATTCTACGACCGCAAGAGTTTCTAGCTCATAACTATGATACATGCTTTCTTCTTTACTTGTTACTCTACTAAAATACAAAACGGGCCGCAACGTATCATCAATCTGTTTTTGTAGGAGTATACCGGCTATTCCCAATTTACACGCGTCAGTATGTATTTCCGTAGAAAGCGAAGGATCATACAAAGCTAACACAGGCTTGGAACATAAACACTTTTTAAGTTGTTCAAAACTATTGTTTTGGTCACTTTCCCATATCCATGAAGCGTTTTTTTTTGTTAAATCAGTTAAAGGGCGGGCAATCGTAGCAAAATTGCGAATGAACTTCCGGAAATAACTACATAAACCAATAAATTGACGCACACTATGAACATTGGTCGGCGTTGGAAAATGAGAAACTGCTAATAATTTTGACTCGCCTGGTCGAATACCATTGGCTGATATCTCATGACCTAAGTACGTTATTTCATCTTGCAAGAATGAACACTTACTCATGTTTAATTTTAAATTTTCAACTTCAAGTTTGACAAGAACCGCTTGCAAAATATCTAAGCCCGACTTTACGTCAATTGAGGGTAGGAGCAAATCATCCAGGAATGCAAGAATTTCACTTTTACCCTGGGTATTAGAATTTACCGTTCTACCTATAGATTCAACTATTTTATTTATCACTCTCACTGCCAGCAATATATAGCATTGTTCCAGTTCAGTAAGCCACGGAGTCCGCCTGCGGGTCCCAACGTATCCGCTGCGGTAGGCCGTCACTCAAAATGAAAAAATATTGCAGCAGGCCGTGGGGTCCGCCGGCGTCTAGTAAAGAATGCTTTTAGCACGCCGTGGGATCCGCTGTGACCCCCTAAATTCAAATAGATATTTGTACTACTGGCCTGCTAATAACGAAAAAATATGGCTAACATTGGCTTGCGCATATAGTGAGCTACATGTTGAAAAAAAAATCAAGTCAATCGGAGCAATAATTACATTTCTGTGTGGCGGGGAAAAAATAAAAAAATAAAACATTAAATTGACAAACCTTTATTGTTGTAGCACAAAAAGAGGAAACAACATGCATTTTGAAAAAAAAAAATACTATTTGCTATGCTTATTGGCAAAACAAGACGCGCAAACACTGGGCTTCGTTGGGCAAGTGAGGCATACAGTACTTGTTTTTTTTGTAAGTTTCTTCGCCTCTACGCTTGATTTGCCTTCTTGACGTAAACTTTCGTAGCAGTGTATACACTTACGACGTATTAATCGATTGCGATGGTCAGTCAATGGGTTCTTTCCGAACTCATGTTTAGTTACGACAGGGTCGGTAGCACGGCGCTGCTGTAAATCCATCAACTGTATACATAGGTTCTCACGAAATTTCGTTATTGTATAAGTTTTAGTTGTAAGTCTTTTACGAGACTTGTATATCAAGTAGGCATTTACGACAGACGTAGTTAGCAGTAATTCAATTCCCAATTTTTGAAACCAACGTACATTTCTTCTTAAAGGATTACAGTAACTGCCCATCTGATCAGAAAAGTCTATTGCACTTTTGTATTTGTTGTATTCGGCAATTACTGATGGTTTCAAAGCAGTTTTTCGCCTATTTCGCTTGCTCCGGACTGTTACGAATCCAACTGAATGTTTTGTTGATAACGCGAGGACGTCTCTCTTGTCTTTCCACTTTAAAACCAAAATTCCGTCATCATTTTCTTTTGCTATCATCTCACCTTTATGCAACTTTGTGGAAATAATATCTTTCGGCAACCCTCTTCGATTTTTTCGAACTGTGCCAAGCAAATGCGTAGACCGGTTTAAAAGGGACTTTGCTAAGTCTACGCTTGTATAAAAATTATCGGTTACAATACTTCGGCCCGCATCTAAGTATTTCTCGCTCAGATTCATAACCACATCTTTTGACAAATTTTGGCCAGGCGTCGTTTTCTTACCTTCATATACAATCAGATCATGTACATAACCATTTTCATCACATATTTTGAACAGTTTTATCCCATATTTGTGCTTCTTCCCAGGGATATATTGCATGAAAACAATCCTGCCACGGAAGGCAACCATTGTCTCATCCACTGTTAGATATTCTCCAGGTGTGTTATAGTTCTGAAATTTTTTGGTTATCAAGTCAACCAGACGTTTTACTCGGATAAGTCTGCCAGCATTAGATGACAAATAAAAATATGTATCCTCAAAGTGCCAGCACCGCAGCAGCAATTCAAAGCGATTTCGGCTCATTACTGAACCAGCTACGGGATTTTTGTATAATATATTCTTACTCCAGTAATCAGATATCTTAGGCAGTTTTTTTATACCCATCCATATCAGCAGACCAAGGAATTTTTTAATTTCATTTTGATCACAATCCTTCCAATCTACTAGTCTACTTGATCGTCTCAAAACTTTAAGTATCATAGTTTTATTCGCATAACAGTTAGTCATGGTCACCATCAGGTTAATTATTTCGTCGTCCACAAACAAACTATAATAATCCAGTTCGGTCTTACACGTGTCGGGAATATTTTTTATACCAGATGTAAAAGCTAAAGGGAATTGTTTTTGACGAGAGCCAGTTGGTATACTCCATTGACCACTACTGTCTACCGATTGTTGTACGGGGCGGTCCCTTTGAGTTTGATGTAAACTCTGCGCAGTGACATCTTCATCGGTGCTTTCGCTATCGGAGTATCCATCACTATCGGTACTACAAGTAGATTCCGATGAAGGCACGTAATCAGGATCATAGTCCGAGTCGTCCGACATGTTTTACATACTCTAAAACAATATTCTTCACAAAAAAATTAACTCTAATCCCGAAAGTTGTGAAAGCGCGGGAAAACGACGCACACAGCGAGCCAAGGGGGCGGCCGGCGGTCAACTAACAATTACTTTAGCTGGCGTCACAATGAAATTCTAGAAAATTACAAGCGGCGTGACAGACAAAATCTTTTGGGGACGGCCGGCGACCCCCACGGCCTGCTGGTTAATTTTTCTTTAAAATAAGACCGGCCCTTTGCACTCGAAAACTTGGGGCCCGCCAGCGGATCCCACGGCAGTGAGAGTGTTATAAGCCGCATAAAAACAGAAGGGGCGTTCGCTAAACCGAATGGAATTCGAGTATACTCAAAATGACCCTGAGGTGTTATGAATGCAGTTTTGTGTGTATCTTCGTGGCTCACGCGTAGCTGATGGTATCCTTGAGCCATATCTAAACTTGTAAAATATTTTTTGCCCGCTAATTTCGAAACCTGATCATCTATGTTTGGCAATGGAAATCTATCTTTTACGGTAATAGCATTTAAGGCACGGTAATCAACACACATCCTACTGTCACCATTTTTCTTTTTGACTAGAATCACTGGAGAGGCATAACTTGATTCCGATTCTTTTATAATGCCGGCTTCTAATAATTCACTGACTTTTGACTGCACTATTGCTTGTTCGCTATGCGATAATCGATAAGGCTGGCGATAAATTGGCTGACTGCTAGTAAGCTTAATTTTCATCTGCACTAAATCTGTACACCCTAAATCTTTTGTACCAATAGCAAAACAATGTTTATATTGTACTAATAAATTAATAAGATCTGAATGTTGTTCATTATTTAACGGTCCTATTTTAATGTAGTCTAATTTTACACCTCCTATCCATAAATCAGTAGTTACGGGTTGACCTATATTATTGGCATTATAATTGGCAAAACTATGGCAAGCAGCTAGAGAAAGTACCTGGATATCCGGCTGTAGCGGGCACTCCCGGCAGCTTTCAGCCCTTGTTAAGACCTCTCCCGGCGGCCACACGATAACCTCGCAGCCCGTGTTAAGGACTTTGATGTATCCGTCTTCGCCACGGAGCAAGGTGGAGGGAAGAGAGTAGGTCACTCCCTGCAGCTCGTAATGCCGAGGCGGCGTTACCACATCGTTGCCGACCTTATTCCCCATAATCCGCACTTGAATAATGGATGAGCCGGGTGAAAGGCTCTCTTCGTTGACTGTGACGACTTTAAAGCGATCGTTGTCTTCGATAGCTTCAATATCGCAAACTGTGTCTCGAGTATGATTAAGTTTGACAAGACCCTTGCTAACTGTCAATGTCATACCTTCACTGTTGATGACAGGCTGACCGATCAAGAGATTAACGTCGGCCATCTTGACGCTAGACAAGTATGCTTGACATTTTAAGGCAATACCGTCAATTTCTAATTGAAATTGGACTACCCCACGACTCGTCAAGAGTCCACCAGAAAATCCTTTCAAAATTACATTCGTCGGCTTGATGTCCAATGACAACGCGTTCGATACTTGGTCGTTTAATACGTTAACTTGACTGCCGGTATCTATGTATGCTTTCACGTGGATGCCATTGATTTTAACGACCTTCTTGTAGACCTCATTATAAGGCCGTAGTAAATTGACTTCTTTTATGCTGTCAGATGAGGTAAATCTTCTGCTAGCAGACGTTATCATAGTGCAGCGTGAAGCAATGTGTCCCATAGTTCCGCACTTATAACAAGTACGCGTGTCAGGTAGGGTGCAATCACGCAGGAAATGACCAGTTTTCTTGCATCTCGGACACGGGTCTGTTTCGAGATTGGGTGGCGTTGGCTTCTTATCGGGGTGAGATAGTGGCTTACTCACCAAATTTTTCTGAAACCTTGTTTCGATAGGTAAAGTACGGTAGTCGTCAAGCGCACATAAAAATCCTTCATAAAGTTCCCCTGGCGTTTGGCATTGAAAAGCTCGAGCGTTGGGCTGTAGTGATAACGGCAGCCCGCGAATAATACAGGAAACGCTGGCGTTATCCGATAACTTGCATCGGAAACACATTGCGATTTTATCCTGATAGTATTTTGTCATCGACTCTGTTGGTTGCTTCTTCCTTTGTAATAGTTCTTCAAGCATATTTCCATAATCACGATATCGGGGAAACGCTCGCAATAGCATTTCTTTCCATTGCTCCCACGTATAATCGTAGTCCTCCAGGCGATTATACCACTTCTTCGCTTGCCCTCGCAGTTTATCCTGTAGGTAGAATGATTTCGTCGTATCGTCCCACCCGTGAATTTCACCGATTTGGTCAATTTTGCGAATCCATGCTTGTACCGTACATTCCTCACTATCGGGGTCGAATTCCGGAATTAAGGATGCAGCACGGTGAACTTTAGACTTATTTGGAGCTTGACAATCATCTTGAAGGTCACGTAAAGCCTTTACTACTTCTTTTTCCAGCAGATTTTTGAGCAGCTTCCGTGCCGGTGGTGAAGTAAC
The DNA here is from genome assembly GCA_928268935.1 of Lasiommata megera. Classification (NCBI taxonomy): domain Eukaryota; kingdom Metazoa; phylum Arthropoda; class Insecta; order Lepidoptera; family Nymphalidae; genus Lasiommata; species Lasiommata megera. Next base: position 16,031,140 of record OV743313.1, on the reverse strand, counting down.
CTCATCTTCCTCCGACATTGATTCGTCCGGAGATCGAAAAACTTGTGGTCGTTGACGTTTCATACCACTTCTGAGTGTAAACTAACAGAAAATAAAAGGGCAGAATAACGGCACACTTGTTTATTTGGCGCGTTTTGCAAAATTAATGATCACAATTATGGCTGGCTATGGCTTATATAGACTTCCCCTCCGCGTGGCTGGCTATTGCAGTTGGCAGGCGTGGCGGTTGGTTGGAGGGGCGGTCAACATGGCGGCTTGGCTTGACAGGAAGTGACTGGCGACGTCACATCCGTTACATTATTTTAAATTCTTTTCTCAGCGGTGCAATGGGATTTATGTATCTTGAAACTTGAGATACAACGTTGATGGCTTGTACTGATGTTTTCTTAGTGTTTTATACTTTTCGTTTAAGGCTTTCTCTTTATTAAAGTAAAACTCGACTACGAACGCTTTTATGATATTTTTAACCGTATTACCCAATATAGACGTTATTTATGAGTTTGTTGCAGATTTTAAGGCGTTGTTGCTTATTTTTAACTCTTTTTTAACTCTGACGTAGTAAAGGTATCCTGATTTCAAAGTATTACAAATTTATACAGTTTTTATTTCTTGTCGTCCTCTATCATATTTAATATCTGCTTAGTATTTCACCTGTATGCATAGTATACCATGCATGCAAACTATTGCGATACTTCGCAGTATTTTTATTTTCCAGCCATTCACCCTTCAGTAAAAATTGGTAAACGCTTCAGTAAAACATTGGATTATTTTTCATAATTAGTTCAGTTAACACTTCTGTATACTTCAAAAGTATAATTTACTAGCCTTTACCCGCGGCTTCGCTCGCATTGAAGCCATTAAATAAGTATCAGAGATCATTACAATACAATAAATCAATATGATATACTTTAACAAACCATTTTTTTATTTTTCTTAAAAATATTCTATGTTACTTCTCCAACCTCCAAGAATATGTGTACAAAGTTTTATGATGGTCGGTTAAGTAGTTTTCGCGTGAAAAACAAACAAACAAACTTACATTCACATTTATAATATTAGTAAGTAAAGATGCGTGTAGTATAAAACATTCTATGTCCGAACGTAAGTATTTTACAACTTTGTTAGTTTTATTTTACATCTAAGGATTGGGATAGAATATATTAGGAAACACCTAAAGGAACGGTCGGACGTTCAAAGCTTCTCATATTTAAAAAGTCCACCAAGATATAGATACAATAAATCATCCTTTTAAACTTCCAATATAAAGTCAACGTCTCTATATAAAGAATACAAAATTATTTTCACAATTCCAAGTTTTTTTACACTCATAAATTTTATTTCATCAAACAATATTTTCATTAAGCCGTGGGCACATAAAAAATCGTTTACACGTACAATATTTCTATCTTCTATAATAATGTGCCGCTAGCTATAATGAATTCCATTAAATCCCATCCAAGAGATTTGCATGTAAATTTGCGCGTATAAAATCCCAAGCGCAAAGTTATTAAAAACCGAGAACCTGAGTGAAAATTCATTGTGAGCTCAATAATCGATATTAAGTTATTAAATATTCGATATGAAAATAAGTTCTCAAGAGACCGCCCATTCGCCCATCGGTTCATTTTATTTTGATCAACCGCTGTAATATTGAGGTAATGGAAGTGGAAAATTGGCAGAAAGATTGCGAACGATATCTGTGTTCGTTCCTTTATCTAGTAGGGGTTTATCAGCGGGCATGGAAGGTTGCGGACGAATTCCCGTGACCCAGCCACCAGGCGACGCGAAGGAGCATCGCTGGCTTTTAGTGGGTATTCTGGTCGCCAGTCTGGCCACTAGCGAGTCCCACATACCCCGCCGGAAGCGGCGCAGTTATGCCTACTTCGTTTCCGGAGGGGTTGCGTAAATGCATTTACCAGCATTAAAAAACATAAAGAAAAACAAAGGATTTATCAGAGGGTGTATCATTTAAATTTAAACGTGATACGATTACAATTTCGATATCTGTAACGATTTTAGTTTTCTATTGATAAATCATCTATGCTGATCTATAAGATGAAAAATGTAATAATCTATGTTTACTTACTTGTCACTTATACTAAACCACTTAGCGAATTTAAATGAATGAATATTGAATCATGGAGGTTACTTTTTAATCCAGGCAAAGAAATTAGTCATTAGGCAATACATAATTTGTAATGTAAACAATCAATGTCGCTCAGCGAAACGCTATCAGAACTTTTTACATAATTTACTTTAGCCAGACAACATAAGAGATATTGATAACGTTCCGATTGTCATAGGGTACCATAATAATTATGCTATTATGGTAAATTAAAAAAATAGGACGTTTTTTTTTAAATAAGCTTTCAATATTCTTATCAGTATATACATACTCATGTTATGCATGAAACTTCTTGAGGCCGCCCATATGGCGCCGTTAGACTACTAATGATGTCACCTAGCAATTATGCAGTCGCCTACAAACTAAACGGGTATGAAAGTGTCAGCTTAATCAGTTAGAAATAAAACGTCAAAATAATTAAGTTGCGAGCAAGATTTTATTGACCCGTACTAACTAACACGGCAACTTTTAGTTTCAAGTTTATTTTTAATAATTAGTTATTATTTGTATTATTAATTATTATAAAACTGATATTGACCTTAAACGAGGTTAACCAGAGCCTTAATCGAATAATAATGATATTGAATTGAATTGAACTTTAATAAAAACATGTAATATTTAGTCTGAAGTTCTGTTAATTAAAGAATTAAAAAACCCCATAGCCAATTAAACATAGCTGTAATATATTCATTATACTCTTTCATTTCATATTCCATTTGGGTATATTATGAATGAAAATATCCGATTATCCATCAGCACTGTCAACCAAGGTCTAAAATAGCTGAACAGATTTCAATTAAACTTATATTTTAGTTTTCATTTCCTACCATATTAATATGAAAATATGCGATTTCTCATACCAACTTTCAACTTCCATATCTGTTGAATAGCCAACTTTGATAAATTATCCATCCATCTCCAATAAAGTAGATATAAAGAAACCCAATCCGAATAGCTATACTCGTTTAAGAGCTACGGCGCTTAAGACGAACAAAAAAACCTATAACAATCGACTCTTGCTTAGAAAGGTGTAGGTTACTTTTCGTATAAGTTTTTTCGTGATGTAGGCTTATCCATTTACGACATGCGTTTCATTTTAAAGTTGGGTTTCATACACTATATTTTCAGTTAATATTTTAATACAATAGCGTGAGAGCACTTATAGCTACTGATCGTGAAGCTGGCATACCTATTACAATATTTTGAGCAGTCCGCCATTAGCCGAGCTCGAGGCAGGTGCTCGCAGAGGCGTAACGATCCACTTCTGACACTTCGACGCCTCGAGCCGACTCGTTTACGGGAAATTACGTTGCGACCAACTTCATAGTTTGATAGTATCGTGTTCAACGTTTGCCACGTTTTTATCCGTAGTACGTCACAACCTTTTTTTTTTAATTTTACAAATGTTACTGTGGAGTTTTGTTAGTTTCATGTCATTTACTTTTCAAAACATCTTTTTCTTATACTACAAATTAGTCCTTGACGGCAATCTCACCTGATGGCAAGTGATGCTGCAGTCTTCATGACCTCTATACACGTGACGATAAGTCGATTATCATCTATCGGAAACACTGAGTATGCCTTGACAGATCAGCTCGAGTCAGACCTTTCAACCGAGAGTCAATATTCATTCACGCCTTTCAGATGCTCTGACTTTGAATATCGTGAAATGTGCAGTATTCCAAAAAAAACTTCAGAGGTGTCAAGGGACACCCGGATGGAACGAAGTTCCTTTCGATTAATTAGTGAAGGAATTGTAGTAAAATTTTATTTTATTTAAGTTATAATAATATTTTTTTATTATTAACAAATATAATGTTATATAAACTTAATCAGTAGACTCAATTTTGTACTCCATCAGCAATATCCGGAACTTGTGCAGAAACACTGTCAGGATTCATTTATTATTTATTATTTATAAAAAACCTGTATACACTCAACAAAAATAATCGTCGCGACACCACACTGTTCAATGCGAAATAGAAATGAAAATATCTGGCTTGCTTTCTATAAGAGAGAGAGAGACAGACAGAGAAACATGCGACGCCGTACAGCTTACAATAACAAAAAAGTGTAAGTTTTCGTAAGAATTTTTACGAAAAGTGCAACTTTTCGTAAGAATTTTTTCCGTCTAGCCCCCTTTCACAACGCGCGATAAGGAACTTCGTTCCAACCGAAATAACTAGAAAAACGAAAGATCCAGAAGAAAGAAATAAAAAATATATAATAACGATTAAATATATTTTTACGATTGCAAACATTGATTCTAAATCATTCATTGCAACGCAAAATCTATAGCATTTTATTCTTAGCCAACATAGACTTATCACGCGTATATGGAGCCATTTATATGGTAGCCGACTGACCTGTTAAGCATATAGTAAACCCATTGGTTGCTACGCGTTTTCGTGTCCGAACGTTAAATCGCTTGGCGACATGTCTTTGTCGGTAGGGCGGTAACTAGCCGGTAACTAGCCACGGCAGAAGCCTTTTACTAGATCAGACTCGTACCGGCAATCGAACCCAGGACCTCCAACTAGCGCACGCCACTGTGCCACAGAGGTCATCATCATCATCATCATGATCAACCCATTACCGGCTCACTACAGAGCACGGGTCTCCTCTCAATATGAGAAGGGTTTGGCCATAGTCCACCACGCTGGCCATATGCAGATTGGCAGACTTCACACGCCTCTGAGAACATTATGGGGAACTCTCAGCCATGCAGGTTTCCTCACGATGTTTTCCTTCACCGTTGAAGCAAGTGATATTTTAATTATTTAAAAACACACACAACTTCCACAGAGGGCCACAGAGGTCAGTTTGTTTATATTCTCTCGGCTACTGCACCTATTTTGATAAAATTTAGCAAATTTAGCTTGCATCTTGGAGGTGACCACTTAATATTGAATATTGAATTTTCCTAGAAAGCCCATTACGTTACGTTACGTTCCTCGGGGATTAAAATAATAAGCCCTTGTTACCCAAGTGCCGCTTCACAGCGTAACATGGTATTGAAATACCTTTCATTCCATCTATGAAATCATAATATAAATAGACGTGCGACAAATATCACTACGGTAAAACTAAGGTTGTGACGGTAACTAAAGAATATTTTGTCATTTTGCAATAGTTTAAATAATGCATTTAATTTTTCTTTTGTTCATGTTGACCCGCAGTAAAGAGAGGGTCATGAAAAAAGTTGGCTGTCTGCTCTGGCATTCTTGTGCACAAGTTATCGAGTTAGTATCAAACTATTCGAAACAACGACAGGTTTGCGGTATTTCGAACTACTAAATTTTGAAGTTCTGTCAATAGTTTGATATTTGTTTAGATGTTGCTGCTAAGCTTTGCGTAGATGCGAGAAATACGCTAAGACCGCCGATTCGACGACGTTAAAATCTATCTTCATTCAAAATGTTAATCAATTGGTTACGTAATTATTAAGTGAAAGAGTAACACACGTGTACATCTATAGATACGTCTTTCGCGTTTATAATATTGGTAGAATGCCCTAACTAATTTCGACGATGCTAGAATGTTATCTTTAATTAAAAAGTTTAACAAGTATAACTACAAAGAATTACCTGCTTAATTTTTTTGTGGTTATGCTCGATGCCTTGGGTTCTATTTCCAGGTTAGGCGAACATTATAGGCGAAAATTAGCGCTTGCTTTTGTTTTTTCGTGGTAGGGGTCGTGGTTTCGTGATGATCGATAATAAGTATCTTTTGTCTGGTAAGAAAGTTAATTTTCTTAAATACCTCGGAAATGTTACCGGTCGCTTTTCCTGGATATAATAAAAGTGTAATTGGCGGTATTCAGGTCGTGCCAAATTAGTGAAAATCAGAGTAGTGGTTGTAGAGATAATTTAGTTAATCACCATACGTCATTACTTCGGATTAATGTAATTTTTTGCATATAAATCTGTTGCATAACACCGGTGCATGCCACACCAGTTTTTATCCCATAATTATGAGTGCAGCTTTCTTATGGGATATGATGATAAAACGCAATTCTGTTACAGTATAGAGGGACACTTCAGCTTGCAATTATTTTTATGGCATTTACAAGCACAGGACCTGGTGATCCTTGGTCAAGTATACCACCCATTTCACCACCGAGGCAGCCAAACTGGCTGGCTGTGACTGAATGACCGACGATCTATCAACGCGCAGCTCGAACCACTGGACGTATCGGGCTGAAATATGGCGTGCAGATGGTGAACTTGAAAGGCCAAAGCGTTAGCAAACACAGACCGGCTTAGGTTTCACCAATCAAATATTCAAATTCCGTAACATGATTGGAACCTACCCTAAGATATACAGTAAGATTTCACTGCGATGTTTATAACTCAGAAGTTGGACTATTGACACAATGTCCACTGAAATCCTGCGTCCAAAGTGTATATATTTATACTATAGAACTATGTTGCCCGCGGTTTTTGTGTTTTTCGCGAATCCCTAAAAGTTAGCCTATGTGTTAACCCGAGGTAGGTATAATCTTTCTCCTTTCAAAATTTTAGTCCAATTGTTTCAGAAGTTTTTGCGTGAGAGAGTAATCCATAAATCTTTCGCGTTTATAATAATATTAAAGATACCCTAACAAACATTGCTATTATTTTCTTATGTAAAACTCAATTTCTAAAATTTCTGCTACTTCAAAAGGATTGCAGCGGGTTTACACATCTATAGTTAGTGAGTCTAGTAAGCCATATTAAAATGACCCGAACCCGAAGTTCTAAACTCACATGAGGCGCCCTTAGTTAGAGGGTCGCTCTCCCGATACCGTAGATCCCTGATGGTCTTCATAACAGCTGAGCCTTAATTTTAATAAACTAAAATTGCAATTTTGTTCAAAACTACCCTCATTAATCAGCAACAGAATATTAACCTCATTTTAACAGTTTTATTTTGTTTTATTCTTGGTAAGAATGTATTAAGTAATTGAACTTTTATTCTAGCAAGTCTATATTCAATAATACAAGTAAATACGTTCAGTGTAGTCAAAATATAGCGTTTATAGACTCCCACTTAGAATATACATCAGACTTGGAGCATCATGATGAACCCATTGCCAGCTCACTACAGAGCACGGGTCTCCTCTCAATATGAGAAGGGTTTGACCATAGTCTACCACGCTGGCCATGTGCGGATTGGCAGACTTCATACGCCTTTGAGAACATTATGGAGAACTCTTAGGCAGGTTTCCTCACGATGTTTTCCTTCACCGTTGAAGCAAGTGATATTTTAATTGTTTAAAAACGCACATAGCTCCGAAAAGTTAGAGGTGCTTGCCCGGAATCGAACCGACCGATGATTAGGAGGCTGACAGCCTAACCACTAGGCATAGCTTCACAGCAGGTGGCATGAGTGCGTGTAATTTGGAAAATATATACCGAATGGACATATATCGGATGACATGATGCCAGACATAAGGCTTCAGAGTAATACCGCAAGAACAACGTCATGCTCCAAAGCCAGTCGTTAATTAAAAACAAAATGAATGCCGCGCCGCAGCAAGTCACAGTGTATTCAAATAGTTCACGTTCACGCGGATTGTGACGTGTTTTAATTAAACTTAGTGCATGTACACGTTGAGTCGCGAGCGCGGGCGCGGGTTATCTCAAACTACATGAAACATCGCGTAAAAGATCGCGCGATAATACATTATTACATTTAAGAAGAAGCTGTCCACATTAACTATTATTACTTTTTTTATCCATTACATTAGAAATATTTATTTACAACATCTGAAAATTAAAATAAACCTTAAATTGAACCTAAGAACTTTATTTTTATTGACGTTAAATTGACAATACCTTCTGTACTGTATTTGTACACGTTGATACGGGCAAAGTGATAATGAACTTAACTAAAGGCATGTTTAAAGTTTCAATCCTAGCAAATAAACGCAGCAGAAACTTGTAATAATTGTGCAGTGTTTTATCACGCTCTGATATATGAAATATGTTGTCATTTCGATAACGACAAAACACTTATTTACACACACTTATTGCGACGTTGTGCCACTTTTATTTCTAAAATAGCATACCTTTCTTTTAAAATGTTTATTTTGTAATTTTAACGGGGCTTTCTGATACAGAGGTAGCTATATTACTCTTTTAATAAGGCTTCAGCTTTTTATTAATTATTCAATTACCGAAATAAACTTCTATTTGTATAAAGCATGAGATTGCCCCGATGTTATTATTTTTGTATTAAACCTTTTTTTTCAATATTACTCATTAGAATTGACAATAGCTGGTTAAAAACACCTACTTACCAGCTGGTTAAATATACCTATACTTTAGCATATACCTATACACGTGAACGTAATAGTAACCACAATTATTTTGTTAAATTTATAGACTTGTTCTACTGCATTTACTCCTGATGGTATAATATGATGATAGAACCTGAACTGGAGCGTGCCCATGGGATATTAAATACGTAATCCTTATAATGCCATAAATCTTCACAGTTAAAAGGTATAACCAATCAAATAGTTTCTGGGCACATTGTCACTTAAACATTGTATATACTCATATGAATAGAGCCATGCAGAAATAGGCTCGATAGTTAATGAACGAAGTAAAAATTGGCGCACATTTTTGGGCTAATCGGTTTCCAAACCTCTTTCATGTTAGCAGCGCGAACGGCAGTGACGTCAAAATTTAAACGGATCTAATGATCCATATTGCAATCACTTAAACTTTAATACAAAAAGATTAGGTTCATTTTACTATGTACCAGTATGATATCTAGAAGTACGGGTATGGATTCTGTGTAACAGTACAAAGACTGCGGGCAACGCGACACGTTTTAATTAAGCTTGTACAAGTTGACTACCGGATGCGACGTGAAACCTATAGGTCTTATTTATAACTTTCTAATCTCGAGGAGAATCGCTTATCTTGACGACAATCAATATGCGTTTTTTTAACTCGTTTGACCGTTTTGTGGCCGCTTTGCTATCACTAGTAGTGATGAGATCGTGGCTATACTCGTATTGCATTTTAAGGGTGTTTGTATACTCTTTGACTAATGGAGGTTTAAAGTTTAAACTAACGAAAAATATAATGCTGTTACCACTGCAGAGAGGAGGCAACCAGTTAAAGCGATTAGCGTGAAGATGCCGTGCTTACTTAAGTAGTATATTATAGGTTTCGCATGCTATATCGATCCGATGAACTGACAAAAACTTCACTTAAAATTAAAAAATGAAAAAAGTTTTTTATAATGCGCTATAAAGTAAGATGTTAAAAATACAGACATTTTTAATATCTTCCTAACTCTGCAAGTTTTTATTTGAACCGCGTAGATAGTAAAGGTAAACAATCAAAGCGTAGTAAACTCAAACACGTGCGTTCAAATTGCCGGTCGCGTCACTATGACACATATCAGCCATAATTTTCCGCTCATCGCTGACGCAAGACGCATCGCTTCACCGCGGCGTCCGCACTCGCTCCCGCGACCAGTAAGTGAACACGCTTACAATATCGCCGAGTGCAGACCTTCCCTTATTCAACATTATTTAAAAATAGTTTCCCATAAAGTTGTAGGCAGGTGTTCATAGCGGCATAACGGCCCACTTCCGACGCCCCGACGCCTAGAGCCGCCTTGTTTACTGGAAATTAGGTTGCGTCCAACTTTGTACACTTTGATAGTTTGATGTTCAGTGAGATTTTGTTACTAGAGATACCGCGGTTAGCTAATATTATTCAACTAGCTTTTATCCGCGGCTTCGATCGCATTGAAGCCATTGCAATACAAATGAACCAATACATACCTTTTTTTCTTTTGTATTTTTTTTATAACATTCTATGTTACCGTTAATACCTCCAAAAATTAGTGTACAAAGTTTCATGATTAATTATTTTGTGTGTGAAAGCGTAACAAATATTCACACTTATAATGCCTGTAGTGGAAATTCTTATCAATCATGCGTTGTGAAGATGCTCTGGGATAGGAGAAAATAATAAAAAAAATATAGGAGTACTCCGTAAGATATATTTATATTGTGGTGTTCAAAAGATCATAGAAAATGTAATAACACCATACATATTATATATAACGGTGGTGTTGATAAGCAAGTAGTAGCGATTAAGCTTCGTGTTCATTGAGGAATGAATGAATGAACACACTTTTATTGCACACCACGAAAAAGGAAAGGAAAACAAAAAAGACAGAAAATAACAGACAGTAGTATACAATTTGGCGGCCTTATCGCTACACAGCGATCTCTTCCAGGCAACCAAAGACTTAAAGATATAAAGATACAGAAAGAGGAAGAGTGGCGCAATAATATATACATAAATATATATATTTACTCTATTACATTGATATGGGAATAAGGAATAAAAGTTTATATACGACTATTTTACGCATCGTAGAGTATAAAAAAAACATTTCCTCAAGATTATTTTTTATACACCACAAGTTAGCCCTTGACGGCTCAGCTGATGGTAAGTGATGATGCAGTCTAAGATGGTAGCGGGCTAACCTGTTAGGAGTATGGTAAACCCATACTTCTAATTGGTTTCTACGCGTCATCGTGCCGGAACGCTTAATAGCTTGGCGACACGTCTTTGTCGGTAGGGTGGCAACTAGCCACGGCCGAAGCCTCCCACCAGACCAGACTTGCAGACGAGCCGTGAATTGAACCAAGGACCTCCATCGTTAAAAATGCAACAGCGCACGCGCTACACCACGGAGGTCATCAAAATCAAAATCGGTTTATTTAGGGATCCACTACATATACATTTATATATATAAACAGAAACTTTTGAAAGTATCGCCATCCCTATCCCGACCATATACTTACTTCGATGGTTCCGACAGTATATTTTCTAAAATTTGACCGTAAATTTTCCACCAAACTACAGACACTCCATTTAAGATAAGTTTAAGATGCGAAGTATGGAATAATTTTCAATATTACGGTTACACTACTAAAGTATTTCACTAACGCTACACTGACTTGCCGGTAAGCTGGCTTTATAAAAGATATTTTATGCTGGAATCTTTTAAACCCGCTCCGCTGACTGCGGCCCGACATAGTTTTAAATGTCTCTTGTTGTTCATTTATTCTTCTCAAGATCTGTTTTTGTTATATTTTTAATTTAACTGTGTATATTCCAAGTTTTGTTAAGTTTCGTAAGGTTCTATTCATATTAGCCATGCCATTTTTTAACCCAGTTTACTTCAATCAGCTTTCAGCTCGAGGTGCCGGACACTTCCAATCGCTAGTAACCGTAGTCCAACATAATCGCCGAAATCAACAAATTAAAATAAAAATCCGTCTCCGACGTACGCGGGTATCTACGCCTATTGTCTAAAGCTCAGAATTTTGTTTAGGTGGAACTCGTAAGTAAAAGTAAAGATCCAGACTGTTTTTGGATAAAAAAAAATGAAAAATATTTATTTTCCAAAAAACTTTACAAAGTTTAGTACATTAGGACCAACACAAGGTTTTGCGGATCTCCGTCCGCGAGGAGGCAGAATAGGAGCACAAGGGAGGCACCGGTGCGTTCTTAGGAGATCCCGGAGCCTCCCACTATATTTTATGCTGATGGTGGCGACCGAGGGGGTTAGAGTGGGTAAAAATCCCACATAACCCGAGCTTTTCCCCAGCAACAATCGGGTATCTCAGTAGGTGATTTCTCCCCGTAAACAAAAAAAAAAGAACCCACACTAGGTAATCCTGAATCGTGGGGCCCATAAGAAGACTTACAAAAAGGTACCTAAAAAAATACTACCCTCCTGATTTTTTATCACGAGCGATGATAAACTTTAAGTCTTATAAATAAAAAAAGGTTCTTTCTAACAGTAATATATCATATTGATACAATTGTCAATATCTTTTCGTTCACCAAAGTTTGCTTATTATGAGTATGGTGTTATGATATTTAATCATAAAAGTATTTTGCTATATTAAAATATTTTATTTTATAGTTTACAAGTCCATCTTCTCCCGTGCGTTAGTTAAATTGCAAAAACTGAAAAATTGATCGACGGATTTCATTTTCAACACCAATACAGATACACAGGTGTACCTAGTAAAAATGGGATAGGTAAAAAACATAACATCAATCAATTTTGCATGGAACTCTTATGAATGATTATTACAACCAAAATAAATTGTATTTATTTACCGCCCAAAAAGAATTTAAACCTAAAAATTCACGATAAAAATACATACTAAGAAAATTGTTTTTCATACATTTCACTCTTCAGATATAAACGGTGTAACTTCAAAATGGTAAAACACTGCGATGTTATTTATATATTAATCTGTGATTATTCTTATAAATAACAAAAGTATTACAGCTTATAAGGTAACACTAAATTTGGAGGTAACATTATGTAGAAAAATATAGTTATGTACTCACCAACGACGTGTATGTAAGCTGATCGGACTTCAGTGTGGAAGGACGGTGCGTCCGCGGAGACCTCACAGCGATATCGCCCTGCCAGGGATCTGGAGGCCTCTCTTAGGACGACCTGCTGGGACGTTGACCGAGACACCTGGAACAAGGAATAAGACCCTGTCACATTTAAATAGGAGCAGGCTTTATATAACTGTAGGTACACGTAATAGGAAGAGGTGATAATGCAGTGTAGGTTAGCTGACTTTTGAAACATTGTCATCGCATGATATTACTGTATGACATAAGATTTTTATCGCCACTATTCTAAGTAGCTATATATATTAATATATTAAGACATATATTTTACAAGTTGTTTTAAGGGTTAAAATGTTATTAATTGTATAAGTACAGAAGAGCGTAAAACTTGACTTTAATACTAACTGCCAAAACGGTGGGAAGAGTTTGGTTCGTTTACGTTTTTCTGTTATTTCTATTTTTTTAGGGTTCCGTACCCTAGCAGGTGTAAAAGTTAAGATTATCATTGATATACCACCAACATTGTCATGCATGATCACTAGAGCGCACGGGTCTCCTCTCAATATGAGAAGGGTTTGGCCACAGTCCACTACGCACCATATGCAGATTAGCAGACTTCACACGCCTTTGAGAACATTATGGAGAACTCTCAAGCATGCAGTTTTCCTCACGATGTTTTCCTTTACCGTGGAAACAAGTGATATATTTAATTACTTAAAAACGCTCAGAACTTCGAAAAGTTAGAGGTGCGTGCCCGGATTCGAACCGCCGACCTCTGATTAGGAGGCGACACCCTTACCACTAGGCTATCCGCTTCTCAGTGTTATTATTTAGGGATCGAACCCCCGACCTTTGATTAGAGGTCCTAACCACTAGGCTATCACAGCTATGGCATTGACATATGAACAAAGTTTAATATTAATTTGGTCCCCATAGCTTCGTTAACTTTAATAACTACAGCACAATGCAATTAATATTGCACCGATATACAGAACTCTTTATGAGCGAACCCCAATCGAACTTGGCCGGTTTATTCATACACAACGCAACACGAATATTTTAGATTCTGATTAATATAAACTGACTAAAATCCCATCCCTGGGTATCCCGTATCATTTGAATGTCCAATGTAATGAGCTCGAAGTTTTCACAATTATTCAGTTACATCGATAAGTTACCTAATGAAACTTGCTAGCGTAAAGTGTTATCCAGAAAAGAAATTCTTTAAAAAATCTCTCATACATAAACGGAATTCTAACTAGACCGAGACGAGAACGATCTTACGAGTATTAAAAATGTATTAGCGGCCATTAAAATATTCCATTTAAACTCAACTATGTTAAGCTTATAAAAATCGTTTGATAACCGGGCACAAAGTCTTTCAGCTCGAATGCTCCGATTGTGTCCCACAGCTCGTCTCAAAGGCGTAATTAAAACATGTTTTTTTTTTCCTCTCTTTTATTCGTGTCCAACAATATCCTGCGACCCAGTTTTCTATCGCTCACCCATTGGAAAATAACAGTTTGTTTAACAGACAAGTTTTAATTTCCAATGACATCGTTACTCATTGTATTAAACGCAGACGACAAAAAGCCTATAGTTACAATAATTAATACTCTACTTTCAGTTTGAGTGACTTGTTGCAATACTTAATAGTGTACTTAGAATGACTTAAGAGTGGTTTCAAAGGAAACAATAACTTGACAAGTGGTATACAATAGCTAAATAATCGTCGACACAAAACTTACAGCTAGTTTGAATTCTATGTCAGGTTAGTTTACCTTTTAACTTAACTCTGTCCTTTAACTATTGAGACTTTTTTTTTATACACCACAAGTTATCCCTTGACTGCATCTCACCTGATGGTAAGTGAAGATGTGGTCTAAGATGGTAGCGGGCTAACCTGCTAGGGGTATGGTAAACCAATACTCCTAATTGGTTTCTATACGACATTGTGCCGGAACGGTAAATAGCTTGGCGACACGTCTCTGTTGGTAGGGTGCTAACTAGCTACGGCCGAAGCCTCCCACCAGACCAGACTCGAGCCGGGAATCGAATCCTGGACCTCCAACTTTAAAATGCAACAGCGTCAATAATATAAAATACAATAATATAAAATACAACAGTCGTCAAATCACTATTATTTTAACATTTCGGACAATTTTGTTTCGTTATAATCTTTACTTCATGAATGCCACAAAAATCTATTGTAAAGTAATACTGCTTTAAGCGATTGTGTTGGTTTAACTAACAGTTACGCGAACTGACAAAGTAAAGGCTTTACAACACTTACTTTACTTGACAAAGTATGCATATTTACATCGCGACCATATTAGCCAAGACTGGTCAAATTATGTGAAGTGTTTCCCGCTGCCATTGAATATCTGCACCACCAACGGAGCCAACGAAGCGTTGCCAATCACAATTTGACTGAAATTTGGAATGAAGATAGATTATAGCCCGGGTAAACACATAGGCTACTTTGTCTTCCGGAAAATGTATGGTTCCTGCGGGATTTGCGACAAACAAAATAAACGCAAGCAACAGCTAGCATATCATCGCGGTACCTACGTGTGAACTTTCTGTGAAGAAAGTAAAGTTTGTCGCTATAACGTATATAGGGATAATTTTAACGACCTCCGTGGCGCAGCGCGTGCGCTGTTACATTTTAAAATTGGATGTCCTGGGTTCGATTCCCGGCTCGAGTCTATTCTGGTGGGAGGCTTAGGCCGTGGGTAATTACCACCCTGCCGACAAAGACGTGTCGCCAAGCGATTTAGCGTTCCGGCACGATGTCGCGTAGAAACCCATTAGATTTATGGGTTTACCATATTCCTAACAGGTTAGCCCGTTACCATCTTAGGCTGTATCACTGTATCACATACACCAGGTGAGATTGCAGTCAAGGGCTAACTTGTAGTGGATAAAAAACAGTCAAAATATTTCTATATTATCACAGCAATGAATGAATGAATAAAGAAATTTTGGAGCTCCATAGTCGAATAACATAACCACTGAGCCAGCGAGGATGTTATCGAACGGACATCGGAAAATAACACTCTGTTTACCAGCCTCGTTTTAATTTCTGACGACATCGTCACCCATTAGGGCCGTCATCGTCGTTCACGGTTTTATAAGTTATTTTTAGAACTCTCTCCGTAGAGAGGACGGCGAAAATACTTTTACGACCCTTTCCTTTTTTTTTGTTATCTCGAATATTTTTTTTTCCAAGAATACAACCGAGAAAGGGTTAAGTTATTCTTACTTTTTCCCTCTTGGCCTGTTTCACAATTATCTGATGAGCGATTGTTGTAGGCATTTTTGACTATTTTGAATGAAAATTTTACAGTTGTAACTTAAAATCGGTGGAAGCGGTGATAGCGTAGTGGTTAGGGCGTCAACCTCCTATTCAGAGGTCGGCGGATCGAATCCGGGCACGCACCTCTAACTTTTCGGAGTTATGTGCGTTTTTAAAACGATTAAAATATCACTTGCTTCAACGGTGAAGGAAAACATCGTGAGGGAACCTGCACGCCTGAGAGTTCACCACAATGTTCTCAAAGGCGTGTGAAGTCAATGCAATCTGCACATGGCCAGTGTGGTGGACTGTGGCCAAACCCTTCTCATATTGGGAGGAGACCCGTGCTCTGTAGTGAGCCGGTGATGGGTTGATCATGATGATGATGAACTTTATATCGAATTATATTATTTCGTCAAGTTGAATTGTAAATATCATTAAAAATATTAGATATCTTGAAATGATTTCTTGTTCTATGACAATTTTAAGAGACATTGACACTTAGATATCTTGAAATGATTTCTTGTTCTATGACAATTTTAAGAGACATTGACACTTAGATATCTTGAAATGATTTCTTGTTCTATGACAATTTTAAGAGACATTGACACTGACATCATAGTCAATCAATGTCAATTAGATAGACAAATTTACGCTACGTTTTTTTTTTTTTAAATTAACTATATTTATATCACTTGCTTCAACGGTGAAGGAAAACATCGTGAGGAAACCTGCACACCTGAGAGTTCTCCATAATGTTCTCAAAGGTGTGTGAAGTTTGCCAATCCACACATGGCCAGCGTGGTGGACTATGGCCAAACCCTTCTCATATTGAGAGGAGACCCATGCTCTGTAGTGAGCCGGTGATGGGTTGATCATGATGATGATGAACTTAAAATCGAATTATATTATTTCGTCAAGTTGAATTGTAAATATCATTAAAAATATTAGATATCTTGTAATGATTTCTTGTTCTGTGACAATTTTAAGAGACATTGTCACTGAAATCATTGTCAATCAATGTCAATTAGATAGACAAATTTACGCTACTTTTTTTTTTAAATTAATATCACTTGCTTCAACGGTGAAGGAAAACATCGTGAGGAAACCTGCACGCCTGAGAGTTCTCCATAATGTTCTCAAAGGTGTGTGAAGTCTGCCAATCCACACATGGCCAGCGTGGTGGACTATGGCCAAACTCTTCTCATATTGAGAGGAGACCCGTGCTCTGTAGTGAGCCGGTAATGGGTTGATCATGATGAGGCTACGTGTAATTTTCAACTATCTTGCTAAATGCATGTACCTACTTCTACAACTTAAAAATACTTTAAGATTCCAAAACGATGTCGCGTGGAAACCAATTAGGAGTAT
Organism: Lasiommata megera; assembly: GCA_928268935.1. Classification (NCBI taxonomy): domain Eukaryota; kingdom Metazoa; phylum Arthropoda; class Insecta; order Lepidoptera; family Nymphalidae; genus Lasiommata; species Lasiommata megera. Next base: position 16,013,940 of record OV743313.1, on the reverse strand, counting down.
GGGAATACCAAACCCCTTACATGTTAGCCCGTCAGGTGAGATTGGTGAGAAGAGCCAACTTGTAGTGTATAAAAAGTCAAATTTTAAGTTAGGTTTAAGTTTTATTGCAACATTAACATTGTAAATTGCACTTGCGACGCGAGCAGTTTAAGGCATTCATACAGACAGTCACAAAAAGCAAGTACTAAAGAAAATAACTTTCACTGTATTCTCCGAGCAAACCGAAACCATTTCTCTTTGCCAGTGAATCTATTTCCAAATACCACTCTTACACTGAGAACAAGTGATCTGCTCATTCAAAGTATTTATCACGAATTAAATTATATATACTCATAATTGATAACTACCGATCTTAAACCTCTTTGAACTGGTTTAATAATATGGTTTAGTTATTAAAGACACATATGAAAAGTCATTTCCGATATCTACTTTTCAGCAGGCATTTTCATAACATAAATACAAATGTTACTTAATTTACACAGAGCTAAACGAGACCTTGAGTTGTTTTGGGTGTTATTTAACTTAGTTTTTCTCTCCGTTTGTTTATGTCCAATAAATTTGGAATTATGATGATGATGTGTTACAGGCTCTGGATGGAGGACAACGGTGGAGAATTAAGATAGATAGATAGATAAAGTCTTTATTGCACATTAAAACTTAGAATCTGAAACAAATAAAACAAAAAAGTAGTTAAGAAACATAACGCGTAAAATTAAATGTCTTTAAAACGAAAATACAGACCGGCATAAATGCTTCGGTGTAATCGTTCACTCGCTCCTAAACTATAAGCGCAAACGACATAGTTGATAGTCAGAATGAGTAGAACATTGACTCGATCGGGGACGTTGCCAAATCACCAGCCATCAGTTCGCTATTGTGCTGTTTATTTTGTTTGCGGAAAAAGTGTGCATTCGAATTAATATCTCCCGCCGTGTTCGTTTTATTTCTATCGGCGGAACGGTGAGCAAATAAATAAATGTAAATGCATTTCGTTACCGGTTTTATAGTTTTTTTATTGGGCACAACACGTGTGGATAAGGATATACCTATCTAGCTTTTTCTAAGAGACAAACGGTACAAGTTCTATAACGATATTATGTAATGTACCTTTCCGGTATGCTGGCGTGTAGAAGTCTATTAGCAATTTAATAAATTAACTGGATCTACATCACCTTCAATTTGCGGTTTTATTTATTTTAGAATCGCTAAGTTTTCATCTGCATACTTTATGCTATATATATATCAGGCGCTATAAAATTACAAATTTAGGGTCAAGGTCATTGTTAATTTGTAATAATAAATATTGAATGCGGGATCAGGTGTTATCAGTAACTTTTCATTAAATAGAGAAATATAACCGAAATATGGAGATAATTTAGTTTTTGGTTAGTATAAGAACTCGTACTAAGCATGCATGGCTGCTACAACACACATAAAGGCCATCTGCTCCAAACAGACACTCAGCAGAAACTCATATTATACGTGGACAATCTAATCTAATTGGCAGTCAGGTGTAGTGGCCATCCTAGCCCAATTAGAGACATTACATTACGACGCCGTACAAAGGGACAACGAATGTATTAGGACGTGGAAACTTCTACTAGTGCTATGTTTGCCTGGTACTTTTCTTCTTTTCGCATACATAAGTTATCCTGCAATTGGATGGTGTTTGGTTTTGTGAAAAACAAAATTTAAAAAAAAAAACAGTTGCTTAAATCAAATTTTTCCTATCCTTCACTCCTGAAAACAGGTTAAGCCATTTCCACTCTTAATTAGTTACTGACTGCTATTGCTTAATATGTCAAAAGCACAATGTAGTGTTTGATTTGGATTTCAGGTTAAATAATTGTCAGGTCTTCGATTTTTCACTCAGGTACTCAACGCCACTTTTGTACTTTCTATTTTAATTGCATTATTTTTAATATTTCTCTCATTAATTTATTCTCTCAGAATCATACAGGCTTGCATAGTCTTAACAATTTTAATTAATTCAAAAATTCTTAAAAATAACATAAAAATGGATCCCATTCGCTGCAAGAATTTTGCAACCGTGATCAATCCTTCAGTCTCAAAATTTGTCGAACTTTACACGTCTTTAATAAAACTGCTAAGTCGTATATTTTGGATGAAGTTTTTATACGTGACAATTAATTTATATTAAAGCTGGCTCAATATTGATTGATTACAAGCATTAATATTGATGACAGTAAAAATACTGATCAAAACAATCTAAGGCCCGTCAGATGGCCATAATCGACCCTATACTTATTATTCCAGTACGCTGGGCACGTTTGCTCTAGACAACGGGTGGCTATCGACTACCTATGTATGTCGAGCTTTTAAACACTACAATTATAACATCGTGTCTTTCGTGTCTTCTTTATAAGCAATAAAGGTTGTTTTTGACGACCCGGTCATGACATACAGCGGTCACAATTGTCATAAGAATGAAATCTTGGGTTCGATCCTGGGCGTGGGCACTTTGAGAATTTATTATTCCTGAAAGTGGCCTGAAGTAACTTGATTAGAGGCTTTGGTCATGGCCAATTATGGACTAAAACATTACAGTAGTATAGTAATATACTAATAATAGAAATTTCCGAGTCTGGTCTGGTGGGAGGCTTCGGCCGTGGCTAGTTACCACCCTGCCGACAAAGACGTGTCGCCAAGTTAATTAGCGTTCCGGCACGATGTCGTGTAGAAATCAATTAGGAGTGTGGGTTTACCATAATCTAACAGGTTAGGCCGCTACCATCTTGGACTGCATCATCACTTACCATCAGGTGAGATAGCCGTAAAGGGCTAACTTGTAGTGTATACAAAAAAAGTGCAATCAAGCTATTTAGCGTTCAAATACGATAGCGCGTTGCAAAACCCCAATAGACCGCCATCATTTCAGACTGCATCATCACTTCCACCAAGTGAGAGTTTAGTAAAGGACCAACCTGTAGTAGAAGAAAAAGAAGTAACTAAAAACTAAACTAAACTTATACCATTCATTAATCATCATAAACAACCCATTACCAGCTCACTACAGAGCACGGGTCTTCTCTCAATATGAGAAGGGTTTGGCCATAATCCACCACGCTGGCCATGTGCGGTTAGGCAGACTTCACACACCTTTGAGAGAACATTATGGACTCTCAGGCGTGGAGGTTTCCTCACGATGTTTTCCTTCACCGTTGAAGCAAGTGATATTTTAATTACTTAAAAACGCACATAACTCCGAAAAGTTAGAGGTGCGTGCCCGGATTCGAACTGCCGACCTCTGATTGTTAGGCTGACGCCCTAACCACTAGGCTATCACCGCTTCTACTTATACCATAGTCAAGGATTATTACTAACTAAGGAAGATTACTATTACTGCTGAATTCGTTGTTCGGATGACTAAATCCGATATCATTAATTTGGGACAATCCACATTCTAATTCAACGTGATCATACTTATTTGTTTAAACATAAATTGTATTGAAAACGATCTGTTTTCTAAATGATTATTTACTTACTTGTTATTAATACTTGTTATTTGCCATTTGAAGTAAATTAATGTGATATTCATTGTGATTCAACATGTATAGTAAAAACGGCCAGTATCGAAAAAGTAATTTAGCTTTTAGGTATGATATATATATAATTCGTAAAAACCGTTTAGCCATGTTTTAATATAACTGCCACACTTTTAACCCGTTAACCTGCTACCATCTCAGATAACATCATCATTTGCCAACAGGCGAGATTTTAATGAAGGACAAAACTTTTGGTGTGATGACAAATAATATTTTAAGCACACTTTTTTATAATACTATCCTCGTTACTAAGAAATATTGTATCTGGAAGTAACACGACCTTAATCTTTCTTTGGTGACATTATGAAAAAGACGCACCTCTTAAATAGTAGATTGTGAAACAAGTGCATAAAAAGAGCTTTATGACATTATATTTTTCGCTTCGATTAAGAGGAATTTTATATTATTTTGTGTGGATTCGGCTATGGCTAGTTACCACTCTAGTGACAAAGACGTGTCAAGCTATTGAGGGTTCTGGAACATCATGATGAAACATTTCAGGCACGATGTCGCGTAGACATCATACCCCTAACAGGTTAGCCCGTTAACATCTTAGACTGCATCATCATTTACCATCAGATGAGATGCCGTCAAGGGCTAAACTTGTAGATAATAATAAAAAAAAATTGCTATTCTCGAAATGAAATTTGTATCAAAAACATTAATCTGTCTTCTGTGGCAATCGGATATTTAGGTAAAATGCACCACTGTAAAAGTAGATTGTGAAAAAAGTGCATAAAATGATGTTTCTGCTCATCACTTCGATGAGAGGAAAGTACTATTTCCTGCACAGGCAATGCTCCGAAACTCGATAAAAATTAAATTGATAAAACATAAATTCCTTACATAAAGTTGCATTTTAATAGAAGTAGATCGTTAGAATGAAAAGGAATAGAATCTAGAGCCTGAAAGTGAGTCATAATAATTATAAATACTTTTAAGCACTAAAGCGTAAAATGCAGCTTAAGTCCGCATTCATAATATAACATAAGCGACTACGTACTTATACGTAAGTATAGTATAAGTATTTATGAACAGTCAAACGAATAAAAAATTGTCGATAGTATTTTATTTTATCACAATTGAGATTTTTCTTATTGAAACATTACATTGCAACTCAAGATTTTATTGGCCAGACTATAGCTCTCATTTAACAATTGACTGAGCCAGGGTTCATTTATATGTAATCACTATCACAAATGGTCAATAATAAATTATAATTAGCTAAGAAGTTACAGCATACGGCAGTTATGAAGAACGATAAAAAAGATAAAGATTTTTTATCGTTTAAATATAATAATAGGATTTTTATACCCGGCTAAGTTTTTTGTGGGCTTCTTATTAGACCAGGGCACGTTTGGAACCCTCATAGCTATAGTTTTAAGTTTACGAATGTAGTTATCACAATCCAATCACTACCATGTAAATTATTGACGCGTCAAAAGTGCCTTTTAAAGTACTATTTGAATAGAGATTATTTGAAGTTGAATTTGAATATATATTTATTATAATAATAGGATTGGATTACAATAATAGGATGCAATTTTTCTATAATTATACTTTATTAAAACTATAAACTTATTGAGATTTATTCTTGTTTTGTGTTACAAAAAACATTTTTTTCCTTATTTTAAATTAATAACCTGTATTAACTCAATATGGATGTTAAGCCTTGAATTATAAACAAATGATGCTGATTTGCAGCTGTGGCCAAATTAGAGGCATTAGTTCAATATGTTGTATAAAAACCCTTGCATTTAATCGCACTTCCTTCCGAGATTGTATCGTTGACACTGGCGTGCACTTCATACGTGTCCAAAAGGAACCTCCGGAGATATGACAACATATTTGTGAGAATTTTGTTTCAGCTAGATGTCGCTGGAACTGAGACTTACTTCATTTATGCTCAAAAATCCATCCTAAAGACCCGTAATAGTGAATATTTTTTCTATATTGTATCATATAGAAATAGAAGCTGTGTGAAGAAATAGCCTAGTGGTTAGAACGTCCGCCTCCTAATCAGAGGTCGGGGGTTCGAACCCTGGCCCGCAACTCTAACTTTTCGGAGTTATGTGCGTTTTTAAACAATTAAAATATCACTGGCTTCAATGGTGATGGAAAACATCGTGAGGAAACCTGCATGCCTGAGAGTTCTCCATGATGTTCTCAAAGGCGTGTGAAGTCTGCCAATGCGCACATGGCCAGCGTGGTGGACTATGGCCAAACGCTTCTCATATTGAGACGAGACCCGTGCTCTGTAGTGAGCCAGCAATGGGTTGATCATGATGTATCACATAGATGACCAAAAATACGACGCATGCCACTGATCTTAAAAGTTGGCAACTAAGTTGTTAATTATAAATAATATAGATCTGTAAAATCAATGTTACGAAAATCTACCCTAAGGGGGGTGCCCCAGGGGGGGTTGGAAGTTTTCACGAGGATTCTATGTTTTCGAAGTTAGGGATATGAAAATTGCCATTTAGGTAATTTGTTTTAAACAATAAAAACGGTATACGCAATATTACAAAAATCCATCCACTAAGGGGTAGAAATGGGGGTTGGTTCCACTGATCTTTAGTTACCATCACTTGAGGTCGTAGTAAACCGCCAATTTGTCATTAAATAGGGAAAAAAATTTCCTCATATTTTACGTAAGCTTATACAACGCGGTAGGTAGGCAAATAACTTCCAACTGACGATTCGATGAACTGAATATAAGCGGGAATTTCGTGCAGTTCAATCTGACCCGAAATATAAAGGCCAGTAACTACCCAATGATGAGGCTAGCCGTCATTAAGCCAAACTGCCCGCACTCTCCGATAGCGGTCCAAGTTTAAATTATAATTACGCGGCTAAATAGATTTAATGCATCGGTTGCTTTAATTAAAATTAACGTCAGTAAGCCTCGATGGCTTAACAGCAAGAGACGTTGCTGAAGTCTGATTAGAAGGTAGTTTTTACAACTTGGTTACCATAACAGCGTAGCGCAGTGCGCGCGCTGTCGCATTGTAAAGTTGGAGGTCCTGGGTTCGATTCCCGGCTCGAGTCTGGTCTGGTGGGATCCTTCGGCCGTGGCTAGTTGCGGGTGGTACCGACAAAGACGTGTCGCCAAGCGATTAAGCGTTCCGGTCGTGAGAAAACCGTCAAGGGCTAACTTGTAGTGTTTAAAAAAAAATTTTTGCGCTCAAGTTTCGACCGGTTTAAAAAAAAATTATGTATATTGGCTCGATGTGACATCTAATTTTACTAAAAATTAGCCCTTGACGGCAATCTCAACTGGTGGTAAATAATGATGCAGTCAAAGATAGCAGTGGGCTAACCTGTAAGAGTTTCGCTAAACGCATAGTAATTGGTAACTAACTGCGCGACATCATGTCGCAGCGTTGAATCGCTTGGTGATACGTCTTCGTCGGTAGGGTGGTAACTAGCCAAAACCGAAGCCTCTCACCAGACTAGACTCGAGCCAGCAATCCAACCCAGGACCTCCAACTAACCCGCTACCATCTTAGACCGCATCATCAGTTACCATCAGGTGAGATGCCGACAAGGGTTAACTTGTATTGGGGGAAAAAGCTTTCATTTAATTCTTGTCTATCTGTGTATTAGCATGCAAAAAATACCGTTCTCTTGACTAAGGTATTACTAGTCGTTTCTTCGTATCTAAGTATACGAGAAAGTTAAGGTATGTACCCGGCAGTAGGACTATAATTAGACTACCTTACAAGTAACTTTATTCAATAACCAAGGCAATGTTAATAGTGTAATTTCCTTCGAATTAAATGTTGGAAACTAAAACTATAGGAGGTATGGTTGTAGCTTCCTCAGAATAAGTCAAAGTGAAAACTTGTTGTGTATATTAAATCCAATGACCAAAGCGAGACTAGAATGTTACACGTTCATTGTTAAGTTCTACCAATAAATATCAATAAAGTTGCAAGATTCCATCTGCGGTGGGCATTTATGAACAAGTGGATGTCAATAAAGGATGAACTTAATATGTAGCACGATACAATATAAGTTGGATTTGTTTAGTTGGAACCTTGGGGTTTTGCTTGGACTTGAGTTCCATCATTATGCCTTATGTCCAGCTGGGCGAAGACCTCTTCTGTCACACCCGTAATGCTACTCCAATCTGAAGTTGGGCTTAGCTTACATTGATTTACCACTAGCCGTAGATAGAGCGCGTCATACAAAAACAAGGCGAGAATTTGTCATCAACTAACTAAACATTCCTACATATCGGTATATCGATGTATTACAACCCGTCTAATACACTAGACATCTGGCCGTTATATTATCTATAGTGGTGCGTAGTGCTTTGTACTTCATTCGTATTATACGGCTCGAGTGTTGGAGTCGGTGACTTTCGTCTAGCCTTGTCACACACTGGGGGAAAGGAGTGCACGCGTCGCTATTTGTGCACTACTTTTCCGTCCCATTTTTTGAGCGTTAATGATCAATCTAAGGCTAGTGGTAAATCAATGTTAGCTTAGCTAAAGAATATCTGAAAAGCAGACAGAGCTAGAGACGGTTTATTTCTTGCAAAGGCGTTAATAAATTATGATATTTCGGATTTATACTCGTAGACAAGTAATAAAAAAAACATCACGACCACAGCACGAATTTGCCCACTTGAAAATGGAGCCATATACCGCCATTTTGATTTCATGAAAAATAAATAAATAATAGTAATGATAAACCCTATTACCCTGTTTATCCAATTCAGTTCTGGCTTTAGAAGTTATGATGGAAAAAATAAACCCATATAACTCCTAAAACATTTTCCCAGAAAAGGAGTTTCTGGGATTTCTTGTTAAAATACTTGGATATTCTGATCCAGTACGCTTTGATATATTTCGCTGAACGTTATAAATCCATACTAATATAATAAAATATCAGCGTCTGTTTATTTATTACATACGTTCGGCTCAACTACTACAACGAGCTAGACGTAATTCAGTATAGAGATAGCTCACATTATAAGGACAGTCATAAGATACTGTTTATCCTAAAATATCGCAAGGCCGCTCACCAACCAGATAGGCAGACCAGCTGAGGGACTCAAAGTGCAAATTTCACTCAATTGCAAGACTCATACAATTGAGTGAAATTTGCACTTACTCAGGCATAGCCTCTGATAGAAGCCGGTGGAAACAATTAATCCGCACGAGGTTGCAAGGACACCAGGACCACGATCTTCAGTAATGAAGGAACGACTGGAGAGAGAGAGAGAGATCCCTTAAATAGCACCCGTGACTATTTCAAAACTCAGTTTTATAAAACACTAGCTGGCGCCCGCGACTTCGCCCGCATGGAATAAGTGTAACTCGCATGTAACCTTCCAACCCCTCACCCCTCTCACCCCTTTTGGGATGGATTTTTGTAATATTGAGTATATACAGGTTTTTTTCATAACCTCGAAAACTTAGAATCCTGATGAAATCTTCCAACCCCCATTTTACCCCCTTTCGGGTGGATTTTCGCAAAATTGATCGTACAGATCTTTATTATTTATAATTAACAACTTAGTTGCCAATTTTCATGTCTCTAACTTCAAAAATATAGGACTTTCATACAAACTTCCAAACCCCATTTCAACCCTTTAGGGGTGGATTTTTGTAATATATCATATACAGGTTTTATTATTTAAAACAAATAAACTAAATGGCAATTTGCATGTCCCAAACTTAGAATCCCGATGAAAACTTCCGACCCCCATTTTACCCCCTTTGGGGTGGTTTTTCTCAACATTGATCATACAGATCTTTATTATTTATACTCAGGTTTTCCTTCACCATTGAAGCAAGTGTTTTTTAATTGCTTGAAAACGCGCATAACTCTGAAAGGTTAAAGGTGCGTACCAGGGTTCGAACCCCCGACCACTGATTAAGAGGCGGATGTCCTAACCACTAGACTATCGCAGCTTTATTTAATAGACGAGCATAGAATACTTTAAAGCCGGCTAAAACAAACGATTCTCAGAGGATTTATAATAAACGATAACGATAGCGACCATCTTGATTATCTTATACCAGCCTATAAAATACGGATAATATCAAAATAATTTACAGGGTATTTAAGGCAGTCATTCTTAGATACAGTCAGAGAAACTCGGTTCTTAATGATATAAAAAACTAGCAGATTCTAGAACCAATCCACTGCGATTTTGGTAGGTGATAAAAGAATCCTTAAAATTTGATCATCATGTGTGTATTGTGCCGATCCCACATAATGTGGGATAACGGCAAGAAAAAGAAAGTGTGTTGTGTGATAACTATACTAGCAACTTTTTTTTTCAATGGTTTATGTATGAATAAACTAGACATCGTAAACTAGAAAATGCTGGTACTAGGGGTCCAGTTGTTCATTGACGATGTAGTAGCCAAATTGCGGACGAAAGACATTATTCAATATCCGGCCTCTCGGTGTCAGGCAACTATCAAATAAAGTTGTATGAAATCCGATGATGATGATGATGATGATGATGATGGATGTAGGATGATAGAGCGTTTTGCCTGCCAAACGTCATTATTATGAACGATACACATCTAATCCTGATGATAATGTAATATTCCTTCATTAATAAACTATAAATTCACTCTGTGTTCTTAAGACACAGGAGTCATATACAAAGTAGTTAGACGTGAATGGATGATGATAATGACCATAAAATAATAAGTTTTAATCACCTAACATTAATAAAAACGTATTTATAACTTTTTTTTTTATTCAAGTAACAATCCCACTTCTGAAGCATAAGAATCAGATAATGAAGTCAAATGTAACAAACAGCGGGCTTGCGAAATGTTTAAACATACTGAATAATAAAAACAACAAACACATTTCGTTCCGATTCTCGATCGTTCCGATACAGATTGGAACGATCATGGGGCACCTTCATTGCGGAGCGTTATTGTGTGTTTATTAGAAAACCCGTTCAAATTCGGAAATTGGCTGTAAATTCTGATGGGTTCATTTTCATGGGCGCCCTTTGTAAATTTGGTGTATTTGCCAAATTAACTGTTACACATATTGCTGTTTTACTGTAAATATTTGAATTTTTGGTCCCTTCAATATGGTCACAATATTTCAGAGAACCATTATTTATATCTACAAGTTAGCCCTTGACGGTAATCTCACTTGATGGTAAGTGATGATGCAGTCTAAGATGGTAGTGGGCTAACTTGCTAGGGCAATGGTAAGCCCATACTCCTAATTGTTTTCCCCGACATCGTGTCGGAACGCTAAATCGTTTGGCGACATGGCTTCGTCAGTGGAGTAGTAACTAGCCACGGTTCGACCGTGTGATCAGCGCGGCGATCAACCGAGTCTAATGCATCGAGTTGGTACTTCTTACCAGTCGTAGTTCTTGGTTGGGTCTTACCAGTAGGGGATTACTCCCCTACTGGTAAGACCCAACCAAGAACTAACCCAAAGCAAACGAAACCTCTCACCAGACCAGACTCGAACCGGAAATTGAACCCAAGACCTCCAAATTTATTAAATATATTTATAAAAACTTCATAATATCATTATATTATAGAGTTTTTATAAATATCTAGGTCTGAATTTTTAAAATGTATTATTATAGGCTGAGACAGATCTAATTAAAGGGGCAGATCTATCTAGATTAGTTGTAATTATATAGTTGTTAGATGAGTAATGCCTGAAGTTAATAATCAATTGAACTCAAACTCCACATACCATAGATTTTATTTAATATCCGTATCTACAAGCAAGATTATGAAAAGGTCAATCAGTATTTCATCTAAAGATTGTGTATTAGAGTGAATATTAATCGACTTTACATATTTATAACTATTACTACTATATAATTTATATTACAAAACTAAGGTTGATAGATTTAACTGTTATTATCTCTAAGTTATGAGGGTTATCATCACGTCAATTTTGTAATTCTGGGCACCAAGAGATTTATGAAAGACAATCCAATACCATCCACCGATCCCTTGACCGCATCACTGGCGGTAGACGGCTATGCTAACTAATTGACCAATGATAAAAATACTTATTGCCTTGCAGGGGTACTGTATGTACGAGTTAATATTGCTTTTTAATATTTAGTTAGTTTAGAAAAAGCGGTGATAGCCTAGTGGTTAGGGCGTCAGCCTCCTAATCAAAAGTCGGCGGTTCGAATCCGGACACGCACCTCTAACTTTTCGGAGTTATGTGCGTTTTTAAATAATTAAAATATCACTTGCTTCAACGGTGAAGAAAAACATCGTGAGGAAACCTGCACGTCTGAGAGTTCTCCATAATGTTCTTAAAGGCGTGTGAAGTCTGCCAATCCGCACATGGCCAGCGTGGTGGATTATGGCCAAGCCGTTCTCATATTGAGAGGAGACCCGTGCTCTGTAGTGAGCCGGTAATGGGTTGATCATCATGATGATGATGATGAATATTTAGTCCAGTAATCCTTAAGGTCTACATTATTGCAGGTTATTTTACTCTTTAATTCATCTATATCAACACTTAACAAAAAATACAAAAAACCCTGCGTCTGTTTTCGATAACTAAATCAATAAAATGTTAATAAGACATTCTCTCAATAGAATAATCACATTTTTCATTATGAAGGGCCGAGATAAAAAAGTTCGGGCGAATTGGTGATATTTTAATTTACGCTATTTATATCTCTCTCTTTATAAAGAATTTCTCAGATATTTTCTGATTGCATTTTCGATAATAATAATAGTAATGTATATAAACTACTGTGCTACACTGTTAAACAAATTAAGATAGTTTTTTTTCTAGATAGATTTAAAATTTACTTACATTTATGTGATTTCAGAACTAGTCATTGAGAAAAATTAGCGCAGCTCATTGAAGGTTAATTTAACCGATTAACCACCATTACTAACCTTTTTTAACGATATTATCTCAACTTCACAGTAAGTTCACAGTTCATATTTAACAGATTTAGATCGTAGTTGCTTGTATTCAAATTTTAAGAAGATCTATAGAAACAAAATAAATAAAATAAAATAAAATCTATCTATCTATCTATATATCTATAAATATCTATCTATCTATATCTATCTTTGTCTTTTATATTGCCAGAGAGAGAATAAAGAGGGAACCGAGAACGTTGATTCAATCGGACATTTATGAGTAAGGATGACGCCAAAGCGATATCTCCTTATTATACAGCTTTAGAATTTATGTGTCTTCATGTTTTTTTTTTCTATTACGCTAATTTTATTTAATCTCAGGGCATTAAACTTATACATACTGTCATAAAAGTTCTACATACGGGTACGGTAGAAATAGTTTTTTTTTTACAAAGTGTTCCCAAATCTCCAGGGATGGAACTATTTTTGGTTTGGTATAGTTTCCCGTAGTTTTCGTTGAGCCCCGTCCGACGTCCGGCATTTAGTTTAATTCCGGTAATGGTGTAAGATAATCTCGGGTCTGTGGGCCTCCACTAATATTTATCTTGCCAAGTGGACCCATGTGACCTTCGCTGTGCCTACGACGTGGCTACATCCGTAGGAAACATGGAAACCATTAAAATGGGCTATCATCAGCTAGTTTTTTTTTTTGAGATATGTTATTCGGAGGAATTCTAGAAGACGGCTCACCACGATTACCGCCGCCACTGAACATCTGAAGCACCAAAGAAGTCACTGATGCGTTGCTTCCCCCTACCTTCTAATTGGTTTCTACATGGTATTATACTGGAATGCTTTAGTGCTTGCTTAGTGGTAATTGCGTAGGTAGGGTGGTAACTTGCAGTGGGCGAAATCAGAATCGAGCCGGGAACCGAACCCAGAACCTCACTATTTAATGCTACCACGGAGGTCCTCAAAAACATCGTACAGAAACTTATGTCGTGGTCTTATGTATCAAATTTTTCAAATTCAAATAATATTTATTCAAATAGTCTTTTAAAAGTCACTTTTGACGCGTCAATAATTTACATAGTAGTGATTTAATGGTGATAACTACATAAAATGACATCATCATTTAATCCCATATAATGCAACTTGATTAATTGCAACTTGAACTACTTTAACTACTTGGTTGTACCAATCTCTACGACAGTTCAGTTGATGCATAGTTAAGAGACAAAACTACATATTCACTTTCGTTTGTTTTTATACACTACAAGTTAGCCCTTGACGGCTGTCTCACCTGATGGTAAGTAATGATGCGGTCTAGGATGGTAGCGGGCTAACCCTTTAGGGGTATGGAACCCCACGCTCCTAAATGGTTTTACGCGACATTGTGCCGAAACGCTAAATCATTTGGCGACACGTCTTTGTCGGTAGGGTGGTAACTAGCCACGGCCGAAGCCTCTCATCAGACTATACTCGAGCCGGGAATCGAACCCAGGAACTCCAACTTTATAATGCGACAGCACACGCACTGCGCCACGGTAGTCGTCAAAAATATTATGTTTTAAGTTATTACTACGTTTTATATAGTAAGCTTTTAACAGATTATTGTCTATAGTCTATTTAAGTATTGTATCTTATCTCTGAATATGCGTGCCTCAAGCACAAAGATAAATATATCTGGAATAAAACAAAAAGGATTTTCTTGTACACCGAAAATATATTAATTCTCGAAACCAATTTCTCATTTCTTAATTTCATGAATTTCAAGCCGTTCACGAAATTAAAAAAATGCAAATGGAATGACATGACTAATTTTTCCAGATTTTATTCATAATGTGGATTTTAAGTACTCCGCATTTTTTATCTACTTCTTTTTAAATGAATACCATTTTTATCTTACCCGAGCCTATGTTATCTACTCTACTAATATTGTAAAAGCATAAAAACGTAAACAATTTTCTTCAGTCATGTACTGTAAATTAATATGAATGTTCTAATAATTCACGGTTTTCGCAACCGTGTAGATAGAGAAAAAAAATGTACGTGTATTTGGAGACAGATGGTAGCTTTAAACTTAAAATAGGAATTGTGATTTTTTTAGTAAATTAGGATACCAAGATGCGTGGTTGAATAAGGTTTTATTGAAAGAGAGTTGGCAAAATCTCAAAATACAGGAGTAGTAGTACCTACGAGTATCTACGAGATCTCCAACTCTTGGTCTCGTAGATAGCCTCTCGGTGAAGGCTCTGCCCCGGCGGACGCCGCTGGCTGTTTTGGGGACGAATGCGCGTGACCCAGCCTCCAGGCGACTCGAAGGAGCATCGCTGGGTTTTATTGGGACACAACGTATTTCTCAGCGTTAAAACAAAAATAATTAAGACGTCAACAATCTGGATATTGTTTTTTTAATTATTATTGACTAAGGTAATATTACTTATTATATAAGGTGCTTTGCTAAAAGGTACGCGATGCGGTTTTTGAACTGAGCAGGCAGTAATACAAATTGGAATAATTAAGGTAACCTGAACCTTAACTGTAATAGCTTTGCCGTATTCTTACGATTATTAGTATAATTAAAACGGCAAAACTTTCAAAAGAAGATACATTCCTACACATACAATTTAGGAGCTTTCTTAAATAACGATCTCGTTTCTTCCCGCCAAAAGTAAATAATGAGGCAAATGTTTGATCGTACAACAGAAAATGGTGAAGCCACTCCAATTTAATCATTGCCTTTCATAAGAATCCTTGGCTTTCAATTCAATTGAACTCATGAATATTTCAAAACATCTAAGCGAGTGTAGGTACAAGATTCCGATATCAAAGACATTTTACAAGAGTAGACGAGTTCCCTGAGCTCTGTATTAACTGTATTAATCAAGGTAATTGCCCGGCATTCACATCACCCTGAACTGTGACACTTCATCGCAAAAAATGTCTAATCTGTTTATATATGTGGCTAAATATTACAATTGGCCTTGATGCAACATTCTCAGTCTTTATCAATATATATGCTTTAAATGAATATATTGAAAGTTAAAAAATAAAAATCAACAAACGCACGTTTGCTTTGTTGTTGTAATTGTATCCCCGACCTAAGCGCTCTTCTCCGAAAGAGGAGACCTAAACATATCCTTCACGACCCTGATGATCAGATTACTACTGACAACATTCTCGTACCACCTTTCACACAATCATACGCTATAAACCGTCTTCGCCGGCGAGGAGGTCCCCGCTATCTTACGTCACGGCCATCGACGGCCTCGTAAACGTACGGACCATTCACCGTCCGACCCCCCCGTTATCCCAAACGTCGCCTAAGCCGAGGTTCGGCCTCACAGGAGGCGCTCTTAGGCAGACGTTCCCTTAGTTTCTTCGAGCCCTAGGGCTCAAAATTTCTTTTGGAAAAGCTTCTTCTCCTTGTGATAAATTCAAATTACAACTACACCCATAAGCTACATAAACGCTATTTTACAACCGGCTAAGTGTATACAAAGGTTTCCCTACCAAGGTGCGAGTTGAAACACTTTAATATAAGAAGCAATTGAGATCGAGCCAAAACACCATATACCACATTTCTTTTGCTACGTTTCATGAGATCTGGATGAACAGCTGTTATACAGACAGGCAAATCGCGGAGTGTTAATAATACTGTTTTAAAATGCTTCTTAGTTTTATAGACAAAAAACATATAAAAGCTTGGGTGTGAATTGATCTATCTCTATAGGTTCCATAATTTATTATTTATATTTAAAAAAAACCGGTTGTGGGTTTCTTCTTAGACCTGGACGCATTTTGAACCCTCTTAGCTATATATATCCTCTTAGTTTAAGTAGTTATCACCATCACTAATAGAAATAATGAAAAATGTGATATATTTGAACGATTCATAGATGCCTGTAATAGGTTTATATGAATAAAGCTATTTTTGATTTTGATTTGATTTAAACAAGCAAGGTGCATAGTTGTATTAAAGTAAAAGGTAGCGGGAGAGATCATTAAAAGTGGGCATTCAAAAATGTACAGATTGGAAGCGCATAATCTGTCTATTTACATAACGTCATAGCTAGATAAATCGATATGGAGTTTACCTGAAGTTTGTTTAAGTACTTAATGTATTCAGTTTAATATCATGGTAACACCACGTAATACCTACTGGTATCAATGGATTTAATCACACAAGTAGCTGTAAGCTTCAACAATAATCTATGGGCTTTCATTGAAGAACAGTCTGTTGAGCCGTGCGGAATAGTCTTACGTAAATACCAATTACAGAATAGAATATAATACTCGTGGAACAGTGCGGACACTGCAGTATTATAGCGGGAGGTCCCGGGTTCGATAGTAATCCGCATTTGGAAAGCTAAGTGGATAACGGCCGAATCTTTCTCATTATGACACCTGTGTTCTGTAATGTTCCGGTAAAGAGTTCGAAACGATCATGATATTTTTGTGTTGGATATCTTCGCTTTCATCAAATTCTTTCTCTGTTTAACTACGTGACCTTTTGCGTTAACTATATGTGAGTTATTTTCTGTCTTTCAGAAAACATTCGTTCTTAATTTCGAAAGTTATTTATGAGATCTTTTGCTCTAATCTCCACCGTTTAAATGCAACCTATAATATTATTTCAACTTAACCACATACATTTTCAATAGTAAATACGGAAACTATTATATGTATTCCATTATAGGTATATTATATTATAGGTGTTTCAAGAAGTTAAAATAATAGGATTTTATTTTAACCTTGAGATCATCGGGAAACAGTTTGTTCCTTACTGGCTATGTAAAATAAAATTAATGTCATCGTTGAGCCAAATCTGTTATCCTGATTATGCCTAGTAACGTAACACAACTTGAGAAGTTCCCATCACGTTCACCATAAATTTTCCCTTAGCAGAACCCAAAAGTTTTTTTATGAAAATTCGACAAGAGGTTGGGTTGGGTCCTTCATTAAAAATATCTGGGAATTCTGGAATCTTCTCCCCGGAGTGAGCACTCGGCGTGCTAATACAATTTGAAAAATTATTTTCTCGGCCTTCGCAACTTTAGAGTTCAGTTTGCGGTTCTCAAGTTCACCATCTTGATAATAGTCAAAGAGGTGTTTAATGTTTGCCGCGAAGTTTTCATACTGTCTCGTTAAAATTGTCATCATATTACAAACGAAAGGTCTTTACATTTTACCTATATTTCATCGTCATAGGTATTTTTTTAAATACATAAATCTATCGTAGTCGTTTTACACAATTTAACTAACTGATGTCATTGATCTTGCAAACAAAAAAATATGTTATACAATATATTCAATATATTTTTGTGTCCGGAAAAACAACAAATTTCAAAGTGATGAAAAAGCTAGCATTACAAACTCGTGATTACCTGGGATTTGCAATTTATAAATAAGAAATGCTGTGAGAAACGTATCTCGGGGTCTGCCCTTATATTGTTTTGGGTCTTAATTCCAGCTGATCAGTTCAGATCTCGCCGGCTCCGTTAATTATTAAATTTATAAATTTGATAATCCCCCTCAAATTTAAGTTAAAACAAGTTAATAAAAAATAACAATATTTGATTTGTTATAACTATATCCCTATGTAAACTTAGGCAATATACCGTTTAACATAATATATGTCGTAATAACTAGTCAAACAAGAGTTGATTGTTTTGTTACTGCTTGCATTTAACCATGAAGACGCCATGAAAACGTGTCCTACAATGACAAAGGATCGCCTATTTTCAACATATACTTAAACTTTATGCAAATCGTTCACCTGCTCTTAGTCTCTTTTTAAGTTCTACATCCTGAATACTGGAATTATGAAGTAAGTAGTTAAAAGATGGGAAAATAAATATGTTTGCCTCATACTTTGTTCGTTAAGGAGATTGAGAGCTGAATGGGAGTTAATTTTCTTCTTGTGGAAAATGTTTGTACGTTCAAGAAACTTAATAATAGTTTGTATTATAAACTTAAACAGTCGGCAGTTTAACGAGCTTTTATTTAACTTGTTAGGATGCCTTTTCGTTTTTTAAACTTGCTTGCATCCGGTTAAGGGGAAATTTGACGTACTTTTTTTTAAATATAGTTTATTTAAACATAAAAATTATAAATCGCTCGGCTGCTATCACACCCGATGGTAAGTGATGATGCAGCGTAAAATAGAATCCTTTTTGGTCGTAGATCATCACGCTGGTGAAGTGTGGATTGTTAGACTTCAAATGCCATTAATAAAATTATTGAGAACTCTCAGGCATGCAGGTTTCCTTACGATGTTTTCTTTCGTTAAATTTCAGTTTTTCTATTAAACGGCATTATTAAACGCCGTGTGTTTTGTTTATATTGTACATATGTACACAATTGCTTATTCAACTGGAAACTTTACAAAAATCAACTTTACCTATATAACACAATATTTACAGATTAAAATTTGTTTGTTCCTAGTGAATCTACTGCCGGTCTGAGAAGGTCTTATTCTTCTGAGCGGGCAGCAGTTAGAAGCTCTGAAGTTGCTCTTTCTTCTTCTTTCTTATACCAAGTTAGCGGAGCCGGCACAGCATGTCTGCGCATATGTCTGTGTATATTGCTTGTGTTGAGCATAGCAATTGCGACCAGCTGCCATGCTTTGTAATATATATATATATATTATAGTAATTTCATTATCAGCATAGAATAATAGAAATATTTTTCAACTCCCAATATTATGTCACAGCGGCGGAAACTAAAGAATATTCCTAGTGTAAAAGTTTTCGCAGACTTTTATTATAATAAGCCGAGCAAAAAATAAAGTAATAACAATTAGTACAAGGAGCCGAGCAACAAAACAAGTCGTGACAAAAACAGGATAATTATATCTGAATTGCGGCCCCCATTACAAACTTCTTATAAGTAAGTCGTCTAAAGCAATAAAACTTGGTTTCTAGCACAAGGGATTTGGTTATTAGATATTTTTCTTCAATTTCTAATTAGATTTAAATGACGCTTTTCTTTATTTCTATTTGCACTAGAATTATTGAACGCAATAGAATATCTTTATTTTTTGGAATGTGGCGCATATATTGGTCTTACAACTATGTATGACTGTGAAGCATTCAACTAAATTAATCATCATCATGATCATGATCAAACCATTCTCGGCTCACTACAGAGCACGGGTCTCCTCTCAATTTGAGAAGTATTTGGCCATAGTCCACCACGCTGGCGATGTACGGATTGGCAGACTTCACACGCCTTTGCAGGTTTCCTCACGATGTTTTAATTGCTTAAAAACGCAAATAACTCCGAAAAGTTATAGATGCGTGCCCGGGTTCGAACCCCCGACCTCTGATTAGGAGGCTGACGTCCTAACTACTAGGCTATCACAGTTACTAAATTAATAGTATACAAAAATTTCAAAAACTGCAGACAAACATTCTTAAAATTTAATACAGAATACGGGGCTTCGTAAATCAGTAGCAACACTTGAAGTTAACGTTACAATTAAATTAGAAAAGATTGAGTTTTCATAAAACATTAAACCCAAAAGTAACTAAAGCAAAATTTTATTAAATACAGTGTCAAAACTAATATTATAATGTCATAGTGTGTTAACATTTTATTTATTTTATATTAAAATGTTTTGAATATTTTGATTTATATTATAAAACATTTATCCACGAGACAATTCTTTAGGTTGTAAATTGCAAGTTCTCTGAGCATTGGGAGACATTACAGGTCTTGCAACGATGCCTAGTGGATGATAGGATAAATTAAAATTGTATTGATTGAAAAACCAAATAAATATTGTTAGGGGGTTCGCCAAGGTGACAAAATTTCGCCAAAGTTATTCACCGCTGAGCTGGAAAAGACCCCTCCTGCATAACAACGTCCATTTGTAAGTTGTCTAATAAATATTTTTTCCCAGGAAAAAATAAGCTTTTTACGCCCGCTTGTGATCAGTTGTATGAAATGGGCAGGTTTTTAGTGGCGGTCGTAAAGCGGATCTCCCTCACAATAGGTCCACAATAAAACATGAAAAGTGCGTTAACGACGCGATAAAATTCTGTTTACTGTACACGGGCCGGGCCATCGGGTCAGTTTCGGGGGTTAAAAGGCCTCGTTCCCAGTTATTGATAACTACCTCGATGGAAAGAAGGTAAATAAATATGCTTCAAAATAATCTATACTTATATACTTTCCATATTTTTAGAACAAGTTGTCTGTTACCTCTTCACACAAAAAATCTGTGTTTTTTAATTTGATTAAGATTTCTATGAAATTTGGCAAGAAGATAGATTGTTACATGGTCTTTATTGCGCAAAATAAATATATTAAAAAATATATATATTTTTGATAAAGTTTACAAATATAAGTTAAATGGTGCAATGGCGGTCTTATTAAATATGAAATAATCGTGATAGGGATATCGAAAACAAGATAGATTGTATCTTAGTCAAGGACACAGACGATTCACGTGGAATTAAAAAAAACTGAAACCTACGCGATGTTTATTGTTTATACATATTTCTAAATATTACGCGCAAACGAGCAGATGGGTCACACGTCACATATCACATGATTTTAAGTGGTTACTGCCCCCCCCCCCGTGAACATTTACATCACCACAGGAGCCACTACCGTATTGCGTTACCGACTAAACCCATGATCCTAATTCAAAGTTGAATGTTTTGAGTTATTAATAGTACTAAAGAAATAAAGAGATGATATGTTAAATATAACTTGATATTTTCGCATCATACTCTGTTACATATATTATTAGAATATTGCTATTCTACTTTTGAGAAATTAAGTAAAGATTAAAGAAATTTGGTAGGGAGATTTGAGAACGAGGTTTCTTGGCCCAAAAAAAAACTCCACATGAATTGTATAATAATTTATGTTGTATTGCAATACAAGGCTGGTTCAGATAGTAATTAATAAAAATTAATAATAGATTAAGAAAACAGAATCCCTGTTTACTATAGTCAAAACTTATGTGATGTGTTTCAGAGATTCAAGATCAACCTCCTGGATCAATCATAAGATCAGCTCCATAATACCAACTTATTTATAATCCAATGGTGATGTAACACCATGTGTAACACAAAAGGGATTTTTACAAAACATATTTTGCACAAGTTCAGTGAGCTCATCTTAATATGCTTAACTAACGGAGTCGCTGATACAAACATATTTAAAGAAAATTTCCTCGTATCTTTAAGCTACTTACTTCATAGTTACCAACCAGGACGCTGAACTTTAAAGCAGCAAAACTGAACTTTACAAAGTTTGTAAAGTTACCGAGAGATAATAATTTTCCAAATTATATTATTATGCCGAGTAACTTTCAAGATTCCAGATATTTTTAATGAACGGCCAAGTCCTTGTCGAATTTTTATTAAACTTTTTAAAGCCGTTTAAAGAGGAAATTTATGTTAGAACCGATGGGCAACTTTCTCATACTTTAATTATGTGGAAAGCCAAAATGGACATTGATTATATTTCTTCTCATGATGTCGTTAACCTTGAATACGTCTATGCTATTTATTAGTAAACAATGAACGCTAATCATCATGATCAACCCATTACCGGCTCACTACAGAGCACGGGTCTCCTCTCAATATGAGAAGGGTTTGGCCATAGTCCACCACGCTGGCCATGTGCGGATTGGCAGACTTCACACGCCTTTGAGAACATTATGGAGAACTCTCAGGCGTGCAGGTTTCCTCACGATGTTTTCCTTCACCGTTGAAGCAGGTGATATTTTAATTGTTTTTATAAAACGCTAATAAAACAATAAAAATAAATGAAAGCTGGACAGTGCCCGAATTTTCACATTTTAAAGCACCGTACACTAAACGCTATAAAAATCTGGCTGAACTTTTGAACCAGCATAAAAGTCAGACATTTTAATTAGCACGCTAGGTAAATACCCGCTCTATCAACGAAAGCACAAAAAACAGCAAAAAAAAAACTTATAAAACGCTGTATAATAAATGCTTCCAAAACGGAAAGGTACCCTCGCTTAGAAGCTTTCAAATATTCATGAGTTCAATTGAATCGGGAGCTGAGGATTTTTATGAATGGCAATGATTAAATTGGAGTGCCTCCATCATTTTCTGCTGCGGGCGATCAAACGTTTTCCTTTAACTAAATCAGGATATTTGATGTAACGCGGTGCGATCCAATTTTAACACTGGAAAACTTCATTAATTTTTTTAATGAGTCATTCAATGTTTACATTAAATTATTCTTTTTTTAATTAAAATCAATTAATTACTACGCCTCGTTACGGTGGCGTCGACGACGTTTTAAGTTTGATGTAGTTTTATTTTTCATTTGTTTTTGTATCTAAGATTTCAGTTGGCAATTTGTTCTAAAATAATATACAATTTCCTTTGATTAAATTTTAATTGAGGAATAAAATGGATGTTGGATTTCTTTGCTGAGAAAATGTTAAATTTATTCCTTATTTAAAAGTTACTTTGGCGATCACAATAACTTGATTCATGTAAACCTATTAAAGCCATCTATCTATAAGTCGTTAATAATATGTAACATTGAGTATCCCTATAGGGAGTATATTGAATTGCTTTAATAATTTTATTATACGACTAACAATTGAAAAACCCAATTTTTAAGAATCTGACGTTATTCTTAGGGTTCCGTGTCTAGATCCCGGAGCCTGTCACTGTTTTATGCTGATGGTGGCCACCGAGAGGGTTTGAGTGGGTAAACATCCTACTTAACTCCCCAGCAATAGTCGGGTATCTCAGTAGGAGATTTCCCCCCCTTAAACAATAAAAAAAGGGTTCCGTGTCTAATGATTGTCAGCGGGATTCTATTAGCGAGCGAGCTGTATCTTATGAACTGAAATAGGTTAAAAAAAAACACACAGAATTGGTACTATAAATATAAAGTTAAAAATTAAAGATATTTAAGGAGCATGTTTAGTTTTTCGCTAGATTACAATAATTTATAAGTAATTTACATTACATTACATTACCATGTAGTTTTTTGTATATCATCGTGGTACGAAACTCTTTATGAGCACGCATAACTCGCATTTAGCTGATTTGTTACATTTTGGGACTTAAACAGCTTATAATATAATATGACAATAATATTATAATAATATAATATAGTTTTAGTCAGTAAATTAACCTATGTTAGTATAGCTAATAACACAGTGTTTTAAAAATTCTCTCGATTTTCTTTTTTTACAACTTAGATTTACAAAAAATAATTTTTTTTTTAAAATAAAATTAGCATATATTGAATGGTTGAAGAAATTCATGCTGCGTAAAATCTATTTAGATTGCAAAGGAGCAGATTGCTAATTTGATTTCTGAAGATTATTATTTTTTTATAGTTATATTATAGTATTATGTTAGTAAGAATATAAATATTCACTTGGTTTAAATGGTAACACATTTACCTCCTTACTAATAAACTTTGCATAGAGTTTGTATACTTATAAAATGCTTTGGCTCACTCTGTCGAAGGTTAAGTTATCATTGACAGACAGATAAAACTATTCACCAGATTTACAACGTTATGGAAAACGCTCACGCGTGCAGGTTTCCTCACAATGTTTTCCTTCACCGTTGAAGCAAATTATATTTTAATTGGTTAAAAACGCACATTACTCCGAAAAGTTAGAGCGGACGTCCTAGCCACATGGCTATCACAGCTTAGCATCGATCAATATAAAGATGGATAATATAATGAATATAAGATATACTCACGTCAACATCAATCCCAGGTTGCGCGAAGATCCTAGTGAACGGATATTCTTTGGGAAGGTAACTGAAGAACTCTTGTCTTCCTCTGTACCACTTGACGCTGTATAGCGTCTCGTTACCTTCGAGCGACCATTTACAGCCGAGGAGCACTGTGTCCCCTAAGCTGACGGCAGATGGCGCTATTAAAACCACGTCTCTTAGCGCGATTGTACCTGGAACAAAGAAATAAGAATATTATATTATTTATGTTCATATATATATATATATATATATATATATATATATTACACGTACGTTAAGTACATATCTTTGTGTATCTTATAAAAATCATATTACGATATTAACGTTTATAGAAACGATAAAAATGCTTTAGTGTGAATTGTTCTATCTCCATAGCTAACATAATTTATTATTGATTATGTGAGATGGTGATAACAAAAAAACTAACCCGGCTATGTTTGTTGCGGGTTTCTTCTTAGACCTGGGCGCGATTTGAACCCTCTTAGCTTTAGTTTTACATTGTTGATTTTATTAATCACCATCACTAATAGAAATAATGAAATGAACGATGCCTGTAATAGGTTTATGTGAATAAAGCTATTTTTGATTTGATTTGATTTGATCTGATTTCATTTAACGATAAGTCCGCAAAATTGTATAATGTTTTCTTGTATTCTTTTCTGTTTTTATTCCTTCCTAAAAAGGCTGCCAGGCGGAGATAAAGGAAAATCCGAATTTTCTTATAATTAACCTTTAATTACAAATATTACATACTAAGTTCTTACTACTAATACGAGTGAACTCTTCCAAAGTTTGGAAAGAAGTCGTGGGCAACTTAAATCTAGGACACTCACAGTAATTTTCACTGTTACGTTACACTTTGCACCTGGTATGCGCAAGCGCAGTCTAAATGCCTAGGGTTGGCGATCACTGTTATGCATAGGGTTGTCGCTATAATACCTATTCTTTTGTGGTAGGTTGGCGATCACTTGTATCTATCTATAGGGTTATCACTACACCTATCCTTTCGTGGTGTACAATAAAACTGTATTCATGAATTTATTTATTCAACAATATGTAAACGAACGCCAGGATTAAGATGGTTGATAAATACCCAAATAAATAATCGATATACCATGACTCAATATTAGTAATAGTCTAACCACTTATCCATCGATTCATTTAAAATAATTATCGGAATACTAATTGCTAAATGTGTATTGCGTATGGAATTTAAAATAGACGCCAAATTAATAGATGAAGTCATGCACATAAAACCGCTCTTTATAGCAGCAATTTTTATAGCGTTAAAAATATTTAATAAACTACTAAACAAAATTAAAAAATAACTTACTACAATATTTATTTGAACACACCTTTTATGCAATCGATGAATATTTAAAATAGCATTTGTAAGTTATTCATCATCATCATGATCAACCCATTTCAGGCATGATGTCGCGTAGAAACCAATTAGGAGTGTGGGTTTACCATACCCCTAACAGGTTAGCCTGCTACCATCTCAGACTATCAATTACCACCAGGTGAGATAGCCTTCAAAGGTTAACTTGTAGTGAATAAAAAAAACTATTTGGTATGATGTATATAAACTCCATCGTTCTCATCGTATATCATGCTTTTGTTCTTATGCTTTAGCTTTATTTTCATTGCATATAATGGACTGCTAAGTAGCAACTAGATTTATTCAAGATACATTTATAACTAAACTAAATGTACGAAGGTTCCAAACGCGGGCAAGTTTGCCCTGGTCTAAGAAAAGGGCCGCAACAAACTCCGTTGAATTAAATTACGCGTTGAATTGTGTGCCTATTCTATAATAGAAGTCGGTTACAAACGGTGTTTTGCTTGAGTGTATACAAAATGAAAAAAAAAATACTATTAAAATGCAGAAATCGCTAAGACATACAAAAATGGTGGTATTTTAGTCATTAGGGACGCGGTAAAAGCAGTAATGAAGGTATGGCTTCAGGAGTAATTCCCTGCTTTATAATTCGTGTAGTTTGTAAGTTGATTGGTATAATAAAGGTGTCTGTCTAGTACGCTACTAGCCACGTAGTACTACCACTAGTTATGTGCGTTTTTAAGCAATTAAAATATCACTTGCTTCAACGGTGAAGGAAAACATCGTGAGGAAACCTGCACGCCTGAGAGTTCTCTACAATGTTCTCATACCGTGTGAAGTCTGCCAATCCGCACATGGCCAGCGTGGTGGACTATGTCCATACCCTTCTCATATTGAGAGGAGACCCGTGCTCTGTAATAAGTGAGCCGGTAATGGGTTGATCATGATGAGATAGCCGTCAAAGGCTACCTTGAAGTGTTTAAAAAAAAAACTATTAAAATGCAGAAACACAAAAATGGTGGTATTTTAGTCATTAGGGACGCGGTAACAGCAATAATTTAAGTATAACTCCCGGAGTAATTCGTGTTTTCTTTTTTATATACATAGTGAGAAAACGAGCAGGCGGGTCACCTGATGGTAAGTGATTACCGCCGCCCATGAACATTTGCAGCACCAGAGGAACCGCCAATGCGTTGCAGGCCCTTGAGCAATTTGTTAATCCGCCCTTTGTTTGTATAAAGGTTTCTGTTTAGTACACTACTAGATAAGCGTATAAAGGACTGTAGTGTAGTCTGCCAATCCGCACATGGCCAGCGTGGTCGACTATGGCCAAACCGTTCTCATATTGAGAGGAGACCAGTGCTCTTTAGTGAGCCGGAATTGGTTTGATCATGATGATAACTAGCTAACTAGCGTACGTTCACACAGTACGCTCGTGCGGAAATTTTGTTACCGAAATGGGCGTATTGTGCGCGTATAACGATATTACCATCAACACCTCTGGACACAATTGCGTATAAATCGGACGCCACCGAGTTCTAATTGCATTAAAGCTCAGGCGACGCTTGATGTAATGTAATTGTTTGCGGACCGAACGTGGCGATGCGGGGTCGCATTACGAGCGATTTCCCCATACATAATCTACTTTAGCTCTTGTTCAGTGATTGGTTGGCGTTACTCGCAGTTTTTCGACTTCATCATGATCAGCTATCATCATCGTTTTCAAAGTCAGTTTTATAAAACATTACCTATGGTACTGATTTAATGCACAGATTTACAGCCACTTAACGAGATTTTGCATTAAGATAACTTGATAGACGAGCATGATCATCATGATCAACCCATTACCGGCTCACTACAGAGCACGGGTCTTCTCTCAATTTGAGAAGGGTTTGCCATAGTCCACCACGCTGGCCATGTGCGGATTGGCAGACTTCACACGCCTTTGAGAACATTATGGAGAACTCTCAGGCGTGCAGGTTTCCTCACGATGTTTTCCTTCACCGTTGAAGCAAGTGATATTTTAATTTTTTTAAAACGCACATATCTCTGAAAAGTTATAAGGGCGTGCCCGGATTCGAACCGCCAACCTCTGATTAGGAGGCTGACGCCCTATCCCCTAGGCTATCACCGCTTCAATCTTCGACTTGATAATAACTTTTTGTCGAACCAAGTCTGGTCATCATGCGCCTGATTTTACACGCTGATCTAAAATATAAAATATAAAAATTTGATTGTTATATAACCGTCAAATTAGTATGAATATTGATTGAGTATAAAGTTGGAAAAATTTACTTATTAGTTCTAAAAATGTAACTACTCGAAACATAGAAAGGAAAAGTATAAGTTTGTTGTGGGTTACTTGTTAGATATTTGGAACCCTCATAGCTTTAGTTTAAGTTCACGGATGTAGTTATCACCATCAAATCACTTCTATGTAATAGACACATCAAAAGTGCCTTTAAAGTAAACTTTATTGAAATAAATAAAGCTTATGATAAACTTTATCCCAATAATTAAATGGTTGAACCTGAATAGTTCTAAGTACTCACTTAGTGACCGTTTCATGTTTTTGGTGACGCAACCAAAATATGAAAGCTCTATAAACAAATTTGATAGTTATTTAACTTGTATCAAGGTGTCACTATGGCTTACATAGCACTCGATCCGCACATAAATGCGACCGAGTGCTCACGTTTTAATAATATTCTAGTCCTGACGTAAAAGTAATGACAGCAAAAACTATTCCCATCCGCTCGCACTCGGTACGTGGACACGGTACTAATATACGTCCACTGATGGCGGTAAAAGAAAAATACGACGCTGGACAAATGTTTTTGTAAGCTACGCCCGGAAATTGATTGCTGTAGTGCACGATTTCATAGTGGCGCGGTATATACCGGAGGCTGGCTAGTCTTGATAATTGATTCTATGCCCTTGGGCTTAAATAGTTGTACTGTTTTTTTTATACACTACAAGTTAGCCCTTTACGGCTATCTCACCTGATGGTAAGTAATGATGCAGTCTAGGATGGTAGCTAACCTGTTAGGGGCATGGTAAACCCACACTCCTAATTGGTTTCTACGCGACATCGTGCCGGAACACGTAATCGCTTGGCGACACGTCTTTATTGGTATGGTGGTAACTAGCCAGGACCAAACAAGATCAGACTCGAGCTGGGAATCGAACCCAGGATCTCCCTCTTCCCAGGAACTTTATAATGAGACAGCGCACGTACTGCGCCACAGAGGTCGTCAAAAATTATTATTTATTTTGGACAGGATTACATATAAGGGATACTAACGACGACGGCCGTGGCTAGTTACCACCCTACCGACAAAGACGTGTCGCGAAGCGATTTAGCGTTCTGACACGATGTCGTGTAGAAACCAATTATTTACCATACACCTAACAGGTTAGCCCGCTACCATCTTAGACTGCATCATCACTTACCATCTGGTGAGGTTGCCGTCAAGGGCTAACTTGTAGTAGATAAAAAAAAAACTAAGTATGGGGTTGCAATAACGGCTGCAGTTGCGTAAACTGCAGCCGTTATTGCAACCAATATTGTCCATCTCCAAACCAACAAATAGTACCAGTAGTGAAGAACTTTGATAGTTAAATAATTGCTTGGGTTCTACTAACTTTTAACTGAAGCTGGCTTGAAGGTTGTAAAACAAAATAAATTCCTAGCAAATGATTGTTAAGCAACACTAGGATATTATAATTTAAAGCATTATCCGCTATGGGTCTAAATACGAGGAGTCTTGATACTTGGTTTAATATACCGCACCACTAAACGCTCAGCTTGTTCAGCCCACTATTATCTAAGACTGCATCATCACTTGTTATTAAGTGAGATAGCAGTCAAGGCTTAACTTGTTGTGGAGTAAAAAAAAGGTTATTACTAGACATGTCTTAATTACTCACGTTAAATAAAAGTTAGACTCATTTATTTTTTACCAACGCTGGAATATACCTCTGTCGTTCTATAGTAGCCTGGTAGACATATAATTATTTATCACACTAATATTAAATATGCAAAAGCTTGTATGTAACTTTGTATGTCTGTCACTCCTTCACGTCAAAACTAATGAACCAAACTGAAGGAATTTGATTGGATTTTGAAAAAACGTAGATTATACCCTGAATACATAGCCTTTTCTTATCGCGGGAAATTCCAATGTTCCCACGGGATTAGTGAAAAACTGAATTCAACGTCGATTAGCTACAACATATATATATAATATTTATATATAATAGTTTATAGCTTCCAATATTAAACTTACTCGAAATTAAATTGATGTGTTGGGAGTGGAAAAAGAAATGGATGTATAAATGAACCGTAAGATAATCTTCAATTACAAACGTTGCTTATTCCACAGGAATTTTTAAAATCCTGTATCTACGCAGGCACCAGCTAGTTACAAAATAAGCTCACGTGAGGTCACGTGAGATCTATTTATTTATATGTTTTAACTTGAAAATAATTTAACCTAATATACCGAGTAGCCATACTCGTATATGCTCGTTGCCCCAGACAATCTTTGCTTTCATTTGTAGCAATGAGTGGGTATCAGATCGGAAATGCAGCGGGATCCGATATTTAACGGTAACCCTTGGACAAATTGCACGAAAAACGGAATCGATACGTCCGCAATGGAGCACACACGCCTCCATTACCGAAATAGGCTGTCACGGACCGATATCGGGTCAATTATGTCTTTCACATACAAATTACTGATAATTATGTACATACAAAACACATCTGTTACTATTAAACAGCACGAATTGAATCACTCACTGGTGGTTAGACGACGACGCGCACGCAGTATTCGATACACCTTGACTAAATAGGGTTGAATATTTCGCTCTAACTTACCGTCTGCCATTTCCTTTATTTTAAGATACAGGCAACGCATAAAAACTTTATTAATTATATTCATCGTCTGGAATCAATTAATATATTGTAATCTATCAAAATAATATTATAATACTAACAATGAATTTGTTAAACGAAGCGGTGATAGCCTAGTGGTTAGGTTGTCAGCCTCCTAATCAGAGGTCGGCGGTTCGAATCTGGGCACGCACATCTAACTTTTCGGAGTTATGTGCGTTTTTAAAAAAATAAAATATCACTTGCTTCAACGGTGAAGCAAAATATCGTGAGGAAACCTGCACGCCTGAGAGTTCTCCATAATGTTCTCAAAGGCGTGTGAAGTCTGCCAATCCGCACATGGCCAGCGTGGTGGACTATGGCCAAACATTTCATCATGATGATGAATTTGTAATATTCCTTTTTTCATTTGTATGTGTAAATATTATTAAAGTAAGAGATAAAAAAAAGTCTGCCTGGATTTAACCTGTATTCAGAACTTAATTTATAATAGGCGTGTCTTCCAAAAGTTGTGTGTAAATAATTTAACAACAAAAACTTAAATTAAACATACAA
The DNA here is from genome assembly GCA_928268935.1 of Lasiommata megera. Classification (NCBI taxonomy): domain Eukaryota; kingdom Metazoa; phylum Arthropoda; class Insecta; order Lepidoptera; family Nymphalidae; genus Lasiommata; species Lasiommata megera. The sequence goes on along the minus strand of OV743313.1, from coordinate 15,982,975 downwards.
ATTGAGGTATTGTTTCCTGTTTAGTAAACAGTCGAGTCGAGATCTACTTTAAAAGCCTGCAGGCGGTAGGGAATACTGGATTTAAAAAAGACAAAGATACTTAATATTATTATATTATATACATTTCACCTAGACTTAAATTACCTTACGATAATGTTTTGTAATAATATCTCTATTCTATTCTTAATTTTATTTATAACTCTCTTCTTTGGCCTCGCCTTATCCCGTTACGCGGGGTCGGCTTTTTTATCATTCGGCGCCACGTCGATCTTACTTTAGTATTCTCATTATTGAGGCCTAGGCATTTCATGTCCTTTTTGCTTATTTATAACTACATATATTAATTCATTTCTACCTTACATATAACTTATATCATATATCCTATCTTATCGGCATATACCTCGGAAACCTGACGGTTTAGACTTTTTTTTCTTTTATTAATCCCAGCTTTTCATTAAAGCATTTACGTGTTGGGATTAATTTGAAGAAAGCCAGGCTCCATACTAAAATTGAATTCCCCACGAAATTGGAATCGCGTATTCTATGAAGGTATACTAAGACAGCGTTGCAAAAAAACTCATTCCTAATGGGGTTACGGCCATTTTGTACGGAGGTTCTATTTTTTTTGAACTAGCCTTTGCCCGCATTACGTTGACATCAGATACTTCGTTCTCATGTTGACAACCGACAGACTTAAATCAAAAGGTGTCAAAAAGGAGTTTGAAATTTGTTCTTATTTTGCTCCTTTGGAATCATTATTAAAAATCCTCGGCCCTATTGTTTGATAAGTCGGCCATAACAATGAAAGAACCAACTATTTCGGCTTTTTAAATTTTTATTTTACAACTAGAAGAAGCTTCTCGAACTTCCATCCGCGTATTCCAGTTCCCATGAGAGTACGGGGATAGCATATAGCCTATTAATTGCTGATATTGTAGCTTTCTTTTGTAATATATATATATACTGGCGTGAAATTAAAAGTATAATAATAATAGTTTATTTTATTTCGCACAATTTTAGTTTAATTTCCCTGGACTATCTAACTATCTTATGGCACGTATCTTGGAGGACTTTACATCTTTTTAAACTATAAAAAAGAAGCCACACTAGTTGCCTTTACATAGTTGATGCTTATCTACATAAGCGTTGGAAATTTTACGCTTACATATTATATGCAGTTAGAGGCAAAAGGGGTATTTTCATTGTAAGTTTCTATAATTCATCATTATTATAATCATCATGATCAACATGGAGATGAACATTATGGAGAACTCTCAGGCGTGCAGGTTTCCTCACGATGTTTTCCTTCACCGTTTAAGCATTGCTTAAAAACGCACATAACTCCGAAAAGTTATAGGTGCGTGCCCAGGTTCGAACCCCCGACCTCTGATTAGGAGGCTGACGTCCTAACCACTAGGCTATCACAGCTTCAGCTTCTATTATTACCATCGCACAATTAATACAAAATCAGCCAGAACAAGTGTATTGCAATTAATAACTGGAATTGGCTCAAGCTGGTTATCGAATCAAAGAACACGCGGGACAATTAACAGTGGTATAGTAGTAAAAATAATTCATATTCAATACTGAAGTAATATTAACTGGCACTCCATGGGCTGCGGACATGTTTAATATTGACGTCGTTCAAATAAAATTATTCAGCGCATAGGGCTGGCACACGATCTCGTTATAAAATAGGTAAAAGAAAGAATTACTAACCAGGCGTAGGAGAGAGTTATTACTGAGTGATTTAAATTTCATCAATGATGCACAGAGACTCTAGAGTTATAACACGAGTTATCAAGCTTAATTTACAAGTGGCATTTAACTCGGAGTAGGTATGATAGACAATATAATACCAGATACCTTCATGGTCTTTTAAATCGAAGTAACTTGTAAAACTTTAACTTTAGGAATAATATGAATAACGAGATAATATCATTGTGAACAAAAGCGTGGGTGCTCTTTAAGATAAATTCCTACTTTTACCAGTTTACCAAGAAAATATTCCTAAAAAAATATTTATGATATAGGTACCTAAATACTTTGATTTGGAGTCAACTTTTGTTATTCCACTGAAAGTAAGCCTTTGACTGTAAGTATAATCCGTCAGAAGTATGAGAGTTATATTACTAAGATGAAAATGAAAGTAATTTTGCCACAAATATTCAAGCGCACGCATTCACACACACGCTCACAAAAACACACTCACACACACACACACACACACACATGCACACATACTAATGATAAGATCGTTGGGAGAAACCACTCTGCAACACAGGTAGTGCAGAAGTAGGAAATAATATTTATTTATTAATTTCGTTGCATATTGTGTACACATACATACCCAGTTTGGGTGTTGCAACTTGGTCTGGAATCGACCGTAGTACATTATGTAAGTCTAACTGTAACTTTTTAAACAATAAAACATTAAACAATTAACCGATATCTTATTAGTGTATATATAATCGAAGCGCTTAATTGCTTGGCGACACTTCTTTTATGCTAAGTGTTAACTAGTTCCCACCACAGACAACAACGTGATCTGTGCAAGTACCTCGATTCTCCAATCGAACGCACTTAAACTCTTTTTCACTATGCTTAAGCTGTCTCAGTGCCAGTCCTTGGTTCCCCCCTCATATAGACGAGGTATAAAACTAAACCTTCAACGCTTCGCCATTGCAGGTACGATTTCAAATATTACCGTGCTTTGAGACACAGGTATGGACAACGCCAACGCCATCCATATTCAACCAATGTGTAAAAAAATCTACAAAAATGCTGAACACTAAACCAGGGATACCTTAACCAAATCCATGGAATATTAATGAAAAAGAAACCATACAAATTCATACATCGCGAGTATGAAGAATCCTTACAAATTTCTGACAATGCTTTATCTGAATTTTTCGATTCCAATAGTGGATTGGGATTGGAACGTTATGTATGAAAGAAGATTGGTTTCTAATCGTTTTTTTTATTTTAATTTTAAGTTAGACATGACGGCAATCTCATCTGGTGGTAAGTGATGATGCAGTCTATGATTGTAGCGGGCTAACCTATCACCTAATTAGTTTCTACGCTACATCATGATGGGATGCAACTCTCCTACCATACTTGAACCGGGAATTGATCCTAGGACGTCAGCTTTATAATGCGTCTAAAATATTGGGAACTTTATTTTGTTGTTTTGAGAAAGGTTTATATTTTAGCCACTCTTCTTCACTGCAGAGTACGCGCTAACAGGTTTCTAGATTCCATATCACTATTGGCTCTTTGAAGCTGTGATAGCGTAGTGGTTAGGGCGCCAGCCTCTTAATGAGAGTTCGGCGGTTCGAATCCGGGAACGCACCTCTAACTTTTCGGAGTTATGTGCGTTTTTAAACAATTAAAATATCACTTGCTTCAACGGTGAAGAAAAACATCGTGAGGAAACCTGCACGCCTTAGAGTTCTCCGTAATATACTCAAAGGCGTGTGAAGTCTGCCAATCCACACATGGCCAGCGTGGTGGACTATGACCAAACCCTTCTCATATCGAGAGGAGACCCGTGCTCTGTAGTCAGCAGGTAATGGGTTGATCATGATGATTATGATGATTGGCTCTTTGTGCTAGTAGTATGAATATTTCTTACTACAATGAACATAATCAGTTAGTAAAAGTTTTTTTATTTTATTTTTTTTATTCACTACAAGTTAGCCCTTGACTGCATCTCACCTGATGGTAAGTCATGATGCAGTCTAAGATTGTAGCGGGCTAACCTGTTAGGGGTATGGTAAACTAAGTAACTAACTATGGTAAACTCATACTCCTAATCGGTTTCTACGCGACATCGTGCCGGAACGCTAAATAGCTTGGCGACACGTCTTTGTCGGTAGGGTGGTAACTAGCATCGGCCGAAGCCACCCACCATACCAAACTCGAGCCGGGAATCGAACCCAGGACGTCCAATTTTAAAATGCAACAGCGCACGCGCTGCGACACGGAGGTCGTCAAAATAATAGTAAAAGTAATAGCAAGAGTAAGAGTAGTAAGCAAGAGACACCTAAAAAGCAATAACTGGCACCTGAGCTTGAAGATTCAAGGTCTTGAACACATAATGAGTTGAGCTGACGACACTCAATATTTTTATTTTATTTCGAGAGCCAATTGCGATCTCACGTATTTGCTAATGGCTACGTAGTCTAAAATGAAAACTCGCTTACCTGCCAGGGGTATCGCAATCGATTAAATCCATACACCTAATCGCTTTCTACGCGGCAATATATCGAAATGAAACATCGCTTGGCGGTAAAAATTGGAAATTGATTTCCAGCTCGATATGCAGACTTTTCAAATATACATTCAAAGACCTATACTATTCTTTTAAACGATAATTTGATTGTGAACTGACTTGGCTTCTCTTCTTCTTCTTGATTTTAAATCTTCATACGAAACACTCGTATGGCGCAAAGACATCTTGCGTCCCGTAGTCAGCAATGAAATCTTTGAAAAACTATGAATATACAAGTTTCTTTAACACCATAGATTAAATAGAATAAATTATTTATCTGTATTAAAAAAAACCATTTTCAAATTCAAGGTTTAATTGCATCAAAAGTTTAAAGTTAGGAAAATCTCTAGGCATTGTAAATGCACGCAAATTCTAAATTATTCCATATCGCGAGTGAGAGTTGCTTAGTCATGCCAAAATGCGATTAATAAGAAAATTTACAGATATATAGCTGAAATCGTACAACTTTTCAAGCACGTCCACCATGAAGTCACCAGTATCAACTAATGAACTCTACCGACTGTTTAAATCAATAAACTCGGATCCTGTGTGATTCCGTACTCATATGAATACGAATGCATTAGTAATATATGACAGATTATCTCTTTTTTAAGTTATTGCATAGCTTCTATCGAGGGCCTTGAGCGCGGGGACCGAATCCAAAAATTCCGTAACGAAAAAAAAACCTCACGCTCCCCACTCCGACGGTTTCCCTTTTGCTTTTTTTAAATTAATTTTATCAAAAATAACCTCAATATTTTTAATATTTTTATTTTCATTGTTGTTTTTGAAATATTAATAATTCAGTTGATAAAAAATGCTATGCAATAGCTTTACCGCGGCAGTCACCAAATGCCACACGTCTTTTTTTTTTATTTGTTTGTGTACGAACATGACTCAACTGTTTAATTAATTTTAATGAAATCTGAAGCAAAGATAACTTTGAATTATAGATACGATATTGTTAAATATAACAAAAAAGGATACTCCCATCTCAAACAATATTAAACTCATTATCATCATCATCATCATCATGAAAACCCCATTGCTGGCTCACTACAGAGCGCGGGTCTCCTCTCAATTTGATAATGGTTTGGCCTTAGTCCACCATGCTGGCCATGTGCAGATTGGCAGCCTTCACACGCCTTTGAGAACATTATGAAGTACTCTCAGACATGCAGGTTTCCTCACGATGTTTTCCTTCAGCGTTGTAGCGAGTGATATTTTAATTTCTCACGTAACTCCGAAAAGTTACAGATGTCCCGTGTTATCGCGTGCCCGGGATCGAACACTGATTAGAAGGCGACGTCCCAACCGCTAAGCTATCACAGCTTCTACAAAATTTTTAAATGGAATGTCTCAATAGGAAATTCAATCTATAACTACATTTCACTTAGACCTGGTAGATCCCAGTTTGAAGGAGTGGTTATAAAACAAACGAGAGTTGCTGGTTTGATGGGCGAAAGCGCTTGGTTTGGAAACAGAGGGACTTAATTTAGTGAACGGCATTCGAACGGTCTCAAATGGTAAAGTTTGGAAGGAGCTTTCAAAGTGCTACATTGATTCAGTTGTGAGTGCGAAGCGGATTAAACTTGTCGCTTATGTGAGGTCGCTTTGAGAATGAGGTCCGAGGGACATACACGACGGTTGGAGGACGAAAATGGTGCATTCAGATAATTATTGCAGGTTTTTTTGTCAAATTATCGTTTTTTTTAACCACTACAAGTTAGCCCTTGACGGCAATCCCACCTAATGTATGTGATGATGCAGTCTAAGATCCCTATTAAAAGTCATGTACTTCAGACTTTATAAATACTCAATTTTTTTTTATCCACTACAAGTTAACCCTTGACGGTAATCTCACTTGATAAATGTGAGTATGTAGTCTAAGATCCCTATTAAAGGTCATGTACTTTAGGCTTTATAGATACTCATTTTTTTTATTCACTACAAGTTAGCCCTTGACGGCAATCTCACTTGGTGTAAGTAATAATGTAGTCTAAGATGGTAGCAAGCTAACTTATTAAGGTTATGGTAGAACCATAATCTTAATCGGTTTCTACGCGATATCGTGCCGGAACGCTAAATCGCTTGGCGACACGTCTTTGTCGATAGGGTGGTAACTAGCCACGGCCGAAGCCTCCCACCAAACAATACTCAAACTGGGATCGAATCCAGGACCTCCAACCTAATAATGCGTCAGCGCGCGCGTTGCGCCACGGAGGTCAACGCAATAAAGGTCGTCGTATAAAGGGAATAATATAAAAACATAACCAATCAGGAGTGTGGGTTTACCATACCCCTAACAGGTTAGCCCGCTACCATCCTAGACTGCATCACTTACCAACAGGTGAGATAGCCGTCAAGGGCTAACTTGCAGTGTATTAAAAAAAAAAATTCAAAAATCAGTCATCCATCAATATAGCAAACCAAATAGAATCATAAATATTCACGATATGCTATTCCAATGTTAACAAGCTTTAACTGGTCGGTATAATTTAAAACCACGAAACTTATTCTCTCACACAAACACCTAACATATATACACACACTCACACATACTGTTCACAACAAACAATACTTATCACAACAAAATATATTTCGAATGTTAATCCACAATATTTAGTTTCAGTTATTAAAACACGTAAATGGTAAATTTTATACCGGGGAGAACAGGCAATCTGAGACACAGGTTTTTAAAGCTTACTTCAGGATTTCCGATATTGTATATGTCGGCGCGGAGGAGTTATTAACTTCATTCAGCGCCGCCAAGAACCTCAAGAATTCAATAATTACTCACATTTTAACTCTTGATGATTTAGCTAACACAATTTAGACAGTGACAATCAATTTTGTACAAGCATGCTTTGCTATAAACACGGGCGGTCCATGCCTTTCGAGGCATTCTCGCTCGAGACGTCGGACTGTTCAGACCTCTTAGTTATTGTCGCAATAAAAGTATAAACCCGCAAGTTGTGGTTTTAATTACTATGAGCGAAAGTAAACGTGAAGTCAGCAATGCTGTCGTCACCCTTACAAAAACCAACTCGGACGCCCTTGACTCGTCATATAAAATATTGAAAATTAACGCATATTGGTACACAAAAACTCTTATCTTGATCCAGCTCCTCCCTAACCTTTTTGAATGTAGGCATCGCTACGTTACAGAGAACGATGTCCCATGATATGTCTTTGCCAGTAGCGTGTTAATTGTCCACGGCTGTAGCACCCAAAACTACTTAACCCATCTTCATGAAACTTTGTACACATATTCTTGTAGGAGAAGAGAGTTTTTATTTAAAAAAAAAATAATGAATAATAAATGGTTTGTTAAAATACAGTTATCATATTGATTCTTTTCTATGATGATCCCTGATAGATAGCCTAGAACTGTGACAGCCTAGTGAAGTCGTGATAGCCTAGTGGTTAGGACGTCCGCCTCAATTCAGAGATCGGGGGTTCGAAACCGGGTACGCACCTCTAACTTTTCGGAGTTATGTTCGTTTTTAAGAAATTAAAATATCACTTACTTTAACGGTGAAGGCAAACATCGCGAGGAAACCTGCATGCCTAAGAGATCTCCATAATGTTCTCAAAGGCGTGTGAAGTCTGCCGATCCGCACATGGCCAGCGTGGTGGACTATGGCCAAACCCTTCTCATATTGAGAGGAGACCCGTGCTTTGTAGTGAGCCGGCAATGGGTTGATCACGTTGATGATGATCTTTAAAACTTATTTAACGGCTTTAATGCAAGCGAAGCCGCGGGTAAAATCTAGTAATCTAAGAAAGGTAGATAATAAAGTAGCGTTTAATTAACAAACACAAAAACGCATGTACAACCATACCATCGTTCAGTACTCATGGATATTATTCATACATAACATCGCCACGAGAATATTTTCAATTAAACCGCCGATATCTATAACGATTGATTATATGGCGGGCTTTCTGCCTGTCCAATTAAGCGTTATATTGCAGGGTTGCGACTCGCGTTTATGAATACCTGAATTTATGTTTCTTATTATTTTTAATTGTTACCTTAATTTTTTTTTTTATTTATTTGGTTCGCTAACAACCAAAACATTTCATTACAAGATTCAGTACCTTGCACTGAGGTGCAGCACAAAAATGCTTAGCCACTTACATGCAAATGTTAAGTAGTGTAAATTAACTTATCCTAGTTATAAAATATACCAAGATGATAATACAACAATAATAGGAAATAAATTAAACTAAACTAAAAACTACTAACTGAAACTATCATGCTCTTAAAGCTAAATCAATTACCCTCCGGAATTTCGCTAGAGATCCGCTGTGTATGTCCGCTAGATTATTATGCATTACTATAGGATTGGATTCACTTGCTTCAATGGTAAACGAAAACATCGTTAGGAAACCTGCATGTCTGAGAGTTCTCCATAACGTTTTCAAAAGCCACCAAGTTCTCACCAAGGTCACCAAGTTAGTGGTCTGGTAATGAGTTGACCAATATTGGACGGCGACCGCTTCCAAGGAAAGGAAAAGTGCAGTCTGGGCAGGATATACTAGACTACTATATATTATTATTGTAATTAACTTTGTTTTTTTGTTTAACCAGAATTGATGGAAAGCGCGAGTTAAAAAAATAGTTCGTTAGGCAAGGTTATAGATTATATCCTGGGGAAGGATGTAGGATCAAATACTATGGTATCTCCCGAAGGACCCTTTATTTTCAAACTATGAAAAGTTTTCTTTGCCTTTATGTCTTTATGTCATCAAATTCGGTACATTTTTCGGTGTTGCCGCGAAATCCGGGCTAAATCGATTGCACGGTATATTTTAAAATGGAATATTAATTTGTAGATTTTCTCCCTTCATGTAAAACTATGGCTTTTTATTACTGTAAAATCACACACACATCTGTATGATACAAGATCACAGGAGTCAATTATCATACAGCTAGAAAGAGAATAATAATCATGTACGCTTTGAATTTCCAGAACAATTCAAAGAATATCGATAGCGCACGCAGTCACAATTACTGCCACTCCACCAACGTCAAGCTTTTATAACACTGTAAAAGATATTTCCTTCACACGCCATTTATATCAGAACTTCAATAGAATCTATAGCGTTGTTAAACCATAGATTCATAAATCAGTCGGGATAAAATGTACCTTATATTGTAATGTAAGCCATTGTAGCTGTGATAGCCTAGTGGTTAGTGCGTCCAACTCCTAATCAGAGGTCGTTGGTTCGAACCCGGGCACGCACCGTAAACTTCTCGGAGTTATGTGCATTTTTAAGTAATTAAAATATCACTTGCTTCAACTTCTCCAAAATGTTCTCAAAGGCGTGTGAAATCTGCCAGCTATGGCCAAATCCTTCTCATATTGAGAGGAGACCCGTGCTCTGTAGTGAACCGGCAATGGGTTGAATATGATGATGATCATTGTTATATATAATGTTTAATAACACATAACGCAAGTTCAGCTATCAATAAAGTTTTGGTCAGTTGAATGTAATTGAGGAACCTTTATAGGGTTAGTTAACATAACATACCTACAGTACATTAAAGTGAACGTATAGGGATTTATTGATTGAGTTGTGGCAGCCCTAACCGTATGTGTAACTCAATATCTTGCGGTTGGCGTCGTCGACATTAAGCACGAACGCAGTATCAAATGTAACGACATTTACATAGCAACATAATTAATGCAAGGGTATTAGTGTTTGAACTCACTACTATCCTCTTTTGAGTGTTGGCGAGCTTCTACGAGTAATTATTATATGTTGAAATAGTTCTAATAGCGTACTATCCGAAGTACGGTGGTGGACAGCACAGCAAGCTTTCTTATTCCGGACTGGTAAAATGAGGTAGAAAAAGATCTCTTACAGAGTCAAGCTTTCCTTTGTATTTTTTTTTTTTTATCCACTACAAGTTAGCCCTTGACTGCAATCCCACCTGATGAGTGTGATAATGTAGTCTAAGATGGTAGCGGGCTAACATGTTAGGGGTATGGAAAACCCACACTCCTAATTGGTTTCTACGCGACATCGTGCCGGAACGCTAAATCGCTTGGCGACACGTCTTTGTCGGTAGGGTGGTAATTAGCCACGGCCGAAGCCTTCCACCAGACAAACTTCTACTTCTTATATTAGTAAAAAATATATAGCGCAATAATCTCCACCTGAAACTCGACACTGTTAAATTTAAAGCATTACTTTAAGTGGTAGGTATAAAGTTATATAAATAAATATATATAAAAGAAAAAGGTGACTGTCTGAGTGATCTATCACAACTTAAACTTCTGCTTTGCTATACCTAAATCTAGTTCAAGATATAAAATGCGTTTTTTTTTAGATCAAGTGAAGTGTAATATTTTTTACGAATACCTGATTTCAGACTGAACTCTTACTATTACTGAAATTATGTATTATAATGTTGTATGATGTTTTTTCCAATGATTCGATGCAAGCTTACTAATGATGAAAGAGTTATTTAAATTGCTACTAAATATTTCAAAATTATTTATCTATTATATATATATACATATATTGGCATTGGTTGCAAGACTGCACCATCCTTACGTTCTCTAGATTAGAATGTATTTATTTTCTACTAGCTGTAATTGCCCACGACTTTTTTGTCGTAAGCGTTTTTTTTTCGTAAATTTCGCAAGAACATAGGCTATGTGTTAATGTATAATGCCTGCTAAATATCCGGGATATTATTTATCTCCTTTCGAATTTCCAGTCAACCTGATTTATTATTTTTTGATTAAAAAAAAATAACATACATCCATACATAAAATCTGTCGAGTTAAAAGTATTAGTAGGGATAGGTGTACCTTTGTACGTAGAAAGCATCGGTTAACGTCATGGTATGGTTCAAACAAACCAATCTGGCCAGCTCTTGGCACATATTAATTGCCCAATCAGCCTTGCATCCACGGTATAGCTGCAGTTTAATCTAAGACATAGAAGCTTCCATTAACATAGGACGATATGTATGTTTGAATACTATGCGCATAAAGGCTATTATACAATGGCTTTGTATGCCTTTGAGTGAGATGATGAAGGTTAACAACAATACCAGGGGATTAGAGTATTACAAGGAATTAGTTTGAAGTGGTGATAGCCTAGTGGTCAGGGCGTCAGCCTCCTAATCAGAGGTCGGCGGTTCGAATCCGGGCACGCACCTCTAACTTTTCGGAGTTATATGCGTTTAGAAAAAATAAAATATCACTTGCTTCAACGGTGAAGGAAAACATCGCGGCTCACTACAGAGCACGGGTCTCCTCTCAATATGAGAAGGGTTTGGCCATAGTCCACCACGCTGGCCATGTGCGGATTGGCAGACTTCACACGCCTTTAAGAACATTGTGGAGAACTCTCAAGCGTGCAGGTTTCCTCACGATGTTTTCCTTCACCGTTGAAGCAAATGATATTTTAATTATTTGAATAAAAATGAATAATAATTAATTTAAAGAAGCATAATTAAACACTGATCGTACAACCCACTTTTTCCTTCGCGGAATTGGGCCGTACAATAAGTCAACAAGAGTTTATAAAGTGGAATTCCGACAAATTAATTCCTAGTCATGAAATGAACACTCCGAGGATCTCAGTAGAGCATCTTTTAGCATAATTTATTTACGCCACAATAAAAAAGGAAATCTGTTTAAGTCTGCGAACCTGCTTTAGTTTTTCAGACTTGTCTCAAACGGATGATTTTTTCTGATTTCATAGCGAATAAACTTTACTAGTGGACTTTGATGGACAGTCAAATTTTTTTTTACATACTACAAGTTAGCCCTTGAAGGTTATCTCACCTGGTGGTAAGTGATGATGCAGTCTAGGATTGAAATGGGCTAACCTGTTAGGGGTATGGTAAACCCACACTCTTAATTGGTTTCTACGTGACATCGTGCCGGAACGCTAAATCGCCTGGCGACATAATAACTAATAACGCTATCAACTTGTTTATCACTTCAACATAATGGTTTTTCAATTTTCAAGGGGTGAATGGAGACGTTGATATTGTTGAGCAAAATAAACGATCAAATGGGACATATTGTGTAAAAGGGATTTGTTTGAAAAATTTCAGATGGGTTTTGAGGTAACAAAAATAAATTGACATAATTTCATTTAAATATCAACACAGAGAAGCAACAGAAAAATATCATTAAAATGCAAATACAATAGAGCATTAGATATTATTAAGCAGCCTTATCACTACAAAGCTATCTTCTCAGGCGACCTCAGTGGCGCAGCGTGCGCGCTGTCGCATTATTAAGTAGGACGTCCTGGGTTCGATTCCCGGCTCGAGCCTGGTCTGGTGAAAGGCTTTGGCCGTGGCTAGTTACCACCCTACCGACAAAGACGTGTCGCCAAGTGATTTAACGTTCCGGCATGATGTCGCGTAGAAACCAATTAGGAGTACGGGCCTACCATAGCATTGACAAGATAGCCCGCTACCATCTTAGACTGCATCATCAATACCACGTGGCTAACTAGTACTGGGGAAAAAAGGGCCATCAAAATTTTTAATTTTTAAAGTATCTGTAAATTTCCATCTTAACTGAAGGCAAAAGTCAATATATTACGCACTAAAACAAATTATGTTTTATAGCCAAATAATCTTTTTTTAATTTATATGGAAAAATACCTGGATTTGATATATAAAAGTGACTTTTAAATGAAACTGTTGAGTAAGTTTTAAATGTAACTGTTATGTTTTATATTGATTTTATATTGTGCTTTAGAGATGTTTGCGGAATCTCAACGGGTGGATGATTTAAAAGTCCGCAATATTACTGCAACACTGATAAACAGGTTCCTGAGTAGAGCTAACAAAGCCCTTAGCGACTCCAACGCTGTATAATCCAAATCAAACTTTTAACTACAGCCTCTGGAGGTATTGGAATAAAAAGCAGACTCCTTACAAGTTTCAAGTAGCATCACTTTGTTTTACTTGAAGAAATAATTAACAAATGCCCTATTTTTATTAAAAATCTATACCTATTGACACCTAATTAACGACCTCCGTGGCGCATTTTAAAGTTGGAGGTCCTGGGTTCGATTTCCGGCTCGAGTCGTGTCTGGTGGGAGGCTTCGGCCGTGCCTAGTTAACCTATCGACAAAGACGTGTCGCCAAACGATTTAGCGTTCCAGCACGATGTCGTGTAGAAACCAATTAGGAGTATGGGTTTACCATACCCCTAACAGGTTAGCCCGCTACCATCTTAGACCGCATCATCACTTACCATTAGGTGAGATGCCGTCAAGGGTTAACTTGCGGTGTATAAAGCGGTGATAGCCTAGTGGTCAGAGCGTCAGCCTCCTAATCAGAGGTCGGCGGTTCGAATCATGGCACGCACCTCTAACTTTTCGAAGTTATGTGCGTTTTTAAATAAAAAAAAAATTAAAATATCACTTGCTTCAACAGTGAAGGAAAACATCGTGAGGAAACCTGCACACCGGAGAGTTCTCCATAAGGTTCTCAAAGGCGTGTGAAGTCTGCCAATCCGCACATGGCCAGCGTGGTGGACTATGGCTAAAACCCTTCTCATATTGAGAGGAGACCCGTGCTCTGTAGTGAGCCGGTAATGGGTTGTTCACGACGTATAAAAAACACATTGTTTATAAAGAGGCTATATACTAGTTGTTGCCCACAACTTCATCTAAAGTTCATGCGTTAGCTAAAGTTTCTGTTTGTAAATACCAGGGTTACTGTTTAATAACCCGGGATTAATGTCCTAAGTTTGTACGTTCCAAATTCAAGAGGTCAGTTGTGCCACTGTTTTTATTTTATTTATATAAATCTCACGGAAACAATCCCCAGAAGTCTTCCCGCAATAAAAAGTATTTAATATCATTCCACAGAATTTAAGTTATCTCTGTGCTAAATTTAAACATAATCGGTCAAGTGAATGAGACAAACACAGGTAACAAACAAACGCATAAGCAAGCAAAGAAGAAAACATTTTCGCATATATCGTATTATTATGAATTTTACGTACAACGACATTCGAGTATAATATTAACACTATTAATAATAGCTCCCTATCTGAAGCCGGCAGCCGGTGAAGGGTCGACGTATAAATATGGGCCAAGCGAGGGAAATATGACAACATCCGAACATTTGTTCAGGCATCTTGCTCCCTTTACAAATATTGGGTTATTCATTTTTGTGTAGAGAAAGGAAGATACTCACACTTTTAACGATTATTTAGATATCATATCTTATCCCATAAAGCGAAGGAAAATATTCAAATCAATACTTTATGAAATTATTTTCCATTGATACTCGATAATTAGCAGTATATTAAAGTCACGCGGCTTAAAGGAGATTTAATCTCCAATAGGACAACTTAAAATAGAAAATAATAATCACACCCTAACACGTCTTGAATATTTCTAAAATTCATCAATATTTCTAAAATTATGACCACAACTTTATTTATGCAAGAAATATAATCGAGTTGTCTCGTCAGACATATGATCGCTAAATGCCCTTGAAACCGCTCCACCTCCACTATGATACATATACCTCAACATGAAACTCAGAAATAGACTCAAGAAATATAAAATCATGGGAAGCTGGATTTGAACTAGGGGCCGCATTATACTAAGGCCGTGCCACCACTGCGTTGTCGGATTCTATTGAAAACGAGAATCAATTACCTATATATTCATTATAAAAATTATTTAAGCGATCATCATGAAACTGTACAAAAACTGGTTAAAAAAAATATTAGTTAAAATATAGTAATATATTGATTCGTTTCTATTGTAATAATCTCTTTTTTTTTATCCACTACAAGTTAACCCTTGACGGCAATCTCACCTGATGTCAAGTGATGATGCAGTCTAAGATGGTAGCGGGCTAACCTGTTAGGGGTATGTAAACCCATACTCCTAATTGGTTTCCACGCGACATCGTGTGGGAACGCTAAATCGCTTGGCGACACGTCTTTTGACGGTAGGGTGGTAACTAGACACGGCCGAAGCCTCCCACCAGACCAGACTCGCGCCGGGAATCGAATCCAGGACGTCCTACCTAATAATGCGACAGAGCGCGCGCTGCGCCACTGAGGTCGCCTGAGAAGATAGCTTTGTAGTGATAAGGCTGCTAAATAATACCTAATGCTCTGTTGTATTTGCATTTTAATGATATTTTTCTGTTTTTTCTCTGTGTTGCTGATATTTAAATGTAATTATGTCTATTTAAATGAATCGAACCCAGGACCTCCAACTTTATAATGCGCCACGGAGGTCGACAAATTTACTTACTCTGATACTTATTGAATGGCTTCAATTGTAAAAGCTAGAATTATATAAATAGAGTAAACATGGTTTGTCATTTAACGTGGACTTTACCCTAAAGTAAATTCTTGCGGTGGTCGCCAACATTCGTGTCCGCAACTGATCGATCGGCCAGCGGATATGATATAACACGAATATTTAATGTTGCAGTACATTTTGCTTTATATAATCTAGCTCATATTACTCACGTGTGCTCCCATTTAGCACTGAACGGTTTCTTCGTAAGGATTCGTCATTAATCAATTGTACGTTGTGAAACCAATATCTCCTGAGAATGCTCCGGTGTTCGAGAGTGGGAAGCGCATTTTGGAATATCTGTATAAGGATTGTTGAAATTATGAATTGCAACGCATATTGCTCGTTTACAGCTAAATCAGCTTAATTAAGATTGTTTACTGACGCATTAACTTCTGCATAGTTGCTTTTATAAAGGTGACCCGTAAACTTATTTTTGCATTTATAATATGAGTAGGTTTCGGTACAAGTAATTTATATTAAGTATATCGTCATTGCTGTGATAGCCTAGTGGTTAGGGCGTCAGCCTCCTAATCGGAGGTCGCCGGTTCGAATCCGGGCACGCACTCCTAACTTTTCGAAGTTATGTGCGTTTTTAAATAGTTAAAATATCACTTGCTTTAACGGTGAAGGAAAACATCGTGAGGAAACCTGAAGACCTGAGAGTTCTCCATAATGTTCTCAAAGGCGTGTGAAGTCTGCCAATCCGCACATGGCCAGCGTGGTGGACTATGGCCAAACCCTTCTCATATTGAGAGGAGACCTGTGCTCTGTAGTGAGCCGGTAATGGGTTGATCATGATGATGATGATGATGATATCGTCATTACTGGTATGTGTCCAAGACTTCTTCATACCAAAATTCATCTTAATATATTCAGCATAAAGAAATAATTACAAGTAATATATGAAGAAAACCGTGCATTTAGCCACCTTCCTACGCACTCATCCCTAGTAACTATACATTTGGTAAATATAACATTGGAACACAATATCCCAGCATCAGGGCAAAACCATGTAGGGTTCAGAACATCCTAGACTGGTTTAAAGAACATCATGTAGGATGAAGCATTTCTCCAGATATACAGCCTGAGAAAATTTCTGCCACGAACTTGCAAATTGTGGAACCAGCTTCCATCTTCTGTGTTCCCTAATGGCTATAATATGGGGATCTTCAAAGGGCGGATTAACAAATTGCTCAAGGGCCAGCAACGCATTGGCGGTTCCTCTGGTGCTGCAAATGTTCATGGGCGGCGGTAATCACTTACCATCAGGAACAGCCCGGTTACGCTGTGGCAACCAATAGGGTTTGTACAGCTAAAAGACAGTTCAAAAAAAAAAAAAAACATCAGGTGACCCTACTGCTCGTTTGCTCGCTTTGTATCTAAATATATAAAAAAAATATATATAAAAAAAAAAGGAAGTTGGGCCTCGAGCCTCCTACCCAGTGACATCGATCGAATATCACAAGAAACCAGTTCTGCTAAAGGGGTACTTGTGTATTATAGTTATATCCTAGTAAACTTCAAATTCAGAACCTGCTATCCGGATTAATTGTGTAGTAGGTACAAGGACGTTAGTTTGGTTCAAAACATATCAATTTGGCTGGCCTTTGTCATATATTAATTGCTCAATCTACCACGCAACTACATCATACATTATCCTTAGTCTAACATGCGCTATGAACCCCTAAGGGGGTGAAATGGGGTGTAAAATGGTTATATCGGATCCCATCCCCTGCATTTATCAAGTTGAAAACACAGACTTAATGAAAAGGATTGGGAAAAGCTTTCGCTAACAAAGTCAATGCGGTTGTTAAATTGTATCCAGTTGTAACGAAACTAATTATTAGGTTCCAATACTGGCTAAAAAAAAAGACTTTTATTCGTCGAAAGAGTTTGTTTTTCTTTGAATAAAAAAATTAGAAGTGGTCTTTGCTTTGTTGGATTCCATGATATCAATGAATCATCATATCAACCCATTACCGGCTCACTACAGAGCACGTGTCTCCTCTCAGTATGAGAAGGGTTTGGCCATAGTCCACCACGCTGGCCATGTGCGGATTGGCAGACTTCACACGCCTTTGAGAACATGGATACCTCTCAGGCGTGCAGGTTTCCTCACGATGTTTTCCTTCACCGTTGTGTAATATTTAAATTTTTTTAAAACACACATAACTCCGATAAGATAGAGGTGCGCCCGGATTCGAACCGCCGACCTCTGATGAGGAGGCTGACGGTCTAACCACTAGGCTATAACCGCTTCCAATGAATATTAACGCTTAATTTGCTATAATTTGTATAAAACAGGCAAATCTATGCATTTCGTATTTTTCTTCATACCACGCAAAACTATTTTTTTTTTTAATTTTCTTCCAGACGCCGTTCACCGCCGAGATGGTGACTCATTATGTTAGTGTGTCATTTGAAAACGATTACGATCTCGTACTAAGGTTCTGGCCCTTAATGAGCAACTGGTATGAAAAATATATAAAATAAACTTTTAATTACATAGGGACGTTAAAAACTGGTAGAAATGTAGAAATTTATTTTACACGACCTTCACAAATTATTGAAGCTATTTAGTTAGGCTTAATGTTTAACTGTATAATTTTAAGTAATTAAGGTTACAAAAGTACTCTCTAATAACATTCTGAGTATTAGAAAATTAATTGTGCACAGAAGCCTCTGAAATTTCAATTTTGATATATAAAATTATTAACTACTAGTCGATGCCTGCGACTTCGTCCGCGTAGATAAGGGGTTTTTAAAAACTCCTATGAAATAAGCTACCAATTCGAGGAAAATTTCTCTGGCAAGCTGAAACAGCTAGAAATTATATTATATAAATATATTACTATAGTTAGAGTTCAGTGACGTGAAATGTAACGGGATAAAAAGTATCCTATGTCCATCTCCTGGTTCTTAGCTACCTCCGCACCGATTTTTAGCCAAATCGGTTCAGCCGTTCTAGAGTTATAAATAGTGTAACTAACACGACTTATATATATATATATATATATATATATATATATATATATATATGTTAATTATTAGTAATAAAGCTACTACCCAAGTAAAAGAAACTTAGCTATACTAGCTGTTAGCTACAGATCTCGTCTTTGAAAAATGCCATGGATTTAGACAGACCTCGTCTTTGAAAAGGGCCATGGAATTAGAGCATTGACCCGCCACTCTGTTTCAACGGGGACAGGAAATAGACATATCTATAATTACTTGAGCTAAGTCATCATGATCAACCCATTACCGGCTCACTACAGAGCACGGGTCTCCTCTCAATATAAGAAGGGTTTTGCCATAGTCCACCACGCTGGCCATGTGCGGATTGGCAGACTGCACACGCCTTTGAGAACATTATGGAGAACTCTTAGGCGTGCAGGTTTCCTCACGATGTTTTCCTTCACCGTTGAAGCAAGTGATATATTAAATTTTAAAAAACGCACATAACTCAGAAAAGTTAGAGGTGCGTGCCCGGATTCGAACCGCCGACCTCTGATAGGAGGCCCTAACCATTAGGCTATCACCGCTTCTTGAGCTAAGTACTATCATGAAATAATTTGTAAATGTTCGGAGGTTTTTTGTTTCGGTGCCAGCCTGAATAAAGAAAGTGAAAAAGTTCAAAGGATTAAGGTTTACGAGAGTATCAGACATAGAGAAAATTAGCATTATTGCGATGATAAGAAAATGGCAAACGACCACTTGCCTCATAAAATTTAATTGACCGATAACTGAACTGCATGGTAAACAAAAAAAGACGACAGATATTTTGGGACCAATGTTACTGCACTCTTATTTGAAAGGTTCAACAGTTGAAGGGTACTCACAACTGCGTGTACTCACTGCCAGTTGTGCAATATTGTAGAGATTGTTGAACGAGACTACAACTCGACTCAACTTTATAGAAGTAGAATCTTAGAAGGTCTTTCGAACTTAAGAAGTCAAAAGTTGTTGCTTTTGTTGTAATAACGGTTACCATTGCTCAATGCTTACGTAGTAGTATTAAATAGGGAATTCGATTCCCGGCTAGACTATAGTCTGTTGGTAGGCTTGCTGGTAGTTACCAACCCACTGACAAAGACGTACAAGCGAACTATATTAATTTATTTATTTCGTAAAACCAGCTAGCTAGTACATTTTTTCATGACCTTTTTTACCATTGTTAGCTAATGTGAATGTTTCAAAGTAAGAACTTCTTAAGTCATTATGCTGAGTCCGTATACAATACATAATAATAATAATAAAACCAAAATAAAAAACAAAAAAATAAACCGCAATATAAAAGATAGGTCGAAAATTTATTAGAAACTAATCACACGCTATAATAAATTTAAAACATTCAAGTCCAGTCAAGAATTCATTTACAAAATACGTCACTTTATACTAACAACCATATATAAGACAATTTATTTCTCTTTATTGCACACAAATTTTAAATAAACAAAAACACGGAATACTTAACACATGAGTATGCAAAGGCGATCTTATTGCTTAAGCAACCTCTTCTTGACAACCCTTGGGGAAAGAGTTAAATAAAAGATGAGGGTAGCGCAATTTTTAAATATAGTACAAGCTATATTAAAAATTATATATTAATTATAATATAATTATAAATATAGAAATAGATGAAGAAGAATGGGTTCAGGTGGCTCTTCTGGTGCTGAAGATTTGCGTGGCCGGTGGAAATCACATTAGGATCAGCGTGTTCGCTTGGCGCGATGTATATAATATAAAAAGCTTAAGTAAGTTAAAAAGGGTAAAACTATTATCGCATCAATATTTTTTGTGAATACGAACCTTGAACCCAACAATCGCCACACCAGATATTTAATAAAACTGGCTAACTGCGAGTAGGACTTGCAAACAAGGGTTCCGTAGTAAGATTCAATATAAGACGCTTCTCAGTATTGACATTATTCAGATGGAGTAAAACACCAAGCCTTTCCTATTGGAAAATTTTCAATGTAATATGTATAGTAATATAATATTAATGCCATTCGGGTACCCTAATTATGTAACTACCTCGCTGGTCTAATGGTTATATTTGATTAAGATACAAAGGGATTGATTCTAGATTCAGGTCTATAATGGTTAGGTATTTATGTTTTCTTCGTACCCTGGATTGTTAATTGGCATTGTTCACTCCCGTGCTTCAGAGAGCACTTTAAGATATCGATCAACTCATTACCGGCCAACCAACCCTTAGTCCACAACGCCAGCCAAGAGCAGATGGTTGGCCTCTGAAAACATTATTAATAACTCAGCCATGCAGAATTCCTCACAATGTTTTTCTTAACCGATAAAGCAAGTAATATGGTTGTAATAAAATTTAAAACACACCTTACTCCGAATTTATAGCTGCGTACTGGACATAAAACTCGATCCACCAAATAGGAAGCTGAAGTCTTAACCATCAGGCTATCACCGCTCATCCGGTTATTTTCCATATTGGAGTAGCGTGGTATGCCAATGCTCTAATCTAATATCTTGCCGTTGGTCATTGAAAGACAGGATGATGATGATGACGATGTTGATGATAATTATGATGATGATGACAAAGGTGGTCTTGTCAACCAAAAGATGGTGAATGTAAGACAAAATTTTAAGATTCTAAAAACCCATCCAATACAACCGTATTTACTGCAAATGTTCCCAACATTAATTCCCCTTTTGAATAAAATAACTCCAAAATATCTTCATCTCGTTACAAATAAATCTAAAAGGTTGTAACGCAATGAAAGCGTAATTAAAACAGAAATATCAGCTCAGGCGTTTAACGTTGTATAGTGGAGACATAATTTTTAAACGCGTCGCGACGGTGTGCCCCTTTTAACGATTCAACCCGAATCGTAAGTTAGGTTCTTGCCTTAATCATCTTCCAGAAATGGTAGGTTAGGTAAGGTTTTTATAAGTTGTCTAATGGGCCCCATTAAAATCATCATCATCATAATGATCAACCCATTATCGGCTCACTACAGAGCACGGGTCTCCTCTCAATATGAGAAGGGTTTGCCCATTGTCCACCACGCTGGCCATGTGCGGATTGGCAGACTTCACACGCCTTTGAGAACATTATGGAGAACTCTCAGGCGTGCAGGTTTCCTCACGATTTTTTCCTTCACCGTTGAAGCAAGTGATATTTTAATTACTTAAAAACGCACATAACTCCGAAAAGTCAGAGGTGCGTGCCCGGATTCGAACCGCCGACCTCTGATTAGGAGGCTGACGCCCTAACCACTGGGCTATCACAGCTTCGGCTATCACAGCTTCGGGGAGTCCGTTTCTACACAGTCGAGCAGTGTTGACGGAGCGCTGCGCTAAACTCCGTTACGAGGTTTTCGCTGCACGCGAATTCTTCAGAGGCGTAAAGGTCTCTTTGAAGTACCGATAATTATTGGTGACTCTGGATGACCTTATAACCCACACCCATTAAAATATTGATAAATAAAGGTCCCCGATTTCTGATTTCATACAATTTGTGTCACATCCAAGGTCGCAGGGTCGTAAAGATGTCTAGGAACAAGCTTGACCTGCTATGAGGAAGGACTAACAGAACCTAGGAGTTAAAAATAAGAATCAAAAAGTTTAACCCATTCAAATGGCTTCCATGTGGGTTGGAAGGCTCATATTTTTTATTTATAGCACAGCGTTATGTTCTAATTTGTGATACTATAGGCTTCTTGCTATCTGATCGAACCTCGCACCTCGTAATCCGCGGTTCAATTGTAATGTATGCTGACTAACACGTTATATCATGTAGATATAACTCAATAATCTTGATGTAGAAAGCTAGTATTGAAAACGTGGCGTCACATTTTAACTATTAGTCAGGTCAGGTAGGTATTAATTATTTTTCTTCCCCTGATTTGTTATTTTGCGCGGTCCAATATTTTAACGTGCCTCTAGAACACTTATCAATATATCAAGATATCGGTCAACCCATCGCCGGCCCACCAACCCTTAATCCACCACGTCAGCCAAGAGGAGATTGGAGGCCTCTAAGAACATTGTGGATAACTTTCAGTCATGCAGATATCCTCATGATGTTTTCCTTAACCGATAAAGTAACGAAGTTTAAAGGCGTCACGTTTTAAAAGTGTGTTTCAAACTTTAGAATCTGACCCTTATCAACATTTAGAGTTCATTTTAAATTATACCCAACGTTACACGGTTCAAATAAAAGATTTACTAGAACAAAAGGGTACCATCTTGTTACTCTCCAAAGCAGAGAATCCTGTATGTATTGGCTGGTCAAAAAGGCTTTTATTCTTTTGTTCTGGATGCTTAGAACTCGTGCAAAATTTCAATCAACTATCATTGTAGTAAAATACCTTAGACAAGTTAACTACCTGTAACCTGCCTATTTTTCAATTGTATCACAATAAGGTCATAATATAGCATTGTGGTAGTCTTCGGCCATGGCTAGTTATCACCCTGCCGGCAAAGAGGTGTCACCAAGCAATTTGGTATCGTTCCCAATAAGGAGTATAGGTTTTAATAAGACTTTTAAAATTTGATTTTAAATATTTATTATGAACATAATGCTTCTAGAAAAATTCTACCATGATGTGAAACAATATTTAATGTATAAACCTTGATATTTAATATGAAATCTATAAATTTAATAAAATTTAATTTTGTATATTTATTTTTATTTGATTGGACATTTAATAGTTTTCACAATTTTAATGACTTATTTACAATATTTGCACACTATTAATTTTGTAGAATGTTATGGCCTCGTTACCAATT
Source organism: Lasiommata megera (assembly GCA_928268935.1). NCBI lineage: Eukaryota > Metazoa > Arthropoda > Insecta > Lepidoptera > Nymphalidae > Lasiommata > Lasiommata megera. Next base: position 15,959,607 of record OV743313.1, on the reverse strand, counting down.
GACGTCGTTTCCTAACATACGCCAGGGAATGTGAAATTGAAAATTCTATGTTTTTAAACTTATTTTGTGTCGAAATTCTGCAATAAAAAATTCGTTTTTACTCTCGAAACGTTTTGATTTGAAAAACTTATAGATATATATTAACTCAACTACGATGTTACTGAAGACGGGTGAAGGAACAAATTCCAAATTAATACAAGCAATCTCTGAGACCGGTGAATTGAATATTGATTGGATTTCACAAAAAGCTATTGATATTCATTATTTGACACCGGCACATTCATATCCGGCTTGGAGCCTAGCCGAGACCATATATTGAACCACTTTTGATTGTAAGCCCGTGCACACATTGCAGGCTCCTATTTGTCTTCTCAGGATTTGCAATTTGTCCCTGTACAGTGGATCTTGAGTGTAAGGGATGGCTTATACGGAAACGGTGAGTGGCGGTGACGTGGCTTGGACACGTGTAATTCCCTCGCTACGTGCACTGTTCAAATGAATTTTATTCAATATATAGCTAAATCGCTTGGCGTTGAGATTGCTTAGTATTTGTCGGCAGGATGGTAACTATCCACGGCCGAAGCTTCCCACCAAACTAGACTAGAGCTGCAAATCGAACCCAGACTTCTAATTTAATGAGACAGCATACGCGTTGCGCAGATAGTAAGAATTAGACATCTGTTAAGCGCTAATATACTGACTAATTCGGAAAGGAGATATAACTCTAACCTATTAAATGCTTGATTAATCCTTGATTAAGAGAAATTGTTTGTAACAATACGTTAAAGTTTTAATGTACAATGTAAAAGAAACCGAGAAGAAACCGAAAAAGAAACACTGACAACCCTACGTAGTTACGCGTGTAAAGTGTAAAGTATTTTGTTTAGGATATAACTTGATATTTTTATAATTTTTCTCTTGCATAGTTATCTGTATCGCTCTTTAGCGATAAGGCCGCCTATTGTACCTCTCTGTTTAGTGTGTTTCTTTACAGTCTTGTATTTCTTCTTTTGTGTGGTATACAATAAAGTGTATTTTCATTTCATTTCATTTTCATCTGCGTCTCCATTTGACCTTAAATGTGATATAAGCCGATAATATGTTTGTGGTCGTGTGATTTTATAAAAAGACAAGTTTTAGTAAAAAGATTGGATTCCAGTATTCTTGTAAAACCCATGTCTTACTAGAGAACGTTAAAACACAGCGTCAGCTCGAATTATTCTACTCATAATATGATGTAGTCATAGTTGTTCAAGCCCACTAACCCGGAATAGAAAAGCATTAAGGAGGGCTTTCAACTCAACTTAAATTTCACTCAAACCGTATACCGCAGACAGTAGGTACAAATGTATTGTATTGTTTGTATAGAAGTATTCTATTTCTTACAGAACAATAAAATCCATAATCTTTTAATATATGAAAGAGAAAGAAAAGAACCGAACCTTTTTCCTTTAATAACACTTTGATACACATGAATGAAATATTGCTCTAATAAGATAGCTTAATATAATTTTAAGTGGCATGTGAGATGGTGATAACAAAAAGATAATTTACCTGGCGATGATTGTTGTGGGTTTCTTCTTAGACCGGAGCACGATTGGAACCCTCATAGTTTTAGTAGTAAGTATACGAAAGTAGTTATCACTATCAAATCACTACTATGTAAATTATTAATGCGTCAAAAGTGCATTTTAAATGATTATTTGAATAAAGATTATTTGAATTTGAATTAAAATTTAATAGAAACAAGAAATGAATTATGACTTCCCTACTTGTTGGATTATTTTACTTTTATAATTTAATAAATTACTAGGTACAACTAATACAACAAATAACAACTCCCGGTTCTTGATACTGTTTTTAATTACACACGCGGATCTGCAACCCTGCTCGTTAGAAACCAGTATTCGTGGAGTAAACATAGAAATTAAGGCAAATACACGTGTAGAAGCCGCCTTTCCTCAGACTTTGCATATAGTGACTGCAATTGCAGCAAATGCTATGGATAATCATCATCATCATCATAATCATTTCAAACGATAGACGTCCACTGCTGGACATAGGTCTTTTGTACGTTGGAGTTCCAATGGCCATGGTACGGTACGGCGGCTTGGGCTGCTTGTATCCAGTGGCTCCCTGCGACTCGTTTGATGTCGTCTGTCCACCTTGTTGGGGGTCGACCAACGCTACGTTTACCGGTGCGGGGTCGCCATTCCAGCACTTTGGGACCCCCTATGGATAATACAGCAAAGGAATCTTACTCGAATAAAAATAAATATGCTTCAAGCTACATCATTCATGGACAATGTTCTACATTTATTTTTTCATATCTATTTGGTCTGGTGGGAGGCTTCGGGCGTGGCTAGTTACCACCCTACCGACAAAAGACGTGTAGCAAAGCGATTAAGCGTTCCGGCATGATATCGCGTAGAAACCAATTAGGAGTGTGGGTTTACAAGTCTTACCCCTTACAAGTCTTACCACCAGGTGAGATAGCCGTCAAAGGTTAACTTGTTGTGAGTAAAAACAAAACAATAGCATAGCGTTTAACAGAGTTTAAACTGTATACAACAATGTATAGAGTTGAAACTCTGTTAAACGCAGTTGTGTTATGGCTTAAGCGAGTCTTACAAGCCATAATAGACGGTTATAGCCATTTAACAGCTTTAATAGTGCTAGTTGGAGAGTTGAATATGACTAAATCAATTTCTATTCTTCGACAGTATCCCATACAATTAGGTATATAGGTAAATAGAATAACTTTATTGCATTGCAACAATAGCGGTCATAGACTAGTGGTTAAGAATTCGGCATCTCTTTCGGGGGTAAGGAGTTCAAACCTCGGCACAATTTTTTTTTTTGTTTAATTTAAACAAAAACGCACGTGATTACGTTTTTGTTTTAAATTAAACATTTTTAAAACAGCTATTGTTTTAAGATTGAAGGTAAACATCTTGCGAAAACCTGCCTGATGAGCGTTCTTCATAATGTTCTCAAAGGCGTGTGAAGTCTTTCAATCCGCACTTAGCTAGTAGCGTGATTTACGGCCAAATTCCTTACCAGCATCAGACCTAAACCCTGTAGTGGGCTGGTAATGAGTAGATAATGATGATTGCAACAAACACAAAGGAACAGTACCAGAAAAGAAAACACCAAGGAAAAAAACAGAAAATAGTATACGGGTACAAATGTCTTATCAGTAAGTATTCTTTCCGTTCTAAATCATATGTTCGGCTTAATTTTTTTTTATCCACTGATTAGAAACCAGTGTTATTGTAGTAAACAAGGGATTTAAGGCAAATATAGCTGTAGACAATCGCAGATTGTAGCAAAAGCTATGGATATTAATATGACTGACTGGCAGTCAGATTAATTCATACTCTCCGAGGTAATCATGTAACGCTTCAAGCTTCATAACTGCTGATTAAACATTGCCTCTGAATAACTGACGTCTGGTAATTGCTCCAGTAATTATAAAGACATTATATATAAAACTCTATTAGGAGCTGTATGACGCGTAGTTCAAGCTTTTATACAGCCCTTTTACGACTTTAGTGCAGATTTAGACTTTTAATAGTTACTCTTTAAAAAATGTGCTCAGAATGTCGACTATTATGAATCAATAGATCATTCAATATATAAATCAATTAATCAAAAATTTTATTCAAATAATTCTTTGAAAGGTACTTTTGATGCATCTACGAGTATGATTTACATTGTTAATGGTGATAGTACCGATTGATGGCGATATTACATTCGTAAAGTTAAAACGAAAGCTGCTAGGATTTCAAATGCGCCCTAGTCTAATAATAATATAAATTTTAATTAAATCCATATCTGTTCTATCTTACTGCTTCCTAGAAGTCTTAATCAAACAATTAGATCTGCAACCTCGCTTCTCAGAAACTAGCTTTCGTGTAGTAGACAGGGGGATTAAGGCAAATACACGTGTAGACACCGCCTTAGCTCCGACGTGGCATGTGGAAACTGCAGATTGTAGCAAACGCTATGGGTATTAAAGTGACTGCAGTCAGTGCGATGAATACTCATGGTGGTAAAATTTTACAGCTTCAGGCTACAGACAGAATTTTAAAAAGCTAAATAATTAATTTAGATGTATGGTTAATTTTAAGGTTGCATGCTGTGGTAATTTCTAGAAAGTCACTATCTCGTGTTTGTTCTTCTGAAATGTTTTTGTTGTTTTTATATAGATTGTGACTAGATTAAATGATCCAATAACAAATAAAAAATAAAAATAAATAACGCCTACCCTCATCATGGTTCTAGAAGTATTCAACGATTTACGTTTTATAAATGGGAATAGGCGTGCTTGCATCATCATCATATTCAACTCATTACAGGGAGTGGGTCTGTTCTCAGCATGAGTAGGAATGTGGCCGTATATACCACGCTGGCGACGTACGTATTGGTAGACTTCACTCGTCTTTGAGAACATTATGGAGAACTCTTAGGCGTGCAGGGATCCTCACGATATTTTCCTTCACCGTTAAAGCAAAAGATTTTTTAATTGCATAAAAACGCACATAAATCCGAAAAGTTAGAGGTTCGAACCCTCGACCTCTAATGGAGGCGGACGTCCTAACCTCTAGGCTATCACAACTTTTTGTGACGTCTTTCTAGGAAAAGGTGTCAAATTAGTCCTCTCCGATTCTTCTATGTTTTTTTTACTTCACCAGTGATATGGGTTATATTTGACTTGAAATTTCTAAAATTAAAATGAAATAACTGTAAAATTACCCTCTTTCATATAAAAGAGGACGGTGATGAAATTGAAATAAATTGTTTATGATGAAAATAAGAATTATTTCTCAAATGTTTATATTTAAAAGTTAGAAAAGAATTAAATTTAATAGCCATAGGAGAAGTTAACAATAATTTACGAAAAAATCAGGTTCTACGGAACAGAACATGAAGAAAATGAGAGTCGAACTCGCGGCTTTCTCCCGAATAACGGGTGCCTCATAAATAAAGAGAAATCCAACAGGGATTTAGATGGTATCACAAGGTGTCGAACGGTATACCAGCTTGATTCCGTTCCTCTTTATTCAATGTTGTTTTACATGAAAATATTGTTTCGGCGATCCAACTTCCTCGGAAAGTTCAGGAAATTTTGTCTGTTCGAATATCAGAGAATCTTTGATTTCGTTGTAACTGCTATTGATGTATTAAGGGTGTAGTGTTGCCGTTTTATAGAAAATATCTAAACACAAACAATTTTAATTAGGCCGTCTATTAGTATTTTACATGATTTAATTGGAAGCTGAGATAGCCTAGTGGTTAAGACGCCAGCCTCCTAATCAGAGGTCAGGGGTTCGAACCAGGGCAAGCACCTATAACTTTCGGAGTTGTGTGCGTTTTTAAGCAATTAAAACATCACTTGCTTCAACGGTGAAGGAAAACATCGTGAGGAAACCTGCACGCCTAAGAGTTCTCCACAATGTTCTCAAAGACGTGTGAAGTCTGCCAATCCGCTAACGGAGAAACTATATTGTAGTGAGAATGGGTTGATCATGATGATGATGATGATGATGATTTAATTGGAATTGTTATACGTAGTACTTTAATTGGATTTTTATACATTTGTGCATACTGCTTATACAACAGGCGATGGTATATTATTATATGTGCGTTTGAACTATGAACGATATGAAATATGTACATTTAGTATTTGTGTTTTTTTTTTATACATTTACTAATTAAAATCATACTTTTTAAAAATAAATTTTTAATGACGTTCTACTCGTGCAGCCTGTGGGCCAAGTATTCTCAAAAATCTTACAACGCATTCCGTGTACAGTATAATAATGCCTTTAGGGTGCTGTTGAAGTTGCCCCGCTTTTGTAGTGCATCGGGGATGTTCGCAGATGTTTGACGACGTGGCACAACGCGTGCGCTGTTGCATTTTAAAGTTGGAGGTCCTGGGTTCGATTCCCGGCTTGAATTTGATCTGGTGGGAGGCTTCGGCCATATCTACCACCCTACCGACAAAGACGTGACGCCAAGCGATTTAGCGGTCCGGCACGATGTCGTGTAGAAACCAATTAGGAGTATGAGTTTGCCATGCCCCTAACAGGTTAGCCCACTAGCATCCTAGACTGCATCATCTCCTATAGGTGAGATTGCCGTCAAGGGCTAACTTGTAGTGGATGAAAACAAAAGCACTGTAAAGTAAAGCAGCGATTTTTTATGTGTAACATCTTGTAGATATTGTTTTTTTTCGGACTGTCTATAAGCTGTGCTAACCCTATTGCCACGGTGTAACTGGGCGGTTTGGCGATCTTCGGAAAGAAGCTCTGCCAGAAGAAATTTTGAGCCCTAGAGCTCGAAGAAACTAATGGAACGTCTGCCTAAGGGCGCCTCCTTTGAGTCCGACCCTCGGCTTAGGCCACGTTTGGGATAACGTGGGGGTCGGACGGTGTATTGTGGATAGTATCAGTACATGTAATAGTTTTCTACTAACACTGCATACTTATAATATTTACGAAACGCTGAACAAAACGCATTATAGCAAACAAAAGTTTTCACGCCCCAGTGTACAATGATGTAATGTGAGCTGTATTATACCTGAGCGAGTGCAATAAAACGGAGTTATTCCGAATTTTGTACCCTGCGACTACAATATTAAGGTATAATTTTGAATGTTTTACAGTATGCCTGAGTTTTATAATAGAAAATGTTGTGTTTTCACCAATGGCACGTTGTTTATGTATGTAGTTATTATATTTTATATTTTGTATGTTGGAAATATTTTATACAAAATACCATCGCATTTGACACTTTGATTGCACTAAACATTTTCTATTATCGACGACCTCCGTGGCGCAGTGCGTGCGCTGCCGCATTATAAAGTTGGAGTTCCTGGGTTCCCGGCTCGAGTCTGGTCTGGTGGGCTTCGGCCGTGGCTAGTTACCACCCTACCGACAAAGACGTGCCGCTAAGCGATTTAGCGCTCAGGCACGATGTCACGTAGAATCTCACCTGATGGTAAGTGATGATGCAGTCTAGGGTGGTAGCGGGCGAACCTGTTAGGGGTATGGCCAGCCCATACTCTTAATTGGTTTCTAAGCGACATCGTGTCGGAACGCTCAATCGCTTAGCGACACGTCTTTGTCGGTTAGCCTGTAAGTGGGGTACTATGATATTCATTGATCAACCCATTCCAGCTCACTCCAGAGCACGGGTCTCCTCTCAATATGAGAAGGGTTTGGCCACAGTCCACCACGCTGGCCAAGTGCGGATTGGCAGACTTCAACACGCCTTTGAGAACATTATGGAGAACTATCAGGCGTGCAGGTTTCCTCACGATGTTTTCCTTCACCGTTGAAGCAAGTGATATTTTTTTTAAACGCACATAACTCCGAAATGTTACAGGTGTGTGCCCGGATTCAAACAACTGCCTCTGATTAGGAGGCTGACGCCCTAACCACTAGGCTATCACAGCTTTTCCAGACAATGATATTAGTAAGTTATAATTTTAATTATTTTGAATGTAAGACATTGTATACAACGTGAGCTTCTTATTAAATAAATAAACATACTTTTATATGAGTACAAGTTCTTTGCGAGCATTAAGGCTTAGTTTAGAGAATGTTTTGTAAGTACCATAAACATAAATCCACGTTATAAAAGGATTGTTGATTTGTTTTGACGGGACGTGTTCCGAAAGCCCTTTTTTGTTCAAAATCTCCGAGCCGCAGGCTCTTAGCATATTTCAATGACGTACACTGATGTAACGAGCATCCCTTAACAAGGGTAAGCGGAATACGCAGAACTGTATTACGAATCCGTGCATGCAATTATAACCATTACATCGAGGTGGCCAGATGGGTGATAATCGCGTGGATGGTTTTTTTGCGATTCCGCGCGGGTTTCTCATTGTGTTGCGGGTAGTTTTGAAATGGCTCTCATTTGCAGTCGCGATACGAGCAGGTCTGATGATTGGGGCTCTTTAGGCCTCTATCAAAACGGTGAACACCCTTGACTCGGTCGTTATTTGTCACGTTCGTGTTTTTCGGATAGCGTTAACACCGCGGTTGGAATAATCAAATGTCGGGTACATCTTTTATGTTTTTTAAGGAAGTATTAAATTCATATTCAAATGCAAATAATCTTTATTCAAATAGTCCTTTACAAGGCACTTTTGATGCGTCAATAATTTACATAGTAGTGATTTAATGGTGATAACTACATTCATAAACTTAAAACTAAAGCTATGAGCATCACACATTATTAATTATAAATTATAGTACCTATGGAGATAGAGCAATTCACACCCAAGCTTTTTTATCGTTTATATAATCCTTAAAATCGTAATAAGATTTTTCCAAGATATCAATAGGTAATTTATTATAGAATAAAATACAATTTCCTTTGAATGCGTTACTAATTTTGTGCAGCCTACTAAACGGTACTACAAGTTTACCTTTACTTCTAATATTCAGTGCGTTACAGTCCATTTTTATAAAAGTGGCGGTCTGTGTGCTTTGGTGTTAATAGATTTTTGTTAACAAAAAAACAATGAAATGATAACGGACGCTCTCGCGGTGAAAAACGTTAATAGTCGAGATGGAAAAATCAGTATGCTCGAGTTAATTGGTACATTTATACCGACATAATGCTACGGATATATAGGTAAACTTTAGGGATCGAAATGATGACTTGTTAAGTTTTCTTTCTAGAAAGACAGGGGGAAATCATAAAGACATGGAACATTTCGTTGACTATGCGGAAAATTTACGGCTTAGTTAAATAACGTATAAACTAGGCCTTATTATTTTTTAAGCATTATATTAAGTTTTTATTATTTTAATTGACGACCTCAGTAGCGCAGCACTTGCGCTGTCGCATTGCAATGTTTGAGGTCCTGGGTTTGATTTCCGTCAACTGCTCGAGTCTCATCTGGTGGGACGCTTTAGCCGAGTATATAGGCAGCACGTATATGTTGGTTACCTATCAAGGTTCCAGACCAGCCCAAAAATTCAGATATTGAGAAACCACAAATATTTCCTACCGAAGATCGAACCCTGGACTGAACTCCCACATATGAGACCATAGGGCTCATTACTAAGTACCAAAGGTTAACAATGTAATGTAATGGTTTATAATAGTTACCAAGTTCATAAAATACATTTAAATCAGTTAGATTGTTTGGAAATAGACAAACAGCAATATAAATAGTCAAACAAACAAACACACAAGTAAGAGAGAGCATACAAGAGTTCCTTTAATCCATAATAAAGAACGGAATACTAAAAAATAGCCGCCATTTTGTCTGGCAATAAAGCCTTCATATAGTTGAGTACTAAAAATGCTGAAACGAAAAACATCGTAAAGTAACAAGACTGTATCAAAATAGCTTTATGTTGTCAAACCTTTTTCAGTAACTAAGCTCGGAATAAAAAACAAACTGGCAAATACATATATCTTTACTAGCATTTGCCTGCGACGTCATTCGCGTGGGTTGTTTCACCAGAATAAAAAGTTTTCTTAGTTTTATTTATTTATTTATTCTTTATTTGTACACCACATATTAATATAAATAATAAGAAAAACAAGAAGAAACAGGATACAAAAGGCGGCCTTATCGCTTAGCAGCGATCTCTGCCAGGCAACCTTAGGATTAGGAAAAAAGAAAGTAGAAGAAAGTAGGTGGCGTAAGTAGCAATATAAGAAAAAACCTGCATACTAATAACTACATACTAATACATACACCGGATTACATAAATAATACAATACATTAATAAATATGAATTAAATATACTAATATATACCTTATAATATTCTATTAAGAACAGCGTGAAAATTCCGTATACAGATGAATCTGTTCTTCCATCTCACAACCGCTAAGCGATTTAGCGTTCCGATATGATCTCAAGTAGAACGGATAAGGAGAATTTCATTCTCATGCTGAAAACGTGATAATCACGATGATAAGTTAGTTCCATTTGTCTTTAGTGGGAGCGTCGCTAATATCGGTTTTTCGAATTAGTTCCGATTTTTTAATTCGAAGCGGTGATAGCCTAGTGGTTAGGGCGTCAGCCTCCTAATCAGAGGTCGGTGGTTCGAATCCGGGCACGCACCTTTAACTATTCGGAGTTACGTGCGTTTTTAAAAAATTACAATATAACTTGCTTCAACGGTGAAGGAAAACATCGTGAGGAAACCTGCACGCCTGAGAGTTCTCCATAATGTTCTCAAAGGAGTGTTATGTCTACCAATCCGCACATGGCCAGCGTGGTGGACTATGGCCAAATCCTTCTCATATTGCGAAGAGACCCGTGCTCTGTAGTGAGCTGGTAACGGGTTGATAATGATGATGATGATGAACTCGAAAGAAAACGCAATACAAATGGCCCAACTCGGGAGTCGAGAATAAGAACCATATTGAACATAAAATAATGAAACACTTTTTGCAGAGAAGATGTTGGATGTGCACTGATGCAATGAATCTAATGTATTCCACATGCTTTAGTTAAGGCACATCAGTCTCCTGAAGCTATTGAGTTTGTTACATAACCTTACATAATAGTAAGCCCAGAAATTGGTTGAGTAGCACCTTGTGCATAGTTTATCATGAATATCGATTACTTAACATGGCATAAGCGTCGATACCTTCTGGTTAAGACTCCCGGCTCCTTCTTAAGGGCTGAGTGCGATCCCCGTACCTATGACTTATCTGCCTTTTTAAGCATTATTAAATTAATTATCATTTAACGGAGAAGGGAAACATCGTGGCCTGAACGTACATTCTCCATAATGGACTCAAGGCATGTAATGCCCTAAAGAAAAAAATTAAGCTTTTATTAATGTTCTTTACTTTGACTTGCACATAGCTTACACACATATGACGTCACGCGCCGTTACCGTTGGACCGTGTTGTTGGGAACCACAGCCATAATAAATTTTAAATGAAGTAGAAATACTCAATTGTTAATTTAAAAACAAAGAATATTATTATTTTACTAGCTGACCCGGCAAACTTTATTTTGCCATATTTCAAGGAAATTTTAGTCGAATTAGAGTGAAAAACATTCACAATAAAGAGTATAATTGTTCAGTTATCGAGCGGGATGACAAATGATTAAATTCCTAAAATGACTATTTAATAATAGGGGTTGGTGATAGAAGGGTGAAAATTTAAGATTTTATGTATTTTTCAATGCCATGATACAAAAATAAAATAAAAAAAATTATCCAAAAAATAAAAAATAAATTTTATTGTGGACACCGCTTATCACTTAGGGGTTTGATATAATAAACACAATTTATAACAAACATTGCGACACGAGAATTTTATATACAAGATATTGAATTGGATAATCATTTGATGTTATGAAAACAATTTAAAAATATGTTTTCGGATTTTGATATGACTCACTCTCATAAGTGTTACTAGAAAGAAATCCATTCAGAAATATTAATTCCCAAATGCATCTGGCGAGGATCGAACCTAGAACCTTCCATCTGTAAGATCACAATGCTTATCAATGCACCAGTGAGCTCGTGAAATGTTAACAACCAACTTGTACGGTGCACATGTGCCCGTTTGATTTTTACGTATTCTCCACCATCCCTAACAAGTGGTATCCAGGGAGTATATTACGTTCAGTATGCAAAGCGAATGATTGCTGACTGAACTCCCACTATTGAACGCACTACTCCCCCGGCGCGGAGATGTACGTCGAATTTCGCCATTCAAATCCCGATCGCAAGTGTTGTTGATCTTATCAAACGAGGATACATTTAGAAGCGTTTTCCATATAAATTGCTTGTGGCTTGTAATATACAATGCGAAAAGAGGCGATGGCTCGCCAGGGAGCGACCCTACTGAAGGTTTATTAGGCCAATCCAGTAAACGTTGGCTGTACAAGTTCTGCGAAAGTTTGGCTCTGGATTTTACGAGTCTTGGATGCCATAGGTATAAATATGCAGAATATATGGGCCTAAGAAATATCTGATATACGACGCCCGAGAAAAACGTAACCCAGTTTATGTTATAGGAGGAACATAATATTTTATAGAATTTATGCGTCCGAGAATATTTGAATTCTGTGGGCCCCGCCAAGAGCCAAAGCAGAAAAGGTTGATTAAAGATTAAAACAAAATATTAAGCGACTTGAATAAGTTTATTTTTAGTTTTCAATCATCATCATCACCATCATTATTATATATCTATCAACTAATCAATCTACTACGGGGTCTCTTTTAAAAGGGCTTAGACTATAGTCGCCATACGAACCAATCGTAATCATAAATAACTATATAAAATTTCTTCCCGATAGTATCTGTAGATACTTTAATATAATATAATAATTCTATTTTTACCCAGACCACCCGAGTCTGTTTAAAATAGAATTATTATATATATTAGTCAATGAGAATGCTTAAGTATTAAATAGACAAAAAAATAAGGATCCTAGTATTTTAGAATCCATTCAAATTCAAGGAACATTTCATTTTAAGTAATATGTTTCAAAGTGAATTTATGTGCCATTACCATATTATTAAAAGTTTGGGGTCAAAAACAAAATCGTTAACGTCTTAGTTGGTTAATAGAGCCTGAACTATACTAGATGAAATAAAAGATTTAACGGGCGCTTTTTTTTTATATACCACAACAAGTCAGCCCTTGACGGCATCTCACCTGATGGTAAGTGATGATAGGGTCTTAGATGATAGCGGGCTAACATGTTAGGGGTATGGTAATCCCGTACTCATAATTGGTTTCTACACGACATCGTGCCGGAACACTAAATCGCTTGGCGACACGTCTTTGTCGGTAGGGTGGTAACTAGCCACGGCCGAAGCCTACCACCAGGCAAGACTCGAGCCGGGAATCGAACCCAGGCCCTCCAACTCTTAAAATGCAACAGCGCACGCGCTGCGCCCCGGAAGTCGTCGGGCGCTTTCAAGTAATATTGAACATATCATAGAATATTCTAGATCTCTCACTTTATATGATTGACTTTCATTGCCTGTTTTTTAGTACCAGTATTAGAAGTTTTACGTATGGGATGGTGGATAGCAAATCTGGGGCTGGAGCTATATGGGAGCTCGCCATCCTTGTTTATCAAAAGATTTTGAATTGATACTAAAGAACGGCATACCATTACTGTCTAAAGCTTCTAATTCAAAGTCAAAGTTACAAAATACTACATCATTTGAACCTATCTATTTGAATGCAATTTAGATGCGTAGGTACATACATATCTAATTTTTCCTTTTAAGGGCATGAATTACCCATACTCCTAATTGGTTTCTAAATCGCTTAGCGACACGACTTTGTCGGAAGGGGGTAACTAGCAACGGCCGAAGCCTCGAGCCGGGAATCGAACCCAGAATATCTAACTTTACAATGCGACAGCGCACAGCCACGAAGATCGTTTATTTCCTTGACTAAAATTCAGACACAGAAACATTCCATTTCGATTCGCAGCAAAGAAATTCTGTAGAGAAAATAATACCGAAGATTTTACCGTAATCCGGCCGGGTGATTCCTTAGCAATGTTCGCCTGAAAAAATCAGTCAAAAACCGTTGGCTCCGTCAAAGGCCACTTTATTTCGGTCACGCGCTAGCTTGTTAATGAAAATAATAGAAGAGAAAGGCCTTTCGCGGAGCTAAATTGGTCGGATGTGGCACTGATGTGAATAATAACCATTCAAAGGTTTCACATTATGAAATCGGTTTTAACGTACGAAAATAATCACGCTTATTAATGTATCAGGGTTAGTAATTTAGTTATGCGGTAGACAAGAAAAATTATCTAATATTATATAATTACCCCGGCTAAGTTTGTTATGGGCTTCTTCTAGACCGGAGCGCGTTTGGAACCCTCATAGCTTTAGTTTTAAGTTTACGAATATAGTTATCACCATGAAATAACTACTATGTAAATTATTGACGCGTCAAAAGTGCCTTTTTAAGAACTTTTTGAATTAAGATTATTTTGAATTTGAATTTGAATTTGATCCAATCTTGGTCTAATAAAAATAATAATAAATAAAAAATGCTAAGCATAGTGCTCCTCTCTCATAGGAAAAAGGGGTTAAAAGTTCAGATACATTATGTAAGTAAAAAATAGGTCGGCGGGTCATGGAATAATATCAGGTGTGGGAAAGGCTAAATATATATATATTTTTTTATACACTACAAGTTAGCCCTAGACGGCTATCTCACTTGGTGGTAAGTGATGAAACAGTCTAGGGTGGTAGCGAACTAACTTGTTAGGGGTATGGTAAACCCACACTCCTGATTAGTTTCTACGCGACATCGTGCCATCGCTTGGCGACACGTCTTTGTCGGCTTAAATTAAGTCTTAGAGTGGTGTGCGGGGTTTGATTCTCTAAGAGGAATGAAGACTTTGGATTACGATACGATGAGGTATATTTTTAGGACATGCAGTGCTTTATCGCACATATGAAGTGGACGCTATTAACAGTGAAGTGCTAAAGAATATATAGAGACATGAAAAGCTACATTTCTCAGTATACATAAAAAAATAGAACTTAAAAAGTCCATACATTTACGAGCTTTGAACAAAGTCGCTTTTCCTGCGCAGTCGACTGAATTTCGTTGCTACACCTATTTACACTCAAAATGAAGCTACGTACATACAAGTAAAAAGTGATTTTGCATCCCGCGGGTGTCTTCACAAACACCGCTATCATAATATTATTGTGTAAACTAGCCTTTATTGTCCCCGTGCGGTATATATTTTTCTTGCATGATAAAAATTTGGTCTTCGAACAAAATAAAAGTTGTTGGTCATATTAAAACAAAGTATTACAATAATTAGTAATTCATTAGATTTCTAAGGTTGTAAGTTACACGAATAACACAGCTTATGCAGTTTCATCATCATCAGGATCAACCCATTCTCGGCTCACTACAGAGCACGGGTCTTCTCTCAATATGAGAAGGGTTTGGCCATAGTCCACCACACCGGCCATGTGCGGATTGGCAGACTTCACACGCCTTTGAGAACACTATAGAGAACTCTCAGGCATGCAGATGCCTCACGATGTTTTCCTTCACCGTTGAAGCAAGTGATATTTTCATTTTTTTTAAACGCACATAACTCCATAAAGTTAGAGCCCGGATTCGAACCGTCGACCTCTGATTAGGAGGCTGACGCCCTAACCACTAAGCTATCACCGCTTCTTATTATACAGTTTATCTGTCAGTAATTATTAATAATTGACAGCAACATGTTAAAGTTATTTCATGACAATAATTATTTAACTTCTTCTTTGTATGTGTTATTTACCAGATTAGACATTTTTTCGGTTGATTTATTTATTTATATTAATTAATGATCACTAAGGAACGAATTTTGTGTATTGAAAACTTTTGTTGTTTAGAAAATGCTTGGTTACTATTCGCTAGATGATTAATTGATGATTTATTTTAAACGCTTATATAACGTTGACTAAGTACAGGTTTCTCTTCATAAATTAATATTGTATCGAGGATTTATTCAATCTAAAATTTCCGCATTTTAAGAGATTGTGGTAGCTTTTCCATATAAGAATATTTAGATTTATTGGAAAATGTCTATTCCAGTATTATTTAACGTGGGTGGCGCCTCAAGGAGGGCTGTTGGCACCAAATATTTTTTTGTTCGCAAGCTACGAGTATATTCCGTATCTTTGTGCTTTGTTTGATAAGGCACCTGCTAGTATCATAATACTAGCAGGTACCTTAATTAGTTATTATATTAGTTTAACAAACAAATACTCTACAAAGTAGAACGTTATTTAGCAGTAATTGTACATATGAATGTAATTTCTGAGATTATCTTCTCTTAAAATCAGTTTTGTGTTCGTTTGTATGAATATAAAGTATTTATAGCTGGCTCACTCTATGTTCAGAAAACAGCCGAAAAATTCGCAGAACCCTCTGGTAGGGTATACGTATCAGCCTCTATTAGTTCACAAGCTATATCCGATATCTCTTTTTCATTTATGAAAATAGCACAACGGAAGTAACTTTAAGGATCATAATATATTTAGTTTTGTCTAACTTGCAAATGTTCTATCTAAAATCTATCCTATATTCTGATATTCACTATAAATTTTGCCTTATCTACATAATCGCTGTCGTGTTAGGTTATGTTAACTTTTTCATGTTAGAATGTAGTTTCAATGTCTATTTCAGTCAAATTAATCGTATGCGCATTTGTAGCCAAGCTTGCCTTGTATTAACCACGCAAAATAAATGCATGTCACAAGGAGGTACCCTTTTACCGAAATATATTAACATTGTTTTTCAAGTCACGTTCGAGGTTCTTTCTCATGCATCTTTCTTAACGACTATTTGTTAACCAATATTGATGTAACTATATTAGAAACTACAAAGCTGTGTTGAAGTGGTTAGGGTTGTGTTGTGGATTTTTCTTTTTTTTTGTCACCACAAGTTAGCCTTTGACGGCTATCTCACCTGGTATAAGCGATGATGCAATCTAAACTATTAGCGGGCTAACCTATAAGGGGTATGTTTTCATACCACTCCTTGGTTTCTACGCACCATCGTGCCGGAACGCTAGTTCACTTGGCTACACGTCTTTTTCAGGAGGGGGGGGGGCTACGGCCGACGCCTCCCACCAAACCAGACTCGAGCCGGGAATTGAATCCAGGAACTCTATCTTTATACGCCATGAAGGTCTTCAAGTCGTCTAGTCATAAATATTGTTGTCAGGATCATAATGTTACCCTTTTGATGTTAGGATGTTGGGATTACCAAAATGTCTTTTCCAGTATTATCCAACGTGTGTGCGACTGCGGTCAGGCTCGCTCTGTATTCAGCGGGTCTACTCACAGTAAAGGCGCGCCTCAGGGAAGGCCTCTGTCACTAAATATCAACTTTCTTTTTGTTTACGAGTTACGTCCGGCATCCTTCTTCTACGTTTTGTATTTGATTCGCAATTATTTTTGTTTTATTTACAGATAAATGGGTGTATAATTAAGCTTTAAACTTACCTACTTTACTGTTGAACTTTATTACTGATGTAAAACATATAAAAATTCGATATTCTCCATTCACTATTTTAAACCTTTCCTTTAGGTGGTCCAAGAATATAAAGTTTAGTTTTTTGGGTTGTAAGTTCTCGGTCAAAATGAAAGCCTTTTACAGTTATTTATAAAGATAATTTGATGATAATCTGGGGAAAAAAGGGAAGAAAAGAGCAATACATTGAGTGAAATAATACAGTATACAATAATACAGTAGGTACGATATATATACATATACAATTTGAAGTAATCTTTATGCTGATACCAACTAAATTAAGGTAATCCTCTCAGCATCAGGTGCAGCGCTCGTTTTCAGTGGGAGCCTGAGTATGGGTAAAGTCACAGACGTAAGTACGTATTAATTGTTAGAGAATAAAATATCCCATTAGTTTTCTCTGTTGTTCCTTTTCTTTTAGCATGCTAAAAGGTCATAAATAGTTGCTTTGTGTTTATGGAAGGGGAAGGTACAATTATTTTCAGAATCGGCAGGATTTGAAACCGCAACTCCCTGACTATCACGTTCTTAGTGCTTTGCTTACTAACCTACACTTGAAACAAGGCAAAATGAGCTCGGTATATAAATAAAAATTTAAATGTTATTTGAATACGAAATGCATATTTACGAGATTCAAGTATGTTTACTATAATTAATTTATGAAAAATATTTTTTAAATAAAAATATGATGTATTTATCCCAACTAGATCACTAAGCTAGTTTGGTACTTGAGTTATCACTTGGTTCAATAACTCACAATCACTAGAAGCCTAAAAAAAACATCACTCTAGCACGATATAATTACATCGAGGTTCAATTATGGCCAATTCATGGGACTCGCAAAAAATAATTCGGGACAAAAAATAATTTGCTTTTGAAATCCCTTTTTCTAACCTTTTACAACGGACAGCGGTCCGCTGCCCCGAACAAAACATAATTCCTAACAAACTGCTACAAAGCCCGCCAATACCGCAAAATCTTTTTGCCCCTTAAAATATGGGTGACTATCATTTACATACCAACAGGGTTGTTGCGTAAATTTTTAGGACATTCCGTTGCAAAGAAAATTTAAACAACAACTTTATTAGTATACAGAGTATTTCAGTATTATTATTATATCCTAACTCTCACGCCCGCGTGCAAAATAAATACATATAACAACCAAAAGAGACATCATCATGATCAACCCATTGTCAGCTCACTACAAAGCACGGGTCTCCTCCCAATATGAGAAGGGTTTGGCCATAGTCAACCACGCTGGCCATGTGCGGATTTGAAGACTTCACACGCCTTTGAGAACATTATTGAGAACTCTCAGGCGTGCAGGTTTCTTCACGATGTTTTCCTTCACCGTTGAAGCAAGTGATATTTTCTTTGCGTAAAAACGCACATAACTCCAAAAAGTAATAGGTGCCCGGGTCGAACCCCCGACCTCTGATTAGGAGGCTGACGTCCTAACCACTAGGTAAATAGATAAAAATACATAACCTACATACACACTACATAAATACATATTTGCACCGGGCGGAGGATTACGCCCCGACATTGGAGACCAAACGGCCGGGGGTCAGAGCGACAGGTCGAGAAACCGGCGGACTATCCTAGCCGAGTCCAGCAAGACCGCTTTTTGCATCCTGGCTGCTAGCGAACTGCCACGGATACCCAGTCGCCTCAGATGATAAGCGAGGCTATCAGTATTTTGTGAATAATATTTAGCTATTCCCCGCCACTTCATCTTTGTTTGATTACTTAGATTACATTACATTAGATTTTTACTTTCCCGGGATAAAAAGTTATCAAGCAAGTAAAATAAACTTTTTCATCGCATGTTTGTAAGCGACGTTTTTCTTTGAGTAGGTACATAATTTTAATATTAAATGTAATATACAACCCTACTCATAAGTTCCGACAACATTTCCGTTTGGGTAAAAAATGATTTTATATACACGTAGAATATTTTAGTACTACATGCCGCAATGTTATAATAAAACTCAGTATTCGTTTATTTTTCTTGAGTAATATAAGTGCTGTATATTATTGTGTTGAAATCATAGACATAGAAATTTTTCGTTAGTTCAAATGACTATCAAATATCCTTTCTTGTTTTTTCTTGTATATAATTGTTAAAAAGAGAAACGCTGATTATAACTACATATGTAAACTTAAAACTAATAATATGCGATGGACTCGGCACACCGATCAGCTGCGCCCTAGTCCGGCGATTGACAGTAGAGACTCGACGTCGCGGAGTGGGCATCCTGCAGTATCAGCTCAAGCAGCTTTAGCTTACTATTTCATCCCGGGGATCTCTCCCGTTACTAGGGATGAAATAGTCAGCATGTTGGTGATGCGTCCGAGCCTCGTACTGTCACATCACCAGTACAAAGTAAACGGTACCGAAGGCCACCAGTTCGTTTCAGTATGTAGCGATGCATGTGGGTAATCATAGAATAAATGCTCAGCCGAAGAGCGACTGGGAAGTGTCATGTCATTTTGAAAATAATCGTTAGCGAGGACTACGCGAATTTTTTCCACTATATTACAACTACGAGGGTTTCAAACATCCATGTGCTCTGTCTTTACCATCAGTCTACCCATAGTTTTTTTTTAATCCAAATACGACGTCCAAATGGCGTCAAAATGGTCAACATTATTATCTCGTAACACCAAAGTTAGCCATACAGATATGACAAACCCACAACGAACTTAGCCAGGCCGGATATACGATGCTGATATAACCACTCATATAGATGAACTCAATTAATAAAAAATTTATGTAAAACGTAAGCTTGTCGAAATGTCCTACTAGTATAAAGTAGCTAGTATAAAGGATTATGTAAATGATAAATATGCATGGCTATAAAATATTGCTCTGATACGATAGCTCTTAAATAATTTTGAGTTACATGTGACGTGGTGATAGCCAAAAGAAAATTTACCTGGATAAGTTTGTTGACGGCTTCTTCTTAGACCAGGGCGCGTTTGGAACCCTCATAGCTTTAGTTTTAAGTTAACTAATGTAGTTATCGCTATCTAATCACTACTAATTTATTGACGCGTCAAAAGTGCCTTTTGAAGGACTGTTTGAACAAAGATGCTACCTTTTCCAGACAGATCTTACTAATAACTCATGCATAATAAGCAAGTAGAGAGCCGTGAAAGTTTCACGCGAAATTCACTGTAAAGACAATAAATTCGTTCCCCAGAGTCTAATGCAAGCAATCTTACATGAAAGTTGTGTAACTACTGTGGGGTATTTGAATTAATTCCTGACGAAAGGCAAAATTTAATGCCTAGATGGGGAGAACAGCTTCGTGCATATAATACTAAAATATTTTTTCCCTGGTCTCAACGAGGATGTTCCTTTATAACATTGCTTGTATGAATGTAAGTCTTTAACGTCTCAATACAAGTTTAAAGTAGTTTTTTTTTTAAGTTTTGTAATATTTTTATGGGCTGAACATTTGGTTTGCAATTTCGATTTAGGATCACAGGGTGCAATATTAATTTAGAGCAATATCTTCTCGGTACGATAAAAACCGGATTGATATGCTTATCTCATGGCACGTATTTTTTTTTATACACCTCAAGTTTAGCATTTGACGGCAACTCACCTGATGGTAGGTGATAATGCGGTCTAAGATGGTAGCGGGCCTCTTAGGGGTATGGTAAACCCATACTCCTAATCGGTTTTTACACGACATCGTGCCGGAACGCTGAATCGCTTGGCGACACGTCTTTGTCGGTAAGGTGGTAACTAGCCACGGCCAAATCCTCCCACCGTATCTTACTCTCAATAGCATTGATTCCTCTTGTCAACAGGTTAATAAGGAGGTTTGAGGGTGTCTGTCAAGAAATTCTCAGTAGTTAGCCAGTACTTAGGAAACTAACAGTAACTACAGTTAGTTTCTACTGCACCCTAGTGATTTGGAAAGCAGGTGAAGCATTTGATCCTAGTTATTAATACTAAGATAAATCTAAAACTTATCAACGCGCTTTAAAAGCAGTTTGGTCTGTGTAAACTCGAAATCAAAACTAGGTAAACTCTCACATATATACGAATATCAGAACACGTATTAATGTTCCGTTTAATTTAATTTTAAGGTAAATTATGCTTTTAATATATTAATGCAGTAAGCACGCCTACGAAGTTTTATTTTTAACTGTTATGAACAAAAACATCGCAAATTTCTTCGGATTCATGACATACATTTTAGTTGTGTTGTCTGTGGTTGGGACGTTGTCTAATGACTATTAGATATTATTACATTACATAGCCATTTGAAATTTGGACATAAAATATCAATGTGTTAAATCGCTTGAGTTCATTGCTATAAATAAATGAACCGAAAATTCATAAAAAAAATCACCAACTAGTCTTAATGATTGGTAGGGGAACAATTAATTCAACATCGTGAACAACCCATTACCGGCTCACTACAGAGCAAGGGTCTCCTCTCAATATGAAAAAGGTTTGGCCATAGCCCACCACGCTGGCCATGAGCGGATTGGCAGACTTCACACGCCTTTGAGAACATTACGGAGAACTCTCAGGCGTGCAGGTTATCCCACGATGTTTTCCTTCACCGTTGAAGCAAGTGATATTTTAATTTTTTTTAAAACGCACATAACTCCAAAAAGTTAGAGGTGCGTGCCAGGATTCGAACCGCCGACCTCTGATTAGGAGGCTGACGCCCTAACCACTAGGCTATCACCGCTTCTAATTCAACATAATGTTTTTATTTAATAAAGCAACCGATTTCCTTTTAATTTTAACGTAAATAAAACCGATAAAATGGGGATAGTTTTTTGACTGCCTCGGTTGTAAAGCAACATTTTCATACCACAAGAAAAATAAAGAACCCGCTGGAACAACAAAAGCTGAGTTTACACAATATCATTGCGATGTTTGCGGGGACTCCCGAAGGGGTGCGAAATTACCCCTTACTTCAATGTAAATGTTGGTCGTGCGCGTTTCAGAGAAGGGGTGTAAAAACAGCACTTTAGTGTATGCCAACATTTAGACATAAAAATCATGGAAAACACTGTAATAATACGTATGTTTTGCTCCAAATCTCGTGTTTTTGGATTGTATATTACTAAAAATAACTCATACATTCACGTAATCATACACATACTATATTTATTACTTTGAACAACAATTATAGCTATATGTGTAAAGTAGTGCGTATCTTTTGGTAAATGTAATTTTAATTGGTTTTTAATAATGTTGCGTAAAAATATTATCATCATGATCAACCCATTACCGGCTCACTACAGAGCACGGGTGGAGACCCGTGGCCAAACCCTTCTCATATTGAGAGGAGTCTCAATATGAGAAGGGTTTGGCCATAGTCCACCACGCTGGCCATGTGCCATGGATTGGCAGACTTCACGTTCAGGTTTCCTCACGATGTTTTCCTTCACCGTTGAAGCAAGTGATATTTTAATTTTTAAAAACGCACATAATTCCGAAAAGTTAGAGGTGCGTGCCCGGATTCGAACCGCCGACCTCCGATTAGGAGGCTGATGCCCGAACAAATAGGCTATCACCGCTTCAAAAATATTACATACGTGAAATTATATAAAGAGTTTCCAAGGAACTACGATTTATGACTGTATCTATATATTATTATATATATAAAAGCGAAATACCACTGACTGACTGACTGATGATCACGATATCTCAGGAACTATAAAACATACGATCTTTAAATTTGGAAGGTAGATTCCTTTTATGAAGTAGAGGTCAGCTAAGAAACGGTTTTGAGAAAATCTACCCCTAAGGGGTAGAAATGGGGGTTGGAAGTTTGTATGAAAGTCCTATATTTTTGAAGTTAGAGATATGAAAATTGGCAACTAAGTTTTTTATTATAAATGATAAAGATCTGTATAATCAATGTTACGAAAATCTACCCCAAGGGGGGGTGAAATGGGGGTGGGGCGTTTTCATGAGGATTCTATGTTTTCGAAGTTAGGGGCATGAAAATGGGCATTTAGGTAATTTGTTTTAAATAACAAAAACCTGTATACGCAATATTACAAAAATCCACCCCTAAGGGGTAGAAATGGGGGTTGGAAGTTTGTATGAAAGTCCTATATTTTTGAAGTTAGAGATATGAAAATTGGCAACTAAGTTTTTTATTATAAATGATAAAGATCTGTATGATCAATGTTACGATAATCTACCCCAAGGGGGGTGAAATGGGGGTGGGGCGTTTTCATGAGGATTCTATGTTTTCAAAGTTAGGGGCATGAAAATGGGCATTTAGGTAATTTGTTTTAAATAACAAAAACCTGTATACGCAATATTACAAAAATCCACCCCTAAGGGGTAGAAATGGGAGTTGGAAGTTTGTATGAAAGTCCTATATTTTTGAAGTAAGAGACATGAAAGTTGGCAACTAAGTTGTTAATTATAAATAATAAAGATCTGTATGATCAATAATGCGAAAATCTACTCCGAGGGGGGTGAAATGGGGGTAGGAAGTTTTCATGAGGATTCTAAGTTTTCGAAGTTAGGGACATGAAAATTGGCATTTAGGTAATTTGTTTTAAATAACAAAAACCTGTATACGCAATATTACAAAAATCCACCCCTAAGGGGTAGAAATGGGGGTTGGAAGTTTGTATGAAAGTCCTATATTATTGAAGTTAGAGACAAAAGTTGGGATCTAAATTGTTAATTATAAATAATAAAGATCTGTTTAATCAATGTTACGAAAATCTACTCTACGGGGGGTGAAATGGGGGTTGGAAGTTTTCATCAGGATTTTATGTCTTCGAAGTTAGGGGAAATAAAAATTGGCATTTAGGTAATTTGATTTAAATAATAAAAACCTCTTTACGCAATATTACAAAAATCCACCCCTAAGGTTTTGAAATGGGGGTTGGAAGTTTGTATGAAAGTCCTATATTTTTAAAGTTAGAGACATGAAAGTTGGCAACTACTGAGATATCGTGATCATCAGTCAGTCAGTTAGTCAGTCAGTCAGTCAGTCAGTGGTATTTCGCTTTTATTATAAAAATAATAAAGATCTGCATGATCAATGTCGCGAAAAACCACCCCAAAGGGGGTAAAATGGGGGTTGGAAGTTTTCATCACAATTCTAAGTTTGGGACATGCAAACTGCCATTTAGTTTATTTGTTTTAAATAATAAAAACCTGTATATACGCAATATTACAAAAAATCATCCCAAAAGGGGTGAGAGGAGTGAGGGGTTTGAAGGTTACATGTAAGTTCCGAGTTTTTGGAATTTGAGAAATGAAAATCGGCAATTAGACCATTACTTTTCAGTAACTATGACATGTAGGTATAATCCTCCGCAAAGAGGTTAATACCGGGGTTCATGTTGGTTGAAAATCTTATAAAGTTTTACTTCTTTGAATCCATTGAAACACTTGGTACTAAGAGATCCTTACTATCCAGACAAAATCATAGTAATATTATAAATGCGAATGTGAGTTTGTATGTTGGTTTGTCCTTCAATCACGTCGCAACAGAGCAATGGATCGACGTGATTTTTGAAATTATAGTTGAGGACCTGGAGAGTGACATAGGAGAGCCCCCGTTGGAATTTTTACAACTTATTCTGACTGAATTTTAAAATCTTATTCCACGCGGGCGAAGTCGCGGGCGCCAGCTAGTTATATATAAGGAACGAGTGGTTAATAGAAATATGGAACATTGTTTAATAGTTAGCAAACGTCTAATACAGAAATCAATTTCACCGCTTGGAACCACCAACTCCGATCCAATATGTACGAACTTCGCCTTCACTAGCAGCAGAGAGTCAGAGGGGAGGAATCTAATTCTAATAAAAATTGGTATCGTGACAACAACGGGGATGAAGTTTATTAAGATAGAAAATTGTTCTATTGCTCCAGCAAAAGTTCCGACCAAGATAAGTTCGCCGTTTCGTACCGTACGTGACCGAACTGTTACTATGTAGGAAGATATGAGTTACGTACCTACATGTAGCAATTCCAACTTAATTTCGAGACATGCACTTTAAACTGTAGTTTATTACTTGGCAGACAAATGAGAAATTTACGATAATTTTTTTAAAAAACACTGTCGTTTACTGTTGATGTGTTTGTTCCATACAAGATGGAATGCATCTTTAGTCTTTATCCTATTATATAGGTAGTTTAATGGTGTATTGATGTTAGATAACGAAGCTGTGATGGCCCAGTGGTTAGAACGTCAGCCTCCTAATCAGAGGTCGGGGGTTCGAACACGCACCTCTAACTTTCGGAGTTATGTGCGTTTTTAAGCAATCAAAATATCACTTGCTTCAACGCTGAAGGAAAACATCGTACGGAAACCTGCATGCCTGAGAGTTCTCCATAATGTTCTCAATGGCGTGTGAAGTTTGCCAATCCGCACATGGCCAGCGTGGTGGACTCCATAGTCCATCATCATCATCATCATCATCATGATCAACCCATTGCCGGCTCACTACGGAGCACGGGTCTCCTCTCAATATGAGAAGGGTTTCGATGGCCAAACCCTTCTCATATTGAGAGGAGACCCGTGCTCCGTAGCGAGCCGGCAATGGTTTGATCATGATGACGATGATGATGGTGTAGTGTAAAATGCTTACAACAAAGATTATAGATACTGAGGATGAGGATACTGAGTTACTGTTATCGAATACTGGGCTGGACCATACATCAGCATAGGGTATTTTGCAAAGAAAAAAAGTACCGGTTTTGAACTAGGAACTAGGCTATATTGATGGAGTATTGATCCTCGTCTTTTATCATTAATGTGTGATAATAAATCGTTAACACCCAACAACCCGGGTTAGAGCATGGCTCACATCGTGGTTATTATTATCAATCCATTACCGGTCCACTGGAAGGCACGGGGTTTCCCTCAGCATGAGAATGATTTCGGCAGTATACTACAATGCTAGTAAAATAGAGATTAGTAGACTTAATTAAGAACAATAAACAACAAGTATAATACTTTACTTTTCTCGCATGTGAAGTCAACATCTCCTGAGGATGATCCGGTGTCGGGTCGAAACGTGCATTGAGGTTCTAGTGGAAGATTTTGTGTGGTGTTATATTATACAAATCTCCCGGTTGTCGGCGGAATATAGCAAATTATACTTGCTGTTTATTGTTTATCATGGACTTCCGCAAAGTAACGCCTGCTTCTATTCATTATTTAATTAAGAACATTTTTCATTAATGATAATAATCCATGTTTTTTTTTTTGGAGTACTGTTATAGCACATTTTACCCACTTACCTGCTTAAACGTAAACTTCTAAAGATATAATTAGACTAATTGAGTGGGTGACTATTTGGCCCTAAAATAGATAACCTTTGTTAAGAATAAGATTATTAAGAGTACACGCAAATTTCCTCACCCACCTTGATAGAGGCCCCATCCTATTTGAAGTCTCACCATACCTCTCCTTAGCTGGTTGGGAGTAAAGAAATAAAATTTGGGTCAGGCCATCGTTGGCCTATTACTAATATAGTCACACCACGATCAGCCTATGAATGTTCCTCTTCTGGACACAGTCTTTTCTGAATGAATGAGAGAAAGGCCCGTGTCTCTAAGATATTCCTGTACTAGGTTAAAATTAATGAGACAATTTAAATTTTTAAAATAGATTTTTAAGCCGGGCGTACTGGTTAGGCCCTTTATAGTGGAGGTAGTGGTGTAAATAGACATGTCTTAATTGTGTATACCAAAAGTTAAAATTACAACCGAAAAGTATCCTTCCCTTTCACGCCAATCCAAGATGAAGAGGATGCTGCCTAATTATGGCTTTTAGATTTATGGATGCATTAGATACAAACTGGGTAGTTTCCTTAGAATAGGCTAACTACTGAGAATTTCTACCTAAGCATTGATAATCAATTAGTTGAGTTGAGATTCCAATGCTTACACAAATAAGAATTTCCAATCTCCGCACAAAACCTTGGGTCGACTCCGCGCACATAAATCCATCTTTCATTAGCTTAATAATTATAAGTGATATAAAAAGAATGGAATAGAAATAATATATAAGAACAATACATAAATCATCAACTTGATCAACCCATTGCCGGCTAACTACAGAGCACTGGTCTCCTCTTAATATGAGAATTTTGGCCATATTCTACCACGCTGGCTATGTGCGGATTGGCAGACTTCACACGTCATTGAGAACATAATGGAGAACTCTCAGGCGTGCAGGTTTCCTCACTATGTTTTTCTTCACCGTTGAAGTAAGTGATATGTGAATTGCTTAAAAACGCATAAAACTTGGTAGAGTTAGAGGTGCCTTTATCACCATCGGGTACATACGTATAGCTTTCAGGTTAATATATCCTTCCCAAGGGCATGTTGAAAATACCTAGTAATTAGACCTGCCAATTTAATTATTATATTATTTACTCGAAGCGGTGATAGCCTAGTGATTAGGGCGTCAGCCTCCTAATCAGAGGTCGGCGGTTCGAATCCGGGCACGAACCTCTAACTTTTCGGAGTTATATGCGTTTTTAAACAATTAAAATATCACTTGCTTACACGGTGAAAGAAAACATCGTGAGGAAACCTGCACGCTTAAGAGTTCTCCACAATGTTCTCAAAAGCGTGTGAAGTCTGCCAATCCGTACATGGCCAGCGTGGTTGACTATGGCCAAACCCTTCTCACATTGAGAGGAGACCCGTGCTCTGTAGTGAGCCGGTAATGGGTTGATCATGATGATGATGATTATTTAGTCAATAAAATGTAATAACGCAGTTATAATTGTGAGTAAGCTCACTCGTAAGTCACGCCTTCAGTCATTATCATCCAATGCAGTTAATGACGTCACTGGCCTATCAAATTAGTTTGTAGACACAAGCTCGTTACCTGCATAGGTTTGCCTGTTAATATATTACGTAAGCGTCAACGCTGCAGGCATCAAATTATATTATGCTGTTTTATCATGCAGAACTCACTTTACTGTACATATTATATTATAAGTACTTGTATAAATATTTATATGTTTTTTTTTATTCCAATACTAGTTAGCTCTTGACGGTTATAAAGCAGCCTAAGATGGTAGCGTGCTAACCGGTTAGGGGTATGGTAAGCCCACGCTCCTCAATAATTTCTACGTAACATCTCTTAACTATCAACTACCTACTTGCTAAATTATAGCTTTATACGTACAATAGTTCTTGAGATCTCGTGTTCAATCAGTATGTAAGTATGTAAGTGACCTTTCGCTTTTATATATATAGATAAATTACCTATTGATATCTTGGAGATGTCTATCAATAAGTTCAAAGTTTTTATAAAACGAAAGCTTGTAGAGAAATCATATTACGATATTAAGGAATAACTACTATGTAAATTATTGACGCGTCAAAAGTGCCTTTTAAAGGACTGTTTGAATAAAGATTATTTTGAATTTGAATTTGATGGTAGCAGGCTAACTTGTCAAGGGTATGGTAGAACTATACTCCTAATCGGTTATTACACAACCCTGTGCCAAACCGCTACACCGCTTGGCGACACGTCTTTGTCGGTAGGGTGGAAACTAGCCTCAGCAGAAGCCTCCCACCAGACCAGAATCATGTCTTATTTATCTTGTTATTAGGAGTACATATGTATTCAGTATTTTTATTAGTGTTTCTCGTACAAATTCGTTTTACTTGTATTTATTGGCATAAACTGCCTTTTTTTTAACGCTGCGTTCACACATCTCCTCCGAAAGTTAGAGCAACTCACATTAAAGCATTTTATCGTGTACATAATGCTTAATACTAGGATATTTCTATAAGGTTACGAAAAAAAAGCTTGATATAAAAAAATACTATTTCCGGTTTGCCCAAATGATATTACATTGAAAAGCTTAACTAACTTGATTAAAATAATGCATTACGAGTATATTTGATCCAGATGTTTCAACGAAAATGTTTTGAGTTAGAAATAAAAGCACAAAAAAAAACACAAACACACACACAAACGCCCCCGTTCTTTCGTTGATAACAAAAAGGTTCACTCAGACTAAACCAGTCCTAGATTCTCATTTATCAAGAGGCGATCCACGTAAATGCAGTGAATCCTTTGTTGTAAGAAACTCGAGAGAACTGACTTGTAACTGCGTATTAAACTCTCGGGAAGATGAATCCAAAGAACATCAAGTTATTTATAAACGCCTGCGCGATAACCTTTTTATTTATCTATTTTTATTTACTTCACTTCAAATGATAAGTGATAAAAATGGTTTTCAGCTAACCGGTTTTTTTTTTTGAAGTGAAAACTTCTTTAGCGGCGTTGAGCACTTTTTCTGTAATGGGTATAAAATCTTAAACTCGCGTCAGGACACGTGACCTGATCGAAAAAGCGTAAGACGATGACGTAGACAGCTATCCCCTCTCTACGGCGCGGCGAAAATGTATGCCTGGGCCTACTGTTTCGTTTAGGCAGCGCAGGGCGCTTGCGCGAATGTTCGTGTATGTTTATTTCCATGGCAACGAACGTCAACCTACACGCTACTAACGCGCTACGCTTTATAATTCAAAAAGTATCGTTTTTACCTGCAGTACTGTTACAGAGTCATAGTTTTTGTATTATTAAGTGATAGGAGAATCGTGTAATGTGATATTTCAAGAGATCATTATGGTTTTCTTCTATTAAAACTTGTTTAACTTGAGCATCGGAGTGGTGTCAAAACGAAAAAGTCAAAACGGTTGTCATAAATATCCACATAATATAAATATGAATTGCGGTGCCTGTAACTCCAGCATTTCTGTCACTCAAAAACGCGTGAAGTGCTCAAGCATCGATTGTTTACTCGTATATCATTCAGATTGTGTTAATTATGGTGAGACTTCAACCCATCGGTCTAAGTGGATATGCCCAACGTGTATTGCCAAGCGTCCTAAGGCAGATAATATTAATACTCCAATATCCAATAAAAGGAAAAATGTGCAGCGTGCGGACGTTAATAGCTCACCTACATCAGTAGACATGTCCCTTGATTGTCTTTTGAGCGAAATACGTAGTTTTCGAACGGAGATAAATCAAAAGCTTGAAAACCAGCAATCTACCTTGGGTAATTTTAACATAGCCATAATGAAATTACAACAAGAAGTTACCGGAGTTATAAAAAAATTTACTACTATACAGGATGAGCTAAATGAGGCTATCAAATCTCTTAAATTTTTGTCTGACTGTCACGACGAACAGAATACTTTAAATAAGGACTTGTCTGCCAGAATATCTAAACTGGAAATTGAGAACTTGGAACTACGATCTCGGTCGACTGAATTTGAATTTAAAATATCTCAGATGGAGCAACAGTCTCGTGACAGCAACTTAGAAATTCAATGTGTTCCCGAGCATCGATCAGAAAATCTGCTAACATTGATTTCTCAATTGGCCAAGGTGGTTAATTTTCAGCTTGGACCCACTGATATAGTAAACTTTCATAGAGTTGCAAAAATGAATACCGAATCCAAACGCCCACGCAGTATCATTTTTAAACTATCTAGCCCACTTAAGCGAGATAACTTTTTAGCGGCTGTGAGAATCTTTAATAAAAAACATGCAGCTGACAAACTCAACACTTCTCACCTAGGGATTGCCGGTACTAAGCAGCAGGTTTATGTCGCAGAGCACTTGTTCCCAACTAACAAACGTCTGCATGCATCAACTAGGCTTGCCGCACAGGAAAAACACTATAGATACGTATGGGTTCGAGGAGGCCGTATTTTTGTGCGCAAGAACGATGAGTCACCGTCAGTTCAGATTAAGTGACTTGGTCTCGTATGATTCTCGGTTACTATCCTATAATCTTATGTCACTAAAGAACAGACGTAAAATGTTAGACATGGTTTTTTTCTACAAAATCATTAATGGATACACTGATTCACCGGAAATCCTGGAGCGTCTGAGGTTTAGTGTGCCGCGTAAGGGTAGTCGCCTCCGGAATCGAAAACCGTTTCATTTACCGTTTTGTCGAACCAAGGCAGGTCAGCATGCGCCTATCTATAGAATATGCTCAATGCTGAATGATCACAGGAATATCTGCGACATCTCCTGCAGTTCTGTAGCCTCTTTTACAGCAGCATTTTAATGCTGTAATAGTCTTACTTGCTTTAGGTATAAATTGAATTATTTAGTTGTAAGGTTAATTTTAAGGTTGTGCATGCTGTGGTCATTTCTAGAAGGCCACTATCTGGTGTCTGTTCTTCTGAAATGTTTTTTGTTGTTTTTAGATAGTGACTAGTTTAATGATCCAATAAAAATAAAAATAAAAATAAAATAAAAATAAAATAAATGTTACAGCGTGCCACGCGCATCCATGGATGGTGACAGCTGATGGCTCGACCGTCTGTGTAGTGATCACATTGTTGTGTATTCGTAAAATTCGTGAATGTAAAGTGCTTAAAATATGGAAATTGAACAAAGTGCATCTATTAATGATAAAAGTGATGAAGAAATAGCGAAAGAAAATGAGTGAGTACTTTATAAATATACTAGATGAAAATTTAATAAGTTTTAATTTTTAATTAATATAATTTTATAATTAAGGTTAGGTTTCGATCGAGTCTATCGTACTGCTTAACGGGTGTAAACAGACCCTTCACGAAGCCGTCAACCAAGCATTCTGTACATGAAACTAAGTAACACTGCGCAAAAATAATTGCTGGGAAACGGAATTTTTTTTTGGACTTTAAAAATAATCAGATTTTTGTAGCGGGTAATGGTTTGCGCGCAACCGGCTGTTCGAATGTGTGCGTTGTGCCTACACGAGTACACGGACACGGCACACTGCACACACACACCCGACCGGCTCGAGCCGCGCCGCGCGTTGTGTTAACGCTTAGAATTCGATTTTGCAAAAAAGTTGAAAAAAAAATGGACACTTTGACCTTCAATATCTCCAGAACCTGTGGTTTCCCAGGTATTGTCTAGAAGAAAAAAATGATCCCAATGATGGGCAGAATATGTGGTTTCCGTTTTCGTTAAGGGTCTTTTTACACCCTTTAGATACATATGAACTTACATAGTATAAATGTAATATTTGTAATATGTTTATACTTTATAGCATTAACCTATATTTTTATAACATCACAATAAGCACATGTGCGGTGTAGGTTTACCAAACAAATAATTTCGAATGAAAATAAATGAAATAAAATGATAATAAATAATCTCCGTTTTTCAGAGAAAGAAAAGAAAAAAAAAAGAACGGAATCGAGAATACCAAAAGGCATGGCGTCAGCGTAAAAAAGATTTGAAGAAAATAGATTCGAAGGAGGAAATAGAAGAAAAAAAAGAAAAAGACATTGTGAGAATCAAAGAGCATATTATCAACGTACAAAAGGTTTAAAGGAAAATGACAAAAATGTAGAAGAATTCTTCCAAAAGCAATTAGATGATTTGCAAATGTAATTTGATTTAATTTGTAATAGTTTTAAAGTGTTAAATTTTTAATGTAATATAAATTGTCATGTTTGTGTACGATAGCGCAATAAATGAATATTGTATTCTACCACATAAATGATAGTACTTTTATACTGATAAAGCAATTGGTGCAAAATTATTCCCTAACCATTCCAAAATATCAAACATGCTCAACGTTAATAATCAAGTTTTCACTTCTGCCGGCACTCCCGGAGTGCAACCCGTCTTTTTTTTTTTATTCAGCACAAGTTAGCCCTTGACCGCATCTCACCTGATGGTAAGTGATGATGCAGTCTAAGATGGTAGCGGGCTTACCTGTTAGGGGTATGGTAAATTCATACTCCTAATTGGTTTCTACACGTTCCGGAACGCTAAGTCGCTTGGCGACACGTCTTTGTCGGTAGGGCGGTAACCAGCCACGGCCGAAGCCTCCCACCGGACCAGACTCGAGCCGGGAATCGAACCCAGGAGCTCCGACTTTAAAATGCAACAGCGCACGCGCTGCGCCACGGAGGTCGTCAAAATTTATTGTGTAGTAGTAATTTTAGTTTTTATATACATAGCGAGCAAGCAAGCAGGCGGGTCACCGGGTGGTAAGTGATTACCGCCGCCCATGAACATTTGCAGCACCAGAGGAACCGCCAATGCG
The DNA here is from genome assembly GCA_928268935.1 of Lasiommata megera. Lineage (NCBI taxonomy): Eukaryota > Metazoa > Arthropoda > Insecta > Lepidoptera > Nymphalidae > Lasiommata > Lasiommata megera. The sequence continues at coordinate 15,926,519 of OV743313.1, read as the reverse complement.
TTGCTGGCCCTCGAGCAATTTGTTAATCCGCCCTTTGAAGATCCCCATATTATAACCATTAGGGAACACAGAAGATGGAAGCTGGTTCCACAATTTGCAGGTGTGTGACAGAAATGACCCGGAATAGCGGGTGGTGGAAGAGGACCAGGCATCCGGGTGGTTAGCGGTACCTGTTAGCGTCATGTTAGTTATATTAAACCATACGTCATTGGTGTCTATGCACCATCGTACCAGAAAGCTAAATCTCTTGGCGGCACGTCTTTGTCAGAAGGATGGTCTCTAGACATAGCCTCCAACTAAGCCAGTCCAGAGACTATACAGAAATTACGAATTCCCAAATGGACCCTACTTGGAACCACCACTTAAATAAGTGAATGAAAGTTGGTCGTCAAAATCGATTGACAAAATGTATTATATGTATCTCAAGGTAAGTTAAAAAACCAATTAACCATCACAATTATTATGAAACACCAAAAAGTAATGAAATTATTACTTAGTTTGTTTTATTTTTATTTTTATGCACCACAAGGTAGCCCTTGACGGCGTCTCACGTGATGGTAAGTGGTGATGCAGTCTAAGATGGTAGCGGGCTAACCTGTTAGGGGTATGGTAAAGTGATACTACTAATTGGTTTCTACGCGACATCGAGCCGGAACGCTAGATCGCTTGGCGATACGTTTTTGTCGGTAGAGTGGCCGAAGCCTCCCACCAAACCAGACTCGAGCCGGGAATCGAACACAGGACCACCAAGTTTATAATACTACAGGGCACACGCTGCGCCACGGAGGTCGTCAAATAATACTACTACTTACTAGAAGTAGTATTACTTAGTGCCTATTACACTATGTATTAACTATCGGCAAATAAATTTTATTTATTAAAACATATTATGTTTCTTGTGAAGCGGTGATAGCCTAGTGGTTAAGGCGTCAGCCTCCTAATCAGAGGTCGGCGGTTCGAATCCGGGCCTTTAACTTTTCGGAGTTATTATTTTTAAAAAAATATCACTCGCTTCAACATTGAAGGAAAACATCGTGAGGTAACCTACACGTCTGAGAGTTCTACATAATGTTCTCAAAGGCGTGTGAAGTCTGCCAATCCGCACTTGGCCAGCGTGGTGGACTTCCCATATTGAGAGGAGACCCGTGCTCTGTAGTGAGCCAGTAATGGGTTGGTCATGATGATGATGATGATGTTTCTTGTAGTTTTTAGTGTTTCTTAACCGGTATTTATCTTTTATGTATGTTGTTTTAGCGAAAGTAAATATGCTCATTCTTTGAAAATAACAAATTTTCACGTATTACAGTTCATGAGATGCAACCTGCTTACAGACAGATGACGATCGGGCGGAAAGACAGGTATATACGTATGGACAGCAAAGGCTTGCTAAATGAGACCCATATGTACAATTCGGGACACTAAAACTATAATTCTCAATAAAAGGGCTTTCGGACGAGAACCATATCTTTAAATCTAAGATTTAATGGCAGTAATAGTAATAAAAGACAGCTTACAAACCCATTATATACATTATACAATCTTGTAACAAAAGCCAAAGCATACAAATACAGGGGTCTAGGCTCTGAATATGATTTTGTCCCATTCGGTGTCGAGACCCTTGGTCCGTGGGGTCCTAGCGCTATAGGGCTTTTTAGGGAAATAGCAAAAAGGTTAGTCGACATCACAGGAGACCGAAGAGCTGCCAGCTACCTCGGACAACGAATTAGTCTTGCAATCCAAAGGGGAAACGCTGCCAGTATCTTCGGAACCTTGCCTAAAGGGACTCCTTTTAATAATATATTTAAGTTATAGTTTTAGTTTTAGGTTCAATTTAAGGTTTATTTTAAGTGTTTAAAGTTACATTGTTTTAGTTGTTAATTGAATAAATTAATGATGCCAAAAAAAAAATCTTGTAACAATACTTGAATACATTTATATTTCATGTCTCAGTCTGACTGTCAGAAATTTACGCTTCTGAATTAAGTGGCAAGGTATCTGCAAATGTTCATATATGATCCAAAGCTGAATTAATAATTTATTATTAAGAAAGGTTCTCATAAGAGCAACGAGATTAGATTTATATTTTTAGTTAGTAAATTTGAATTGAGTTTATATAAGTATAGAAGTAGTATCTTGGACTTTCCTTAGACCTAGACTCTGCCTCCCCCACTTTTAATTAATTTATTTATTTCTTATATAAAAAAGGGTCAAAATTTACAAAAAAACTTTTTTTTTTATCCACTACAAGTTAGCCCTTGGCGGCAATCTCATCTGATGGTAAGTGATTATGCAGTCTAAAATGGTAGCGAGCTAACCTGTTAGGGGTATAGTAAACCAATACTCCTATCGGTTTCTACGCGACATCGTGCCGGAACGCTAAATTGCTTGGCGACACGTCTTTGTCGGTAACTAGCCACGGCCGGAGCCTCCCACCAGAGAGTTAACTAATTGAAAAATCATTAGTCAACTAATTGAAAGCATAACAGAAAAATCAATACAACTGATAATCAAATATACTTTTCTTATATTAAACTTAATTAATGGATATGAAATGCCTCAGCCTCAATGATGAGGATACGAAATTACGATTGTCGTGGCGCCGTATGATAAGCAAAGCCAACCTTATAACATATCTTAACGGTATAGAGCGAGAACAAAGAAGAAGAAGAAGAAGACTTTCCTATACATATACATAATAAATGCATTTTTTTTTAATTATAACTGATGTGAGTGAAATTCATATCTAGGTAATATATAGCTGACTTGAATTATTTCATCATCATCATCATGATCAACCCATTACCGGCTCACTACAGATCACGTCTCCTCTCAATATGAGAAGAGTTTGGCCACAGTCCACCACGCTGGCCATATGCGGAATGGCAGATTTCAACACGCCTTTGAGAACACTATGGAGATCTCTCAGGCGTGCAGGTTTCCTCACGATGTTTTCCTTCACCTTTGAAGCAAGTGATATTTTAATTATTTAAAAACGCGCATAACTTTGAAAGTTTGAGGTGCGTGCCTGGATTCGAACTGCCGACCTCTAATTAGGAGGCTGACACCCTAACCACTAGGCTATCACAGCTTTTTAAAATTACATTAAAGGTAACATAAATACGTGTTCTGAATATTCGTATATACGTGAGAGTGATTTATCTAGTTTTGATTTCGAGTTTACACAGACCAAACTGCCTTTAAAGCGCGTTGATAAGTTTTAGATTTATCTTAGTATTAATCATCATGATCACCCCATTACAGGCTCACTACAGAGCACGGGTCTCACGGGCCATGTGCGGATTGGCAGACTTCACACGCCTTTGAGAACATTATGGAGAACTCTCAGGCGTGCAGGTTTCCTCACGATGTTTTCCTTCACCGTTGAAGCAAGTGATATTTTAATTGTTTAAAAACGCACATAACTCCGAAAAGCTAGAGGTGCGTGGCCGGATTCAAACCGCCGACCTCTGATTAGGAGGCTGACGCCCTAACCACTAGGCTATCACCGCTTCAACTATTTCACTAGTTACGAACTCTATCCGGAGCTCTTATTTATAAGCATGCACACGCGCAGTACGGAGCTCAGTATAATTTAGAAACGTAAAAATGTGTCAGTCTCTCATCCACTCTACGGATATTAATAAAATTTGGCACGAAGTTAACTTGCATTCTTGAGACGGATAAAGATTAATTATTACCCCGGTAAAATGAACAGCTCCGCTGGGATTACATAAAACGAGGACCAGAAACAGAACAGCTCTCGGTGACCATTTTCGCGAGATTAAAATTTGCTTCGTATGTACCTACTACTTAACAGCACAATTGATCTTAAAATAAATAAATGGAGATGGCTCCAATTATGGAGATCGATTCTTGATGTGCGTTTTATGCAATTATATAACATATGTTTTTACGGTAGAAGAAAACCTCGTTCTTTAGTTTTCACTAACGTGACTGAGTTCCCCAGAAAGTTCTTGAAAAACGTGTGAAGTTTACCAATCCGCGTTAGACCAGAGGTTGACCTGGTACTTTTTTTTTCCCCGCTGGGAATTGCGTTTACGCATCCCCACCGGGAGCGACGCAACCAAGACTGCGCCGCTTCCGACGGGGTATGTGGGACTCCCCGGCGGCCAGACTGGCGACCAGAATACCCACTAAAACCCAGCGATGCTCCTTCGCGTCGCCTGGTGGCTGGGTCACGGGAACACTTGTGCACTCGACCGCAAAGTTGACCTGGTACTGTACTGAACATACAAAAAGTTAATGCATATAATGATAAATAAAAAGCTTGAGAGGTGTCAAGAGATACCCGGATGGAACGAAGTTCCTTTCGATTAATTAGTGAAGGAATTGTAATAAAATTTTATTTTATTTAAGTTAAAATAATATTTTTTTTATTATTAACAAATATAATGTTATATAAACTTAATCAGTAGGCTCAATTTTGTAGTCCATCAGCAATATCCGGAACTTATGCAGAAACACTGTCACGATTCATTATTATTATTTCCATTATAAACTACCTCTCACGCCCGTGTGCAAAATAAAAACATATTAAAACAAAAGAGATATAATAAACTTAAATATATAAAAATAAATAAACCTACATATACATTACATAAATACATTTTTGCACCGGGCGGAGGGATACGCCCCGGCAGGGGAGACCAAATAATAAAAATAATTATTATTATTCAGTATATATTAGCTCTCACGCCCGTGTGCAAAATAAATATATATAAAAAACCAAAAGAGATATAATAAACTTAAATAGATAAAAATAAATAAACCTACATATACATTACATAGATACATATTTGCACCGGGCGGAGGATTACACCCCGGCAGGGAAGACCAAACGGCCAGGGGTCAGGGCGACAGGTTGAGAAACCGGCGGACTATCCTAGCCGAGTCCAGCAAGACCGCTTTTTGCATCCTGGCTGCGAGCGAACTGCCACGGAACCCCAGTCGCCTCAGATGGTGAGCGAGGCTGACTGGGATCAACCCATTCGCAGATATAACGATTGGGATGGTTTCAGCAGACTGCACATGCCACATGTCGGAAACCTCGTGAGCCAGATCGAGATACTTACGCTTTTTCTCCGTCTCAGCTCTCACGAGGTTTTCGTCATATGGAATAGTGATGTCCACCAAAAACACCCTCGACTGTGCCCGGTCCACCAACACGATGTCAGGCTTATTCGCAAGAATAGTCCTGTCCGTGATAATGGACCGGTCCCAATAGAGCCGGACTCCGTCGCGCTCGAGTACCGGCACCGGTGTGTACTGGTAATAGGGCAACCTCTCATCCAGGAGACCGTACTTCAGAGCAAGCCTTCTTGGTGAAGGATTTTGGCTGCTTGGTTGTGTCTGTGCAAATACTCAGTGTTGGCAAGCGCGGAACATCCCGAAAGCACATGTCTGAGTGACTCGCCGGGATGGCGACAGGCTCGACAGATGTCGTGAGTGCCATCCTTCAGAATATACTTTCGGTAGTTCCGCGTCTTAACCACCTGATCTTGTATCGCACAGACAAAACCTTCGGTTTCCCCAAAGAGGTCACCGAAGCGCAGCCACTGCACGGACGCTTTCTTATCCACGTGTGGCTCATTAAGAGCTTTAAAAAAGCGTCCGTGCAGTTCCTTCCCCTTCCATACGGTCTCCCGGTCAGAGGTGCTAAGTACCACCGGTTTCCGCCACTCGGCTTGGGCTAAGGATAGTGGAGTGAGTCCTTTATCACTTACTATCACCTCTCTATGCATGGGAGACTCCCTCATCGTCTCAAAGTATTATTATTTATTATTATTATTATTTATTATTATTATTTTTTATTATTGATTATTTACAGAAAACCTGTATACACTCAACAAAAATAATCGTCGCGACACCACACTGTTCAATGCGAAATAGAAATGAAAATATCTGGCTTGCTTTCTATAAGAGAGAGAGAGACAGAGAAACACACACGCCGCACAGCTTACAATAACAGAAAGTGTCGTGACAACTTTTCGTAAGATTTTTTTCCGTCTAGCCCCCTTTCACAACGCGCGATAAGGAACTTCGTTCCAACAACTAACCTTAAGTATAAAACGCAATAAGTAATATTGCAATATGATCACATTGAAAGTTAAACAAAAGAAAGAAGTGATATTACAGTACAAGCAATCTAATTGGAAGGAAATTCCCCCGTTCTCTTATTGTATAAAACAATAATCACACACCCGCTTTAGCAATAAAAATAACGTTGCATTCTCCAAGCCTTTTTCTATTTCCCAAAGGGTTGTTCGTAATCATGTGCACTTTTCCAATTTAAGAAGCTTCCGACTCGACTAAACCAATTCTCTTTATCATTTATCAAGCCGCAGTCCACGTAAATGTATCCAATTATTTACGAAAAGAAATAGGAAGGTGACTAGCATCCTATTGCGTAAAATTATGTTGCATTTTTATTTAAGTTTAATTTCCTAGATCGCTATTATCACCCTATCTGGACTTGTAAGCAGCAATTAATATGAAAGTAAGATAACAACATTCCGAGCATCTATTTGGCTAATTAGCTCACATAAATCAACCACCTTATGTTGACCTCATAATGTCATGATGATATGCATAATATAAGGCGACTACGTATGTAATAAGTAGAAATGACATGAGCCCCGTAGGGTCAAATACTTGAGATGAAGATGTTGAACATATTTATCGTTAATAAATCTGGATTTGTATTCTTCTACTGCTGTGTTAGCTGTGATAGCCTAGGGTTAGGTCCACCTCCTAATCAGAGGTTGGGGGTTCGAATCCGGGCACGCACCTCTAACTTTTCAAAAGTTATGTGCGTTTTTAAGCAATTAAAATATCACTTGCTTCAACGGTGAAAGAAAACATCGTGAGGAAACCTGCAAGCTTGAGAGTTTATAATATTCTCAAAAGCGTGTGAAGTCTGCCAATCCGTATGTGGCCAGCGTGGTGGACTGTCGCCAAACCCTTTTATATGGGGACTCTTGGAGACACGTCTTTGTCGGTAAGGTGGAAACTAGCCGCGGCCGAAGCCAGACCAGCCCACCAGACCAGACTCGAGCCGAGAATCAAACCCTAGACCTACAATATTATAATGCGACAGCGCACGCACTACGCCACAGAAGTCTTCAAAATCTACCTTGATACTCTTCATGCTAATTTGTAAAACATTACTAGGGTTAGAAAATATGTATATAAATAGCTTTCAAATTAAAAACGTTTCGTCTCAACTGGTGCACTCAATTCTACATAGGTACATGATCAAATAAACAGAAAAGCAATTATACTATTGTAGAGAAGATTAAGGTTTTACAAATGTCCTTTGTAAGAGAGTGTAATATAAAACTAATTAAACGACTCCAGTTTCTTAGTACAAAGGATGCATCTACGTAGATCGAGACTTGATAAATTAGACGAAGAATTGGTTTTATTTTAGTGAATGTTTATTAATACAAAAAAATACTAATTAACAAGCATAATGACATTGTTTACCGCTCGTTTATTGGAGTGCACATCTACTGGTCTTGGTAGCGAGAGGTCCTGGGTTCGATTTCCGGCTCGAGTTTGCTCTGATGGGAGGCTTCGGCCGTGGCTTTTTACCACCCTACCGACATAGACGTGTCACCAAGCGATTTAGCTTTCCGGCACGATGTCGCGTAGAAATCAATTAGAATTATAGGTTTACCATACTCCTGACAGGTTAACCCCCTACCAACTTAGACCACATCATCAGTGACCACCACGTGAGATGCCGCCAAGGGCTAACTTGTGGTGATTAAAAATTAAAAAATCTGATGCCACCAATCCAGAAACTTCACACCTTCCTTCGGTCTTCGAGTTATGTGCCACTGGCGTTTCAGCTTTAATATGTATGCACGTACGTATTTGATGCAAATATTGGACGAGCTAAGCGAGAACAGTTACCGGACCAATATGCAACGACCTAATCTAATACTTGGTTGACGTCACTTGGTTAGCAGAATATGCAGATTAGAAATGTCCCGGGGCAGTTCTGGTGTGCAGTGTGTAATTCGCAACTGCCAAGTGGTTAGAATATTAACATTCAACAGGATAAAGATGGACGTATGTCAAGCTTAATTTACTGTAATTAACCAGAAAATCTGACTTTTCTTTAATTCTATTACAAGTCAAGCGTCAAGCGTCCATTGTGGAACGAAATAAGGTTTAATCGAAGTTCTTAAATGTATAAATCAGTAATGAACATAAGTCTATCGTCTATAATTGATCGCTCACTGCACAGCGAGAGTATTTCTGTTTATTCCTAACTGAAATGTGTACAGTAGCAGACCAAGACAAAGAAGTTTTTGTCTGGTGGGAGGCTTCCGTCGTGGCTGGTTACCACCCTACCGACAAAGACGTGTCGCCAAGCGATTTAGCGTTCCGGCACGATGTCCTGTAGAAACCAATTAGGAGTATTTGTTTACCATACCCCTAACAGGTTAGCCCGCTACCATCTTAGACCGCATCATCACTTACCATCAGGTGAGATGCAGTCAAGGGCTAACTTGTGATGAATAAAAAAAAAAGTTGAATACGTTACTTTTAATACCTCGCACTGCCTAAATATATCTCTAAGGACTTTTTTTTATTCCACTACAAGTTAGCTCTTTATGGATATCTCAAGTGATGATGCAGTCTGAGATGGTAGCGAGCTCACCTGTTAGGGGTTTGGTAAACCCATACTCTTAATTGGTCTCTATGTGACATTGCGTCGGAACGATGTTTCACTTAGCAGCACATCTTCGTCGGTACGGAGGTGACTAGCCATAGCCAACCTTCCCACCAGACCAGACCGCGGAAAATTCGGAAATCAAACCCGGGACTTCCCGCATATCCACAGACGGCTTAATTTCCTTTTATTTACTTGTTGTGACCGGCGGCTTTGTCCGTGGGGACAATTATCCTACATCAGTGTTCAGGATATGAGATATCATTATCATATATGCTAAACCCTTCATAGTTAAACCCGTTAAACATTCCGGGGGTCATGAGGGATTGGATCTCCTATTTTGGAGTTTTCTGAGTATTTTTATTTAAGAAATTTTATCACTAGCTCTAATGGTGAAAGGTAACATCATGCGGAATCCTACATGCCTGAGCTATCTCCATAATGTTCTAAAAGACGTGACTCCAGCCAAAACCCTTCTCATGCTGAGAGAGACTTAGTCTTTTGTGGGCCAAAATAATGGGTGTATAATAATGATGATAGTGATTAAACCAGCTATTGGATATGTGCCCAACTAGGCAGTAGGAGTTCAACATGGTAACACACCTGGTGTTACCTTGTTCCTCTTTACGAAAAATTATGTTTCCAATTATTTATATCAGAGTTTTGCATATTATATATGTTTGCTCAAGGGCGCGAGTTGTTTTTAGTAAGAGTGACGTCAGCATTGCTGACGTCACGCTTTTCCTTACTTTCGCTCATAATGATTAAAACCACAACTTGCGTTATTATACTTTTATTGCGACAATAATTAAGAGGTCAGAACGGTCCGACGTCTCGAGCGAGAATACCACGAAAGGCATCGACCGCCCATATTTATAGCAAAGCATACTTGTACAAAATTGATTGCTACCGCCTAAATTGGACTAACAAAATCATCAAGACAAAATCATCAAGACTCCTTCGCGCCGACATAAGATAAGATCTCAGAGTAAGATCTATGATATGTTTTGAACTGACCAGATTGTATTGTAGAAGGTTGCTTCAATTTTACATTAATTTAATATCACACACCACTACGTAACAAATGTACGTAGCAGCGTCTAACTTTGCGTCGGACCAATCCTAATTATCTTACTCAAAAGGGCGTGTCTCGTGATTGGACGGCACAGTTTGTCCTAGCTTAACACGAGCCAAAATTTCAACAACGCACTAATTCCTCTATTATTTAATTTATTTCCGGTTAAACGCGCAATGCATAGATCATAGCGTTATCTAGCTTAGCGGATGCATAAATAGCACAACAGTCAATATATGATTAAGCACAGTGTACTGTATTAGTGAATGAGCACTACTCATTATATTGATTTACCTAATCAAAGCACACACAACTGATCTATGGTACTAATGACAAATAGCGCTTAGCATTACATTATTAGTAGAACAGTTTTGAAATGGCGACATCGACTCGACACAACACCTGAGCAGACGATTTTTTTTATAATCAGCGACATGTTTTCATATAAGGCACGGCGTATGCTCAGCTGGGCACCCAGGCTGTACACCCTTTCTGGTTGATGTTACAGACAGACATAACATTTCTGATTAGAATAGGATGAACTGTGTGTAACACCATATGAGAATAAATACATTTTCTTTCTTTATTAACAAAAATAACTTTATTCACATAAACCTATTACAGGCATCTATCTATGAATCGTTCATTTCATTATTTCTATTCGTAAAGTGATGGTGATAACTGCACTCGACAACATACAACTAAAGCTAAGAGGGTTCAAATCGCGCCCAGGTCTAAGAAGATACCCACAACAAACTTAGCCGAGTTTTTTGTTTTGTTATTATTTATTAGGTATATATATTTATATAATCCAAGAAAATCAAGAATCCAATAATTACCCACATTTGAACTCTTTAAATCCCTATTTAATCATTTCTTTGCAAATCAGTGTATTTAGAAGGTAGCAATCAATTTTGTACAAGCATGCTTTGCTATAAATACGGGCGGTTGTTGTCTTTCGTAGCATTCTCGCTCGAGACATCGGACCGTTCGGACCTCTTAGTTATTGTCGCAATAAAAGTGTAATTCCGCAAGTTGTGGTCTTAATTACTATGAGCGAAAGTAAACAAAATCGTGACGTCAACAATGCTGACGTCACCCTTGCTAAAAACAACTCTAACTCAGTTTTAAATATGTCTTTTTCTTTTCGATGGTTTCTTTATTATTTTGCTATATTATTTTGTCAGCCATAAATTCTTAATTTTGGGGGCTTTTGCAATAACACAGCATGTCAGTCATAGGGTGGTTAGTCGCCACGGCCGTAACCTCCCACCAGACCTGACTCGAGTCGGGAACTGAACCCAGGACATCGGTCACTTCGGTCTTCCGTAGTGTCTGCCATACATTAATGTGGTATTGTAAAGGTAATATACAAATACACGCTTTTAACATATAGGCTATAATTTGATAAGTAAGTTTAGTGGTAAATGTAAATATATTGTACCAAACACTGTTGATTACCAATAATTGAAATAAAAAAATAAAAAAATAACGATAGCAAAGATCAAATCACTAGCTTATTGTAAATAAAAATATAGTTTACTGAATGAGTTCCTCTATTAAAGAAAAACACATATGACGAGTTAAATTTCTCTTCGTCTCAGATAATAATAGAAATGTCAAAACATCCAAACAGTTTCAATCCTCTAATCCAAATTCTTCTAAAGTAGATTTCCTAAAAAGGTTTCTGAAAGCGGGGAACCTTTATTAATATTCCAGCGACGCAGTACCGCCAGATAGACTATTATGAGACGCGATCTTCAGCCTAAATCCGAAGTGACTTTTGTAAATTCGCACAAATAATTTGGATGGGATTTGTGTTCAGATATTCAAAACCTTTAGGCCGTACGGCTTATAATATTAATGAAAAGCAGAACCAATATTCGATTTTGTTGCGAAAGTAGAATAATAAAACCGGTTAAGTGTTAGACTAGCGTTCCTTATCATGGTGCAATATAGAGTCCTTATTTCGGACTGACTGTTAGCTGTGCTAACCTTATTGGTTGCGACAGCGTAACCTGGCTGTTTGGCGAGCTTCGGAGAGACGCTCTGCCCTATGGCCATGGCTCGAAGAAACTAAGAACGTCTGCCTAAGGGCGCCTTCTGTGTGGTCCGTACATCTCCGAGGCGTCTTCTGGATGACGTAAGATAGCGGGGACCTCGTCTTCGCCGGCGAAGACGGTGAATAGCGTATGATTGTGTCGTAGGTGGTACGACACAATCATACGCTATTCACCGTATGTTAACAGTAGTCTCTTTTGAAGAGGAGAGCTTAGGTCGGGGGAGTAAAAAGAAGCCGCAACTACGAGTTGGGGTGTCGGATTGAATAGTATACAGAACGTTTAATAGCTTGGTGACACGTATTTATGGTAGCTTCCCACCAGAATATGTGGTGGCATAAATTCTTTCCGATCGCAGTTAATTAACTTGTAATGATAAAAAAAAAACTCGGGCGCCATTACAACCATGTTATATTTTAAATTTAATTTCATAGTCATATGTACCTACAGGCAAAGGGCAAATGGGCATTATTCATACGATTTTGTGTCCAGCAGATCTGTTTGTTTACATCTATCGATTTAAGAAAGTAGAAGATTTACATAAGCTACATTTATCAGGACGAAGTTCTCACCACTTGTAACACCTTAGAAGCTGTCTCATTATGCCAATAGTTAGCGACCATTTTTCAGAGTTAGATTTTTTCATATACAACACGAAATGTTCGAAGATCTCAATTTGACTATTGAGGTTGGTTGATAAACAAAAAATTACTTACGGCATTACAATCACTATTTGTAAACCAATAGCAAGGAAATGGCCTTTTTGCATTCATAAATAATGACCCAAATACACTTCCTATAACTTTGATTGCTTTTAGAAAAGTTGCGGTTGAAGCTTTTGGGCGGGAGCCAATGTGGGTGATGAATATCGATGTTACATTATCCGGCTATATCCGAAGTTTCAAGGGCAAGAATGTAAGGAATTGCAAAAATAATCTACTGGCTTCAATACCCCATAATAACTATATAACCGAGTTTTCAAAAACAGCAGAGAGCGGATTTCAATTGACGTCCATAATAAAATGAGCTAGCTCCTAAGGTCGTGCAATAGCTCCTAAGGTTCTAGGATTGCAATAATATCTCATGAGCTTAAAACTGGCTAATACATTAACATGACTAGTCACTGATTTTACCACAGAATAGCATATTGCTCTACCTCCGTAGTACAGCGCGTGCACTGTCCCATTATAATATGTTAGAGGTCCTGGGTTCGGTACCCGGTTCAAGTTTAGTCTGGTGGGAGGTATCGGCCGTGGCTAGTTACCACCCTACCGAGAAAGACGTATCGCCAAGCGATTTAGCTTTCCGGCACGAAGTCGCATAGAAAACAATTAGGAGTAAGGGTCTACCATACCCTTAACAAGTTAGCCCGCTACCATCTTAGACTGCATTATTACTTACACCAGGTGGGATTGCCGTCAAGGGCTAACTTGTAGTGGATAAAAAAATACCAAGCGTTTTATGTTCCCCTATGCAAACATCATACTTGATAGTGGAAAACTAAATTTTGTTGCATTATTTGTCTTAGTGTAGCTAAATGAAAAAGGAGGGGACCTTTATCTCGTGCACTATAAATAGCCAAAATCACGTGAGCCTGTGCAATTGTGCACTAGACTGAACTACATACAAGAAAATAAGGTTCAGGAAAACACCGGCTGAATTCGGAATGCACGTAAATTTGCAATGCATGCATTAAGATCCAAAAAATACGGTTTTGTTGTACGTGATGTTTATGCTTTGTGACGAACCCAAAAGACTTATATGTGGAATGTCCCGCCTTCAATTCCCAGTGAAGAGGAGCATAAGGAGTTTACCATACCCCTAACAGGTTAGCCCGCTACCATCTTAGACTGCATCATCACTTGCTATCAGGTGAGATGCTGTCAAGGGCTAACTTGTGGTGAAAAAAAAAAAGGATTTTTAGCGGACTAGCTTTAACACGCGCTTTCGAACACGGTTTTTATTTAAATGAGATAATCGAAAAACAGTATTATTTATTTGTATGTATTGTTTATGTACTATATGTATTCATGTTATATTTATAGTTTGTTATATACTTTGTCCCATTCGGTGTCGAGAGCCTTGGTCCGTGTGGTCCTAGCGCTATAATGCTTTTTTAAGGAAATAGCAAAAACGTTAATCGACATCACAGGAGATCGAAGAGCTGCCAGCTACCTCGGACAAAGAATCTGTCAAAGGGGGGACACTGTCAGTATCTTCGGAACCTTGCCTAAAAGGACTCCTTTTAATAATATATTTTAGTTAAGATATTATATTTTTTTAGTATTAGTTTTAGATTAATCGTAAATCGTTCGAATCCGCGCACTCACCTCTAACTTTTCGGAGTTATGTGCGTTTTTTAAAAATTTAAAATATGCTTGCTTCAGCGGTGAAGGAAAACATCGTGAGGAAACCTGCACGCCTGAGAGTTCTCCATAATGTTCTCAAAGGCGTGTGAAGTCTGCCAATCCGCACATGGCCAGCGCGGTGGACTATGGCCAAACCCTTCTCATATTGAGAGGAGACCCGTGCTCTGTAGTGAGCTGGTAATGGGTTGATCATGCAAGGTTTGTGTTTTGGATATATATATATATATATATTTATATATATCTTTATATATATATATATCAAAGAACCTTAGAGGTAGGTGATATATAATATACATATATATATGTAACTGTGTGTCTAAATTTTGATGTACTGGAAGATATCACTATGTAGCGATAAGGTAATTGTATGTGTAATTTTGTCGTTGTTATCTTTGCTTTTTAATTATTGTTGTACTTTTGTGTGGTGTAACATTTAAAATTTTCATTCATTCATTCATAAATTCAATTATTTTAACTGGCAGCCTAGTGGGTCGTGTGATCTAATGGCAGGTATGTGCAACATTTATAGATCATCCCAGAGACTCAAGCACAAAAAATCACCAAAATGGGTCAATCATCTCATCTTATTCGGTATTTACGCACTCTCGAATATTTACATATAAAGACTAGTATAGAAACTCCCCAGTCATTGTGATCAACACAGACATCAGTAACACATTGAGTCGACATTTATAAAGCCCATTTTTCCCCACAGAGCCTGAGTAAGGTAAATCTTATCTTATCTTGAATACCTTTTGCGAATTACAAATGAAAAGCCTTCAAATTGTATGCCCTGTACACACGGCGGCACATAAATAACCCCGTGTTACAGGCCGCAGTAGGCAGTTTGGGTAATTCATACAATTTCCGGGCGTCTTTAATTATTTTTTTTTTCTTTCAGATATCACCTTGTTATTTTGATAAATGAATATTTTGCACCACTGATAAAAGTGTGTTTTTATTATTTTATGTAAATGTGTGTACACATTTCCAAGGCCAATCTTATACCTTCCACTCGTGAATTCCATGAATTTCTACTTGATATCGTTATAAATAGATAGTATAATCATTCAATTCGAAATCGCACAAATAAAATATATATATGTATTTATTTTGCACATGGGCGTGTGAGTTAAAATATACTCATAATGATAATAGTAAAAGTCTGTTCCGCTAAGGAGCCACTGTATCTCCAATAATTTTCACCAGATCTTCACGAAATATAAATTAAGCTGAACTGATGAAACAGCCTTTCTATTAATAGAAATAGTTTGTCTATATATAACATATATATATATAACATATATATAACAAAACAAAATTTAAAAATTACAACATAAAAAAATTGTATTATGTGATTCACGATAGACATACAATAATAGATTACTTAATCTACATCGTAATTATACGGGGCCGTCCCTCACTCACAGTACGGTTCTCAAGTTGGCTGGTGTGCTGTTGTTCCGGCACACCTCTAACCGGGCACGTCGTGCCCAAGGAGGGTCTGCTGCGGCGAACACCCGCTGGTGGAGTTGCGGTTGTATGCGAAAGCTTTCCCGTCACTCCACCATACAGCGGTGAGTAGGAACACGTGGGAGTTTAGTCAGTAGGAGTCTGACATAACCTCTGTGTCTCCCCGTGGCACAGAGGTATCCTTGTATTTACCAACGATAAAAAAAAACATCGTAATTATAGCTTCCGTAATAACACATTAAAAATACAAGAATTGCCTAGTTACATTAAATCATCAATAAAAAATAAATTAAACACGAACACTAAATAATTTAGCATCGTGATTTGCTGCATTATAATTTTTAAATCTATTTATATGCTTGGACAGAAGCAGCAATGACCAACCTTTATATCCATTTATGAGCAAATCAAAATCAAAAATAACTTTATTGATGCAAACCTGTTTCTGGTATTTATAATATAATTTTCATTATTTAATTTATGAGGTAATGACGATAACAGTCGCCAAATTAAAACTAAAGCTAGGGTTCAGGAGGGTCCGCGGTCGAGTGCATAAGTGTTCCCGTGACCCAGCAACCAGGCGACGCGAAGGAGCATCGCTGGGTTTTAGTGGGTATTCTGGTCGCCAGCCTGGCCGCCGGGGAGTCCCACATACCTCGTCGGAAGCGGCGCAGTCTTGCCTACGTCGCCTCCGGAGGGGATGCGTAAAAGCATTTCCCAGCGTGAAAAAAAAAAGGTTTCAGGAGGGTTTTAAGAGGTAGCCAGGTTTTTTTGTTATCACTATCTCACATAGTCAATAATAAATAAAAGTGGACGGTACGGTGTTCGCCAGTAACACCTCCAATAAAGAATTACACCACCCGCGCTTATTACACACACCAATCACGTTTCATCTGAATGTGTAAGCGTAATACGTCAGCAATTTATCACCAGACAGAAGATCAATGGCCCAAAATCCTTCGTATGTAGGTCGGGCAATTTTAGAAGGAACTTATCTCCAACTAGCACTCGCTCGTGACTTCTACTGAATTGATTCCAATTAATTTCTAACCTAGTAAGCATTACATGAATGAATAAGTTGCTATAAAAATGTTGAGATTACTGCGACAGTGTATGCTTTAAATAAAACTGTAACAGCACGATTTCTGTACGTGTATCTATAGAAATAAAGAAAGATAAATGTTTGTGTAGCTATGAAAGCCCAGAATAGCTGTGATAGCCTAGTGGTTAGGACCTAATCCGCCTCCTTATCATCTGATCTCGATATCTATCGGGGTTTCGATCTCAGGCATGCACCTCTAACATTTCGGAGTTATTTGCGTTTTTAAACAATTAAAATATCACTTGCTTCAACGGTGAAGGACAACATCAGGAGGAAATCTGCATGCCTAAGAGTTCTCTATAATGTTTTCAATGGCGTGTGAAGATCGGGGATTGGATCCCGGCTTCAGTCAAACTGTTATCTATAAATTAATATATACAACTAGCTCTATAGAGCTTTATGACTGAATACCGACACGCGCGTACCAAGGACATCCTAACAAAGTTTCTTAAATGGATTCCAAAGGCATAGACGACAAAACAAACATTCAGACATGTTTATCAGTGGATATCATTGTGTGTGTTATACTCAAAGTAAAATATTTTGTAAGAGCTCTCAATAAATAAATTAATTAATAATTAATATAAAATAATTAGCTTTATAAATAAATAATAAACAATAATGTAAACATATATGATATCATAATTGTTATAAAATTTAATCTGCTTCGAGATCTTTGCCTATTGTTTTATTACGTTATTGTGATAGTACGAGTATATATTTTTTTCGTTAATTATGCAGCTTTAATAAAGGTATAACTCTTATAAAATACTTTTTGTTTTAATTGGGTGCATATAGCACAGTAATACGATAGGAAAATGATTCTTATATCTCCAGGATTAGCAAACGTGATCCATCAACTCTCTCGGCATAGCATATATTATGGATGAGACCTAATACCTAAGTTCGCGACATTCAGTGATCAATTTTGCTACAGATGCGCTAAATCTTCGTGGCGGTAATATATTACGGCAGGCTGAAGGCATGACGAGACAGTTCTTTAAATGGTGTGAAATGCCTTCTGTAAAGCAAGTTCCGCTTCGTAACTATCGTATTTTAAGCGTAAATAATTGCTATCGGAGAAGACTAATTCGTCACCTTTTCCTAGAATGGCGTCACAATATTATTCAGAATGACGTCACAAAAAGCTGTGATAGCCTAGTGGTTAGGTCGTCCGCTTCCAAATAAGAGGTCGGGGGTTCGAACCCGGGCACGCCTACCTAACCTCTAACTTTTCGGAGTTATGTGCGTTTTTAAGCTATTAAAATATCACTTGCTTCAACGGTGAAGTAAAACACCATGAGGAAACCTGCACGCCTGAGAGTTCTCTATAATGTGCTCAAAGGCGTGGGAAGGCTGCCAATCGGCACATGGCCATCGTGGTGGACTATGACCAAACCCTTTTCATATTGAGAGGAGACATCGAATTAGCCACATTTGAACAATGACAATTATTTATATTAAGAGAACGGTAATAATACTTACAAAAACATTTCGTTCCACATTAATTGGCCATAATTTTAGGAGATAAAATACATTTTTTATTTAAATGCGTGTAGGCCCCGCCCCTCCTTAAGTTGGCGTCTAAGTACACGTCTCATAAAATGCTAAAATAACCTTACGTTACTACTCTTCACGTGGGTATCGCGTAGAACAGCCAGTACAACATTGGTTGGTTCGGGAATACTAGTACATTTGCCATACTTACCCCAAATACTGATTTAAGTCTACACATAAAATGCCAACCCCAATTGTTTTCCTTTGAAGTAATTATAACTCTATTATAATAACATGAAAGCACATTTTCATATTTATATTGTGTGT
Source organism: Lasiommata megera (assembly GCA_928268935.1). Classification (NCBI taxonomy): domain Eukaryota; kingdom Metazoa; phylum Arthropoda; class Insecta; order Lepidoptera; family Nymphalidae; genus Lasiommata; species Lasiommata megera. The sequence goes on along the minus strand of OV743313.1, from coordinate 15,907,912 downwards.
TACGCACGAATGTTTGCTATTTCTTGTATTAATATTACCTAGTAACATACACTTTGTTCTGGCGAACTAGTAATGCGTGACCCCTTTTTACCTTATACGTAAACACAGCTGATATTATCGTTGCAATTTTTAAGAAAACTATGTACAGTTATGTGTCATAAAAATCACAAAAAATTGGTGAATAAATTAACACTTTAAATCTAATTACCATTTTACTCACTTTCGATTAAACGTGACTATATACTCATAAATCGCTTATCAAAACAATATTACGTAAAAGATACCTAGATCAAAGTTGAGGTTGGATATTAAATTTTCACTTGTTATCAACACGTACTCAAAATGGATTAAGTTCAATGATTTTGAGCTTAAAACTCAACAACGAATGTTATTGAACGTTGAATACGTTATTTAATTTCTTGAGACTTGTTTTGGATTGCTTTGTGTTGCGTATATTGGGTATTCTTTTCAATTCGAATGGATTAAAGCTTCTTTTAGAACTTAAAAAAAATAGAAGGCTACATGGTAATCGTTAACGAATAAGTCTAGTCAAAGGGGAGCACGGTTGGCTGGCCAATCGCATCCTTTTATCAGTTTTGTCCTTTGAGAGTTTTTGCGATTGTTTTAGTGTTGCAGCGATTAAATAGATCAGTTTATTGGGGGTTTTTTGCTGCAGATGTGGGATAGTTGCACCTGCGTCTCCTGATTGCAAAATCCCTGATTATTCAGTCGACCTCCGTGGCATAGTGTGTGCGCTGCCGTATTATAAAGTACAGGGAGGTCTTTATAATACGTACATTGAGGTCTTGGGTGCGTTCCCGGACAGAAAAGCGGTCTGATGGAAGGCAACGGCCGCGTCTATTATACTACAGTACTTGCATACCATTAAGTGATTTAGCGTTCCAGTATGGTGCCGAGTAGAAACCGTAGGAGGACGGGTTGAGCTGGTAATGCATCTGCCCACCAACAGATGTTAATGAGCGACGGTAATCTCTTAACATCAGGTAACACGTCTGTACGTTTGCAGTGATGTAATAAAAAAAATTTGGTAAATAACTATAATTTAGTTATTAAGAACTTAAGTCCTTATACGAGTATATATAATTGTTCTTAGAAACATGTTCAAGTAGGCTTGTACATTATTTGCGGTCGAGTGCGCGGGTGTTCCCGTCACCCAGCCACCACGTGACGCGTAGGAGCATCGCTGGGTTTTAGTGGGTATTCTGGTCGCCAGTCCGGCGGCCGGCGAGTCCCACATACCCCTTCGGAAGCGGCGCAGGCAAGACTGCGTAAACGGATTTCCCAGCGGAAAATAAAAGGCATAATATACATTATATTATTATGTAGTACTTAAGTAAGCATTATCAGATATAAATGTTTTATATTTTGTTTATATATGCATTTTTGTAAGATCTGTCTGGTCTACACAATTGTATAGTTGTGTGATTTCAATTTCAATGTATTGTTTAAATAATGTATAATCTATGTAAATTTTGGTTTCGAAATGGATTTCATATAATTATGAATGTAAAATAATATATTAAAATATATCTGCTATTTTTATTTCTAATGAGTTGTTTTTATGATAGCGCTAAATCAGATTTGGATGACCATTACGTTTCCTAAAGGTTGCTGTAAGAGAGTGCTCTAACGATAAGATATTCTTACTATGTATCAAATATTACTTCCATGTATATGCAATGAACTTTTCTCAATTAATATATAATGCTTTTTATGTAAGTAGTATCTAAGTGTAGAGTTCTGGTACTTTACAGGAACCATAATATAAAACAGTACTTTGTCACAAAATTTATTCAATTATCAACATAGTTGCGTTCACATAAAGGGCAGAATAGCATAAACTTTTATAGGTTGCAGCAAGAGTTCACCACGTTACTTCATAGTAAAACTTTTATTCGTCGTTTCGAATTAAAACTTTGAGTTCAGATTACGATTTTATTATTGTGTGCTTTTATTTTGACTCTCCTAAATATTAAGAAAGCAATACATAATCTGTGAAGACCTCCAGACTTCCTCCGTTTGACGCAGTGCATTATAAATTTCGAGATCGTGGGTTCGATTTCCGGCTCGAGTCTAGCCTGGCCGAAGCCTCCTGGCTGTGGATTGCTACCGACAAAGACGTATCGATAAGTTTTTTTTTTTTTCTTCACGGCACTCTCACCTGAGGGTAAGTGATGATGCAGTCTAAGATGGTAGTGGGCTAAGCTGTTAGGGGTATTGTAAACCCATACTCCTAATTCGTTTCTACACGACATCGTACCGGAAATTTTGCGTTCGGGCACGATGTTGTAACCCTAACAGGTTAAGCCGCTATCATCATCACCAGGTGAGATAGCCATCAAGGGCTACTGGGGCAGTGAACATAGATTTTTTTTTTTCGGACTGTCTATTAGCTGTACAAACCCTATTGGTTGCCACAGCGTAACCGGGCTGTTTGGCGAGCTTTGGAAAGAAGCTCTGCCAGTAGAGATTTTGAGCCCTAGGGCTCGAAGAAACTATGGGAACGACTGCCTAAGAGCGCCTCCTTTGAGGCCGAACCTCGGCTTAGGCGACGTTTGGGATAACGGGGGGGTCGGACGGTGAAAGTGAACATAGATTAACCATGTTGAAATAGGGCACACACAGCAGGGCAAAGGGATGACGCAGCTATCTGTTACCATAGCATACTGAACTATTTTGTTTACCGTTGCCTTAACGATAAAACAGATAAGCTAATGGTTTAACAAAGTGCAGGAGAAAAATACACGCAGGCGTTGATTCTTCAACGCAGCCATCAGGAAAGCTGAAGATCGGACTGTATGGAGAGGTAAAAATGAAACGAATGAACTGTACTTTTCTCGCTTGTGAAGTCAACATCTCCTGATGATGATCCGGTGTCGGGTCGAAACGTGCGTAGAGGTTCTAGTGGAAGATTTTGTGTGGTGTTATATTATACAAACCTCGCGGTTGTCGGTGGAATATAGCAAATTAAACTTAAACAGCAAGTTTTTGTTTATCATGAACTTCCGCAAAGTAACGCCTGCTTCTATTCATTATTCGAAGGAACTTCATTACAGACCTCACCTTCAGTAATGGAGACTTCGACCAAGAAAAAAGGGGACTATGTCATGACGAACTTTTAAGTAAATAAGCGAGTAAGTCACAGAAAGAATCTAGTAAATTGCATCACATACAATAAAGGGTAAAGTAGCGTGAAATTTTTATGTACTCTTAAATTCGCTCGTGTCGTTTCGAGGCGGTTTCAGGTCAGATGACAAATTTCTTAATTTTATCTCCCTGGTGCTATAACGTTCGCTTACAAGTTTATACCGGTTAATAAAATAAAAATGTTTCACCGCTATAAACCGTTTGAATCTTTTCATGTACTTGAACCAGAATGCTATAGAATATAGAAATATTCCAAATCCCTTTATTGTATAATAAATACCAGTTTTATGTCTTTATGTTTCAATAGTTCACGCCTAAATAAACTAATTACAAATCTTCTAAATCCCTATTTGTATAATAAATACCAGTTTTATGGCTCAATGTTTTTCGATAGTTCACGCCTAAATAACCTTTAGTGAAGGTATCAAAGATCTAATTTGCTTGACAAATTATATTGAAAATTGATTGTCATACTTAATATTAAAATAAAAATGTAAGTTTGTTTGTTACGCTATCACGCAAAAACTACTCGACCGATCATCATGAAACTTTGTACACATATTTTTTTAGGTATTAGAAGTAACAATGGATAAAAAAATAAAAAAATAAAATAAAAAATGGTTTGTTTATATACATATTGATTCATTTATGATCTCTGAGACTTATTTAATTTTCTTTAGTTTTCTAAAGAAATAGCAAGACACGACAAACACGACAAATAAATTTATGTTTATTAGTTTATTCGGCAAAATAATTTTATTTTGAAAAAAAAAAATCCAAGTGCCTTGATAGAAAACGTATAATACCGTTACTTGTTTTGGATAATATATCATAAGTCTAATACTGAAGGATACCAAAATAATTGATTTAATTACGTAAATACGTTCGACATTGAATCACAATGTTTGAACTTAAACAGTGTCTCAACATCTTCCCGTGTAGAGCTTAGAAATTCTGCAAACTATATAGAAATAACGTGGCGTTATATAGTGTTCGAGATAAAGTACTCGTTATCCTACTAATTTTATAAACGCGAGAGTTTGTATGTATCGATGAATGGATGTTTGTTACTCTTTAACATAAATACTACTGAATGGATTTTTATGAAACTTTACAATAATGTAGCTTATATATTAGAATAACACATAGGCTACAATTTATGAAGATATTGTGTGAATTGTTTAAAATATGATGATAAGTGTCAAGTAAGTAGGAAAAAATCTACCATCTGCGTGATAATTTTAATGTCATTATGTTAGTTCCTGTCTACGCCACGCTAATATAAGCTACTCGAAATACTAATCCTGCGTAGATGAAGTAGCGGCACAATATTTTACTAATAAAAAGTCAGGTTTATCACGTAGCGTCTCGCGTGTTAGGTATGTATCCACCCTTAGTATTCAGCGAACAATAGGAAGCCAGTATAATATTCGTAGCAAGCAATCGTAACACGAATCCACATGCATCATACGGCTGGTCAAAACATGTCAACAGAATAATAAGTGTGTGCGTAAACTAACAAGGATCTAAAGAATCAAAGCTGTATGCTTCAATCATTTATTCATTTTGCATGCTTTTACTAGTTTATTTGTCGATAAACAAATGTTGCACTAGGAGTAAAAAATTAAGTCTTCAAGTTTCTTGCCTAAATTCAAATTTGATGGTAGTGCACGTATAGCAATATTATGGCCAAAATAAACTAATTTTAGAGATTTTCGGCATAAAAATAACATGTGTTCAATTACAAATAATAAGTAGATACAGGTAAAAAGTGTGTAAAAATAAATCAAATACGCAGTCTTATTAATGTGTTTCATGGACTTAATTGGGTGTTTCTTCCTACTTTTAAAAATATGAAAGTCATGGATTTTCTTCACGTGTAGCTCGATTTAATGACATAGATTTTCTTGACGTGTTGCTATTAATTTAGCACATACAGTAAAATGACTACCTACTAAACTACAATTACTGTGCACGGTCCCCTTTATTTAAAGTGATTTCGAGCTGAGGTTGTCAAAGCTGACAGTAAAGATGGCTTACATGGTCTAACCTGCGGGATTTATCTATTACAAAAACCATGTAGTAATAATATACAGTCAATAAGTATTTGCATGTGTATTTGTAAGAAGAGATGGATGGATTGTGTAAAAGAGGATATGCGGGTAAAAGATGTGGGTAGTGAGGTGACGGCTGATAGAAGTTAGTGGAAGAAGAAGACGGGTTGACCACATAATGTGGGATAAGGGCAAGAACAAGAAGAAGAAGAAGTATTTGTAAATCTACAATACTAAATGCTTACCGTTAGACAAACATATCAGACATTCGATCTAAAAACACTAAATCTAAATTTGTCTCTTCCAGCAACCCTCCATACATTTGTGGTTCGAACGCAGACAAAGCGAGGTATTTGACGACGCGGCATCATATACAGTCGACAGACAGACAAATAACTCGCAAAATAACCATTACGTCACACACACACGCTCACACATAGTCACAATGGCTTCGCCCATTTTTCGGGGCTCTATCTTTCGCCTTTCTAATAATGTATGTATAAGGGACAAAGGTCGGGCTCTTTGTGAAGTGTATTATATAAACTAGTGATGATGTTGTGTAAGATTTTCGCTACTGTTACTTATTTTGGCGTCAAGGCGTCAAAAAGTTTTCTTTTATCATGAAAATCCTATATTTTTTATACACTAAGGTATATTTTTTATAACAACAAAGTATTGAGGACTAAGATTAGATAACCTTAGTGGCGCAGTGCGTGCGCTGCATCAATATAGGATCAGGATCAACCTAATGCCGGCTCACTACAGAACACGGGTTTTATCTCAATATGAGAAGGGTTTGGCCATAGTCCACCACGCTGGCCATATGCGGATTGGCAGATTTCACACGCCTTTAAGAACATTATGGAGAACTCTCAGGCGTGCAGGTTTGCTTACGATGTTTTCCTTCACCGTTGAAGCAAGATTTTGATTGCTTAAAAACCCCCGACCTATGTTTAGAAGGCGGACGTCCTAACCATTACGCTATCACATCTATTTACACAATTTAGGATAGTATAATATAAGAAAGTTCTTTCCTGGTCTGGTGAGAGGTTTCGACCGCGGCTAGCACCACCCTACGTCAGAAACGAAAGTCATACCGCAAAGCCAGTCATCACCTCACAATATAACTATATTTACGATTTAAATAACAAAATAAACAATATATGAAGCGGTGATAGCTTAGTGGTTAGGGCGTCAGCCTCCTAATCAGAGGTCAGCAGACCTCTAACTTTTCGGACTTATGTGCGTTTAAAAAAAAATTAAAATATCACTTGCTTCAACGGTGAAGGAAAACATCGTGAGGAAACCTGCACGCCTGAGAGTTATCCATAATGTTCTCAAAGGGCGTGTGAAGTCTGCCAATCCGCACATGGCCAGTGTGGTGGACTATGGCCAAACCCTTCTCATATTGAGAGGAGACCCGTGCTCTGTAGTGAGCCGCTAAATGGGTTGTTCATGATGATGACATAACAAAAACATTTTTAATATTAAATTTTGAATTAAACTATGTACAAAATAACGTAAATCCCTTGCTGAGAAGACAAACAAATATCCATATATTTTTATATTAATTAAAACTTTCTTAAATTTAGTAATAAAGCTAACTTTATTTTACCACTTAACACACTCAAATTGTGTCATCATCATGCTATCATTTATGTCAATGTAATGTCATATCAGTCTCACAATGATACTTTATTAAATTTACAAAGTAATACGAGTTTATCAGAATAACTATTTCTTTCATTCACTCTATATACTAGTAACATGTTTGATATATCAATAAATACTGTTATTTTGTATTTGAATCAAACATAAAACACTTAAATACTCACTTGTTAAACAATTTTTACAGTGCACTTTTGCTATCATTCATTTTATAATAATATAAGCCTATGAAAAGTCGCTACTGGACATACTCGTAGGTCTTTTGTTTAGAGTTCCCAATCCAACGGTATTGAGTCACTTGCGATTTTGCTCGTTTTCCTTTATTTTCTTTGGTTAGTTCTAAATAAGAATTTAGGTATATGTTACAAGGTGTTTCATTACACAGATAGCAACACTGTTCGGAATGAACTCCAAACGACTTAATTACGTACCACTATACGAGTATATTCGCATTCCAAATAGACTGGTAAATGTCATCGATCGTCCAAAATCTAGCGATCTCTATACCTACATCGCAATAAATTAGGGGCAAATTGCTTCCGAGTCCAGTACCGTTGAAATACTGCCAGGGGTCGTTTGAACCTCATTTTTATCGGCTACGTGCTTATTTATGTAGTAAACGACGTCAGGGAATCGATTACGTAACATACGACGCAATCATTGCCATCATTGAAACTGTTCCTATCAGCTGACACGCTTGGGTAATTTACACTTTCAATAAGAGTAGATAAAGAACATCATCATCATCATGATCAACCCATTATCAGCTCACTACTGAGCACGGGTCTCCTCTCTATATGAGAAGGGTTTGGCCATAGTCCACCACGCTGGCCATATACAGATTGGCAGACTTCACACGCCTTCGAGAACATTACGGAAAACTCTCAGGCGTGCAGGTTTCCTCACGATGTTTTCCTTCAACGTAGAAGCAAGTGATATTTTAATTGTTTAAAAACGCACATAGCTCTGAAAAGTTAGAGTTGCGTGCCCGGATTCGAACCGCCCACCTCTGATTACGAGGCTGACGTCCTAATCACTAGGCTATCACAGCTTCGGGTAGGTAAAGAACGTATCACAGTCTTTTTTGTTTTACTACAAGTTAGTCCTTGACGGCAATCTCACCTGTTAGTGATGAGCGGTCTAAGATGTAGCAGGCTAACTTGTCAAGGGTATGGTAGAACTTTTAGGATACTCCTAATCGGTTTCCACACAACCCTGTGCTGGAATGCTAAATCGCTTGGCGACACGTCTTTGTCGGCAGGGTAACTAGCCACTGCCGAAGCCTCCTAAAGACAAATCTATCACAGTCGATCTGCAAGGTTGACAGCTTGTATGATAGCATGCAAATGAGTGCAATTATAGTTTACAATTGTAAATGTAATGTGGTAAACTTTAAACTTAGGCTAGAACGTGACGTGACGTAAGTTGAATGGATCGCAATTTGCCAAATAAGACCGTCTAAGCTCTTTACCAAACGTAACTTATGGTTACTAATGTATTGGTGTAATTTTCTGCATGTTTAACTGTCGACCACGAGACCATGGGTATGATTACCGGGTTAGCATCATATATATATGTTAGTGATAACAACCCATTTATTATCACATTACTGACAAAGACGACGACCTCCGTGGCGCAGCGCGTGCGCTATTGCATTTTTAAGTTGGAGGTCCTGGGTTAGATTCCCGGCTCGAGTCTGGTCTGGTGGGAGGCTTCGTCCGTGGCTAGTTACCACCCTACCGACAAAGACCTGTCGGCAAGCGATTTAGCGTTCCGACACGATGTTGTGTAGAAACCAATTAGGAGTATGAGTTTACCATAACCCTAACAGGTTAGCCCGCTACCATCTTAGACCACATCATCACTTGCCATCAGGTGAGATGCAGTCAAGGGCTCACTTGTGGTCAATAAAAAAAAAAATTACTGATTTCAACCGGGTTATTATCATATGTTCGTGACATTATTATTTATTTATTATTGTATTCGGTTATTCTATCAGATGAGGCATTTGCTCAAATATTTAACATGGTAGTGTTAAAGAATTGCCTTTGAAGGATGATGATGAGCATGAAAAAGAGCGATAGTGTATTAAATGTGCCTGTATTACGTGTAAATACGAGTAGAGGTAATAGGTGAGCTAACTTAATAGTTACTTAAAGATCAACTATTAGCAGTGATCGTGATTAAAATGCCGGTAAAAATAATAATGATGATGATGATCAACCCATTACTGGCTCACTACAGAGCACGGGTCTCCTCTCAATATGAGAAGGGTATGGCCATAGTCCACCACGCTGGCCATGTGCGGATTGGCAGACTTCACACGCCTTTGAGAACATTATAGAGAACTCTAAGGCGTGCAGTTTTCCTCACGATGTTTTCCTTCACCGTTGAAGCAAGTGATATTTTAATTTTTAAAAATGCACATAACTCCGAAAAGTTAGAGGTGCGTGCCCGGATTCGAACCGCCGAAAAATAATAATACAACATAGAAATTATTTTCTGCTGCAGGATGAAAACAAGATTGGAGGAATATTTGTAACTCTGAATTTACTATAATGTTTTCAGTACAAAACCAATGAAGACGCAAATAGCAAACAAACATCAAGTATTTATAGGTTTCGAGTCATAAATGACCAAACATGCCGTAAAATAACCCTTAATATTATGTAAAAGTCTTAAGTATTTTTGTTTTTATGATAACATGCTTGTACCCACGACATCGTCGACACTTACGACCGATTTGAAAAATTCGGCCTGGTCTTCCCGAGATTAAAACTATCCTATGTCGCCGTGACCGACAACCGCTCTTATGGGTTGTATATTACACCCTTAATAAAAACCTTACTAGCTATCATTCGCTAATTTAGATGTGTATGTGCGAGACCTGATGGTCTATAAAAAAACCTACATACAAGAATCATAAATTATTCGCAACAAAAAGTAGCTAGGGGGTTTTGGGTCCGATTACCAACTCGAGTCTGGTCTGGTGGAAGGTTTTGGTTTCAGCTAGTAACCATAGAATAGAAATTGATTAGGGGGATGCATGGTTCGTCCGGTCGCATCAGGACCCGTCTGTCTATTTACCCGCGATAAAGACATTTTATAAAACCTTCCAAATTTACGCAGACTGTTTATAGTAAACTTAATTAATAATCATCATCATCATCATGATCAACCCGGCTCACTACAGAGCACGGGTCTTCTCTCAATATGAGAAGGGTTTGGCCATAGTCCACCACGCTGGCCATGTGCGGATTGGCAGACTTTACACGCCTTTGAGAACATTATGGAGAACTCTCAGGCGTGCAGGTTTCCTCACGATGTTTTCCTTCACCGTTGAAGCAAGTGATATTTTTTTTTTTAAACGCACATAACTCCGAAAAGTTAGAGATGCGTGCCCGGATTCGAAACCTCTGATTAGGAATTAATAATGGTCGATAATAATCATTAATAATCATCATTGTCTAGTGGGAGGCTTCAGCCATGGCTAGTTACCACACTATCGACATAGACGTGTCGGAAAGCGATTTAGCGGCCCGGCACTATGTCGCGTAGATACCAACTATGAGTATTGGTTTACCTTACCCCTATCAAGTTAGCCCGCTACCATCTTAGACTGCATCATCACTTACCATCAGGTGAGATTGCCATCGAGGCAGAGTTAGCTACAGTGTTCTACAGTTACACTAAAGTGTATAAAAAAAAGAAAAGACATAGTTAAAGTGGAATATAAATCGATTAGGAGGATAGAGGGTTCGTCCGGTCACATCGAGACTCGTCTGTCTATTTTCCCGCGATAAAGATTTTTAAAAACCCTTCCAAATTTACGCAGACTATTTATAGTAAACTTAATTAATAATGGTCGATAATAATCATCATTAACTCCGCTAGATCGGTAATTGTAGCCATCAAGCGCTAAACTTGTACAACACGCACCGCGTCGATTTATTAAATTACTCTAAATAAATAAAGCTAATCGCACGTTAGTTTGCACCCAATTCGACGCACGCGACGACCCTGCTAAACGCTTCGCTCATTTTTCATTAACGCAGGAGCTGTAGTTTTTCTTTGTACCTAGTTTATTCATCAGCTTGCGGCGTGTTAGTTGTCATCGCGAACTTTAGAAGACTGTCAAACAGAAAAAAGTTGCTTATCTGGGGCATGTGCTAAGGCATGACAGATACAGGCTCCTGTAACTTATAATGATGGGCAAAGTAGCGAGAAAGAGGCGCGTCGGTCGCAAGAGGAAGTCTTGGTTGCGAAACATCAAGGAGTGGACTGGGATCGCGAGTGCCGCCCAGCTTTTCAGCCTGGCGAGAGACAGGGCAAAGTATGCCATTCTGACTGCCAACCTTCACTAGTTGGAGAGGAATTATAGGATAGGACACCTAAAGAAGAAGAATTAATCCACATATTTATTCATGTGAGCAATTCCAGTTTTGGCTTTTTCTTCGAATTCAATTTTAATTTCATATTTTGTAACTGTTAACTCACTTAAGATGTTATACAAAATAATGCCTTTGAAAGTCTAAAATAGTTCGAAAGGAAAAAGCATTTTGTATCTGTTCAAATAAAATAACTTGCCGAATTTATGTTTACGTTAAGTTCTTCTGTTTTTCTTGCTTTCAATAAACTGAAACTGTTGTACAATGTTACAACAATGTGTACAAACTGTGCAGGTACAATGTTAGCTCGAATACATGAAATAAAAAATCGGAGCGGAACGTGCGTTCTGAGCTCATTCAGGAAGATATGTACGGTGTATTGTATAAAGATTGGACAATTATATATTGTACCGTGCATGTTTGTGCCAGTTGTACGTGGATAATAGCAAATTAGGCTTAATGCTAATTGTATAAGGAAAAACCGTTATGCTGACTCATCAGTTCCGTTCGAATTAGTTTGAATATTAACGTCAAGCGTCAGCTGCCATAATAGTTTTCGTCATTTGTAAGTAACTTGTCGCGTAGTTCGAAGTAGAGACTTTATTAAAGAAAGGGATCCCCAGACCGCGCACGTGTTTTAAACACAGCGTCTTCGCCGGCGAAGACGAGGTCCCCGCTATCTCACGTCATCCGTACGTGGACTCTATCCACGGGCACGGGGGCGCTCGGACTGACACACCAGTCCAACAAACCCACCAAATCTAAGTCGAGGTCCGAGTCTCACAGGAGGCGCCCTTAGGGGGACGTTCCCTCAGAAGTCGTCGAGCCCAGGTGCTCCACTCTCAGGCTGAGCTTCATGCTCGCCAAAAACCCCCGGTGACGCAGTAGTAACTATTATGGTTATCTGCAATTGTCAATTCGAAAAATATAAAACGTGTTTTAAATTGCGTAATGCGGTGTGGACGATACTGTCAAATGTGCGTTCATATTCGTTTCATTTCTCTAAACAATCGCAGTAATGTATCACCCAGAGCGGCATGAAAAATGTTACGGAATAACAAATGTACTAGTGCAACTATGTTTTATTTTAACTATAAACTCTTTTTAAAAATTATGGTCACATGTTCTGTGAAATCTGTTCAGTTAAAAATGCTTTACATGAAACTGTACTTGATAAATATCGGGTAAAAATGCCAGTAAAAACGATGGTTATATAATATTAATACAAAAATGTGTTTTTCCTATAGGGTTCATGTTTTTTATTAATTGACTTGGTATATTTCATACGTAGAGGTAGTCTAATTGAAATACGTACGTACATATTATGTAGGTCTTTGACGACGCATTATAAAGTTGGAGGTCCTAGGTTCGATTCCCGGTTTGAAACTGATCTGGTAGGAGACTACGACCGTGGCTAGTTACCGCCCTACCGGAAAAGACGTGTCGATTTAGCGTTCCGGCACGATGTCGTGTAGTAACCAATTAGGAGTATGGGTGTACCATACCCTAAACAGGATAGGCTGCTACCATCCTTGACCGCATCATCACTTATCATCAGGTGAGATGCTGACAAGGACTAACTTATGGTGTATGAAAAAAAAATCTCACTTTGACTTTTTGTGCGTCTGATATTTGTAGCCTAATAGTAACTGAAGATTTGGATAATTAAAACATTAGGTCGATTAGGTTGATAAATTCATACAAGTTAAAAGCTCTTTACGTAAGACGTGTTAGTTTGCGATCTAAGACTCTTATAAGAAGCGGTGATAGCCTAGTGGTTAGGGCGTCAGCCTCCAAATCAGAGGTCGGCGGTTCGAATCCGGGCACGCACCTCTAACTTTTCGAATTTATGTGCGTTTTTAAAAAAAAAATATCACTTGCTTCAACGGTGAAGGAAAACATCGTGAGGAAACCTGCACGCCTGAGAGTTCTCCATAATGCTCTCAAAGGCGTGTGAAGTCTGCCAATCCACGCATGGTCAGCGTGGTGGCACTATGGCCAAACCTTTCTCATATTGAGAAGAGACCCGTGCTCTGTAGTGACCCGGTAATGGGTTGATCATGATGATGATGATGATGAAAGGATTAATCTTTTTATTATTTTATATTTGGGTGGATTCCGCCGCGGCTAGTTATTATCATACTGGCAGAAACATACCGCTAAGCGATTAATAGTTCCGATTTAGTGCTGAGTTTAAGCCAATCAAGGCGTTGGAGCCGGCATCTCATCGATGGCTCGTATGTGTTACGTATATTCATGAGTGATCACTTACGATCAAGTGTCCCGTCTGATAGGTTCCCGCTAGATAAAAAAATTAAAAGACTATTAGAAGTGAAATGTGTATTTATATATTTTATGGATATATAGTTAGTATTTACTTACATATAGGTACCTATATATGTATTTATTTTTTTGAATGGTGTACCAACTACCAAACTTCTATAGTATATTCTTTTTAAGCACTTGGTTTCAAGGAAATCGCTATTTAGCGATACGGCCGTTTTTTTTTCGCTGGGAAATTCGTTTACGCATCCGGAAGCGGCGTAGTATGTAGGACTCGCCAGCGACCAGACTGGCGACCAGAATACCCACTAAAACCCAGCGATGCTCCTCCGCGTCGCCTGGTAACTGGGTCACGGGACCACCCGCGCACACGACCGCAACCCAACCAGCGGCGTCCGCCGAGGCAGACCATTCACCGGGGGCCTATGATCGAGGCCCCCTAACTCCAATTGAGGCGCGCCAGGAATATTGGGCGCGCCTTACTACCCGAGGATTAGGTGAGCTAACCTCTCATCCATCACCCGGAGCTCCTCGTCAGGGGGGCAGGCGGCGATCATGCGCCCATCGCCTGCGCCCCGCCCTACGACGCCGGAGAGGATGCGCGTCTGCGTCGTGCTCCCGGTGCCGTTAGACTGCCTGCCTCGCAGAAGGAGGCAACGGCGGCCCAAGAAGTCTCACTGGCCACCATGGATCGAACCACGGTGGGCAGCGAAAGGTCGCGCCCCACCTGTGCCACGAGTAAATCTCGCTCGACTGACTACTGAACGCATGAATCCAGCGTGTGCTGCGCCGAGTCCTGAGCGTAGCCACACTCATGGCACTTCTCCGTGCGACAAATTGTACCTAACCTTGTTGTCTAAGCGGTATATTGTGTTTACATTTTTTTTTATTATCTGTGGTGTACAATAATTAATGTTAATTCATTCATTCATTCATACCAGTAACTAGGCACGTATTTGTATGTTTACAACGCTATTATTTCAACAAACGTCCACAACGAACGGCAATAATGAGATGAAAATGTACGTACATTATGTTCGCGAGACGCTGACTAACCCTAAAATGATAGATGTAAATAGCTCCATGCGACCCATATAGAGGGTTGGTTGCGGGGACATAAATTATCGGGGCAATTGTTTGCTGTTTGGGGCCATTGTGACCCAATGGGTAAAAGAATGTTGAAATATTCCCACACGGGCGATTGTGCAAAATTGTTTGATACAATATTTAATAACAACGGGTTATTCTAGACCATGTGGATTTTTTGTTGACGGACATTCGTGGTATGGACTCGAGGCTGAGCTTCTTTGAGCGTGTCTTCTCAGGCGTCACTTTGCTGCTATCGTTTATGGCAACTTAAAGTTTTATTAAGTTGGTTGTTATGTCATAGCCGCGAAGTAACCTTCATCGTCTTTAGACTGAGTTCTAGAGATTGTTGTATTATATTTTTTTTTCGGCAAGCGGCATTTCTTTCCACTAAAACTAGATGTTGGATCAGCGAAATAGCCTATTCAGTGGTGTGCACTCCATGCATGCGTAAATACAGTGCATACCTCACCCCAGTAGCCTTCGGAGAGATGGAAACATATTCGTGAAATCTGAGTCTAATAATATGCATGTTGGAAAACTTAATTAGAGGCATTGGCGTGCACTTCCTTACGCTGAATACAAGATGTCATATATATAGATAGAAACTGTGCTTACTGCAAGTTTTTGTTTGAAACGGTAAAAGAAAACATCGCGAGGAAACCTACATACATGTGTGTTTTCCTAGGAGAGAGAATATTTTCGAAAGTCGTATGAAGTCTACCAATCTTTGAATAAGACATTACAGCCGTTCTCATGCGTAGGATTCCACTCCTGGACAAATAGAAGCTCCACAAACGAAAAATCAAAATAAGGAATGATATTTTCCATACCCTCTTATATATTTTCTAAGAACATTTTGTTACCGTGAGCATAGAATTTGTTTACCTATTATTTTTCAAGATCAATAAAAAATGTTTCACCCATGCAAAAAATTCCTACTGATACGTACGTAACAATATTATTATGTTTTCCGGGAAGCTGACTAACCCTAAAATGATACATGTAAATAGCTCCGAACGACCCATATACGGTTTGTTGTGGGAACATAAATTCGATTCAATATCGGGGCAATTGTTTGCCGCCGGGGTCATTTCGACCCCATTGCAGGAACGGTGGAATATTTCATAGTTAATACACAGTTGGGGTAACGAAATTATTCCATGCAATTTTCTAAACATAATAAGGTTGAACGGTGCTTCGATAATAGAGTATTTTGAATAACAATGATTCGGTGATAGTAGATCTATTGATTTCGTTTCGGATTGAAAGAAATGTTATTAAAATAAATAATGAAATAATAATAAATCTTTATTTATCAAAACCATTATTTACATTTCATTAGCACGAAACTCTGTCTCTTGCGATAGTTTGTACTGGTGTTACAGGAGACACCGTATTTCATATATCTATAGGACAATACAATCAAGAAGCGGTGATAGCCTAGTGGTTAGGGCGTCAGCCTCCTAAACAGAGGTCAGCTGTTCGAATCCGGGCACGCACCTCTAACTTTTCAGAGTTATGTGCGTTTTAAAAAAAAATAAATATCTTGCTTCAACGGTGTAGGAAAACATCGTGAGGAAACCTGCACGCCTGAGAGTTCTCCATAATGTTCTCAAAGACGTGTGAAGTCTGCCAATCTGCACATGGCCAGCGTGGTGGACTATGGCCAAACCCTTCTCATATTGAGAAGAGACCGGTGCTAGGTAGTGAGCCGGTAATGGGTTGATCATGATGATGATGATGATGAAAAAATATAAAAAGGCTTTCATTGCTGAATTATATAATTGTCCCACAGTTATATTGAAGGAGTCTTGTACCATCATACCCACCACGTTGTCCATTGCGGGTCGTTGGGTTTAAATCACCACTCTGGGTACGAATTCGTACGCTTTTCACGCCTTTGAAAGTCCTCTCAGGCATACAGGTTTCATCATTAATATATTGTATGTTTAAATTTAAATTGCTTAAAAGCAAAACAAAAATAAAGGCATTTTACTCACAATTATATCTTATATTATAGTGTTGTCGGACGATAGGCATCGAATCCGATCCCCTCGGGAAAAAGGCCCAAGTCTTAACCACTAGGTTAATAAAGTTTTTATTTTCAATATTAATTGAAATCAATTAAAATGTTTCATTAATTGTGATCATGTGTCTAAACACTAAACTACTTGATGGACATAGAATACTGCTTATCCCGGATAAGAACCTGGGAACCGCTTCCACGGGAATAAAAAATGAAACCTGTCAGCTATGTAAGTGCTTAGCCAGAAATATCTCCACAATATATTCCACAAACACTTACTGATTTCAGAATATGTTATTATACATAACATATTTTGAAATCAGTAAAACGAAAAATTTTATCCTGGAATATAAACAATTTCCGTAAGAGAAAAAACACCCGAAACCGAACAAGATAGTCACAGGCTACAGGTAGCGTGCTAATTAGGATGATGAGACGCGGCTGAACCTTAAGCAAAGAATATTGTTAGAAAAAACCTGTAATTTCGTAGCCACACATTCAATGCACTGAAAGTTAGCATTTATAACCTTTGATTATATTTATGATGTTATTAAGGAAACATTGCCGGTGCCCTTTCAAAAGCATTATGGGCGATAAGGCCCAATATCGAATGATGCATTTTAGTAGCTTCCATTAAACATGCGGAGATATGGACACCTCACGGTATTTATTATTTAAGATTATAGCGGTAACGGCAAAATTGCCTCGCTGGCCGTTATATCAAACGAAATTATAATAGCTGTGAAATATTTTACTGTTCGACATAGCTATGCACTCTTCTTCTTAGTTGGTACAAGTAATGTTGTTTAAGCTAAAGTGATTTGACCATATCACCTTTCTGCTCTTCGGTATGAAAATCTCTTCGGTAACCACAAAGAATTTATTTATGAGGTTACATATAGTGTTGATTATGCGATTTCTTTAATACGAGCGCATTTGTTTGGCATTGTTGCTTTTTAGAACTTGAACCGAGGATGTATTCTATTCTCTATTTCTAATAACAACTCTATAAAAAATAAACAGCAAGTATAATTTGCTATATTCCGCCGACAACCGGGAGATTTGTATAATCTTCCACTAGAACCTCAAAGGTTCTAGTAGATGATTTTGTGTGGTGTTATTTTATACAAATCTCCCGGTTGTCGGTGGAATATAGCAAATTATACTTGCTGTTTATTGTTTATCATGGACTTTCGCAAGGTAACTCCTGCTTTTATTCATTAACTCTATAAACGTTATCTAGAGGTTACACATTATAGATTTATAACCAAAATCATGACACATATGATACCTTATGTATAATTATTTCGGTTACCTGAATCACTAATTTATCTCATAAATGTTATTTATATATACCCCGTTATTTCACTTGAAATGATCATGTCAACAAGCGTGAGTGAATATTTCGATGTAAGCGCGGGTTCATTACCGATACACTTCAGTCACGTGAGGGACTCGACGCGCGAAGGTATATCCGGTGTCAATATCGGTGTTTACAAATCATGGACGCTTTGACAACTTCCAATTCGTGAGTGAATTTTTAATGTTGCGGTAACTTTTAGAAGACCGAAATCACATCAGTAAGTCAGGATATAATCGAAATTATCAAAAGTTATTATTATTCAATAAAATCTAATATATATTACGAATGAAGCCGTCCGAGTTGTTTTTAGTAAGAGAGATGTCAGTATTGCTGACGTTACGCTTCTGTTAACTTTCGCTCATAGTAATTAAAACCACAACATGCGGGATTACACTTTTATTGCTGCCATAATTAAGTTGTCCGTACGGTCCGACGTCTCGAGCGAGAATGCCACGAAAGGCAACAACCGCCCAAATTTATAGCAAAGCATGCTTGTACAAAATTGATTGCTACCTTCTACAAACACTGATTAGGAAAGAAATGATTAATTAGTGATGTAAAGGGTTCAAATGTGGGTAATTATTGGATTCTTGATTTTCTTGGCGCCGCTAAATGAAGTTAATAACTCCTTCGCGCCGACATATAATATTTTTATTTAATCAACATACGCACCGAAAAAATTATAGCATACTATGATAGATGAAATTATGTGTTATTATTAATTAAATAAATTAGTTTTAGATTCGATATTAAATTGTTATTACTTATAATTTCAAATGTCTGCTTTTGTTTATAATCTAGTTAAATACCCGCTAATCATAAATAATAACCCGCCTTTTACGTTTATGTGTATTTATCTTTCTGTCCCTTTCAGGCAATAAAGATGTTTAAATAACTTAATAAATAAATAAAATGCTTAAACAAGTGATTCTCTCACTTGTTAGACGATCTTTATATTCAGTGTAGGTATTCTATAACGATGCGGGTCATCACCGTTTGTCCAAACAAGCCAATTGAGGGTACGGGACTTAAGGCATGGGGCTGTTGTTCGCAGGGGGAAACAGTAATTCCCCTCAGCGTATAGGGGAAGTATATTTATATAGGGGAAGCGTATTGGCAATGATGACTTAAAATTGAATGAAAATGATTAAGTATTTATTTTTATAATCTTAATTTTAGATTTGTTACAGTGACGTTACTGATCAATCGACATATTATTAACAAGGTTGCTTGAGACCAGTCAGAAACCAATGTGAGCTTACCATACCCCTAACATTTCAGCCCGCTACCATCTTTAGGCTGCATCATCACCAGGCGAGATTGCCGTTAGGGGTTACTTGTAGTTTTTACAAAAAACAAGTTAACAAACGTTATATAATCACAGTAAGCGTTAATTGGTCGTATTTGACGACCTCTGTGGCGCAGTGCGTGCGCTGTCGCATTATAAAGTTGGAGGGCCTGGGATCGATTCCCGGCTCGAGTCTGGTCTGGTGGGAGTCTTCGGCTAGTACCACCCTATCAACAAAGACGTGTTGCCAAGCGATTTAGCGTCCCGGAACTATGTCGCTTCGAAACCAATTAGAACTGTGGCTTTACCATACAAACAAACAGGTTCGTCCGCTACAATTTTTTAGTTAGCCCTTAACAGCAATCTCACCTGATGGGAAGTGATGAGGTTAAGCTATTTAACACTATAAGTTAGCTCTTGTCAGCAATCTCAGGGCCAGCAACGCATTATAGGGCCAGCAACGCATTGGCGGTTCCTCTGGTGCTGCAAATGTTCATGGGCGGCGGTAATCACTTACCATCAGGTGACCCGCCTGCTCGTTTGCTCGCTTTGTATATAAAAAAAAAAAATCTCACCTGATGGTTAGTGACGATGCAGTTTAAGGTAGCGGACTTACCTGTTAGAAGTGTGTATGTATAACCATTTTAGACTGCCTGCATTATCACCAGAAGAGATGGCCGTCAAGGGCTAACTTGTAATATATAAAAAACAATGATTTAGCAAATTATGATGTTTGATACACCGTATAAATTCGTGTGAGGTCCACAGTAAGTAAAGTGAAACAACAGTTTATTCGTAGTTCAGCTTGGCAAGCATAGCATAGCTGCAATATACAGCAAAGCATTTCAACTTTAATCCATTGGATCAAACTATGCAACTATGTAATCGTTTATTCGTAAATAAAGCAAGCTTCAAACTGAAGCAGGAACTAACTCAATTGAAACGAACCGAATCACATACAGGTGCATCCAAAGGAATGATATAAATAAACGGGAACGCTTCGCCATAAACTGATTCCCTCCGCCGTAAACCGGTTCCCTCCGGAATGCTCCGGTTCGGACTGGCGCCACGTGTGTAACGCGCGAAATGCAGGTGCAATAACTCAATCTGTCACTCGGTAGCTTTAATATACGTACTATGGAATTTAACGTTATATACTTGTTTAAGTTTCACTGTAATGGATCGAATATAAATTAATACCTGACATATAGATATCGATATTGTCATGATATCCAAATGTTTTAGATTATATTGTCTTTTAATTTACATACATATAATAACTAGGTTTTTTTTGTTTTTTGTTTACCCTTTACAAGTTAGCTCTTGATGGCAATCTCACCTAGCGGTAGCGGGTTAACCTGTTAGGGGTATGGCAAAGCCATACTCCTAATTGGTTTCTACACGACATCGTGCTGGAATGCTAAATCGCTTGGCGACACGCCTTTGTCGGTAGGATGGTAACTAGCCACGGCCGCAGCCTCCCACCAGACCAGACTCGAGCCGGGAATCGAACCCAGGACTTCCAACTTTATAATGTGACAGTGCGCGCACTGCGCCACAGAGGTCGACACGGAGGTAGGTGGACGGACTCACCCTTTCCGCTAAATATTTATCGGTCTTCGAGTGCTCACGTGATGCCACCGACAGAAATCGCTGGAAGATCGTAAGAGCAACTGTGAAGGCCAAATCATAACCACGACCACTCTGCCAAGAGTAAGCGAATAAGAAGAAGAAGAATATAATAACTTAATCATTAAATGAAAATATATAATTAAAGTACGTGATTTGACTTAAATGATTTTGGTTTACTTTTAACTATTTTAATGAAAAGTATCTCAATTGACTGTTTTCTTAAAATACCGGATTAGAATGAAGCAAAACGGAAAACACGATGTTCGAATCGGCCCTTTATAAGTTAGTTAATCGTTAATCGTTTTTGGTTAGTTCTTGTTTAGTGTTCGTAACGAAAAGTGGCCTCCAAGGTTCTGGTTGTCCAAAGGTGTGTACAATCCTATAGATAAACAAGAATATATATTGAAGAGGAGTGTTTCTTATCAACAAGGTATGTACAATCCTGTAAATAAACACAAGAATAGATACTGAAGAAGTATGTTTCTTATAAATATATATTTCAAAAAAGAAGGGCTTAGGTTGTAATGGCCACTGGCTACGCCGGCCAAGTACGTATTGGTTTTTTAATGGATCATTAAACTAGTTTCAATCTATATAAAAACAACAAAAAACATTTCAGAGAAACAAACACGAGACAGTGACTTTCTAGAAATGACCACAGCATGCAACCTTAAAATTAACCTTACATATAAATAATTCAATTTATACCTTCAATGCAGTAATGGAGTCTTACTTGCTTTTTAAAGGAGGCAACAGAACTGCAGGAGATGTCGCAAATATTCCTGTGGTCATTCAGCATTGAGCATATTCTATGGACAGGCGCATGCTGACCAGCCGTGGTTCGACAAAACGGTAAATGAAAGGCGGAGGCGACTACCCTTACGCTCAAATATAACGAGGATTCACAGTAAACTCATTAAAGCAAGATCAATTGCCTTAAAACCCACAAAACTCAGAAAAGTTAGAAGCGCTGGGTAACGAACTCCCTCGCAACACACCACCGCTCTATATTTACGAGTATTAAGTTAATAAAGTTACTTCTCAATGGCCTTTGCGTTCGTTTTCACGTAAACTGACGTCACATAAAAGTTATCGTTAATATGTGGATCACCAAACGTCACAGGTTGACAACTCAAAAGTTACAAATGTAACTTTTATGTTTTGTGTGTAATAAAACTTGGTAATAAAAAACAGCCATGGTTTTGACTTATGCTAACATGGTAAGATGCCGTAAAATTTCGTCATTTTATGTTTTTTTTTTCATCCACTACAAGTAAGCCCTTGACGGCAATCTCGCCTGATGGTAAGTGATGATGCAATCTTAGATGGTAAAGGGCTAACCTGTTAGGGGCATGGTAAGCCCACACTCCTAATTGTGCCGGAACGCTAAATTGCTTGGTGACACGTCTTTGTCGGTAGGGTGGTAACTAGCCACGGCCGAAACCTCCTACCATATAAAACTCGATCCAGGAATCGAACCCAGAACCTCCAACTTTATAATGTGACAGAGCACGCGCTGCGCCACGCAGGTCGTCAAAAAAGGTTATTACTATTTCTGTTTATCTAAATTAAATAATATTCATTCATAGCAGGAAAGTGATACATTCATTTAAATATCTTAAGATTAAAGCGTAGACTAACACATTCTGAATAAAAGCGTGCAAGAAAAATCTAAAAAAGAAGATAAATCAATGCAATTAAAAAATGAAATAAATATTATGGAACCAACGAAAAAAATTAAATTAAACAGTAAAAAGATTTGAATATTGATTTGCGTTAAATATATATCCAATCGGTCTATCAGGCGTAGATCTGTAAAGCGTAAACTCGCTTAGAAACGGTTTAAACGAGATAGCGCTATGTATCCGACTTAAGTCTGTCCCATTTTAACACTTTGAGCCAAGGCAAAGAACGCCGGAAAATTTTCAGCTTTCTTTATGGCAACCATGTAAGTTTACCACCACTCATGACTCGCTGTTCTATCGTCGAATGGTTGATAGCAACGCAAAAGAGATTGAAAAGTTCGCGGGCACACTCAGCGAATATTTATATTAATAAAAATAAACTGCATTGCATGTATCGCGCAAAAACTCTAAAATGACTGAATATTTGTTTTTGCTTCAGTCACTACAGCCAATACATACTGGGTTGTAGACAAGAAAAAAAGAAAATTACAAAAACAAAAAACAAATGCTAATTTTATACAGAAATCGCCACTTTAAATCAATTTTTTTTTATCCACCACAAGTCAGCCCTTGACGGCAATCTCACCTGGTGTAAGTGATGATGCAGTCTAAGATGGTAGCGGGCTAACTTGTTAAGGGTAAGGTAAACGCGTACTCTTAATTGAATTATACGCGACATCGTGCTTCACGTCTTTATTGACACGTCACGTCGACACGTCTTTATTGGTAGGGTAACAAGACACAGCCGAAGCCTCCCACCAGACCAGACCCGAGCTGGGAATCGAACCCAAGACCTCTAACTTTATAATGCGACGCGCTACGCCAAGGAGATCGTAACACTTTTATCATTAGTCGATGTTTTTTAGATGAACCGAAGCTCATCGAGTCATCTATATTGTTCACTCTCTAGAACCTTTTTGACGACCTCCGTGACGCAGCGCGCGTGCTGTCACATTATAAAGTTGGAGGTCCTGGGTTCGATTCCTGGCTCGAGTCTGGTCTGGTGCGAGGCTTCAGCCGTGGCTAGTTACCACCCTACCAACAAAGACGTGTCGCAAAGCGATTTAGCGTTCCGGCACGATGTCGCGTAGAAACCAATTAGGAGTATAGTTATACTATACCCCTAACAGGTTAGCCTGCTACCATCTTAGACTGTATCACTTACCATCAGGTTAGGTTGCCGTCAAGGGCTAACTTGTAGTGGATAAAAAAAAAAAACACTCACGGAAGTATTCCCTGGTGCGAACTGGACTGAAAGCCATTTGGGAATTTAGTAACAAAACAACAGTACAACCGCAATTAATTTATGCACTTGAATAATATGTGTGCCGACAATTATCATCAAGTTTACTAGCCAAGTGAAATTGCAGCAATCAAGCGTAATGTACGTCCAGCACGCACCGTGCCGATTTATGTCATCGCTCTAAATAATTCTAGTGAAGTATCACGCTGTACAGAATGAAAAATGGCACGGAATAACAAATGTACACGCTTGCACGGTATTTTATTACAGCTAACTTGCTTTGAAATTTCATCACGATTATCCTACCAAAAGATTAGCATTAGGATTTTTTTCCTCCCTCTACAAGTTAGCCGCTATCTCATCTGGTATAATGATACATCCCAAGATGGTAGTGTGTGTTTTTTTTTAACTACTAGTTACCCCTTGACGGCATCTCACCTGGTGGTAAGTGATCATGTAGTCTAGATAGTAGCGGGCTAACCTGTTAAGGCCATGGTAAATCTATATCCCTAATTGGTTACTACGCGACTAATTCCCTAATTGGTAAATCGCTTGGTTATTAGGGTGGTAAATAGCCACGGCCGAAGCCTCCCGCTAAACCATACTCGAGATGGGAATCGAACCCAGGACTGCAGCTTTATAACGCGACAGCACTCACGCGATGTTATGGCAAACAAAAACGCCTGATTGTTTTTTTTTTCCGTTACCTAAATTAATAAAGTCAATGCTATAGACGCATCATATATCCGATTACGCTGTGGCAACCAATAGGATTAGTACAGCTAATAGACAGTCCGAAAAAGGAAAAAAATAATATTATTTTAAACCAAATATTGATATAACCACGCAAGTAAAGCAAAGTACAGGCCAATAGCTTTGTAAAGGATTCACTTTGGTCGAAATATCAAAGCGAAAAACCTAAAGTGTATGGACTCGTTATTTAAAATGCTTTTAAGTAAAAATATCAGAAGAGCGAAAAAATATTTTTTATCGATATTACCTACCAGTTGGGAGACAGCCTACGACGTTTGGCGACCTCCGTGGCGCAGTGCGCTGTCGCATTATAAAGTTGGAGGTTCTGGGTTCGATTCCCGGCTCGAGTCTGGTCTGGTGGGAGGCTTCGGCCGTAGCTAGTTACCACCCTACCGACACATACGTGTCGCCAAGCTTTTAAGCGTTCCGGCACGGTGTCAGGTAGAAACGAATTAGGAGTGTGCGTTTACCATACTAACAGGTTAGCCCGCTACCATCTTAGACTGCATCATCACTTACCATCAGGTGAAATAGCCGGCAAGGGCTAATTTGTAGTGTAAAAAAAACATCTACAATGTACTTGAAATGGGTATCTGAAATACTTGAAGATAAAAAGTTTTATAAGAAAGCAAATCAGAATATTCACTAACAGCTTTTATAACCCTTGTCAAGAAGCATTATTTATCACAATAGATTTTTTTTATTCCACGATTATTTTTATTTGGTAACACTACAATATTTGTATCTATATATTATAGAAACTAAGACGCTACTATTTTTTTTATCCACTACAAGTAAGCCCTTGATTTTTATATCTATACTTAATATTATAAAACTGAAGAGTCTGTTTGTTTGGTTAATCGAGCTAATCTCAGGAACTACTTTTCGAAATGAAAATTTCTTTTTGTGTTGAATAGCGTATTTATGTTGGAAGGCTATAGGCTATATGACATCACGCTAAGACCAGAAAAATGTTTCCTTCTTGAGAGCTCATGTTTATCTTCTAAGCTTGGTAACCTTAGAAGATAACATGACCTACCTTTAGTGTTTATTAAATTTATCATACTAATATTATAAATTTGAATATAACTTTGTTTGTAACGATTTCTCGCGAAAACTATTAAGCCGATCATCATGAAACTTTGTACAAATATTGTTGGAGGTATTAGATGTAACACAGAATACTTTTATTTAAAAAAAAAGTTATACGAAAGATAAGAAATGGTTTGTTAAAATGTAGTTATCATATTGATTAATTTCTATTGTAATGATCTCTGAAGGCTAATTCTCAAATAATGCTCTATTTTCAATTGTGTTTTTATAAACTTATATTAATTCTTATACAAATAAATGCGTAACTCATCACAAGTATTTAATTTGGACAATATTGCTCTAGACATTGTCCAAACTAGAAAGAAAATCTGAAGTAAATATCATAGTTTTAGTTTCACTCTTACTCTTTTTTCACAGATAAGGCACTTAAAATAGTTCTTAAAAAAAAAAATATGGTTTAATACAATCTATTTTATATAGCTTACGACAGCATTTTTAGTTGTAATTCTATACGTAATACAACCACCGACCTACCTTCTGCCCTACGTCTTTGAAAGCTAAACCTAGTCTATCTATATTTACCCCCCGGGGATAGTCCCGGGGTTGCAAAGGCCAACTACAATTACCTTTACCAAAATGAACAAGGTTGAGCTTTATTTTGTTAATATGATACCGACCTATTTTCGTCCGGTATTTCAGGCTATAACTTAATCAAGCCTGCACAAGGGTTTGCCTCTTACATTTTATTTTTATTCGCTAAGCAAGATTTAGTATCGCTTTTTCACTTAAGTAATGTGTGTCGAACATTATTAATTCTCAATTAAATCTAAATAATGTATAATTAACAAGCGTTACCCTCTTCTCCGCAATTTCACCAGAGTTAACTATGGATCGTTAATTAATATAACTTTTAGCATAACTTGAGCTTTAAACTTGTCTAGCGTACGTAGTTTTTATTTTTAATTGGCAAATAAACTATACATACGAATAATGCTGTAGATGGCTAGGTTTATCAAAATAAGACGACGAGTTAAGGGAATCCGAGTTGCTTTTTAGTACGAGTGACGTCAGCAATGCTGACGTTTGTTAACTTTCGCTCATAGTAATTAAAATCACTACTAGCGGGATTACACTTTTATTGTGATCATAATTAAGAGGTCCGAACGGTCCGACGTCTCGAGCGAGATTGACACGAAAGGCAACAACCACCCGTATTTATAGGAAACCATGCTTGTACAAAATTGATTGCTACCTTCTAAATACACTGATTAGCAAATGAATAATTAATTAGTGATTTAAAAAGTTCAAATGTGGGTAATTATTGGATTCTTGATTTTCTCGGCGCTGCTGAGTGAAAAAGACAGACTTATTGAATTTAGATTAAGATTAACGCCACTTTCATTCAAAATTTTGACCATGGTGGCGCAGCGCGTGTGCTGTTACATTTTAAGTTGGAGGTCATGGGTTCGACTCCCGGTGCGAGTCTGGTCTGGTGGGAGGCTTCGGCCGTGGCTAGTTACCACCCTACCGACAAAGACGTGTCGCTAAGAGATTTAGCGTTCCGGCACGATGTCGCGTAGAAACCAATTAGGAGTGTGGGTTTACCATGCCCCTAACAGGTCAGCCCGCTAAAATCCAAGATTGCATCACTTACCAACAGGTTTGCCGTCAAGGGCTTACTTGTAGTGGATATAAAAAAAATGCCCGAAACGCGTCATTTACGACCCGGACAATCACCTGACTACCGACAACGCTAACGTCTTCATGAAATAAAAATGGTAGTGGTAATGTAGGATATTTTTATGTACTACTATTCCAACAAGCGTTGTATGTAACCCGTGAGATAGTTTTACAGCCGATCGACCTCGCACTCACAAGTGGAAAATCAGCGTTATTTACAGATACCACAAGAGCAGTGCGAATGACAGAGCGTAACTCAGACAAGCGAGATATAATAGACGTTGGCTTCACAGTTCACACGTAAGGAATAACATAAATAAACCGGTATGCACTGGGGTAAACCAATTTTCTCCGACGCAAACCGGCTCCATCCGGTTCCGGATATCCACAGCCGCGAAATGCACGTGCAATCTCAATCTGTTTCTCGCTGGATACGATTTAGAAATACTACGTACAACGTGTTAGATGATATCGGCTCATGAACAAACAGTTTGCTCGGCGAGTTGTGGACATTTAGCGAATTATAATTATTTTAAGTCCGATATCATTCGACAACTAGTGGAAATTTTTGTTAAAAAGGGCATCAAGTTAACTCCTACTTGCGAATAGTGTGGAATGATATGGATTAGATGGATCGATGTCTAAGTGTTAGGATTGTTAAAAGTTGGATGTATATATCGACGAATAATATTGTTGCCGGCGCACATATATGTCACCAAAGATAAAGAATATTCATTTATTCATATTCATTCATTCATTCATTCGTTCATTCATTCATTTCAAAATTTTATTTATATATTTACTCTTTATTTCTAGACCACGAAATTAAAATTAAGGGCATAACCAAGAAAACCAGAAACATAAAGAAGCAGGATACAAATATCGCTTAGTAGCGATCTTTGCCAGGAAATAATCACAAAAATACATATATTCACATACTAATACATAAACCATGTTACACACATAATACAGTATAATAATGAATAAACTAATATAATATATTATCACATATTCACGGAAACAAAAAGTCATCAAAGATATGGAAAGTATTAAAATAATATGAAACTGATAGGAAACTGACGACCAATAAAAACCAGGTGTCTTATCATGTTATTTAAACACAAAGCACCCGAAAGAACTAGATCTCCCATAAGGTAGGAATAAATTTATTCACGATGACGAGGGAGAATATTATAAATGGCAAGCTAGAAGAGAAAGAATACCAGAGGGGTTTGCCAGACTTTCAAGATTTAGTTTTTTTGTTCCCATATAATCTGTATGAATCGTTTGATAACTTCTAAAACTATTTATTGAGATTACAGCGGTGATAGCCCAGTGGTTAGGGCGGCATTTCAAATCCGGGCACGCACCTCTAACTTTTCGGAGTTATGTGCGTTTTTAAACAATGAAAATATCACTTGCTTCAACGGTGAAGGAAAACCTCGTGAGCCTTAGAGTTCTCCATAACGTTCTCAAAGGCGTGTGAAGTCTGCCAATCCGCACATGGCTAGCGTGGTGGACTATGGCCAAACCCCTTCTCATATTGAGAGGGGACTCGTGCTCTGTAGTGAGCCGGTAATGGGTTGATCATGATGATGATGATGATATGAGAACAGAAAACAAAAGCAAAAAGCAATCCAGTCAAAGATAACGCAACTAAAACACAAAATAAATTACAAAACATATATAAAAAATGTCATAATAACCCTAACCATTGGTGAACTTATGCGTATATGTAGTCGAATAATAAAGTTGATTACGCATAAGTAACGTCGCCAAATATGTGGAAATAATAAAACTACAATATGGAATCGGAACGACCGATAGAATGCTGGCGTATATTATGTTAATCAAACACAAAGCACCCGAAACGATATTACAAGAACTCGCATAAGTTAGGAAAAAAAAGATATTCACGGTGTCCAACGAGATTATATACTTCTGCGGCGTCTGCAAATCCAATAATTCGTTATATTGAAGAAAGTTTCCTTCAAAGTTGCCGCCTCGAAATAATTTTCTTTGACCTCGTTTCGACCATCATTAGTATTATTCTGATTTGCCAATATTCTGGGCTCGGGATTTATGGCGCGCTCCCTTTTGCACTTTACTTTTTGGAACGGTTTATGAATTTTTAATCGCTCCGGATTAGTTCATCGGTTCAGAAAATGATCGTCACCAGCCTCGAGCGTTAAACCATGAAACTAGCTTAAAGCTTAAATAGATAATAACCATTAGTAACACATGCCAGGAATAACCGAGACCGACGGCTTAACGTGCTCTTGCAGACACCGCCAATTTCCAACCAACACTGTTAGGTATTGAAAATCTCGTAACTAAATAAACTCATAATAAATCCGCAGTCCAACATGTTACTTAATTAACAATGCAGTAAGCGTTATTTGGAAAAGAATTCTCTCGAAATGAATATATTAAAATACTGCAATTTTTTTAGCGCTTAACTGCAATAGCTACTGATAATAATCCTTGCGCGTGCCAACGAGAATAAGTTTTGCTTAGTGCGAGTGAGACACCTACAGGAAAGGTTCCGTGTAAAGTTGCCTCTAAATAGCATTTAAACAAAAAATACTAATATTCAATTTTTATTGTGCAGTAAAAATACACACACTGTGATAATTTCAACCCTCTGCTTCTGCGATCCAGCTGAAATTATGTTACAGAATTGTGTCTCAATTTAGTTTAATTAATAGCATTGATTAACATTATATAATTTAATATATTATTGACGACCTTCGTGACGCAGCGCGAGCTGTCCTGTAATCAGAGGTCGGCGTTTCGAATCCGGGCACGCACCTCTAACCTTTCTTAGTTATGTGCGTTTGTTAGCAATTAAAATATCGCTTGCTTCAAGGAAACATCGTGAGGAAACCTGCACGCCTGAGAGTTCTCCAGAATGTTCTCAAAGGCGTGTGAAGTCTGCCAATCCGCATATGGCCAGCGTGGTGGACTATGGCCAAACGCTTCTCATATTGAGAGGAGACCCGCGCTCTGTAGTGAGCCGGTAATGGGTTAATCATGATGTTGATGATGATGATTTTCATTTTTATTTTTGGTATCTGTTACCATCGCAAAATAATAGTCAAAGTAAACTCTTATAGTTCACACGCCGAGCTGTAAATAGATATTGATTCTATCAATGTAGAAGAACTTTTGTAGATCTCTGGAAATGATATTACACGGTTCTTAATACATTTCTCTTAGTTCTGACTTCTGAGGAAGATATTCCAAAAGTAGTCAGATGCGAACAAACGCTTTTACTGAAGTCAAAAGTTTAACACTTAATTTGTAGTTTATGAAGTTCAGCGTTGTAAGAAACGGGAGAGAGAATATGAAATATATTGCATTGGGACGTGATATTCTGTGGCACCACTATCAACCTCTACATGTTTAAAGGTATACTCTGTGTCTCATTGCGTAGCAACATGCACAGCTGACATGTTTTTTTTATTACCAGCCTCTCAACGCTCAGCTTGGGAATTCCTCTCATGTAAGACCAAGGGTTTTAAATCATGGACTCACCACGCTGCTATAGGGTTGATTGGGTGATAATAATCATATGAAATCGAGGCAGAGCGACAAACACAGCCAATGTTCAGACGAGAAATGTTATACGAAAAATTATAACAATCGAGACGAAAAGTATCCAATGTGTATCTGCAGGATACAAGCCAACTATTTATCTGCGAAATTTTATCAAGAAGAGTTAGATTAGAGCTTTTGTGTCAAAAATCAGACAAATAAACAAGTGCAATTAATATTAAACTTAGTTTTGCTGTAATCCACGCAAATTCTAATTTCCTCAATCTATATACCATGCAAATCTTACGGAATATCCTCTCAACACACGTTTCGCGCCGACACCGGAGCATTCTCAGGAGATGTTGATTTCACAACGTTCGATAGCTAAGATCGGTGAAGAAATTATAAAATTGCAACGTGCAGACTTGCCAATTTTACCATGGACTTCAACAAAGTAACTAAATAGTACATAAATAAAACAATAAACACCAACTCTTTCGCATTTACGATATTAATATGAATTAGTTATTTATGAAACATTTGCTCTTTTCTCTGCCCGTTTTCGCTTTAACAGGTCTATATAAGACGCACTCCACTGTACTTGAGAGCACGTCAATGGTTGAAAATATTCCAATAAATTTAGATGATGCCATATAGTCTGATATATTCCTATCTCGTAAAGTTCAAGTAGGTAATACGAGAGACACTTGTAGCTATCAATTCTCAAGTCTATATTGTATATCGTGGAACAATTCGATAGCATATTCTATCTAGCGAGCGACACATTGAGATATTGCGCCTGCATTCCAAGCGGTACACCTCTACAACCGGTAAGGACCGGTTTGCGCCGAAGAAAACTAGCTTCGACCAGATAGAATTGGTTTCTGTACGTTTTGGCGTTTAATGGAAATGGACTTTATTATATTTTGTGGTTTTATATATTATGTATGTTTAACATGGCCTTTAATATTTAATTTTATACGTCTAATCCATATAACTAATATAAAAATTTGGAAGAAACTGAACTGACTGAAACTGTTTTTTGGAGATATATTGCACGGTGTATATGGAGCTTTTTTATTCATAACAAAAATCAAACGTCCAGCTTTTTGTAGTTACGAGCGCGTTGTAATTTATTAATTAATTAAATTAAATTATAAAAGTAATCAATTACTTATATTATTGCATTAATGGTGCAGGAAAGCATCGTGAGGCATTCTGCATGATCGAGAATGTGTCCATAATACTTAGTCCTCATTACGGACATCCGTAGGAGAACGTAAACGACATAGCCCAACGGATTAGCAAGCTGAAGGGTGTATGAGGAAGGCGGAGGACCGTGTGTGGTGGCGCGCTCTCGGAAAGGCCTATGTCCAGCAGTGGGCGTCTATAGGCTGATTGATTGATGATTGAATTTAGTTCGAAGTTTGCAGTATATCATCAACAAATCAATTTAGACATCTGCTGAATATAGCTGCTTATACGGATTACAAAATTTTCCGATTCTGAACCGCTAGTGTCCACCGGTTCAGTGTCTCGTCAGACGTCAAATTCGCTCATGAAAATCAATTTTCTCAAATTTTTAAGACATCTTATTAATTTTCTGTCACATCAAACCATTTTCGCGGACATCAACTGTAATTGTGTTACTCAGGATTTACCTACCATTTTACCCTTTGGACTTGTTCCAGTTTCCACTGAAAAGTTAATCAGCTAAAAGCCTTTTAGTTCCCGGATTAAGAAAAGAGTTAA
This sequence comes from Lasiommata megera, assembly GCA_928268935.1. NCBI lineage: Eukaryota > Metazoa > Arthropoda > Insecta > Lepidoptera > Nymphalidae > Lasiommata > Lasiommata megera. Next base: position 15,875,250 of record OV743313.1, on the reverse strand, counting down.
TTTATTGCGAACTGAAGACGAGATTTTTTAAATTTTGTTTCCTTAATTATAATGGAGATGTTGCTCTGGGATTAAGGCTCTTAGGGTCGTGAACTACCGAAATTGTTTTTGAATTTAGGTAAAGTTGCTTTTAGAGGCTTAACTCGGTATAATTGTAGGGTTCATTTTTATTGTTTATTTGGACATAGGCACACGACGCCCGGATACCAATACCCGATGAAGTTTGGTAAAATTTTGATTTCTGATATGAAATCAATCACAGTGATATCTCCTGCAATTTGGTTAAAAAAATGAACTGAATCTTCTCCTTTCCTATTAACTAGCACCATATTACACTGCATTAAGCTTACAATCACAGCTAAGCAGCGCAAATACGGAAATAGACAATTTAAATTTAGAAAATAGAAACCTAAAAACTTTAATACAGAGTTATGAAGCAAAGTTAAAAATATACAAGTCCATTGGCATTGATGACTTAAATTGTTCGACCCCACTAAAAGCGACTAATTTTTCACCAGTACATCAAAAACTCATATTAATGGCTAAAACACGAAACAATCAAAAACTTGATTACTTACAGCGCAACTCAAAGGATTTATCGTTATACATGGAAAACAATGAAGAACAGAAAAATGACACATCACTAGCTAAAACACGAAACAACCAAAAACTTGAGTACTTACAGCGCAACTCAAAGGATCCATCGTTACACATGGAAAATAATCAAGAACAGAAAAATGACACAAAAAATGGAACTTCTTTACCCCTAAATAAACCATCACGTGACTTTAAATATGATTCTAACAAAAAATATACGCAACCTAGCTATGTGACGAAGCAAGTTAACTTAAATCATCCTAAACATTTACCTGCAAATGCTAAAGACAAAAGGAAAAATAACATCTTCATACTAGGAGATCAACAAATAGCCGGACTCTCGGTTAAAATATTAGAAGACAGGAAGCAATGTACATGGAACAATGTTTATTCTATTTCATCGATGATAAAACCAAATGCTCAGACAGAAGATGTATTAAAGTACTGCGAGGTTTTACAAGAAATACTAGATAGTAATGATATTGTTATACTAGCTACAGGATCTAATGATAAAAATCCCTATAGAATCATAGGAGACCTAAGTATTGCGCTTAATAAGCTACGAAAGTGTAAAGTATACATTCTTCAAACTTTGCATAATCCATATCTAAATGAACAAATACTAAATAACTGTGTTGCTGGCTTAGTTCAACCCCATAAAAATTGTAAATTTATTCAAATTACGGACTCTTCTCTCTACTCTAGTAAATATCAATATTTGTCAGATATAAGTAAAAAAATTAATTTTGAAATTGATTATGCCGACTACAAGAAACAATACTTAACTTTCAAACAAACAAATAGAACACAACCATCTCGACATAACACAACACTCACACAAGACATTTACGCTAAAGGGTTAATTCCATACTATTTTTCTAAAGAAATTCCTAAACGGTTGCAGAAAAATGTCGAAAGAAGTGATCAGAAATTAGAAACTCAGAATAGATGTAGTACATTAGGAAAAGACGAAATATCTCAAAAAATTCGTCGAACTACCCAGAGTATCATTCCGACCTATTTTAGCTTAGTAGAAAAACCTCCTAAAGGCACTATACCATTTTATTTTAAGCCACTAACAGAAATCAAAAAGGCCAAGTTTTTTCGACACTAATAAAATAATAAATCTAAGATTATTACATCAGAATATCGCTGGTATATTGAACAAAAAAGACCTATTTGAAATCACTTTAGACGAACTAAATCAATGCATAGGTAACATTGACATAATATGCCTCTGTGAAACTTTTATTAAAATGGGATCCATCAGTAATCTTAGCATAAATAAATTCATTGTAGCTACGTCATATTGTCGTACTGATATGAAAAGAGGAGGCACATGTATTCTTTTAAATAATAAAATGAACTTTAAAGTACTTAATATAGAATGTTTCGCAGTAAAATACCATTTCGAATGCTGTGGTATTTATCTACCTCAATATAAGCTAAATATTATATGTATCTACAGAACTCCGTCTTCTAATGTAAATCTATTTTTCAATAATCTAAATTCATTACTTTCCAAATTTTCCAGTACTAAACAGGTAAAACTCATCATCTGTGGTGATTGGAACTTAGATATTTTAAAAAATAATAAAAATACACAATCACTATCAGCTATAATATCAAATCACAATATGTTTTTTCACCTTAAAATGCCAACTAGAATTAATTCGTGTATTGACTTAATAGCTAGCAATATCAAGGGTGCAAAGCAAACTAACCACATCTTGGGACTATCAGATCATGAAACGGCTCAGGTTCTTAATTTGCAGTTAACATTAGCTGAACCTAATCTATTTAAACCGAAAGTGTGGATGGAAAAAAAGAGAGACTATTGTCAGGAAAACGTCACTAAGTTTCTACAATGCATATCTGCTCTGTCTTTCGAAGAAGTGCTTGAAGAACAAGATGCTAACACAGCTTTTAATAAATTTCATGATACCTTAATATTATTTTATGACCTTTGCTTTCCTTATATAACGGTCAAGATCGTAAATAAACCTGTAAAAACAGATTGGTTAACAAGAGGCATAAAAAAAAGCTGCATAGTAAAAAGGCGCCTCTATGTAAAATACTTGTACAAAGCGGCAAATAAAAAACAGAATTTAAAGTTATATAAAAAATATTCTACCATCCTCAAAAATTGTATATCGAACAGTCATAGAATTGTGAATTTACAACGCATTATGCGGGCAAAGCAAGTAACTTCTGCTGCATGGAAAATAATCAAAAATAGCACAAATATTAAAAGCCCTAATAAGCTTGCGATAAATAAAATAAGTATTAATGATAAATCTTACACTAAAGCAAAAGACATCGCGAACAAATTTAACGAACATTTTACAAGCCTTACCCCGCTTAGTATATGTAATGAAACGACAGTTTTATTTTTCATTTTGTTTTTGACATCATTCTGTTATAATGGCCATATACAACATCTTCTCCCTTAAAGAAATAAAACTAAGTAGTTAAAACCAATTAAACAAATACAATATTACTAAATTTAACAAATCAAATGATAACTTAACGACTACAATATTCATTATTTTCTTTTAAAAAACAATGCTATCTGATCCCGCGCCTTGCTAGCGGCCTTTCTAGCCGGATAGGAGACACCGGGAGAGCTACTCGCCGACCGAGAGCTAGTCTCATGATCGAGCTCCTCAGCTCCACTGGCATACTCCTCAGCATCATCAAATACACTAATGCGATCTGCACTATCGTCACCATCTTCCTTTTGTTCAAAAGAAGCAGGAGGTGACTGGCCTCCTGCAGGACATTCAGCTGGAATGAGATGGCGCCGATTGCGTCTATATTTTCTACCTGAGCGATCGATCACAAAATAAGATCGCGGCTGCGGTGCACGCGCATGTACACTCATACGACGTCTAGCACTGCCGTCTACTACAATTACCGGTTCGCCAGCATTCAGTTCCGGTAAATCACGCGAATGTCTGTCGTAATATTGTTTAGCGCGAACACGATTGTATTCTATGTTTTCAAAATCCGAATTATTGTTTCTTTCTGGCATTAATTTATCGATATGCATCGGGAGCCTAGTATTTAACCGTCTGCCCATTAATAACTGAGCCGGTGAGCTAATCCCGTCACGCGGCGTCGACCTGAGGTTAAGCAGCCCAAGATAATAATCAGAACCGGTCATGATTGACTTTTTTATAATATTCTTGACCGTCTGTACCGCCCTTTCACTCAGTCCATTCGCCTGCGCATAATTAGGCGAAGTGGTCGTGTGCCTGAAACACCAGTCTCTACTGAACTGACGAAATTCTTTTGACGAATAAGCAGGCCCGTTGTCAGTTATAAGCTCAAAAATTATTCCATGCCTGGCAAATTGCTCTTTCATGGCTAATATTACCGCCCTAGAGCCTGCATTAGGTATGGGACTAACTTCAATGAAATTAGAGAAATAGTCAACTAAAATTAAAAAATATTTTTGACGAAACACAAATATATCTGAGCCAACCTTCGTCCATGGCAGATTGGGAACAGAATGAGAAATCATCGGTTCCCTTGCCGGCCTGGCGGCGTGCTCCGCGCATACCGCGCACGAGCGCACCTTTTGCTCCACGTCGCGAGACATACCACTCCAAAACATGACGTCACGCGCGCGCCTCTTGCATCGGTCTATACCGAGGTGGCCTTCGTGAACACGTTCTAGCATTTCACCCCGCAGGTCTCGCGGTATAAACACCAGGTTGTCCTTAAATAGGATGCCTCCTATGTATTCAAATGACGTCCTGTATGACCAGTGTGAATGGACTAAACGATCTGTATCAAGTCTATATCGTGGCCAGCCATACAAAATATAGTTAACTAAAATTTTACATTCTGGATCCGTACGTGTCACTTCCCGAACGCGTTGTATCTTAACATCACTGAATGGTACGTTGTTGATAACAAAACATGCCTGCGCATCTATTTCTGAAGAAACTTTATCATGCATAGATTCCGCCAGCGCTGCCCGAGACAAGGTATCAGCTAAGTACATGTATTTTCCCGGTTTGTACACCACATTGAAATCGTAACACTGAATACGCAACATCATCCGCTGCAGGCGTGCTGGAACCGCATCTAAAGACTTTTTGAATAGAGATTCTAGCGGCTTATGATCAGTTTCTATCGTGACATCCGACCTTCCGTACACGTACTGATGAAATCTTTCTAATGCAAAAACGATCGCTAGCATCTCTTTTTCGATTTGAGCATATCTCGTCTGAGTGTCTGTGAGCGTGACCGACGCAAACTCCACCGGGCGGCCGGCCTGCAGCAGCGCGGCACCGAGCGCACGTGCGCTCGCGTCCACTGTCAGCAGCACGGGCTCCGTGCTCGAGTACAGCGCCAGTACCGGCGCGTGACAGAGCGCCAGCTTCAGCGCAGACACCGCTCCGTCGTGACTACTATCCCAGCACCACTCGTTACCTTTACGTAGTAAGCTTCTCAGAGGATTCGCAATATTGGCATAGTCCGGAATGTACTTCGACAAATAATTCGTCATTCCTAAGAACCTCTCTAACGAACCTCTGTCACTCGGGCAGGGCATATCCCTGATCGCACATAATTTATTCATATCAATTTGCATGCCCCTTTCGCTAAACGTATGTCCTAGGTAGGTAACCTGTTTCGCATGAAACTCGCACTTATCACGGTTAAACCTAATACCTACTTTTCGAGCCCTATCTAATAGTAATCTCAATCTGGCGTCGTGCTCTTCCACAGTACTCCCGTAAACTATTATGTCATCAATGAACGATTCTACTCCTTCTAAATCTTCAAGAATTTGACGAATCTTTAAGTGAAAAACTTCACTAGCACAGCTAATGCCATATGGTAGACGAAGAAACTGATAACGACCAAAAGGAGTACCGAATGTACATAAATCTGCACTTTGGTCGTCTAGCTGGACCATCCAGAATCCCGAACGTGCATCTAATTTACTAAAGTAGCGAGCTCCGTGCAGCGCGGCGGCTATCTCCGTGAGCGTTGGCAGCGGGTAGTGCGCGCGGCGGATGGCGCGGTTGAGCGGCCGCGGGTCGAGGCACACGCGCACGCTGCCGTCTTTCTTCGCCGGGAGTACTATTGCGTTCACCCAAGGCGTCGGATGTGACACTTTTCTAATAATACCCATCTGCTCCATATTTTCGAGTTCACTTTTCAATCTTTGCCTTATGCCTATTGGTATTTTACGAACTGGACATACTGACGGACATACATCTTTATCTATTACAATCTTGTACTTTCCCGGTAATTTACCTACGCCTCGGAACAAATCGTTATAATGATCTATATTAATAGCAAAAATTCGCCTAATGACACCTATATCCTCGCAGGTATCTTTTCCGAGCACGCTTTGACAGTCATCTTTAGTTATGACGAATTTAATTACATATATTTTTTGCTTATACGACCAAGGCATTTCGAATGACCCTAATATTTGTAAATAATTTCCACAAAACGATTGGGCTCTTACTTCACATGGTTTTAAATCATTTAGAGAGTAACCTAATCTTTTAAACGTCTTAAGTGATAGTACATTTAAGTCTGAACCAGAATCTAATTTAAATTTTTCTGCCATACCATTTTCACACATTAATAATGTTTCAAACCACTTACTGTCTTTAAATTGATTACCATTGCCCAAAGTAGACACATAGAATTCTTCGCTTACTTCGTTCACTTTTTTGTTGAATTTAACTGGGCAAAACTTTTTAAAGTGTCCCCTACAATTACACTGAAAACACTTAACAAATCGAGCTGGGCACTCATATTGCTCAACATGATCGATTCCACACGACTCACAACACTTTATATAACTATTTGTATGTAGTCGAGAATCGAACCGACGACCCGGCGTATTTGCGTTGCGACCACCACGCGCGTAGATTGTACCAGCGGGTCGGGCACCACCAGCGCCCTTGCCGCCGCCACCTCCGCCCCGCGACCGCGCGCGTGCGCCGAACACTGCATCAACCGCCACGCCGGCAGCCGATGAATACTCCAAACTTTTAACTCCTTCGATTTGTTTCCCCTCCGTAAGCGATACTTCATTAGCATGACAAATCTTCATAGCCTTCTCCAAGGTCAAGTCATCTGTTCTAAGCAATCTATCTCTCACAGTGCTATCCGAGATACCACACACAATGCGATCTCTTATCAACCCGTCCTCCAGATGTTCGAATTCGCAATGTTGACTTAGTATACGTAATGCCGTGACGTATGCATCCACATGCTCTCCTACTTCTTGATTACGTGTGAAAAATCTAAATCTAGCCATGGTCGTATTATGTTTCGTTCCAAAATGATCATTAAATTTCGCGACCAACACGTCCATGTCATCGTGATTTTCGTCCTTTGCAAATTTAAAGGTTGAATATATATCGTAACCATCTGGTCCCACAAGATTTATCAGAAGACTCGCCTGTACATCTTTTGTTTCTTTGTGTACTCCTGAGGCCTTCAAAAACACATAAAACTGCTTGTACCATTTGCGCCACGCGTCTGCTCGACTCGCCGGACCACCCTCCAAAACGAGATCCGCGGGAGGCCTTGCGTGCTCCATTTCTTAGCAAATTACAAATACAGTCTTAAACTTATTCCTACGCGCAACCAGTCTTACGGAATCACTATATATATCATTTTATAAAACAATTTTTTTCCGCACCGCTGTCACCATGTAATGAAACGACGAGCTGCGTATAGTGACAGTTTTATTTTTCATTTTGTTTTTGACATCATTCTGTTATAATGGCCATATACAACAGTATACATAACACAACTCATAGTAGTACAAAAAATTTACAAACTTTATTTCTAGCACCGGTAATTGATGCAGATATATATAAAATAATAAAAAATCTCAATAATACACATTCAACAGGCCCTGATGGTATTAACACAAAAAATCTCAAATTATGTTCTCCTAATATTTGTAAACTAACTAAGGCACATTATAAACCTATCACTAGAACAAGGCATTTTTCCCGTAAGGTTAAAGTTCTCAGTTGTAAAACCTATATTCAAAAAAGGAGAAAAATCCGATATCCGCAACTATAGGCCTATCACTCTTATACCTGTCTTATCTAAGGTCTTTGAGAAAGTTGTTCATGATAAGATATATAATTTCCTTACGAAATATAAAATATTGCATCAAAATCAACACGGTTTTCGGAAAAAATACTCAACTACCACAGCCTGCTTTGATCTAATGCGTAGCGTTACAGAAGGATTAAATAATAAAAATACGACGGTAGCTCTCTTATTGGATATGACGAAAGCCTTTGACTCAGTGTCACATACAATTCTACTGAGCAAGTTATATACATATGGAATAAGAGGTATTTCTAACGATTGGGTTAAAAGTTATCTTACTGATAGGCAGCAGTATGTTGAGATTACAAAAATTTCAGGTAATTTTAAAAAAGTCTTTAAGTCGAATCTTAAAATAAATGCAAACGGCGTACCCCAGGGGAGTATATTGGGCCCGCTCCTCTTCCTTTTGTATATAAATGACCTGCCCCATTCCATTAATCACAAATGTGTCCAATACGCTGACGATACAACAATTATTATAATAGGCAATAATCAGCCAATGATTGAATACGAAACGAATAAAGCTCTTAAGGATGTCGCTAACTGGCTCAAAGAAAATAGCTTAAATATAAACCTCACTAAAACTCAATTCATCCATTTTCGAACTTACAACAGTACCAAGGGAACGATTAAAATTAACTTTGATGGTGTAGACATAAAGGAGACTGATACAGCAATTTTCTTAGGTATAAACATTGACGCCTATTGTAATTGGAAGCCACAAGTAGATAGTGTGTGTAGTAAGATGGATAAATTTACATATATTTTAAAAAGACTCCGATTCACCGTTTCAGAAACGGCGGCTACTGTGGCCTACCATGCTTATATATCTTCTTTATTAAGATATGGATTAATTCTGTGGGGGAACTCAGTCGACGCAACGAAAGCGTTCAGGGCCCAAAAAAGGTGTATGAGGGTGCTCTGTGGGGCTGGTTTCCTCGATAGTTGTCGACCACTTTTTAAGAAAAAGAAAATACTACCGCTACCTGCTTTATATATTTTTGAATTGTGCTTATTTTCTAAAAAGAATACTGAATTATTCCCACAAAAAAATAGCAACAGACATAAATATAAGTTTGAAATTCCAATGCAGCGTCTGAAAGTCTACAGTAAAAATGTATACTGTATGGCTATAAAAGTTTACAACCATTTACCAGATAATATTAAAGAAATGACATTCAACAGGTTTAAAACATTTATGTTTAATAAATTACTACACGATGGTATTTATGACATTGATGATTACTTTAAAATTAAATTTAAATAAGCAAAACGACATAAGAATTTATTCGAGTAGATGATTTTTGTATAATAACATTGACATTGCTTTATAACATATGACATTAGATGTAAATTAATTTGAATTCAATTATGTTTTCTTTTTTTTTTTTTTTCATTATTTTTTCATTATGTAATTATTATCTATGTGAAAGTTATAATTAATTGACTTAAAATATTTTGCACGCCTGTAAAGGCAAAACATGTTTGGTTCCATAAATGTATTTTATAATGACATCTGTTATCCTGTACCCATGTTTTATAGCAAATAAATGAATTTATTATTATTATTTATTATATTAACACTTACCACAAAATGTAATTGCAATCAAGTGCTTATTACAAATAAGCAATTAAACATATCTACTTCTTGCGATTATTTCCCATTTTCTTCGGTTACCATTTTGATTTAACTTTATTTCCTATGTTAAAATATAAATAAAATGTTAACTTTAAGTTGGGAAACTAATACAAGATTTTTTTTTTGTGAATCGTAAAAATCGTTTTTGTAAAGCAAAAAAATTAAAAAAAAAGTAACTGTAAATTTATTTATAAAAAAACTATTTAGGCGTATATTTTGATCACACCTGATCTTATTATAATTAAATTGGAAAAAAAATCTTAATTTTAACGTTAGACTTTATGCGTTATATACGTTACACGAACCTAACTACGTTTGTCGTGATAAGATTTGACACTATAACCCTACGCACTTCAATCCCCCGCGGTAGTGGCGTGCATCTAAACCATATATTTCATGTTCAACATACCCGAGATCTTTTTTTAAATTAGGTCACACGTGCAACCTGAATTAGGACATGTGACCTAATTTAAATAGTAAAAAAAACCGTATTTTAAACGGCAAAAATACATATTAAATAGAAAATATTTTCCAAATTTTACCAGTAGACTCTAATAATGCGTGAAGGCCAATGCGCAAAACGCACCACGTCTGCCGTCTATCGCGATATTATTAGACGCTGTAAACTAACGTACAAACCAATTTTTTTCACGAAATAAATAAATTACCGTAAATAATCTATCAATGAAGTTAAAAATTCATGGTCATGGGACCTTAACACGATACTAATTGCGCATCTAAAAATGATCTAGCGAAAAAAGCATTTAAGACTATGCTGTAGTGTTATTAATATGTTGCATCGAAGGTTATTATGAAAAATTCTAATTATACCCACCCCTATTCTGTTATTTCAGAAAGATTTTGGCTAAAAATGATTCAGACTAAATGAATATTTAAATACAATTTATCAAATCTTGAAAGATACCTTAATCAAATTTGATTTAACTTCGTACCATCTGACGCCATTTAAGTAAGAAATGATTGAAAAATGACTGGCTTTCTTAAATACTATTAAATACCCTTTAATTTAAGTGTTTTACCTACACTTGGTAAAATTTTACATAAATTTGATATTTATAAATCAAAATTAATATTACATTTCGGAACCGATGGAATCTGAATCCACAAATCGCCTAAAATGAGTGCCTTGTCAATCAAACAAAGGTCCACATACCACCAACGCCGAAATTAATAAATGCCTTCCACATATTATCTATAACAATTGCTAGCGCCATCTACAATTATAAACGTCTTCAACGATGATCACAATAATATAATTAGGTTATTAGATATATATATATAGAATATATTTATATATTTATTAGTTATTAGTTATTACTGTTTGCAGATCGGAGAGTCCTTTTGCAACTCAGAAGATACTATACGCTTTATATGCCTTTATATATATTAATCAGTATAGTTCAATTGCTGTTTTAGCGATTTGTATGAAATTTGCTAAATACAAATAAAGATTGAAATATATTTAATAACTTACCCGTAATCCAACCAAGTAGAGCGATAGAAATTATCCTCCTAAAAACACTCACAGACACCGTCCCCATGTTTGCCGTATATAGTATAATATGTCACCACCAATCTCTAGGCCATATACAAGGCACGGATTTATTTACCTTACATATTTTATAGATTTTTCTTTTACTTTTTTATTTCAACACGTCATCGTTGAGTTGGGTCCCTTTTGATGTCACCTGTAACAAAGAAACCAATTTTTACTATCGTCCAAAGAACCGGCCTTTGCATTTATAAAATATAAATTTTGTAAATTGGTGTTGGACACGCGCATAGTGTTCTGACTTATTGAAAATGTACGTTAATTATTTTTTATATAACAAACAATATAAACAACATTTGTTAAATAAACATGTTTAGATTATTATTATATCATGCATATATCATGCGTTGCTGAGAGTTCTCCGCAATGTTCTCAAAGGCGTGTGAAGTCTGCCAATCCGCACACGGCCAGCGTAGTGGACTATGGCCAAACCCTTCTCATATTGAGAGGAGACCCGTGCTCTGTAGTGAGCCGGTAATGGGTTGATCATGATGATGCCGATAGAACATTGAAACTGCAATGTTTAATACAAGATGACGTATGTGGCAGGCAAAAACTATTTTTAATTCGCGTAAGTTAACTTAACATCTTAACATACTGTTCGACCGACGGTAGACAATGCTAGTTTTCTCACTCCATATCTGGAACCAGAATATTAGCGAACACACATACATAAAAACCCAGACCAATCTTTGGTCTGCTCGGTAAACAAACTCAAAATATACGTCAAAAGAAATACCAGCTTGTAATCCAAAAAAGCAAAAATAATATTGTCAACTATAAAAAATAATCCGTAATTTATCGCTTTGCGTTGAAGCGAGACGCTGGAAATGATCGATGAGGACGAGATTCTACCTACGCCGAGATAATATTATTTAACACTGTGACTAATATCCTCCTTTCCCCTGTTACTAAGATTAAATCTCGTGTAACGATGTACTGTCAAGTTTTACATTTGACAAAGAGCATACAGGTAGGTTAATTTGACAATATCGGTATAGGATTACAAGGCCCTTAATGCATATCAATTTTGTACGCGCAGAATTATTGATATTTAGTTATATTAAGAATTCAACCCGCAGTAGCCCATGCTCAGAAACTAAGCTACTCGATCACGGAAATATCTAATTTCCCCAAGATAGAACTACGCAGGACTTTGATTCAATCTACCCGCTATGGGTGGAGTTTCTTTTTTGTTTTGGTATTAATTTCAAAATCTCAAGCCTAAATACTCAAACAGCCACTCTAGCTTTGACCAAAGAACAGCGTATGGTCTGGGTGTAGAATAATCAATCTGCACATGAAATCATATGTTTGTAGAATAAATAGGCTATAATATGAGACAAAATGTTAGTATGGCACGTAAAGAAATATAATTACCCATGACCATTTTTTGTTTGGCTTTTTATAAAACATATACTTGCAATACATAGCGTTATAAGCGTGGCTCTACTTATCACTACAAATAAAAGGAATCCCTAATAGATAAAATGATGATCCGAAAAGGGTCTTCAAACATGTACCCAATTTATCTACCGAACCGTATCCCGTCCATCCGTCACTGTCTATCAATTGAAAAACGTCTCCGACGATCAGGGGAGCTATTTAATTAACTTTTCCGGGGACATTATGACCGGTTTATACCCGGATTTTATGCCCGGGTCGGGTATTGTGCCGACATAATATCGGTTGGCTTATTGTCGATAGAGTTCCACTTCGATATTCTCAGTCAAGTGGAAGATTGGTATGTAAAAGTGCGGCAGATTGTGACTGCATATTGGTGAATACAATGCGAATGCAAAACCTATGACTTTTTATAAAGATGGGAACATACAGCACGGCAATCGACCCGACACCATGTCAAGAGTTCGACTTTGATATTTTCAGCCGAGTGGAAAAGTGATTGCGTATGCGTAGTGAGAGAGAGAGAGAGAGAGAGAGAGAGATAGAGTTTATTAAAATATAGATAGAAAGCTGGGGTACTTCCGTGAAGCGCACACTGCCGATCGATCTGAAATAGACACCAGGAGATATTCTCGTGTTACAGTCCATTCCAGTGTTGAAAGTCCAATGAAAGACGTAATGGCATCTACCAAGAGCTTTCATTAATCATAAGAGATGCTCCAATGTCCGGGAATTGTAAATCTCTTATGCCACCTGAGACTATCAGCTGTGCATGTAATGAAGAATCTAACAACAAATTCTACTATTACAAAAAGTTTATTTTACAGAGTATCCGCTTCAACATGCAATTCAACAAACAACAAACCTCTTAGTTCGAAATTTGAACTTTATCTTCCACCGGACCAAATAAAAGAGCTCACCGCTGCAAATTCATGATAGATAACAATCTGAAACTTCCAGTGCCGAACCCATTCTTACTGTGCCCCGTAACCTCTTAATCTGTCCAATAAAAGTTCGCGATCATTCCCGATAAAAAACATTATCCGACCGATATTTCAAAAGGAAATCGCCTGAATCACTTCATATCTTGCCCCAGGGCCGGCATTAATGGATTGCTCCCAACCTCGAATAGATTTTAATTTGATGTCAATCCTCGTGCTCAGTGCTCAGAATAATCCGTTATAATTCGATAATATAGGTTCGGGGACTTTAATATTGCGACTCATTGTTGGATTGTATCGGTCTATTGGATGATATTACTATATTTTTGTTAGTAAATACGAGTAGGACTTTAATACACCCATATTGTCAAGCCATTGTTTGGTTGGATGAACTAATGCGTTGTTCATGAGACGTGGGTCCAGATAGAAATGAACAGTTGGTGAAAAAGTTGGCTTTTACCTCCACAACCATAATCGTCCAGGTATAAGACTGGTGGAGGCCGAAGCTCATTTTTTCGAGATCCAATGACCATTAATCTATGACACTGGGGGAGGCGTTCAAAGCTTGGGTGTAGGTGTAGAATTTTCGTCCTGTGATTCATCGTACATGTTTACCGAGCTTTTGGGGACATGTTCTTCATGACAAAACCGGTTTTCTCGGAATGACCCTCGCATTAATTGGCATGTGTTTTTTTCAATTTTATACGATGACTGATTTCCGTTGTAGAATTCACGGTTGTGTATGCAAAAGATCCCATGGTTAATGAGTGGTAACTCCATGGAGTTTTAGTTGGAAAGAGTCTGTCATAACTCTTAGTTCCTGTGGTGCGTGGATATCCATGAGGATTTTCGCACGTTAAAAAAGGTCTATGAATTAACAAGATCCATGCTTCAGAGGGCATTTTACTCTGTTACTGTCCGTCTCAACGACATGCATTAAACTCCTAAAGAATGAATTCATCTATAAAGCTTTTGAATCACATTGTGCTTTTATTGTGAGGTGATGACAAAATGAACAGTAATATTGTCATATTCTTATTCTCATTCTTATCTTTTTAGTTCCACATCATACATGCTGTTCCAATGCGAGTTGAAGTTAAAGTTAACAACTCTTGTAATATGTTAATGAAAATAACTGAAACCGATAGCTTGGTTTAAGAGGTAGTTGAAACAATGGTGGTTTTTTAACTCCGAGCTGTTACTGAAAATTTCTCACGCACTAGTGACGGCTTAAAGTAAAAATTCGCGAGAATATGAAATCATAACTGAAATAATATCAATATCTTGGCTTCACATTATTACGAAACTAAATTGAGAATAATAATCACTTCAAAATGTCTCCGTTTTATACTACTATACAGAAAAACTTAATATTTATCTGTTCGATCCAAGAATCAAACCACGGCTCTTAAACGAGCCTGCTAACCAACAAGGCATATTCACATATTACAAATATTAACGGGAATATCGAACATCATAAAATGTATCGTAAATAACATCGTGTATTGTTTCAAGATACCATTAAAAATTGGAGTGCAATAATATTTTCCAATTGTAATGTGTCAGAAACCGCAGAGTTGGCGCAAAAAGTGTATTTTAAACGTGTGATAATGTCAGTGGCAGGGCGTCGCCTGCAGGTCGGTTTGGTGCAACCGTTGCGGACAATAACCAATTTTTTTGTAATAATGACCCATTACTGAATTCAGGAAATTATAGAATTCACTACTATGTGAGTATTTTTAAATTCAAACCAAGGAAAGTCCATTGTTTCCGAGAGCTTGGATGCTAAACGTACTCGTATATGTAATATTTACGGAAACTTATAGATCGATTTTCAGAATTATTTTCCGTAAATAGATTAAGTTAACTTATTGCAAAAAGAAATAAAAAATATTTTAAGAAAACAATATTAGAAGTAGGGTAGAAAACAAATCACTTAAAATGATAATTTATGAATTTCTGACCAATCAATGAGCCCTTGACCACAATCTCACCTGGCGTAAGTGATGTTGCAATCTAAAATAGTAGCGGCCTAACTTGTTAGGGGTATGGAAACCCGTACGTCCTATTCATTTTCTACGCAACATCGTGCCGTAACGCTACATCACTTGGCGACACGTTTCGGCAGCATAACTAACCACGGCTGAAGCCTTCCACCCGACCAGACTTGAGCCGGATATCGAATCTAGGACCTCCAACTTTATCATACAACATCCGTTATTTGTTCGGAAGCTAATTTAATCGAGATGGTTAAGTAATAATTGGTTGATGGTTAAATTTCCGACGTGATAAAGTCTTATCAGCTTGGATTAATATGATTGATTGAATTGATTGATTGAAAAAAAACCCAGCTAAGTTTGTTGTGGGCTTCTTCTTAGACCAGGGCGCGTTTGGAACCCTCATAGCTTTAGTTTTAAGTTTACGAATATAGTTATCACCATTAAATCACTACTATGTAAATTATTGACGCGTCAAAAGTGCCTTTTAAAGGACTATTTGAATAAAGATAGTATTCAGTAGCAAGAAATGGTAATCTTGAACTAATGCTGTTTCATCAATTACTCGACAGTATACCCATCTCCATTTTACAGCTAATATAATGTGTAGGTTCATATCATAGAGAATGTTATAGGCCCATGGTGGATAAAAATTGTAGCTAACTGCGAGTCATTTATATTTTACATTAAGTATTCTGCTCATTGTTTAAACACACCCTGACGTTGGAATATTATTTTTAATTTTGAAGGACTCTTACTAGTGATTTACTTTTGCATAGTTTCCTTGTCCCTAAATTAAAAAGAAGTGAAAATCCGTTAATCTTGACAACCTCCGTGGCGCAGTGCGTGTGCTGTCACATTATAAAGGATATATGGAGATATATATATATGGAGGTCCTGGGTTCGATTCCCGGCTCGAGTCTGGTCTGGTGGGAGGCTTCGGCCGTGGCTAGTTACCACCCTACCGACAAATACGTGTCGCCAAGCGATTTTAACGTTCCGGCACGATGTCGCGTAGAAACCAATTAGAAGCGTGGGATTACCATGCTCCTAGCAGGTTAGCCCGCTACCATCCTAGACTGCATCATCACTTACCACCAGGTGAGATAGCCGTCAAGGGCTAACTTGTAGTGTATAAAAAAAAAATCTTGATATCTCACGTAAAACGTCATTCTTTACTCTGTTGCTATAAGCACGATACAAGTACGCTGTAGGTACATATACCCGATACTTGAGTAAAATAAACTAAGTGAAGGATTTATCGGGAATCCATTTCTGGAGTCGGACGCTATCCCGATCTCAGGAGGGTTGCCGGCTGCGTACAACTGATACGCTATAAATCAGTTCTGTATTAAACTGTATCTCGAGGAGGCTAATGATACAGACGTTTTATTTATAAGTTATTTATTAGATCATCCGTTATCGCATTTCCCTTTTCGTGGACGTGATTAAATTTTTTGGTATTGACTCTTTTATGCCACTATGATATAGCTTTTAAATAATGAATAGAAGCCCGCGTTACCTTGCGGAAGTCCATGATAAACAATAAACAGCAAGTATAATTTACTAATAATATAACACCACACAAAATCTTCCACTAGAACCTCACTTGTATTGTTTATACAGCTTTTAGATTTTTTATTGCATTGTCCATGTCCATTAATAGTTAATGGTTTATAAGCTACTAAAAAGTTAAATAAGTTTTTTATCAGGAGTATAATAGTGAGATATCTTTGATTAGGTAAAAAAGGTAATGGTGTTAATTATCTTGTGCAATCTCAGAAAAACTACATTATCAGGCTATTTCTCAAGTCTAGGCATATATACGTACCATCCGTATCACACCGATTATATTTGTTCTTGTATTTTATTTTGAAATCTACTAGATACTATTTAACTAACTTACCTTTTGCTTTTATGTTATGTATTTTTTTCTACTTATCTTCAGTTTGTCTATGTATTGTGCAATAAAGATATATAAATAAATAAACGAATACAAAAGTAACCAGCCCCGAAATTTTTATAAGTGAGTGATGATTCACATTGAAAATTGCGGCCATTTTATTCCGTTACGTACCATTTGAATGTTTTTTTCTTTCCACTTCTTCCATTATTCTGCGATATCTATAAGCTGGATCATTTATATTAATAAAATTAAAACATCTCTAGCCTCTTGATAATATTTTTGAAAGAAACCCTCCGATGTAAATTCACCTCACCGGTACCGGACATTATTTAACTACAATACTGCCTGCACTTTTATAAATACATTCAAACACTCCATATCTATGCGGGATATGGGAGTATTAAAGTTATATGCGGTTCCGCGGCTTACCTGACCGCGGTTTAACATTCTTGGCTCCCACCCAAGGCTTTTAAAGCTAGACTTTCACATCTTTTACATCGCCACAAAGGTTGCTAATTCTGGGAAAACGATGACTGCACTTTCACGGAACATTTTTATTTCGGCGTACTGAATTTTTGAATATCTTTTGTACGGGGAATATTAGCATTTATTATCATTTGAAAATCTTTATCTATATTTATAATAAAACTGGATGTCTCCTGTACATTAAGGATGATTTGAAAACTTTGATTTCGGGAACCTGTAAAATGTATTTTATAAGCTTTTATATCATATATATTAAACTATTAGTCGAATTTAAATGATGTTTGTATTGTAGTGTTGTACCATAAAACTTTTAATCGAATTTGAATGAAGTTTGTATTTTTTATTCAAAAAAACTTTTTTTTTCGTTTTTTTTTTTGTGTTTGTTTAACTGTTTACTCAGGGCGCAAAACTGGTAATCGAATTTGAATAAAGTTTGTATTTTTTTATTAAAAAAAAATTTTTTTTTAGATTTTTTGTATGTCTGTTTACCTGTTTGCTCAGGGCGCATAACTATTAATCGAATTTGAATGAAGTTCGTATTTTTTTTCTCAAAATAACTTTTTTTTTTTTCAAGTAATAGCGATTGTTTACCATTTCTATTAAAGCTACTTAAACCAAGGAGATGTGTATGCATATAAATCTAACCTCTAAGGGGATTAAAAGGATGTCAAAGTCGTGTATTAGTGAAATAGGTCAAGTGGAACGTTTAATGAAAGAGCAAGCATTTACCGCCGTTGCCACTGCTGCAAATAAATTAGCTAACGACGTTGTTTGTAACTGAACGAAGGCAATAATTCCTAATTAGTTCTTTCTGGCGACAATTAGTCGCTTTCCCACTCCTGTATATTGGCAACGCAGCGTCGTTTTTCACCAGAGTTCCATCGTTTCACTCTCTTAAGTTAATTAACAAGTTTGTTTGTTATAAAGTTTGCAAGAATAACAGGATTATCTCATAGAAGATCTATCTACACTAATATCTTAAAATCCAGAGTATAAAATCAAGAGTGATTTTTTCCAAGACCTATTTAATAATAAATAATAAATCTTAATTTCGGACACGGTCTATAGAGTGTTAGTAATACATCTTAATCTATGTTAGGACGTACAACTAAAAACACTTCTTATACCTACTTGCCACTCCCCCTGGTGCTCGTGTGCATCCTGTCCCAGCACCTCCAGAGTAAGCTATTCAGCCTGTACGCAAAATTCACGTATATTTCCTTCAACATTACACTCTGGACTCTCGACTAATCAAGATGATGGTAATAATGTGTTAGTTAATTTAAAAACTAAAGCTACGAGGGTTCTAAGCGCGCCCTGGTCTAAGAAGAAGCCTACAACAAACTTAGTCGTATATTATATTTTTTGTTATAACCATCACAAAGTCCATTGATACGGAATAACATTTATTAGGTATTTTAATCATTACAGCATGATGTAAGAACAATTTTTTTAATGGCATACTTTTCTGATTTCGCTTTTTTTTTTGTATTATGTATTTTTTCTGTCTTTTCCTTTCTTTTATATGCAAATTATTATAATTATTTTTTTTTTTTGCTCTTTAAATTTAATTACAAAACACAAACTTAGAAATCTTAATCATTATAGTTTTACTTTCGCCTGTCATTTTTAAATCTTTTAAAACCTGAATAACTCTATAAATGGTGAGCGCTAAGGTCCTACAATCGGGAGGTCCAAGACACCTAGATTTCTGAATTTTGCCTGGTCTGGTCTGGTGGGAGGCTGCCACTGTGGCCAGTAACAATCCTACCAATAAAGACAGCATTGTGGTACGATGTTGCATCTTCAATCATCACCAATTAAGATTGCAGTCAAAAACTAGCTTGCAGTGGAAAAAATTATATTTGCTTCAGTTACACGTTGACATTGCTTGCACAAAAAACACGTAAATTTTGGACCTCAAATGTAGCTTCACGCTTCCTGCACTCGTATTCAAGCCCGGTTGCACTTCGCTATTAATTCATGACTCGGGCAGTTGCAACTAAACAACAAAAACCTTCCACCACTCCACTAATCGCCAAACTTTTACTATCCATGGATATTTACGATAAGAAAACATTTGATATCCACTTTAAAACTTGTAAGTGCACGTACAACGATGTTTTCCTTCTAAAGCCCGTTGAGGAGTTATGTTAGAACCATTGGTGCGTGCCTCCAATCCAGGTCGGGGGGATTAAGTATTAGATGCTTAATGTATCTAGCCCCGGTGCTAAAATTGCATGACCACACTCTTAACGCATTATGCACTTTACCTCACTGATATTAAGAACCTCTCTGGATTGATGACACTCCAAAATTTGGGAGAGCGAAATTCCCGAAAATTTTACCGACAGTCTTTAATACAATGAATATAAAGCTCAAAATACGTTACCAATTCCAAGTGACTTTAATCAATAATCTAAACTCTAAAGCTGAATCATTTGAAATTGGATTTTTTTAAATATGATACACGTTTATCAATTTTTTTGACGACCTCCGTGGTACAGCGTGCGCGCTGTCGCATTATAAATTTGGAAGTGTCCTGAGTTTGATTCCTGGCTCGAGTCTGGTCTGTCGGGAGGCTTCGGCCGTGGCTAGTTACCACCCTACCGACAAAGACGTGTACTGCGAAGCAATTTAGCGTTCCGGCAACATGTCGTTGTCATCATTATAAATATTAAAGACGTTTTTTTTTTTTCGTTTTACCGCAATTATCCAGGAACTTTTTTTAAAGTCCGTCCAATTTATGAAGGGGTCTAATAAACCTGCACTTTCCTATGTGAGTTGCCAATCTTTCTGTTACCCCAATGTCTATCCGCCAGCCTACCTTCACAATTTACTGAGCTACGACGAAGCAAAGCCTTTTCCATCGCCCGCTGAGTATCACTGAGCCGTTCTCCCCCGACCTAAGCGCTCCTCTCCGAAAGAGGAGACCTAAACATATCCTTCATGACCATGACGATTAGATGACTACTGACAACACACTCATAACACCTACCACACAATCATACGCTACACACCGTCTTCGCCGACGAAGACGAGGTCCCCGCTATCTTACGTCATCCGGACGTGGGCTCCATCCACGGCCTCGGAGACGCACAGACCACTCACCGTCCGACCCCCCGTTATCCCAAACATCTAAGGCCTAAGCCGAGGTTCGGCCTCAAAAGAGGCACCCTTAGGCAGTCGTTCCCTTAGTTTCTTCGAGCCCTAAGGCTCAAAATTTCTTCTGGCAGAATTCTTTCCAAAGCTCGCCAAACAGCCCGGTTACGCTGTGGCAACCAATAGGGTTTGTACAGCTAACAGACAGTCCGAAAAAAAAAACTGAGCCGTCTTTAGCGCGGGTCATTAAGCGTAACGGTAAAAAACTGGTCATTAGCTATAAATTATGCTATTCCATCGCACTTTAAACAATAATAATACTTCACAAAACATTGTATGAACAAGAGTTTTATCATATCTGGTTTTCGCTAATTACGTAGCGTACCTTTGACACAGATTAATGGATACGCTTCCTTCGTCGGAATTCTCCAGAGAATAATGAAATCCACATCCATCCAGCACCTTCCGAGATTACTGGGAACGGATGCTTTTACGAGAATTTTAAATAATTCATACGTTGCATTTAATTGGTATAAATATAGTTTAGGAGCGGTGATAGCCTAGGGGTTACGGCGTCAGCCTCCTAATCAGAGGTCGGCGGTTCGTATCCGGGCACGCACCTCTAACTTTCCGGAGTTATGGCGTTTAAAAAAATTAAAATATCACTTGCTTCAACGGTGAAGGAAAACATCGTGAGGAAACATCGTGCAGGTGCACGCCCGAGAGTTCTCCATAATATTCTCAAAGGCGTGTGAAGTCTGCCAATCCGCACATGACCAGCGTGGCGGACTATAGCCAAACCCTTCTCTGTATTGAGCTCATGATGATGATGAAATATAGTTTATCAGTTAAACCTTAATATATTGTGACCCGTATGAAGACTTTTCATGGGCCGCCTGTATTATATTTTAATTAATTTAATTTAACATCATAACCAACAATCTAAAAGAATCAATTAAATCTTTACGAATAACCTGGAAAAGGTTATCCTAGCACTCAGCTCAGAATAATGGGAATAAAATAGAAAATTATTCTTATTGTTGTTTATTTAGCAAACACGGGTAAAATAAATTAAAAGATAACAGTTTTGAAGGCCCATTCCTATGCGTAAATATTTTTGCTTTAATGATTAAATATAAAATTATTTACGTAATGTTTTTGCGGAGATGGAAAATTTTTAGTCCCGCAATCATAATGTAGGCGTGTTTGGTTATGTTCTGGCATATGTTGGTAAGTTCAAATCAAGTTTATTGCGGTACAAATACGCATACAAGTTCTATTCACTAAAGTCGGAAAACATCAGTGCACAATTTAGCAATATTTCAAGTCATTCGTTCCTGGCGGCCATTTTTCATGTTCCAACGTTTTATCTGCGAAGTCGCGCGGCGCCGACTTAAG
Source organism: Lasiommata megera (assembly GCA_928268935.1). Taxonomy (NCBI): domain Eukaryota; kingdom Metazoa; phylum Arthropoda; class Insecta; order Lepidoptera; family Nymphalidae; genus Lasiommata; species Lasiommata megera. The sequence goes on along the minus strand of OV743313.1, from coordinate 15,853,097 downwards.
TGGACTTTTTGACTTTTGCCTCCCGCTGTTTTAAGTGTTCTAGTTTATATTAAGTTTAATTCCCGGATTTGTAGACTGTTTCGTGAGAGTTGTATATTGCAGTCAATTAGTGCCGGACTTCTGTCCGGACTTTTGAAAAATAATCACTCGGGAAAAGATTAACTTTTATATATTTTTTCGCTTCAACTTTTGATTCGTTCGGCATGTGCGGTTTTCACAGCAAAAACGGACGGTTCGAGTGTTTTATTAACTTTGATAAGTACAGCTTGACGACATCCGTGGCGCAGTGCGTGCGCTGTCACATTATAAAAGTTGGAGGTCCTGGGTTCGATTCCCGGCTCGAGTCTGGTCTGGTGGGATGCTTGGGCCGTGGCTAGTTACCACCCTACCAGTAAAGAAATGTCGCTACGGGATTTAGCGTTCCGGCACAATGTCGCGTAGAAACCATTTAGGAGTATGGAGTTTACCATACCCCTATCAGGTTAGCCCGCTACCATCTTAGACTGCATCATCACTTACCATCAGGTGAAATTGCCGTCAAGGGCTAACTTGTAGAGGATAAAAAAAACTACTTAAAGATTGTACAGTTTTTTTTTAATTCGATAAATATTTCATACAAATAAAATGTTCAAAGTTTGGAAAAATTGTTGAAACCAAAGTTGCAGGGTACACAAACTATGACCTCATTTTGCTACATTGTTCAAAAATGACCGCGTTATTGAGTAAAGGATGTTTCTATTATGCCCGTATTTATAAAAGAGCATCGACCAAAAATCAGGTTCTCCAAGGTATTGTATGCTTAAGATTAATTTTAAGAAGCTTTTCTTAGCTCGCTCTCAGTTCATAAACACAGGCCTTAATCTCTTAATTGAAAATGGCGGTTTACTCAATGGCGGTATTTGGTCGAAAGCTAATATTAAGACTAACAATTAGTATCCCCATGGAGTTTAGAGGAATATAATATCTCAGTTGGTAATTATAATTGTTGCCTTTATTTCTTCTTAGTCAATTTAAAAAAATTCAGTCGAGACATTTAGAGTGTAATAATCTGCACTTCGCTAATATTCTGCACGACCTATCATCATCATGATCAATCCATTGCCGGCTCACTACAGATCATGGGTCTCCTCTCAGTATGAGAAGGGTTTGGCCATAGTCCACCACGCTGGCCATGTGCAGACTTCACACGCCTTTGAGAACATTATGGAGAACTCTAAGGTATGCAGGTTTCCTCACTATGTTGTCCTTCACCGTTGAAGCAAGTGATATTTTAATTGATTAAAAACGCACATAACTCTGAAAAGTTATAGGGTTCGAACCCCGAACTCTGATTTAGAGGCGGACGTCTTAACCTAGGCTATCACAGCTTCTACGTCCTATACTTAAGCCTTTTTCATTCGAAGCAGAGATAGATCCTGTGGTCCAGTAATGGGTTGATTATGGTAATAGTGATGATGATGACGATAATGCTAAAAATATTATAATAAGTTATGGTCCTCCAATTGTCAATTTGGCATATGAAATTCCTAATGCGTGCATGATAACAGGTAGACCGATCCACGAGATCGCATCTAAAATTGCCAAAAAGATTTATGGTCGGTTGTTCACGCTGACGTCTGATTTGTTTTGTCGTGAATTCGCGAATTTAGTCCTGACATTTTATAAACTTCGTGCTCTTGGCGTACAGAAATTGTGAAAAATCACTGATGCGCGCATACCCGTACCTATTGGTCGGTTGCCCAATTTCATATTCAGCTGTCAAGACGAAAAATAATGGCGGAATCAAAATGGAGTACGTACCTACTACGTTGGAAATTTTAATGAAGTCTCATTTCCCGTATAAATGGGATATCTCTCTTCTTCTCTACCATTATATAATAGGATTTCAAAACAATTTAAAGAACAAATCAGACATGTCCATCTTTTAGTGGCTGTCATGTGACAAACGTTTTAATACGCAGAGCAGTATTGTCGCAGATATTGGTGGACGAGATAATTTGTTAAGTATGAGTGTAATCTGGCACAAGTAAAATAATTACTTAAAAGGATGTCCCAACAACGGATAAATGTTATATGTAAAACGTATTTTTTGAATATTTTTTTTTCATTTTTTCATTTTTAATGAAAAAAAACAAGTCGCATTCGAAGAACATTGTGTTCATACTTAGATTGCTATCTCGCTTAGGCGAATGATGGCATCCCTTTCGCTTGCTAGAGCCCATGAAGCGCGAACTATTGAGTATATCGTCAACTTTATCAACCCATTCGAAATGCTATTTCGAGATAACTACTAACCTGACCTAAGTGCTCCATGAAAGAGGAGGCCTAAACACAACCTTTACGACCCTGACGATCAGATGACGACTGACAACACATACATTTCAAAGTGAAAGAGACCCTATCCGACACCCCCCCTCCCCCGTCATCCCAAACGTCGCCTAAGTCAAGGTATAGCTTCACAGGAAGCAGGCAGGAGCTTAGGCAGACATTTCCTTAGTTTTTTCGAGCCCTAGGGCTCAAAACCTCTTCTTATTGAGCCTTAGTACAGTTAAACACAGTCTGAATCTCAAAAATATATCAACCCATTACCGGGCCACTAATGGACTAATGCAATATCAAGATTTCTATTTATTTTAATTTTTATGTATATTACACAGATGATAAATTAACTATGCATACAAACATTTATTTTAACTTTGACTTAATATAGAGTTTTAAAGCCATTATGGCATTAAAAGTCGATGTTTTTCTTTTAATTACAGTAGTTACTCAACATCCATCAAATTATTAAAGTAACAACCCCTCATTTATCGTAAGTCATTAACTGATGATCACATATTGGCTTTTTCGATGGAAAAAAAACGCGTATGGCTCAAATATCGCTTCTGCGCTGAACCGTACAAAGTAAATTGTTTTTATTTTACGACACGATATCGGTACGATTTTACAGGTCCACATGCTCTTTATTTGTCAGAAGGGTGGTAAGCCACTAGAGCAGACGAAGAGAGTAGAGAAAATTCAGAAATTTTTAAATCTTTAGGCTAGTGGACTTTCAAATTAAATAATAATAACTACTTATGTTTTTGACGATCTCCGTGGGGCAGCGCTTGCGCTCTCTTAATATAAAGTTGGCGGTGCTGGGTTTGATTCCCGGCTTGAGATCGGTCCCGTGAGAGACTTGGGCCGTGGCTATTAACACCCTCCCGACAAAGACGTTTAGCGTTCCGGCAAGAAGTCGCGTAGAAACCATTAGGAGTATGAGTTTACTATACCCCTAACAGGTTAGCCCGGTACTATCTTACACTGCATCATCACTTACCAGCAGAGGAGATTGCCGTCAACGGCTAACTTGTAGTGTATTAAAAAAAAATAACCAGTTAAACTTCACATTACAGTGCACCTTTGTATATACAAATAACCGAATAGTTTCACTAATTTGCATAATAATTTAAGCTGATGGCACCAGTGCAATATAAAAGCCAGAGGTCCGATGCTCTGTAGTTTTGATAAGTCTGAATATTGTAAGCAAAAGCGAATAATTTCACGCTACACAAACTATAAATACAGACCCACGCAGTATCGATGTCGCCGATGATTTTATCGCGTAATATAAAACGGCGCGAGCTGGGTTTTTCAGTCCATTACCTTTTTTCATCTGAGCAGAGTTAAGCTGATTACGAGAGCCAGAGGTGGAGTGAGCGCATTGGATATTACACGAGTAACAGAGCGGTTTTATGTCGAGCGAAATCGATTACCTCTATTAACTAGAAAGTGACTGGCTGAAAGGAATAAGTGATATCCGAACAGCTTCCTACGAAATATCACGGCAGAGTTGTTCTTAATAACAAATTAGTGCAAACCAAAGTGACCAAATAGCCTTCCAATTACCAACCTCACCTGTCCGTGATGCACCCTGCCCACATACCGATGAGGCTCTGGTGATAATATAACCGTTAAAAATCATTATCATCATCATGAGTATCAGCCCATTCTCGGCTCACTACAGAGCAAGGGTCTCCTTTCAATATGAGAAGGGTTTGGCCATAGTCCACCACGCTGGCCATGTGCGGATTGGCAGACTTCACACGCCTTTGAGAACATTATGGAGTTCTCTTAGGCGTGCAGGTTTCCTCACGATGTTTTCCTTCACCGTTGAAACAAGTGATATTTTAATTACTTGACATTACGCATGACAACCCGCATGCCAATTATTTTTATTTCTTTGTAGATACTAGACCCAAAACCGCCACAACCCCTTATATTAATTAAGTTAAAAGCCTACCAAAAGTACAACGTTAAAACTACACGAATAATGCAACAATTAGGGATGTACATGCAAACTTTCACCCCCTGTGTGGTATCTAGTGTTAGAGTAATCAAAACTTTAGAAAGTAATTATTCCAAAGATCTAGATCTATCTTAATATAAATAAATACCCGTAAAACCTAAATACAAATCAAGGGTATCAATTAAACATTGAAAATTGAATCATGATGCTCAATGACAAATTTTCCAAATAAAGAAACAGGAACTATTACAGATTTTAGATAAACTTTAACCCCTTTTTTAACAATACTTTAACATTTATATTACTTACTTTCATAAGTACTCTTTTAACATTCTTCGGGTTGGGAATTTTAAAAAATCATAACAACTGCTAGTGGTACTCAAAGAATATATTTTTTCTGTCATAAGTCACGACAAAGCCTTAAAGAACTGTATTTAAGTTTTTCAATCAATTATTCGGAATTCGTCTTTCAATTCATTTTCAATAATATTATTTTTTACTTTTAATTAGAGATTGATCTCTAGAACAATAATTCTCATGAAACTTTCTCTTGAAAAATCTAAAATAGACTTTAATTTAATCTATCAGCTAAACTTTACAGACGCTTTTTTCATAATAAACAAACTAATGGAGTTTTAAGTATATATATCTCTCAGTAAGTTCAATGTTGAAATGCTATTTTAATGATTATATTGTTTTTCAATTAATAGTTACTAATAATTGGTTAAATTGTTATTTTTTTTATTGAAATTTTATATTATATTTAGGTATCAAACAAATATTTGATATTTGTTTGATACCTAAATATAATATTTATATATTAATATGGGCTTTGCCTCAAATAAAGATAATTATTATAATTTTTATAATTTGATTACTTATGCATATTGAGAATTTTATTACTCGAAAATGTTTTATACACAAATACTTTCAGAAATAATAGAATTAATCATTTCATGTAACTTAATAAATTATTAATGTTTGCATGAAGAGAAACAATTTTGATAAATAATATGACATTCTCATTTGACTTTTTAATTTCTATAAGCCCTTTTAAAATAAACACTGAATAGAACACCTAATACGTAAAAGTTCCACACAAAAATAATTCATAATATGATTTAGTTTCTACGAAAAATCTGCGTAAATTTGAATTTTCATCATTCAATTAGCCTTTTCGCATAATCATTAATTTAGCTATTCATCACTATCAATCATACGCGGAACTTTCCACGTCAGATTTTCCGCTAAACACTGTAACTAAGTTGTTAAGTTGTTGCTTGTATGAAATTGGAAATTAACTTTCTTTTTGCTTGCGTGCTTGGTGTTGACGTCGTTACTATGTTTACAATTAAATTAAACTTTTTACTTACTCATCACTTACATTCAATATCATAAGCAGCCTAAAAGTTTCTCACTCCCTTCTCTTAACAGATGGTGTGGAGCATGAAACGCACACGCTGCTTCAATACAGATGGGTTTTAACTTATAATTAAGCTAGTGATAAAAACCAGGACCAACGACTTAACGTGATCTCAGAGGCACAGTAGTGGCACCGCCAGCTCACCAACTCCGTACTGCTATTAATAGTTTGTCAAAAAAACCAACATCTCACAAATCTTGCCAAGAGACCTCGTAATCGGTCGTTAAACATGCTAACTAAAATTATGATGACCTCCGTGGCGCAGTGCGTGCGCTGTCACATTATAAATTTGGAGGTCCTGGGTTTGATTCCTGGCTCGAGTCTGGTCGATTTAGCGTTCCGGCACGATGTCGCTTAGAAACCAAGAGTATGAATTTAAAATATGGTGAGTGAGCAGGTGAGCCCGCTACCATCTTAGACTGCATCATCACTTACCGCCAGGTGAGATAGCCGTCAAGGGCTAACTTAGTGTATATGACGAGTTAAGGGCGTCCGAGTTGTTTTTTTTTTGTAAGAGTCACGACGTTGTTTACTTTCGCTCATAGTAATTAAACCACAACTTGCGGGATTACACTTTTATTACGACAATATCTGGAGGTCCGAACGGTCCGTCGTCTTGAGCGAGAATGCCCCGAAAGGCATCGACCGCCCGTATTTATACCAAAGCAAAAACAAAATCATCAAGAGTTCAAATGTGGGTAATTATTGAATTCTTGTTGTTCTTGGCACCGCTGAATGAAGTTAATAACTCCTTCGCGTCGACATATATAAAAAAAAACACTAGCCCAACGAGACAAAACTTTATCAGCCTTAAACCACCCGAATAGCATTTTCGATATATTCAATGTGAGCACTTGAATAGTTATTGGCTCCCCAATCTATTTCCAATAGGTGATTCTAACAAAGCCCAAACATGAAACACGAGGCGTAATGTATCGAGATACCTCGTATCCTCGATCGTACCTACGTATCCTTTGACCTAAGCAACTATATCCAAAATTTAAATGAACGAAGTAAACGCCATGATTTTCTAACTAGTAACTTTGTATCTTATGGTGTAAAACTTTAAGATTGCTTTTCCTTTGTAACGTAAGTAGTAACTTTGGAAGCGATATGATCGGTGTTGTTTTGTTTCCTTATTTCGTCAAAGTTATCTTGGGGTGAGGGATCTTTAAGGTTACTATCGGGATAATGGTATGAAGTTAACTGAGGGTTAAATAGAATTTCATAGTATTGATCATCGTTATGTATGGAAATGCCTGCATACATAAATTGAAATACATAATTCTTTATTTTTATTTTCAAGGGACTTTCATAAGTAATCACAAGTCAGTTCTATGGTTACATATTAACCTTGATCCCCCCAAGACAGTAAGGAGACTTGTGCAATGGCAGGCAGCTAACCCAGTAGCTACCCTACCCACCGTCTCCTAAGCGAAGCTGACGAGCGGCAAATTGCCAAAGTCTTCTTCTCCTCCGTACATATTAAACCTAACAATACTTCTAAAAACATATGACAATTGAGAAAATCACTAACAACTCTATATACTTTAATTCAACTTAAATACTTGAAGGGTTATTAAAATGGAGTTAAATAACCAATTTTTAAATTATATAATAATTAAATTTAAATTAAACGAAAATTGGTTAATTAATAGCTTGAGAGATGCATTAGCATCTCTCAAAGTATTAATTAATATTAATAAATATTATAATTGTTTAAAAACGCACATAAACGCACTCCGAAAAGTTAGAGGTGCGTGCCCTGATTCGAACCGCCGACCTCTGATTAAGAGGCTGACGCCCTAACCATTAGGCTATCACAGCACATAAAACTATATTTTATCTTAATTTAAAATGGGACCCTTAAAAGGAAACCTCTACACTATATCTTTTATAGGTTAACGTCTTGACTTCTGCGGGCTAATTAGCGACGACTATTTCAATATTTCGCTTGAAAATAGACTGTATTGGAATAGAATAAGGTTTATACTCCCTCGAAAGTGTGTTAATTATAAAATTAGCTGCAATTGTTTCAACTTTGAATGTATTGTTTATTTTTTTCTTTCGAGAACTTGGATACTTAATAATTTTATACAAAAAAGATGTTACACATTTTTTTTCTTTTATTTGTTCTGAGAAAGAAAACTTTAGAATAGACGATAAGTAGATGCTTATTTTTATTTGCTAACAAATTAATTAATGTTTCTTTGTAAAACTTTCATGATATGGTGACTATCTGAATTTTATTATTTTGCTCATTCTCTCTTTTCTGTTGCTTAAATTTATGTAAATAAAATTCTACCTACGTACCATTGCTAGTTTAAGACAAAATTGACCCAGTGGACGTCAATCGGCATATGACGATGATTATTACATACAGTCATTGATTTACCACTAGCCGTAGATAGAGCGCGTCATACAAAAACAAGGCGAGAATTTGTCAACTACTAACTATACATTCCTATATATCGGTATATCGATGTATTACAACCCGTCTAATATACTAGATATCTGGCCGTTATATTATCTACGCGTAGTGCTTTATAATTCATTCGGATTATACGGCTCGAGTGTTAGAATCGGTGACTTTCGTCTAGCTTTGTCACACACTGGGGAAAATGAGTGCACGCGTCGCTATTTGTGTACAACTTTTCCGTCCCATTTTTTGAGCGTTAATGATCGATCTACGGCTAGTGGTAAATCAATGTATACTGTGCGGAATTCTCATTCTTAATAATATTTATGCTACAGACTTACTAACTAGGTATTTCGGTGTGTATATTTCGGTAGGGTCGTAGAAAGCTGTGATAGCCTAGTGGTTAGGGCGTCCGCCTCCTAATCAGAGGTCGGGGGTTCGAATCCGGGTACGCACCTCTAGCTTTTCAAAGTTATGTGCGTTTTAAGCAATTTAAATATCACTTGCTTCAACGGTGAAGGAAAACATCGTGAGGAAACCTGCACGCCTGAGAGTTCATAATATTCTCAAAGGCGTGTGAAGTCCAACAATCCGCAAATGGCCAGCGTGGTGGACTATGGCCAAACCCTTCCATATTGGGAAGAGACCCGTGCTCTGTAGTGAGCCAGCAATGGGTTGATCATGATGATTTCGGTGTGTATTAAGTCTGCTACACTATGTGCGTACACGCAGTTTTCAGGATCATATTACCTATATTTAACTGTAAATATCTGTCGCAGATAAACTAAACTGCATCCACATTTCCGGGTGAAAGACAGACAAACCATATTAAGAATTCGACCTCACTCATGGGCGGGCCTGGTTCGATCCGAACTGAACTTTTAATGTTTGGGAGGTTTATGCAATTTGAAATTGTTTAAAAAACCAACCCATAATTATGAGAATGGGTTTACCATAATTATATACCCCTAACAGGTAAGCCCGCTACCATCTTAGAGCGCATAATCACTTACCATCAGGTGAGATGCCTTCAAGGGCTAACTTGTGGTGCATATAAAAAATAAAAACATAATCGGGCTACTACAGATCAATAGGAAAATAGCTTTAATAAGTTGAGTCGGAGACAAAACACGGTCACTTTTTTTTTTATTCACCACAAGTTAACCCTTGACTGCATCTCACCTGACGATAAGTGATGATGCGGTCTAAGAGGGTAGCGGGCTAACCTGTTAGGGGTATGGTAAACTCATACTCCTAATTGGTTTCTACACAACATCGTGCCGGAACGCTAAATCGCTTGGCGACACGTCTTTGTCGGTAGGGTGGTAACCAGCCACGGCGAAGCCTCCCACCGGACCAGACTCGAGCCGGGAATCGAACCCAGGACCTCCGACTTTAAAATGCAACAACGCACGCGCTGCGCCACGGAGGTCACCTTGAAAAAGATGGTGAGGTCCTACAAAATATTTAGCTATCAGGCTGGCTTTTTTATGAATTTAAAGAAAATACTCTCCGAACGATCCTATAACGTCAACCATGATAATAATAGTTTAAATAAAAAATGTATAAAACAGTTTAAAATCGATTTCCATTCCTCCACCTACTCGCTTTAGTTTCTATATCGGCTTTTAAAGCGGAGCTCATTAAAAATATAATGCAAACAGCTTTTCTATTATCTCAAGAACGAGAGAAAATTAATTTTTCTTTATATCTTCATCTATGTGAGTTTCTGAATACCATGCGTTATTATTTTTGTATATGGCATAAGTGAACACCGATTTCTTGGCAGTATTCCCTACTGTCGAAAAGCTCTCAAATATATTGTGTAAGCTGTGATAGCCTATAGTGTGTTAGGACGTCAGCCTCCTAATCAGAGGTCGAGGATTCCATCCCGGGCACGCGCCGCATATTTTAATTAAAATATCACTTGCTTCAATGGTGAAGGATAACTTCGTGAGTAAACCAGAGTTCTTCATATTGCTATCAAAGGCGTGTGAAGTCTGGTAATCCGCTAATGGCCAGCGTGGTGGACTAAGGCCTACCAAACCCTTATATTGAGAGGAGACCCGTGCTCTGTAGTGAGCCGGCAATGAGTTAATCATGATTATCCCATCACGTTATAATAGCCGAAACAAAACTCCTAAATCTAAGCTTGTTTTGAAAAATACTTGTATTGGTATCACGTACATTTGTTAAGATAATATGTACAGTATAGATCACTATGCCGGACTAAAAGCTGTTATGTTAGCTATCACATTAACTAACAATTTTTGATACGTCCCGGGAATCGTACACCACACCAATCTTTATATATATATATCTCAGTCTATATATCTTAATCTTTATATATTATATGTTAAAAATTGCGCCATTACATTATTATTATATTTTATTTAATTCTTTCTCCAAGGGTTGTCTGGAAGAGGTTGCTTAAGCAATAAGACCAAATTCAAATTAAAATTCAAAATAATCTTTATTCAAATAGTCCTTAAAAAGGCACTTTTGACGCGTCAATAATTTACACAGTAGTTATTTCATGGTGATAACTATATTCGTAAACTTAAAACTACAGCTATGAGAAGAGAATAAGAAGAAGCCCACAACAAACTTAGCCGGGGTTATTCTTTTTTTTTTTCGTTATCACCATCTCACATAATGAATAAAATTAATAATAAACTATAGTACCTATGGAGATAGAGCAATTCACAGCCAAGCTTTTTTATCGTTTATATAATCCTCAATATCGTAATATGATTTTTCTACAAGCTTTCGTTTTATAAAAACTTTGCATACTTATGTGTTAAGTGTTTTGTGTTTTTATTTCTTTAAAAATTGTGTGCAATGAAGAGTATTTATCTTACCTTATCTTATCTTTATCTAATTAGGAACGTATAGTTTTTTCGTGCTACTGAACATACGACAACTTTACAATACTATAACGTACTTTGATAATTTAAGACCTCGTTCGAAGGAGATTAAATAACCAACGCTTAGCTTTGCAGCTAAACCGATCCTGGCGAGATTTCGCTAAGTGATAGAATTTATCCTGGAGACGGACATTGGACACTTTTTATCCCACGACAGCGAACGTTTCCCGGGAGATTTTTAAAAGCAAACGCGGCCGAAGTTGCTGGCGTCATTTACTGTACTATATCAATGACTTTATTCCTACTGAAATGTATGAGATAACACTTTTAAAACAAAAAGAAAAAATGACACATACGGCTCACTAAATAGCAATAAATAAAAATGCTTTCTTACATCTTATAAAGCAGATTTTTTTTTTCTACTACAAGTTAGCCCTTGATGACAATCTCAGTTGGTGTAAGTGATGATGCAATCTAAGATGGTATGGCTTCTTCTTAGACCAGGGCGCGTTTGGCACCTTTGAAGCTTTAGTTTTAAGATTACAAATGTAGTTATCACCATCAAGTCACTAATATATAATTGACGCTTCAAATGTGCCTTTTAAAAGATTCTAAGATGGTAGCGGGCTAACCTGTTAGGAGTATGATAAACCGATACACCTAATGGGTTTCTACGCGCCATCGTACCGGAAAGCTTTGTCGGTAGGGTGGTAACTAGCCATGACCGAAGCCTTCCAGACCATTATGTTTATCTGTAACACCAATCAGAACTGTTGTATAGCTCAGCATATGCAGGGCATTATTAACAAATACAATACGCGTCGCTAATTTTAGCTGACACCCGACTGACTCCGCAGCGGAAAAAAAAGGAAAAAAAGAATAACAACTTTATTTTAATAATATTACTATTGTATAATAATTTAGAACAACAAAGGTAAATATATACTTATACATAAATTACAAAAAACAATGCTAGAATATAAAGAAATAACAGCCATGAATCTACGGAACAGCTCGCGGGGGTGGTTGAAATCACATCGTAATAAAAAATAATTGATTACTGCGCCCGAAAAATCTCACGTCTGAGATCGTACGCCAAAAAACATGCGGGGGCGACTGACGCTAACCCGGGGTAATAACCAGTCAGTCAGTTTTTGCTGCTAATACTATCTTTCAATACGAACGAGTCATCTCAGTTTGTTACACGGGGATTTTATAGCATTCTGAAGCCAATAAAGTTTATTTATTACTAAGTCGTATATTTTGTAAACTATAATTTTCTGACTTGTCGGCAGGATCTTAAACGAAAGGTAAGGAAGCAGTCCATATTGTAGTTAGTAGCCAATGCAATTCTTGGGAGGTTTTCGAATGAGAATCTGTTGTCTGTTGTAACGAGAGAACCAAAATACGTTTTTTTGACGTCCTCCGTGGCGCAGTGCGTGCGCTGTCGCATTATAAAGTTGGAGGTCCTGGGTTCGATTCCCGGCTCGAGTCTGGTCTGGTGGGAGGCTTCGGCCGTGGCTAGTTACGACCCGACCGTCAAAGACGTGTCGCCAAGCGATTTAGCGTTGCGATTATTTTTGCGGTATGATTTCGCATAGAAACCAATCAGGAGCGTGGGTTTACCAAACTCCTAACAGGTTAGCCCGCTACCCGAAGAAGAAGCCCACCACGAGTTTAGCCGGGTTTTTCTGTCATTACCATCTCACATAATCAATAATAAATTATAGTACCTTTAGAGTTATATAAAATACCATATGACATAATGCTGTGAAAGTAGCTAAAATACACTAGTCTGGCAGTCTCTATATCCGTCAAATGACGATCTTTTTTATCGCGTAAGCAACATAAATTATTTATATGTGGGCCCCATTGAAGTTTACCGTCTTACGTTATGCCTAGGAATGTAGCCGTATTTACCAGATCCAATTCCTCATTATTAAGTAGTGCACTGGTTTTCACCTGTTTAACATTGGTCAATGTGAATTTAATACACTAAGTTTTCTTCCCGTCAATTGCTTAGTTATTAGCCTCAAACTATTCCTTCCCATCAGTTGACACCCTGTTCATTTGACCGAAATATAACTTTTATTAAATTAGAAAAACGAAATGTTACACAAGTTTTCGTCCCGTTAATTGCTTATTTATTAGCCTCAAACTATTACATCCCATCCCATCAGTTGATCCCCTGTTCATTTACCGCAATATAACATTAAATAAAATCGAAATGTAACACAATATAATCGCAAGTACCAGTCAACGACGTAGATTAGGTACTAGTAGGAATTGAGATGACATCGTAATAAGATCCCTGATTACATTGGATGTATCCCGCGGAATCCTCACGTCGGAATATATTCCCGAGTGTCGTCATTATTGCATATTATGCCGGGATGTTACGAACATAATAATGGAAGATGGATTCATGAAATTCGTGTGAAGGTGAATTTATAAATCCAGTCGAGTGGCTAATTTATTATACAGACGATGTTTAGGCTTACTCGTAGATGCGAGTTCTTAAATAAGACCTTTGCGTTAGTTAAGATTACCATTTACTTTTCATAGGTACTCATGGATCCCAACTACAGAGAAAGGTAAAGGTGTATGAGAATATAATCTATCGAACCCCTACAAAATAAAACCCTTCCGTATACCAACACGCGTTAAGTTACCGAACCAATAGAAAGGTCTTCCTATTGTTACAATTAAGGGTATAACAATAGCTTCCGTACATCGGTGCCTTCTTTTTTTGGGACTGTCTACTAGCTGTGCTAACCCTATTGGTTGCCACAGCGTAACCAGGCTGTTTGGCGAGCTTCGGGAAGAAGCTCTGCCAGAAGAAATTTTGCGCCCTAGGGCTCGAAGAATCTGAGGGAACGACTGCCTAAGGGTGCCTCCTATGTGGCCGAACATCGGTGACAACAACGTGATTTAGAAACCTCCACAAATCCAACGCACGTAACCGTAAAATAACAACATTTACCTAACCTGACCTGACCTGCAGGACACGACAAAAACCTAAAAAAAAATGTAGACGTAATTATCTCGTGGCGCACATTTTAGCCCTAGCTGACAAAAATGGCTCAAAGCGGCATTGTTTTAATGGAGTTATTACCATTATTTTAAGTGCTTTAGGTGTGCAATACAAAACTGTAATTTTAACATTACTAGATACTCTTGTTTTTTTTGGCGTGGCGAAAAAACTTATTGCTATCTCCGTCCCTTGGGCAGGACGAAGGTTATGTGGGGGGTTATGCGTGCTCCCCATATCTCCCCCCATAAAACTACCACGGCTAGTCCCTCTCGCTAGCGGCCAGATATCCCAACCATCTAGTGGTTGAGGCGTCCAACTATACCCCTGACCCTAACGCACCTCTCATAAAGAGTCTCCTCTTTCTTCGAAGAACGTCCTTGACAAACCAACTGACGACCAACTGACCAAGTAGGTCATGCACACACATCACACAACAGAACCCAGCGTCTTCGCCGGCGAAGACGAGGTCCCCGATATCTGACGTCATCAGTACGTGGGTCTCATCAACGGTCACGGGGGCGCTCGGACTGATACACCAGTCCGACAAACCTAACAAGTCCCAACGTCACCCTAAGTCGAGGTCCAAGTCTCACAGGGGAACGTCCCCCTAAGGGTTTTCCGCAGATGTCGTCAAGCCAAAGTACTCTTCTAACAGGCTGAGCTTCATGCTCGCCAAAAACCCCCGGTGACACAGAATTAACTACTATGGTTATCTGCAACTGTCAATCCGAAACAACAACAACAACCCTCTCGCTAGATTTGCTCATCGTATACTTCCCAGATAACTAGTTGAACTAGTGAAATATGATATGGTTTTACTGCAAACCATATCATACTTACCTTGAATATTAAACGCTTTTCCAGTGTAACTATCGCACTAACAAACAAAGTCAACAAAGAGCAAAACACAATGGTCTCTAAAAAGTCATCAATGAAAATGTACACGCGAATGAATAAGTAAAGTAATATTGAAATTGCCAGCCAATCCTGCCCCTCAAAACATCATGTACCGATTACAAAACAATCCGTGCACATGAATAAAATATCGGGCGACGATACACGCTCGAATAATCCGGCGAAGCAAAGAAACAATATCCAAATCAAACAGGACTCCGTTGTAACACTCCAACGGGGTTTTTCTCCGGCTAAAATAACAAAGGTAAATATTATTGGTTGTTTGCTTATGTTACAGGAAGTGGATTGCATTGGGTTTTTAGTTAGGCGAGAAAGGAAAATACTCCACGTCTAATACAATATATATAAATATATATTTTTTTCCACTACAAGTTAAACCTTGACGGCAATCTCACCTGGGAGCTTACTTGTTAAGAGTATGGTAGACCGGTATGGTAGAAGCATAGTACGTAACACCTTTCTGGTAATTCAGGTTCAGGCTGTAATTGTCAGGTTTTTTTTTGTTTTTATCAACTACAAGTTAGCCCTTGACGGCAATCTCACCTGGTGGTAAGTGATTATGCTGTCTAGGACGGTAGCGGGCTAACCTGTTAGAAATATGTTAAGACCACGCTCCTAATTGGTTTTTACACGACATCGTGCCTGAATACTAAGTCGCTTGGCGATACGTCTTTGTCGATAGGGTGGTAACTAGCCACGGCCGAAGCCTCCCACCAGACCAAGCTCGAGCCGGGAATCGAACCCAGGACCAGGATTCTAAAATGGGAGCTTTTCAAGGTTGAGATTGAGGCACATAATATGTTCTTTTATTCACTACAACGCAATATCACCTGGAGGTAACTATTGATGCCGTCTAAAAAGGTAGCGGGCTAACCTAGTAAGGGTATGTTGTATGCTAAATTGCGTGGCGACACGTCTTTGTCGGTAACGTGGTAACTAGCAATAGCCGAAGCCGTCCAATAGATTCGTGCCGAAAATAGAACTCAAGACCTCCAACTTTATAATACGACAGCGCACGCGCTGCGCCACGGAGGTCGTCAAAACATCTACATTTAACCCAAAGTTCACTCGAAGGCATTATTTCAAAACTATGACCTGACCCGTCAGCCGACTTGAGATAACCCTGACGAAATGAGGAAACAAAGCAGCACCGATCATATCGCCACCATCTGAAGTCCTCAACTAAAAGGAAACCAAACAAAAAAAACTCTTAACACCTAGGCAATAAAGTTCATTATCAAACACATAACTCATCGATGGTCCTTAGAGCGTTTACTTGTGAGATAAGTTGGGTATAGTAGCCCAAGAGACCGTGGGCAAATTTGTTAGGGTGTTTGATTAAAATATTTATCCTTTAACTTCCCTGATTATAGTAAACTTCACGTCAGGCGGTCATAATCTAACACGAGTTCACAAAACCTATATCGTATGATGAACAAAAGTCTTATAAATAAAATGAACACATATATAATTTGCATATATAAACTTATACACCACACCTACACACATTAATATGACGGCAATGAGAGAGCAGCGCCATCTAGTTTCAGGATCATGTACGACATACAAGAGAGTGGCATCGCCCCCTCTCTTTACGCAACACTAAGTGGCGTATGCATGTTCTTAAAAGAATCGGCGCGGGACGGCATTCGGTCGTTTAGGATCGATGGTCGTATCGCGGTAGTGCATAGTCGTACTTGGTGGAGCGTATATTGTTTTGTGTAATTGTAACTGGAAGACTCCTGTACATGTACTGTGATTTCGCCACAATTTTGTGGGGACCTGATAAAGAACAAGAAAACAAAATATCGTATGGAAAATAGAAACAAATTAATAGACTTTATTCAGGGGGTCATTGATGTATTTCAACTTTATATTTTCATTTTAACTTTATTATAGGTTGTATAATACAATCTTACCCTTTTCAATTTTAATTAAACATACCTCAAAATAGCTCACGAACTCTCTCGAATGAAAAGGCAAGTTTTAGTATCAATGAAGTACTACGTAGCACCGCGTAGATTTTCAATGATAATCTTTATTAAAATTGTGTATGAGCGATACATGTCATCACTCAAACATTAAGCTTTAAACACCTTCCCAAAATTGCTCACTCGCTCGCGGAACGAAGGCTATAAGGTCAAAAGAGGTCGCAATATCATATATTGTAAACTGGATTTGTAGCGGGTTCTTGTATTTAGTATTGTTTTAACAATCCGTTACTAGCGAGAACAGCTGTTAATAGAATATTTTTCGCCGCATAGTAAGGTGTCTCTTATACTCTCTGCCTCTTTAGAATTAGAAGAAATCAGTGCTCAGTGTGGGATATCAAAGGATTAGTATTTCTATAATAAATACGAGTCAGTATTTCAGAAATACAAGCAATGTATACTAATTATAAAGATGCAGAGTACACTACTATATTGCAAAGGATTACATAAATGGTAAACAAGCATGGGTGTGAAATATTGCTCTATTAAGATAGCTCTTAATATAATTTTAAGTGGCATGTGAGATGGTGATAACAAAAATAAAATTTACCTGGCTAAGTTTGTTGTGGGCTTCTTCTTAGACCGGGGCGCGTTTGGAACCCTCATAGCTTTAGTTTTAAGTTTACGAATCTAGTTATCACCATCAAATCACTACTATGTAAATTATTGACGCGTCAAAAGCGCCTTTTAAAGGACTATTTGAATAAAGATTATTTTAAATTTGAATTTGAATTTGAATTATGTTTATTTTTGTATTGTATCCACTATCACCTAACCGACAACGCAGATTTGAATTCTTGTTGCCTTATTCGCCCGACCCTCGAACAAAGATATCTATCGATGACTATTGTAGTACACTTCGCAGCCGAGCAAAAAATGTGGGGTCAGGGGGGGAGGGGGTATCTCTTTGTAGAATTGTGGATTGTATATCAGAAGTCATGCAAAACCGCTGCTCAAACATAAAACTGAAACTCATAAGCAATCCCGCTGTCGGACAAAATATCTATTTAAAAATAAGAACCTTGGCTAAATGCTACCAAAGCTTTAGTAACAAAAATTGACAACGTATGAAAGCTGCCAGCGTTATTTTAAAGCACTTACAGATTTTCTCGTTTCATAAAATCCATAGACCGCTCTAAGCAAACATTTATCCACATAGGTCTGTGTTATAAATGCACCCGCTGGACGAAGATTTAAAACCTTATTGCTGAGATAATAAAGGCTGAAATTAACGTTTCTGCGTCGTAAGCTTCTAATCTAGAATGAGTATGAACTGGCCAAAATATCAAGTGCTTACGTAATCCAACTAATATTACATTAACGAAGGAAAAGATGATTTATTCCATTTTTAAATTGAAAACAAAATATGTATTTATGTAATAAAATATGTAATTACAATGATTACTATCTACTCGTATTGCGTACTCCTGCGTCCACGTTTGTTTTATTATTTCTTAATTCCGCAGAACCTGTCCATTTTCCCAGACTTTTTTTTTTATCCACTACTAAGTTAGCCCTTGACGGCAATCTCACCTGATGGTAAGTGATGATGCAGTCTAAGATGGTAGCGGGCTAACCTGTTAAGGGTATGGTAAACCCATACTCCTAATTGGTTTATACGCGACATCGTGCCGGAACGCTGAATCGCTTGGCGACACGTCTTTGTCGGTAGGGTGGTAACTAGCTACGGCCGAAGCCTCCTACCACACCAGACTCGAGCCGGGAATCGAACACAGGCCTCCAACTTTATAATGCGACAGGTTGTCCTTTCAAAGGTTCGCACATATCCAATTGTGTGTTAAGCTTTGCATTTATTTATTACAGTAAAGTAACATCTACATATTTTCATAACCATTTTTTAACGTTGTTATGCGAGTCATTGTCAGCTGTCACAGGTTTACCCAACTTACACAAATAGTTTTAAAGTATGATACGTCTTAAGTCATTTTCTTAAGTCAATATACAATAGAACTGCAATATAATATACTAACTGTTGCCCGCGACGTCGTCTGCGAAATTTCCTTATGATCAGTCCATTAGTTTGCTTAATTTATTTATTTTACATTGAAAAATTAAAAAAATTAGGACTTTTATACAAACTTCGAACCCCATATTTTATCACCTTAGAGGTTAATTTGCATAAAATTATTTTTAACCTGATGACTACGCCCTAAAAGAAATCACAATTTCCTTATAGAAACCGTTCATTTGTTATGTAATTAAAACTCTGTATGTGTACTAAATCGCACAATTGGATATAGGTTGTTCACTTTGCGGGTCTCTAATGAATCTTCAATTTCAATTATAGAACTCGACTTTAATAAATGTATGCACTGAAGCAAAACGGAAAACACATCGATGGCGCGATTTAAAAGTTGACTAACGCCATCTAGCGACACAGTACATGTAACAATCGATATCGAAAATACATCTAATGCTATCGGATGTAAAATTACATTAGGCATGGGTACTGAAGTATTGTATGTAAAAAGTCAACATTATTAAAGGTTAAGTTATTATTTGCACAAAGGTCCCATTGTTATATTGTTTACCGGCGCGGTGAAGAGTGCCTTGGGGGATAGCATTAATCCTAATGTCTTATTTCCTTCTTAAACGAAACTCTGTCCTCGCCGTCAATATTAATTTAATCCGTCAGCCATTTTATCTTTAGACTTCAATAAAAATATTTTATCTTAAGTGAGCTTTGTTTAGATTAAGATATTATTATTTTTTTTACACACTACAAGTTAGCCCTTGATGGCTATCTCACCTGGTGGTAAGTGATGATGCAGTCTAGGATGGAAACCTGTTAGGGGTATGATAAACCCACACTTCTAATTAGTTTCTACGCGACATCGTGCCGGAACGCTAAATCGCTTTGCGACACGTCTTTGTCGGTAGGGTGGTAACTAGCCACGGCCGAAGTCTCCCACCAGACCAGACTCGAGTCGGGAATCGAACCCAGGACCTCCAACTTTATAATGTGACAGCGCACGCACTGCTTCTCGTCGTCAATATAGATATAATATTATGTTATTGTAATGTCGTCAGATAATTTGACAAATCAGTCTTAGTGGAAATGGATCAAGGGTCATTGCAAAGGATTTCAATAGTGGATACCTTATAAGTAAGACAAAAATATATTCCTTTTCTTAGGTTTGTTACCAAAATCTTACGTTAGCTTTGTTAAGTCTAAGACATTATTATTAATGTGGCTAAACATTATTATTTACTACTTATTTAATGGATTAATTATATTACGGATTATGATAAACTGTTTTAGTCTATTATCTACTCCTTTGGTTTTTTTGCTCAAAACCTCGAAGTTTACCGATTACGATACATTTATAGTTATTCCAATTGAAATGTTTGTTGCATGTTCAACAATATTTATCATTTAACGGGCTATTAATGGCAAAAAGAACGTTTCAAATTGGACTGGTAGTTTCATACATAAAACCGTTGAAGCATTTTAAGAAAATCTTTCGATTTATGACGTTGACCGTGTGGACGAATAATATTATTGTACGTACATCAATCAAGTGTTTATGTTCGAGCTTATTGTAAATGGAACTTTAATCACCCATCACTTGAATAATAGGATATTATCCCTGAGATTTACGCATACTAAAGTAAATATTGAAAATCAGTTTCGAGGACTCATTAAATATACCTTACAACAATACTTTATATTTCTAAACGAGCACAAACAATCGATAGATGGCTGGGTTTTTATAAATTAGCACATTATAAATTTGGAAGTCTTGGATTTGATTCCCGGCTCGAGTCTGGTTTGCTGGAAGGCTTCAGTCGTGGCTAATTACCACCCTGACAAAAAAGGGCTCACCTGTAGTGGATAAAAAAATTCACCTAGTTTTGCAGTATAAGTAATATCACCTAGTTTTATATTATTAGTTTTAGAAAATTCGAGGTTACAGAATTTAACATAAGCGACCCCAGCAGATATTATTACCAGAAATGAATAACCTGACCTGAGAAATAATTGGGTTCTTAGTAGACTCGTATAACAAAGATAAAGAATATTCCAAACTGCTTACATTATGCGTTAAACTATATAAATGTGCTTGTAAACAAATAATCTCCTAATCAGAGGTCAGCGGTTCGAATCCTGGCACGCATCTCTAACTTTTCGGAGTTATGTGCGTTTAGAAAAAATAATATTACTTGCTTCAACGGTAAAGGAAAACATCGTGAGAAAACCTGCACGTCTGAGAGTTCTCAAAGGTGTGTGAAGTCTGCCAATCCGCACATGGCCAGCGTGGTGGACTATAGCCAAACCCTTCTCATATTGAGAAGAGACCCATGCTCTGTATTGAGCCGCTAATAGGTTGTTCATGATGAAACGAATAATCGATCTATACTTAATATATTTTAAAATATTGAACTAAGACAATTCCTAATATTTCAAAGAAACCGACAGAGTTGTAATAATCATATCGAACTCGTCGTACTATGGATTTAATAACGAGGCGTCGTCTTTCCTCCAGATATTTACCGTTTGTGGACTTTAAAAGACTAAAAGACGCCCATTTGTCGTCGACGCGGGATACGCTACAAAGGTCGTCTTTTGTGTCAAATGTTGCATTGTGCCGTTTTATCGCTCCAAGTGTGCTGAAAACACATCCTATCGCTACCCTCGGGCAATGACTCAAGTGGTTATCAACTACTTAACCCTTAACACTTTTCTAATCACAAACGTTATTCCGCACGCATTGAATTTTTTCGTTGCTATTTTTACGAATACATGTAGCTGTTGAACTCCATATTGATTGAAAATACCACCAGATTGGTTAGAATGATAGAAGCATCGTAGGATTCTTCTGCAAAGTTAGGACTTTAACATAGAATGGCGACGACCTCCGTGGCGCAGTGCGTGCGCTGTCGCATTATAAAGTCGGAGGTCCTGGGTTCGATTCCCGGCTCGAGTCTGGTCTGGTGGGAGGCTTCGGCCGTGGCTAGTTACCACCCTACCGACAAAGACGTGTCGCCAAGCGATTTTAGCGTTCCGGCACGATGTCGCGTAGAAACCAATTAGGAGGGTGGGTTTATATACTCCGAACAGGTTAGTCCGCTACCATCCTAGGCAGCATCATCACTTACCACCAGGTGAGATAGCCGTCAAAGGCTAACTTGTAGTGGATAAAGAAAAAAACGCGGGGAAAACACGTTTATTGTACTGAGATTAGTCCGTAAACCCTTAAAGCCCAGATGATACTAGGGAAACGAAATTTAGGAAACGTTGACCTCGTCTTCGCCTGCAAAAACGCTGTATGAGGTTCTATCACCTTATGGAATAATTGTTACGTAAACTGCATATGAATTAGCAGCTCTTAAAGCTAGATCATCATCATGATACCCATTACCGGCTCACTACAGAGCACGGGTCTCCTCTCAATATGAGAAGGGTTTGGCCATAGTCCACCACGCTGACCATGTGCGGATTGGCAGACTTAACACGCCTTTGAGAACATCATGCAGAACTCTCAGGCATGCAGGTTTCCTCACGATATTTTCCTTCACCGTTAAAGCGAGTGATATTTTAATTGTTTAAAAACGCACATAACTCCGAAAGTTAGAGGTGCGTGCCCGGATTCGAACCGCCGACCTCTGATTAGGACGCTGACGCCCTAACCACTAGGCTATCGCCGCTCTTAAAGCTTAACCTACTTAAACTCTTTAATATGCTTTCGGTTATAAAAGTATTTATTCGTAAACCAGATATCTGACAAGAGAAAAATGAAATTTTCATAGAACTTTCCGGTAACATTTGCAATAAAAATCCATTAATGATTAAATCGAAATACGGATACGGATACGGATTAGGCGTATAGGACGTGCTATTAAAATATATTGCGTTTTCCAACCTGAGGTTATGAATTCATAGATAAAGTATTTTTTTAAATATATATTAACGGTAAAGAAGCGTTTCTCTTTTTATTAACCATACGATGTCAAGCATAGATAAAATAAAACAAATAGTTACGCTATGAAAATACAAAGGTAGAAGTTTTGAAATCACATTTTCTTGTGATCATTATTATTTTTTTATTCTCATAAGGTTTCTCTAGTCTATTATATTATTCACGTTTACAAATTGCTCCGTAAACGTAACGCACATGAGATTCGGAGCGTGGGATTTGCCAATTTCGATATTATTTTATTCATTCATTCGATATTACTTTGTAATGGATGAGACGAATGGAAATACGTAATTCAATCCTAGATGTTATATTTATTTGTGCATATACGTAGATAATTTATGCCATGCAACAATAAAGGATAATATATCAGTGGATAGCCTAGTGTTTATTTTAACGCTGAGAAATGCATTTACGCATCCCCTCCCGGAACTACGCAGACAGAAATGCGCAGCTTCCAAAGGGGGTATGTAGTACTCGCCGGAACCTAGTAATTCCGATGCTACTTTGCGTCGCCCAGTGGCTGGGTAAGGCGAACGCTCGCGCACTCGTCCGCAACCCAGCCAGCAGCGGCTGCCGAGGCAAGCCTAGTGGTTTTTTTTTCAGGCTGGGAAATGCGTTTACGCATCCCCCCCGGAAGAGACGCAGGCAAGACTACGCCGCTTCCGAAGGGGTATGTGGGACTCCCCGGTTGCCAAACTGACGACCAGAATACCCACTAAAACCCAGCGATGCTCCTTCACGTCGCCTGGTGGCTGAGTCATGGGAACACCCACGCACTCGACCGCAACCCAACCAGCGGCGTCCGCTTAGGCAGACCCTCCACCGGGGGCCTATGATCCAGGCCTCCTAACTGCCTAAGCTTAGTGGTTAGGATCAGCCTGACTTTGGAGGAACCAAGTTTGATCCCCAGCACGCATGTCATAAGGTTTTTTTTTTTATTTATTGACGCATCAAAAGTGTCCTTCAAAGGATAATTTGAATAAAGTATATGATTGATTGATTGATAATGTACAAGTAAGCCGTTGACGGAATGTCATCTGATGGTAAGTGATGATGGGGTCTAAGATGGTAGCGGGCTAACCTGTTAGGGGTATGGTAAACCCATACTCCTAATTGGTTTTCACTAAATCGCTGGCGACACTATACAATTGTATTCAATCATATGTCATGCTTCTAGTATCTTATTGAACTCGCCGTTGCTAAATTAATGTGATGGATACGCCATAGTTAATTCTCATGCCGTCACTGTACAATTATTTATTTATTTATTTTTTCGTTGCATATTGTGTACACATACCCAGTTTGGATGTTGCAACTTGGTCTGGAATCAACCGTAGTAGGGAGACCGATTTCATTTATTTTTACTTGCATCGTTTAAAAAATCGTTTACAGTGTAATAACACTTCTCCAACAAAAAATTCTTTAATACTGTGTAAAATTCATTTTCTTTTTCTAAGTTTCGTATGTAGTCTGGCAGACCATTATATTATTGAGAAGAACAACTGTATTGATTGATGTCATGTGCATATTCAACACTGCGATATACATTCCGTGGAGTTTGTATGCCTCTTGCAACTCTTGGGACTGAGGGCGATCAATCGTTAATAATTTGTGCGATCAAATAAACATCACGGATTCTGTCTGGCTAACTGTACATTTACCTGCACACTGTTTGACGTCATATCATTTAAAACGGTGAAAAATACTTTTTTGGAAAGAAGTTCCTTATCGCGCGTTGTGAAAGGGGGCTAGACGGAAAAAATTCTTACGAAAAGTTGTCACGACACTTTTTGTTATTGTAAGCTGTGCGGCGTCGCATGTTTCTCTGTCTGTCTCTCTCTCTTATAGAAAGCAAGCCAGATATTTTCATTTCTATTTCGCATTGAACAGTGTGGTGTCGCGACGATTATTTTTGTTGAGTGTATACAGGTTTTTTGTAAATAATAAATAATAAAAAATAATAATAATAATGAATCCTGACAGTGTTTCTGCACAAGTTCCGGATCTTGCTGATGGGACTACAAAATTGAGCCTACTGATTAAGTTTATATAACATTATATTTGTTAATAATAAAAAAAAGATTACTATAACTTAAATAAAATAAAATTTTATTACAATTACTTCACTAATTAATAGAAAGGAACTTCGTTCCATCCGGGTGTCCCTTGACACCTCTCAAGTTTTTTTTCTTTTATAATTAACACTCGCTCGATGATGTTTCATTACAATACCTGTTATCAATCAATCTTAAATCAATCTGAAAGAGAATGATATTCTCTCTCTCTCTGTCTCTCTCTCTCTCTGCGTCGTATTCCTCATTACGGAGGGTCGTGACCCCTTCCACTAACGACTTTCTTGAGGACGATGTCGCGCCATGTTGCTCTGTTGGTTGCGACGTGTAGAGCATCGTGGACTTTCGTGTCGAGTGCGGTGCGGATTTGATCCGACCAACGAATCGGACTCCGACCCTGAGGCCTCTTTCCTTCCACTTTGCCGGTGATAACCGCAAACCAAGTGACGTCAACCAAGTATTAGATTGTTCATTACTGATTTATAGATTTAAGAACTTCGATTAAATCTCATTTCGCTCCACAATGGACATCGTTACAGTTTAATGTGAGCACAATGCCGCAATAAGCCACAATAGCATGCTACTAGTATTGTGTCGAGCTCATCCTTCGTTTTCTGTGCGAATAAATTAGTGTCACGGGTTCACTGTAGTCGACTGTAGACTAACAAATTGTATTTTTTATTCTTTCAATAACTCAACTGAAAAAATCTATTTATGTTTGAGGCTTTTTAAGTAAATAGCAGAAAGGTTATTCGACATCACAGGAGACCGAGGAGCTGCCAGCTACCTTGGGCAAAGAATTAGTCTAGCCATTCAAAGGGGGAACGCTGCCAGTATCTTCGAAATCTTGCCTAAAGGGAAGGAGTTAATAATATATTTTAGTCAAGATGTTATTTTTTTTTTAAGATTTTTAGTTTTAGGTTAATCCAAGGTTTATTTTAAGTTATGTATGCATTCTTGATTTTTTTTCTGTTTTCAAAAACGACACATTTAGCTAAAGATTAATGGTTATTTGGGAACTAAAATTATTTAGTACAGCAAAACAATATTGATAAACACTTAAATTACGTGAAGTATATTTGTAGTGCCAATAAGTTAATTATAAGGCTTTTTGCAGGAGTGAACCGGACGCTGGTTGGGTTGCGGTCGAGTGACCGAGCGTTTCCGTGACCTAGCCACCAGGCGACGCGAAGGAGCATAGCTGGGTTTTAGGGGTATTCTGGTCGCCAGTCTGGTCGCTGGGAAGTCCCCACATACAGTTGGAAGAGGCGCAGTTTTGTCTGCGTCGCTTCCGGATAGGTTGCGCAAACGCATTTCTACGATCACAAATTTACAAACGATCTATATATATATAATTAATTTATCTGCAATGGTTTGTTATTATTTCACTAAAGTTAGCCCTTGATAGTAATATCACTTGCTGGCTAACCTGTTAGGGCTGCCTAACCCATAGTCCTTATTCATTTCTACGCGACATCGTGCTAGAACGCTATATAGCTTGGTGATACGACTTTTTCGGTAGGGTGCTAACTGGGCTAAACACACTCACAAGACCAGATTCGAGCCGGATATCGAACCCAGAACCTTTAACTTCATAAGGCGCCAGAGTCCTCCTGAGAGTGATAACTCTGTGGCGCGGGGGTCGTTTTTTAGTTTAAATTTTAATATAACATCTTAAAGAGGGGAATAGCAAGCTATAAAATACTTTCGGCATTTAAGTTAGCATTTCACGTAATAACTACTAGAGCAACGAGGCAGTCTACAGCCACTAGCGTTTCATCTCTTATTGTTAACTCATCGTGCCGGGCTCGTGTATCAAACGCGTCACTGTGCCGTTTTACAGCGGGAATCGTACTGGAAACATCTCTTTGATACTGACTGACCTGAAAATTACCTGACGTGATACTTGCCCGACTTGTTAACCAGCGTTAACACGGCCATTTTTTAGCGTACCGTAGCGTAGCGTTATCAAACAAGCGTAGATTGCTCATTTATTTTACGATTTCTGTCGCTAAATTCAGGCAGTTTTATCGTTGTTAGAAAGGCCTTGTTTGCCATCCCCATACCTTGCCATAATTTTACTTCTAGAAAAAAACATTACCATGTAAGAAGTATTAAAAAAATATATATATATATTCCATCTAGGTTTGTTGTGGGCTTCTTCTTAGACTGGGTGCGTTTGGTATCCTCCTAGTTCTAGTTCTAAGTTAATGAATGTAGTTAACAGCACTAACATCACAATGAAAAATATATTATATGTACGCTTCATAGAATGTATTTGGTTTTCATGAATAAATCTTTTGGATTTGATTTGATATGAACTAACTTTTCTCAAAAAGTCTTGCAGCTTCTAGGAGTATGTGAGAGAAGACCTTTGCACAACTGAGTAACATTGATAGGCAGAGGATGTTGAATTAGATAAGGACCTCTTATGTCTATTGGACCTCTTATATCGAAGCGGTGATAGCCTAGTGATTAGGGCGTCAGCCTCCTAATCAGAGGTCGGCGGTTCGAACCCGGGCACGCACCTCTAACTTTTTGGAGTTATGTGCGTTTTTAAAAATTAAAATATCACTTGCTTCAACGGTGAAGGAAAACATCGTGAGGAAACCTGCACGCTTGAGAGTTCTCCTTAATGTTCTCAAAGGCGTGTGAAGTCTGCCATTCCGCACATGGCCATCGTGGTGGACTATGGCCAAACCGGTAATGGGTTGATCATGATGTTATCACAGATAGATCGTAGCACCAAATGAAGTCAAGGTCAGTTGGATCGCCGAATTTGAGATATTGTCTATTTATATCTTAATTGGGTGACCAATTATTCTTTTCTTCGTGTAAATCTATTAGTTTCCGGTGAAGTAGAACAGACACATAGAGGTGATTTATTATGAATAATGGCCCCGATTCCACGGAGCCCTGAAAAATGCAAAAACAAGATTCCTTAACAAAAAGAAAAAAAAATTGTAACAATATTACCTCAGCGAGCTTTTATAACAATGAAATTTTATTAATGTCGCGACCTCCATGGGCCTAATTAGCCACTACTTTTGCATTTACATCTCAAGAATTTTCATACAAAAATGAACCTTACCTTTTGTAGCTAAGATTGATATTTGCGCGAACAGAAATTATAATGATGGAATTAGATGCAATTGTTTTAGCTTATTCATGCAAATGTTTATACCTTTTTTTCTGTTGTCTGGGATTTGCGTGGAGCTTTCCGTCTCTCTGTTATTCTTTGTCGTGCAGGCGTTTTGCTGGTGCTTTACTAAAGTCTTACTTATTATTGTCGTGATTTTTATAATATGACCCTTTTATTCCTGCCATCCGTGATAATGAATTGTATTTTGTTCTATAATAAATTACCTATTGATATCTTGGAGATGTCTATCAATAAGTTCAAAGTTTTTATAAAACGAAAGCTTGTAGAAAAATCATATTACGATATTAAGGATTATATAAACGATAAAAAAGCTTGGGTGTGAATTGCTCTTTCTCCATAGGTACTATAGTTTAGTATTAATTTTATTCATTATGTGAGATGGTGATAACGAAAAAAAAGAAAAACCCCGGCTAAGTTTGTTTTGGGCTTCTTCTTAGACCGGGGCGCGTTTGGAACCCTCATAGCTTTAGTTTTAAGTTTACGAATATAGTTATCACCATGGAATAACTACTGTGTAAATTATTGACGCGTCAAAAGTGCTTTTTTAAAGACTATTTGAATAAAGATTATTTTGAATTTGAATTTGAATTTGATAAACCTATGTTTTAGCGGAGTAGTAGGTCGTTGCTCTACTAGCCCAGCCTGGCACTTTATAATTGTTATTTTTATTTGTACACTACAAGTTAGCCCGTCACGGCAATCTCATCTGATGGTAAATGCTAATTCAGTGTAAGATGGTAGCGGGCTAACCTGTTAGGGGTATGGTAAACCTGTACTCGTTATTGGTTTCTACGCGACATCACTTAGCGACACGGCTTTGTTGGTAGGGTGGTAACTACCTACGGCCGAAGCCTACCATGAAACCAGATCGAGCCCAGGACCTCCAATTTTATAGTGTAACCTGTCAGGTCGTCATAAGTTTATTATGTTATATCATGTCTTACAGCTTTTAAGTCATTTGCACCAGAATTCACGGGCGGTTATAGTTCAATCCATTCTCCTAAACAGTTTCTTACGACCAAGTGATTTGGAGTCTTTAACAGTCAGGTGTGTAAAAAACTTAGATAAATACCTGGTTGATTGATACTGAAGTCCTGGGTTTGATTACCAGGTCCTCTGAAAACTTAGACACTGGATATGCTCTCATATATATATTTAGCTCATATATAGAATTAGCGTCGTATACCTTCGTGCTTTCCGTGCTTTGAATGCTTCGTGCTGGGTATTATCTCTGACGAATTAAAATTATCGTTGTAACCCAACAAATAAAACTTGATTGGTCCATCAAGCGACCACATAACAAGAACACTCCTCATATCTACATACATACACGTAATGGTTTTTGAAGATTTTTTCAACGTTTGTGCACGCAATTTTAAGGTATCCACTATCTCAACTTCTCGCTTTAATCTCATCAGTTGAGTGTAAAGTAGTTTTGAAAATTGATCCATAAAAGAGTAAAATATGCGTTTATTTGTGAAAACCTGTTATTTTTTATGTTAGAAACATTATAACGAAGAAATAAAAGCGAATGAATACTGAAAATAATATGCAAAGCCAGAAAGATACTTAAATAAAAACCATGAAATGAAATCTTTACTACAAATTTTCATTCGCCAAAGTTACTGAAATTCAATTTTCTTTAACAATTATTCTGAAAATATTCTCCCCGATATTATAAAAGAGGTAGATAACCTTTATCAAGTTTGGCGTTCATTATCAAATTGTCAAAAGTTGGTAATATAATTATTTTGTAACTTTATCTTTTAACTAACTTTTACTAGCGGCTCTGCTCACGTTCAGTTCGACGTTCATGAAATTTTAATCCAAAACCTGACTAGTCAGTCAGACTGATTACTGAATGAGTTTTACAAAAATCTATTGCTAAGGCTTATATGATGAAGATTTATAACAAAGTTCAGTTCATTCTAGTCATTAAATCAATAAGTCAGTCAGTATTGTCTAAAAAATACCGCAAATCTATATATATATAAATCAATTGCTGTTCGTTGGTCTCGCTAAAACTCGAGAACGGCTGAACGAATTTGTCTTATCTTGGTCTTGAAATTTTTGGGGAATGTCTAGGGAAGGTTTAAAAAGTGAGAAAAATTCGAATAACTGCCGGCAAAACCCTAAAACAGTCCTTTTCTTTTTCCCATATAAACGTTTTCTAAATAAAATGTGGAGTCAATTTGAACTTTATTGCTATTTAATGAAGTTCATATTAAATTATAATCACTCACTGTTGTCTAAGTAGGTGTGTTCCTAACTTTAAAGAGTATTTTTTTTTATAAGTGCAATTTATATTTAGGCAATATTTTATCCCGGAATTTCCACGGAAACGAAAACTACGCGGGTGAAACCGCGGGTCTCACCTAGTTATTTAATAAACAATATTCAGCAAGGGCGTCTGCGTCCCATTTAAACAACGCTGCCATCTCACGTAATTTCATATCAATATGCATGGACTGCCGTTTCTAGAAAATTCTCTAGACATACTGATTACGGTAACAGTAAGTACTGTCTAGACTGCGGACAGGTGCAGACGGCGATAAAGAGGGCGATGCGGTTTAAGGCGAAAACAAAAAAAAACCAACTCCGTGTCGTCCAACCACTGTTCAAGTGTCAATCCTGCTGTCGACCAATCACAAGACTCTTAAGGGCCGGGATAAAAAGGTGAAGGTATAATCTAATTAATTATAAACAATTAAATTGCTTAAGCGGTGATAGCCTAGCGGTTAGAGCGTCAGCCTCCTAATCAGAGGTCGGCGATTAGAATCCGGGCATGCACCTCTAACTTTTCGGAGTTACATGCGTTTTTTAAATTAAAATATCATTTGCTTCAACGGTGAAGGAAAACATCGTGAGGAAACCTGCAAGCCTGAGAGTTCTCCATAATGTTCTCAAAGGCGTGTGAAGTCCGCCAATCCGACATGGTCAGCGTGGTGGACTATAGCCAAACCCTTCTCATATTGAGAGCAGACCTGTGCTCTGTAGTGAGCCGGTAATGGATTGATCATGATGATGATGATGAATTAAATTGCTTCAAGCAACGCTCCATTTAGAGGTCAAAACCTTTTCTTAAAAATAAAAAAGACGGGTTGCACTCCGGGAGTGCCGGCAGAAGTGAAAACTTGATTTAACGTTGAGCATGTTTGATATTTTGGAATGGTTAGGGAATAATTTTGCACCAATTGCTTTATCAGTATAAAAGTACTATCATTTATGTGGTAGAATACAATATTCATTTATTGCGCTATCGTACACAAACATGACAATTTATATTACATTAAAAATTTAACACTTTAAAACTATTACAATTATTTTACATTAAAAAGTTTATCTATATCAATTTCCATATTTTAAGCACTTTACATTCACGAATTTTACGAATACACAACAATGTGATCACTACACAGACGGTCGAGCCATCAGCTGTCACCATCCATGGATGCGCGTGGCACGCTGTAACATACACGAACATTCGCGCAAGCGCCCTGCGCTGCCTAAACGAAACAGTAGGCCCAGGCATACATTTTCGCCGCGCCGTAGAGAGGGGATAGCTGTCTACTCTCCATCCGTCTTACGCTTTTTCGATCAGGTCACGTGTCCTGACGCGAGTTTAACATTTTATACCCATTACAGAAAAAGTGCTCAACGACGCTAAAGAAGTTTTCACTTCAAAATATAACATTTCTTTATATTACAATAATAAAAACTAAAAAAACGTATTCAAAACTATCCGTGAATATCGTAATACCCCGTGATTTATGACAACCCACTGGGAAAGAAAATTGGGGGGACATGTCTGAACTCATTGTCCGTCACCTGTAAGAGAGGAGGCGAGGATTTGAGCATCAATTATCTGAAGATAGTGATGATAGTGAGATTGTAAACTCTTCCAAACTCTTCTAAATCTAAATCCTCTTATCTGGCCTATATGTTCTCTTCTTCATCACACTGCCCCTATCCCGTATTCCCTACATCACCCTGAGGAACTCCCTGGGCTACTCCATAAGGCGTATACCTAGTGACCATGGTGATAACAAAGGCTATTCGAATTTCGTGAAAATATTACCTAAAAGCCTTTTTCGAGTTAACCTTTTTCGAACGTTTTTCACCCTGTAGTGGACAGCGGCGCAACAGTTTAAAATTCCCCTCTCGCAAGTTGAGACAATCCATAAAATGAGCACAAAGGTCTGCGATGGTTTTGCTCAATTCCGCCGGCCATTGTGCTTGGGCCATTGTTCGCTGTTGGAGCTAGTAAGTTAGTGTCGCGGCTGCAGCGCCGATAACACGAGTAAGCAACTTGTTTTTTAGATTATATATCGCTAGGCTTTGACTCCCACTCCGCGCATGTTATGTTCGACGTTCGCGTGTTGCTGACTACAATACTGTCGGACTTTCGCAAAAACTAAAAACACCTGTTCGCAATCTTAGCGATTTGAATTTTAAAATAATCCTTTGTTAGCCGAAACCTACGTCATATGCAGTGTGTTTACCGAATTGTTTTTTTTTCCAATGCTTCATAGGGAAAAAATATGCAAACATAACAAACATAACATTTCTTTGAAAATTAAAAAATTAAAAAATTCATTATTGTGTTTCAAATTTACAGAGGAATCTTAAATTTAATGAACGATAACATCTGTATTAGTTGAAAAACATAAACGGTTGTGAGCGCGCATGCGCGCATTTGTGTGTGTGTGTGTGTGTGTGTGTGTGTGTGTGTGTGTGTGTGTGTGTTTGTGTGTGTGTGTGTTCTTTGACTGTTAATTGAACAAACTATTTCAATTTTAGTAACCTCTTTTTTATATCAGTGCTATGATGTCATTAATCGACCACTGAAACGCAATTGAAAAAGTTAACTGGAATCTTAATAAGACTAAGTTATTTTGACTCCAGTTAGCGATAATAATACGAGATATAATAATAATCTCTTATTATTATATCTCTTATATGAGATTAGATTATAATATCTTAGAGCGAACAATTTCTCATAGTTGTTGTAGTGAACAGCTATACCTATAGCTTTAAATGAGTATTAGCTATAAAGCGAAAATATTTGTATCCTTTTGATAATATATATTACATAATACACTATTCTTTTAAATAACATCCAAGCAAATACAATCAGTATTTACAAAATCGCAAAGAAAGAAATTGTTTATTATTTCGGCTTAATTTTGTTTTTGTTTCTTAATTTATTTTAATAAAAAAGGCATTCACAAGTTTAACAAGTTTAAGTTTTCAGATTAGCACCGAGGACAAACCTCTTTGGGTTTTTTCGGTGCCGTTGTAATATTAATTATATTCCTTTTATATTAATAATAAATAAATATTATATAAAAATAAATAACTATTAATTACTAAACTGTTGGGCCAATCCAACCAACATTTTTCTACCATCAGGTATAATTGCAGTCAAATACTGGAATGTTTATTTTAATAAATATATAATACTACACAATGACATAAAAGTCAGTAGGCATTCCATTTTATACTTGCATTTAAAGTAATCAAAACATAAATGTCAGTTATAGGTGTTTTATCAGCACTCGAGATTTTGCCCTGTCTGTACTAATAAAACGCCATAATATCTATGAAAACGAATGAATCTTTTCTGTCGATCTCGTTTGATATTGAGCCGATATTGACACTTTAAAAAGTTCTGTGCGAAGAAATTGAAATCTATTTTTATCAACATTGTTTTGTCGTTTTCTTTCTTTTATATCGCAAGAGATATTTCAATGGAAAGAGGGAGGGTGTGTTTTATATCTGTAATATTTACGCGGACTTCCTATAACGGTTGGTGGTCTGACCACCGTCGGTACAACATATCATAAGAAATAAACAAAGTCTACCTTATGAATAGAATTAAAATATAATTTTTGAAGACCTCCGTGGCGCAACGCGCGCGCTTTAGCATTATAAAGTTGGAGGTCCTGGGTTCTATTCCCCGCTCGAGTCTGGACTGGTGGGAGGCTACGGCCATTTCAAGTTACCACCCTACCGACAAAGACGTGTCGCCAAGCGACTTAGCGTTCTGGCACGATGTCACATAGAAACCAATTAGGAGTGTGGGATTACCATACCCCTTACAGGTTAGCCCGCTACCATCTTAGACTGTATCATCACTTACCACCAGGTGAGATAGCCGTCAAGGGCTAACTTGTAGTGTATAAGAAAAGTAATTTAGTGGGATGTATTTATAGGTTATTGTTATATCCCCTTTATCTTTACTCATACCACCAAATATACAAGAAAATGTGGATATGTTTCTTTGTTTGTCACGCCTTGAGTACTTAAGCGGTTGTTACGAAATTTTAGTTTAAATTTAGTTTGCATCCTGGATGCTTTTTACCTTGGGGGAAAAAATATATAATTAAAAATAAAACACGGGCAAAGTTGCGGGAAACAGCTAGAGTAATATTTTATTGCCTGCCTAGTAAGATCAAATAAATATGCATTAGCGTGCAATGTGACGCGGTGTGTTAGTATATTGCGCAGAAAAAATTTATAGCAAAATTTTCGAGGACGATTTCCGATTCTGATTATAACTAATTATTTTCAATAACAGACTTTAATTAACTTTTTCATTAGACGTTCAATTTGGCTTTAACAGATGGACACAGTGAAGATTCTCTTTAGGATTTAAATACAAACTCTTGGTTAAAATTAACAGCTGATAGTAATTGACGATGCAACGCGATGCCTAGAGGTATGCGGTAGGCTACTAGGCAATAGGTAGTGGTAACCCAGCTTCTTATGTATCCTTGGTATATAAGCTACGTCATACTTCGCTTGGCTCATTCAATGATCATCAGTCACGATCTTATATATGTTAAAACCCTGGCTAGTGATCCGAAGCCGCGTTCCGTAAATAGGGTCCCATTTTAAATTTATTTAACGTAAATCATTAATGCCTTTCAGAACTTACCTACCTGTATCTTTTTTCACAATTTCCGAATAAAAGAATATAAATTTAATCATTTAAGTCGCCTTTTGAATTTCAATAAACAATAGGCCTCACCCAAAATAATTGATGTTAAAACACAAAGAATGGCCACAAAGGGAATTACCGTTGGAAATAAATAATGTCACTTCAAAAGGATTATGGGTACGACAAGCGAAGTTTTTTTGACTTCAGGCTGCTTTTGAACCAGAGATGAGTTTAAAAAATCTCTCCAAACCACCCCGGAGTTAGCATATCGGCGTTGTTCATCCGGTTTACCAGAAAGCAAGCGAGACGGCCGATCTTTATTATTATCACTTTCATTTGATAATAATCGTTAAATTCGGCCATCCGGATATGTTAGAGTTAGTCGCCGTTTATCCGGAAGCGATATCAACATCTCCATTTTTTAATAACATGATATATTATTAATATATATGATATATTATAATATTTTCTACTTTTCGGAAGATAATATAATATTACCGTGATAATATTGACTTGGCTTGAGCAAGGCAAGGCAATATGGCGCAGTTAAATCTTGCGTACATGATCGTTTCAAATATAAACATTGATTGTTCTATTCCCTATAGCATATTCTTCATTGTTTACCTTTGTGCGAATAAAATAAGGTAAAACTCTTTAAAAAGTACCCACATAAACCACTTAGCGATACTTCAAAAGTATATATTTTACGTTTTTTCCTTATTTGTTTGTTCTTTGTGTACAAATAAGTATTTGTTAAGTTGAATAACAATTTTTTTTTAAAGTTCAGGCGTATCCATTACTGCCTCGGTTGTCTACTGATATTTGGCATTTTTGACTTTCATGAAAGTGAAAAAATTTGATTATCATGAAAGCCTGGTTCCAATTTCTAGGTCATACCAAGAATCGTTAGGTATTGGGTGCTAATGTTGAAATTCTGTCTGGTGATCCGATGGGAGGCATCCGCTGTAACCAGTTGACACCATTCCAACAAAGACGTGCCATCAAGCGACTTAGCGTCCCGACACGATGTCGGGTTGAAACTAATTAGAGGTATGGGTAAACCAGCTACCGTTTTATCATCACTTGCCACCAGATGAGATTGCTGTCAAGGGCTAACTTGGTGTAGAATAATAAAAAAAAAATGCAACTCTGTACCTAGTTTAGCATATAAGGGATTTAGTTCCAGTTATACTAGCATGTGATACGATGAAACAGTCTTGCGCCCAGCAATGGCCAATTACGAACCTGAAGAACGTGTATCTAGATTATTATATATAATAATACCTAAAGGTAAACAATAACAAGTAAGCATAAATTGCTATATTTCGCCGACAACCGGGAGATTTGTATAATATAACACCACACAAAATCTTCCACTAGAACCTCTACGCACGTTTCAACCCGACACCGGATCATCCTCAGGAGATGTTGCAAATTATACTTGCTGTTTATTGTTTATCATGGACTTCCGCAAAGTAACGCCTGCTTCTATTCATTAATACCTAAAGGTTCCTATAGGTACATAATAATTTGTATCAGCCACTGCTTCAAATTGCTCACTATCTCCATAGAACCCTCGTATTAATTTGGAATTATTTCGTCGACTTCTAATTCGAAGAAAGACAAGTAAATAATTATGTCACCGTTTATTTGTTTTTTAATCTCTTTGTCTCTCTGAATTTCTTTTTACTTGTAAACGTAGATATTTCTTCCGAGAAACGCCTTAATAAATGCGTACATAATTAATTTTACTATTTTGAATGGAATTTATAAAAGACTAAATTCAATGAAACTTGATATTTTTTATTATATTATATTATTAGGTACATCACGGCAGACGGGTCACTTGATGTTAGGTGATTATCGTCATTGATGTACTCCTACATGTACTCCTACAGTACCAGAGGAGCCAGCGTTCCCGGCTGAACCCATCCCATTGGTCGGATTATTCCCAGCATCATACCGGAACGTTAAACGCTTGGCGGTATATCTTTATGTCAGTAGAGTGATAAGTAGCCTCGACTGAAGCTTCTCAACCGAACCACACTCGAGCTGGATATCGAACCCAGGACCTTTTACTTTATATTATGTCAGCAAGCACACTGCGCCACTGGGGTAATCAAAACGTATGAAATAAACGAAAAAAACTGCCTCAGTAGTTTTGTGGTAAAAACGTTCATTTAATTTACAGTACCAGCCCAGATGGTGTCCAACCAGTAACCCGAAGAACAGCTTGAGCTTACTGTCCTGGTAACGATCTCAATAATATTAGAAATTTATTTTGTACACTTTAACCTATTTTGATTTTTTTAATATTCATACGCCAGTATATCTAAATCTAATTCTACCATCTTATTGTACCCCCTACATGTGAAAAAAATTACGAATATCTATATTTTTCTAGCACTTCTGCTATTTGAGCTTTTGAGTTAAATGCTTAAGTAGGGGAAACGCCATTTTGACTCGCTTACGTAGAACGAACTTTCTGAATGAATAATATTTTTTTTATTCCGCGCTAAATTCATACAACGTCGTGCACTGAGGTGACATATCGCGATCGATTAGCAACCTTCCAAGAAGTAAATAATGAATATTGGTATCGCTAAGTTTGTTATAATTTTTTTTTTTTTAATTTAGTAATATTGTTATTTGGTGGTTGTAGTTTAATTAGTTATTACTTAGCTATTATTGAAGCGTTTATAGCCTAGTGGTTAGGACATCAGCCTCCTAATCAGAGGTCGGCGGTTCGAATCCGGGCACGCATCTCTAAATTTTCGGAGTTATGTGCTTTTTAAAAAATTTAAAATATCACTTGCTTCAACGGTGAAAGAAAACATCGTGAGGAAACCTGCACACCTGACGACGACCTTCGTGGCGCAGCGCGTGCGCTGTTGCATTTTAAAGTTGGAGGTCCCGGGTTCGATTCCTGGCTCGAGTCTGGTCTGGTGGGAGGCTTCGGCCGTGGGTAGTTACCACCCTACCGACAAAGACGTGTCGCCAAGCGATTTAGCGTTCCGGCACGATGTCGTGTAGAAACCAATTAGGAGTATGGGTTTACCATACCCCTAACAGGTTAGCCCGCTACCATCTTAGACTGCATCATCACTTGCCATCAGGTGAGATGCAGTCAAGGGCTAACTTGTGGTGAATAAAAAAAACCTGAGAGTTCTCCATAATGTTCTCAAAAGCGTGTGAAATCTGCCAATCCGCACATGGCCAGCGTGGTGGACTATGGCCAAACCCTGCTCATATTGAGAGGAGACCCGTGCTCTGTAGTGAGCCGGTAATGGGTTGATCATGGTAGCTATTATTTCTTTAAGGGAGAAGATGTTGAATATGACAGTTATAACTCAATAATATCGAAAAACAAAATTAAAATAAACTGTCACTATAAGCAGCTCATCGTTTCCTTACAAACACGGGGACAAATGAGAACGCGGTATAGTTATACGCCAAAATAGAACCGACCAAAAAGAAATAAAATTTCACATTAATCTATCATCTTCCTCATGATTTATGAGCATAACCCATGGAGCGGGTGTACTCGGTGTTCCAACTTAATATCAATTAGTTGCTCTTAAAATTTTAATACGCTGTAATGCGGATTTAATATTCCGAGAGCTTTGCGACGGAGCGAAATGTTTACGGATTAGAGCCAAGGGAGTCACATGAGGTAAACATTATACAACCTCCACACTCTCGCTGAGACACCCTAGAGCACGTCTGACACGAGTTTGCGCTCGATGCTCCCAATTTGACTCGCATACCTATACGACGATTTGACTTCCTCCGTGGCACAGTGCGTGCGTGTCGCATTATAAAGTTGGAGGTCCTGGGTTCGATTCCAGGCTCGAGTCTGGTCTGGTGGGCTTCAGTCGTGGCTAGTTACCACCCTACCGACAAAGACGTGTCGCAAAGCGATGTAGCGTTCCGGCACGATGTCGCGTAGAAACCAATTAGGAGCGTGGGCTTACCGAACAGGTTACCCGCTACCATCCTAGACAGCATCATCACTTACCACCAGGACAGATAGCCGTCAAGAGCTAACTTGTAGTGTATAAAAAAAGCTTTGAATTAAGAACTCGTTATTTTTGTAAAGCCTTTTAAGTCTTGTTGCATTACTAAATGCTACATAATAAGGTATTTATGGAATTTTAATATTTCTTGTTGTACTGTGGATTAAATCCTAGAGTTTTGTGATACAGCAAAATGCCTACAGATTGAAAACTAGAGAGTGAGGCGACGACAACAGCATGGCGATTTCACACTCTATGAGACAGTGTCAAGTACGATTTGCAAATTTTCCTTTTTTTTTTGCTTTCGCTGACTCTGTAGTTCATCATCACGAATTAACTAAAGTCACTTTGTCAACGTCGTTCGCTTTCGATAAATAATGAAACAATCACTTACAGCGCTCAAATAGCTCGATTGATTTTTATTGTTCACTCAATAAAGTGGTGGTGGCTCATGTTCTTTAAGCTGTGTTAAGTCTACCAACCCACACATGGCCAGCGTGGTTGATTATGCCCAAACCCTTCTCATATTGAGAGAAAAACCCGTGCTCTGTAGTGCGCCGAGAATGCGTTGATTATGATGATGTACCAAGTGCACCGAAAAATGGAAATAAAATCGTGATTATCACATCAAATCAAAATTTTTATATTCATGTTAACCAAATACAGGCATCTATGACGCCATCAAATATAGTTATCACCATATCGCCATAGTTATCACCATCAAATCACTACTATGTAAATTATTGACGCATCAAAAGTGCCTTTTAAAGGACTATTTGAATTTGAATATATTTTCAATTTTATTTGAATTCTAGTGGTAACTACATTGATTAACTAAAAACTAAAGCTCGGAGGCTTTCAAACGCGCCCTAGTCTAATAAAAAGCGCACAAAAAACATAGCTAGGTTTCTTGTTATCGTTATCTCACATAGTCTATTATTGCATGAAGTTCAATCACGAAGATTGAAATACAAACAAACACACTAACTCAACGGAGACGAAGTCGCGGGCGTCAGCTAGTCATCAATATTCTCACAAGATCCCTCTCAGTGTGTTTAAGCGAGAGTGGATAGGCGTAATAAAATTTATCTAGCAAACATATGCACGAAAATTTGCACCGAAAAACAGAACAGCCGAAAATTTATTATAACAAGATTGATGGATTTATTTTCGATCCCTGGGGCGGTAAACATTTCCTCAGCGATTAATCATCCCGTGTCACCTGCCCTAAGTAAGCAATAAACCTTTATTATTCTAAGCAGTGGATAGGGGTGTTGTCGTGTAGTTGTTGACAATTTAGATTAGGGTTTCCGACCCCTGTGTGCTTTGAGTGTCTTTTGAAGTTGAGTTAAAAGACCACTGGGTGTTTGACCAGGCGAATTGTATAAGTGAAAAAATCTTCCTTATAAATTACTCACGATGTTTTCCTTCACCGTCGATGCAAGTGATATTTTAATTGTTTAAAAACGCACATAACTTCGAAAAGTTATAGGTGCGTGCCCGGATACGAACCGCCGACCTGTGATTAGGAAGCTGACGCCCTGCCCACTAGGCCATCACCGCTTCGTGAGGAAACCTGCATGCCTGAGAGTTCTCAATAATGTTCTCAAAAGCGTGTGAAGTCTGCCAATCCGCACATGGCCTACGTGGTGGACTATGGCCAAACCCTTCTCATATTGAGAGGAGACCCGTGCTCTGTAGTGAGCCTGTAATGGGTTGATCATGATGATGATAAATTACTTAAACAACTTTATGAGTGATTTTTTGGGAATTATTTTATTCACTTGACACATGAGGGATGTTAAAATGGCACAACCCAATAGGGATTGTACAGCTAATAGACAGTCCGAAAAAAAAAAAGTCTACAATTTTCAAGTGCAGAGCCAACGTTATCTGCCCCTTGCTTATTTTCATTCATAGGCCGACCTGTTTAATCTCGGCTTAGGTGTTTGAGCATCGTATTATAGTCTTCAGACTGCCATTTCGAATACATCATAGGCTAACCGAAGTTGAGCGATGTGCCCACTCCTAGTGTTGGTTCCAAGTCCATTCCACTCCAGAACCTAAAAGTCGTAGTTTAACGAAACCTTAAATAACTTCGGGGAGATAAAATCTCCCTGTCGTACTCCTTGCCGTAATAGCAAACAATGTAATGTTCAATAAACATTACCCTTCGTTTGGTAGTGTCCAATAAAAGAGATAAACTAATTTGCTTAACAGTAGGGATTTGCCTATATATTCTTTCAGTACCTATACATTAAAACTTATATAAAGCGATAGTTTGAATACAAGAGATTAATAGTTACGTTTGTGCTGATAAGCCAGGGCTCTATAATGAAGCCCGAATTTTCCCAGTTTAGCAATCTTATAGATTGGCAACGCCTTTTCGGGCAATGTATACTGTAATAACTGCCCTACTAGTATATTACCTATACAAAGATAAAGTGATTCGTTTTGTTTGATTATGTATTTGACTTTAAATATTATACAATACTGGTGTGCATGTATCATAATATTTATAAAATATAATTTATAAGCTAACTTTTACATGGGCTATAAATTATCTTATTATTTTATTGACTTATCATAAGATGATAAAAATTAAGTTTAGGTAACCAATCTAAGATTTAAATGTTTTAAATTTATTATATAATGTGATAAGTTTGTAATTAACTTTTCAAGTTATCTTTATGTTGCTGTTTCATTATTATTATATATTGTATATTGACACAAGCCAACTTAAGACGTTGAAACTATTTGTGAACGTTGTGAAATCCTGTAAAAAGCTAAACATTCATATCACATCAGCTCACAACGTTAAAAAATGGTTGTGAAAAAATCTATTAGCAATTTTAATATTGTTTTGGGTATCCGTAATAAATAAATAAATATTATCTATGTTCAACTTGATCTGACTCACAGACGTTGATGAAATTTTCGTATAAAATTACCTGAGAAACGCTCTCGCTATGCGAAGTAATCTGTTACCTTTGTACAGTTTAAAAGCAAAACTGATTAGTTATTTATATTTCTGTCAAACGGTATGATTGGTAAACTGTGTTTTTACGGAGCATACATATTCTTAGCCCAGTAACTAATACCGAAGATATTTGATAACGCGAGTGTGCCCTATCTAGAATCTCCAGCATCATTGTTCCGAGAGATACTTTAGGTCTTCAGAGGCCCTTGTGGCGCACTTAGAGATGCTTGCGATGCGATAACTGTGTTAAAGATGGATAACTATACGATGCAAAGCATGATTGGTTTAGTATGAACCAGAAATATTAACCCGTAGTTTTCTATGGCATTCAAACCTTATACTATTCGAATTCAGTCAGTGTTCTACAACTGGACAAAAGCTTCCCTTGAGTCTTTCAAAAACTCTTCTTACGTGCTTCGTAGAGCCAATTAGTGAAAGCATCAGTGAATTATGGTTTGTTTTTTTTTTAATTAGATGTAATTTGGATTGATGTCGAACGAGTCCGAACGCCCACGTGACAGGCGGCAGACACCGGGACAGGTGAAACTGAATAAAAGCAACTAAATTTTGGCTCTTCCAGCTTAGCCAGGATGTAAATATTTCCCTACTTTCCCACTTATGCCATAAACGTGAAAGTTGATGCGTGAAACGTGGATCAACCGCTCGAATCAACCTGGGTAGCAAAATCTTCTTAAAAATATTAAGGTAACTGTTTTAATGTTTCCAAACAGTGACGCAATAGGACTTAAGACAACCTGTTGCTGCTAGGCCCAACACTCCTGCATTCCGCTGCTGCATTAATCTATCCTGCACGACTGCCTCCGCATTCTTGTTGCGAAATAATTACACAAGAAAATTCCTCAAACTGTTCGCTAAGGTTTCATGTTTCGCGCCACCACATTAAACTTATGTAACTCTGGTACAAACACTAAGTATGTGTTAACTTTGTTTCGTCAGATTCGTATAAACACTAGGTGTCTGATAAGTTTTTTCATCAGATTCGTATAAATACTAGGTATGTGTTAATTTTGTTTCATCAGATTCGTATAAACACTAGATATGTGTTAACTTTGTTTCATCAGATTGGTATAAACACTAGGTGTGTGTTAACTTTGATTCATCAGATTCGTATAAACACGTGTGTTAACTTTGTTTCATCAGATTCGTATTAACACTAGGTGTGTATTAACTTTGTTTCATCAGATTCGTATTAACACTAGGTATGTGTTAACTTTGTTTCATCAGATTCGTATTAACACTAGGTGTGTATTAACTTTGTTTCATCAGATTCGTATTAACACTAGGTGTGTATTAACTTTGTTTCATCAGATTCGTATAAACACTAGGTGAGTGTTAATTTTGTCATCAGATTCGTATTAACACTAGGTATGTGTTAACTTTGTTTCATCAGATTCGTATAAACACTAGATATGTGTTAACTTTGTTTCCTCAGATTCGTATTAACACTAGGTGTGTGTTAACTTTGTTTCATCAGATTCGTTTTAACACTACGTGTGTGTTAACTTTATTTCATCAGATTCGTATAAACACTAGGCAGTGTTAACTTTGTTTCTTCAGATTGTTCATGGTTATAGTTATCTGAACACAGGAATATACTTAACAAACTATTCGCAAAGATGTTGAGGTCTTGTGGTCATTTTCGACTCGATCGATAAAGAGGTCCTCTAGGGCAAACGTGCCATGAGATAATAATA
Source organism: Lasiommata megera (assembly GCA_928268935.1). Classification (NCBI taxonomy): domain Eukaryota; kingdom Metazoa; phylum Arthropoda; class Insecta; order Lepidoptera; family Nymphalidae; genus Lasiommata; species Lasiommata megera. The sequence continues at coordinate 15,809,329 of OV743313.1, read as the reverse complement.
TATACCCATATATCTTCGCTTGACCGCTGACCTGAAAAGGATCGCTGCCAGCGGGTGGATGAGGAAGGCGTGTGGTGGAGTATCATTGCGTAGACCTATGTCCAGCAGTGGAGGTCTATAGGCTGATTAAGTAAGTACAAGTGAGTTAAGTTTATCTACGGGAAAGTATGGCGAGAGAAAAATTAAGAGTTTATTATCTCGTGGAGGTTATGTTAGCCCTCCTAGGTTACGCTGAGAATAGTTTTTATTCCTTACCAGTTAGATTATATCAAGATATTCTAAGCCCGGAGGAAATAAGCCATATCCACGCCCCTCTGCCTCCTTCGATTAATAATGTAATGGATATGCAGTCCCATAAAAAATCAAGCAAAACAGGGTCCTTTTGTTTACTGATGTTCATACATCCGTTATGTTGTTGAAATTATTGAATGTTACTTATTCATCGCACTGATATTATAAGTAAGTATTACCGTATGTGCGTATATGTGTTTCTATATATTATTCATTACAATGATGTTATAAGTTTATTACCGTTTGTGTATATATACGAGTATGTTAGTGTGTGTGCATATGTGTGTGTGTGTGTGAGGGTGTTTGTGTGTGTGTATGTTTGTTGCTCTTTCACGTCGGAAATCCTTAGCCAATCTGGGTGAAATGTTTAATCCAGATTAGATTATATCATGTGTTGACACAGGCTACTTTTTATCGCGGTAAATTCAATGATAGCCGCGGGATTTGTGAAAAACTGAATTTTCATAGCCGGAATTTCTTGAAATTGGATTTTTTGGGGAAATAAATCGAAATGGAAACGAGATCAGGAAAAACCCTTAACGTCATTAGCTAGTTACATATTTCCTAACTTAAAATAACATATTTTGTTACTTTTATTGCTCTGCGGACTTCAAGAGCACATTTTCCTTTTAGTAGCAATCTTACGTAGAGACAAAATTCATCAGCTTACTCTTATTTTTCACGGATACTTTTTAAAAATATGAAGTTTAATCTATGCAGGGATGATCGCAGGGTATAAAAGACATTATTTAAGCCCCCGAACCTGCTTAGTTGACGACCTCCGTGGCGCAGTGCGTGCGCTGTCGCATTATAAAGTTGGCGGTCCTGGGTTCGATTCCCGGCTCGAGTCTGGTCTGGTGGGAGGCTTCGGCCGTGGCTAGTTACCACCCTAGCGACAAAGATGTATCGCTAAGCGTTTTAGCGTTCCAGCACGATGTCGCGTAGAAAACAAGAAGAAGTGTGGGCTTACCATATCCCTAACAGGTTAGCCCGTTACCATCTTAGACTGAATCATCACTTACCATCAGGTAAGATTGCTGTCAAGGGCTAACTTGTAACGTATAAAAAAAAAAAAATTGCTGCACTGTACCCCTCACTTCAAGTAAGGACCGGTCTCGGAGGCCACTTGTTCCAATTAATAAAGTCAATTTAAACTATTAAGAGTAATTATAACAGTACTTAGACAGCTCGGCCCGTGAATATTAGCTTGATCTCAAGAAAATTAAATCCCGTCGACTGAGGGATACAAATAGCCCGGTTTGGTGCAGTATACAATCATCATCATCATCATGATCAACCCATTACAGAGCACGGGTCTCCTCTCAATATGAGAAGGGTTTGGCCATAGTCCACCACGCTGGCCATGTGCGGATTGGCAGACTTCACACGCCTTTGAGAACATTATGGAGAACTCTCAGGCGTGCAGGTTTCCTCACGATGTTTTCCTTCAGCAAGTGATATTTAAATATTTTTTTAGTATACAATACAAATATGAAATACTGTTACCCATTTTTTTATCATAATTAAAATACAATACGGACAGAAAGGTGGAGATCATTATCATTTGTTTATATCATACCATGATTGCTAAAAAGTTAGCGATAAGGTCGCCTATTGTAACCTCTCATTTCTTTATTTATGTATTTTCATTTACAAACATACATTGCACTCCGAAAATACGTCAGGTAGTAAGTAACCAACAAATAAATTACTTTTTAATTAATAATAATATTAGGTGCTAGCGTAAAAAAAAAAACATTTTAAATATATTGATTTTATTTGCATTGGACCCTCGCGAGTGACCTAATTTTCATCATAATCTGATCGATGGTTTCAAAGTCTATAACAGACATGGGTAGAGAAAATTTTATGTGTCATAAGGTGCTGGAATGGCGACCCCACACCGGTCACCGTAGCGTTGGTCGACCACCAACTAAATGGACAGACGATACCAATCGAGTCGCAGGGAGTCGCTGGAAACAAACGGCTCAAGGCCGTGGACTTTGTATCTCCCTACAAAGGCCTATGTTCAGCAGTGGACGTCCTTCGGTTGATATGATAATGATGATAATCATGATGAAATGGAATTATTCTTTGCCATCACGTTGACGTTCAAATCAAATCAAATCAAAAATAGCTTTATGCAAAACCTATTACAGGCATCTATAAATCGTTCATATATATCACATTGTTCATTATTTATGTCCGTGAAGTAATGGTGATAACTACGCTCGCCGACTTAAAACTAAAGCTAAGAGGGATCAAATCGCGCCCAGGTCTAAGAAGAAACCCACAACAAACTTAGCCAAGGGTTTTTTATTGTTGTTAATCACCATAATCAATAATAAATTTTAGTAACTATTGAAATAGAGCAATTCACACCCAAGCTTTTTTATCGTTTATATAATCCTTAATATCGTAATATGAGTTTTTTATAAGCTTTCGTTTTATAAAAACTTTAAGAGATAACAGAAGCATGGTAGATAATATAAAAATACACTTATGAAATATTGTAACTTTATTTTCAATCGTAATTTACAGTATGGACCGAAAGGTGGATGTATGTTATTTCACATACTAAAACATTGCACTACCAGGAAAGAGAATGATATTTAAAATGTCCTCATTTTTGAGACATATCCCGACATACCTAATAATAAGAAGTAGAAGATACTCTATTGGTGTGCCATATTCTCAAAGATGTTTACCTTCAAGAGGGGATAAGTGTTTTATAATCTTTAACAGTAGTTGCAAACGGAAATATCTAGTTAGTATCGCAAGAGTGGTTGCTATTATATTAGATCATACCGTTCAGAACGTATGGTAAAACTTCACTGGGGAATATTTATTGACTACTTTAAAAACGATTTTGAATTTCAAATGAGTTTATTTACGGAATGTAAATCATACCTCGGTCTTGTATAACTGGAGCTAAAAATGTTGAGAAGTTTGGTGTTTGTTCGACGTTTTCTCAGTGAGTACTCACGTTATTAAAAAATTGAATTATTAATTTTCCGAAAGCTCGTTATGCCGCCTCTTCCGGTTACTATCACAAACATATGCAAATAGATGATTCAGTCCGCCAATTCGATAGAAAACTGCATAGCGACGCTCTAAATCCCTCTCTTTTTAAATAAACAGGCCTCCTTTACAAGCTATTCTTTACGCGACGAAATATTAAATCACTAAATAATATTAAGCCATTCCTTAACTTGAATATTTACCTATCATCCAGCACTAATTCAAACTTTGGTTACAATGTAATTAATTGTTATTAATTCCTAATGTAATTTTGTTTCTCATATTTCTAGTTAGTATTTTTTATATTTACAGTTAAATATATAGTAAAGCTATATATAGCTGTGATAGCCTAATGGTTAGGACGTCGACCTCCTGATCAGAGGACGGGGGTTCGATCCCGGGATCCCGACCTCTAACTTTACGTGCGTTTTTAAGCAATTAAAATATCACTTGCAGTATGAAGGACCTCAACTATGAAGGAAAACATGAGGAAACCTGCACGCCTGAGAGTTCTCGATAATGTTTTAAAAGGCGTGTGAAGTCTGCCAATCCGCACGTGGTCAGCGCAGAGGACTAGGCCAAACTCTTCCCATATTGAGAGGAGACCCGTGCTCTTTAGAAATTGATTGATCATAATAATGACAATTAAATGTTTAACTTTTACTATCATAATATTTCAAGTTTTTCGTTATTATGGTGGCAAAGTAAATTATTATAATTCAGTACTGTATGTATTGTAAGTACATAATGAACTTAGATCCAAATTAATAGAATATTCACAAACATCGACTAACATCACGTAGACGTTTACTTGGTACATTGTACTCATAAATTACGCTATAGCGTCTAGTTTCGACACTCAGGTATCACAGAATAAACACTCTATAAAGTTCCTGCTTAATCAAACACCTACACAGAATTGCCCACGCTCTCTTAATATAACTCGTATCTAAGTGAATTCAGGATATCCCAAATTAAATTTATGGGTAGAGAAAGTTGTTTTATGGTCGATTATATTATGAAATAAACAGAAACCCGGACGTTTCTAAAATTAAAGCTGCCAAATTTTAATTTCAATCTGATCGTTGGATCGGAACGCATAACGAACAAACATACCAACAATCTTTATTTATATACAGTTTTTTTAATAATTTCTTAAAAAATAAAACGGCACCGCAATTTTCGTCCATATCTCTGTGAGCTGCAGGAATTAAATTACGCGAAGATAGCATTTGGGTACTATTTTGAAGTCATCAGTGAAATTTATTTACGAAGCGATGTGGTTTAACATCAGCCTATATATTTTATATTAATGTAAACCTTTTAATTGTCACCCTTTTGGAACTGTGAACTAAGCATACGAGCTTTTCATACCCAAAAGCATTAGTGTCAAAACTGTAAGAGTAAGAAAAAAATAAAAAAATAAATACGTAAAAATAAAGTAGGAATATCGGAGAATAAATGTATTTTTTTTTTCTACAGCGTTCAAAATATGAAAAATAAAAATGTGTTATGCGTGTTTGTTAATAAATAATTGTATTCATATCTTTCACGTAAAACTTTGAATAACGCAATAATTATTGTTTAAGTGACAAAAGTAACTCATGAAAAAAGTGTTATTTGTAAAATATAAAATTATTTTATTTTGCATTTTTTTTTAACAAAACATGTGAGACTCAATCTGGTACTTACTCAAACCGGCGGATAATATCACCAAATGAATTATAATTTAACTACCACATAAAATCCCGTAGTAACAGACGTATCAAAACAAACAACTCTACACTAATGGTAAATGTGAATTGGGGTGGAAACGACGCCTTACCTTTAAACACTATCACTTCACTGCACTTACACACCAATTTCACTTAAACCGTCACTGAACGTAATAGTCCGATACGATATTTACGCGATCCCGAAAAAAACAAGGACTCAAACGTCTGCACCCTAACGCAGTCAGGGATATACTGAGCTTTCATCCGAACGGGCGTAGAGGCTACGGCGCGCGCATCTGTGTACGAAAACAGTAATTTAAACACATTTATCAAGCTAATTCTGTAAATTGAACTAAATAATGTCATTACCGCCGCACCCTTCGGTGCCTCGGAGCCGATTGTAAGTCAGTGGCGATATCATCGCCAGAGTAATTGATTTAATGACGGCCCATTTGTTTCGTAGCTGTGAGCTGTAGTGCTACGAATTGATTCCTTAAATTAATAACGTCTTGAGATTTAATTTGCAGTTGTAATTCTAAGACTAAAAAAATATTACAGCATTAATGATATCATATACAAGTTTTTATTATTTAAAACAAATTACCTAAATGCCCATTTTCATGTCCCTAACTTCGAAAACATAGAATACTCATGAAAACTTCCAACCCCCATTTCAACCTTTTAGGGGTGGATTTTCTCAAAACCGTTTCTTAGCTGACCTATACTTCATAAAAGGAATCTACCTTCCAAATTTAAAGTTCGTATGTTTTATAGTTCCTGAGATATCAGTCAGTCAGTCAGTCAGTGAGTAGTATTTCGCTTTTATATATATAGATAAAACCCAACTTTTTTTTAATTTGATACTATTTTCCTTGCTCACTAAGAAAATAATTCGGCTTAGCGTAAAATCTCGCCTCAGTTTCTGGCCCCGATTTTAGTGAAAGGAACTAAATAATGTCATTGCCGCAACATCGTTAAGTACCTTGGAGCCGATGGTAAGGCAATTGGTTATATCATCGCTGTAATTGAATTAATGATGGTACGATTATGGCTGTGTGTACGGATGGTTTTCCTGAAATCGACTTTAAGGAGATTTTTCTTTATGTCACGCGAAATCGGATTTTCTTCGCAAACAAACTTCAGTCGCTTAACGTCTCTAACTTTTGAAGCCCTCCCATTTTAATTTGCGGAGCAACGAGTCTCCGCTTAGCATGAGAAAGGTTTTGGGTGGTACTCCACCTTGCGGATTGGTAGACTTCGTACGCCATTGAGAACATTATAGAGAACTATAAGTTACACTAGTTTTTCCATGATGTTCTCCTTCAACGAGTAAACGAATTATATTTAATTTATATTTGCTTAAATAAAATGAATATATAATAAGCTGTGATAGCCTAGTGGTTAGGGCGTCCGCCTCCTAATCAGAGATCGGGGGTTCGAATCCGGGCACGCACCTCTAACTTTTCGGAGTTATGTGCGTTTTTAAACAATTAATATATCACTTGCTTCAACTTGCTTTGATGAAGTATTTTTTTTATTCCAATAAGCAAATTATAGAACCGATAAACCGTTACTAGCAATAAAGTCAAAATGATTAAAATATATTAAGTAAAAATAGTCATTTTGGAATATAGCTTTGTAAATATAATAAAATATATAGTATAATAATAAATTGTCTGTCGCATTATGAGTCGTCGAGTAGGAGGTCTAGGGTTCGATTCCCCGCTCGAGTCTGGTATGGTGTATATATAGAACCTATATCTACATAATGACTCGCAATGTCTGTATAATCCGCGCCTTTTGAGCGGGCAGAGTAAAATTACCCCCGTCCTTCGTACTTCCTGTCACTTGATATAGGGCGCCTATAAGACAAGGGTGAAAACGAAAGCTTACTATATTCCCTCCATAAAGTGACAAAAGAACAAAGTCCTTACCTCAGCAATAGCGCAGTTTATTTATCAAAGTATTTTTATAAAAGCAGGAACGTTACGTACGTTGCGTTTTGAAGGAATTAAAATATCACTTGGTTCAACGGTGAAGGAAAACATCGTGAGGAAACCTGCACACCTGAGAGTTCTCCATGATGTTCTCAAAGGCGTGTAAAGTCTGCCAATCCGCACATGGCCAGCGTGGTGGACTATGGCCAAACCCTTCTCATATTGAGAGGAAACCCGTGCTCTGTAGTGAGCCGGTAATGGGTTGATCATGATGATGATGATGATGATTATTCGTTAAAGAGCTAAAGTACCAAAGGCAGACACACATAGCGGTCAAACATATATGATCCCTTTGTGTCAGGGGTTAATAAAGAGCGAATTAAGAAAGTTTTAACATTTGAGAAATAACGTTTAACTATATATTCTTATTTTTTTTTTAAGTGTCATTTAATTGTCTTGTGGGAGGCTGCGGCCATGGCTAGTTACCACCCTACCGATAAAGACGTGTCGCCAAGCGATTTAGCGTTCCGGCACGATGTCGTGTAAAAACCAATTAGGAGTGTGGGTTTACCATACCCCTAACAGGTTAGCCCGCTACAAAAAAAAAAAATACATAAAGAAAACTGGGAATATTTCAAAATTTTCAAAATCAAAATTAGTTCCAAATCAAATTACAATAAACTAACTAACTAAGCAATTAACTTAGTGACGTATAGATCATGTCATCAGGATGTCCCGTTGTCGGAGCGATATGTGCGTTGAGAGGACATTCTTGAAGATATGTATGGTGTAGTGTAAAAACTTACATAAATACGAAAGTTACATTGAACACTTTCTCCCAAAAATATCACTCAAATTTTAACAATGTCTCCGTGGTGTCCATTGTTATTGGCATTTTTCGTGGACCAATCACTGGCCACCGTTTTGGCGGGATCTAAACATGGCGGCCCGATATGATGACAACCTCTTTCATCATCATCATTAATAATAGTATTCTAGTCAAGTTTTATACTCTTTTGTACGTATACAGATTAATAACATTTTAACCCTTACAAACAACTTTTAAAATATTTAGGTCTTAATTAATAATTGGAGAAAGGCGGGAGACTTCGTATATGGCCGGCGCGGATATTTCGCGCTTTTCTTGAATTGGTGTGTGATGGCTAATTTTGAAAGGGACTGGTGTTGGTTGTGTCGTGGACAGTTTTGGTGTCGTTTGTGTAGTGGCTAGTTTTCTGAATGGTTGACAGGTATTAGTTTGGGAAGGGTTTGAGGGAGCCGCGTCCGCAGAGTGCGAAGTTTCCCGCCATTTCTCCCTAGCTTCTACATTGCTATAAACTTGACATTGGCTAGTCTGTGCAAAGCCATAGAGGGAGAGGACTAATAAAATAATAAACTTGACATTGGCTAATCTGTGTAAAGCCATAAAACGAAAAAAAAAAATTACATCTTAATGTATAAATATATAGGTTCTTAGCATCGCGGCAATACCAGTAGTGCATAAAGATTGAAGAAATCATATAAACTGCACACTGAACTGAAGTTATATTGACGGCATATCTTTTTTAGGTAACTAGGTAGGGTTTGAATTAGCCACGACTACCGTCTACGACCAGACCATTAGAATAAAACCAGAAATTCCAAATTCCCTAATCAGCCCTCCCGGGGTACTAAACCTGGAGCACCCATTCTTATACCACAGCGCTCCCAATGCGCCGGGGTGGTAGGTACTGTCGAAAACTTTGTTCGTGCTGGTAATACAGGTGGGTACATCTACAAAGCCTGTTGGATAGCAAAAAAAGTTACCCCTGGTACAAATATATCCCTAGAAATAAATGTACGAATATAAATAACTAGCTGGTGCCTGCAACTTTGCCTGCGCAGGATTAGTATTTTGAGTAACTTTTATTAGCGTGGCGTAAAAAAAGAACTAACATTATGACATTAAAATTATCACGCAGATGGTAGATTTTTTCCTACTTACTTGACACTTATCTTCATATTTTGAACAATTCACACAATATCTTTATCAATTGTAGGCTATGTGTTATTTTGATTTATAAGCTATATTATTGTAAAGTTTCATTAAAATCCATTGAGTAGTTTTTGCGTTTAAGAGTAATAAAAATCCATCCAAATAATTAATAGAAGCAGGCGTTACTTTGCGGAAGTCCATGATAAACAATAAACAGCAAGTATAATTTGCTATATATACATGTTGTATATATATGTTGTCGGCGGAATATAGCAAATTAAACTTGCTGTTTATTGTTTAAAATCCATCCATACATTCACACTTTCGCGTTTATAATATTAGTAGGATATTCAATGTTAATCACTACATCAGATGTTTTTATTTATCATAGTACTCGTAGGTACAACATTTAGATTCTTACAAATAAACGTAGCATAGCGTCGGAACAAAAGCTCAGTGTCAAATGACAGTGTTTTGTCACGCTTGGACCCTTTAAATGTGGTGTCAGATGAAGTGTGACAAAACACTGCATAACTATTCTATTTGTTGGACTCACGTTTATTTATATTGTGTCGTTACGATACGTGCGCACGATATGCAGTTAATCCGTATCGTTAGTGTTTTTTAATTAACTTGAAAATCGCAAGGTACCCTCATATGCAAGACTAATTAAGTGGAATCATGTGAATGAATGAAGCGGTGATAGCCTAGTGGTTAGGGCATCAGCCTCCTAATCAGAGGTCGGCTGTTCGAATCCGGGCACGCACCTCTAACTTTTCGGAGTTATGTGCGTTTTTAAACAAATAAAATATCACTTGCTTCAACGGTGAAGGAAAACATCGTGAGGAAACCTGCACGCCTGAGAGTTCTCCATAATGTTCTCAAAGGCGTGTGAAGTCTGCCAATCCGCATATGGCCAGCGTGGTGGACTATGGCCAAACCCTTCTCATATTGAGAGGAGACCCGTGCTTTGTAGTGAGCCGGTAATGGGTTGATCATGTATGTGAATGAATCTCTTGTGATATCGATCAATCAATCATTAACTTAATCCTTTCAAATGCACTTTTGATGCTTCAATAACTTACATAGTAGTGAGTTCATGGTGATAACGATATTCGTAAACTCAAAACTATGACGACCATTTCCATTTAGTATTTCATATCTAGTATCGTATACATGTTTTATTCCATTGGGCATAATGCTGGGTGAATTATTTCATGCGCATCGTTGACTGACTGTATCTGTATCCCACATGGTGGTAAGTGATGATGCAATTTTGTGCGATCTCCGTGGTGTAATGCGTCTACTTTCGCATTTATAAATTTAGTAGTCCTGGGTTTGATTCCCGGCTTGAGTCTGGTCTGGTGAATGGCCTGCTATTTTTTGCTGTACCTCAGTGCAAGGTACACAATGTTGTAATAATAAATGTTATGACTGTTTGGCGATCCAAAAAAATAATATATATATATATATATATATAATAACACGATTGTCAATTGATTTGCGCCAAAGGTATTTTTACGTGAGCTTACATCCGGTGGCATCGCAGTGAAGCGCTAACCTGCATTCGAAATAAATAAAATATACCATTCCAAGATCTAAGTTTAGACAAGTCACACAACTCCAGTGGTGCGGTTAACTCCGAAAACATGAAAATAGTGATATGAATACAGACAGCCCTCTTTAAAGAGGATCTACCAAGTTTATTTGTATTGTTGTATTATTAATGAGGCTTGAAATCTATAATACAATAAAACTGTAACAGGACGAATTCTGTACATTAAATATATTTTGAAAATATTAATTGAAGGATGCTTTACTATCGATACTGAGCCCAAGACAATTTTTTTTGTCTGTCTGTTGGCCGCGCATCACGCCGAAACTACTGGATGGATTTGAATGAAATTAGGTATAGGAGTAGCTGATACTCCGATTCAACATATAGAATAGTTTTTTATTTCAGAATTCAGCACGGTTCCCTTGGGAGAGGGGATGAAAGTCAAAATGTATATTAACTTGTTATTCATTAACGCGTAGGTACTCCGATTTCAATCATTCTTTTTTTTTTTGTTAGAAAGGAGATACTTTGTTTATCCTGTAATTATTTCAAGGTCATCGGTTTAGTAGTCCATTGCTTCATAATTGGAAGACAAACAAACACACTTTCACACACACTAACTCAACGCTACGAAGTCGCGGGCATCAGCTAGTATAGAATATAAATAAAATAGAAATAATCGCACTACGATTTAGAAATCCATGACACACAAGATACGTTAATCCTAGTTTAATTAGCTTAAAGTTATTTTTACTGTGGTTTTTTGTTTTTGATTAATCAATTGTTTATTTATATGTTTATTTATTTGTAATCGATAAATTCTGAAATTACTCAACCTAAATCTTATCCCGAAGTAACATAAGCTTTTTATTTCAATCATGAATTTATTTCAGTCTGAAATAATGGTATGTGTGAAGCAAGCGAGAAGAAAGACCGCTTTATCCATGTGCGCTGAGTAAATGGCACTTTGTACGTAAATATTATGTGCCATACATATATAATGGTAAACTGTACATCTAAAAAATACCACTTATGCATTAGATTATATCTTTGGAATACGATACAATAACACATTTTATTCCGAAAATACGAGTAATTCAAAATTTAAAGTTATCCAGAGAATCTTAATAAGATAAAGTTTTCGCTTATCCACATTGGTATTGAAATTAAAATTTAGTAAATAATCCATTCATGAAAAAACTCGTACAGGATGTGTTTACATCTACGTGTAAAGTAGATACGTGGTCATAATATAATGCTGAGCATGACTGTAATCTTTCTGTTATCTATGACAAACAAACAAAAACAATAGAGTTATAGACAACTCTGTCTGGTATTTGGTAAGCTATTATTTATTATTTCATAAATCTATACACCAATACAGAAGTTCCTAGAACTAGCAATTACGCAATGTGAAATCAACATCTCGTGAGGAAAATCCGGTGTAGCCACGAAACGTCAAATGACAGCGTATCTTGAAGCATTAAGATAATACGGTGTCTAAAAAAAGATTAAATAAATTAATAATAAAAAAAGAATACTAGCAAATTGATTTATAAACTTATTTAGATACAAACAGTCCATCTTGTCGTGTATATCGTGTTATCTTTATATATGTCTATAACATATTGTTATATGTGTATATATATGATTTGTACATATTTATTTAATTTTTAATGTAATACCACCTACCAAGCATCTATATGTATGTTCATATTTTTTTTTCTTATTTACATATTTCATTATCATAATCATAATAGATACATACCTAATTACTATAACCTACCTAATAATAAATGCATAAACACTTATATTATTAGGATCAGTACAGATTCATCTATAGCATTTTCTTTTTGCACTCTTGATTACCTTGAAGAAATCGCTATTGAGCGAAAAGCCCGCCAAATTTTGCCTTCTGTCTAACCGCTCTATTGTTTATGTATTTTGTATTATTTATTATCTGTGGTGTATAATAAAAGTATATTCATTGATTCATTCATTCATCTTATTCCAGTAAAGCAACAAAAAATCCGTCTATAACACCACTCAGAATAAATTTATTGACGCGTCAAAAGTGCCTTGTAAAGGACTAGTTGAATAAAGATTATTTGAATTTGAAATTTGAACTTGCATTTAAAAATATATGTATGCATATATCATGCATTATTTATGAAAGCAATACCCAACTTAGTTTTTAAGCTGAGGAACGAGAGGAATGAATGAAGTGAACCTTGAGTTTTTAATTCCCGAATTGTCCGGGACCTTTCAGTTATACCAAGGAGGTCGTCAAAACCTAACTACGCGTAGCTATATAAAGAAGGTTTAATATTTTTGGCACACCTTTTACCGGTCTGTCCGTATCTGTTAGTTTGTCTGGAAGGGACAGCTCTTTTAGCGATATTACCGATATTGTCATACACACTAGTAGATAATGGATTATTGTTATCTTTCATTAACTTCGTAGACGTTCTATTTCGCCACTGCGAAAGATTTTTTGGACGTAAATCCACACAAACTCGCCTTTACAGCATCGTGTAGCCGTAACGCAAAACGAATGGTGATTATTTTTTGTTTTCTACAAATATTGTATAAATAATTGTAATACTTTTGTACCATTTTTTTTTTGTTTTATTTTTTTCACTCTGGGAAATGCTTTTACGCATCCCCTCCGGAGGCGACGCAGGCAAGTACGATCATGTTGAACATATCTGTCGGCGCGAAGGAGTTATTAACTTCATTGAGCGGCGTCAAGATAATAATAATAATAATAATCTTTATTTATAAAACTCAGTACAGCACAATACAATGGAATCCTGACCCCTAAACTAGGAAAACCCGTATCTTAGGGGCCAGTGCCTTCCCAAACATTGCATAAATTAAAAGTTACATATCAAGAGCACTTTAACATATAAAAATATTTCAGTATGTGTTGAGTTCAGTTTAATTTAAAGTTAAAGATAAGTTTAAAAATTAGTTAAAAAAAAAAACAAGAAGAATTTTGAAAATATTGCATGCTGAATATATCTTGTGTCTAAATTATGTGTGTGTGAATGCGCGCGTGTGTGAGTGTGTGTGTGTGAATGTGTATGTGTGTGTGTGTGTGTGTGTGTGTGCGTGCGTGTGTGTATATGTGTGTGCCGTCTATTACTTTGAAACTCATAGAATGTTTTGAACTATGTAAGTATCCATAATTTTTTCGGTATTTTCGTAATTATAGTTAGTAAAAAAATTTTTAATACTTTTTTTTAATCTATACCTATTTAATTGATTAATTTTATTTTTTTTGACCAAGTATCTATATAAGTATGGACCCAGGTAAAAGTACTGTCTTCTTGCAAAGGTTGTTTTTGTGAAGGGTAGAGCATTATAAATTTTACGCCTACGCTTTCAATCAATAATTACCCACATTTGAACTCTTTAAATCACTAATTTGTTAATCAGTATTTAGACGGTAGCAATCAATTTTGTACAAGCAAGCTTTGCTATAAATACGGGCGGTTGATGCCTTTCTTGGCATTCTCGCTCGGACCGTTCGGACCTCTTAGTTATTGTCGCAATAAAAGTGAAATCCTCAAGTTGTGATTTTAATTACTATGAGCGAAAGTAAACAAAATCGTGACGTCAGCAATGTTGACGTCACCCTTACTAAAAACAACTATGACGGCCTTGATTCGACATATCTTAGAAGCAAACTTAGTATAGATACTACTATTATAACTAAGAATTTATTTCAAATGAACATACAGATTGATTCAACTAAATTTCGGTGTCTTTAAGTTGTGTTATTATCAAACTAAACTCAAGCCGAAGTTTTAAACTTAAAGCTTAAAACGTCAAATGCCGCTCACACGCAGTTACACGAAGGCTTTATTGCTTTTTGATTTGACACAGCGGTAATTAATGATAACTTTATATCTCTTCTCGAACTTTATATTGAACTTTGACAATAATTTATGGCACACATAAAATTATTTAATACCTTATTTTAAAGGCCATAAAATTCTACAATAGATGTTTATGATAGCTAGAATAGAAATGAGAAGGTGTGTCGGTTTATTTGTTTGTTTGTTACCTAACTTCCGCTGTATTACCGCACCGATCTTGATTATATTTGGCACATATAAAGCTTGTATCCTGGAAATGGATTTGGTTACTTTTTATCCCGAAAACATAATGGTCCCTGCGGAATGGACATTATTCCAGGCTAGTGTCAAATAAGTAAATGGCATTTTTATTTATTTATTTTAGACAGGTCTACATAAAAGAGTCACTAAGCATCGTGTCGCAATAAAGGCTGCAGTAGTTTAAACTGTTGCTTAATTTTTTTTTTATACACTACAAGTGAACCCTTAACGGCTATTTCACCTGGGGGTAAGTGATGATGCAGTCTAGGATGGTAGCGATCTAACCTGTTAGGGGTATGGGAAACACACACTCCTAATTGGTTCCTACGCGACATCGTGGCGGAAAGCTAAATCGCTTTGCGACACGTCTTTGTCGGTAGGGTGGTAACTAGCCACAGCCGAAACCTCCCACCAGATCGGACTCGAGCTGGCAATCGAACCCTGGACCTCCAACTCTATAATGCGACAGCACGCGCGCTGAGCCATCGAGGTCGTCAATGCTACGCGTAGTTAGGTTTTTACGACCTCCTTAGTATAACTGAAAGGTCCCGGACAATTCGAGAATTAAAAACTTAAGGTTTTCATTCGTTCTTAAGACATTTCACTGGGAATCGAACCCAGGACCTCTTTGGAACTTTATGATGCGAAAGCAAAAGCAATGCGTCACGGAGGTCGTCTTAAAATTTTTGTATGTATTTAATCATATTTATCAATTTGGTGGTCTCGTTTAAGTCGGTAGTCCGTGGGCGTTTCTTAACGTTTAATTTAAATACTTCTCAGAAACCCGAGTCCAAAATAAACGCAAACAGTAACAACTCTTATTGCTTAACGTCCCCTGTTTTTCAGTCAATATTGTCGGAAACGGTCGTTGGCTCGACAGCACAATATTAAAGGGACTCCTATTTATATAGGACACTATAAACACCGACAGTATCTATATCAACGTCTTACGATTATAACACTATGATATTTATCGGCGGTATATATTTAAAGAGCCGACCCGCGGATGGTCACCACATCCGATACCACCTTTAGGGATCGCTTTATTAGATACGTGAACATTTTTTTTAGAGGCAAGTAAACCTTGTGATAAGTGATGATAAAGCTAAAATTGCGAGCATATTTACGGTTACTTTGAGTAATTTTAAATCATAGTTATCGACTAAGGCGGAAAGGCATTCGAGAAATAAAAAGCAATGAAGAGGTTTTCGCTTCGTGCATTATATAAGTATAATTAAAAAATATTTATTAAATATTAGACAGGCGGATTCGCGCGTCAAAGCCCCCCCCAGAGATATCCATCGCTGCCTGTCTCGTGCCACCACGATCCAGTTTTGCTCTGCTCTAATAATATATACTACGTAACTAATATTGGAATATTGAAGCGCTGATAGCCTAGTGGTTAGGGCGTCAGCCTCCTAATCAGAGGTCAGCGGTTCGAATCCGGGCCTCCTCTCACTTTTAAACACCTCTAACGAAACCGGAAAACTTTTCGGAGTTATGTGCCGTTTTAAAAATGTAAATATCACTTGCTTCAACGGTGAAGGATAACACCTGCCTGCACGCCTGAGAGTTCTCCATAATGTCCTCAAAGGTGTGTGAAGTCTGCCAATCCGCACATGACCAGCGTGGTGGACTATGGCCAAACCCTTCTCATATTGAGAGGAGACCCGTGCTCTGTAGTGAGCCGGTAATGGGTTGATCATGGTGATGTTGAACTAATATCAAAATTGTATTGCTGGTTTGGTGAAGATGGGATAATATTGACTAAATAGGGAACTATGGACAATCATAGTTGTTGGTACGCACGATATTAAGGGACTCCTATTTGTATAGGATTCTACAAATATCAACAAAATCTTTAGCAACGTGTTACGATTATAAATGCCTCATCCAGCTTTTTTTCAATCAAAAAACCATGTAAGCCTTAGCCTTGATTGCATGATTGTAGAGTTCCGGGCTTACCTGTATTCGTTAACTTGAAACTAAACCGTTGAAGAGTTTGAAGTCTTTCGGTAAATTTTCCAAAAGTTTGCAAGTCTGCTGTTATAATTGCGTCTCAATGGCCAATCATTTTAATTATTGTACTTCGGAAAAGAAATGTTTTTTGTTTCTAATTTTTTTTTTTTATTAACACTAATATATTTTGTGCATTTTTTTTAATGTTTAACATAACATCGAAGTCACACCGATTTAGAATTACGTTCGGAAACTTACACTAAAAAGTATACACTATCCTGATTATAAAAAAATATGAAAAACTTTTTTTTTATGCACGAACTATGTTAATGAAAGGTTTTTTTTAATAATGTTTTTTTTAATAATAATGATTCATGTCCTTGGCTACTAAATGTCAATAGCAGTAACATATAATCACAATAGCAATCAACAATATTTAACAAAGTTTAATAGTAAATAAAAATTTTCAACTATAGCTTAAATATAAAATACAAAGAAATTGTAATTCTTTTTTTATTTTAACATCTCGACAACAACCGGAATCGTAAGGAGGGGAAGTAAATGGCTAAATCTCGTCCCCCATGTTCATTTACGTTTATGAGGTAGGGTATCTATGTGTAAATGTTTTACTAAATCGTCACCCCTATTCCACCAATTTTATCAATGTAGTTAACTTATTTTTACGCGAGAATGAGGAATATAATTAAATAAAACTTGACATATAACTGTATCGCTTATCTAATGGTTATCATTTCGGATACGGGTCACTAGGTCCTAGGTTCGAAAACCAGGTTTGCCTCATAGAAAATTCATAATAATTAACTGAAATGTTCCAGGGAGTACAGGTTAGCCCGCTACCATCTTAGACAGGTGTGATACCGTCGAGGACTAACTTGTAAGGTATATAAAAAAAATGTAAATAGTTAGTGAATAATTTTTCGACCTATCTTTTATAATGCAGTGTTATTTTTAAAGATATACATATTGACTCAAGCAAAAGACTTAAGACGTATGTCAGTTTGAAACTATTTGTGAACGTTGTGAAAACCTTGACTTGATTAGTTCACAACTGCTGTGATAGCCTAGTGGTTAGGGCATCAGCCTCCTAATCAGTGGTCGGCGGTTCGAATCCGGGCACGTACCTCAAACGTTTCGGAGTTATGTGTGTTTTTAAACTATTATAATATCACATGCTTCAACGGTGAAGCAAAACATCGTGAGGAAACCTGCGCGCCTGAAAGTTCTCCATAATGTTCTCAAAGGCGTATGAACTCTACCAATCCACACATGGCCCGCGTGGTGGACTATTGCCGAATCCTTCTCATATTGAGAGGAGGTACGCACTCTGTAGTGAGCCGGTAATGGGTTGATGATGATGAATGTTACGCAACGGAGTTGCAAAGCCGGCAAAGGGTTGATGATGATGAATGTTACGCAACGGAGACGTCTAATCGAAACTATAAAATTAACGTTTACAGACTCTCGAATACCTAGCTCCTGCACTAGATTCAATCAATGCATTCAGAGGCGGGACATAAGTGATCACTAAATAAGAGCACTGATCGACGAAAGCTTTCACGAGATGAGAAGAGATCTCACCTCGCAGCCTCCGTAACACGGCTCGGTGCACGCAGACCGAATCGATAAATCCTATAATCCCCAAGTAACCCGCGGGTGCTTTTAACATCAAGTGTTTGCTTCCGTTTTAGTGCAGTTCACGTTATAACTTGAGGTCCCACACCCGGTTCGAGCTCGTGGTTTAAATGTCATATATAATACTCTTGATTTCATTGGTCATAATGCTGGATGAAATATTTCATGCGCATCGTTGGAATGACTGTTTTATGACTGCAATCCCACCTTGATGCAGTTTTGACGACCTCAGTGGCGCAGTACGTCTTCTATCGCATTTATAAACTTGGATGCCACAGGTTCGATTCTGGCTCGAGTCTCGAGTCTCGAATTACGAGTACGAGTCTAAGATACAGTCTTATATATAGATATAAGACTGTATCATCACTTACCACTAGATATGTGCTGTCAAGGGCTAACTTGAAGTGGAATTAAAAAAAACTAAACTGGCGGGTTAAATTGAAGGAGTATTGGAAAGAAAGAAAAAATTTTATTTGGTGCGATATATAAGTATCACAGTACATATCACTCGCTTCAACGGTGAAGGAAAAAAAACGTGAGGAAACCTGCATGCCTGAGAGTTCTCCATAATGTTCTCAAAGGCGTGTGAAGTCTGCCAATCCGCACATGGCCAGCGTGGTGGACTATGACCAAACCCTTCTCATATTGAGAGGAGACCCGTGCTCTGTAGTGAGCCTGTAATGGGTTGATCATGATGATGATGACTTCTGAAACTTAAATTAATCGAGAGCAGAAGCATCGAACTTTAGTCAATATCACATTAAGTTAGAAAGGTATGTCCAGAATCGAAAAGTTCAATTCAAATTCAATTGATGATTTCCTTCATCTTTTAAACCAAATTGGTTATTTTCAAAATAGGGCAGAAAAGATCGATTAATGGAAGGGCTTAGCGTCGAAAGCTTTCAAGAAATGAGATCGCACCTTGCAGTTACCGTAACATGCCTGAGTGGACGACGCGAATCGAATGATTCTCTAATGGAAAGTACTGGAAATCTGCCGGCTTCTTGGCTTAAAATTACTCAGAACAAAAAGCAGGCGGAAAGCTATTGTAGTTGACAAGCAACTATAGGCTTTAGCAAAGTCGTAATACCGACTGATATAGCTTCAGCGTTTATTCAGCCTGCTTACACCCCACGCAGGGCACAAGCCTCTCTCATAGATTCTGGAGCATACCCCCACCACACCAATACGGGTTAGTAGATATTTTCAAGTATTCTCTGAGGTGTACCTGATGAATTTTTTAATTTCTGGACAAAAGACTTTTAAAAATTTAAACAGAAAAGTAGTAATTTATGGCCAGACAAGGAAATCTATTCCAACACTTCGTGCTCCTTAAGTGTACCATCGTTTGAACACATACGTGGCGCATTATAAAGTTTCAGGTCCTGGGTTCGATTCCTGGCTTGAGTCTAGTCTGGTGGGAGGCTTCGGCCATGGCCAGTTACTGACCAAGACGAAGACCAAGCCAAGCGATTTAGCGTTTCGGCACGATGGCGCGTAAAAAACAATTAGGAGTATAGGTATACCGTATAACGGGCTAATCTGTTAGGGGTATGTCCCTAAAAGTTTACCCGTTGCCATCTTAGACCGCATAATCACTTACCATCAGGTGAGATGCCGTCAAGGTGTATAAAAAAACATCGAGCATCCTACAAATGCCCAAAGCTCAAAATTGCGTGAAAAATGCACCACCTGTCGACATACCAAAACGATTCAGCGAAGTAAATATTTGATCTTGAAAATAGACCCTTTTGCCGCAGGAAGTGTTACCAAATATTATTTGATATTTACAATTCATCATACGCTATTCTTTGGAAGTGAATATCGTGGAACAATTGCAAATATCTCGAAAAAGGTTACTAGGGTCATGAGTGGTTATAGATTTATAATACTAGCTTTTACCCGCGGCTACGATCGCATTGAAGCATTTAATGGCTAAAGTATCACAGAGCATTACAATAGAAATGAATCCATATGATCACTATACTTTAACAAACCACTTTGTTATCCAGCATCTGTGTTTCCAGCCACGTATAACCTCAGGGCTTTCAAGACAAGAGTGAATAGGCATTTTTAGGCAAGCGCGCTCCAACCTAGACGTCATCAGTGCTTTCTAGTATTGAATGTCGTCAAGTGCAAAACTATCTAAAAAAAATGTGTTTTTGGAACGAAGTTCCTTATCGCGCGTTGTGAAAGGGGGCTAGACGGAAAAAATTCTTACGAAAAGTTGTCACGACACTTTTTGTTATTGTAAGCTGTGCGGCGTCGCATGTTTCTCTGTCTGTCTCTCTCTCTCTTATAGCAAGCAAGCAAGATATTTTCATTTCTATTTCGCATTGAACAGTGTGGTGTCGTGACGATTATTTTTGTTGAGTATACAGGGTTTTTGTAAATAATAAATAATAAAAAATAATAAAAATAATGAATCCTGACAGTGTTTCTGCACAAGTTCCGGATATTGCTGATGGAGTACAAAATTGAGCCTACTGATTAAGTTTATATAACATTATATTTGTAAATAAAAAAAATATTATTATAACTTAAATAAAATAAAATTTTATTACAATTCCTTCACTAATTAATCGAAAGGAACTTCGTTCCATCCGGGTGTCCCTTGACACCTCTCAAGTTTTTTTTTTTCATAAGTGTCCTATGTTACTTTTAATAATTCCAAGAATAAATGTACAAAGTTTCTTGATGATCGGTTAAGTAATTTTCGGATGTCGAAATCCTGGATCTGGGGAATATATCATGATTGGAGCTAGTTTAAGTATTCAGTTTTCTGCCACGAAAATTCTAGGTGAGCAGTTTCAACTCACGTACCTGGAAGAACATTTTAATTTAGCTGGGGGCATCTGATATTGCCCCCGAGTTGGCACCGTCCTAAGGACGGACTCTGCCGGCCTGGTTGCGGTTGTGTGCGCGAGCGAAACCCGTGACCCGGCCACCAGGCGGCGGGAAAGGATATACACCTATATATGGGGGTTTAGTCAGTAAGAGTCTGACATAACTGCCGCGTCTCCTCGGACGCGGAGTATCCATGAGGATTACCCACGTTAAAAAAAAAAAAAAAAAGGTAATAATAAGATATAAATTACCAAAACCGTTCCGTAAGTGACGGGACGACGAGATTGTGACATGAGTGAACATAAACTCACGAATATAATATTATCTTATAAACAAGGGAAGTTTTCCGTCCACTACAAATTAGCCCTTGACGACAATCTCACCTGGTGACCAGTGATGGTGTCCTCTCAGATGGTAGCGAGCTAACCTGTTACGGGTATGGTAAACCTTAATTGGTTTCTAAGCGAAATCGTGCCAGAACGCTAATTTCCTTGAAATTAGCCACGGCCGAAGCCTCCCAGCAGACCAAACTGGAGCGGGAAATCGAACCCAGTACCTCCAACTTTACAATGCGACAGCGCACGCACTGCACAGAGTTCGTCAAAATACGAGATACCTCCGTACCTCGTATTTTAATTGTAACCTTAATTGGTTTCTAAGCGAGTTCGTGCCAGAACGCTAATTTCCTTGAAATTAGCCACGGCCGAAGCCTCCCAGCAGACCAAACTGGAGCGGGAAATCGAACCCAGTACCTCCAACTTTACAATGCGACAGCGCACGCACTGCACAGAGTTCGTCAAAATACGAGATACGGAGTACGAGATATTACTCCCGAAAGGATATTAATGGATCGCTGCTTCACTATCGGCTTCAACAAAATCAAATCTCGTTCAATTGCGAGTGCATTACGTTATTGCCTAAAGGTTAAATCGATTATCCTTGGATCCGAAGCTTTCAGGAAATGAGATTGTACCTCGCAGTTATCGTCCCACCTGATGAAACGTGAGCCCTATCAAATAATTATTATTAAAACTCTCAAGGTCAGTCCAAATTAACTGACACCTCACTAAGTTGAGAGCATTTTTTGTCACTGATCGTTCACTAAACTATGTCAGAAATGCAAAGCTTTTAGTGACATAACGTTTAAGGTTTATCAATTCAGTGTTGCCAGTTTCTTCTCGGTTGAATCTGCCTTCTTAACTAGGGGTAGAGTTACCGCAAATACATAGACTTGACGGTCTATTTGAAATAAATTACTTCACATTTGAGTTTCAAATTTATGTCTATATATATAATATATACTTCTATTATTTAATTAGACTTTTGTATATTATTTAAAATTTCTTCTTGTCTTATTTGGCTTTGAGATCTGCCAATTAAGCATATTTCACTTTACCAACGCTATGTTTATGCAACATCATACTCCCCGTGTGTAATTATTTTGCGAATAATATTTTATATCAATTCTACAACATAGTGTTTGCATCCTCTTTGCAAATATTTAAAACTACTATTTTAACCTTGACAAGATTGATAAAAAATTAAACGTGCAATACAAATTTAAATATATATTGTTTTAGAATAATTTTGAATTTTATTATTTAAATAATTTTAACGATATAATATTATGACAGTCTTGTGACCAAGGGCTGCATTTTTTTGTTACTATGAATTTTGCGAGTGACTTGTGAAAAAAAAATTTCCGTCTCTTCCATTAATCATTACTTTAAGTCTATTTTCTAAAAATGCTACACACACTTGGTTTGTACCTACCCAATTAGTTGAATTAGTTCATTTATTGTATAAAACTCTGTGTATTGCTGGGAAAAAGTTTGTAATTGCAAAATTCTCCACTCACTAAAGGCTTACTAGGAGAAAAATGTGCGCAATCACAAACACGGGTCTGTAAATAGCTCTTTTAATAGCTAATTGGTGCTTCAACTGAATGCATGCAGTTTAGACAAACTACAAAAACGGCTCTAGCATAACATTTAGCGCTTATTGCTCTCGTAATAAGGGCTATAGTTCAAAAAGACACTGTATATCTGCAAATCTGTTGTTTACAATTCCATAAAGTATTAAATTCAAAAGCTAATTAAATTCTGATTGTTTACAATTTCCTCTTCAATGAGACATAAGGAAAAGGTACAATAATAAAGAAGGAAGAAAGGATAATATTTATCCTCCTCCCTTATCTTAAATGAAGTTCGCGAGACTAAAAACAATATCAGATTATTCAACATGGGGTTACGTTACGGGTGCCGGGATAAATCCCGAGTGGACGAGAACTATAAGAGTAACTTACAAGTAAAGTGAGGGTATAGCATCTAGAATCTTGATTGTAGCGAGTGGTTAAGGGGCGATAACATATAGATTACCCCGTGAAACATTCCATCACACCTTGAATCACTTAAATATTTACCATTCGGTACGTCCCCCTACGTTACGGACTCTGGCGAGTAAGTGGGACGCTATCAGCTATCGAAACGAGTTAGCAATGTGAAAAAAAAAACTTTTTTTTTTTAATCACTACAAGTTATTCCTTATCGGCTATCTCACCTGGTGGTAAGTGATGATGGTCTGGTCTAGGATGGTTAGTCGTAATTGGTTCCTACGGGACATCGTGCCGGAACGCTAAATCGCTTTGCGTCACGTTTTTGTCGATAGGGTGGTAACTAGCCACGGCCGAAGCCTCCCACCAGCAAAACTGCTATTCGGCTGCGGGATGAATCTATTACACCTATCGGGGTCATTCCGATAGGTGTAATAGATTTCATTACGTCATCATCATCATCATCATCAGCCAACATTAATCCACTACTGGACATAGGCCTCTTTGAAGTAGCCCAACTCATCCTGTCTCCAGCCTTTCGGATCCAGTCAATCGATGCCTGCCACTTTTCGTAGGTCATCGCTCCACCTGCCCGGAGATCGGCCCACACACTGTTTGCCGAGATGTGGTCTCCACTCGAGGACCTTCTGACTCCTCTCATTACGTCATTACAACCTAAGTGTTATAACTTTTTTTTATGTTACTACGTTCTTTACCTTTAGATAACAGTTCCTGTGATAAGGCATTTTCAAACGAGTTGTGTCTAAAATTACTTACAAGATTTCGTTAACGATTTGACCCGATTTCGTTAGTCCTACCCAGCCACCGTCTTTGACTGCTCTTAAATAACGAAAGCGACTGATTTGATACCGCACGCCAGTCATACCACCTTTATTATACTCTCAGTAAGCCCTTGACTGCAATATCACCTGGATCTAAGTGATAATGCTTTCTAAGAAAGCTTATAGAGCTTATAGAAAAGTCCTATGATACTATAAAGGATGACATAAATAATAAGAAACCTTAGGCATTATGACGAACTAGGTTGCTCTCAAATAGTTTTAAATGACAGTGATATTTTAATGACAAAAGGGATACATGTTTGTTGGTTTCTTCTTAGACCTTGATTTTGGAAAAATTTGTTTCAAGGCCATTTTGAATGAATATTAATTTAACTTTGAATTTTTAGATGGTAGCGAGCTAACCTGTTAGGGCAGTTCTGTTGACTATAGTTTAAAAAATTGCACGTAGGATTAGGATTTTTCGAGACTTAAAATAAAAATTTTAGGATTGTAATTTTATTCTTTAGAAAGAAAAAAAATTTTATATATTCTCCAAATCACCGTAATAAATAAAGATTTATTTAACTTTAAATTTTTAAATGGTACTGAGACAACCTGTTAGGCAGTTCTATTGAGTTTTAAAAAAATGCACGTAGGTTTCCGATTGGTCGGGAATTAAGATTGTAATTTTATTCTTTATAAAGAATATCTAATATTAAAAAAACTAACTACTTCCTTGCAAACCAGTTGAAAGTACTAAAAATAGACTTGACGTTTCAAATTTTCTTACTTGAAATAAATTAAATTGTAATATTTGCATCTTATTATTGCTCATGTTTTAAATCAATGATGTGATGTTGTAAATATGCTTTGTTTTATTCTCGCCAGGCATGGTTCAATTTGATGGCTGATTGTCTAGGGTTAGCTTGAACAACAGTTTGAAAAATCATTGTTCTGGCACTACAATCTTTTCTTTTTCTTGCCCTTATCCCACATTATGTTGGGTCGGCACAACACGTCTTCTTCTTCCACTCACTTCTATCAGCCGTCACCTCACTACCCACACCTTTTACCCACATATCCTCTTTTACACAATCCATCCATCTCTTCTTTGGTCTTCCTCTTCTCTTCCCTTCCACGTTCATATATAACATTCTTTTGGTGACATCACTTTCCTTCCTCCGCATTATATGACCATACCATGCTAGCCTGTTACTCCTCATCTTTTCTGGCACTACAATACTTTACATCATCATGATCAACCCATGAGCTCAGCTCACCGGCTAACTACAGAGCACGGGTTTCCTCTCAATATGAGAATGGTTTGGCCATAGTCCACCACGCTGGCCATGTGCGGATTGGCAGACTTCACGCGCCTTTGAGAACATTATGGAGAACCCTCAGGCGTGCAGGTTTCCTCACGATGTTTTCCTTCACCGTTGAAGCAAATGATATTTTAATTGCTTAAAAACGCACATAACTCCGAAAAGTTAGAGGTGCGTGCCCGAATTCAAGAAA
Organism: Lasiommata megera; assembly: GCA_928268935.1. Classification (NCBI taxonomy): domain Eukaryota; kingdom Metazoa; phylum Arthropoda; class Insecta; order Lepidoptera; family Nymphalidae; genus Lasiommata; species Lasiommata megera. The sequence continues at coordinate 15,783,617 of OV743313.1, read as the reverse complement.
GATACTTCACATAAATAATTCTAACTATAAATTATACTTATTCACAAATTGTTACTTCAACTATTCTCTATAAAGTATAAACAAAATCGACTCAATCACTCACTCCCTAATGAAGCAACCTTTTACGTAATGACCCACTTATTTGGGGATAATGAACATCATAACAACGATTGTGTTCCCCAAAAGCGGAATTAATGACACAGTTATGAGACGTGTAATTGGATTGTCGGCATTTTCGTGTACATATTTAATAATTATCTTTTTCTCACGTTTTTCTGTTGTACAAAAAAATCTGTTGTACATGTGTTTAATGCGAGAGTTCAGAGATCAGCTACATAATTTCTGTGTACTACGTATAATTCAGGTTTGTGGCGCACTGGCATTTAGTTTACGCAGTTTTTGAGCGCTTACCGTTTTTCTGACGCCCTATCAGCCCCCGGTCTTATGAGTGGTCCTGGGTTAAATCCCGGCTTGGACAATTTGGGAACATATTACTTTCGGTACAATGCCACGTTCAAACTGATTATGAGTCATGACCTATCTACCAAGTTCAACACCAGATGAGATTGCAGTAAAGAGCTTACTTTACACTGGAATAAAAAAACCCACACAACACCACTGAATACCACTATTACTTCACTGCTCGTCTTCCAATCTTCGTTTTTCTACTAGCTTGGTTATTTAATTGCCATGTAGGTATTGACTGTTGTTGTCCAAGAGACTTGTCAAATTTATCAGGTAGATTATCCGCCGATGGAAAATCTTCCCTTAATTAATGTTTATTTTTTATATTAGATACACCATACCTATCGATACAACAAGAGGTCGTGATAATAAGCTGTTCTATTATAATTATGTAGTGTAGCTATGTATATTTGAAGCGGACTGCTTTTATATTGAAAAAGACATAAAAACTGACTAGACTGTACCACCGGCTGAAACAATTGTTTTCTTAATAACTGAGCGGTTCGCTTCTAATGACAAAATTCCTTTTCTTTATTTAGCATGGTTCACAAATTTCTTACCAACTTTTACATGTTCGAATATTATAAAATTAACTAATGGATTATTATATTGTGCTTTTACTGTGGTTTTGTATTGTTAGTTATAACATTATTAATATATACCAGACATTGCATAACATTACTACAGCAAAAACGAAGGGTATTTTTTAACCTATTGTAATTTTTAATGCCGCGTTCCTTTTAAGCAACGTGTGATTAAATAACAATCTTTTCCAGCGTTTCTATTAGGATTATTAATAAAAGAGTAGGTACAGTATAACACATGAATAGTTACAGATGGTAGAAGACAAAGCATTATATAACAACTGCTATATATCGCTTATATGTACTCGTAGGTATGTTTCTCTTATCTATCCTATGAATAGGTACATAAGTTCATAACATATAAAGCTTTTATAACACATTTCCGATTTATTCCAAATAATATGCATAACTTTTTTGTTCTATGTAATAAAATGAAAATATGTATTTATTTATTTCTATGTAATAAATAGCAAAAAGGTTAGTCGACATCACAGGGGACCGAAGAGCTGCCAGCTACCTCGGACAAAGAATTAGTCTAGCAATTCAAAGGGGGTACGCTGCCAGTACCTTCGGAATCTTGCCTAAAGGGACTCCTTTTAATAATATAATTTAGTTATGATGTTATATATTTATTTATTTTTTAAAGATTTTTAGTTTTAGGTTAATCTAAGTTTTATTTTAAGTTTTATGTAAAATGTTTGACGTATAATAAAATGGAAACTAAAATCCACGTCTGCTTCGTTGTTTTACATTAAGCATGCAAATTTCGGTCAATACTAACCCACAATTTGCGTACCGTGGCGCAAAGCGCGGGCCGCGGGCGATCGCTCCAGATTCCTGGCCGTTCCGTTTTTACAGGATTTTTAATATTCCCCTCTTTGTTTAAATAGGAAACTTTCTTTATCTTTTTCGCACCAACACTCAATTTGCTTTACATAAAGGTTTCTCGCGCAAAGTTGTTTGTTACTTCGATTATTATTCTATTACACTGAAGCAAAAATATATTCATTTTTACGTTGTTTTTCTATTCCTATGATAATATATATAGGATGACTACGGGGTGGGGGCGTGTCTTTGTCGGTAATTTGGGTAGACGAGGGTAGTATCGGGTAAAGAGACCAGGTACTCTTGTTAGAACAGAATTAAATTCAAAATTCAAATTCAAAATAATCTTTATTCAAATAGTCCTTAAAAAGGCACTATTGACGCGTCAATAATTTACATAGTAGTTATTTCATGGTGATAACTATATTCGTAAACTCAAAACTAAAGCTATAAGGGTTCCAAACGCGCCCCGGTCTAAGAAGAAGCCCACAACAAACTTAGCCGGGGTTTTTCTTTTTTTTTCGTTATCACCATCTCACATTACAATTATAAGTATGGTAATTTATAAGGAGCAGACTATACGCTCCACCAAGTACGACTATGCACTACCGCGACTCGACCACCGATCCGCACCGACCGAATGCAATGAATACAATGCGCCGTACCGCGCCGGTGCGTCTTTTAAGAACCTGCATTACCAACTTAGTGTTGCGTAAATATAGGGGACGATCCCACTCTCTTGTCTATCGTACATGATCTAAAACTAGATGGCGCTATTCTCCGACTGCCGTTATATATAAATTAACGTATACCTTTATCTCACTTATTGTTAACATTATATCCTAGGTTATCTGGGAAAGATAGCTTTTAAGCACTAAGGTCGCCTATTATACCTTTAATCTCTCTTTAAGTATATTGCAATACTGTTTATGTATTTCTTGATTTTATGGAGTTAAATAGATTGTATTTTCAACCTCCGTGCCTCCCAAAGCAATGAGCGAATCCCGGATTCCGCAAGCAAACAAACAAACTTTTTTCTTCACTTGAGGCCCAGAACCCCGGAACGTGCATAACACCAAAAGCTTTATGTACACAGTCAGAGTAATAGAATTACTGTAGGAACAACATTTAGAAGGGTTTCGCGGCGTTGCAGAAAAGGATATCTTCCACGTCAAGTGACTAAACAAAACCTTGTCACTTGTCTTACATATTCCCACGTTACAAAATTTATTAGAGGTAATGCATGGATGGAAGTTTACTCCAAAAGGAATCTTAATAGTAAGGAAAATAGAACCGAGTTTAGAATGGAAGCGATAAATGAGTTTAAGATTACAAGAGGGAGCGTTTTGCAATACGTATTGTCTAAATTGGAATTCACGCTGGCTACGAACTTGAATGCATATTGTAGACCAGAGTAACCGATTCATCTCAGAAACGTCTTGGAAATTAACCATTACTCGTTCAACAACATTAACACAACAAACTGAACGGCAGGGAATCGCATATTGTGCGTAAAATCTATTTATTTTATATCTATATATAACCGAATATGTTAATTTTGATTGTATAATTTTGTACTTACTTCTCACACGTTATTCTATATTAAATAAAACATCTGCCAGGCGTTCCGCGTTGGTTCACTTTTTCATAGCTAAAAATTTTAAATTAATCGAAGTATGAAAAATTACAAAAAGCTATAAAAATTCACGAATCAAAAAATGAAAAATATTTTATTGCACACCATACGGAAAGATAAAATATTTACATTTAATTTTACTCAAATTGAAATAAAAATGATAAATCTGCTATATCAAAAGTGGAATAGTAAAACGTGAGCTAAAATATTTAAATCGTAATATAATCATAAGACTATATTTATTGATAGACTTACACCTCAGAAATGTATTGAACTGGGAGGTTTTAGCGATTATTATTGCCTGTTTATTATAATATATGATGTCAACAGTTAAACGTGTTCTCCGGGCATGTTTATCAACAGCGCCAGTTTTTTAATTTGTATTGAAAGTTCTCGACAGAAATCCCCTTTACCTAACGTTCAGGGGAACCTTTATTTGATAACGCTATCCAATAGACAGACAGCAGTTTCTTAGATATAAATAATAATAAACCACCGCTAAAATCTATGGTTCTGACTATACAACTTTTAGCATACTTTTAAGATAAACGCGGTACTTTTTTTTTAAACAGACTAATTGTCATAAACTGGCAACATCACTCTTGACGTTTGTTTTTTTTCGGACTCTATTATCTGTACAAACCCTATTGATTGCCACAGCGTAACCGGGCTGTTTGGCGAGCTTCGGAAAGAAGCTCTGCCAGAAGAAATTTTGAGCCCTAGGGCTCGAAGAAACTAAGGGAACGACTGCCTAAGGGCGCCTCCTTTGAGGCCGAACCTCGGCTTAGGCGACGTTTGGGATAACGGGGGGGTCGGAGGTTGACGTTTTATTGTAATCTATGGTAAAATTAACACGTGTTCCTTGAAGAATTAATTAAAATATATAACTTATCTAATCGAGAGTTTAATTTACTACCCGCTATTATTTATGCTTTATACCATAGACAGCACAGACTACAGAGCGACGCTTTTGGGAGCGCGGTCTTCAGTTTCCCGCGCTGTGCTCCCGGAGGATGTGTCTCCGTACAACAGGTAATGGAAATATGTACACGCTCGCTACCGTCTGCACTTGCCTTTAGCGTATTGATGCATTTTAGATACGGGATACGGAAAACACGGAATCTTACAATCAAGGAGCTTAGACAATATGGCGTTGGAATAATATTTGTTTTATTAGGTTGAGGATAAGATTACTTTGCATTTCATATAAAAAGTTTATTTATATTTAATTACAATTTATTATTGGAATTTATTTGATGACATCTTGTAAATATTGATTGCATTAGAAATTGGACTTTAAAAAAAAAGGGATACGTTATGTTTGCGGTCCTGTGTCAGGTTGCCTAAAGTATTCTGAAGAGACGGTAGAAATCTGAAGGTCAGGCAGGGTCAGATGCATTTGCACTTCCCAGACCAACTCACTTAACCTTCGCAGACTGGCTTAAAATGTGTGTGATCTAGCAGTATCGCGATAGCTAGGTCCTTTCTATTGATTAATTCCGGCTGATTTCTCTGAATTTCTTGCTTCAATCTCGTCAGTCAATAGAGATCCGAATCAATGTCTTTCTAATCCCACCATACTCAGCATTACCTTTTTTCTATTAATCCGAATTTCGGCGAACTCAGTGAAGCCTAACCGACCTTTGACCTAGGTCTTTTTTCGCATACATTTAATTTCAGAATGTCTTAAATAATCATGGCAAATGAGTATCATCAAAATTGCGTAATGCATGCCTTACGCAGTTTTGATGCGTCAATAACCTACATAGTAGTGAGTTGATGGTAATAACTACATTCGTAAACTTAAAACTAAAGATATCAGGTCTAAGAAGAAGACCACAACAAACTTAGTCTGGTAACTATTCTCTTTTTTTTCGGACTGTCTATTAGCTGTACAAACCCTATTGGTTCCCACAGCGTAACCGGGCTGTTTCTATTCTCTTTGCTATCACCATCGCACATGCCAATTAAAATGATATTAGAGCTATATTGCCAGCGTGGTGGGCTATGGCCAAACCCTTCTCATATTGAGAGGAGACCCGTGCTCTGTAGTGAGCCGGTAATGGGTTGATCATGATGATGATGATGATGATTAGAGCAATATTAAGCTAGTTTCCGGCTCCGGTTCGCGACAATAATCGTTAACACTGAAGCAGTACAACACCAGCAGGACTTAAGTTCTAAATCCTTCTCTGTGAAAAGTGGCCCATGCCTATGACGATAGTGGCGAAAATAGATCTTAGACTATTAGTTTTTTGATGACCTCCGTGGCGCAGTGCGTGCGCTGTAGCATTATAAAAGTTGGAGGTCCTGGGTTCGATTCCCGGCTCGAGTCTAGTCAGGTGGAAGGCTTCAGCCGTGGCTAGTTACCAAGAGATTTAGCGTTCCGGGACGATGTCGCGTAGACACCAATTAGGAGTGTAAGTTTACCATACGCTTAACAGGTTAGCCCGCTACCATCTTAGACTGCATCATCACTTACCACCAGGTGAGATAGCTGCCATTGGCTAACTTGTAGTATATAAAAAAAGACAGGCTGCTTCTTATATAACTATAGCGTCATCAGAGGTTAACAAAACCTTATATATTAGTTGCGATACATCATAGTGGTATAATCCGGGAGCACTCCTCACTCCGTCCATATTTTAAGGACGATGTTTGACATTCGCCGTTGGTAAATTATTTACGGACCCGCGTCCGTTGACAGCACTCAAGCAACACGTAGGGCTTTGTAAGGCTTCATATACAATGGCAGTAAAAGAAAATTGCTTTGGTTTAAGTATTAATATTAAAAAAAATGTTTACAAAATGACTGACGCAATATTTTTTTTTCGGACTGACTATTAGCTGTAGTAACCCTATTGGTTGCGACAGCGTAACCGGGCTGTTTGGCGAGCTACGGAAAGAAGCTCTGCCAGGAGAAATTTTGAGCCCTAGGGCTCGAAGAAACTAAGGGAACGTCTGCCTAAGGGCGCCTCCTGTGAGCCCGAACCTCGGCTTAGGCGACGTTTGGGATAACAGGGGGGTCGGACGGTGTTCCGTACGTCTCCTAGGCCGTGGATGGAGCCCACGTCCGGGACCCACCATTGTAAGTAGTACTGCAGAATTTCATACGGCCTGCTCATTTGGCTAGTTCCCGACAAAGATTTATTTATTTATTATAGATTTAATGTTCCTTCGCGTAGCGTTAGAACTATGGTTTTAATGTACTTGTCATGATTCTAGCAGGTTGGTTTTTTAGTATCTTGCCAGCGTAGCAATAGAAATGTAAACCATCTATTGAATCTATCTCCAGTATTATGAGTATTATGTATATGATTGGTGGCCATCTGACCGCTCGTGTGATAATATAATCTTTTTTTATCCACTACAAGTTAGCCCTTGACGGCAATCTCAGCTGATGGTAAGTGATGATGCAGTCTACGATGGTAGCGGGCTAACCTGTTAAGGGTATGGTAAGCCAACACTCCTAATTAGTTTCTACGCGACATCGTGCCGGAACGCTAAATCGCTTGGCGTCTTTATCTTTATCTATAGATCATCACCCTCCCCCAGTTCTTCCTCACCTAGAAAAGCAGCGTGGAGAGTCTTAGCTCTTCATCGAGACCTACCAGCCGTAAAATATTAACATGATTTCCTAACCGAAACCCCAATACCAAATCTCGAAATCGAAAATTATAACTTCCACGTCAAAGTGTTGGAATTACAATTAAACCGAAAATGTTTATTTTTTAAATAATAAAATTCCAATTAGTTAGCCTACAAAATATGGTTCTCAATTTCTAGCACGCGGTCTATTGAATATTCAGCATGGGATTTTTTAGAACGTATTTGCTGCTTAAGGCTGAAACGATTTCTCTGTAAAATTATTAACAATACTATAAAAATACGCTTGAAAATACACAATTATATTTACTGCACAAACCACACGTGATGTGCATACGCCTTTACAAGCTGAGGTGCCTTAGGTAGGCAACACAGCAAAGCTTTTAAACCATCGGTCATGTAGGCCCTTTGATGGAAAGTGCCCACTTAGCTCGTCATACGCCAATCCATGCTGAGGGTACGATATAGTCCGGCGCTAACCGTCAAAGATTAACATTACCACTATACTCTTCACATTTAGTTTAGTTAGTTTCTCGCAGTCGCTAAGAGGCGCTGAACACGGGAAAAATGTTATCTTATAACTAATAATAGATTCAACAATCCATCATTACTTTCAATTGGCACCTTTCGTCTAATACGATAAAAAGTTGCGATGGATAGATATTTGTTACTCAATCACGACAGAACGACAGAATGGATTTGTATGCAAATTTTTTTTTTTTTATACACCACAAGTTAGCCCTTGACGGCATCTCACCTGATGGTAAGTGATGATGCGGTCTAGGATGGTAGCGGACTAACCTGTTAGGGTATGGTAAACCCATACTCCTAATTGGTTTCTAGACGACATCGTGCCGGAACGCTAAATCGCTTGGGGACACGTCTTTGTCGGTAGGGTGGTAACTAGCCACGGCCGAAGCCTTCCACCAGACCAGACTCGAGCCGGGAATTGAACCCAGGACCTCCAACTTTTTAAAATGCAACAGCGCACGCGCTGCGCCACGGAGGTCGTCAAAAAAATAGATTATAGTACAATAGCTCATAAGATACTGGGTAAAAGCGTGTCGATATTAAAGTCGAGCGGTACTTCTACAGCTTCTCACCTTATAAATACTGAACTTGTTACAGTCAAGGTCATGTTTGATCGTGCACTGGGTTCTATTTCCTTGTAACGCATTGCTTGATACTTTAGATTCGGTGAATTATCACTGTATTCTACAAGCCGTATTTCGGAAACTCTTCTAAGGAACAGTTTGATCTCCACACTTTTAAGGATTGAGAAGGACGTTATGAACATCTACACCCTTAAGATTACATTAAGTTTTACCTAGAAACTCGGTTACCAGATCTCTTATAATAAAAATAAGTTGTTTATTATGTTAAAATCTAACATAGTAAAATTTATCGAATTGGTCAGTTATTCTTTGTAAATGTGCACCGGACTATATAGACCACTTAATATGGTTTTGATTAAGCTCATTCGACATGGAATGGCGTATCTATTTCTGTACTAATCTAGCTTTCATAACTGATATTTCCAAATGTGATTTAGAATTATTTGACACATTCGTTAAATGGACGTGTTACAAATAAAACCACTCCACTTAGATTTCATTTTAATTTAACATTAAACTATCTGTTTTGAAAATGAAATTGTATACAATAACTTTTCTATTATTTTGTATCTTTTTCACGCTTATAAATAAAGTTCAGAGTTTTGTCATAAGCGGGTTAGTGGCAAAAACCTTAAAGAGTCTCCCTAAAGAGTTTTCATCAGCTATAGTGGACATTATTGTGGGATTGCGCACAAACACTTTAACTATAGTTAGGGGAAACACAACTGACATAAGGTAAGTCAGTAATTAAATTTATATGAATCACTATGTTCGAATTGAGTATACGCTATAATCTAGTAGTTAATTTTGGATTCTCCAGCAAAACAAAATCATGGTTTAAGCAGACGCATTATGTATGTGACAGATTTTTTAAAGGGAAAATTGCGTGAAAGTATTAGCTTCTCTTTCAAAGTATTTGTGTTGGAGAGAATAACAATTGTGAAGATTGTTTCATATTTCTTCTTAGTAAAATCTGCTTTTCAGTGGTAGAGTCAATTTAAGACTATATTCCAGGAAAATCCTACCTTGTTTGACCTATCCCACTTTATAAATTCACCTTACTCACATCTAAGGGTAGCTGGAAGAGATCTCTTATAGAGATAAGCTTTCCTTTTTATACTTCTATACTTGTAAGTGTTTCATAGCACAAATTTGGTACATAAATAATAAAAATAAAATAAATAAATAAAAATCATACAGACAAAGAATAAACAATTTTTTTAGATCAGAAGACATTTATGAAATCATGTGCTTTCTGAATAAAAACAACATTCAAGTGATTAATTTAGATCTAACGACACAGGAAAATAAAGATCGGGTGAGTGGTTCATCAACAGATTTATAACTAATATCTCACTGCAATACACAAGTTGCTTCTTTCAAAAGAGAGGGGGATGTAGAACTGAGTCCCAGTACAATGTTGTGATTTTGGAACGAACTTCCTTAACACAGTTCAAAAAAATATTATGTCCCCTCCATGCGAGTCGTTCGGTTCCATCTAACGTAGTTCGAATATGATATTATAAGTGTACTCCTTCCGATAATCAGAATAATGTAGGTACTGAAAGAACTTCGTTCGAGACAGGGTTCCCCAAATCATCATGAACAACCCATTACCGGCTGACTACAGAGCACGGGTCTCCTCTCAATATGAGAAGGGTTTGGCCATAGTCCACCACGCTGGCCATGTGCGGATTGGCAGACTTCACACGCCTTTGAGAACATTATGGAGAACTCTCAGGTTTCCTCCTGACGATTTTCCTTCACCGTTAAAGCAAGTGATATTTTAATTGCTTAAAAACGCACTTGACTCCGAAAAGTTAGAGGTGCGTGCCCGGATTCGAACCGTCGACCTCTGATTAGGAGGCAGACGCCCTAACCACTAGGCTATCACCGCTTATCCCAAATGCACACATCTTTTTTACGGGAACAGCAAGTAAGCTATAAACATATTATTATCTAAAGTTTGTGTGACCTTCATCATCATCATCATCCTATTACCAGCTAGTCCACAACGCTCGCCAAGTGCGGGTTAGTGGACTTCACACGCGTTTGAAAAAATTATGGAGAACTCTCAAGCATGCAGGTTTGCTCACGATGTTTTCCTTTACCGTTAAGTGAGTTATTTTACCACCTCATAGCTCCGTCAAAGATGCGTGCAGGGAATTGAACTCGGTCACCCAAAACGGTCGGAAAGGGAGGAATCTCAACCACCAGGCTATCATGACTTCCAGTTACCCACGCAATCATATAAATCTGGTTGTAATCTTGGTACATGATACAGAGTATCACCAGAGGATCCAACAAGGCGATGCCAGATTTTATAAAATCGTTTTCTTAATTATATTATCCCGTAATAAGCAACTATGTTTCGGAACCGAATGTTATCACTTTGGGATTTTGGGCGAGATTTCTCAATCCCACGTAAGCACAAAGTTACAATAATTAAGGGTATTTCGTATATTTGGACATGTCACGAATGAAAAAGAGTGTAGCATTTACGGTTGAGCGGAGGAATTTAATTCCTGTGTTTTTCATTCAGTATTTTAGTTTTCTAAAACAAGGACTGGACACGTCAGACGAAAGAACAAGCCTGATCCTCTGCGAACCTTTGGAATGTGAAAATCTTCTTTTCGAGGTAAAACGTATTTCAAATTCAAATTCAAATAATCTTTATTCAAATAGTCCTTTAAAAGGCGCTTTTGACGCGTCAATAATTTACATAGTAGTGATTTGATGGTGATAACTACATTCGTAAACTTAAAACTAAAGCTATGAGGGTTCCAAACCCGCCCCGGTGTAAGAAGAAGCCCACAACAAACTTAGCCAGGTAAATTTTCTTTTTGTTATCACCATCTCACATGCCACTTAAAATTATATTAAGTGCTATCTTATTAGAGCAATAATTCACACCCATGCTTGTTTATCATTTACGTAATCCTTTACACTATAGTAGGACTTTTCTACAGCTTTAGGACTTTCAATAAACGAGGTCAAATGACGATTAATAGTTTAATAATGTCATGTTTCATTCAAACAAATCAAAAAGTATTATGATATAACATTTTTGAAATTTATTTGAATGTAATGAATAAGTTGTTGTGTTGGCAAAATAATTCTTGGATTTTTATATCCTGCTATTTAATTTAGCATGGTCAATTTTATTTATTAATTATTGGTCAAAAACAGATGTAGTTTTTCATTTTATATATTTACAATCGCAGTCAAACGATCACGGATCGTCTGATATTAAGTGATTACTATGAACATCTACACCATCAGACAAACCACTTTTTTTTCTTTTTTTCACGCTGGGAAATGCGTTTACGCACCTCCTCTGGAAGGGACGCAGGCAAGACTGCGCCGCTTCCGACGGGTTATGTGGGACTCCCCGGTGGCCAGTCTGGCGACCAGAATATCCACTAAAACCCAGCGATGCTCCTTCGCGTCGCCTGGTGGCTGAGTCACGGAAACCAGCCAGACCAAACAAACTACTAATGCGTTGCCGAGTGAACTGATTTCTACTCGGCATCATACCTTCTGATTCCGTGTTATTTTATGTCTTTTTTGTTTTTTTACCTACCTTGTGTTGTGCAATAAAAATGTATTCATTAATTCACTCATTCATTCATCATACCGGAACGTCAAATCGCTAGGTTGTGTCTCTTACCTTATATTTATTTTTTAGATAACCGTAAACAACTTCATACATCGCTCCATGCTGTATATATTCTTCTGGCCGCACGGAGAAGTGAGCAAGCTTTTCCTGTCCGGCATTAAAGAGGCCATACGTGTCGTTGTTCTTACAAACCCAAGGAAAGCTGTGTAAGTACTATGCAATCAATTTAATTGTAAACTTCACCTCTGAGAGAAACAATTAAATCAAATCTCATATAGCGGTTTGGACAAAATGCTAAAATGTCTGAGAGGCTTCGGCCGTGGCTAGTTGCCACCCTACCGACAAAGCCGTTGACGCTGGCACGATGTCGCGTAGAAACCAATTAGGAGCGTGGGTTTACCATACCCCTTAACTGGTTAGCCCGCTACCATCCTAGACTGCATCATCACTTACCATATAGCGACCTTAGTTTACGGAGCCCAGATTTAGTAGATAAGGCCGTGAAACAGCGAGGAATGTGGAAATGAGAAGCGTATATATGGATTATGTAAGGCAATTGAGACAAAGTATCGTATCTTCTGGATATTACAGCGGGCCGGTATCTCTATGTTTGGCTAACTTTTGAAGTTAGCCAAAACGTACTGGCCCTGTTTCCACTGTTACTACGATCCTGATTTCTATCGGTATTTCTGAGTTTTAACTGTAACAGTTAAGGCAGTATTTTCTTGCTTGTCGCATTTGGGAAAAGATTGTAATAACGAAAAATGAAGTTGTCTATTGCTGTTTCATGTGGTTTTATTTATTTGTATTTAATTTGAGGTCACTGAAATGCGTAAGAACTGCGCATATAAAACAACCAAAAAAATGCGCAAAAAAAAAACGCCAAATATAAAATTGCAGTATTTCAGTAGTTTGGTCCGGAAGGCATAACTGCAAACTAACTGCATTCTGGCTACATAGTTATTTAACAGTCCCAAATATATAATAGATATAAACCTTAAAACATACAACTTGATTAAGCATGAGTTAGAATTTTTCTTTTCCATTACTCCGGCTTATCGCATACAAAATGAAATCATTGTATACCTAATTAATACCAAAGGGCAAACGCCTTTCCTCTCTTATTTATAGAAGAGGGATATAAGGAGAAAAGCCCTTTACCCGTTGTTAACCTAACCTAACATCAATTTAATTAAAAGTCACCGCAACTGCCCCGGAATTGTCTAACAGTTCATACATTGTATTTGTGGGGACCCGTCATCTCCATATAATTTTGTGTGAATACGCCAGGACTACGTTAAATATTCACTGAATTGCCCAAATAAAATCAAAAATAGCTTTATTCAGATAAACCTATTACAGGCGTCTATGAATCGTTAATTTCATTATTTCTATTCGTGAAGTGATGGTGTGATAATATACTTGACAACTTTAAACTAATGCTAAGAGGGTTCGAATCGCGCCCAGGTCTAAGAAGAAACCCACAAAAACATAGCCAGGTTTTTTTTTATCACCATCTCAGATAATAAATAATAAATTATAGTACCTATGGAGATAGAGCAATTCAATCCCAAGCTTTTTTATCGTTTATATAATACTTAATATCGTAATATGATTTTTCCATAAGCTTTCATATAAACTATTTGTATAAACTCTCTAGTGGAGTTGTCCAATAACACATTTACATAGCAGTATTGATCTAATATAGTATTGACGAGATAAATATAATTGCTCTCAAGATGTGCTATGATTCAAAAGATATGAAATTTAATTCGTGAAAATAGATTTAATACTAGAATCAGTTCCTAACAAATTATATGTTCAACATCGCTTTGTCTATTCATGTCGAACAATTGTTTGCAGGTTTCGTCCCTAATAATTAGAGTTGACGACGTTGAGTCGAGTTGAGTTAATTTTTGACGACCTCCGTGGCGCAGCGTGCGCCGTGTATTATAAAGGTAGTGGTCCTGGGTTCGATTCCCGGCTCGAGTCTGGTCTGGTGGGAGGCTTCGGCTGCATCTAGTTCACGCTACCGACAAAGACAAGTCGGCAAGCGATTTTGCGTTACGGCACGATGTCGTATAGAGACCAATTAGGAGTATAGGTTTACCATACCCCTAACAGGTTAGCTCGCTACCATCTTAGACTGCATCATCACTTACTATCAGGTGAGATTGCCGTCAAGGGTTAACTTGTAGTGGGTAAAAAAAAGAGTGTAAAATGTACTCGTAGTGTTTCATGTTTTAACCTTTTGCGGATGAGTGTGCGAGCTTTCGCGTGACCCAGCCTTAAGGCGACGCGAAGGAGCATCGCTGGGTTTTAATGGGTATTCTGGTCGCCACTCTGATAGCAGCGAGTCCCATATACGTAGGGTAAACGCATTTCCAAGCATTAAAAAATGCTTAACATTGGTACATAACAAAGCTGATTTTTACCCATATCATACAGACATCCACCAATAAATCCACCACCACTTTACCGCATCGTAAATCAGCCGCCCTATACTAAATTATAATGATTATATCATTAGCAGTAATAAAACTAATGAATAGCCAAGCGATTGAGTAATAAACCTAATATGGCAACAATTTATCCAATAAGAAGTCGTATATTTGCGGTAAACAGAAAAATGTTTATTCTTTTATTATTTATAGCCGGTCGAACGGAATTAAATTTTTCCGTCCGTATGTTATTTGAAGGTACATGATCAACCCATTACTGGCTCACTACAGAGCACGGGTCTCCTCTCAATATGAGACGGGTTTGGCCATTGTCCACCACGCTGGCCATATGCGGATTGGCAGACTTCACACGCCTTTGAGAACATTATGGAACATTATGAATGGATATTATGAACTCTCAGGCATGCAGGTTTCCTCACGATGTTTTTCCTTCACCGTTGAAACAAGTGATATTTTAATTGTTTAAAAAAAAGGTTATTTGAAGGTAAATTAAAGATTTTAATTTGATAAAACTTGTCGTCATGGCATTTGAAACTAGCGGCGAATCCAAACTATGTTTTTTAGAACCCACTTTGGGATAAAAAAGCTATGCCCACTGATCGGCAGTGAGGCTTAATTAACGACTTCAACTATTGATTATTATCAATAAAGGTGACTAATCAACTGACTTACTGACTGATAACGATAAAAAAGCTTGGGTGTGAATTGTTCTCTCTCTGATTATTTGAGATGGTGATAACAAAAAAAAACCCCGGCTAAGTTTGATGTGGGCTTCTTCTTAGTTCCCTGGGAACCCTGAAAGCCTTATTTTTAAGTTTTACGAATGTAGTTATCACCATCAAATCACTACCATGTAATAATTTACATTATTATTTATTGACGCGTCAAAAGTGCCTTTTAATGGACTATTTGAATAAAGATTATTTGAATTTTGATATTTACGCACAATTCAAACCATTGTACTTAAATTGAAATTAAATTCATATATTATTATCATTTCATATTTATAATTGTTAAAGTATAGGCTGTCGCTGAAGTAAAGATTATTATTTTATCATTAAGCATTAAGATAGTTATTATAAAATTAGGCATCTGTTAGTAAGTTAGCATTAAGCATTAAGATAGCTATTATAAAAGTAGGCATCCGTTAGTAAGTTAAGAGTTCAGATAATCAGTAAACTAAGAGGACAAAATAGGTGTTAGAAATTTGACTGTTTAAAGAATTTTCTTTCTAGAACGAAGACGACGAAATTCGTGTATGCGAAGAAAAGAAGAATTAATATTGCTAAGCTTTAGACCACAGAATGTAATTTAAGCAGGTTTATCCTAATATTTTCTGAAAGTACTGTAATAGAGTCCAAAGTAGTTATAACAATTTCCTACTCTACGTCTGAAGGCTTTGGCGCATCTTCCGCTGCAACAGGTACGGTTGATGAAGATCAGAATATATTATCATTCTCAATTGGAACACCACAGTTTATAGGTTTAACAGTATTGTTAGTTCTACAGCTATATGAAGACGACTTTATTTACACACTTGATAGATAACTTTATTGCATTCAAATTGGATACAAACAATTTGAGAACTTCATAGTTTGAGTTTTACCTCACATACGTAAGCGGAAATACCCGCGAGTTATAAGATAAGATAATATAAGATTTTATTTCATTGTTTAAAAACTATTTACAATATATATAATTTGTCCCTACCCTCCGCACTAGGAAAACCTGTATTGCAGAGGGTAGTACCTTCCAGGGATATAGAACATTCATTCTTAGAAATATTGTAAAGTACTGGCAATATTCCTAAAGTTACTAAGATCCTGATTCCTATCAGTGAGTAAATTCTTAGAAATAAATTACCTTATACTAAGGCTAACATTATTTGAGCGTGTATGAGCGTGTGCGTATATGTATGTGTGTGTGTGTGTGAACGACTTTGAATGTGTGTTTATGTGTTTGTTATGTATTTGTCATATTTATGGAATATCTCTGGATAGTTATGGAATACCTCCACAATTTCCTGCCCTTAATCAATTTCTACTACCCTTGGACTACTATCGTCCAACGTACTTCTAAAGCTAATTCATACCAAATTTATTGGTATCTGACAAACTGACAAAGCGAAAAGTTTCCAAAGTAATCTTGGTGAACTGTGACGACCTCCGTGACGCCGCGCACGCGCTGTCGCATTATAGAGTTGGAGGTCCTGTGTTCGATTCCCGGCTCGAGTCTGGTCTGGTGGGAGGCTTCAGCCGTGGCTAATTACCACCCTACCGACAAAGACGTGTCGCCAAGCGATTTAGCGTTCCGGCACGATGTCGCGTTGAAACCAATTAGGAGTATGGGTTTACCAAACCCCTAACAGGTTAGCCCGCTACCATCTTAGACTGCATCATCACTTACCATCAAGTGAGATTGCCGTCAAGGTCTAACTTGTAGTGTATAAAAAAAACAGACCCTGCTTCTTATATAACTACAGCGTCATCATATCATAGTTGCGATACATATCATCATAATCAACCCATTACAGGCTCACTACAGAACAGGGTCTCCTCTCAGTATGAGAAGGGTTTTGGCCATAGTCCACCACGCTGGCCATGTGCGGATTGGCAGACTTCACACGCCTTTGTAAACATTATGGAGAATTCTTAGGCGTGCAGGTTTCCTCACGATGTTTTCCTTCACCGTTGAAGCAAGTGATATAATTTTTTTTAAAACGCACATAACTCCCAATAGTAAGAGGTGCGTGCCCGGATTCGAACCGCCGACCTCTGATTAGGAGGCTGACGCCCTAACCACCAGGCTATCACCGCTTCATACATATCATAGTTGTATAATCCGGGAGCACTCCTCACTCCGTACTTTAAGGACGATGATTGACATTCGCCGATATTAAATTATTTACGGACCCGCGTCGGTTGACAGCACTCAAGCAACACGTCACAGATTGCCGTCAAGGGCTAACTTGTAGTGGATATAAAAAAAAACTTGCTTCACTTGTACCACTTTAAGGTCCTGTTCAAACAAACCGGTAATTTACAGAAAAAGGACGCGGGACAAAAGCCATCGCCCAACACAACATACGAGTAAAAGCAAACCTTGATAGAATTACAGATGTTATTATGTTAACACAGCAAATTGACTGCAAAGCCAATATATTTGCCAAAGGAAATTCCAACGTCGAACACTAAAAAATATGTTTTGGCCAATTCACAATCGCCGTTTTCTCAAATCGAATTACAATGTACGTGAGCCCGTGGCTTTGTGTTGGGTCTTTGGGAACGAGGAAATTTTATTTCAGAAACGCTGGCAAGATGGCGCGATAATCAAGCCGTACATGCTCGGAGAATTTCAAAATAAGGAAGGATTTTTTTTTGAAATTCTTCTAGTACGTAACTTTTGAAATTACACTTTTTAGATGGTCGATATTTTCTGGACGAGAATTGAGTGAGAAATTTAATTACGTGAAAGTAAGCTGTGATAGCCCAGTGGTTAGGACGTCCGCCTCTTAATCAGAGATCGAGAGTTCCAACCCGGTCACGCATCTGTAACTTTTCGGAGTCATGTGCGTTTTTAATCAATTAAAATATCACTTGCTTGAACGGTGCAGGAAAACATCGTGAGGAAACATGCATGCCTGAGAGTTCCGTAATGTTCTGAAAGGCGTGTGTAGTCTGCCAATCCGCACATGGCCAAACCAACATTTAGTAAGCCGAGAAAGGGTTGATCAAGATGATGATGAGGTGAAAGTGAAACCAGGACTACTTTAAGACCTGCAACCTGTGGTTTAGTTTAAAGTATTGTGTCCAAAGGAATATATTTTATTAAAACAAACTGCATTCAAATTTTGAGCGTAGAAATTTACCATGAGTTCTATTGGAGTATATTTTAGAAGTTTCACTGCTATTGTATAGTTAGTTGTTCAAATGCATTTTTTTCAAAGGTTTAACATTAATGAAAGGATTAGATTACAGGGGTGCAGATTGCACCTCAGATGCGAATGAGTTTTAGAGGACAGAGATTTATACGTGAGAAAGTTAGGAGACTAAATCCGCATATCGATCATAATAAACGAAAAACTACAATTTATTCATATAAATAAATAAAAAAATTTGAAACAGAAGATAGGTTCATATAAAACTATATCGACTCCAAAAAACAGTATCTTACAAACATTCTATTTTTAAATTGAAAATTTTCTTAAGCCAATAAAGACCCAGCACAAATTTCCGCTTATTACTAATACTCAAGATGGCGGACATCCGCCATT
The DNA here is from genome assembly GCA_928268935.1 of Lasiommata megera. NCBI lineage: Eukaryota > Metazoa > Arthropoda > Insecta > Lepidoptera > Nymphalidae > Lasiommata > Lasiommata megera. Next base: position 15,765,032 of record OV743313.1, on the reverse strand, counting down.
ATAATAAACATCACAGCGACGGGTATCAGGTTTTGTGATTATAACACTATAGAGCACCACTTGCCAAACATACAACGTTAACACCATAGAATTTACATCCTGGTTGCTGAGTAGGTATATCAGGAAAGAAACTGCGCTGTCCAACGAATGGCACCCCAATATATATCTCCCAAAAATGTCCCAAACGTGACATGAATTAGACAAAATTTAAATATATCAATTATTCAGTGTGAAATTTGTATATAAATAAAATCAAAATTACTATCGAACTCTTAAATATGCTTGTCAATATATTAAAATAGCTGACGATATCTATTACCAAAACTGAAACATAAACGGGATAATGAATAGAAGCAGGCGTTACTTTGCGGAAGTCCATGATAAACAATAAACAGCAAGTATAATTTGCTATATTTCGCCGACAACCGGGAGATTAGTATAGTATAACACCACACAAAATACTCCACCAGAACATCTACGCACGTTTCGACCCGACACCGGATCATCCTCAGGAGATGTTGACTTCACAAGCGCGAAAAGTAAAGTCTTTGCTCGTTTATTGTTTATAAACGGGATAACTAGTATTTAAATGAATTAAGTCATAGTGTCTGAAACAATCAATATAACTAATCAAAATAGCGAGTCAGCATATTAATCCGCGATCATTTCCATATCATTAGGTTGCCAAAAGGGGAATTCGTTATCAAATGATTGAATTAACATTGAATTGGGTTTGTCAAACGTTTATCAGTCAAAGTACAATAGTTGTAGTTTTCGACAGAATTTCGTGAGCTGCTCGAATTTTAGTTGACATCGTAGCCTGTATTTAGGTCTTCATTTCCGCGCATTTATTCTCCAACGACGACCTCTGTGTCGCAGCGCGTGCGCTGTTGCATTTTAAAGTTGGAGGTCCTGGGTTCGATTCCCGGCTCGAGTCTGGTCTGGTGGGAGGCTTCGGCCGTGGCTAGTTACCACCCTACCGACAAAGACGTGTCGCCAAGCGATTTAGCGTTCCGGCACGATGTCGTGTAGAAACCAATTAGTAGTATGAGTTTACCATACCCCTAACAGGTTAGCCCAATACCATCTTAGATTGCATCATCACTTGCCATCAGGTGAGACGCAGTCAAGGGCTAACTTGTGGTTTATAAAAAAAAAAAACAGGTTTTTCTCGCGAAGGTTCCGTCTGTACTACAACCAAGCGTCACCAAATAAACTGAACCACTTGACGCTGGTGAACTGGTGGGCAGGGCGCCTCTACAAGTCGCCGTCTTTGCCGCCGGCTGATAAAGTCTATCACAACTTCAAAGGAAGAGTTTTTGACGTACCCGTCTTGCACGTAAGTTTGCTTTATACATTCATTATCTAATTCATGCATTCATTATCTAAAGTGTCGATATAGATTTGTTTTCTTGATTATTCATCATCATCATCATCATGATCAGCCCATTATCGGCTCACTATAGAGCACGGGTCTCCTCTCAATATGAGAAGGGTTTTGGCCATACTCCACCACGCTGGCTATGTGCGGATTGGCAGACTTCACACGCCTTTAAGAACATTATGGAGAACTCAGGCGCTGTTTTCCTTCACCGTTGAAGTAAGTGATATTTTAATTGCATAAAAACGCACATAACTCCGAAAAGAGGTGCGTGCCTGGGTTCGAACCCCCGACCTCTGATTAGGAGGCGGACGTCCTAACCACTAGGCTATCATAGCTTCTCTTGATTATTTTCAAACATTAATGAATAACTAGGAGGGACTTTTATTTATTGATGCTGGGAAATGCGTTGACGCATACCCAACCCCAGTTTGTACTGCGTCGCTTACGGTGTGGTATTTAGGACTCGCCAGCCAACCAAAAAAATTGCAAGGAGTAATCGAAACTACGCTGATTTCACCGGACCATTCAATTTAGGTAAGAACCTCATTCGACCTCTGTCAACCGCTGTCGTTCTGAGTTCGATTTCCGGTCGAATTTGGTTTGCTATCTTCAGCCGAAGCTAGTAAGTGACTAGGACGTGTTGCCAAGCGATCTAACGTCCCGGCATGATGACGCGTGGAAACCAATTAGCCCGCTACCGTCTTTGACTACATCATCACTTACCACCAGGTGAGATTTCCGTCAAAGGCTGACTTGTCGTGGATTCAAAAAAAAGTGTCGTTACGCGGAGAGTTCTAGACTGCAATATTTTATATTTATAGGTTTGACTTTTATCGCGGACGATTTCGCGGGTGAGTGAGATTGTAAAAATAAGTTATCTCTACCCAGGCGCCTCCATGGCACTTCGTGAGCTTCAACAACGACTCCACAGTCAACGTGACCGGCGGCCGGGATGACAAATTGCTCGCGTTGCTGGCCAAAAAGTTGAACTTTAAGTGAGTAGACGGGATATCTACCTGTATTAATATACTCGGTGAATTTTCGTCTCACTTCGGTAAGTATAACAAAGAGATAGGAAATACATTTGTTCTTGTTTAGTGTAGCAGGCAGTAAATCTAATACCAGTTTATAAACAGACAAAAAATATAGCATATGCTCTGAGTGCTGTTACCGCAAACAAAATTAAAACAACTAAAATAACAATATAAAGCAAATAACAGTCACAAGAGATGATGGAAAGTGCATAATATTTGCTAAATTTAACGAAATTAAAAATAATAACAGAGAAGTAAGACTTTACGAGTATAAGCAACATTAATATACCAGTTTTGAACATTTTTGTAGTTTATACTGCGGACCAAAATGGCGAAGAAATGGATTTCTTAATATATAGCTTTAGATATTGTAGTTTTATCAATGTCATGATCACTGAAAAAAAAATTATCCTTTCAGTAGGCGCCTTAAAATAATTTCGTAGACTTAATGAATTTTTTGCTCTTCAGTTACTTAACTCGTATTAAATCGAGATTTAAAGTTGGTTTTTGTCTAAAAACGTTACCTTTAATTATTAACTTTGAATGTTAAGATAACTTCTTATTACTAAGAACTGAAGTATTACTACTTCAAAAAACTTATATGCTTATAAAAATTTGCGACTATTTCAAACTTTTAAACATAAAATCTTTTACGCGATATTATTTCATTATTACATTGCCTTATAAATATACTATTTATAATATACTTATTATAAGTGGTTACTTATATTTAGGTGTAAATCGCTACGTACAACTTCTTAACGGACGTCTTTGTTATTATGTATTGTATTATTATTATGTATTTGTAATAATATAATAAAATTACAGTCCAGCCATGTCCATCCAGTTGTTTGTGTTGTGCGTAATTAGGCTATTAGGTCGATCTGTCAGTTACTAACTTTTTAAATAAAAAAAAAATGTGGTAGAAAAAATGATTATAACTGTATACTTTATTTCCATCAGGTATAAATATTACGACCCGCCGGAACGGAGTCAGGGTTCAAGAATATCCGGAAACGGAACGTTCAAAGGAACCCTTGGGTTGATTTGGAAACGCGTAAGTGTCTAACTTTTTATTTCACTTCTAGTTGGTCCATGACGGCGATCACAATTCAAAAAAAGAGATGATGCAGTCTATAATATAGTAGCGGGCTAACCTGTTAGGAGTATAGCAAACCCATACTCCTAATTGGTTGGTGGCGGCGTGGCACGTCCTGGTCGATATGGTGATAACTAGCCACGGCTAACAGGTTACACACAACTTGTTATAAATTAAGAAATTGCATTCGTTAGTTTTTTGCTTTGTCTTTTTCTCACGCAGTAACTTCTCTGCAAAGTACAATACACAACTTTTTAGTCCCGAAAAACTATCTATTAGAACATATATAAAATTTACCCTCATCTAATATTTATTTCTTTCCCCGAGGGTTGTTGGAAGAGATTGCTTAAGCAATAAGACCGCCTTTGCATACTCATGTGTTAAGTGTTCCGTGTTGTTGTTTCTTTGTGTACAATAAAGAGTATCTATCTAACTATATCTATCTAAAGATAAAACTTGGTTATTAAAGTTTTTTTTTTTCGTTGTAGAAAGCAGATTTCTTCATCGGAGATGTAACAATGACCTGGGAGAGACTTCAAGCGGTTGAGTTCTCATTTCTCACTCTCGCAGACTCAGGAGCCTTCCTTACTCACGCTCCTGATAAATTGAGCGAAACTTTAGCCATCATCAGACCCTTCCAATGGCAGGTGAGTTAAAAACCTTTTGTAAATCATTCCATTTTGAGTAAATAAAATATAAACGCAGGTATTTTTTCATAGCCTAAGCATTACGGATGTCCTAGCGAAACCTGCACAGAGTTTTATTCCAAGTATGTTAAAGGTACGAAAAGGATCCTATTAGGATGAGCAACCAGAGCAATGAAGATAAACGTTGACGTACGTCACAAGCTCCTTAAACACCAGAGTCGCAAGTGTGATTAGTTGTTCGGAGTATTTCCCGATGGACCCGGCGCCCGCACATTAAATTTATTAAATGCTATCATCATCATCATGATCAACCCATTCTCGGCTCACTACAGAGCACGGGTCTCCTCCCAATATGAGAAGGGTTTGGCCGTAGTCCACCACGGTGGCCATGTGCGGTTTGGCAGACTTCACATGCCTTTGAGAACATTATGTAGAACTCTCAGGCGTGCAGGTTTCCTCACGATGTTTTTCTTCACTGTTGAAGCAAGTGATATTTTAATTCCTTAAAAACGCACTTAACTCCGAAAAGTTAAGGCCGCATACAAACCCCCGACCTCTGATTAGGAGGCGGACGTCCTAACCACTAGGCTATAAATGCTATAAACTAGTATAAATGCTATAAATAGTAACTAACGTTTATCCTGTTCTCGTTCCAACTATAGCTATAGTTGTAGTTCATAGTCGTGAAATCAGTTTTATGTAAATCTCGCGGCAAACAAGGAATAAATTGCATGTTATGTGTTAAACCAAGGTATAATCTATCTCTGTACAAAATTTCATCCAAATTGATTTGGTAGTTCCGCTGTGAAAGAGTAACTAGCATATACACATACTACATAAGATTGTCTTGATACTAAAACTACTTTTTTTAAAGCTTAAATTTATCAATTAAGTTTCTAGTTTCATAGTATATCGATTAAAAATAAACAAGTCTTTCTTTGTCATAATATTCGTTAGTACATATATTACTAAATACACACATATACAGTACATACAATACCTACGGTTGGCCACACACAGGTGGGAAACAAATAAAATTCGGATTACCTTATAATTAAATTTAATTATAGAATTACAATAAGTATCTTACCAACTAATTAATGCGAGGGAATCATTCCGATGTTCCGGGAAACTTAAAATCTAATTACTAATCAAACCTACATTCTGAGTTCCTACCACTAACACGAGTGGACTCTTCTGATGTTAGGAAAGAAGTTGTGGGAATACTCTTTTCTTTCGTTCACGGGCTACGGGTAACGGGTACACCGATGCTAACGCGTTATTGCAGAAACGCGTTGGCCTGGCCTTCCAGAGCTATAAATCACTTATATACAAACTTTCGCATGTATAATATTAGTGTGGTGATAGGTTTGGCCGTTGGTGGGAGCAACTCTGCTCATCACCGGCCCAGCGTTATGGTTGGTGATAGCCGCACCGTTGCTATGGCAGCGCCGCAAACGGAACCAGCTGGACCTGCTGAATGAGTGCTGCTGGTTCACCACAACTCTGTTCTTGAGACAAAGTGGGTACAAAAATCTCTATACATCGTCTTAAGCAACTAAGGCACATCATAGCAGTTGCCTTTTTTTCTGGGTGGGAAATCTCATGTGCATCCCTGACATAAGCCAAAGTATTGAATAGAAGCAGGAGTTACTGAAGTCCAATGCAATGCAATGGATGTTCCAAAATGCTTTGGCAATGCGCGTTTCGCTCCGGCTTCACAACATTCAATTGCTAAGGCTTAAGCTGTTCATTGTATAAGACAGAGTACTGGCCCATTGCTGGAACGGTCGAGTAACGGCCTGAATTCATGCTTAATTTTAGCGCAACCCACTGTTATCAGTGAGACAACAGAGGATCACTGTCGCATACAATTGTTGCCTGAACGCTTCCGTCAGTTGACTCTTCTTAGACTGGAGACATGACGTGTGCAAACCTCCGCCACCCGCCCTTTCTTCTTTCTTTGTTGGTGTCTACCGCTTTAATTGCCTAACTGAACCATTTGCTTAGGACAAAGTAAGTTACTCTTTGGCCGGTTTCAAAACAGTTCCTGTGATCCCATGCCATTACTAAGTCCGGCCAAAAGGATTAAATGTTGGATTATTAAATGTTAGTTAAAATTCGCAGTCATCATCATCATGATCAACCCATTCACGACTCACTACAGAGCACGGGTACAGAGCTCAATATGAGAAGGGTTTGGCCATAGTCCACCACGCTGGCCATGTGAGGATTGGCAGACTTCACACGCCATTGAGAACATTATGGAGAACTCTCAGTGATACAGGTTTCCTCACGATGTTTTCCTTCACCGTTGAAGCAAGTGATATTTTAATTTCTTAAAAACGCACATAACTCCGAAAAGTTAAAGCTGCGTGCCCAAATTCGAGCCCCTGACCTCTGATTGGGAGGCTTATGTCCTAACCACTAAGCTATCACAGCTTGCAGTTAAACCAAAAATTGGAAAACGGATCGTATCTAGTGAGCAAGTTAAGTCATTGGTAGTGATTATTATTATCAACATACGATAATAATAATAGTTTAAGCCCAGCGCATTCAAGTGTTTTGGAAGTGCTCCAATACACACTCCTCTTTGAGAGAGGAAGTCTGTGCCTTATTGCCACTGGGACAATGATGTGAGGTTTTGGACGACCTCCGTGGCGCATTGCGTGCGCTGTCGCATTATAAAGTTGGAGGTCCTGGGTTCGATTCCCTGCTCGAGTCTGGTCTGGTGGAAGGCTTCGCCCATGGCTAGTTATCACCCTACCGAAAAAGAAGTGTCGCCAAGTGATTTAGTGTTCCGGCACGATGTCGCGTGTAAAGCAACTAGGAGCGTGGGTGTACGATACTCCTAACAGATTAGCCCGCTACCATCCTAGACGGCATCATCACTTACCACCAGGTGAGATAGCCGTCAAGGGCTAACTTGTAGTGTATAAAAAAACATTAATAGGCTGATGGGATGGGGGATGATGATTATGTCGCTCTAGTATACCGAGGGAGTAAGACATGTTTACATACACATGACAATAAACGTTTCCTAAGATCAGTCCAGAGAAATTATATAAATTAGTTACCCGGCTGCAAATCGGCTTTGAGACATTTCGGTTCAAGGTCACAGACTAATGTGTGTGATATTGAACCGAAATGTCCCAAAAAAAATTCTAAAGCGGTATGCGTTTGCCTTAGAGAAGTACGCTTGATTAAAAGGTCCTCATAAGTAACGTAGAAAACGAAATCAGTCTGTTGAGTTTTACAAACAAAGGAACTAAAGCTAGAACACTTCTTACGGTCATATCTATCGGATATTCACGAGATTGGATATCAACAAGGTTAGGGCAAACTGTAGGACATGATCATGATCAACCCATTACCGGCTCACTACAGAGCACGGGTCTCCTTTCAATATGAGAAGGGTTTGGCCATACCATTGGTCCACCACGCTGGCCATGTGCGGATTGGCAGACTTCACACGCCTTTGAGAACATTATGGAGAACTCTCAGGCGTGCAAGTTTCCTCACGATGTTTTCCTTCACCGTTGAAGCAAGTGATATATAAATTTTTTTAAACGCACATAACTCCGAAAAGTTAGAGGTGCGTGCCCGGATTCGAACCGCCGACCTCTGATTAGGAGGCTAACGCCCTAAACACTAGGCTATCACCGCTCAACTATGCTAACTGTAGGACATTTTCTCAAATCTTGCACTACGCTTTCTGATAAATACGTGGTCTCGATTCCAAAATTCACTCCAGCGGGCTTAAATACGTCATTTTATTACAGCATCTACCAACGAGCCATCTAAAACCCACAAAGCTCGCCTCGTCTGCATCCTGATATCACTGGGAGCTACATACGTCATCGGAGACATGTACTCGGCTAACTTGACAAGTCTCCTGGCCAGGCCAGCGAAAGAACAGCCAATTGGTACCCTGCAGGCGTTAGAGGAGGCTATGAGGGATAAGGGATACGAACTTGTGGTGGAGCGACACAGTTCTTCGTTAGCTATTTTGCAAGTAAGTTTTAAATTATATTTAGTTTGTTATAAGTCAAGAACTGCAATAAAATTAAGTGACAATGTAATTAAATATGCTTAATATGCTTCCTTTTAGTTATAATGTTGAAGTTAAACAATGTAAATAAATTATTAAAGTCAATCCATATTCTTACTATAAACAGATAAATTTGTATTCAATTTGACAGAACAAAGTTAACAAAGTGCCTTTATTGATATGTCAAATATTAATGTATATTTAAATATGTGTTACAGTCGCTTAGTTTTTCTTTTCTTACATTCGAATGTTTCTGGAAGAAAGATATGTCTGAAAAGACTTGTCAAGTGTCCGGTCCTTTTCATGTTTAGTCGCATTTTCATGATCATGCATTACCGCATCTCGACCACCAATGAATACGCCGTCCCACGCCGGTACGTCTTTAAAAACCTGCATACCCCACTTAGTGTTAAAAGAGAGAGGGAGATCCCACTCTCTTCTCTGTCGTACATAATTCTAAAACTAGATGGCGCTGCTCCCGGATTGCCGTCTTATTTGTGTTACAGAACGGTACAGGTGTATACGGCCGTCTCGCTCGACTAATGCGTCGTCAACGCATTCAACGCGTACGGAACGTGGAAGTGGGTGTGCGCATGGTACTATCAAAGCGACGCGTCGCCATACTGGGTGGCAGGGAAACCCTTTACTACGACACTGAGAGATTTGGTATCTAACTTTTATGTGCGCCTAGTACTGACAAATTGTAGAGCCATCTTAATAATAATGTCCCCATACTAGGGCCTCTTAATCAGAGGTCGGGGATTCGATCCCGAACATGCACCTCCACCCCAACTTTTCGGAGTTATGTGCATTTATAAGCAGTTAGAATATCACTTGCTTAAACGGTGAAGGAAAACATCGTGAGGGAACCTGCATGCCTGTGAGTTGTTCATAATGTTCTCAAAGGCGTGTGAAGTCTGCCAATATGTACCATCGCCAGCCTCATATTGAGAGGAGACCCGTGATCTGTAGTGAGCCAGCAATGGGTTGATCATGATGACTAGTTTTATAGCTTCTTTACGCGGCTCCAACACTTTTGGGAATCTTTAACGATAACTATCATACGTTAGTGATACTTAACAGAACAAAGAGAAGAACGAGCTCTTTCACTTTTGAGGTTAGACGACTCCATTTTGTTAGCCTCAGCTACTTCTCCTTTACCTGTTGAGAATTTCTTGACGGAATAATTCATCAACAAACTAGTTCCGACCCAAACCGGAAATCTGAATACCTCATAGTTAAAACTAGCACAGACCTAAAAAGTTAAATATTTTAATTTATACAGACGCCATATTTTTTTGATTTTTTTTTCTCTTTTTATGGCTTTACACAGACTAGCCAATGTCAAGTTTATAGCAATCTAGTATTAAAGTTAGGGAAAAATGGCGGGAAACTTCGCACTCGACGGACGCGGCTCCCTCAAACCTTTCCCAAATTAATACATGAATTCAAGAAAAGCGTTAAAAACTGCGCCCGCCATATAAGAAGTCTCCCGCCTTTCTCAGACGCCATATTAAGTTCCACTGTTAACAGATAATATTAATTTCATAAAATGCAGATAAAATACTACTTCCACACTTATACTATATATTTTAATGACACCTCTATATCTCCTAGGCTCGCATAATTTCCATTTAAGCGAAAAGCTGTATACAAGATACTCCGCTATAGCGTTGCAAATTGGCTGTCCATACTTAGAGACGTTTAATAACATGTAAGTTTCATATGTTGTTCTTTGCTAATTTTATAAAGAGGAAAGTTATGTTCACATAGATTAAGGGCTAATTTAAATATCACTTGTTTCAACGGTGAAGGAAACATCGTGAGGAAACCTGCACGCCTGAGAGTTCTCCATTATGTTCTTACACACGTGTGAAGTAGTCCCATCCGCACATGGCCAGCGTGGTGAACTATGGCCAAACCCTTCTCATACTGAGAGGAGACCCGTGCTCTGTAGTGAGCCTAGAATCGCTTAATCATGATGATGATGATTAAGTTGGGCGATAAGGCCTGCATTTCCGGGATATGTCTGATAAATAATTTTTTACACGTGTTGTTAATACGTATAAATATGTTCTGTAAACGTATCCTTGTTGCTATCTATACAGGATGTCTCTAGTAGACAGACAGACAGTAGTTCACTGTAGAATTCATTACAAGAGATGTAACGTAAGAAGTCGTACGAAATATAAAAATTAAGTATGCTGAAATGCCAAATAACATTTATGCCAAAACATTAGCTAGCTATAGTTTCAGTAAGCTCACTGATTATCGTACACTGATTTCAGAGTAATGACTCTCTTCGAAGCCGGGATATTGGCTAAAATGACGACAGACGAATATAAGAACCTTCCAGAACACTCGAGGAGGTCTGAACCTGTAACGGAAAGTGAAAGCAAAGAGAGTAATGAACCGATGGAAAATTCAATAGGAACAGCGCAGGTACGCAACCTTTAGGCTTTTAAGACGTTGGATAGCACACCAATATTATGAATGCGAAAGTTTTTTTGTAGGTGAGTGAGTGAGTGAGTGATGAGTGTATGTTAGTTACTTCTGAATGCCGGAACTACTGGCTGCTAATGTGGTTGAAATTTTGAATGAGGCTGGATTATATCCAGGATTATCATAAAGGCCGAGAATCTATGGTTACTGCAGGATTTGTGGAAAACTTAATTTTGCCTAGACGCGCACAACTATAGCGATTTTTTTTTTTCACTGCAAACTTCCTAAAAACTAGATGAATACATTGAGAATTTGAGAAGAAGCGAGAATGGACCCAGAAATGACAAATGGAATAATATTTAATTGCAAATTGCAAAGGAATTTTTTAATACACCTAATCTACGTGTAAAAAGTCGCGGTGATCATTTAGATATTTTTTACACTACAAATTAAACCATGACGGCAATCTCACCTGATGGTAAGTGGTGATGCAGTCTGAGATGGTATCGGGCTAATCTGTTAGGAGAAAGGTAAACCCATACTCCTAATTGGTTTCTACGCGACATCGTGCCCGAACGCTTAATCGCTTGGCGACACGTCTTTTTCGGTAGGGTGGTAAATAGCCACGGCCGAAGCCTCCCACCAGACCAGACTCGAGCCGGGAATCGAACCTAGGACCTCCAACTTTATAATGCGACAGCGCATGCACTGCGCTACGGAGGTCGTCTGAAGTCATTGTATATATTATAACTAAACAAAAGTCTGAGACAAGAGTTTAATCATTAATACAATTGGTTGAACACTCCGTGCAAGTCACTAATCACCAGTGCAGTCTAAAGTTAAAAATCAATCAAAGTAACAAAGTTCTTCCTTTGCAAGGTTGCTATGCCAAGGTTCCTCGAATTCTCTAACTAGTAAACTACGACGTGTGAGTATGTATACGTGTGCTCGTTGTTGTCAGTGTGCGTGAGTGTTTGCATGTGTGTGTGGGTCAGTGTCCCATCTTATCCTTACTTATAAACATATACTCATATTTATTTCTACCACAGGTGCAACCGGATTCGAAGATAGGTCTCGAACCGTTATCCTTGACTATGTTCCAGGGAGCATTTTGTCTACTAGGCATGGGATATTTTTTGGCAGGTGAGGTTCTTTCCTGCTACTTTGGAAGTTATGGTAACTGGTGGCATTTGATATTTATTATTGTGGAATGGTCATTTTTAGGTTTAAGTTTTTTCTGTTTTATTGTTTTATTGCACCTTTGTACTTAGCAGTAAGTATTTTGTTCCGAAAAGGTTGTAAATAAAGGGATTAAGAAAAATTCTCAAATAATAACATCTTATGTGATTCCTTAATAATAACATCTTAATTGATTTTAGTATCCTTTCCTAAAAAACGATACTACATTATTGACTAAGTGAAAGTGAACAAACATTTCCATCAATAAAAATAATCACAAAAACATACTGACATTCCCACACACTCGAAAGTTAGTGGTTACTGATGCACTGACAGCCTTATCAAAGTATGTTTGACATTCCATGTTCAACGTAAACATTTTAACAATTAATTGGTCGAGTTTCGACTATTCACGTTCTCAGACCCCCTACATTAAAATAGTTAACACAAACACACGTCCAAGAGTTGTATGGAATTGGGCTCGTCAACGTAATTACTACGCTCAGGCTCACTAAAAATTTTCACAACGATCTCAATAAATAGAGATCAATTAGTGGGTCGTTTGGTGAAATTGCCAGAAGATATGCGATCATTCAAATAAAATTTCATCTTCAATATTATATTTATTATATTAGTGAATACGACCGTTTTGAGGGTCTCCACAATAAATACTTACATTTCATAAATACTTATACATAACATTTCTAAGATAAAATTTAATATATAGTTGAGCAAATTAAGAAACTTATGTATTAAATTTCAAGAATACATAGGTATATATAACTTAAAATAAAACTTAGATTAACCTAAAACTAAAAATGTTAAAAAATAATTAAATATATAACATCATAACTAACATATATTATTAAAAGGAGTCCCTTTAGGCAAGGTTCCGAAGATACTGGCAGCGTTTCCCCTTTGAATGGCTAGAATAATTCTTTGTCTGTCCCCTGTGATGTTGAGTAACCTTTTTGCTATTTCCAAAATAAATGCATCTAGCATAATATATAACTCTGCTTCATACTCTTAGCCGATGAACATTGTTGTGCGATGGTGCCTCATGCTTTAAGGACTAATGGATTCATCGCAAGAGTGCCGTTCATTCACTGTTGAATGTAGCATGAAATTCATTTTTACATATTTAGTTTACTTACTGCTACACTTACATTATTATAATAAAAAAAGTACTTGTTCTTAAAAATTTACTAAATTTAGTGCCCATTTAAAAGTAAACACAACATTTCCAATTAGGTCACAATAAAGAAATATAAAAAGTGTATCTTATAATATAAAACATAAACTACTTAGTACAACATATTATAGTAAATGCAGAGTTTCATATCCCTAATTATTTTTACTGTTTTCGAGATTTAGAAAATAGTCAAGACTTCCAACATATGAAAATCTTTTCCCGAAACCTACACAAAGAGTCAGAATTGATGTCTATAAAAGAGCTGCTGTGGTTGACCACCATAACAACAAGCATTGCGAATAATAGTAGATAATTATAATTAGTATATATGTAGATATAAATAGTTCCTTTTACATTAAGTTTACATCGAATCGTTTTTTTTTGTTCTCCAAAATTATTTATCGTAGTCAAGAAGTTCATTCCTTTTAAGATAAATTCTTAAAAATTAATTTAAGAATTAAGTTTGGTCCAAACCCTTAAATTAAATAAAAACTTAATAAAACATGTTGATAACACCGCAATGAGAACCCAATTAGCTGGCAGCATTGCCCCTTTGAACGGTAAAAGTGATTATTTAGCAGGGGTAACTGCCAGCTCTAGGACCTACGGTAGACTCAGAAAACTAAAAAAAGTGCTCGAGCTCTCAATTTTACAGCTCCATATTTTCAACCCTGCAAGGAAAAATAATTTAATTTTTGTTCCTTTTTGGGAACTGCTCTACAGTATCAGCTTACTGCTCCTAAACGTTTTTTTTATTATTTGGGCATCTTAATCGGTGCGATAACTCTATAGCCTATAGCTTAGTGGTTAGGACTTCCGCCTCCTAATCAGAGGTCCGGGGTTCGAATCCGGGCATCTCTAACTTTCGGAGCTATGTGCGTTTTTAAGTAATTAAAATATCACTTGCTTCAACGGTGAAAGAAAACATCGTGAGGAAACCTGCACGCCTGAGGTTTCCCCTTTGAGAAAAGGCGTGTGAAGTCTGCCAATACGTACATGGCCAGCGTGGTGGACTATGGCCAAACCCATCTCATATTGAGAGGAGACCCGTGCTCTCTAGTGTGCCGTTAATGGGTTGATCATGATGATGATAATGATGATGAAACAATTAATGCATAAAGGCTGTTGGTAGAATTATTACTTTATAATATTGTTAAAAGCTGTGATAGCCTAGCGGTTGGGACGTCTGGCTCCTAATCAGAGGTCGGGGGTTCGATCACGGGTACGCACCTCTTCAGTAACTTTTCGAAGTTATGTGCGTTTTTAAGCAATTAAAATATCACTTGCTTTAACAGTGAAGTGAGTTTGTGAGAGCATGAGAGTTCTAGACTATGGCCAAACTCTTCTCATACTGAGAGTAGACCCGTTGCTCTGTAGTGAGCCGGCAATGGGTTGATCATGATGATGATTGTTTCAACACAGTTCTATTATTTTCAGCCATAGCACTCGCTACTGAAGTACATCTCCATCGTCAAAGGGTGACACAAAGAAAAATCAAACCGCCGGAGATGTCAACCGCCAGGCGTTCAGCCAGAATGTTCTACCTGAAACAACAATTCGATAGGATGTTCAGAATCATCTATGTATTTGTTGATAGAGCTTTGAGACATGATGCCAGAGAATAAAAAAAAAACAAAGTTTTGTGGCACCACACGCACCTTTTTGCACCAAAGTAGCAAACCTATACTATTAATGCTGATGTGAGTTTGTAAGCTTATTATTATATATAAACCGATTTTTTTTAAAGAAAGGACAGATATGACGAATCAAGGCCGTCGGAGTTCTTTTTAATAAGAGTAACGTCAGCATTGCTGACGTCTCATAGTAATTAAAACCACAACTTGAGGGATTACACTTTTATTGCGATAATAACTAAGAGGTCCGAACGGTCCGACGTCTCGAGCGAGAATGCCACGAAAGACATCGACCACCCGTATTTATTATAGCAAAGCATGCTTGTACAAAATTTATTGCTACCATCTAAATTATGTTAACAAAATCATCTAGAGTTCAAATGTGGGTAATTATTGAATTCATGTTGTTCGTGGCACCTCTGAATAAAGTTAATAACTCCTACGCGCCGACAGATACATTTTCGGCAAGTAACATGGGTTATATTTTATCCCGGTATTCCCACGGGAACGGGAACTCCGCGGGTGGTTTATATAATAGCTTTTGAATATATAAGACACCGCACTTTGCTATTTAAAGGAATATTTGTAGCACTTAGATCAATATTAATATAACTTGAAAATAAACTTGTGTTTAATATTTTCTTACCTGAATAATAAAATGATACAGTCTAAATTGGTCTGTGTGTGGGTGGTAATCTAACTAGATAAAATTGAGAAATGATAAATTCCTAAATTAACTTTGTCAAGACAAACGCCCGGGACTGTCCACTTATAACGCTCATCACTGCGCCAGGTCATCAAAATAATAGTAGTCCTTTTACAAAATAAAACTTCCCGCCGCTACGCTGTCCTTTACGCTTTCAGAAACTAGTAGGTATATCGTTATAAATCCACTATCCGGCGTGAAACTAGAAAAATTCAATTTATAAATTGCATAACAATAGCTTAGTTACGTTTGAAAAATGCGAAATAATTATTCCATACAACAAAGCTTAATTTTGTTTTTTTTTTACGAAAACCACGAAACGCGAACGGGGTTTAAAGCTAACAGACATGCAGGGCGTTTTAAATTCAAACTCTTTATTTGACTCGATTAGAGCGGGCAGATATGAGTGATGGTGTTTTTAGCGTTTTTCCTTGACGCCGGTGAAAATCCTGCTTCATATGCAGATTGCGGGCTTTGTTTATGCCTCGTGCAGAAACAACGCTTGGAAATACATGGATAACTTTCTTTTATACTTAGCGATAGATAGGACAAAATATAAGTTAAGGTAAATTTGCGATTTATCCTCCTTCATTAACTCTTTGCAAAAATAAATACTAAACAGACTCACTGGAACCTGCAACAAACAATAAATAAACAATATTCACACAAAAAAAAAATGTATCACTTGCTTCAACGGTGAAGGAAAACATCGTGAGGAAACCTGCACGCCTGAGAGTTCTCCATAATGTTCTCAAAGGCGTCTGAAGTCTGCCAATCCACACATGGCCAGCGTGGTGGACTATGGCCAAACCCTTCTCATATTGAGAGGAGACCCGCGCTCTGTAGTGAGCCGGTAATGGGTTTATCATAATGATAATGATTCACACAAAACATTGCGCCATCTCTGGTGCAATACTATTGTTAAAAATAAAACAGTATTGCTCACATGATCGGTGTCCTTTATTGTGAAACTTGCTTGTTAAAATGAGAGCCCCGCATTTTGTTCGGTCGATTATTATTTGTAACAAAAATAAACAACAATCGTTCACAAGCGCTATACGTATTTAATAACTAATAACTGTAACTTGACGATAACAATTATAATTTAACTCTAACACATTTTAGTTTATAATAATCATAATAGTTAGAAACATAAATTTAATGATTCGTAATTCCTACAAATAATGTTACCCAAATTTAAAAGGAGTTACTTAAACTAATAACTTAAGTACGCCGATATATATTATTGCAATCATAAGTTCATTCAAAGATTAATTGACGCTTGGTTCCCTTCAATTTGAAAAATTAATATACCTTCAATATTATAAGATTATGAACCTATTACGACCAGAATAGAGAGTTAGGTGTTTAGATTATAAGTCCTCGACGCTGATTCATTGGCGTTTGTTGGCGGAAGTGGATAACGCTCTTAACCCAAGACCTGGCTGATATTGAAAAATCATCATCATCGTCATGATCAACCCATTACCGGCTCACTACAGAGCACGGGTCTCCTCTCAATATGAGAAGGGTTTGGCCATTGTCCACCACGCTGGCCATGTGCGGATTGGCAGACTTCACACGCCTTTGAGAACATTATGGAAAACTCTCAGGCGTGCAGGTTTCCTCACGATGTGTTCCTTCACCATTGAAAAATATTTAATAGAAAAAAACGACCCAATTTCATTATATGCAATTGAACACGCTCACTACTGGTCAGGCTATTAAAACTCTTAATAGGTACATGATTCTGTCAAAAATATTTGCAATAACCGCTCTATAGTATACGTAAGTATCTTGACCTCTAGTAAAACCTAACAAATTCTCACTCAAAGGATTTTGCATCATAACACGTGGTGCAGCGACAACTGTACAAAGCCTTTTGTTCGTTCACAACTTAAAATTGCAGCACTCGACGAAACATTAAATATTTCGTGAACTCTCACCGACACCGCCCCAGCGCCACTACGAGATCGCGGATTAGTAGCACGAGTTCAGTAAATTAACATTTTCTAAAAAGTCAAAACTGTAAATTTTCCTTCTTTTCATTTTATTCAATACAAAATTAGTTTTTATTTATTATGTGAGATGGTGATAACGAAAAAAAAGAAAAACCCCGGCTAAGTTTGTTGTGGGCTTCTTCTTAGACCGGGGCGCGTTTGGAACCCTCATAGCTATAGTTTTAAGTTTACGAATGTAGTTATCACCATGAAATAACTACTATGTAAATTATTGACGCGTTAAAAGTGCCTTTTTAAGGACTATTTGAATAAAGATTATTTTGAATTTGAATTTGAATATACATTGAAGATTAATATTAATATGTTTTTAATTTTTATACACCACACAATACAGATTTTTCAGAATGCCCATCCTCATTAGTTTATTGCAATTTTATTAAGAACAACAGTTATATCGTCAAGTTTTCCAAGTTTTCTTTATTGCGATGAAATATATCACAATTAGACCTGTTTTATTTACGTTTGGGTTTTTTTAGTTATTTTATACGTCCATTTTTTTGCCATAGTTTTCATTGACGTCACTTTCTAGTTGATTAGTTATAATATAAGATATCTAGTTGACTAATTATAATATAATAAGATTTTCATTTATTATATTAATTAACAATCCCACCAATGTAATTATAGAAAATTTGTATGTGTGTATGTTTGTGACACCTTGACGCCGTAACTTCCGAACTAATTTGGCTGTTGTTTTAAATAGAGATGGATCCCACACAGGCTACTTTTATCCCGGATATATCCAAGTTTGGGTGGAATTTGTGATAAACTGACCTTTACGTCAATGATGAGCTACTTCTATAGCTATTGGATATTGCAAGCTCCCTCGAAACTAGAATTTAATACGTTGGTAACGGGAACAGGCATAAGAATAACCTGTAATTACAAACGTTGTTTATTCCACAGGAGTTTGTAAAAACTTATATAAATGCCATTGGTATAGAGATAACTTGGACAACACATTTAAACTTAATGTTAAAGGCAGAGGAGTAACACATTAATACAAGTTTAATGCAATAACCATTAAGTACTCCAAGTTAAAACATTTTTCTGTCGTGTATTGCCTTACAACCTGGTTTAGAGTTATAAATATAAAAAGCTTTTATTAAATCCTTACTAGTACCTATTGATGAAAGTGTCTTTGTTGGTTTTTTTTTTTAATACTTTACCTGTTAGCCCTTGACGGCTATCTCACTTGGTGATGATGCAGTTTAAAATGGTAGCGGGCTAACCTGTTAGGGGTATGGTAAAACCACCCTCCTAATTGGTTTCGCGTAGACCGTAGTAAACTGGAACGCTAAATCGCTTGGCGACACGTCTTTGCCGGTAGGGTGGTTACTAGCCGGCCGAAGCCTCCCACCAGACTCGAGCCGGGAATTGAATCCAGCACCTCCAACTATATAATGCGATAGCGCACGCACTGCGCCACGGAAGTTGTCAAAATCCTTCAATCACGTAGAAACAGAGCAACTAGTGACGTGATTTTTTTGTTTGAAGATAAATGCTGAAATGAACCGTATCTATAAGATAAGCTAGTTCGCTATTCCATCAACTCACGTTTATAAGCTTACGTATTTAAATCATTACTGGGTATATAGGGATACAGTTCATGAGGGCGAGGCTGTGATATTCCTCAGGGCTAGTTAGTGAGCTAGGTTTATTAATAAAAACATTAAAACAATAATATTCGACCGTAAACCACCGCAGATTGTATAACTTAACACAACAAAATGTATCCGTTTGTAAGTTATTACGGTACAAATATTCGCAGAAACGTAAGCGAGAAACAAAAAACGTCACCGACAATAAAGCCAACTTTGCCACGTATTTCCGCTTTAAATATATGCACCATACACTATGAGGTCACCGGATAGTCCTATCAGATGTAAGTAGTGTTTTTTGAAATGTCATTCCGTTAATTGTCAACCTAATCTCAATAGTGGTCCTATATAGGTACTAGTATTTGTATTTGGTACTTGTATTTCATACACATTCTAATCAAAGTAACTTGTCTCAGTATCACTACTAATAATAATTCACTACTAATACTAATAATAATTCATCTTTTTCTTATCTTTATATAGTTTTGATTTTTTTTTTAGAAAATATTCCTGAACTGTAGTATTAATGATAAAATCAAATTATTTCATCGGCTTAATATTTTAATCTTTCATAAAACCTTTCTCTATTGTTATAAAAATGACAAATAAGACACCGTAAGCCGATTCACTTTACCCTTTAAAACACAACTACTTTTATTAACCGTAGTGACATTATCATACATTATCCTTACGTATTTTGCCGAAATCCATGGTATACAATGATATTTTTTTATATATATACTACAAGTTAGCCCATAACGGCAATCTCACCTGATGGTGAGTGATGACGCAGACTATGAGGGTAGTGGGGTTGACCCATTCCTAATTAGTTTACACGCGACATTGTGGCGGAACGCTACATCGCTTGGTGACACGGCTTTGTTTGATTGATTATCTTTTATAATTTCCATTGATTAACAGTTAATCTTACAACAACATAAGCAGTTCTATGAAAGAGATTCAATTGAATCAGTCTGGATTCTGCTTGGGTGTAACACTGAAATTACTACAACAATTTAGATAGATACTCTTTATTGCACACGAATTTTAATGAAACAACAACAAGGAAAGGAACACTTAACACCTGAGTATGCAAAGGCGGTCTTATTGCTTAAGCAATCTCTTCCAGACAACCCTTGGGGAAAGAATTAAGTAAAAGAAGAGGGTAACGGCGCAATTTTATAAATATAATACAAGTTATCAATAAATATTTATATATATATATATATATATATATATATATATATATATATATATATACCGTAGCATCCTGAGAAGATGTTGATTTCGCAATGTACGATTGCGTAGTCTGGCGGTTGCAGCATCATACAATTCATGGTATATATATATGTATATACCATGAATTGTATGATATAAATAAATATATACTTTTTTAGTCTAGGTTTCTAGGAAATTTTGGAAACCATGGTCAACATAGTTCGAAACAAAATTGTTCCGGCTCTCGCTTCGCCCGCTTTGGTCGAAATTCAAAACGCAGTTGATTTATAATTTTGATTAACGGCCTTACCTACAAACAAACTACTTTTTTCCGGCCGCGACGATTTGAAAAGCAGTTCTTAACCCGTTTTTCATAACTAACTTTAACTACGTCAAAGTTCCGAGTGGCTTACTGCTGGTTTTTAGGTAAATAATATTTTAAAGGTTTAACTACGTTGGCTATTATTTTTGACGAAATTATCTTTTACTGAACTATTAACTAATTTTTTTTTTTTCGTACTGTCTATTGGTTGCCACAGCGTAACCGGGCTATTTGGCGAGCTTCGCAAAGAAGCTCTGCCAGAAGAAATTTTAAGCCCTAGGGCTCGAAGAAACTAAGGGAACGTCTGCCTAAGGGCGCCTCCTTTGAGGCCGGACCTCGGCTTAGGCGACATATGAGATAACGGGAGGGTCGAACGGTATAACAGGGAGTCTGACGGTGGTTTTATTAGTCCGAGGGGGCTTAGGCCCATAGCTGGATTGTATCATCATCATGTTAAACGACATGACGTGCTCTTATGGTGTCTTTACCCCACTTATTTCTAGCCTTCTTTTTATGCACTGCTTTAAGCACACCAAAAATAGTAAAGTAATAGTAGTAGTAATAAAAATAAAATTTTGTTAGTCATTTGTAACTATCAAGTACAATGTTTTCATACGTAAAAAAGCTCTTGCTATTATTGTATTATAACAATTTTGACTATATGGCTATTATTGGAATCAAATATAAAATACTCAAAAAATATTTTTTCAATCTTTTTGGATATTTGAAATTACAGGTACATTTTATAATTGCTTTGTATTTAAACAGAGAAAATCGGCTTCAGGTAAACCTGGCAAGAAAGAAAAATATGGAACATGAAAACAAATCACAACTTATGGAAGTACAGCTTTTGTGCTATAACTTAAAATTATAGGATTCTTAGATTGGGTACATACCCAAGAATACATACATGCACAAAAATCTGTAAAAAAAAATGAAAATTCCACCTGTATGAAACATGGAACTGACGCAGCTGTAGTAGGTTTAAAAAACCTACTATAGTTCTGAAATTTTTTGAGCATCGAGTAAAAGATCTTAACAAAAAATATGACATAATGCAGCACAAAATTTTCACTTGACATGTTTATGGCATGACACCTCGCTAATACCATGAGACATTTGTCAATTTTCCCATCTATGAGAAATCAGAAACCAACCGAGGTTGTTATTGCTAGTGCATGTTTCACAATCGCCCGATAAATATTTGTATTACAAAAACTATCGAATCGACAAATTAATCCATCAGTCAAATTTTATCGGGAGATTGTGGAGCAGGCACTTACCGAGATTATAAATCCTTTAGTTGGTTTAACATTCAATCACGCAGTAGGCAGAGGGTGACATCGGCCACTTTTTGTCACGGAATAATCTACAGTTGTCATTGGAAGAGCTAAAGTTTAAATAGGTTGTACCCCATTTTCGCATTTACAAATTTTTCGGAGACATTGGGCGAATGAAGTCGCATACATTTCTCTTGTATCTACAGCAAATAAGACAGTTATTTTACTCACAGGAAGTACTAGTTACAAGTCTACTCGTAACAAGTCATTATGATCACCCCATTACCGGCTCACTACAGAGCACGGGTCTCCTCTCAATATGAGAAGGGCTTGGTCATAGTCCACCACGCTAGCCATGTGCGGATTGGCAAACTTCACACGCCTTTGAGAACATAATGGAGAACTCCCAGGCGTGCAGGTTTCCACACGATGTTTTCCTTCACCGTTGAAGCAAGTGATATTTTCATTTTTAAAAACGCACGTAACTCTGAATAGTTCGAACTGCCGACCTCTGATTAGGAGCCTCCTAATCAGAGGTCCTGACGCCCTAACCACTAGGCTATCACCGCTTCTACAAAGTAAAAGTTCTTAATTAGTTAAAACTAAGCGTTAATTATGGACATTCTAAGATTCAGGCCGGTAACTGGTAACATTTATAAATTCATACCTATTATTACGATTTACAAAGGAGCAACTCAAATCTTAATGATTTAATTAAGAAATTGAGGGACGTGACCATTGTTCGCTTGTCAAACATCAAAACGTTAAACCAACGAAATTAATTAACGAAATGTTTTGTATTTTAATCCGATAATAAGTTTCCAATGTCTTCTACAGTAATAACTTGTTCTAATATTTAATGTTTTTTTTTTATCCACTACAAGTTAGCCCTTGACGGCAATCTCACCTGATGGTAAGTGATGATGCAGTCTAACATGGTAGCGGGCTAACCTGTTAGGGGTATGGAAAACACATACTCCTAATTGATTTCTACACGACATCGTGCCGGAACGCTAAATCGCTTGGCGACACGTCTTTGTCGGTAGGGTGGTAACTAGGCACGGCCGCAGCCTCCCGCCAGACAAATGTGGATTTGGCGAAGCATGTAATTAAGAGTAAAATAGTAAAAACAAGTGGACATCCACTTATAATATGTGCGAATAATGTATTCAAAGTGTTAGGAAAGCATACTTTTGTATGTCATGAAGGTTACTTTTTTTTTGGCACCAAAGAGTAGATCTATATGGATATAGATAAGTATCAATGAAATTTGAACGAAAATAATTTATTTGTTGGCAAAATTTCTTTATAAAAACAATAGATGAAGATCTCCATTTATGTCAGGAAAATAACCTGTATTTTTACGTTTCTCTTTCCAATATAAATTTTATAACAAATAACATAATATAACCAGTTATGATATCGGTCGAATCAAGGGCGTCCGAATTGTTTTTAGTAAGAGAAACGTCATTGCTGACGTTACTCATACTAAAAACAATTGACGACTGCTGACGTCACGCTTTTGTTTACTTTCGCTCATAGTAATTAAAACCACAACTTGCGGGGTTACACTTTTATTGCGAGAATGTGTAAGAGGTCCGAACGCAAAACAAACAAGCAAAAGCAAAACGCATTTAACAAAATAAAAAAATCTAGTTATCTTTTATAACTAAGTATGATGGTTAAAGTCCGCCAGCTCACATTGGAACTGTGTGACGGATTAATGCTTTAATTCCTTCCCTCCTAGGTAGGAGGTATGTTCTTGGCAGTGTTACATTAGGGTGATGATGATGAGAACAATTATTGTCTGCTCAAAATTCCGGACAGATGTCCACTGAAGTAATCCTGCGGTTGCGGCTGCAAAGTTCCAAGTGCGGTCCCCTCGATATACTCAAATACAAACAACTTTACGATGTAGGTTGTAGGGCAATGCTTTTAATACGCTAGAGGTTCACTCAGACATATCAGGGGCAGGGCATTCTGGGCCATTGTGCTAATTGCACAGTATTGTCACACTGAAAATGAGATTGTGTAACAAGTGAGAATTCCATTTATTTAAATTTTTTTTGTTTTATTCCATTATAAAAATTGAAATTACGATAAACCAAAAATGTTACTAGTGGAAAGTCAAAATGATCAAAATATGCTCAGCAAAAATAATGGAATATCATTGTGAATAATAATAAAGTACCAAAATAAATAAAGATATAATTTGTGTCAAAGAAATGCTATGTCAGTTTTATGATATTAAATTTAATGTACAAAGTGATATTTCTTAGATTATTCTAATGAATTAGTATTTAAATCATTTTAAATTTATCGATATTATCATGAATGGTTTCTAGGTACGGACATCAAACTAGTAAAAACTTACCTAACAACCTTAACAAGTGAATTTCTCACTTGTTAGACAATCCTATTTTTTAGCACATGTTTTGGTGTTCGTGATTAAAGCTATATATTTTTTTTATAAACTTTATTGCACAAAAAAACTGTACATAAGGCGAACTTAATGCTAAAACCATTCTCCACCAGTCAACCTTGGAACATTAAGAAAAGTAATGGTAGGCGCACGAACAAATAAAAAAATGTATATACTCGTATGTATAGGTATATATAAAAGTAATAGATACAATAATAAAATAATAAATATAAACATAAAATAATAATAAATAATATATATTTTGTTAAAACACGTGTATGAAACTATTATTACGTTCATAGTTAGCTATAAAGCTCTTTTTTTCCGCTGGGAAATGTAATTACGCATCTCTTTCGGAAGCGACGCATGCAGAACAGCGCTGCGCGTTTCCCGCGGGGTATATGGGACTTCCGGCGGCCAGTCTGGCGACTAGAATATCCACTAAAACCCAGCGATGCTCCTTCGAGTCGCCTGGTAGCTAGGTCACGGGAACGCTGGCGCACTCATCCGTAAAGTTATAAAGATCTAATATCAGTATAATTCAGTTTTTACTTCATTTTATTTTTATTTTTTTATTTTTTACACACCACAAGTTAGCCCTTGACGGCATTCTCATCTGTTGGTAAGTGATGATGCAGTCTAGGATTGTAACGCGCTAACTTTTTAGAGGAATGGTAAACCCATACTCCTAATTGGTTTCTACGCGACATCGTGCCGGAAAGCTAAATCGCTTGGCGACACGTCTCTGTCGGTAGGGTGGTAACTAACCGCAGCCGAAGCCTCCCACCAAACCAGACTCGAACTGGGAATCGAACCCAGTAACTCTGGTCCTTCTACGGATCTCTTTATTTCCTAGCATAGCTCTCTCCATTGCTTGCTGAGTGACTCTGAGCCTTCTTATGAGGTCCATAGTGAGCGACCACGTTTCTGAGCCGTAAGTCATCACTGGCAACACGCACTGTGTTAATGTGATCTTACCTTAGAGTTATATAACAGTAGCATTTGCGAACCTCAGTCTTGTTTAGTTTTAAGGCAAATTGAAGGGATCGCCCTCGAACTTTAAACGTGCGGTCGCAACTGAGAAAGTGGGCATCTTCTACTTTTGTAACACATCAAAAGCTTTGTGTGGTTGGTTACTACCTACATTTATTTTAAGTATAAACCTAAGTTTTCTCTCACTTTCACGCAGCACCGTATCACGGTAATATTATGTATACAGTATTCCAAGTTCATACAAACGGACGAAACGTGAGCTATGCATACGCACCTCGATCTCGGCGTGCAGACTGTTCCGCAGTGACGAACGGACGGTGCTTTTTTTTAACAATAACCGCGCGATTTTTTCACTAAAAATAGGTTCAAGTTCATATTTAATGTAACGAGTAGGAAATATTGTGCTGTTTTTGGTTGCAGTAGTTGTTTATAGTACTGTTTGTATGAATAATACTAGAAAAATAAAATTGACCGTCTGTCTGTCACTAGATAATTTGAACACAAAGTAGGCAAATGTAATTAAAATGCTGGAGGCAGGCAGCCCTATCACATGTTTACGTACCGCGCGGCTGTAGGTATTTATTTCAAAGTTACGACCGAGTTACAATACTGTATACATAATATTACCGTGACAGTATCGATGAATCCATGTGATATTTTGCATTGATTTTGTAATCTACGGCGTTTAAAAATAATGCAAACGCCCGTCGAATACAGACCTTGTTACTTTACGCTTAGATAAGAAATGCAACAACAGCAAATACGCATCCTACTACACTTTTGTACTACTATGATGTTAATGTTCTATCAACGTATAACTGGCCTCCCACCTCAGACGCGAGGCGGGAATCAAACCCGGGACCTTTAACATTATAATACTGCACCGGATGCACTGCGCCAAGTCGCCTTCAAAATATTTTAATGCTAGTTGTTTCGATTATAATTAGCATTCTGAGAACTTTAATGGACCGATACGACACTGCAATCTTCAAGTTTTTAAATTTGCATATAGATCGGGAACTGCAAGAGTTTAATTTAATAATTAATTTTTTTGTTTCGTATTTAACAGTGTATTGTATCGTATTATAAATGTAAAAAAAGTGCCTAGTGGCCATAATAAAGACATGATATTGGTATATTCCAACTCTCACGCCCGAGTGCAAAATTAATACATATAAAAACAAGGGGATCCATTTGCTTACTAGCTAACCCTCCACATTGCACGTAAAGATTTTGGAAACCAATAATGGTCAATTGGTTCGTGATCAACCCATTGCCGGCTCACTACAGAGCACGAGTCTCCTCTCAGTATGAGAAGGGTTTGGCCATAGTCCACCACGCTGGCCATGTGCGGATTGGCAGACTTCACACGCATTTGAGAACATTGTGGTGAACTCTCAGGCGTGCAGGTTTCCTCACGATGTTTCACCGTTGAAGCAAATGATATTTTAATTTTTAAAAACGCACATAACTTCGAAAAGTTAGAGGTACGTGCCCGGATTCGAACCGCCGACCTCTGATTAGGAGGCTGATGGCCTAACCACTAGGCTATCACCGCTTCCTTAGTCAATTGGTTCACAGCTATATATTTAAAGCACTTAAAAATTACATAAAACGTGTAAACTTAAATGTGTAATTTAAGTCCGCGAATTCACTAATGAAAGTTTCAAATGACCGCCGAAAATAAAAAAAATAAAATTCACGACCTCGTTTCACCAATGTAAAAACCGCTAACTTCCGCTGAAAATTATGTTTCTACCAAATTTAAATTCTAAAGTGGCTGAAAAGAAAAAGAGCAAAGTTGCGCGAAATATATATTTTTTGATAATAGCACGTTTAAAGCACAAGCAGTTATTATTTAGTAACTTTTAGTATCTAACTTCTAACTTTTTATATTGACTATGCAACAATCGCTAAATTTACGAAACGTCTCAACTTTTCATCTGTAATCATTTATAACGCAGGCAAGACTGCGCCGCAGGCACTTAGGCACCTTAGGCACCTTAGGCAGACGTTCCCTTAGTTCCTTCGAGCCCTAGGGCTCACAATTTCTTCTGGCAGAGCTTCTTTCCGAAGCTCACTAAACAGCCCGGTTACGCTGAGGCAACCAATAGGGTAAGCTAATAGACAGTCCGAAAAAAAATATATATATAACGCAATACGCAACGGTATATCGCAATATACTGTTGGCTAATTGCAAGATCTATAAACCTCGCGTATCTTTACCTCTGACTTAAGATTCTGTTTAAACGAGACAAAGTTATGCATCTTTCCCGTTTTTACATTAATTTTAACTGAGCCAAAGTGAGCTGCATGGATTTCAGTCTTTGAAATCGTAGTCTTATTCTCTTAAAGGGGGTCCAAGACCGGTTTCCATTGACTGTAACTCTACGACGTGTTAATTAAGCTCCCAAATTATCTAAATACGCCATCTCGACCCAATAGGCAATTTCGATTTATTAGTTGCGAACTTGTCTCGGGCCTCACAATTTGAATTTAAATTAATGTTATCAAGATGGGGTAGTAGATTGAGAAACGGGAATTAAATTGATTTCATACTACTTTCCACGTTAATAATTTTCAATCACGAATTTAATATCAAATAATTTAATTCAAAATTCATTTACTTCTAGTATGCTTTTAATAATTTTGACCGACTGCTGATCGTAGCCATTTCTCTTAGGTAAAGTGAATCAGAACATTGACGCACTACGCTGCCCCAAAACGGGTTGGTGGGCTTTTTCATTGTAAAGTTAGTGATAAGTGTTAACAACATGGGATGATCAAGGGTTTAATTTGCTTTTTGAGGGACTGTGATGCAACAATGGCATTTTATCAACTGAAGGCTGGCTTAAAGAATTTTATGGCAGAAAACCCAATCGTTAACGTATTAGGCCTCGCAACCCCTAGAGTAAAACTGCTTTGATGGTATAGTAGTTGGTAATATCGACAACGGTTCACAAGGGTTCAATTCCTGTCTTACAACATTTTAAATTTGACATGATTACCTCAAATCTTACCAAATTACGAATACTTTATTCATGTAAGGAACTGATATAATACATAAGGTCTTTTATCGTTTATGTAATCTTTTATATTATAATATGATTTTTCTATAGGTTTATGTTTTATAAAACTTTAAGTTATTGAGAGCCAATATCTTCAATATTTCAGTAGGTACAATATTTTCCTTGAGCGTATTCTTTTTTTACTCGTACTTCTAATGTTAACAGTCCATTTCCTGAAACTTTGTAATATTTTGACGAGCATACATTAAATTGACTATGCGATGTCTATCATCAACACATCTCCTACACAAACAACGTAACACACCGTCTTCTCCGGCGAAGATGAGGTCACCGCTATCTTACGTCATCCGGACGTGATGGGCCCACGGCTTCAAAGACGTACGGACCACTCAACGTCCAACATCCCAAACGTCGCCTAAGCCTCGATTCGGCCTCACAGGAAGCGCCCTTGGGCAAACGTTGCCTTAGTTTCTACGAGCAATAAAACTTAACATTTCTTCTGGCAGCCGCAACCAATAGGATTTCTAAAGCTAAACACAGTCCAATTAAAAAAAATAAGAGTCTTACTTGTGGTAGAGTAAAAATAAAAGAGACTCCCAGGTTAAATACTTTGGTAGAGAGAACTCTTCCGAGTAGTGTCATCCAAGGTTTGACCCGTGTTGGAATGTGTAGTGGCCACAGATTAAACATTCCTCTCCAACCTGCGTGAAATGCGAAACGAAATCTGAACTATTTAATTTAAGAAAACCTTAAAGTTAACCACTCTTATATATCCCGATGCATTAACCACAACAGGTCTGCAAAAGTACTGTATAGATTTTGATGCGATTTCACGCATTACACAAATATCACTAGATAAGAGTTCTTAGGTAAGGTTTCTGTACGGATATAACTTAATAAAGTCTAGTTAAATATTCGCCCTTACCCAGAATATCCGTCATATAAAATAACTGTGTGAAAAAACAAAACGAAATACATCTATATCATAACAATTATATTGACTTTAGACATAATATTATTGTTGACATTTTATATAATTGTACTACCTAATCGACATTTGTAAATTAATAAATTAATGCTTGACTTCTAATTCAAAAATATTTTTAGTTTAGTTTAGGTAAGCAATCTTGGACTTGAATGTTTTAAATTTTTTATTATATTATGTGATTAGTTTGTGATAAATTTTTCAACTTATCTTTTATATTACAGTTTTATTATTATTATATATGTATTGACTCAAGCAAATTACTTAAGACTGAGCTTGTTTTGACACTACATATTTGTGAACGTTGTGAAAGCCTGTAAAAAGCTAAACATTCACATTAGCTCATAACTTTATAAACATAATCTTACATTTCGTTTTCTACTCGACGGGTGTCAATGAGCCCCTGTTGCTAAGACTAAAACCACATTTTTAAACCAAGCACGGCAAGGCACTTTTGATACTTTTTAAATTATAAGT
This sequence comes from Lasiommata megera, assembly GCA_928268935.1. Lineage (NCBI taxonomy): Eukaryota > Metazoa > Arthropoda > Insecta > Lepidoptera > Nymphalidae > Lasiommata > Lasiommata megera. The sequence continues at coordinate 15,735,316 of OV743313.1, read as the reverse complement.
TACATGAGAAATTAGCCCGTCAAAGTATTGTGTTATTTTAAAAATTCAATAGATAAAAAAAAAATCTCCGTATAATATTTAAAGAATGTGAATATGGGTTTTATAGTTATAAAATTTAAAAAATTCATGAATTCATAATTCAAAATAGTTTTATTCTAAACCTATAACAAGCATCTATGAAGCGATCATATATAATTCATTTCCATTCCATTTTCATACTTTAGGTGTTAATATATAATAACTACACTCGCCAACTCAAAACTAAAACTAAGAGAGTTCCAATCACGCCCAAGTCTAAACAAAGCCCACAACAAACTTTGCCAGGTTTTTATATAGTAAAACTGTCATTAAAACGACTATACTCGAAGCTACATTAAAAATAAAATGTTGAGCAGCAGTTAGCGACCCCAGTATTACAAAATTCTCTTTCACGCTCATCCGAGTATTAAAATTGTAAAGGATTATTTATTTCTCTAACAATAGGTTAACGTTTTTCGTAATAAATTTTTCATGGAAAGCTGAAATCAACTTCTTTGAAAGATTAATTATCGTTAAGCCCATTGTTCATTTTGTTGTCGATACATTGAGCTCTTTTATAAAAGTCCGCCATTGTTTTAGAGACAAACAAAAAAAAGTTCAAAAATTTCCTTCGCAGCGTACGCTACGATGTTGTATAGAATCTTGTCTAATAAGTTTTCACATGTTATAAGGTCTCTAAAGAATATTTATTTTGTATGGCTTTCAACCACTTTTAAACCACCACATAGCTGAACCAGTGTATACCAGGTATCTTTGGAAATAATACACACAAATCATCATCATTATCATTATCAACCGATTGACGTCCACTGCTGGACATAGGTCTTTTGTAGGGAGTTCCAATGCTCACGGTCTTGGGCCGCTTGCTTCCAGCGGCTCCCTGCGACTCGTCTGATGTCGTCTGTCCACCTAGTTGGGGGTCGATCAACGCTACGTTTACCAGTGCGGGGTCGCCATTCCAGCACCTTGGGACCCCAACGTCCATCGGTTCTCCGAGCTATGTGCCCCGCCCATTGCCACTTCAACTTCGCAATTCTCTGAGCTATGTCGGTGACTCTGGTTCTTCTACACACAAATAAATAACATTAAATGTATATCTGTAATTTCGATATTGCTGAATTAAATTAAGCTTAAATAATTACTTGAACCACAGCTTCACCCAAACAAGAATTTTAGCGTGTATTATTTTTGGTATTTCCGTCTATTTAAAGGGTCTAGTCTTCTACTTCTTTTAGTGCCATCTCCTACCGGAGGTTGGCAGTCATTAGAGCTAATTAGATCTTGTTCACTACCGCCTATAGTCTTAGTAAAGGCTAAATCAATTTTAAAGAGACTTTCACAGGCAGGTAAACGATGCATATACGCGGAGTAAAAAGGCCATTATTTGATTACGGAAATCTACCTGTAAAGACATCACAAGGGGGTTAGGAGATAATGGATGTAGTAGCTGTGATAGTGGTTACGATGTGCGACTCCTAATCAGAGGTCGCGGGTCCTATCCCGGGCATGCCTCTAACTTTTCGGAGTTATGTGCGTTTTTAAGCAATTAAAATATCACTTACTTTAACGGTGAAGGAAATCATCATGAGGAAACCTGAATGCCTCAGAGTTCTCCACAATGTTCTCAAAGGCGTGGAAAGTCTGCCAATCCGGACAAGCCAGCGTGGTTTACTATGGCCAAAACCTTCTCATACTGAAAGGAGACCCGTGCTCTCTAGTGAGCCGAGAAGGGGTTGATCATGATGATGATGAATTTAGCTGAAACAAAGCGAATGTAAAAATTGCGCATACACTTTAATTATGAATCAAACTTTTGAGTCATAGATAAAATGTACAGTGTTGTAATTTTCATTTACCATGATGATGAAAAGTCGGACGGAAATTTATGAGAATAACCAATGATTTCAGCAATACGTCAACTCTTATTTCCAAAGCAAACCAAACATAAAGATCGACCAGTGGCCGTTACCAAGACGAGTGTTCCCACTAATACGGGATTAGGACGGCATAGATACATTCGTACGTACAAACTGAATGCCATTGAGAAAGTATTTTGTATCGGATTGTTCGAACTCCGCGGGACGCGCGGCGGATCAGAATCAGACGGAGCCGGCTTTGCCACGCGAATAGATAAAGTTTTTCTTTTGTGTATCCCGGGGAGATAGCGTTATGAAATTTAACAACCTTTCCCTTTGTAAAGTGTTCCGATGTACAGTTCAATAACTGTTCCAGGCAAATATGGGTGTGCAGAAACATTACAATATCTATAGCTATTTTTATAGTAAAGCTGAAGAGTATGCTTATTTTTTAGAATGCCCTAATATCACCCTTAGGAGAAGCAAGAAATGCGAAAACTCACTTTAATATACCAACTTTATTGGCCTTAGAACTCCAATACTAATAGCCACCCGGCTTCTTAGCTCGACGTAGACTGCCTTATCTTTTTGACTAATTAACAATGTTGAATCAAGAAATACTCTTATTAATTTATATGCAATTTTGTTAGAACAGAACAGTGTGTTTTAACAAATTAAAAAGCTTTTTATGTTTAGTACTTAAAAGTTATACAAAAAAAGTAAAAATGTCTTGGCACGATTTTTTAATTTAATTAATGTGATTGATAAATTTAAAAAAATATCAATCACATTAATTAATTATTATAAATTTAAAATTTATCAATCAGTATTAATTACTATACTAATAAAAATAATTAGTGTCACTAATAATTTGGTGACACTAATTATTTAATTATAAGGCAATCACATTCAGAAAATATGCAATAATTGACATTAAAATTTTTAACAAACTAACAGTAAGTACCTGGCCTAAAACATCATAACGAAATATTGAATCGATCACTTAAATTGGCCTTAAAAACTATAACTATGTCTCGTCAATGAATAAATAATAGCATAAATCTATGTACGTTGCTATAAAAAAAATCAAGTGTTTTGTTAGTTTCCCATTACCTACCCACACTCAATTATCCAGGTTTTAATTTACCCACACGGCGTAAATAAAGCGGTTGAATGGCAGTCATTATTCCTTATACAATGCCACAGACAATAGGAATAGAGGGTACGTGCATATAAGGTGTATTTACGAAAATAACTATCTTTCCGAATGAAAAGAGCTTTATTAAGCAAACAAAAACCGTTGGAGTACAAAGAAAAGTTTTAATTTTAGAGTGCAACGTTTCGCTAAGTTACTTTCAGGTTGTTTGTTTTTGAATCGTGACTTAATTATGGATTTGAAATAATCATCATGATCAACCCACTGCCGGCTCACTACAGAGGGGTCTCCTCTCAATATGAGAAGGGTTTGGCCATAATCCACCACGCTGGCCATGTGCGGATTGGCAGACTTCACACACCGTTGAGAATATTATGGAGAACTCTCAAGCGTGCATGTTTCTTCACGATGTTTTACATTACATTACATTAAGCAAGTGATATTTTAATTACTTAAAAACGCGCATAACTCCGAAAAGTTAGAGGTGCGGGCCCGGGTTCGAACCCCCGACCTCTAATTAGGAGGCTGACGTCCTAACCACTAGGCTATAACAGCTTCAAAATTTTTAATAATACTCTATACAAATACTCTCAAAACAGCTAAAGATTGTGGTCGAAGGTGCTGTTGTACAGACAACCTTAATGACTGACTAAGCAGATTTATTACCTAAGAGGGTATATATAAAAATAGAATTGACTCATATTTTTTGCCGGTCTACAACAAAAGCGCGTCCAAATCTGTCCAGCGCGTTTTCATTAGTATTAAAGAGGAGGTCGTGGGTTTTATTCCCGTTTCGAGTCTGGTCTTGTGGGTGCTTCGGCAGTGGCTATTTACTGGCAAAGATATACCGCCAAGCGATTTAGCATTTCGGTATGAAGCCACGTAGAAACCGATTACAAGGAAGCGGACATCGGTGTATCTTCTGGTACTGCAGATTTTCATGGGCGAAGGACTTAACGTGGCGCAGTGCGTACCCTATCGCATTATAAAGTTGGAGGTCCTGGGTTCGATTCCCGGCTCGAGTCTGGTCTGGTGGGAGGCTTCAGCCGTGACTAGTTACCACCCTACCGACAAAGACGTGTCACCAAGCGATTTAGCGTTCCGGCACGATGTCGCGTAGAAACCGATAGGAGTATGGGTTTACCATACCCCTTAAATGTTAGCCCGCTACCGTCTTAGAGTGCATCATCACTTACCATCAGGTGAGATTGCCGTCAAGGGCTAACTTGTGGTGGATAAAAAAAAGCTTCCGCTTAATATTATTTCGCGTCACAGCTCTGGACAGAGCGGGGGGGTGGCTGATTCAAGAGGCGAGGAACGATGTACCTCGTCGTTCTTCCACCGTATGTATTGACACACCTAAACCTCTAGTTTAGTTGTACGATTGAGAACTATGCCCAGCAGTGTGACGTCAATAGCCTGGGGATGATGAAGCAAACCGCATTCCCTATCACGCCAATTTGTACGTACAATCTAAATGACCATAACTCTTGGCTGTGGCAATCATAAATTGCTTAATTTGTGTAATGTGTTGCATGGCCTCTTGAACAACGGTTGGCTATTACGGGGACAGATGCCGAGAAAATTAATCAAGGTCGGGGTTAGGCATTAGCCGAGTTTGAATCGGTGTTACCCCAACTATAAGTGGCTTCAAAACCAGCGTGCGTTTAAGCGCGGCGTGTCGAGGCCTAAGTACTTAGTGCGAGATTTTAAACTTATTCCATTGCGTGAAAGTTAACTTCTTGCATGGAATCAAAATAGCACTATCACGATTTGATTTTTATTTTAGTTATGTTTAATTTCTTCTTTATTTTTGTTAAATTACAACTTTAATTAGTTACATATTTTTAGTGGTACATGCCGAGTTAGCTTTAAAGTGGGGCTTACGATGTTAATATTAAGTTATTATTTTAATTTCTTTGAATGTATGACATTGTATACAACGTTGGCTTCCTAATAAATATATCACCTATCTTTTTCTATATTCATATAACATATAACTTATGCAAATTTTTAACTAAGCATATGCAGAATAGCATTTCCTTTTCGCGCCTTTGGATCGCTGAAAGCTCGTGATAAGGCCGCCAAATGGTACCATCTATTTTACCACTCTATTATTTTTGTACTATTTTCTGTAGTGTCCAATAAAGGGTTATTAATTCACTAGTAGAAAATATCACACACGGATGTGTTCGGATCTCCCTTCAATTATAGGGAAAACGTGTTTCCTCTATGATTTAAGATACTATATCTGCGGGTAGTGCAAGAAAAAAAAACCTATTTCATTATATTAAATAAACAAAGCTAAAAATATATATCCTTTAAAAAAACATTGAAACAAAAAACGGCGTAAAATAGTATCTACTAAGTAAATCAAATCAAAAAGGTACCTACAGGTACAGGAGCTTATAAGTAAGTTAATTTGAATAGTAATTTTGCGGGAATTGACAATAAGTATCTTAAATTTCGTTGCCATGAAATTTGTGTTTACCTAGGTTCATATCTATGCATTTTTCTAGGAAATTTTCACTACTGGGCTGGGTTGTTTCCTCTCACCACGTGTTAGTGATAATAATCCCGACTGACGGCTTACGCCCGATATTACTGATCAATCTAATCAAAAAACTTCACATAACAGATTAAAATTATTAGTACCTTCCTTCCTATCAACAGGGAAGAGTAGTAAAAGGACAGATTATTAACATTTGTTAATGTGCTTGAAGCGGTGATAACCTAGTGGCTAAGGCGTCAGCCTCCTAATCAGAGGTCGGCGGTTCGAATCCGGGCATGCACCTAAATTAAAATATCTCTTGCTTCAAACGGTGAAGGAAAACATCGTGAGGAAACCTGCACGCCTGAGAGTTCTCCATAATGTCATCAAAGGCGTGTGAAGTCTGCCAATCCGCACATGGCCAGCGTGGTGGACTATGGCCAAACCCTTCTCATTTTGAGAGTAGACCCGTACTCTGTAGTGAGCCGGTAATGGGTTGAACAAGAGGAAGAAGAATATGCTGTCCAAAACAAATGTTTTTATAATCGCTTCTTTCATAGCCGCAACTACGGCGTTGTCTTACAAGAATTAATGCGTTGGTCCCTTTAATAAGAGTTGAGCAGTGTTGGACACGCTCTTGCGTCATGTATCGCCGATATAAACCTTTATAATCGCACCCAAGATTGCTCTCAAGGCACCCGAGTACCCAAGTAATGCCCGAGTAATCAAACAATGTACCGAAAGCTTTTGTGTCCCTAGTATAAGTTTACAGGTTAACAAACTTTAGGTACTGGGGCGTTTGCGTAGATCTGTCTTTTTATCATCGTTATTCTGCGTTATTTGGCAACTGTAGAAAGAAACGTTAGTAGAAAGCGCCTCGTTATTTTCATATATTTTTTTATTCACATTAAAAAAAAACGAGGGCAGTTAGCCCTCGATTTTTGGTAAGTGGCACCGGTCTAACCTGTTATAAGTATGCAGTACCAAAAAAAAATTAAAAACCCGGCTTAGTTTGTTGTGGGCTTCTTCTTAGACCGGAGCGCGTTTGGAACCCTCATAGCTTTAGTTTTAAGTTTACGAATGTAGTTATCACCATAGAATCACTACTATGTAAATTATTACAAATCAATATTAATATTTATGGTAAACTCACACTCACATACATACATACATACTCCTGATTAGTTTCTACGGGACATCTTGCCGGTGCCATAAATAGCGACACGTCTTTGTGGGTAAGGTGATATCTAGCCACGGCCGAAGCATGACCAGACTCAATCCGACCTTACCTAGGACGTCCAACCTTCATAACGATATCTTCTATCAACCAATTGCCAGTCCCCGGGGAAAGATTTTGGCCGTCCATCAAGTCTACCAGACTTCAGGCATTTTTCGGAACATTACAGAGAACTATAAGGCATGCTGGATACAACGCGATGTTTTCCTTAACCGTCAAAGCAGTTAGTGGGAAAATAATGGTCTCTACGAAAGGTAGATCGATATCTTCTTACGCTTTCTTTGTTTCTTATAGAAATACGAATATAATTAACATAATATGATAATAAAGTAGATATTTATGAAGTTAGTAGCAGACGCGTGCGACTTCGTTTTTTTTTTTTTTTTTATCCACTACAAGTTAGCCCTTGACGGCAATGTCACCTGATGGTAAGTGATGATGCAGTCTAAGATGGTAGCGGGCTAACCTGTTAGGGGTATGGTAAAGCCACACTCCTAATTGGTTTCTACACGACATCGTGCCGGAACGCTAAATCGCTTGGCGACACGCCTTTGTCGGTAGGGTGGTAACTAGCCACGACCGCAGCCTCCCACCAGACCAGACTCGAGCCGGGAATCGAACCCAGGACCTCCAAATTTATAATGCAACAGCGCGCGCGCTGCGCCACGGAGGTCGTCAAACGTTCGTGCACGTACATTAAAGGATCTTAAACATCCCTGTGTCTCAATTTTATTTCCGTTCGAGTAGTATCCAAATAAAATTTCGAGGAAGTTTGCAATGGCAAACTAAAGCTATAAATTCAAATTCAAATTCAAATTCAAATAATCTTTATTCAAATAGTCCTTTAAAAGGCGCTTTTGACACGTCAATAATTTACAAAGTAGTGATTTGATGGTGATAACTACATTCGTAAACTTAAAACTAAAGCTATGAGGGTTCCAAACGCGTCCCGGTCTAAGAAGAAGCCCACAACAAACTTAGCCAGGTAAATTTTCTTTTTGTTATCACCATCTCACATGCCACTTAAAATTATATTAAGAGCTATCTTATTAGAGCAATATTTCACACCCATGCTTGTTTATCATTTACGTAATCCTTTACACTATAGTAGGACTTTTCTACAAGCTTACGTTTTATATAAACTTTGAACTTATTGAGAGACATCCCAGAAATTTCATTAGGCAATTTGTTATAAAATTGTATACAATTACCTTTAAATGAATTTCTAATTTTTTGTAGTCTAGTAGCGTGCAACACAAGTTTATTTTTACTTCTGATGTTAAGATTGTTGCAATCGCATTTTTTATTGAATTTTGTTATATTTCTGTGGACATACATTAAATTTTCAAATATGTATTGGCAATGCAATGTCATTATTTTTACTTCCTTAAATTTTTTTCTTAATGACTCTCTTGGAGCCATATTATAAATTGCACGAACAGCCCTCTTCTGCAGCACGAATATAGTTTCAATATCGGCAGCATTACCCCATAATAAAATACCATATGACATAATACTATGAAAGTAACTAAAATATACAAGCCTAGCCGTTTCTATGTTTGTCATATGGCGTATCTTTTTAACCGCGTATGCAGCAGAACTAAGTCTGTTCGATAAATGATCTATATGAGGGCCCCATTGAAGCTTTGCATCTAAAGTTATTCCAAGAAAAACTGTAGTATTTACCAGATCTAATTCCTCATTTTTAAGCAGTACAGTGGTATTTACATGTTTAACATTCGGTAATGTAAATTTAATGCATTTAGTTTTTTTTTCATTTAGTGCCAAATTATTGACTTCAAACCATTCTACTACTTTAGCGAGATAGTTGTTTACATCGTCAAAAGCTCTCTCATGACGCTTAATTTTAAACATGAGTGATGTATCATCAGCAAACAATACTATCCCATGACTATCCTTAGCAAGGTAAGGAAGGTCATTAATGTAAATGAGGAACAGAAAAGGCCCTAAAATAGATCCCTGAGGGACTCCTAATTTTACAAATGAACCGCTAGACCGCTTTCCATTAACTTCAACTTTTTGAATTCTATCGCTTAGATAAGATATCATTAAATCTAGAGCTATACCCTTAATTCCATAGTGGTGTATAGTTTTGAGATTTAGTTTTTTACTAATCCCGCGTGAACCATGATTTTTTCAGAATAAAGCGTTTGTGTTAATCCAGGGTATCTGCATCCATCCCCTGACCTAAGCGCTCCTCTCCGAAAGAGGAGACCTAAACATATCCTTCATGACCTTGACGATCAGATGACAACATACTCGTACCACCTACCGCACAATCATACGCTACACACCATCTTCACCGGCGAAGACAAAGTCCCCGCTATCATACGTCATCCGGACGTGGGCTCCATCCACGGCCTCGGAGACATACGGACCACTCACCGTCCGACCCCCCCGCTATCCCAAACGTCGCCTAAACCGAGGTTCGGCCTCAAAGAAGGCGCCCTTAGGCAGACGTTCCCTTAGTTTGTTCGAGCCCTAGGGCTCAAACTGGGGCAACCAAAAGGGTTAGTACAGCTAATAGACAGTCCAAATAAAGAAAAAAAATGTATTTGCATATTATAATTTTGCTCAATTTGTTCACAAGTTACAGTTAAAGTGGATTAGTAACAAACATACGCACATACACCTTCGCGTTTATAATATCGGTGTGGTATCTGTACCGTATTTCTCTTACAAGAAAAACGCAGTTGACTCGCGTAGGAATGTGTTTGCAGATTAAACATTCCGGCGGTGTCTCACTGCCCCGCATACCTCTCTCAACCCACGATATGCATGAAGATCACCTGCAACTTTTTCAGTTGAGAAAACGTTGCTGTTGGTCCCTGGCGCAGTGTAGTCCTATAAGCGGGATGTCCGGGGTTCAATGCCCCTAATAGACCAATATGCTATGCTAGGCTGTGATAGCCTAGTGGTTAGGGCGTCAGCCTCCTAATCAGAATCTAAGAGGTCGGCGGTTCGAATCCGGGCACGCAACTCTAACTTTTCGGAGTTAAGTGCGTTTTAAAAAAATTAAAATATCATTTGCTTCAACGGTGAAGGAAAACATCGTGAGGAAACCTGCACGCCTGAGAGTTCTCCATAATGTTCTCAAAGGCGTGTGAAGTCTGCCAATCCGCACATGGCCAGCGTGGTGGACTGTGGCCAAAACCTTTTCATATTGAGAGGAGACCCGTGCTCTGTAGTTAGTTGGTAATGGGTTAATCATGATGATGATGACCATGACTTCCCTCCATTGGACTAGAACAGAATGACAGCGTTGTTGAATATATTGTGTACCCACAACATTCAGCTAAATTCGGGCCTTTCCGTTTGCTCGACATAGAGTAGACATTGTTTGTTATGTTAGATTTTAATGCGTTGTTTCTATTATTGCTTATTGTCTTTAACATTGTGTGGCGTCAGCTAATAAATTTATTTCTATTCTATTCTATTCTGGGTATAAAGAGGAGTCATTGTTGTACCTGCGTAAAGTAGGAGCCTTTCCAAGTTTGCGTGGGCAGTCTGCGCGTGGGTCCAACACGTAAAAGTTTTCTGAGAGAATTGTGCTAATAGGATTGTGATAAAAAATACAACACCGCCTTCTATGTTCTATTAATATACATGCTTAATCATAAAAAAAAATTACACCTTTCGGTTGTATAAATGTTGGGTGTTTTTCACGTTTTTTTAATTTTATTTTTTAATTATTATTTGTTATTTTTTTGCCTCTATGTTCCTTATAAGTTGTTAATTTTGTATACTTTTAGTTAAGTTCCTTCGCACGACTTATCCGTCTAAATTTGCATGCTGTAGCCTATATATGTTGACCTAGCACCTAAGGCCTAAATTATCTACAAAAATAATATGTATAATTCGGTTGGTGGTTCTAATAAAATAGATAAATAAACAGAAATTGTTCTCTTTACTAAACATTGAAGTTATATATTACATTTTGAAGTTGATCATGTTAGATGTTTATTTACTGGATTATAGCAAACATAAAGTAGAAACAAATCTTTAAGCTCCATTTTAGATTAACGTATTAATTATATTAGACCGGAACGCGACCCAGACAAGGTTCAACTTAAACAAAGATAATAAGTGAGAAAAAAAGATAATGAATAAGTAAATTATATCACTGATAAACCATACATATTACGAGCAATAAAGTCAAAATTAATTAAAACGCGTTGTAGTAATAGTAATTTTGTAATATCGCTTTGTAAATTTAATAAAGTATCATGCAAACCTGATATGATGTCAGAGTGACAGAGTGAATCAATATTACAATATTAAGTGGTAAAATCAGTAAATTTTGTTGGTAGCATTTTTAAATAATGAATAGAAGCAGGCGTTACTTTGCGGAGGTCCATGATCAACAATAAACAGCAAGTATAATTTGCTATATTCCGCCAACAACCGAGAGACTTGTATAATATAACACCACACAAAATCTTCCACTAGAACCTCTATGCATGTTTCGACACGACACCGGATCATCCTCAGGAGATGTTGACTTCACAAGCGAGAAAGTAAAGCTTTTACTTTTTTTAACAAATTATACTTGCTGTTTATTGTTTGGGTAGCATTTTTTTTAGTGTATGCAAGAAACAGTTCATATTTTACCGTACATGATCCGTGTCCAGTCCGAGCCCGTTCAACGCTCGGCTGCCTCCCCCCCTCCCCCTCGCAAAGTCATAATATGAAATCTCTTCCGGATATTGAATGACGAGTGTTTATTGAGAGACCACGTTTGTCCCGGTCACTTTTGGTGTCGCATGATCACGCAGTACAGATTATCAGCCCGCCCCGTTCTGGCACGTCCAAGTCATACATACTTTATCTCTTACAACGTAAGCAAAGTGTTATGGCAATACATGGACAAAATATTTTAAATGATAAAACTTTATGAACCCACCCAGCGTCCTCCGTCAAAGATTAATTGTATAATTCCGTAGCTATTGTCCAGCCATTGTGGACACTTTCCGATCCTTTATGAAATTCGTCCATTGTTTCATAACTTGGAATAAAAAGCAGGTCAAAAACTTTTGGTTATTCGTCAGATGTTAACTGTGTTATACTTTTTTCCAATTTGACGTTTGTAAGTTTCAAACCACGCTGATTGTATCTCGCGTCGGATACTGCAACAAAATACGTTCACTAACTAGACATGGCTAAAGCTTCCCAACAGAAAATCTCATATTATGAAGCAGTGATATTATCTTGGAAGCGGTGATAGCCTAGTGAAGCGGTGATAGCCTAGTGGTTAGGACGTCAGCCTCCTAATCAGAGGTCGGCGGTTCGAATCCGGGCACGCACCTCTAACTTTTCGGAGCTATGTGCGTTTTTAAAAAATTAAAATATCACTTGCTTCAACGGTGAAGGAAAACATCGTGAGGAAACCTACACGCCTGAGAGTTCTCCATAATGTTCTCAAAGGCGTGTGAAGTCTGCCAATCCGCACATGGCCAGCGTGGTGGACTATGGCCAAACCCTTCTCATATTGAGAGGAGACCCGTGCTCTGTAGTGAGCCGGTAATGGGTTGAACATGATGATATTATCTTGACAACTTTATCTATACTATCCGTAAAATAAAGTAATTTAAAAATTTAACTGTTTGTCGATAGTAATAGACAATATGTTTTATTTTAACTCGCCTCGGGCTTCATAAAGAAAACTGTATAACAAAAAAAAAATTAAAGGAAGAAGAACGAATAGGCTGTGTAAGAAACCATATTAATAACTTTGCACCAATTTACACTCTATTAGTAAGGAGTTTAGAACGTTAATGCTACAAAACAACAACTTTTTTCGAGAGCGTCAGGTTTGCACCCCTGAAAAAACAGGTCAAGTAGATTTTTGTTTTTTAAGCCATTAAAAACTTTCATTAGTGACTTTGTGCTTTTAACATTTATTTTCCTTGCTGTTTATTTTTACAAACAAATCGCCATTTGAAAAGATCTTAAGCTTAGTAGTACGTTGATTGTTTCTAAAAGTTATTGAACTAATATTTATTAGAGAGTGTTTTTCTCGGAAAGCAAATGTAACAAAATTAGTCGCATTCAAACCCTATACTTAATAAATGATATTTCATTTTCAATATACTTCCGTTAGAAGCCGGAGAAAACTCAACTTGCTTTTCGAGATACACTGAAATGATGACAAAATTAACCTAAACCGCGAATCTCACCCAGGACATATAAAGCCACACTGCTCAAAATAATAATTACTCTGTGGACGATACAAACTTCGAGGGTTCGTTAATATAACAACGAACTTTAGTTTCTGCCAAACAAAATAAACTGTACATTTTCCTTACCAAATGACAAGTTGAGAGTTCCAAATTCATCAACGTTGTCTCAATGGCAGAGTTTGAATTGTTTATAAGAGAGTACTGGAAACTGGAACGACCTTCGTTAATATAGGATTAACTTTGCTCACTACTTTAGTTCTGACAATTAACAAGAAACATTGGCTTTTGTCTTAAAATGAAACTTCATTATTATGAAAGAGATGTATTACACATCTCACTGTCATTGTTATTGTGTAATTGTAATCGTCGGCGATGGAAGGCCAGGTGCGAGAGAGTGTTCCTCTTCCACCTCTCTTGCTCCTGTGCCTTCGGCGGGCTTGTGGGTGATGGATGCGGGGTCGTCCATCAATCCCAGTACGGTCCTAAAGTTGGCTAGTGTGCTGTTGTTCCGGCACACCTCTAACCGGCGAAACTGGGCACGTTGGGTCGCTGGTGTGGTTGCGATTGTATGCGAAAGGTTTCCCGTGGCTCCACCATACAGCGGTGGTAGGATTACGTGGGGGTTTTAGTAAGTAGGAGTCTGACATAACCTCTGTGCCTCCCCGTGGCGCAGAGGTATCCATGAGGATTTACCCACGATATAATATATATATATATATATATATATATATATATATTTTAACACACTATAAAATTATAAAAACACAATGAGGAAGAAGAATAATTAAAAATGCCTGCCTTATTGCTTACAAGCAATCTCTATCATCTTCCATCATCCTTAGGAATTAGGACAAGATGAGTGAGAACAAACAACAGTATTAAACCCACATTCAAATACCTACATAACAATAAATCAATCAGATTGTACTCGTAACAAATATACTTTGTCGACCTCCGTGGCGCAGTGGCGCTGCCGTAAGGTGGAGGTCCTGGGTTCAATTACCGGCTCAAATCTGGTCTAGTGGGAGGCTTTGGCGTTTGCTTACCACCCTACTGGCAAAACATACCGACAAGCGATTACGGGTTCCGGTATGATGCCGAGTAGAAACCGAATAGGAGGCTGGGTACAGCTGGCTAATCTTACCCTGCAGATGTATATTAGAGTAATCTCTTAACATCAGATGACCAGTCTTTAATCCCCTTCAGTTTGCCTCTAATTTTATATAAAATAAACTTGTACCACGTAGCTTTCGCCCTATTTGAAAGAAAGAGCGAAAGAAAAACTTTTTTTATTCAGTCAGTTTTGCATACGTAAATACATAATTTGACATAACCCAGATGATGACCAAGAACCTGGTATGTTGGTAAGATCACGGATCCGATCACTTATATACACATAACCTAACTTACCTTAATTAAACCAGAGATCACAAAAAAAGAATAAAAAGCGAGATTATAAGTTATTAAATATTAATTATAATATAAAAATAATATACATTAATGCTAATAATTTAAGTGCTAATACTAAGTGCTGATGGTAAGTGATACAAATTTGTTGATTTTTTTGTATATTGACTCAACCAAATTTCAAAACCACAACACTTCGCAGTTAAGTCTAATTTTTTTTTATATACCACAAGTTAGCCCTTGACATCTCACCTGATGGTAAGTGATGATGCGGTATAAGATGGTAGCGGGCTAACCTGTTAAGGGTATGCACGACATCGTGCCGAAACGTTAAGTCGCTTGGCGACTCGTCTTTGTCTGTAGGGTGGTAACTAGCCACGGCCGAAGCCTCCCACCAGACAAATGTACTTACATTTGTCAGGATACTTATCCTTTACACGCATTAGTACAGCTACGACCAGGGATAATCGTTCCAATGATTGGGAATTTATGATATTGAGAATTTTAACTGCAGTAGTCTAGTGGATGGTATCGACGGTGGCTAGTTAGCACTCTTCCAAAAAAGACGTGCTGAAGAAGACCAAGGGACTTAGTGAACCAGTACTATGCCGTGTTGAAACCTATAAGGGTCAACTACTATCTTTGACATCATTACTTACCACCGAGTTTGGAATCAACGGCTGAATTAAAATAAAATAAGATATATAAATCTTGAAGATCTCAAAAAGCTCGAGAGCTTAGGTTCAAGGACCTTTCTCACATTTCAATTTTCGTTTGTTTATACAACTGTGGTATTCAAGGTACTATTTACAATAAAAGTAAATTAAATTCTTAAATCTTCTTTAAGTTTGTTATTATTAGAATGACTTTTACTTGAGACTTCTAAACGATTCACTTCAGTCCTGAATAAGCAAACAACCTTTGAAGCGTTCACAGACCGGCTAGTATCTTGGGTTAGTTTTTTTTTTTATTTTCATCATTGCACTTAAACTTAATAAAGTATTTATAATTCAAATAGTTTTTTATTTTCACTACAAGTTAGCCCTTGAAGGCAATCTCACTTGATGGATGGATAAGTGATGATGCAGTCTAATTTGGTAGCGAGCTAACCTGTTAGGAGTATGGTAAGCCCATACTCCTAATTGGTTTCTACGTGACATCGTGCCGGAACGCTAAATCGCTTGGCGACACGTCTTTGTCGGTAGGCTGGTAACTAGCCACGGCCGAAGCCTCACACCAGACCAGACTCGATCCGAGAATCAAACCCAGGACCTCCAACTTTATAATGCGACAGGGCGCGCGCTCGCCACGGAGGTCGTTAAATATTAATAAATATTAACGAAAAATAAACCAAAGTTGTCTCACCAAACGAATACAATATTTACATTCATTTCAAATAGCCGACCAGCACATTGACATGTTTTATGTCATTTACTTTTTTAAATTGTTTACGTAAATAATCTACAATTACCAATTTCATATGTTTTTATTAATTTGGATGCCAACAGACTCTTATTATATCATCAAGATCAAGCATTATTTGACCAGACAACTATTGATAAGAACGGCACTAGAGTTATATTTGGGAGCATAAATCACAGCAATTTTTATAGCCCGTTTGCGGACCATATTCGCCGGCGATGTCAAGCTGCGAGTCCTAAATTCATCAACGTTGTCTAATGGGGTATTTGAATTGTTTATAAAGGGGACCCGACCTTTATTAATTAACGATTAACTCAACTTTCCAATTTCATTCTGTCTTGGTAAAAGTTTGGAGAAGGTACCAATAAACTTCACTCTTTATTTAACAGGTTATTTTTTACGACCTCTATAATATGGATGCGCTGCAATTCTATCTTTGTTCTTCTTCTTCTTCTTCTACTTCTTCAGTTTTCTTCGGTTTTGGTTAACAAGTTTAAGGTCCTGCGTGCAGATTATAATATTATATTAGAGGAATGAATGAAGACACCAGTCCTTTCAGCCTTTATGGTGTCTAAGAATAGTGTATAAATAATTTGACATCGAAACTGTCATAGCCTAGTGGTTAGGACGTCCTCCTCCTAATCAAAGGTCAGGGGTTCGAACCCGGGTACGAACCTCTAACTTTTCCGGGTTATGTGCGTTTTGTGTAGCAATTAAAATTCACTTGCTTCAGCGGTGAAGGAAAACATCGTGAGGAAACCTTCATGCATGAGAGTTCTCCATAATGTTCTCAAAGGCGTATGAAGTATGCCGATCCGCATATGGCCAGCGTGGTGGACTATGGCCAAACCCTTTTTATATTAAGAGGAAACCCGTGATCTGTAGTAGGCCGAGAATAAGTTGATCATGATGATGATGATAAATTTGACATCAAACAATGTTGGTCCAACAATTTGCACTTGGTCAGAGGTCCACGATGGAAACCTATTTCATGCTAAGGGTAGGCCGGTGCCGTTTATTAGGATGGAAAGACGTCTTTTTGAAGACTATTCTACCTCTTATAATAAAAAAATTAGTCATTTAAATATTATATTATAGAAAAAATAATAAGGCGAATATACTACACGATAAAAAAGTATATGATAATTTACGATGTTTAGAGGGAAAACTAATATAATACTTAGTAACCCGAACAGATTCTTTTTATCAATCCGCGGTAACACCGCTTGACTGATGGATCGGTCTCTCGAGAATCTTCCAAATAATTCAGCCTTCCACCGGCAATCTGTCAGCGGCACTGCAACGACTCCCCGGGGAACAGATTATCTGTAGGGCTCGTTTTAGAGGCGTAAAGACATATTAAAAATGTCCTGAACGCCTTAAAAAATTTGCCTTAACAAAATTAAGTCACCTTTTTTATAAGTTAACCCTTGACTGCACTCTCACCTGATGGTAAGTAATGATGGAGTATAAAATGGTAGTGGGCTAACCTGTTAAGGGGATTGTAAACCCATACTCCTAATTGGTTTCTAGGCATCATTGTGCCGGAATGCTATCACTTGGTGACACATCTTTGTCGGTTAGGTGGTTACGGCCGAAGGCTCGAGCCGGGATTCGAACTCTTGACCTCCAACTTTATAAAGCGACAGCGCACGCGCTGCGCCACGGAGGTCGGCAAAATTGACTTTAATGCGTTTAATCTAGAAGTAATTACTTCATTCTCTCTCTCTTCTACTGAGGGTCGCGATCCTTAGCATGGATCACCTTCTTCCGTATGATGTTTCTCCAGATGGTTCTGTTTCCGGCATTATGTAGTATATTTACTTCATTACAGTGATTGGTTTAAACGGATAGAGCACGGAAGAAACCTAAGCTAATTCAGGTTTAATATGTATTCCAAACTAGTGGATTACCAACAGTTGGATTTGTAGCATTAATCAAGCAAGTCCCTAAAAGCAAGCGTATTTGAAATATGCGTTTTTCTATCACACTACAATAATTTTGTACCGTGAAAATAAAGAATTACTACCTAGGAGTATCTTATCATTTCTGTAAAGTAAACTAATTAACATCATTTACTTAGAATTCTATTATTGGACATGACATTGAACGAGTATGTGCACATATAATCCACCTTTAATGTAATACACCTTTGCATGCGGTGTTTACCTATAGCTTAGCATTTAGAATTAATACCTTATTATGTATAAATTATTTTAGTCTAATTATATTGTATTAAGCTGTTGGTAAACCTAAATAAATAAATAAAAAATAATAAAAGAAAATCGAAACGTAATTCAAAGTAACTATGTCTCATTATGCTAATATAAAACTTCTTATCTGTAAAAATCTTAAATGTTTGTTCGCTGGTTTGTAAGGTGAGGCTACTAGAAGAAAGGCTTCTAGGAGAAAAACTGAACCAACTTGTCTAGATGTTTTAGGCTATAGGAAACGGTAAAGCAAATATTTCGCGCAGTGGAATATTAGGAACGTGAAACGTGTGTTTGTCGATTTTCCCTTCTTTCACGCAGCAACAGTTACACATGTTCGACTCGCCATAGGATTGGTTTGAAACCAGGATTTAAAATAAGGAATTATATTGTATATATACGGCTTAGCAACAACGCTTTTTAGACCAAAAAAAGCAGAAAGACGAATAGGCTATGTATGAAACCTAAATTTAAATGTAATTTACATAAACAAACGGTTCCCACAGGATTAAAAAAGGTACAAAAAAAAAAGTGGACATTGTCACTGGCAGCATCTAGTTTATAAATAAAGACTGGCTACGATCAAATTAAATCATCCCCCGAGGCTATTTCTGGTGGATGAAATGATAGCTTTTGTATATTTCTATTTTTTTTTGTGTCCGGAATTTCATATTTTTCATTATTACGTAATAAGTCATGAGGCGAGCTTAGTGAGTTCTGTGTTATTATTTTGATGCAGAGGTGTATCCTTACTTGTGGAATTTTCCCGTGAAATTTTAACACAAACAACACATTTGTATCTTCACGAGTTTACACCACTTCAGAAAATATTGAGTAAATTTAAGAAAAACATGGACTGAAACGCACTGAACATTAGAAGTAAAAGTAAACTTGTAATACCGTTTATTAGGCTGCACAAAACCAGTAACTCATTCAAAGGATATTGTATTTTATTTTATAATAAATTACCTCTATAAGTTCAAAATTTTTATAAAACGAAAGCTTGTAAAAAAATCATATTACGATATTAAGGATTATGTAAACGATAAAAAAGCTTGGGTGTGAATTGCTCTATCTCCATAGGTACTAAAATTTATTATTGATTATGTGAGATGGTGATAACAAAAAAAACCGGCTAAGTTTGTTGTGGGCATCTTCTTAGACGAGGGCGCATTTGGAACCCTCATAGCTTTAGTTTTAAGTTTACGAATTTAGTTATGACCATTAAATCAATACACTATGTAAATTATTAACGCGTCAAAAGTGCCTTTTAAAGGTCTATTTGAATAAAGATTGTTTGAATTTGAATTCAGCGATTCGAATTAAACCTTTCTATTCTTATGCTTAACGAAAAATTAATAATGAATAGAAGCAGGCGTTACTTTGCGAAAGTCCATGATAAACAATAAACAGCAAGTATAATTTGCTATATTCCGCCGACAACCGGGAGAATTGAGTAATATAACACCACACAAAATCTTCCACTAGAACCTCTACGCACGATTCGACCCGACACCGGATCATCCTCAGGAGATGTTGACTTCTAAAAGTAAAGTACTTTTACAAATATCCCGGTTGTCGGCGGAATATAGCAAATCACACTTGCTGTTTATTGAAAAATTAATGTTCAACATTTTTTTTTTAAATCGACTAAAATACTATTATCAATCAATGTCTGTTTAGTAGTGCATCTAAAATAAGGTTAATTAAATAAGGATGACAAGCGGTCATAACTGCGGCAACAGCTCGTCAGTAAAAGCCCTACGTCTTGGACGCGATGGGGATTACCCTAAAAGGGTTTCTGTGAAAGGCATATGCCTGAGAGTATATTAAAAGGCTTAAGATGATGATGCTGCTGACACTTTCCACAGGCAAACGAGTGGAAGTTTATTAGATAGATAGAATAGATACTCTTTATTGCACACAAATTTTAAAGACGACGACTTCCGTGGCGCAGTGCGTGCGCTGTCGCATTGTAAAGTTTCGTTTCCCGGCTCAAGTCTGGTCTGGTGGGAGGATTCGGCCGTGGCTAGTTACCACCCTACCGACAAAGCGATTTTAGCGTTCCGGCACGATGTCGCGTAGAAACCAATTAGGAGCGTGGGTTTACCATACTCCTAACAGGTTAGCCCGCTACCATACTAGACAGCATCATCACTTACCACCACGTGAGATAGCCGTCAAGGGCTAACGTAACACTCGTAGTGTAAAAAAAAAAAGAAACAACAACACGGAAAACTTAACACATGAGTATGCAAAGCCGGTCTTATTGCTTAAGCAATCTCTTCCAGACAACCCTTGGGGCAGAAGTAAATACAAGAAAAGGGTAACGGCGCAATATAAATATAATATAAATTATATATGTTTATAGTTAATAGTTTAAACATAAGTTTTTAAACTTCAGTCAGAATAAGTTGTAAAAATGCCAACGGGAACTCTCTTATGTCACTCTCCAGGTCCTCAACTATAATTTCAAAAATGACGTCGATCCATTGCTCTGTTGCGACGTGATTGAATGACAAACCAACATATCAAGTCACATTCGCATTTATAATATTACTATGATTTTGTCTGGATAGTAAGGAGTACAAAGTATTCCAATGGATTCAAAGAAGTAAAACTTTATAAGATTTTCAACCAACATGAACCCCGGTAATTAACCTCTTTGCGGCGGGTTTTCACAAATTATTAGCGGATGTCTACGCCTAAGCAGGGCCTAACTTCCAAATTCCTTTACATTCTTTATGTTTCCACTTTCAATGTGTGATTTTGCAAAAGAGCTTATACTTACATGTCATAGTTACTGAAAAGTAATGCTCTAATTGCCGATTTTCATTTCTCTAATTCCAAAAACTCAGAACTTACATGTAACCTTCCAACCCCTCACCCCTCTCACCCCTTTTGGGATGGATTTTTGTAATATTGCGTATATACAGGTTTTTATTATTTAAATCAAATAACCTAAATACCAATTTTCATGTCCATAACCTCGAAAACTTAGAATCCTGATGAAAACTTCCAACCCCCATTTTACCCCCTTTCGGGTGGATTTTCGCAAAATTTATCGTACAGATCTTTATTATTTATAATTAACAACTTAGTTGCCAATTTTCATTTCATACAAACTTCCAACCCCCATTTCAACCCTTTAGAGGTGGATTTTTGTAATATATCATATACAGGTTTTTATTATTTAAAACAAATAAACTAAATGGCAATTTGCAGGTCCCAAACTTAGAATCCTGATGAAAACTTCCAACCCCCATTTTACCCCCTTTGGGGTGGTTTTTCGCAACATTGATCATACAGATCTTTATTATTTATAATTAACAGCTTAGTTGCCAACTTTCATGTCTCTAACTTTAAAAATATAGGACTTTCATACAAACTTCCAACCCCCATTTCTACCCCTTAGGGGTAGATTTTTGTAATATTGCGTATACAGGTTTTTATAATTTAAAACAAATAACGTCAATTTTCATGTCCCTAACTTCGAAAACATAGAATCCTCATGAAAACGCCCCACCCCCATTTTACCCCCCCTGGGATAGATTTTCGTAACATTGATTATACAGATCTTTATCATTTATAATATAAAACTTAGTTGCCAATTTTCATGTCTCTAACTTCAAAAATAAAGGACTTTCATACAAACTTCCAACCCCCATTTCAACCCTTTAGGGGTGGATTTTCTCAAAACCGGTTCTTAGCTGACCTCTACTTCATAAAAGAAATCTACCTTCCAAATTTCAAGTTCGTTCGTTCTATAGTTCCTGAGATATCGTGATCATCAGTCAGTCAGTCAGTCAGTCAGTGGTATTTCGCTTTTATATATATAGATTATTGATTTTATACATATATAATTTATATTTATTTATTATAGTGCAGCTTTTCGATCATCACAACAGGCGCTGAAGCTCTGTACATTTCGGCGGGGGCTCAACTAATTGCGTTAAATCGTAAATCGTCAGGCCCCGGTTTTTGTCCCGTTACATTACATTCCGGGCCATCGGAAATGCAATAACAACGTAGACAGATGTAAGGGCTATAGTACAAAAGATACAGTTGGTCAGATCGGCAAATTTTGGCTTTCCGAAAACTCTATAACGCTTCCGTACGCATATATACAAACTCCATGCTGGATTGCAGCGACTGAACGCTTAATTCCACACAGCAGACTTAGACACTCAAAACTTTTACGGCCCACAACAGAACTAATCTTATCAATTCTGCAACAGATATGACCCGCCCACTGCCACTTCAGCTTGCTAATCCGTTGGGCTATGTCGGTTACTTTTGTTCTCCTACGGATGTCCTCGTTACGGATTCTGTCCCTCATAACTAATGTTAACAATACTTTAAATAGAGATAACTCGCAACTTGACGTTTCACATAAAGATACTTTTAAAGTCTTAAAAATAAAAAAGCAATAGAAACGTCATTTGGTAACTTTTAATATTTAGTCAGATAGTTTGATAATTCCTAGAACATGGCTATTATTTTTGGCACAGTCGCAACGAGATGATAAGACTCTTAGCATAAGCCGCTCCCAGAGGTGTCGTTCCGTCGCCGACAGATCTCCGGCGAGGAGTTGAATTATTTGGCAGGTTTACCCGACGCCGATCCATCAATCACGAGGAGTTACTTCGGCTTGATCAGCGGAATCTGATCGCAAACCTTGTACGCTTGAATATTCTTTTTTCCTTTTTTAAGACGAAGCTTCTTAACGCGTGATTGGTAACGGAAAATGAAGGTAAACGCGAGAAGTTTTCGGTTTCCTACCTGCCCTACTTAACGTATAAAATATATGGGGTAACGTATAAGGTCATCATGATCATCGTGATCAACCCATTGACGGCTCACTACAGAGCACGGGTCTCCTCTCAATATGAGAAGGATTTGGCCATAGTCCATCACGCTGGCCATGTGCGAATTGGCAGATATCACACGCCTTTGAGATGATTATGGAGAACTCTCAGGCCTCACGATGATTTCCCTCACCGTTGAAGCAAATGATATTTTAATTTTTCTTTGTTTTTTTCTTTTAAACGCACATAACTCTGAAAAGTTAGAGGTATGTGCCCGGATTCAAACTGCCGACCTCTGATTACGATGCTGATGCTCTAACCGCTAGGCTATCACCGCTTCCACTAGGCTGTCACCGCTTCGCTCACGTATAAGGTGTATGGATCAAACTGCATATGCTTTTTAATAAATGACATAACAAATAATTCAAATTAAACGTAGACTTTATAGAGAAATTGAGTAACTCCAGTTTGTATTCAAGACCATACAACCATATGGGCATAACGCAAAGGGTTTTTATTTCCAGTTGCAATACACGCTTTAATCAAATAACGCAGTTGCGGGGAATGAATGCGCGCTGTTATTGCATCCCTGGCGCTGACGCGGTCATTTAGCGCGACATGACGCTTTGATGCAATTACTGTGACTCCGTGCACGCGCCAATTGGACAGCACGGGATACGATACTCTGTTGATATTGTTGAAGATGCTTCATGTCCAGCAGAACTGATTATGAAGTTCCCCATCGTTTAAGTACGATACACGCAGAGTCCGTTACGAAGAAGATACATTTTAGACAGAGCATCAGACTCCTGTAATTCCCACATAAACGTACCGTTACCGTTAGTTCTCTGTTGATGCGTCATTTAAGGAGAAACAAATAAGCACTCTTCCTCATTTATAAAATAATAAGGGGTAATTAATTCATAAGTAATTCAAAAAAATTTATACCAATGAAAAAAAAACAATAATTTTAGTGAGGCTTACAGATTAGGAATCTGCTGACCTCAATATTGTATACGCGAACATTTTCGTAACCTGAATATGTAAACATAGAATTTTAAATGGATCTTAATTAAGTTACGACAGTGCGTATTCTAGCTGTTAGGTAAACTCTTACAACCGTGTGGAGCTAACGCAAAGGGTTTTTATTTCCAGTTGCAATACACGCTTTAATCAAATAACGCCGTTGCGAAAAATGAATGCGCGCTGTTATTGCGTCCCCGGCGCTGACGCGGTCATTAAGAGCGACATGACGCTTTGATGCAATTTGTGTGACTCAGTGCACGCGCCAATTTGACAGAGTGGGGCACGCATATGGTATAGAGTATAGAGTACGTATAGAGTATACGTTAAGCTGTGATAGCCTAGTGGTTAGGACGTCAGCCTCCTGATCAGAGGTCAGGGGTTCGAACCCGGGCACACAATTATAACTTTTCGGAGTTATGTGTGTTTTTAAGCAATTAAAATATCACTTGCTTCGACGGTGAAGGAAAACATCATGAGGAAACCTGCACGCCTGAAAGTTCTCCATAATGTTCTCAAAGGCGTGTGAAGTCTGCCAATCCGCACATGGCCGGCGTGGTGGACTATGGCTAAACCCTTCTTGTATTGAGAGGAGACCCGTGCTCTGTAGTGAGCCGAGAATAGGTTGATCATGATGATGATGATGATAGATACGTGTTCTATACTCTATACCATACGCGTGTCCGTGTTGACATTGTGATAGATACAGTGTGTTACATAGTAGTTCCACTATGATTTTTACGGACGACAATGTTACACAAGAAGCGACGGTGAATATTACGTTGAATGTTAGGCCAATAACGTCCCAGTCTCCACGGCTTTAGGTCGCTTGTTTCTATCTTCTCGGAAGTTTACTGCTGTCGCGAAAGTGTGGCATTACAGAAACCCTACCCTTTTTTCGAAAGTTTGCTCAGGAAGTATTCAAATTAGTTCCATTAAACTGCGTGACAACGAAAGGGCACTGTGATTCAATTGCATTATCACGTACATTTTGTTGTTATTACATGTTGAGTTAGCCCTTAAATGGGGTATACTATGTCAGTAAAAGATATTATGTTAAAAATTGTGCTATTGTGTATGAGTCAGCATTCACATTGTATACAACGTGGGCTTCCTAATAAATAAAATAAAAATACATTAGATAGCATCATGACATAACATCGAGTGATTGCATTCATGAAAATAACAAAAAGTACCCTTTTAAAAATCCATAAATATCGAAATCAGTTTAGATAATATAAAATCTACAACGAATGGGTCGAATTTTTTGATAATTTTGGGTTTTTAAATGTTAGTTTTTAATTAAATTCTATGGTATTTCAAAAAAATCCTTAAATACAATTTCTGCGAAAACGGGCTCTTAATCAAAAATAACGCGCAACAAAATTCAATGAACGCGCTCCATAAAACACGCTGTAATGAAAAATATTAAATTCCGGAGACAAAAATACCTACAAAAAACCTACAGTAAAACAATAGATATTATTTCATCCTCCATTCACCAATTCCCGTTTTGAAATAATTTAATTTGTCGAGAATTGCTTTCTGGCCAATATGCTCAAAGTTCGGTTCAAATTGCCTCGGTTGGTATTACCTAGAAAAGCAACGAATCACGAAGTCTTAGGTTGGGCTAAAAATTAGGGTAAACTTTCAAGGAAAGTACTATAACGTTCCCTGTTATAATAAATACTAACATGACAATAATAAAGGGTCTAGGAAATCTCTCCCTCATACTGTAGAGGAAGTCTGTGCATGTTCAATATGCTGAAAATGAGCCTCAAATATTTTTTTTTAACGCTGGGAAATACGTTTACGCATCGCCCCGGAAAAGCAACGAATCGCGAAGTCTTAGGTTAGGCTAAAAATTGGGGTAAACTTTTAAGGAAAGCACTATATCTTTCCCTATTATAATAAATACTTACATGACATAATAAGAAAGGGTCTAAGAAATCTCTCCCTCATACTGGAGAGAAGGTCTATACCTCTTCAATAGGCTGAAAATGAGCCTCATACATTTTTTTTTAACGCTGGGAAATACGTTTACACATCGCTTCCGGGGCGATTCACCTAACTGCGCCGCTTCCGACGGGGTATGTGGGACTTCCCAGCGGCCAGAGCGGACCAGAATACCCACTAAAACCCAGCGATGCTCCTTCGCATTTCCTAGTGGCTGGGTCACGGGAACCTAGCGCAATAGGCTGTGATGAGCCTCAAACAATACCGTGATTATTATTTATAAATAAACATAAATTTAACCCCAAGGCTGGACATCGAAGATTAATAATTTAACACAGATATTTTGTTAAAATTGTCAAATATGCGTAAATCGAAATGACTTACCTACCTATTCATCTACTAGTTTCATGTGATCGATATTTAATTCATAAAAGCGACCAGGCGTAAAACAAATAATAGTTGTCAGTAAAACAAATAATTATTAGATAAGATCAATAACATCTAAAATTACAGGTTATTTTTGTGAAATAGATATGTCGGCGCGAAGGAGTCATTAACTTCATTCAGCGGCGCCAAGAAAATCAAGAATCCAATAATTACCCACATTTGAACTCTTTAAATCACTAATTAATCATTTCGTTGTTGCCTTTCGAGGCATTCTCGCTCGAGATGTCGGCCCGTTCGGACCTCTTAATTATGGTCGCAATATAAGTGTAATCCCGCAAGTTATGGTTTTAATTGCGATGAGCGAAAGTAAAAAAAAGCGTGACGTCAGCAATGCTGAGGTCGCCCTTACTAAAAACAACTCTGACGCCCTTGACTCGTCAGATATATTTGGAAAAAAAAATAACATAAAATATTCCTACATTTATCCTAAAAATCCTACTAATATTATAAATGCTTCGCTAGTCTAAACTGCATATGAAAGATTTAATGCTTTCTACGATACGTACGTGTATGGTTCATACCCTTTTGTTCCATTCAAGCGCTGTTCTTGCGTAAGAAAAACCGATGAAAAACGAGGTGTGGAGCCAAGGCCGCTTATGTAAACGAGCCTGAATGCTTTGTTAACAACTGTATTCACAGAGGTGTGAAGTCAAGTGAGGATGTTTGTTATTTTTATTATAATCCTTTTTCTAAATGTGGATATAACCCACGAAAAATCCGTGACGAAAGCGGTACATAAATATGCGTTTAACGTGTACCTGATCTTTTCGAGTGTGTTTGATTATTTTTTTACACACTACAAGTTAGCTCTTGACGGCTATCTCACCTGGTGGTCAGTGATGGTGCTGTCAAGGATGGTAGCAGGCTCACCTGTTAGGAGTATGACAAACCCATACTCGTAATTGGTTTTTACGAGACATCGTCCCGCAACGCTAAATCGCTTGGCGACACGTTTTTGTCAATAGGGTGGTAACTAGCCACGACTGAGCCGGGAATTGAACCCAGGACCTCCAACTTAATAATGAGGCAGCGCACACACTGCGCCACGGAGGTCGTTAAAATGTGATCTTTAGGGTAGTTTTTTTTTTCATGATATAGCTCATTTAATGAAATTTTTCGGTTTCGTACCCGAACGGTTCCAACTGGACTCTATTACTGAGTATCACTAAGCATCATCCCAGTACTCCAATCAATCCAATAATAGTCCAGTGTATTTTTGACGCTGTAACAGCAAATAATTAAAATACTTATTACTTCGATGTAATGAAATCTAAATTACGAGCAAGTGTGATGTAAATATGCAAAATATATAATATGGTGGCAGTGTAAAATAATAGTAAAAAAAAAATGTCTGGTGAAACAAAAGCTGTTAGGGACAGAGTTAGAGAAAATAATACAAGAAAACAGAAACATGAAGAAAGAAGTAGAAGAATTAAAATTTGAAGCCTTACTTTGATGTAATGAAATCTCAATTACGAGCAAGTGTGATGTAAAATATATTGTGGCATAATAGAAAACAAAAAAAAATTGTTTGTTAGACGTTTGATACAAAAAAAGGCTTGATTAATTACAAGAACGTTGTTGTGTATTCAGATTTTGACTTCTATAGTAGGCAAGCTTAGACTATTATCTAATGAAGAAAACATTATCTCTTTGGAGGGCCATACAGTCTGCCTCTGATTTTAATTCGGAGTATAACTTCAAGTCAACCGCATATAACAAACACCTGGCCTTATTAAGTATTAAGTATTATGAAACATGATCGATCACGTCGTTGAAATTATATCGAAGGAGATAAAATCAAAGAGGATTGTTGTTGATAACAAGAAAAAGAAACAATTTGACTCGGCAAAAGGCAGCGTTGTTCGCGAAATTTCGTAATCTAAATTAAATTTAAATGGCCGCAGCGAGTGAGAACGATATAATTTCTATATCAAATTTATTAGGTGCTAAACTAAAGCAGAAGCCAACGGCCAGTAAATTATTGCCAGAGCGGTAGTCGTTAGCTAACGGGCAAGGGCAATGCTCTACTCGTACTGGTAATACCGACATTTGTTATATTATACCAACCCAATCATGACCATGATCAAGCCATTGAAAATTGAAAAATTAATAATATTTAACCAAAAAACAACTTTACAAAGTTTAGTACATCCGTTGGGGCCCACACTGGTAATCCTGTATCGTGGGGCCCAATTCACCGCTATTAACAATTCTCCGCTCACTAGAGACCACGGGTATCCACTCAATATGAGAAGGGTTTGGCCATAGTCCACCACGCTGGCTATGTGCGGATTGGCAGACTTCACACACCTTGAAGAATATTATGGAGAGCTCTCAGGCTTGCAGGTTTCCTGACGATGTTTTCCTTCACCGTTGAAGCAAGTGATATTTTAATTGCTTAAAACTGTACATAACTCTGAAAAGTTATAGGTGCGTGCCCAGGTTCAAACCCCCGACCTCTGATTAGGAGGCGGACGTCCTAACCACCTAACTCTAATCACTGCTACTAACCTTAAGGTAGATTAAGGAAATCGGAGGAATAAAGACAGATTTCGCTATCTCTATAACATAAATGCTCTATAAAATAAATGAATTGAAAATGATTATACACTTTATTGTACACTACACAAAAGAAGAAATACAATACAGTAAACAAACACACAGAAAAGAAAAGAGGTACAATAGGCGGCCTTATCGCTAAAGAGCTCTGGAAAGCTAAAGATCTCTGCCAGGCAACCGAGACGAGGATATAATAATTAGGATCTTAAAAAATTAAATTGTTTTTTTTTTATTATTCCTTGACGGCAATCTCACGTGGTAATAATGCAGTCTAAGATGGTAGCGCGCTAACCTGTAAAGGGTATGGTTAATCCACACTCCTAATTGGTTTCTACGCAACATCGTGCCGGAACGCTAAATCTTTCTCGGCAGGGTACCACGGCCTCCATACTTGTACAAGTTGTAGAAAATACTGCACAAAAAATTTAATTATATTTATTGCCTAGCCCGAGCAAGATTTTATTATATTTACTGCTTAGGTCGAACAGGGAACGCACTCTGGCGGACCTTAACACAATGAACATAAATTATTTAATTTTCGGTAGGCACCTAGCTGGGGCTGATTTTTATGTTACTTGCCCAACAAGTAACGAGGTACCTACCTTTGGGAGGGAGACGACATAGCCTACTGTACCTTTTCTCAAAGTACAGGACCACTCGGTCAAAAAATATAAGCTCTTTGTTTTAATCACTGCCCGTAATAATTATTAAGATTTTGGGTGAAAATAAATGTCCTTGTCGCTTTTTTAATGGTAATTACAAAATATTACTCTAGAATCTTATAAAAATATTTAATTACCAAATTCATTCATTAAGATTTTAGTGATAATAAATACATGACTTTTTCAGTGGTACATGTCTTTTTTTTAAATTATAATTAAAGAAATATTACGATACAAAGTTGTCTCAATACATCTCAAAACGCTGTTTTTACATTATTTTCATCGCTTTCCGTTATACCTATGAATCAGGCTGTATTTATAATGTGCTTCAGAAAAACAATACACTGACTACTTGACCCAATTTTTCTTTTGCATTTGCATCGACATTTGATATTAGACAGGCCGAGATCTATAATGCGAACTTAGACCTACCTCTGGCTTAAGATACGATTAAAACGAGAGGAACTTTTGCTGCACACGTAACGCTATCTCGTTTTAACTGGATCTCAAGTCTGACTTAGAGGGGTAAGCAGTTAACAGTGGCTATTTTTTTTAGTGATCTCTTTAGAAGTTTAGATACCTTTTTTTTGTTCCTGGGTAATGCATTTACACTTCCCACCCGGAGACAGCAAATGTAGAACTGTGCGAACTCCAGACGGGTATGTGGGACTCGCCGGCTGATAGTGCCAGACCAGAATACCCACTAAAACCCAGCGGAGCCTCTTGCGTCCCAAATGGGATGTCAAAGGATCGCGTTAACATTTTAACGATCTCCGTGGCGCAGTGAGTGCGCTAACACATTATAAAGTTGGAGGTTCTGGGTTCGATTCCCGGTTCGAGTCTGTTCTGGTGAAAGGCTTCGGCTGTGACTAGTTACCACCCTACCGACAAAGACGTGTCGCTAAGCGATTTAGCGTTCCGGTTCCGTTGACATCACGTAGAATCCAATTAGGAGCGTGGGTTTACCATACTACTAACAGTTTAGCCCGCTTCCATCCTAGACAGCATCATCACTTACCACACGGTGAGATTGCCGTCAAGGGCTAACTTGAAGTGTTTAAAAAAAATGCTTCTTGACACCGCATACTACTAAGATGCCTTGCTCAATGACTTCACCTATAAATTTTAATCGAGCCGGGATTCATGCTAATATTCAAGAAATACAGAGATTATCGGTCTTTACAATATAGCTATTAACAATATATTCTTGTAAAAGTTGGCCCTATTTCGTTCTTCCGTGATAAAAAGCTATATGTTTATTAATAATCCACGGTGACCACTTTTACAAAGAAATTATTTGTTGAGTAGCCCACGGTTTCGTTGGCTGTAATATTTGCCTGTAACATTCCCTTTTTAATTTATAAATATCAAAGTTGTGTCGTAAATCGAATCAAATCAATTCAAAAATTCATGTAAACCCAATGAAGCGTTAATATAATATATTTTTCATTATTTCAATTCGTGAGGTGATGGTGATAGTTCTACATTTGTTATCTTTAAATTAAAGTCCCGCACTTTTTGTTTGATTCTCTCCACTGTAATATCACTCCAATCTTATTTTCGGACTTGTGCGTTTTAAAGCAGTTAAATTATCACTTGCTTCAACGGTGAAGGAAAACATCGTCAGGAAACCTGCACGCCTGAGAGTTCTCCATAATGTTCTCTAACCTATGGCCGACTATCTATATCTATATATGGCTAAACCCTTCTCACATTGAGAGGAGACCCGTGCTCTGTAGTGAGCCGAGAATGGTTTGATCATGATGATGTTGATGATATTTTATTCATTACATTTTCACCAAATGTAAGTAATATGTAATTTTTTAACTGGCATATTCGTATATGTCAGGTTAAAATATCATTTTTTAACGCATAACATCCGCGCTCGTCGCTAATCCGCAAAGGGAAATCCCAAACCCTATGCGTCAGCGACATGCGGACTTTACGAAACATATTCCGCCGGTTCTTATTGTAATTTTTAGCAAAAACTCCGGCGCGCCATCTGGCGGGCGGTCTGCATTTTTAACAATTACTCACGGATATAAAACGTTGCGATATGTCTTCATTTCACATGTTACGTTGCGGCGTCGACAAGAGCAAATGTAACTTTTCAGCTTAGCTCATTTGTATGGAAAAGTGTATTTTTTTTATTTTTCCTACTAGTAAGCTCTTGCAGCGGTGATAGCCTAGTGGTTAGGGCATCAGCCTCCTAATCAGAGGTCGGCGGTTCGAATCCGGGCACGCACCTCTAACTTTTCGGAGTTATGTGCGTTTTTTTAAACAATTAAAATATCACTTGCTTCAACGGTGAAGGAAAACATCGTGAGGAAACCTGCACGCTTGAGAGTTCTCCATAATGTTCTCAAAGGCGTGTGAAGTCTGCCAATCCGCACATGGCCAGCGTGGTGGACTATGGCCAAACCCTTCTCATATTGAGAGGAGACCCGTGCTCTGTAGTGAGCCGGTAATGGGTTGTTCATGATGATGATGATGATGAAGCTCTTGCAATCTCACGTGGTGATAAGTGATGATGCGGTCTAAGATGGTACCGGGCTAAACTGTTAAGGTACATTAGTAATATCGAACCTATATTCCTAATCGGTTTTACGCGGCATTGTACGTCTTTGCCCTTTGTGAAACTTTCAATCAAACCAGAACAGAATTTTTTTTCTTCTTTTGTATCTTTTTTTTTATACTCTACAAGTTGGCCCTTTACTATCTATATCACCTGGTGGTAAGTGATGATTCTGTTGCTGTTAGGAGTATTGTAAACCCACGCTTCTAATTGGTTTCTACACGACATCGTGAAGGAACGCTAAATCGCTTGGCGACACGTCTTTGTCGGTAACTAGCCACAGCCGAAGCCTCCCACCAGACCAGACTCGAGCCAGGAATCGAACCCAGGAACTCTAACTTTATAATGTGACAGCGCACGCGCATCTATCGCACCTGATGGCAAGTGATTATACAGTCTAGAATGGTAGTAGCCCGCTACCACCTGTTAGGCCGCTACAACTTGTTAGGGGTATGGTAAACCCACACTCCAAGTTGGTTTGTAAGCGACATCGTGCCGGAACGCTAAATCGCTTAGCGACTCGTCTTTGTCGGTAGGGTGGTGACTAGCCACGGCCGAAGCCGACACCAGACAAAGATCTCCCTCATAAAAGACCACACCACAAGTAACTCTTCTTTTAATAAAAAAAAAAACTCAATTACTCCTTGCTTACACACTGCCCACCCCATTCAATTTAATAAAGGAGAAAACGTTTATTAATTGAATTTTTAAACGACTTTGATGTTAGTCTTCTTAATTAGGCTTCGGGTTTTATAAATATTGTTTTAGGGACATGAAACATTTTGCACTACGAATAATTATTCAATGTAGTAAAGATTAAACAATTAATGTGTCATTATCATGATCAACCCATTGCCGGCTTACTACAGAACACGGGTCTCCTCTGGGATTTTTTATACAGATTTTGGAATTTATGCTTCTTCGTTTCTACACGTCGCAATCTTTGCTTTTTTTTTAGCGTCGATTGTTACAATAGACAAGTGCAAGTAAATTTGTAAAATTTTTGTTTTCCAAACATTAAATATTTATTTAAAGTACCTCCTGTTTTTATTTATACACTACAAGTTAATCCTTGACGGCAAACTCACCTGGGGGCATGTGATGATGCAGTCTGGGATGGTAGCGGGCTAACCTGTTATGTTATGTTAAGGATATGAGAAGGGTTTGGCCATAGTCCACCATGTGTGGATTGGCAGACTTCACACGCCTTTTAGAACATTATGGAGAACTCTCAGGCGTGCAGGTTTCCTCACGATGTTTTCCTTCACCGTTGAAGCAAGTGATATTTTATTTTTTTTAAAACGCACATAACTCCGAAAAGTTAGAGTTGCGTGCCCGGATTCGAACCGCCGACCTCTGATTAGGAGGCTGACGCCCTAACCACTAGGCTATCACCGCTTCTTAATGTGTCATATATGCAGGCAGATGGGTCACCTGATGTTAAGTGATTACCGATACCAATAAATATCTGCTACTCCAGAGGGTTACCAATGCTTGCCGGCCGAAGCCATCCTCCTAATCGGTTGCTACTCAACATCGTACCGGAACGCTAAATCGCTTAGCGGTATGTCTTTACCAGTATAGTGATAACGAGCCGCGGCCGAAGCATCTGACAAAACCAGACTTGAGCCAGATATCGAACACAGGACCTCCCGTTTTATACTCCTAGATCTTCAGAGTTTCTGACCGTGTCTATATCACATATACCCACTTAAACTACTTGTCTCTTATTTCATTATATATTCAAAATCAAATCAATAGCTTTATTCATGTATGCCTATTACAGGTATCTATGAAGCGTTCATATATAATATATTTTTCATTATTTTAATTTATGAGGTTATGCTGATTACTACACTCGCCTACTTAAAACTATAGCTAAAAGGGATTCAATCATGTCCATTTCTAAGAAAAAGCTCAGAACAAATTTAGCTGGGGTATATTTTCTGTAACATAGTCAATAATAAATTATAATTATCTATGAAGTTAGAGCAATTCACATCCAAGCTTTTTTATATAATCCTTAATATTGTATATATATTAATATATAAAATTCTCGTGTCACAGTTTTCGTTGCCATACTCCTCTGAAACGGTTTGACCGATTTTGATGAAATTTTTTCTGCTTATCCGGTATCTATGAGAATCGGCCAACATCTATTTTTCAGCCCTCTAAATGTTAGGGGTAGTCCACCCCTAAATTTATTTATTTATTTTTTAGACAAAATTTTTAATTTCTATTTTTTTATGATACAACATACAAAAATACATACAATCCTCAATTTTCACCCTTCTACGATCAACCCTTATTTTTTAATAGCCATTTTAGTAATTTAATCATTTTTCCTCTCCGGTCGAAAACTGAACAATTTTCGTCTTTATTGTGAATGTTTTTCACTCTAATTCGACTAAAATTAGAAATAATTTATGGCAAAACAACGTTTGCCGGGTCAACTAGTAATATATACAATATAAGAAACACAATATTGAAAACTTTGAACTGGTATTTTTTTATCAAAAAAAATAATGTCATATATTAATATAATATTAAGAATATAAGCCCTATCAAATAAAATGCGATCTATACGCGTTTTTGGTGAATGGATAGACGGAGATACGAACACTGATGGTGTACTTATGGAATCCCGTAGGCACTCTTCACTCTTCGGGCTAAGGAACCCCAAAAATCTCGCCAACCCTGATGTATGCACTCTATTATCTCGAAAACAAAGCAGTAAACTTGTATTTTTACCTATACACGTGTAGGAAGTAACCAAACCAATTTCCAGTTCTCCGATAGTAATAAAGAAAAACAAACAAATCATGTCAGATCTTGCATACCCATATATCTTCGGGCAGACATGTTTTTCTGCGAATCCCTTATTTCGCATTCGCTCGAAAATTGCCTCGAAATTGACCAAAAAAGTAATGGGAATCTAGCTACAAACATATGAACACTTAATTAATTAGTTAACTAACGGGCTAAAATTTGGCATATAGATCGCAAAATATAACTTATACGCGCTCTAATAATGGATTCTTCGAAATACATCACGTAAGCGCCCAAAATACGGGTTTTAAATTTGATTTGATAGTCTACCAGATTTTAATTTAGATTGAGATACTGTTTTTTTTATATTACACTACAAGTTAGCCCTTGATGGCAAGGATGGTAGCGGGCTAACCTGCTAGGGGTGTGGTATACCCATACTCCTAATTGACGACGTCGTGCCGGAACGCTAAATAGCTTGGCGAAACGTCTTTGTTAGTAGCGTATTACCTAGCCATGGTCACGGCCATAGAAGGCGGTCTATCAACTATTTTATCACATCTTCTTAAGTATGGTTAGGTATAAAGCTTAAATCATCATCATCATCATCATGATCAACCCATTACCGGCTCACTACAGAGCACGGGTCTCCTCTCAGTATGAGAATGGTTTGGCCATAGTCCACCACGCTGGCCATGAGCGGATTGGCAGACTTCACACGGCTTTGAGAACATTATGGAGAACTCTCAAGCTTGCTGGTTTCCTCACGATGTTTTCCTTCACCGTTGAAGTAAGTGATACTTTAATAGTTTAAAAACGCACATAACTCCGAAAAGTTAGAGGTGCGTGCGTCCAACCTCTGATTAGGAGGCTTACGCCCTAACTACTAGACTATCACCGCACCATATCAAGCTTAAATGTAACATCATATTTTAAAATGTCTCTACTGCATATACAACAGCCAGCTCGCGACGTAGATCGTTAGAATAGCATATATCTGTATTACATTTATCATGAGACGTATTTTTATTCAAAAAAAAAGGAACTCCGCAATACCTTAGTGAAGAAATATGATAAAAACTCGTGTCAAGCGTTAGATTGATGCTGAGAAACATTGCGGGGGATTCATCGCAGACTGTGTGCCGCGTGATGCCCACGAGGGACCGCGAACTTTTATACGTCCTTTGATAAAAAAATACTGCCACATTTTATTTATATAAAAAGTAATATAGATGGCTTGATTAATCCAACCTGAAATGGTATTGCTCAGGATTTTTCTACTGATGTTTTTTTTTTGTTTTATACACCACAAGTTAGCCCTTGACTGCATCTCACCTGATTGTAAGTCAAGTCAAGCAAGTATGATACGGTCTACGATGGTAGCGGGCTAACCTGTTAGGGGTATGGCAAACTCATACTCCTATATGGTTTCTACACGACATCATGCCGAAACGTTAAATCACTTGGCAACACGTCTATGTCGGTAGATGTGAAATACATACAGAAAGTGGTTTGACTACGGCGTCTGAGGGTTGTGGGGATTCGGGTTCTTGTTGTTTGTATCCCCTCCCGAGGAGACAACACGTCTTTGTCGGTAGGGTGGTAACTAGCCACGGCTGAAACCTCCTAACAGACCAGAGTTGAGCTGAGATTCGAACCCAGGACCTCGAACTTTAAATGCAACAGCGAACGCGCTGCGCCACGGAGGTCGTCAAAAAATCGTCATAATGACGTCACTGCTGTACATTTAAAATAAATAAATAAAAATAAAATCAACTTTATTTTCAAACGGTCTAAATTTAAACTATTTCCAGTGGCCTCCACACTAGGTGACCTCATGATATCATGGAGACCATGCTACACTGGTTTAGTTTATCGCCTTACCCTCAGATACAGACGTGTCGCGAAGCGATTTAGCGTGCCCGTAACCATTTAGCAGTATGACTTTACCATACCCCTAAGAGGTTAGTCTGGTATCATCACTCAACACTGGATGAGAGGGCCATCAAAGGTTTAACTTATAGTGGGTGAAAAACACCTTATAGTGCGCGCGCTAACAGCTGGCGCGCTGAGTCGTCAGGCCATAAATGCCAATAACAGTATGCCACCGATGCGCCACTCGTTGCGAGTATCCCAGTGTGCCTGAAATCTGTGCTAAACACTCTGAATTGATGCCCGATTTAAATGCGATCCTATCGATATCGACTAACAACATTATACGCTTACGTACCATTAGCCAGAAAAAGTACTATAGAGAAGCATAGATAAATATTTTTCTACTAGATGTAGTACTTACCTGAGTATTACAGTATAAAGAAGTGGACGTTCCAACGACGCTAAAACGTTGTCTTATTCGATCGAAATTGAAAGAAAAAACGGACTTATTTGCTCTCTAATTTGAGGCTGGAACCCTGATATTAAATATAATACCTAAATATTAGATAAAAGGTACAATGAATAAAATAAATATCGTCAGTTTTTAAATTGGGTGACCTCCGTGGCGCAGCGCGCGCTGTGATATTATAAAGTTGGAGGTCCTGGTTTCGATTCCCGACTCGAGTCTAATCTGGTGGAAGGCTTCGGTCGTGGCTAGTTACCACCGACAAAGACCTGTAGCGATTTAGAGTTTCGTGTAGAAACCAATTAGGAATATAGGTTTATCATGCCCCTAACAGATTAGCCCGCTACCATCTTAGACCGCATCATCACTTACCATCAGGTAAAATGCCGTCAAGAGCTAACTTGTGGTGTATTAAAAAGAAATAGTATTATAAATTGCCAAATTTGCCCTTCCCAAGATCGAAAATGGGACCTCCACTTATAAAACCACAGCACTAACAACTGAGACATCGTGACCGTTAGCGTCGACTCTAAAGGATTTATTATTTATTCCTTTTTATGAACGGCTACAAATTTTATGAGTTAAAAGACTTACTCTTTTATCATAAAGATATTTGTGTCTCTAGAGGGTTCGCACTTCGATAAAACTAAAAAGCAAATTAAACCTGAAAAAAACTGTCTAACCTAAAGTGCGTTAGTTTTTACAATATTAAAGGTATTTCTTTCCATAAATTCTATACAAAACTTTACCGAGCCGCTCCCTTCATCCCCAGAGGGCCTAGATTCCGGTAAATCCATACGCAGCTTTTACATGATAAAAGAAAGCGTGATACAAACAAGGTCAAACTATTTCCCATAACTAAACGTAAACCACGCTAAAGGCATATTGCCCGACAAAATGTTGCTATAAAGCTTATAGAAAAATCATTTTACGATATTTAGGATTATCCCCCTGAGGACCCTCATGGATTCAGTTTTAAGTTTACGAATGTAGTTATCACCATCAAATAACTACTATGTAAATTATTGACGCATCAAAAGTGCCTTTTAAAGGACTATTTGAATAAAGATTATTTGAATTTGAAAAAAAATTATAAACGATAAAAAAGCTTGGGTGTGAATTGCTCTATCTCCATAGGTACGATAATTTATTATTGATTATGTGAGATGGTGATAACAAAAAAAACCCGGCTAAGTTTGTTGTGGGCTTCTTCTAAGACCAGGGCGCGTTTGGAACCCTCATAGCTTTGCTTCTGAGTTTGCGAATGTAGTTATCACCATTAAATCACTACTATGTAAATTATTGACGCGTCAAAAGTGACTTTTAAAGGAATATTTGAATAAAGATTGTTTGAATTTGAATATATTATCTTTTTCTTGGAAATATCCGTAAATAG
Source organism: Lasiommata megera (assembly GCA_928268935.1). Classification (NCBI taxonomy): domain Eukaryota; kingdom Metazoa; phylum Arthropoda; class Insecta; order Lepidoptera; family Nymphalidae; genus Lasiommata; species Lasiommata megera. The sequence continues at coordinate 15,696,759 of OV743313.1, read as the reverse complement.
TTTTCCCGTGATTACGTAGGCATAAACGATTTTCCTAAATAGGCCCTCAGATTCCACGAATATTATAAGACAAATCCCTAAGAAAAATGTCACCTATTATTGCTTTTTTTTTTAATTAAGACAACTTTTGCTTAAGCACGCTTTTCGTTTATTAAAGTATTGATTGATGACGTCATAATAATACCGATTAACGACCGAGAACTGAAATCTTTTTTTTTTTTCAAATAAAATCTTTATTGAGAACAGTTAACAGACAAATGACAAGGACGCAATCATTGGCTACTGCTGTTTACGAGTATGTCGCTTTTTCCTTCGATCAATAGTATATAGGACGTGCACAAGTTGAGAGTCCGTTTCTCCACTAATTGGGAGGTTAATTTTATAAGTTTGCTTGCCTTTGATAGCTAAATCTGAAAAAGCATTTAGTGTCTATATATTTTATAGGTAAGAGAATAGCGCTTTTCTTTTAAGTTACGAAAAGGACTGAATCTCTGGTTAATCGAAACGTTTTACATCTTAATTGCAATAATCATTACTTTTTAATATAAAATCATCATAATATAAAATTGTCATTGAAATTATTGCTCAATTGTATTTTAACTGCTCAATTATTGAAAACCCGATTTTATTTTTGACATTTACTGTAATGTATGTAATGGTGTGATATACTATATGATAAATCCATTTTAACTTCCTCCGTGGCGAAGTGCGTGCCCTGTCACATTATAAAGTTGAAGGTCCTGGGTTCGATTCCCGGCTCGAGTCTGGTCTGGTGGGAGGCTTCGGTCGTGGGTAGTTACCACCCTACCGACAAAGACGTGTCGCCAAGCGATTTAGCGTCCCGGCACGATGTCGCGCAGAAACCAATTAGGAGCGTGGGTTTACCATACCCCTAACAGGTTAGTCCGCTACCACATCCATCACTTACCAACAGGTGAGATTACCGTCCAGGGCTAGCTAAATAAAAAAACGACTTGACGTTAATCAAATTCAGGCAATTATATTTACAATACCTAAGACCTCAAAGTTTACTAATATAATACTGGTATGTTCGCGTTTATCCGTCCATCGTCTGCTGTCACGCCCCATCGAGTGCTACTCGTAGCGATGTAGATAAAACTTTTTGTCCTGCGACACGTCATGGGTGTGATGAAAATACATGGAGATCAAAGGAAAAGTTACACAAACAAAGTAAAACTATCCCCCGTAACTAAATCCCTGCGGTGCAAGCGTCAGCCGCCGCGAGCGTTTTTTCGACATCCATCTAAGTAATCTAACAAGTCGTAGGCTTTGTACCACTGCTTCCATGTTCAACTTTTACGTTATGTTTCTCTTACTTCCCACGTTACCTTATTTGCCTGAATTTTATTTGCGTAAGATTATGTTGTTTATTTTAATTTTAAATATAACATCTAATATATATAAAATTCTCGTGTCACGGTGTTTGTAATTTAACTCCTCCGAAACGGCTCGACCGATTCTTATGAAATTTTCTATGCATATTCAGTAAGTCTGAGAATTGGCTACTATCTATTTTTCAAACCCCTAAATGATAAGGAGTGTCCACCCCAAAAAAAAAAATTTTTTTTAATAAGTTAGTTATTTTTTTTCTACACTAGAAATTCCCTAGAAATAATTTATATTGCAAAACAACGTTTGCTGGGCCAGCTCGTAATATATATGAAACATATCTTGATCTATACAATAGGCATAAAGAATATTTTAAATTGCGTGAACTCAGTGCCGATTTTTTTTTTAATACAGCCACAGCTTATAGAAAAATCATATTACGATTACATAAACGATAACAAAGCTTGGGTGTGGGAGAAAGGCGGGAGACTTCGTATATAGCGGGCGCGGTTATTTCACGCTTTTCTTGAATTAATGTTTGTTTGCTGATTTTTAAAAGGACTGGTGTTGGTTGTGTCGTGGACGGTTTTAGTGTCGTTTGTGTAGTGGCTGGTTTTCTGAATGGTTGGCGGGTGTTGGTTTGGAAAAGGTTTGAGGGAGCCGCGTCCGCGGAGTGCGAAGTTTCCCGCCGTTTCTCCCTGACTTTTTTTTTTTTCGTTTTATGGCTTTACTTTAGCCAATGTCAAGTTTATTCCCTGACTTCTACATTGCTATAAACTTGACGTTGGCTAATCTGTGCAAAGCCATGGAAGGAGAGAGCAGCTGAAAGCTTGGGTGTGGGAGAAAGGCGGGAGACTTCGTATATGGCGGGCGCGGTTATTTCACGCTTTTCTTGAATTAATGTTTGTTGGCTAATTTCAAAAGAATTGTTATTGGTTGTGTTGTTGACTTCATAGTTTTGATATCGTTTGTGTAGTGGTTAGTTTTTTGAATGGTTAACACGTATTTATTTGGGACAGGTTTGAGGGAGCCGCGCCCGCCATGTGTGAAGTTTTCCGCCATTTTTCCCTAACTTCAATTCACCATTGCTGTAAACTTTACATTGGCTAATCTGTGTAAAGCCATAAAAAGAGAGAAAAAAAAGCTTGGGTGTGAGTTGCTCTAACATCATTGTTAATTAAAATTAATTGAGATGTGATTACAAAAAAAACGGCTTGTTTGTGGTGGGCTTCTTCTTAGACGTGGGCGCGTTTGGAACCCTCTTAGATTAAGTTTTAAGTTGACGACTGTTATTATCACTTCAGGAATAAAAATAAAAAAAAAGATCTGGTGTCGTGGGACACCAGGTAGGAACGAAGTTCCTTCGGCTTATGTAGAATCGACACGGCTAGAGAGGGAAGAGATGAGAGAACGAAAAGAAAGAGGGAGAAAGAGAAAGGTATTGTACACTACTAGCTTGTGTATACGACTGTCGCGTATGTCTCATTTAACGGTTTTATTCCACGGACTTTTTCTTACGGTTTTACTATCACATTTTTTTCAGTTCGGTCGCGCAGCGAAATCCGTATCTCCTCCAAGCCTGCCGTAAGGAACTTCGTTCCAATAATGAAAGATATATTATAAGAACGCTTCATAGATGTCAAAATAGAAAGACAAAAAAAATACAGGTACCAACAAGACACGTGGAAATGTGATGAAATCCTACACGTGTGTAACTGATGTCGGGAAGAGGGTGAAATAATATTAATTTGCACAATTCCACGCGGAGACGTGTCCCCGGTTAATACAAATAAAGTTGGGAACTATTCCCCGGGTGAGATGGAGCCAAATTCCTTGAACAACGCCCCTGACATGAATAGTCTAGGAGTTAACTGCGAAAACTCATGTAGTCTATTGCGGCGTATTTAACCTTCAAAATTAATAAACGTTAAAAGTAGCATAGCATTAGAGGAGCGTTAAAGATAGCTTAGCTCTCAATCTCTCTTTTCAACAAGAGGGGAATTCTGTGCCCAGGTGGATATTGAATAAGCAACAGAGATAATTATTATTACATATATGCAATAGACATGATTGACTAGTTTATCGAACGATCGCACGCTGCCGTTAATTTTTTTAACTTGTAACTGAATCTCCATTATTAGAATTGATATCGTTTACGTTTATATTGCTTAGATCGAGTTGACGTCCCTTATTCTGAAAGAGGCTAAGCTGTGGAATGCTCTGAATTAAAATAATGAAAATAAATTATATATGAACGCTTCATAGCTTCATATATACACTATAAGTTAGCCCTTGACGGCACGTCTTTGTCGGTAGGGTGGTAACTAGCCACGACCGAAGCCCACCAGACAAAACATGAATAAAGCTAGCTCGAATTTGAATTATGAATAGTATAATTGTTAAATTCCGACAAATTGGCGACCCCTATGACGGTGATAGCTCTCAGACTATACGGGCAGGTAGTGGGATCTCTTAAAAGACGGCAGTTTTAATTACGTGGGACTATCGACATTCCGGGCCGGACAGGATCGCTGTCGTCCGGAATCCGTTCGATTAGCAGCCCGGCAAACTTGCCGGATTCTTCTTTGACTTCTGAACCGGCACTAGAATTTCCACCGGTCGATTAATCTGAATTAGCTCTAAGATGCAGAGTTGGATGGTCTTGAAAATAGTTGATAATATTTTTCTCCGCAAGTGATAACTTTTACTACATTTGAGATTCTTTTTTTTATAAACTATAAGCCTTGCCCTTGATAGCTATCTCACCTGGTGATAAGTGATGATACCGTATAGGATGGTAGCGGGCTAATCTGTTAGGAGTACCTGGTAACCTGGTTGGCTCCTAAGCCCTCCACCAAACCAGACTCGAGCCGGGAATCGGACCCAGGACCTTTATAATGCGAAAGCGAACGCACAGCGCCACAGAGGTCGTCAAATTAAAACTCATCTAGCAAATTAAATTTTTACTGAATTATTTTTATTTGTATACGATGACAAGTGAGTACTTCTATTTGTATTGTAGTCTGTTATATCGATTAAGAACCGTAGTCAAGTCTTAATCGATAGAATATATTGCAATAGAATAACTTTATTTGTGGTACATATTATGGTTTTAGAGCACGGGTCTCCTCTCAATATGAGAAGGGTTTGGCCATAGTCCACCACGCTGGCCATGTGCGGATTGGCAGACTTCACACGCCTTTGAGAACATTATGGAGTATTCTCAGGCGTGCAGGTTTCCTCACGATGTTTCTCTTCACCGTTGAAGCAAGTGACATTTTATTTGTTTTAAAAACGCACATAACTCCGAAAAGTTAGAGGTGCGTGCCGGGATTTGAACCGCCGACCTCTGATTAGGAGGCTGACGCCCTAACCACTAGGCTATCACAGCTTCTTAGCTTCTTCTTTTTTTTTTTTGAAGCGGTGATAGCCTTGTGGTTAAGGCGTCAGCCTCTTAAACAGAGGTCAGCGGTTCGAATCCGGGCACGCACCTCTAACTTTTCAAAGTTATGTGCGTTTACAAGCGATTAAAATATCACTTGCTTCAACGGTGAAGGAAAACATCGTGAGGAAACCTGCACGCCTGAGAGTTCTCCATAAAGTTCTCAAAGGCGTGTGAAGTCTGCCAATCCGCACATGGCCAGCGTGGTGGACTAAGGCCAAACCCTTCTCATATTGAGAGGAGACCCGTGCTCTGTAGTGAGCCGGTAATGGGTTGATGATGATGATTATGGTTTTAAAATTATTTGTGACTTCGAAACACTAACTGATTTCAAAGTATGTACAAATTCTAAAAACTACAATCATACATTCTTAAAATTTAATACATAATAACGATACCATTCAGCAACTACACAAACAGTATTAATGAAATTGAAATCAGAAAGAATTGTTTTTTTTAAACATAAACCTCAAATGAAACTTAAGAAATAATATTAAATTAAATACAATGTGAAATTTAAAAGACAAAAAAAAATTATATTATTTTGAAATTTTAAAATACATAATATTTTTTATATAATATTATATCATTTTTAAATATATAATATTTTTTTATAATTGTACGACATGCCAATCCATGATCCAATTCCTTAATTTAATCTTAAAAGTTTGAAAGTTAATTTTAACTTAAATCTGTGAGGGTAAAAAAACCAAAGCTAGCCTTTATTAAGATTTATATAATTAGATATAGATAGACGCATATGAGACAAAAACATAATTCCCTTAGGTCAATACTCAAAACAAACATATTAGGAATTCAAAAGCTTTCACAGAACCTATCTGGAAGTTGCACGTATATTAACTAACGGGTAGATCCTTAGAAATCATGCATCAAAGAGAGCATCAAGTCAAACACTTGGAGTTCTGCAATCACACACACATACAAACACTGCTTTTCCATGTGGGTTAATTCCTATTGACATATAAACAGACAGGTGAATGGACATGGAAATAACGACCCTAGAAAGTTTGATAATGGAACGTCAAATATTTCATTCTACCCACAAAACCATTCATTGGTTAAAAAAAAAACATGTTGAAACTTGCGTATTAGCTTCGTACTAAACATCGACACTGAGTATTTATCTCTGCGAAGCACTTTTTGTGGCCAAAGTTCCGTGATTAGCTGAGAGCTGGCTTCATTAAAAACTTCGTAGTCTCCGCCGCTGCCATTTAAAAGGATAAACTAACGGAATACCTACTTACATACCTACTGCGCAGTTAAGATTACTCGGCCTTTCCTACTCTGTTTGTAATGTTCTATTATTATACATTTTTTTAGGAATGCTCTGTACGTCTCCCACTTACATCAATTTAGCTTATTAACAAATTATTGCATAATTTATAATAATTAAGCAATAAAAACGATGATAATAAAAATAAACTACAAAACTTTACGTACCTAATACTAGAAGTAATAAGATCGTAGACTGAGGCGTAAATTCTCTATCTACGAGTAGGAATAATACATTCCTTTTTGGGAGCTGCCGAAACATATAGTTTGACATCTGTCAAACTTTATGTTTCGGCGATTCGAGCAAACTTGGCATTAATTAACGTTTTAAATTTTATCTACAATTAATACATCATAACATTTAGCCCGCAAATTCTAAACCCTACGGGAACCTTAAGGTTTTGCAAACAAAAAATATGGATGCAAAGTACGAGTATATTTATGTAAAATTTGGCCGCCATTGGCTTCGCTGTTATATGATATATTTTAGGGACTTATTTTATGACTTATCTTAGAAATATCTTGTATTAGTTTAACAAATAACGAGTGAGACTTAATTATGAGCAACGTAAGAATATATATATTAAACTTACTTAATTACTTTTTTTAATCTTGCAGGAACGGCCTCTGAGTTTTTTCGGGGATGAAATATAGTCTTGTACATTTTCTTGATACTCGTACATGTACTACACCGATCTTGATGAAATTTTACACAGTTAGATAATTTGCATGCTAGCAACGGCTGTTCAATATTTTTAATTGCAGGAAAACACTCGTGACCATTGGGGTGGTATTTTTACAAAATGAACTTTTATCCTATGAAAAATTAAAACCGATTTTTTTTTCTCTGACTGACTATTAGCTGTGCTAACCCTATTGATTGCGACAGCGTAACCGGGCTGTTTGGTGAGCTTCGGATAGAAGCTCTGCCAGAAGAAATTTTGACCCCTGGGGCTCGAAGAAACTTAGGGGACGTCTGCCTAAGGCCGCCTCCTGTGAGGCCGAACCTCGGCTTAGGCGACGTTTGGGATAACGGGATCGGACAGTGACCTAAAGTTTTTCGTAGGTACTTATTGTTAGAAAAATAACGGTTCACACGGGATGTTGAAAAATCAAAACGAACTGAGTCTCTTGTAGTTACAAGTGTATTCTAGTAGAATATAGTGTGTTCTAGTAGAATATATCAAGAACGTCCACGCGTATAATACTTTTTTTTAATTATGGTTGCTCACTAATGACTTACTGGCCGATACTATGCAAGCGAAAGAGCAATAAGAATATAAGCCCAAGGCGTAACAGCAAGTTCGCGCCAACTGCGCTGAGCCAATTATTGCAGTTAGCACTTTCTTCGGGTTAAACTTTTAAGTTTATTCCACGCGCATCGGATTACAGGTAGTTTGTTTTCTTTTTCATAATCACATCCATAACCTATGCTTACAATTAACGAACGAATACACTTTTATTTTACACGTTTTTTTACAAAGATAACAATACAAAACAGTATACATAGCGCCCTCTTCCAGGCAGCCAAAGACACAGAATACACTGATACGGAAAGAGGAAATGGTGCAAAAATAAAAATGTACACATAAATACATTTATACATAAATAAACACACTTGCATAATTTTATATAACCAAATGAATATTAACTCACTCAAGCAAACATTGCTTACTAAAACAATGTAATTAGATAATGAATAGAAGCAGGCGTTACTTTGCGGAAGTCCATGATAAACAGCAAGTATAATTTGCTATATTCCACCGACAAACGGAAGATTTGTATAATATAACACCACACACAATCTTCTACTAGAACCTCTACGCACGTTTCGACCCGACACCGCATCATCCTCAGGAGATGTTGACTTCACAAGCGCGAAAAGTTACTTTAGCGCGGAATATAGCAAATTACACTTGCTGTTTATTGTTTAACGTAATTAGGAATACAGCCTACTTCCTGTATATCTTAACATGTATATTTGTGACTAGCTGATTCCCACGACTTCGTCTGCGTTGAGTTAGTGTGAGTAAAAGTGTGTTTGTTTTGACTTTCATCCCCTCTCCCAAGGGAACCGTGCTGAATTCCGGGATTAAAACTATATATGTTGAACCGGAGTATCAGCTAGTCCTATACCAAATTTGATTCAAATCCATCCAGCAGTTCCTACGTGATGCGCGGACAAGATGTATCTTGTCCGCGCATCACGTAGACAGACAGACATACAAAAGACAAAAAAATAAATTTATTTGTTTGGGCTCAGTATCGATATTAAAGCATCCTCCAATTAAATTTTCAAATAGTATTTAATGTACAGAATTCGTCTTGTTACAATTTTATTATATTATAGATTAGGGCAAAGATTGGTCGCTTGTCGCCGCATTTTTCAACGTCCTTTACCCGAACGGTATCTAGGTCAGTGAGTGGGTCAGGAACTTTTTTAAAACATAAAATGATTAATTAAGATTTCAGAGACAGAGATTACATTACAGAGAACTTTGGATCACATTTCCAAAATACTCGATAAGATCATTCTGATTTAAATAAACCAAAGAGATTTCTATAAACCAATCTGACAAATAAAAAGATAAAAGACAGAGCGTATAACGATAACTCCATCATCAATAAGGGCTGGATTAAAAGTAAACTGACTTACGCGTAAAAATAGGGCAACGGCTAATTGGATGGTCCGACGTAAGCCCCCTTAAGGGGAGTTGACGTTTAGTTCAGTTAACTTTATAAACGTCACCAGTATAATTTTATGAACTGTATAACTATAGTTTATATAAAACGCAAGCTTGTAGAAAAGTCCTACTGTAGTGTAAAGGATTATCTAAATGATAAACAAGCATGGGTATAAAATATTGCTCTAATAAGATAGCTCTTAACATGATTTTAAGTGGCATGTGAGATGTTGATAACAAAAAGAAAATTTACCTGGCTAGGTAATTGTGGGCTTCTTCTTAGACTGAGGCGCGTTTGGAACCCTCTTAGCTTTAGTTTGTCGATTGTAGTTATCAACACACACACCCACAACAAAAAAAACGGCTAGGTTTTTTTTATCACCATCTCACATAATCAATAATAAATTATAGTACCTATGGAGATAGAGCATTCTTCAAAGAATGTTGAGCTTCTCTCCAAAGCTCAAAATATACGATACCATACAAACCATAGTATGCTTGAACCTAACCACTAGGCTATCACAGCTTCAAAAAAAACACATCGCATGGATGGAACTGCGGGTAAAACATACGCCATAAACCTTTTACCTTCGCGGAACACCGAGAGCAATTTCGCAATGCCGCAATCATTTTATAATTTGCGCATACACAATCTGTGATGCGAAACAAACAATTGACACATACTCATAAGCGTAATTCACGCGCGGCCATAATTTTCTGTTAAAACGCAATTTACAAGTGGGAAATTTCTGTTTTCGTGTCCTCATTAATTATTATTTTTGGACGGGCCAGCGCGTAATCACCGCTTTATTACCATCGCGGCCTGTCAATGCAACGGCTCGACGGTGGACGCTGGGCAAACATCGCGCGAATACATAATTGGCTGTTTGTAAATACTATCTCTTTTAATTAGCCGATAATACAATACACGCCGGGTTTTAATTTATTTTCAATATGGTAATAATATTTATTTATTTGTACAACTCGGAAATCAAAAATTAATAAATCGGTAACAATGCTAACTAATTGGTAGCGCTGAATGTATCTATGTATCCGTAAAATATGTTTGTTAACTTGTTATATTAATTGTTTATATTTTTGTTATTTTAATTGATGTATTCATTTACGTGTAAAATGACGTGAACATTTTTGCCTAAAATGTTTACGTAATTTTACACGATGATTTGAATGAAAAATATTATAATTTGCTTAATTTGAAAATATTTCATTTTTATCTTACAAGTGCTGGCCCTCTCCTCTACGACTTCACCAACTTAGATAGATTCATTTGTATAGTATGGTATAAATTAGTAAATACTAAATTAATAACCTAATTATCATCTTCATCATCATCATGATCAACCCCTTAAAGGCTCACTACCTGGTACGGGAGCACGGGTCTCCTCCCAATATGAGAAGGGTTTGGCCATAGTGTACCACGCTGGCCATGTGCGGATTGGCAGACTTCACACGCCTTTGAGAACATTATGGAGAACTCTCAGGCGTGCAGGTTTCCTCACGATGTTTTCCTTCACCGTTGAAGCAAGTGATATTTTAATTGTTTAAAAACGCACATAACTCCGAAAAGTTAGAGGTGCGTGCCCGGATTTGAACCGCTGACTTCTGATTAGGAGGCTGACGCCCTAACTACTAGGCTATCACTGCGTACCTAATTGTACTAATACTTTATTGGACTTATGTTTGATACTTAATAATATTGAGATACATTTTGTTTGTAATAGTTGTTCACTTGATCATGTTGTGACGTCACCACTGATAATTGTATGAAAGGGATTGAAGCGGGTAGATCGGATTCATTGTTGTTATTGGGTACTGTAATTAAGTGGTTTATAATTATCTGTTGTGTTAAACATCGTATTGTTGTCATCACAAAGTTTTATTCATCTGTCATCGTATAACTTATGTTGGACCTATTGATATCTTGGAGATGTCTATCAATAAGTTCAAAGTTTTTATAAAACGAAAGCTTGTAGAAAAATCATATTACGATATTAAGGATTATATAAACGATACAAAAGCTTGGGTGTGAATTGCTCTGTCTCCATAGGTACTATAATTTATTATTCATTATGTGAGATGGTGATAACAAAAAAAAAACTGGCTAAGTTTGTTGTGGTCTTCTTAGACCGGGGCGCGTTTGGAACCCTCATAAATTTAGTTTTAAGTTTACGAATATAGTTATCACCATGAAATATTTACTATGTAAATTATTGAGGCGTCAAAAGTGCCTTTTTAAGGACTTTGTGAATAAAGATTAAATAAAGATTATTTTGAATTTAAAGGTGTATATTTCATACTAATACAGGTGCGGTTAAGCAAAAGCCCAAGTACAGTTTCAACATCCAACAAAAATGCCCGTTACGGGACGTTGACGTCGCGCCCAGCAGATGTGAAACATCAAATTTGACGGTACATATACGTAGAGGAGGCATGACGGCACAAGAGAGCGTTATGCCGTTTCGCGTGATGGAATACGGGTTAATTTTACCAATATGAAACACTAGTATTGACATTAAACACCAAAAACGTACGTGTCTTGTAGAGGATTCCTTTATTTGTAACTGTCATGAAATAAAATGAAAATTTATTTGTCCACATATTACAGTATCCGATAAGGCTGAGAACTTCTGTTAAGTGTTAAACCTGTGTCAAAAGGACTCGCTCTTACCATTATAAAATATTCAACATACATAATAAGCTTACAATATTAACAAGTTTGTTTTTTTTATCTACTACTAAAGCTTACTTACTAACATGCAATATGTGAATGTGTGTGTGCGTGTGTGTGTGTGCATGTGCGTGTGTGTGTGTGTGCATGTGCATGTGTGTGTAATATTTGTATGACTTATCTACCTATTATTATTGCATGAAATACAGCCCGCTTTATGAATGATAGATGAATAGACAGCGGAGGCTTAGTACTAGGATTCCATTAAACCCAAAAATACTACATTTAATTCAATTACAATGAACTAGTTGCTAGTAGCTAAAGACGTTATCAATTATCACGATGCTCTTAATTAACTCCCGGGACAAAGTTTTGCGGTCATTAAGCAAGGCTTATGGAATAAAGTTCATTCCATTAGACTTTGACTTGGGAGCCGAGAAACTAATTCTAATACTTAATGATATCTTAGTATAGTCTATCGATAGTAAATTAATCTTCTTAACGACCTTAAGTTTAGCTATGCGAAGCAACAAATGCTGTTTAATTTTTGCCTGTAGTTTTAGTATAAGAATTGCACAAGAATTGCACACACGCAAACGTGGGGTCGCTTTCGATTTTCGATACACTGTAAGTTCAAAGTAAAATGGATCTTATGCTGACCAATTATAGTCGTAATTTACGTACTACTTATTTTTATTTTATAAACTAGTAGGTATGTAGAATGGAACGGGCTAATTAGAATTTTAAGACTCTACGAATGTCAGCTGAAAAATCGCATACCAACGGTAAAGTAATTCAAAAGTATCCGATCAAATATGTGTTAGATATGCAGTCCATAAAAAAACTGGCAGAAATTGTATCGGTTTTATGTTTTCTTACAGATACTCATCTGTTCAGTTTTTTGGTTGTTTGATTAAATTGTATATAACTTATTATACGCAGAAAAGTGCTATGATTAGTAAATAATTAATTTATTGTCTCTCAAAACAATCTTCTTTAAGATCTTCTCTTTTTCACACCAATAAATTAATTTTGCTTTACTTTTTTAGTTATGTGTTTTTAAATGATTAATAAATCACTTGCTTCAACGGTGAAGGAAAACATCGTGAGGAAACCTGCACGCCTGAGAGTTCTCCATAATGTTCTCAAAGGCGTGTGAAGTCTGCCAATCCGCACATGGCCAGCGGGGTGGACTATGGCCAAACCCTTCTCATATTGAGAGGAGACCCGTGCTCTGTAGTGAGCTGGTAATGGGTTGATCATGATGATGATGATGAAATCAATTTTGAGAACATTAATGGCACTCCTGATGACCACGGAAACATGTTTTCCATGCTCATTGACTCGATCCTTTTCCAGTGATCAAAATCGTTGACCCGGGAATGGCTTTTTAATTTTGGCGAAAAATAAGTCACGAACGGTTTTCTTCTTAATTTCTTAATAAATATAAAACCCGAATTATGTAAAGCATGTTTATTTATTCATCTTAATTTAAAAATTAATTCAACTACGGCATTGCTCTTTTGAACTGCTATATTATTAAAAAGTAACAGGTCCTAATATAAGGCATAATAATATTTACCTTTTAAAAAGTGTCTTACCAAGCGAATTTCCCGATTAGCTTCGAGCGGACTTCATTAAAAACTTTCTAGTCTTTGAAGCTTTGAACAAGATAAAGTTAAAAAACTAGAGCCTATTATTTGAACTCTTTTTAATAAGAAGATTCATGTCATCAGGCTAGTATGTTTAAATAAAGTAATATAATATAAATAAGTAAATTTCAAATTCTTAATGATTATTATGATTATTTATATAACTTTGTATGCTGGTTGTTTAAATTTATCGGTTGCTTAATCACTGCCGGTCATAGTACCCGAGAACAGCTTTTTTTTTAATCTACTAAAAGTTAGCCCTTGACGGCAATCTCATCAGATGATGATGCAGTGATGATGCAGTCTAAGATGGTAGCCGGCTAACCTGTTAGGGGTATGGTAAACCCATACTCCTAATTGGTTTCTACGCGACATCGTCGACATCGACAACGCTAAATCGCTTGGCGACACGTCTTTGTCGGTAGGGTGAGATTGCCGTCAAGATTGAGATTAGCTAATTTGTAGTGGATAAAAAAAAACTGTATGGTATGATGTATATATCGTTCACATCGTATATCATGCTTTTGTTCTTATGCTTTAGCTTTATGTTCATTGTATATAATGGAGTAAAAAGTAGCAATTGGATTTATTCAAGATACATTTATAACTAAACTAAATGTACGAAGGTTCCAAACGCGGGCAAGTTTGCCCTGGTCTAAGAAAAGGACCGCAACAAACTCCGCTAAATTAAATTATGCGTTGAATTGTTTGCCTGTTCCATATTAGAAGTTGGTTACAAACGGTGTTTTGCTCGAAAATGGAAAAACACAGAAGTTTCGTGGCCTGTCGATAAGTCAGTGGGCACGTCAATCTCTTTGATTGGCGTCGGAGAGAAGTCACTGGCGAGTCGGGACAAACTGTTTGACAAACAGCCCTCTATCTGCGAAACGTTGCCGAAATACGGATTTATAACGTACGTGACGATTGACAACCCTGCTTCTTGTATGTGAGATTATTTTGGGGTTATCTATTATTTGGATGGTTCGAGGAAAATTCTATTACTCTTGTAAACATTATCTCAAAACGCAAAAGGTATTTAAAATATTATTTTAACTTCGTATATAGTACACTGAAAGAGAAAAGTAGTGGTAACGGCTAAGTTTTGTAAGACACTATCAAGTGATTTGTTTTGTGTGATGATGCTGTCTAGGATGGTAGCGGGCTAACCAGTTGGTATGATAAACATACTCCTAATTGGTTTCTACGCGACATCATACCGGAACGCTAAATCGCTTGGCGTGTATAATCATCATCATCATCATGATCAACCCATTACCGGCTCACTACAGAGCACGGGTCTCCTCTCAATATGAGAAGGGTTTGGCCATAGTCCACCACGCTGTCCATGTGCGGATTGGCAGACTTCACACGCCTTTGAGAACATTATGGAGAACTCTCAGGCGTGCAGGTTTCCTCAAGATGTTTTCCTTCACCGTTGAAGCAAATGATATTTTAATTTTTAAAAACGCACATTACTCCGAAAAGTTAGAGGTGCGAGCCCGGATTCGAACTGCCGACCTCTGATTAGGAGGCTGCGCCTTACCACTAGGCTATCACCGCTTACTAGGCTATCACCGTTTCAAATTCAAAATAATCTTTATTCAAATAGTCCTTAAAAAGGCACTTTTGACGCGTCAATAATTTACACAGTAGTTATTTCATGGTGATAACTATATTCGTAAACTTAAAACTAAAGCTATGAGGGTTCCAAACGCGCCCCGGTCTAAGAAGAAGCCCACAACAAACTTAGCCGGGGTTTTTCTTTTTTTTCGTTATCACCATCTCACATAATGAATAAAATTAATAATAAACTATAGTACCTATGGAGATAGAGCAATTCACACCCAAGCTTTTTTATCTAATCGCGTGTATAATATAGGGTGGTAACTAGCCACGGCTGAAGCCTCCCACCAGACAATACATTATAGACGATCGATTAATTCCAGTGCTAATGAATTCTCACTATTATTATATTTCCATCTTCAGGCCGCGGGCTGTCTCAAAAACTGCCTCGTCAACGTAATCCGCCACTTTATCCCCAATTCATTAATTGTGACGTAGGCTTTTTGCGATAGAGGGATGGATGGATGGGCAAGTTTATACAGCCTCCAAGTGTAGTGCTCGATCAAATAACCACGGAAGGGCTTACTGTGCCCGTTGAGCCTGTACTTTTTTTTAATACATTAATAGTAATATCACATAAGAGTGGAATTGGCTGACTCGGCCAAGTTGCTGCAATGCAAATTAAAGGGAATTTAAGCGAAAATTTTAAAAACTACGAGTATTTTTGGAGGCGTGAAACTGCTGCCTTTGTCCACCTTCGAAAAACAAAAGCTAATTACAAAAGCTAAGAACATTATGGAGAACTCTCAGGTGTGCAGGTTTCCTCACGATGTTTTCCTTCACCGTTGAAGCGATTGAACTTTTAATTGCTTAAAAACGCACATAACTCTGAAAGTTATAGGTGTGTGCCCGGATTCGAACTCTAATTAGGAGGCGGACGTCGTGACCACTAGGCTATCACTGTTACTAACCTTTAGGTAGATTAAAGAAATCGGAGAAATAAAGAGCGAAATCTCTCTTAACACAAATGCTCAGTGCGGTCGCAAAGATGATTGTCTCAGCCGGGTTCATTAGCAGAACCACCGCGCTGGTTCCTTTTTGTTAGCTTTGATGTCAGATATTAAATGACATTGCGCAATTTACGCGCCAAGTCACCATACAAAATCACAGCCTTTGAACGATTTGAATACGTAATTATTGCCATTTGAAAAGGTGTACACCTGCTTTTACCTTTGCTAATAGATTTAACAAGACAAATATTAAAGTCAAACGCCACCATCTGTAGCTTATTTTGCATCTCTGCTTGGTATAGGCCTCCTCTCTGGTGAAGACATGTTTTTTCAATGTAATTGGCGTATTTATCTGGATTTCTACATAAACATCGGATGGTTGGCGATGTAAAACTAAAAAATTTACTTTATTAAATGCATTCTACGCCGCAAATTTAACAATGCAACAGGCAAAATCACGGGGGAATTAAATAAAAAAAATGAAAATTCAAAGTTGGTCTTTTTCTTTTTATCTACTACAAGTTAGCCCTTGACCTCACCTGATGGTAAGTGACGATGCAGTCTAAGATGGTAGCAGGCTAACCTGGTAGGGTAGGATAACCATATGGTAAACCCATACTCCTAATTGGTTTCTACGCGCCATTGTGCCGGAACGATAAATCGCTTTGCGACACGTCTTTGTCCAAACAAGTGAGACCAGACTCGAGCCAGGAATCGAACCCAGGACCTCCAAATTTATAATGTGACAGCGCGCACGCTGCGCCACGGAGGTCGATAAATCGCCAAATAACGTATAATTAATAATAATCGAGTAATTTGAGCTCACACTCGAAACTTATACAAAGGGGATTGGCGGGCCTGTAACGATTACTATCACATGTTATCTTCGATATATTGTTTTGTGTTGTATTGTTTTAAAATATCATCATCAGCTGCATTCATTTATTCATTCTATTTATATAGGCAAATAAATGGAGGACACATAAGATTTTTTTTATTTTTTATTCATCTAAAAGTTAGTACTTAATGCAGTCTAAGATGGTAGCGGTCTAACCTGTATACCCATACTCCTAATTGGTTTGCGCTGTATCGTGTCGGAACCCTTAATAGCTTTACGACACGTCATTGTCGGTACAATAGTAATTATCCTCGGCCGAAGCGACCAGACCAGACTTGAGACGGACATCGAAATCGCCTTTTTTTCTAACACTGGGAAATGCGTTTACGTGGGTCTCCCCGGCGGCAATCGAACCTAGGACCTCCAACTTCATGATGCGTTAGCCCAAACCCTGCGACACGTAGATGCACCACATATAAATTTACACCCGGTAATAATTCCTTCCATAAATTAATCTTAAAAAATAGTTTTCAATCACATAATTGAAACCTCATTTTTAGGTCGCTCGTAGAATTAACTGTACTCGAAATGTAACTTGAACAAATTATTTGTATTTCGGAACGGATGTTTTTCCTTTGAAATGGCACTTCAAAGGTTGTTTATTTGGTAGTCGATTTATTTAGCGCTTTGATTTTGAACATTGACTGTCGCCTGGCATCGCAGAGCGCGCCTGTGACCCCCAGTAATTGGTTTTATGTAAATACCAGAATGATCAGTAGAACCCGTGGGGCTTTTAAAATGACGGAATGAGTCTATTAAAAAATACCATTAATTTACAACGGAATTTACAGAGTTTAATGTGACATAACGTGTTTAGTGAGTTTTGAACGCCCACGTCAAATCCTTAAAAAAATAAGAGCTAGGAAGCTTTACTACGCCACAATATTCAGAATTATCGTCGCTAAATTAACTAAAATAACCTATCAACTGTTACACGTCATGTAGAAATATCAGCATCATAGAACTAGTCAATTAATTATTTGTTTTTTTACTTATTTAATTATGTAGGATATGTGGAAGTATAATAAATGTATAAGATTTGCATACTCGCAAATGTAGTCTCTTTTGAGTTTCGAAACAATATAACGTCAAAGTTAAATCGTCATTACGTTAACAGAATAAAGTCGAAATTTCCGTACTACGCCCATTCCATACTTTTCAATTTACTATAACGTTAGTTTCTTGTTCTTGAGCAAGTCTTATACTAACGGTACTGAACATGGGTAACAATCGGACATATTTTTGTATGTATAATATTAGCCTTAGTATAAGATTTGCATACTCGCAAAAGTAGTCTCTCTTGAGTTTCTGTTATTTTCTGTCTTTTTTTGTTTTATTTTTCCTTTTTTGTGCTGTACAATAAAAGTGTGTAAGTAAATAAATAATTAAATAAACGTCAAAGTTAAATCGAATTTACGTTATCAAAATAGAGTCGCAATTTCCATACCACTACCCATTCCAAACCCTTCAATTGACTACACGTCTCATACTACATACAAGTCTCATACTAACGGTACTGAATATGGATAAAAAACAGACATATTTTTGTATGTATTATGTAATATTATTATAGTTTTTTTTTTTGGCAAAAAATGTTTTAGTTTAAGATTATTATTTTAAGTTTTATATTATGCATGTCGAGTTAGCCTGTAAGTGAGTATACATTGATAGTCCTAAGTATACATAATTTGTCTTAAAATATATATAAATATTGCTTTGTTGGCTTCCTAATAAATAAATTAGTATTGCTAGGCGGAACGCCGGTTTAGTGACCAAACAAACCTCCAATCCCACAAGTAATATTTGAATTAAGGCATAGACGATTGCGCCGGGCCTCGGCTGTCGCAACAGTGGGCCGTCCCGGCGGCTCGGTACCCGGTAATTGATTTAAACCAAACCCAACGGCCACAGTACTAACCAATCTAAATTCTGAACACAGAGCTAAATATAGACTTAATAAACATCCATGGACACAGAAACTAGCAATAAACTACAGATCACAATGTCCCGGATTCAATCGAAAGGTCCAGCCTAAGCCTAATAATAAGTTAGTAGATATAAAGTCATTTTTGAAGTGAAACATAAGCAGGGGTGAAAATACAAGGTCACATTTAGCCCTATTTCGTTACATGAGAGAGAAGAAAGATGTAACGTACCGTGTTAGACAAAGAGCTCTTTAATGTCAGTATTGCATCTATTCTAATAATAAACTTATAATGTTTGAATTGTTTGTTTTGAGTTTTAACGTGCTAATGAATCCCTGGAATTGTTAATCAGATTTGAGAAATCTGTTTTCATTCGATAGCCAATTAAACAACTAATTGAAATTGAAGCGGTGATAGCCTAGTGGTTAGGGCGTCAGCCTCCTAATCAGAAGTCGGCGGTTCGAATCCGGACGCACCTCTAACTTTTTGGAGTTATATTATGCGTTTTAAAAAAATTAAAATATCACTTGCTTCAACGGTGAAGGAAAACATCGTGAGGAAACCTGCACGCCTGAGAGTTCTCCATAATGTTCTCAAAGGCGTGTGAAGTCTGCCAATCCACACATGGCCAGCGTGGTGGACTATGGCCAAACCCTTCTCATATTGAGAGGAAACCCGTGCTCTGTAGTGAACCGGAAATGGGTTGATCATGATGATGATGATGAAGATTTTGCGAATGTTTAAAAGGTGTAAAGATCTGTAGTTTGAAGCACCGACAATTATTGGTGATTGGATGACGCCACACCACTTATGAGTGATATCATTGGTCTATTGACCACCAACCGACATGCAAAAGCTTTCACCAATGGAAAGCTACATTATTACTAAGTAAATATAGTAAGCTATATTTTATCCCCGTATTCCCGTGGGAACGTGAACGAAACCGCAAGGTGCTGCTAGTATATTTGAAATACTGAACTAGACTAGGCTTAGCCTTTCTACTCAAATGAAAATGAAATGAAATGAAATGAAAATATACTCTATTGCACACCATACAAATAGAAAAAAAAACAATAGAAATAAACACACGCAGAAAAATAAATAGGTGCAATAGGCGGCCATATCGCTAATCAGCGAGCAATGATACTCAACCGGCTATCATAATATTTTGCAAACACGTTGTGCTAGATACAAAAATTGATCCTCTTATCTTGAAGTAAGGCCTGTTCGAGGTATGGAAAAATTACTTCTTAAAACCCGACCCGAATTGATTGAGAAAATCTACATAAGCGCGTTTTTAAAGCCACTAAAAGAAATCCATAGCAGTCTATTAGTAACCCACAAACAATAGACATTCAGGGTTAAAATTACAGCGTCTGCGAATAAAAGAATTAAAAGGGATGGCGACGTGAGGCGCCTACAAATGGGCTAACAAGCGTGTGCAAATAATAGCCAGTGTAATTAATACGACGTTAAGATTGCAGCGACTCGTGTAAATGTGCCTTAATAGGAACCGGGCTAAGCGTAATTGTAATTTACCCTGTAACGAAACCCCTTTGTGTTTTAATGAAGTACTATTTGGGGTCTTGTTGAAGTGCTCCGTTTTCATTTTGACTAACAGGTTGATAAAAAGGCTGTTGAAATAAGTCTTGAAAACGCAATATTGTTTGCGTACTATTCCATTTCATAACTATTTTATTTGTTTATAAATTATCTCAATAGTAATTTAACTAAAAAGTTTAATTTGGAAGTGTGTTAACTAGATAAGAGATTTAACATAGACACGTTGGAATAATGAACTATGTTATTGATATGTTGTTAAGATGGCAGCGACTCGTGTAAATATGCCTTAATAAGATCCGGGCTATCCGTCATTGTAATATGACCTGTAACAAACCTGTTTGAAGTCTTGTTAAAGAGCTCTGTTTCCATTGATAGGGATAGGTAACTAATAATACAATTTACATTTATAAATAAATATTTTAAAATGTATTGGGAAATAATAGGAATTAAACCAAAAAGGGAGGAAATTTGATATTTGCGTGCTCAAATAATAACGTGTGTTAATAATATTACAATATAGCGGTAAGAGTTCAGCGACACGTGTAAATACGTCTTAAGAGGAACCGGCTAAGTGTAATTGTAAATTACTCTGTAACGAAACCTCATTGAGTTTTAATAAGGCACTTGTAGGTATCTTGTAGAAAAGCTCTATTTTACTTTTGACTTACTTGTGTAAAAATACGACGAAATAAATAAATGGCGATTTGCCATATATATGGTTATAGTTGTGCATTAATAGATGTTGACAACTTCAACAGTGTTGAAGGGAATACCTGGATTCGATCCCCGGCAAAGTCTGTTTGGAATTTCTGCTTTTTTTCTTGTCTGATCTGTTAGGAGGCTTTAACCGTGGCTGGATGCCCTACCGACAAAGACGTCCCAACAAGCGAGTTTAGAGTTCCAAAGTCGTACACAAGAGTAGAATAAGGGTTTAATATAACAGTTATAGTATCGTCTACTTAATAATAGACAGAATAAAAAAACAAGAGTTAGTCGCCCTTTCTATTCTCTACTAAAATCCAAGCAGGAGGAAGAGAAATGGAACTAAATACGGATTTTATTTATATTCAGACGAAGATCTGATGCGAGCGCGTTCAATTATAGCCAGTATACAATTAATGCAACGTTAAGATTGCAGCGATTCGTATAAATGCGCCTTAATAGGACCCGGGCTTAGCGTAATTGTATACTGGCAAAATCTCTATTTCGCCCTTATTTTACCGTCTCTTCATTTAACATTGATCATAATAATATCTGCATCATACAGTTTTAAACACCGTTAATTTTTAAAATAGCTTTTATTAACGAATAGCATGATTTATTTTGTTAATAGGACTGGTGTAAGCTGAGAGATTAGCTTTTGTATTTTTCAATTGATTTGCTTATGTTAATGTTTAATATTGTGTGTTTCGAAACACTTCGTGTGTGATTAACTCGAACTCGAGCTAGGTATATAGTACAAGCACGTCATAAGTATAGATTATTAATATGACGGCAATCAGAGAGCAGCGCCATCTAGTTTTAGAATCATGTACGACAGACAAGAGAGTGGCATCGCCCCTTCTCTTTACGCAACACTTAGTGACGTATGCAGGTTGTTATAAGACTCACCGACGCGGGACGGCGCATTGCATTCATTGCGTTCGGTCGGCTCGGATCGGTGGTCGAGTCGCGGTAGTGCATAGTCGTACTTGGTGGAGCGTATAGTCTGTCCTTATAAATTACCATACTTATAATTGTAATTCTGTTCTACCAAGAGTATCTGGTCTCTTTGCCCGAAACTACCCACGTCTACCCAAATTACCGACGAAGAGACGCCCCCGCCCCGTAGTCATTCTATAAACATACCAACTGTTTTCAACTTTATTCATATTTTCTTTTATTTTATTCGTCCAGTACATGGTCTTTTTTGCCTGGCTAAAAGTGCCTATCTAATATGTTTCCCTAGGATATTGCCACAATGATTCCGAGACAAATGATACTCAGACGAAATTGTCAATGCTTTTATTTCTAACTTTGATGTCAATCTAAACTAAACTTATAAAACATATTGCGCGTTTAACAGGATGCAATTACCGGCAAACAGATG
Organism: Lasiommata megera; assembly: GCA_928268935.1. Classification (NCBI taxonomy): domain Eukaryota; kingdom Metazoa; phylum Arthropoda; class Insecta; order Lepidoptera; family Nymphalidae; genus Lasiommata; species Lasiommata megera. The sequence goes on along the minus strand of OV743313.1, from coordinate 15,674,601 downwards.
TTATAGAAATACAATTATCGCTGCTATTGTGAAAAGGTAACAGACAGAGCCATTTTTAGAATGAATAAACTTGCTCGTATTCCAGTAAAAGATTAATAATAATAAAATAAAAACCATTGAAAGGAAGTTGAATTAGAACCCTCCATTGTATCGCGAAAAACGGTTCGATAAGCTTCTTAAAGTTTCGAAAACAATGGGCTAAAAAAGAAAGGAAAAGAAACAAGGTAACTAATGAATTTCTAATCATTGTACAGAAACACCGGGGTTGAAGACTTTGTGATAAGACGGGTCTTAGAGCTCTATCACACTGTCACCTTGGTTAAGTAGTTTGAATTATCGACTATCGATAACTAAGTTCTTCGTTAGTTTAGCCCAAAATGTATTAAGGTTTTCCACCAACAAAACTTTAGCACTAGATAACTTTGGAATACAAAAAAAAAACTAAATGTATGGTAAAAATCTTATCAAAAGTAAAACATAAATATAAATAGAATGAGATAATAGAGAAATCAACTGTTTTTCATGACATGACCTCTGATTGTAAGCTTGGAATCAGAATGGATTCGAAAAATAAAAATGTAATAGAACGTACAATAGTGACCTTTCTCTAAGGGTGTATACAAACGAAATATGAAATTAATACGTATAACACCCCACTTAACCTGGTCCCCCTATTTACCTGGTTGATAATGACGTGACATAGTTTTCTAGCATTTATTGTAACTTTTGGATCATGACACAACTATCCGACAGTGCGTTCCGATATCTTGGTGGTACAACTTTTAATTTCAACAGCCGATTGATCCATTCATAAGCCTCTCATTCATATTGACCTCCGAGGTTGCCACAGACGGACAAAATTAGACATATTTGGTCATTTTCTATTTCGCCAAGTGAATTCTACAAAACAAAAAACTGGATCGAAACCGACGAAACTTTAACTAGACGTGAACACATCAATACTTATACTAAAAATGTGAAAGTGTCTGTTTGTTTATTCGCTTTCGAGTTAACCACTACTGATCTTGACACAATTTGGCTTAGGGTTAACTTGAATCTTAGAGACAGAAAAAAAAACACTTTTCATCGCGGAACGTAAACGGTTTCACACTAAAAACGATCGTGATTAAATTTTAGCTACAGGTATTGGATACTTCTTATCACGGGTGCCTCAGAATTTTTAAAAACTCAAACAAAGCGAACCAAGTCGCCGTCAACAGCTAGTACTTCGTAATTTACAGCTGACTTTGTACACCATTTTGTCACTTGTAGCCTAAGTTGTCATATAAATGATTGCTTATACATACATATATATTTATACAAACTATCTATATATGCATAAATTTTTAGTGTAAAATTTGTTTTAAAAATAGTTGTAAAAATGTGTGACTTGTGTTTAAATAAATAAAAGGTATTAAATTAAATTGTTATTATGTATGCTTTTATTGATTTTAATGAATTAAAAAAAATATATTACTATTATTTTTTTACGAAAAAAGAAACTTGTAGTATAGTTAGTGGTTTTAATGCAGCCCGTCTAAGCATACCCTTAGAAAAGGGTCAAACGTGTAAATGTTTTATCGGAATACAAAAGGCGTCAACAAAGGCATCGGTAGCGGGCTATTAATCGCGCATTCAAGTAAAGGCTTGCTAATCTCACCTCAATACCGGAAAGATAAACAACCCACAGTTTATCCTTCCGGTATCGAGATGTTTTTACCAAAATAAAGGAGTTTTCCATCACTATTCAGGTGTTTATATATATTGTTAACCTATACGTAAAAAAGTAAGTGGTAAAAAACTAATTTTAGGTATTCAAGGGGGAAATTAAATTAATGTTCTCATTTGCTACGCGTGGCGTAGCTTGTGTAGCTCCGTAGGCTCGTAGAACTTCGTCAAGAGCGGGCAAGTAATTTTCTATTTGTTTTTCATACACTACAAGTTAACCTTTGACGGCAATCTAACCTGGAGATGATTCAGTCTAAGATGGTAGCAAGCTAACCTGTTAGGGGTATGGGAAACCCACACTCCTAATTGGTTTCTACACGACATCGTGCTGGAACGCTAATCGCTTGGCAACACGTCCTTGTCGGCAGGATGGTAACTAGTCACGGCCGAAACCTCCCACCAAAGCTAACTCGAGCCGGGAATCGAACCCAGGACCTTTAGAATGCGACAGCACACGCACTGCTCCGCGGAGGTCGTCATATACTTATTTGTAGCATTGCATCTGCTGTCATTAGTTATTGTGTCGGATTGAATAGAATAGAATTATTTTTGCGTTCGAAAAATTAAAAAAAAAACTTTTTTTTAGAAAAACGAACTAAAAATAGAAACCACATATATCATATCATAAATCGCTAGTCCTAAAGATTCTAACCCAAGAAATGGGACCCACTATTTAAATTGTCAAGTTAAATGGAGGGGTTAAAATCGCGTTCAAGATTCCTTTATAAACATATATACCAAGCTAGTTATGAGTGTTAAAACACGGAACTCGACATCCACGGTAAAAGTTACAAATAAAGTGTATAAAACCTATACTGATATAAGCAAAACTCAGATGTCTACATGTTTATAGTACAGCATATGTATTAATGTTTTGAATTTTAACTCTTTCGAGCCTCAGAACAACAGAAGGTTTAAAATCTGTTGTTGAAATATTTCTGCAGAAGTAGGTGGTGTCTGTTACTTTTGTAGTAGTCATACTTTTATTTTGTTATTCTTTTTTATAATTTTGTTTTAGTTATAAGTTTTGTAGGAGTTATTTTTTTAATATATCATTTTGTTTGTTATTTATTTAGGAGATGATGGGGCTGGCATGTCCGTTTCTGACAAAAGTCCTAAAAAAAAAGTTCTAAGTCTATGTTTTAAGATTTAAGAAATCGGAATTGTCAGTAACTCTTAATCTATAAATCAGTAATATATAACATATAATTAGATCGTTAAATTTTATCGCCTTTTGCCATCTAATTAACAATTTTCTAGTTAAATGAACAGTAAGATGAAGTGATTGACCGTTGTTATCTTTGCGAAGTGAATGAGATATCAGAATTATACAGGATTGCCAACAAATCAAATTTTTGTTCCTCTAGGTACGAGTATGTTATAATTTTTGGGACCATATGGGCTACATACCGCCTCTTTTTTTTTAATACTCTACAAGTTAGCCCTTGACGGCAATCCTACCTGATGGTAAGTGATGATGCAATCTAAGATGGTAGCGGGCTAACCTGTTAGGGGTATGGTAAAGCCACACTTCTACTTGGTTTCTACGCGACATCGTGCTGGAATGCTAAATCGCTTTGCGATACGTCTTTGTCGGTAGGGTGGTAACTAGCCACGGCTGAAGCCTCTCACCAGACCAGACTCGAGCCTGGAATCGAACCCAGGGCCTCCAACTTTTATAATGCGACAGCGCCCGCACTGCGCCACGGAGGTCGTCAAAAAGTAACCCAGTCACTGCCATAGTTAGAGACCTAGGACAAAGACTTGGTTAAATAGGAAAAATAACGTTGCGATAATCCCCACTGCCCTTACGTAAGCTATACCTCCCCCCCAAAATTTGTAAAGGGAGATCTGTGTCCGGAAGTAGAATATTATTAGGCATGATGACACCTAGGGGTAGTCAGATAGTTACAACTACCATCGTGACAGAAACGATTAAATATGTGATAGATTTTTTTTATATTTTTTGGTTCAAACCCATTTTAGTTGTGTTAGACATCCTAAAATAAACTTTAAGTATATATTGAGTAAGGTGCGGATAATTACAAATAAATACACAATACATTTTGCTGCTAACTACATATATACATAAATGTATAAATTAAACATCTTTCACAAACAAATAATAACTAGAAAAATAAATCTCTATAAAAAAATCGTGTATAATGAGACTTGTCTTTCACACTTTCCTATAACTATATACATTTGTCTTTTTATACATAGCATATACTGTCTGGCTGAGTGACGTCAGCATTGCTGACGTCACGCTTTTGTTTACTTTCGCTTATAGTAATTAAAACCACAAAATGAGGGTTTTTTTTATTGCGACAATAACTAAGAGGTCCGAACGATCCGAGGTCTCGAGCGAGACGTTGGACCGTGATACGGGGTTGATGCCACGAAAGACATCAACCCTGTATTTATAGCTTATACAAAATTGATTGCTACTGTCTAAATACACTGATTAACAAAGAAATGATTAATTAGTGATTTAAAGAGTTCAAATGTGGATAATTATTGAATTCTTGATTTTCTTGGCGCCGCTGAATGAAGTTAATAACTCCTTCGCGCCGACATACGTATTAAAATAATATATAATATACAACGGCCTAAGCCTGAAATTAATTGCGATAAAAAAAATACATATCTACACGACCGCAAGCTTTTGTTTTACCTCCCCGAACATTATGGTTAGCAACCCTACATTCAGGGGTGAGGTGGAAAAAATTGATTGCGTTGGATCAATTCATTTGCGGTGCCGACCCACGGTTTTTGTTGACACCTTGGGCCGATTTTTTTATCGCCTCCGGAACTTAATCAAACTGGGGACCGTCAATATTAATTAACGCGGGAGGCGGAATTTTTTGCGGCGGCATTAGGATCCCGTAATTGCTGACAATCCTTTAATATAGATGATTGCGTTAATAATACATGAAGTGCGCCGGACTTAGAAAGGGGACGCGATAACAGATATTTGACGACCTCCTTGGGTTCGAATCCCGGCTCGAGTCTGGTCTGGTGGAAGGCTCCGGCCGTGGCTAGTTACCACCCTACCGACAAAGACGTGTCGCCAAGCTATTAAGATTTCTGGCACGATTTCGCGTAAAAACCAATTAGCAGTGTGGGTTTACCATACCCCTAACAGGTTAGCCCGCTGCCATCTTAGACTGCATCATCACTTACCATCAAGTGAGATTGCCATCAAGGGCTAACTTGTAGTGTATAGAAACAAAAACATTATTCTTTGTAAAAAGACATAAACTATCTGTAAACGTATCTAAATTAATGATATCAGCATATCATTATTCGAAAGGTACAAAATATTCAGTTATAAGTACAGTTTTTCGAATTTCAGTGCGGAGATGACATCAGACCAGAGTTTTTGTTTCATAGATAGATAACAGCATCGATTGTGAACCAGCTCTAAAAAAATTGCCGGGTTTCAAAAAGTAGATTTGTATATCGCTCACTTTAGCGCTAATTTGACAAAAAAAAACGTGCATGCGAAACGAATAGGCTGAATCTCAACCATATTTGAATAGTTAGTTATTAATTCCATACAACTATTTCATATTATGAAAGCAAAACTTCGCAATATGATAATAGAGATACCCTTTTGTGTGATACAGCTGCTTAATCACCGCGCTGTCTACATTGCGCAGCTTCTACACAGGAATGATTGATAGGTCCATTCCAGCTCTGCTTCCTACATTTGGGGTGAGAGCATTTCTCATATTTTCGGCAATCTGCCAGCGCTTAGGTACGCTATAACTCCGTGGCACCTTTGGCCCCGAAAAGCAGTGATAGCCTAGTGGTTAGGACGTCCACCTACTAATTAGAGGTCGGGGGTTCGAACCTATTACATTTGTAAGAAAGTGTTTGAACCTATAACTGTGTAAGAAAAACAACTAAATTTAAAACTATGTTTATTCGAATTGGCCTTTAATAGGCGCTTTTAATGTACCTAGTATATTGTAGTGAGAAAATGATAATAACTACATTCGTTAATATTTTGTGAAGCTTCTGTAAATATGTTTATTTGTGAAAAAATCACCAAAATCTGAGTGTAGGGTTTCATGCCGTACCTAGGGACGGACCCTTCGTGAGCGAATCCAACCTTAAAATAACCCTATTTGATCCCAAACGTATATTAGATTCAGATCAAGTTCGCATAGACGCGTAATCTATGACGTCAATATCTACATTAAGTTATCAAACAAGAGAGACAATAATTAATATCAAGGAATATATTAAACTACGTACATAATATTATAATTGAATTGATGTACTCAGTCAAATTCCTGAGAGTTGAGAGCTCGCATCAGTTTAATCACGCGTGATACAAATTGGACCCATTCAAATGCCTCCCACTTTGTATGCTCGCAATTATTAATAGATACGTAGAACAACATACTCTCGATTTAGGTAAAACCAACTAACTTGTGCCTACAACTAGCTTTGCCGAGGGCTTCGTCTACATATACTAGCTGTGAATGTGGAAGTTACGCAAGCTTACCAAAAGTTTATTTATTTATTTATATATATATATATATATATTTATTTGACCGGGGTGCGTTTGGAACCCTCATAGCTTTAGTTTTAAGTTTACGAATATAGTTATCACCATGAAATAACTACTATGTAAATTATTGCGTCAAAAGTGCCTTTTTAAGGACTACTTGAATAAAGATTAATTTGAATTTGAATTTATCTCCTCTTATTCTAGCTTTGAGACAACTCAAATAACGAAAAGGCTATCCACCATCTGCCTACAGAGGATTCTGGAGTACTTCGGTCACATTGCCCGACGGGAAGGTGACAATCTGGAGAAGTTGGTTATCACCGGCAAAGTGGAAGGAAAAAGGTCTCGGGGACGTAGTCCGATGCGTTGGTTGGATCAAATCCGCACCGCACTTGACACGAAAGTCCACGATGCTCTACGCGTCGCAACCAACAGAGCAACACGGCGCGACATCGTCCGCAAGAAAGTCGTCAGTGGAAGGGGTCACGACCCTCAGTAATGAGGATTACGACGCACAGGGAGAGATTCTAGCTTTACAGGATAAAAACATAATTAAGTTAAGTTCATAGTAACAAGCTCACTTTCGCGTTTCTCTAACTAAAAATACTCTTAATTTGTCTTTTAGTATTTATAACACTGGCCTTGATTGGTGCGCTTACTTAGATAGTAGGTAATAATTGAAATAAAGATTACAAAATATGTCTAACTAGTCCTAAACTTTTATTGTAATTTTAATTGTTATTTTTTCCTCTTATAAATTTGTTAGTCTGTAAATTTAATAATACGTTACTGTCTATTTTGTATATCATTAAATTTGAAAAAATCCATTTAAATAAATAAAAATGATTGTCCTGGGGAAAGGGCCTGGTAGCTTGAAGCACAGATTTTATAGTTAATTTACCAGTCCTTACATAAAATTGTTAAACCGCTCGTAAGTACTATGTAATGTAATCATATACCTAATGTAAAGAAAGAAATAAATCTTACATTAATCCATTTTTAAATTACTATAAAGATTACCAAGACTAACATATTTTTATAGAATTTGCTTAGCCATTTTAGGTTTATCTGGTAATAAAAAGTAACTAGTCAATTATGTTCTCACAATTATATCACAGTTGAGTTGTTGCCGCAAATAATAAAAAATTACAATAAAACAAAAGAAAACAAAATGACACACATATTTCGCATTTAATATATATAAAAGACATATATCACTTTATAGGTATATGTAATAAGGAATGGTTGTATTTCATTACATACACATTCTGTTTTACTGTTAGCTGTGTAAATACAACATGGAATATAAGAACTAAAGTATGCTACGAGTACGTATATATGTATACTCATCGGTATAACGATTACTCCATCAATCAAACGGACAATTAGACTATTTTTGACATGCAATGAGCAATACTAAAAAGTTCTTCAACGTATCATATAATAAAAAGAAGGGCACAGAAGATTACCATGGTTTAAAACATGCAACATGGCTTTGGGACGACTCAAACCGTTATTTAGAGTTCTTAAAAGTTGAAAATGTCCTGATAATAAATTTGTGAAGATTTTTAAATTTAAAACCGACAGCAAAATGCTATATCTCTTTTTGAAAATAAGGGTGAAGGAGTGAATTCTAATGTGAGAAAAAAGCAAATTAACAAAATACGTCAAACGTCAAGTTAGTGAATTATTTACCTACCCTCAAAATATTGAATACGTGTATGAGATCAACCGGGTATTTCAAGAATTTTAAAATATCCGTATGTTTTCTTATAATTACCTTCTGCTTTTGTATTTTTTTTATAATCAAGGCATTATCTTGAGCAAACAAACCCTTCATGAAGTCATGCGCATTGCGGTTTCGGGAAGGACGGCCAGTGAATATAGGAGGTTTTAGTCCGAACGTAACCATGTGTAAAAAACTCTCAGTGCCCTTCTAAGAGTTTTTTACACATCGTGAAGTCAATAATAATATTTAAAAAAAAAGGCATTGTTGCTACATTCAAATAAAAAAATAAAAATACATATTATTTTTTATTTTGTGACGACTTCGACCAGTTACTTTGTTACTAAAACTTGTTGATCTACATTAATACATTAAAGCCTCAAGTAATTTGTACAGTAGAAGTATTTATTTATTTATTTATACAATTTATTGCATACATATTGAAAGGAGAACAACAAGAAATACATAATATAAATGCAAAAGGCGACCTTATCACTTAAAGCGATCTCTTCCAGGCCACCTTTTTGTAAGAAACTATGTGATATGTGTATGCGAGTTACCAATTTATATAAAAGTAAGTAAACAACGAAATCCAACGGATCAGTTTTCCGTTTTCGAGGCAAGTTTGATCAAACTTAAACACGGTGGTGGCCTCTTTCTTCCACCGTATGCGGGCTGGAGAAGTTTCACCGCAGAGCAGCTAGCGAGTAAATACAAATAGTATCCTAGATAACGTGTTATTTTTTATCGATTTCACTAAGGTACTGGTTCGCTCCGAACTTAGATTCTGCGATAAAAGCAGTGTAGACTAGATTATGTAGCATGGAAAAAACATTTTTATATACCTATTAGCGGTGAGCAGTAAGCGGTGATAGCCTAGTGCTTAGGGCGTCAGCCTCTTAATCAAAGGTCGGCGGTTCGAATCCGGGCACGCACCTCTAACTTTTTGGAGTTAAGTGCGTTTTAAAAAAATTAAAATAAGTGATATTTTAATTTCAGGCAGCTTCAACGGTAAAGGAAAACATCGTGAGGAAGCCTGCACGCCTGAGAGTTCTCCATAATGTTCCCAAAGGCGTGTGCAGTCTGCAAATCCGCACATGGCCAGCGTGGTGGACTATGGCCAAACCCTTCTCATATTGAAAGGAGACCCGTGCTCTGTAGTGAGCCGGTAATGGGTTGTTCATAATGATGATGAAGATACCTATTACCTACACTCATCTACGCTTTTACCGTTATATCTGTCAAGAATATCAATTGTTAACCGTCATGTTTGTCTAGTTTTGATGACCTCCGTGGCGCAGCGCGTGCGCTGTCGCATTATAAAGTTGGAGGTCCTGGGTTCGATTCCCGGCTCGAGTCTTCTCTGGTGGGAGGCTTCCGCCGGGGCTAGTTACCACTCTATTGACAAAGACGTGTCGAGCAATTAAGCGTTCCAGCAAGATATCGTTGTAGAAACCAATTAAGAGTAAGTTTATAGAAAAGTCCTACTACAGTGTAAACGATTATGTAAATGATAAACAAGCATGGGTATAAAATATTGCTCTAATAAGATAGCTCTTAATATAATTTTAAGTGGCATGTGAGATGGTGATAATAAAAATAAAATTTACCTGGCTAATTTTGTTGTGGGCTTCTTCTTAGACCGGGGCACGTTTGGAACCCTCATAGCTTTAGTTTTAATTTTACGAATGTAGTTATCACCATCAAATCACTACTATGTAAATTATTGACGGGTCAATAGTGCCTTTTAAAGAACTATTTGAATAAAGATTATTTGAAATTAGTATGGTTTTACCATACCCCTCGCCCGCTACCAGTTTAGGCTGCATCATCTTACCACCTTACCACTTATCAGATGAGATTGCCGTCTAGGGCAAATTTGTAATGGAATAAACAAAAATTCCCATTACCGGGAAACAAAACCAAACCTGCCATTTATTGCTCAATTCCGGACGAATGTTTAAATGTAACGGAAGTCATGAAATACAGATTACATAATATATTATGTTGTATGTAAAATTAAATTACCATATACTGTACACGCAAGCCGGGATTAGTGTTGAGTGATGGGCGCGACCCTATTCCGGTAAATCCTCTCCCAGTCGTCATGCGGGATAAATCCCAGGGGAGACCGGGAGAGCCCTGTTATATGGGACTTGTTGCTCACGAGCCATTGCGGTGCTTAGGATATAGGGCAGACATGTAAGCTGAAATAATTATGACGTCTATACTGATATTAGTTAAGACAAGATTTGTTTGCATGTAGTCACCATTAAAAGCTTTTCAAGTTAGTCCCCGGCTAAGTTTGTTGTGGGCTTCTTTTTAGACCGGGGCGCGTTTGGAACCCTCATAGCTTTAGTTTTAAGTTTACGAATATAGTTATCACCATGAAATAACTACTACGTAAATTATTGACGCGTCAAAGGATTGCATTTTTAAGGACTATTTGAATAAAGATTATTTTGAATATGAATTTCACTTCGAATTATGGAGGCTACTTTAAATTACAAACATAATAAGGTTTTCAACATAAAATCGTATCTGATAAGCAAGCTAGAACATAAAACGAATCCGAGCTACTTCAGTAATAGTCTACGTAAGCAAATGCCTATCTAATATATATTTGATGGCAATCAAAGAGCAGCGCCATCTAGTTTTAGAATCATGTACGACGGACAAGAGAGTGGCATCGCCTCCTCTCTTTACGCAACACTAAGTGACCGATTGCATTCATTGCATTCGGTCGGTTCGGATCGGTGGTCGAGTCGCGGCAGTGCATAGTCGTACTTGGTGGAGCGTATAGTCTGCTCCTTATAAAATTGTAATAAATGTAATTCTGTTCTACCAAGAGTATCTGGTCTCTTTGCCCGAAACTACCCATGTCTACCCAAATTAACGACGAAGACACGTCCCCACTCCGTAGTCATCCTATATATTGAATATAATTTTTTATATTTTTATTTTGCGATAACTGTCGTAGTGTGCTTTTAGAATATACTACAGACTAATTGCAGAATACAAGTGTATATGTTTAAAAATTACCTATTCATCTAAGTACTTCCTGGTGTCGTTTCGGTTTTACATAGATTTCTATGCTAAATGAAATTGAAAGGTATGAAGGCAATGTCCTTATCACAGTGTATCTTCTATTAAAAAATAAAAACAATATATGTAATACACTACTATATAATACATTAAATAAAAAAAAAAAAATGGTTTCAAATGTAATGGTTTTGTATTGGATTTATTCTGATACCATTATTTACCGCAAACACAAAACGCACGAAGAAATCCCACAGATTCGTAATTCACTCACTGCCTGTAAACGTCGGTTACAGCCAAATGAAATTAAAAAAATAAACAACGTTCCAAGTTCGAACGCAACACAAACATTGATGGAAAATGAATTACATAAATTCGCGCCAAATTGTCGCGTGGAATTTGGCACGGACGGAATAAATAAATAATAAGGAATTTCGAATGTTCCGGATTGCTTTTTTAATAAATAACTATATTATCTTTATGCGCAGTAAAAATATTAATATATTTGGGTTGTTAAATGCAACGTTTTTTTTTTTGAAATGCGCTTGGGATAAAATCGGCGGTTTATCGGAACTTTTATTATAACATTATTTATTTTATTATTTACATTAGAGAAGGCATACATAATATGGAGAACACAACATATAGGATTGACCTATTTGGGCTGTCAAACGTTTTCGTCGGTAATCGAGTAAAATTACTATAGTAATTGCATATTATCACCATATTCAAATAGTTCTTTAAAAGTCACTTTTGACGCGTCAATAATTTACATAGTAGTGATTTGATGGTGATAGCTATATTCGTAAACTTAAAACTAAAGCTATGAAGATTCCAAACGCGCCCCGGTCTAAGAAGAAGTCCAAGCCAACAAACTTAGCTAGGTAAATTTTCTTTTTGTGATAACAAAAAGAAAATCTCACATGCCACTTAAAAATTATGTTAACAGCTATCTTATTAGAGCAATATTTCATAACCATGCTTGTTTATCATTTACATAATCCTTTACACTATACTAGGACTTTTCTACAAGCTTACGTTTTACAGAAATTCTGAACTTATAGACAGAGAAAAGATAGGACAATCTGACTAAGTAACTTATCCATCAACGCACCACGAAACAGTCTAGGCTGAAATTTTACATTCACTTAGCGAAGAATTATTTATGAATTCCGGTTTTGTATAAGCCAAAAGGGGGTTTGAAATTCGTGTGAGGAATTACGGTCCAATTATTTCCGAGTAAAACAATTTAAATATCACTTGCTTCAACGGTGAAGAAAAACATCGTGAGGAAGCCTGCACGCCTGAGAGTTCATAATGTTCTCAAAGGCGTGTGAAGTCTGCCAATCCGCACATGGCCAGCGTGGTGGACTATGGCCAAACCCTTCTCATATTGAGAGGAGACCCGTGCTCTGTAGTGAGCCGGTAATGGGTTGATCATGATGATTTCCGAGTATATCCAGTAGTACAACGAAATCGCAATACCTAATCGCACCTTTAGTACACAAATAGCGCTTGAATAACTGAATCTGTAAGAAACAACGGAGCCAACGTAGATGGTGGAGGAATCATAAAATACCATTACAGCCTACATCGCCTTAACTGATCCATGGGGAACGCGTAAATGATGGGAAAGAGCATAAACGAAGCAGTTCGGCCTAGATGTATGGTTTAGCCGGGATATCTGCAATTCTGCAATGAATTATATTTATTTTTAATGCTGTTCGCTATATTTTTAGTTAATTCGTGTGAAGTAAAAAGGCTATCCTCCAATCTGTGGTACGAGCTTTATTGCTATGTACCTATAAAGGTGGTGATATCAATATCACATTATACACGCTTATAGGACGTCAAGGGCTAAATTGTAATGGATTTGTCAGGTGGGAGGCTTCAACCGTGGCTAGTTACCACCCTACCGACAAAGACGTGTCGCCGTTAGGAGTGTGGGTTACCATGCCCCAAACAGGTTAGAACGCTACCATCCTAGACTGCATCATCACTTACCACCAGGTGAGATAGCCGTCAAGGGCTAACTTATAGTATATAAAAATAAATCGAATGGCTTCCTATGTAAATTGTCGTTTCTGTATATTGTCTTCGAAAGTCTTATGAGGCGTTGAACGTTTTTCCAAAGGTAATATTCGAACTACCAATCTATAAGTCCAAACGTCACAAGATAGATTTATAATACTAATAATCTTTATGTCAGACAAATCTCATATTTGATACATAAATATAACAACACCGGTCAATATAACAAATTAACCGATTATTAGTAGCAATTTATTAAAAAAACAATATTATTATATAATAAATGACAAATTGTATATTTATCAATTGATTAAAAAAAAGAAACCGGTGTCTTATCGGCTTCTTATCTTTAGTATCTGGTTTCCGAACTAAGAAGAGTCACTACGAATAAAATAAATTATCTTTTTTTTTCTGCAGGAGTTTCTATGTTTTTTTTTTTTGTGATAATTGCTTCTATCTATGTGCGTGCAAAGTTACGAGAATTCCATTTATATAAAGCCGTATAACGAGTTCGGAATAAAAATACCTTTAATAGCATAAACAACGCTTGGATAACTCAATCCGTGCGAAACAATGGAGCGCGCGTTGATGGGGGAAGTATAATAAAAACACCATTACAGCCGCCAGCGCCTTAACTGATCCCTGCGGAGCACGGGAATGATGGAAAAAGGCCTAAAAGAAAGGGGTAGAGCCCTGATGTTTGTTACCGACAGGTAATTCGCGAGTTTACAGATAATGGGTTTCATCTAGGCATGTTTTAAAAAATAATTGTTTGTAGACAATTTAACACCGTTCTTCCTTCGTAGCACATTTAGATGTAGTCATAAAATACTAATTTTGTTGACGACCTCCGTGGCGCAGCGCGTGCGCTGTTGCATTTTAAGAGTTGGAGGTCCTGGGTTCGATTCCCGGCTCGAGTCTGGTCTGGTGGGAGGCTTCAGCCGTGGCTAGTTACCACCCTACCGACAAAGACGTGTCGCCAAGCGATTTAGTGTTCGCCAAGCGATTTAGTGTTCCGGCACGATGTCGTGTAGAAAACAATTAGGAGCATGGGTTTACCATATCCCTAACAGGTTAGCCCGCTACCATCTAAGACCGTATCATCACTTACCATCAGGTGAGATGCCGTCAAGGGCTGGCTGCTGGTGTATAAAAAAAAAATTGTTGCCCGTGTCTTCGCTCAAGTCTTGTAATTTCATACAAAATTACATGCCTGTTAGTAGACTTTCATTCACGACAAATAATTTTATTTAAATAGATTTAGCTTAAAAAGATACTTTAAAGAAAATTTACCCACATGTTTTTATGAGTACATAGTTTAGATACTCTTGAATATAACCTATCCTTAGTCTTTATTGTTTTTATATTCACAATGTATCAAATTAATTCTCTTGCGTCATCATCATGATCAACCCATTGCCTGCTCACAACAGAGCACGGGTCTCCTCTCAATATGAGCAGGGTTGGACCATAGTCCAGCACGCTGGCCATGTGCGGATTAGCAGACTTCATGCCTTTGAAAACATTATGGAGAACTCTCAGGCATGCAGCTTACCTCACGATGTTTTCCTTCACCGTTGAAGCAAGTGATAATTTAATTGCTTAAAAAAGAACATAACTCCGGAAAGTTAGAGCTGCATGCCCGGGATCGAAACCTCTGATTATTTTCTGTAAACCGCGTAAAATTGGCAAATATGCGAGGGGCAATATATGATTCCTACAATCTTTAGACGCCACATACAGATATTCTAGAACGCCCTCTCAGCACGCGTTTCGCTCCACTGGAACCTAGGAGCATTCAATTACTTAATCAACTAAGCAATTGAAAGTTGTCAATAAACGACTGAGAAATTATAGAGAAGAAATTATTGATTGCATCGTACAGATTTGGCTGTTTTACGTGGATTACAGTTTTTTTTTTTTCGGACTGTCTATTAGCTGTACTAACCCTATTGGTTGTGACAGCGTAACCGGGCTGTTTGGCGAGCTTCGGAAAGAAGCTCTGCCAGAAGAATTTGTAATTTTGAGCCCTAGGTAAGAAACTAAGGAAACGTCCGCCTAAGGTCGCCTCCTTTGAGGCCGAACCTCGGCTTAGGTGACGTTTGGGATAACGGGGGGTCGGACGGTGGTAAATTTAGCTTTATATTCGTTGTATGAAAGACAAAGCAAAGTAACTCCTCCTTTAGTTGTTTTTGCTAAAACGTAACATGGCGAACACGTCAAAAAAACCTATTAGAATGAGCCTCTTACTTTAAAATACGATGTCACATTGGTTGGTGTGTATAATACATCACGTGGCTCGACCCTCGGGACAGGCCCTCACCCAGGCATGGTTAAAGTGAATAGATAACAAGCTTCATGTATTATTTATATTTCATGGGACGCCATAACATTAATCATACTGCGACATCACTTTGGGACGCGGCTTTCACAAAAAAGCAGTTAATAAGTGGGAGCAAATATTTTGAGTTTCATCATCATCCTCGGCCTATTAATATCTCACTTTTGCCCAGTAGCGAGATATAAATAATTAAACGGGGCTTAGCGGGCTTTGATGATTGGTACATAGTGGCGATAATAGCGTCTTGACAAGCTTTTCGAGCCAAAAATTATATATCCTTTTTTTTATATACCACAAGTTAGCCCTTGACGGCATCTCACCTGATGGTAAGTGATTATGCGGTGATGGTAAGTGTCATCACTTCTAAGATGTTAGCGGGCTGACCTGTTAGGGGTATGGTAAACCCATACTCCTAATTGGTTTTTACACGACATCGTGCCGGAACGCTAAATCGCTTGGCGACACGTCTTTGTCGGTAGGGTGATAACTAGCCACGGCCGAAGCCTCCCATCTGACCAGACTCGAGCCGGGAATCGAACCCAGGACCTCCAACTTTTATAATGCGACACGCGCACTGCGCACGCACTGCGCCACGGAGGTCGTCATGTTGGGTCGTTCGTTCCTAACTCAGGGTTTGTACTGAAAATGTACGTACTAAGAAATTTACTAACTAACAATTCAAGGAAATCTCCTACTGTGATACCCGACTTGCTTTGGGAAAAAGCCCGGGTTATGTGGGATTTTTACCCACTTAAACCCCCTCGATGGCCACCATCAAACAGGGGGAGGCTCCGGGATCTACCCGGGCCCCTACCCTTCTAAGAATTGTTAGTTAGTCTAGAGTTGTCTGTTTTAGAGGTACAGAAATAAAAACATACTTACTAAATTACCATTTATTCAACTTCTGTAAAAAATAGTAACCACAAGAAATCATCCAATCTTAAACGTGATCCTTTTATCGCTTATGAATATTTCAGAAGGCCTGTACGCACGGCAAGCCCCTAATGATCGACTGGCTAAGCCGTCGATGTTAGTTTGAGTTATAAATATGTATAAGTACCACTAGTAAGCTATCAAAACGAAATTCGATATCGGGAGTACCTTCCCAAGTCTACAAATAACGTAAACTTTGTGCTATCGAAATCGATTTGTGTATGTCATCATCATCATGATTAACCTATTACCGTCTCCTCTCAATATGAGAAGGGTTTGGCCTTAGTCCACCACGCTGGCCATGTGCGGATTGGCAGACTTCACACGCCTTTGAGAACATTATGGAGAACTCTCAGGCGTGCTGGTTTCCTTACGATGTTTTCCTTCAACGTTGAAACAAGTGATTTTTTTTTTATACGCACATAACTCCGAAAAGTTAGAGCTGCGTGCCCGGATTTAAACCGCCGACCTCTGATTAGGAGGCTGACTGCTGGTTGTGTAAGATCTATAAATTCTTATTAAATACAAGGAATTTTGGCTTAATAATATTGTCACTTAGTAAACCTTTAAGTTTCTAGATGAGGAACTTGAAAACTAGGGATCATTTTAAAACAAACCCAGGAGGTAAGGACTAGCCCTAATACTTCTTGCAAAACCAAGGCAATCTGCCAAAGCAGTAAATTTACGTACAATAACAAAACGCGCCAATTAGAGGATCAATCTCTTAATTTGTCGCGAAATATACGTGTCCATATCGTGTGCTAACACAACCGCGATACGCTAATATGGACTTTCCATTTGTAGATTCGTTGCGTTCTTGGCTAGTGGAAAATTTGCAGAATAAATCACAGCATTTCTGCTGATTGTAAATGTGTGGATGGACTCAAGTATTAAAAGGACGACGGTGTTGACGACCTCCGTCGCCAAGCGATTTAGCGTTCCGGCACCATGTCACGTAGAAACCAATTAGGAGTGTGAGTTTACAATACCAAAAAAAAGCTGTGATAGCCTAGTGGTCAGGACGTCAGCCTCCAAATCAGAGGTCGTGGGTTCGAACCCCGGCCACGCACCTATAACTTTTCGGAGTTATGTGCGTTTTTAAGCAATTAAAATATGACTTGCTTCAACGGTGAAGGAAAACATCGTGAGGAAACCTGTACGCCTGAGAGTTCTCTATAACGTTCTCAAAGGCGTGTGAAGTCTGCCAATCCGCACATGGCCAGCGTGGTGGACTATGGCCAAACCCTTCTCATATTGAGGGGAGACCCGTGCTCTGTAGTGAGCCGTAAATGGGTTGATCATGATGATGATGATGTTTACCATATCCCTAACAGGTTAGCCCGCTACCATCCTAAACTGCATCATCACTTACCTCTAGATGAGTGAGTCAAGGGCTAATTTGTAGTGTATTAAAAAAACGATGATCATTAAGTTTATTTCTCCCCGGAGCCATAGGTGTTCAATATTCGAAAACGACTCGCGAGATACAATCTCACACTAGTGTACTTGTCGGGTGGGGGATACCTCCTAGAAATATGATTTCCCGACAGAGCCACTCGTAGATGCCGAGATATTGTTTTCTTGAAGACATTGAGTATACGACTAAATATTTTTATTACATAAGCTAGTGATAGGTAAACTATATTTAAGGTAACATCGCTTCTCTCTCTCTCTTCTTTCTCTCATCACCTCTGAATAAAAGCTAATATCAGCTTTTATTTAGAGGCGATTATATTATTTAGAAGCTGTGATAGCCACTGGGTAGAACGTCCGCCGGTTCGAACCCGGGTACGTCTACGCACCTCTAACTTTTCAGAGTTATGTGCGTTTTTTAAGAAATTAAAATATCACTTGCTTCAACGGTGAAGGAAAACATCGTGAGGAAACCTGCACGCCTGAGAGTTCTCCATAATACAAAGGCGTGTAAAGTCTGCCAATCCGCACATGGCCAGCGTGGTGGACTATGGCCAAACCCTTCTCATATTAAAGGAGACCCGTGCTCTGTAGTGAGCCGGTAATGGGTTGATCATGATGATGATGATAATATTTGCAATTATATCATTGTTATATTCATATTGGTTAAAACGAAATAGGAACCCTTAAAAACTGTATTAAGTAATGTTAAGTAAGTAACAAAAATGTAGTTTAATTTCCTGTGAACATAAAAGCCAGGCGTCCGGCTGTTAATAGAAGGATCCCGGCGGTTTGGATTCTGTTGAGTTTTTACTGCGTTCCAGTATAATTACTTTGAGTGTTTCGACTAAAGTCTGCAAAGTTACGACCAAACGACTTGGGTAGTTCACGATCGAAAGACGTAGATGAACTATAGCACTTCTTTTTTTTTATACACTACAAGCTAGCCCTTGACGGCTCTCTCACCAGATTTTAAGTGATGATGTAGTCAAGGATGTTAGTGGGCTAACCTATTAAGATTATGGTAAATTCATACTCCTAATTGTTTTCTACGCGACATCGTGCCGGAACGCTAAATCGCCGTATAAATGTATGTATAAGTGTAATCGCACTTACTGTAAAATAATCCCCAGCATGTCCCGTATTATTAATGAAACGGTAATCATGGTGTAATTATCATGTAATATGTAATATAATTATAAACTAACAACTTACAAATAATCAGTAAAATTTTTGATTTTGAGCGTAAACCTACAGATTTCGGCCACAAAAAAACTGATCCCAAATTATAGCACTAGCAAATTTGCAATAAGACGTATATCTTATTGTGATAAACCTTAAATTGAACTTAGTGAATGATAAACTAATGTTAAATTCACGTCAGTGTAAATAAGTCATTTCATATAAAGACAAAACGTTACAATTTGCTGACTCTAAACCAATTTGACAGACAATTTACTTTGTTAACATTGTAAGTGACGCTAGGAGCTTTGATAACCTAACTTTCTTACTGATATTTAGGTATACTTAAAGCAAAATTAAAGCAAGTGCTTTGATCTTATTTAAATGACGTATAAACATACACACATACGTGTCGCATGTAATAAATAGAATATTAAGAAAGAAGAACAGTTTACTGTAAATAAAAAAGCTTTTTATTAGTTATTAGTTGTTAGTTGTTTTATTTTATTGAGTTGAGTTATATATTTAATATAAAATATACTGAGTGATTCGATTCGACTATAGAAAAAGATGTGTATCTCTCAATCCTTTTCAGCGAGCTGTTTTATACATCTCTAACAACCAGTATTTTCTAGAGACGGAGGGTCATTAAAATTCTATGAAGTGGTGTTTCTTGTATTATGGAAGTTTGTCTTCGGAATATAGTGCGAATTATAATTAAACCAGCACTGGTTAAAAGTTCGAGGTTATAAATAATAGTGATATAACCTTCTTATAACACTTAGCGTGTTATAAGAAGGTTATATCACTATTATTTCTTTGATTAAAGTTTATTTATTTATCTCCTCTTATTCTAGCTTAACAGGATAAAAACCTAATTTGCTAGAGTAGCCTGATATTAAAGTATATAAAGTATATAAAAATTGCCTAAATTTAAATATTCCGGTAACATATTATCCATGATGTCACTCTTGTGAGTTCACTCAGATTGCAACTGAATAGGTCCAGCCTCTCTGCGACATCGTTCAGAGTGATAAGTGCGCGCGTCAGGGGCGCCTGGTTGAGCAGGTTGGTGCGTCCTCCCGGCACAGCCAGCAGCGGCGGCCGGCGCCTTCGATACACGTACTTATCTAGGACCCTAAACCGCACCTTTTTTTTTATCCACTACAAGTTAGCCCCTGACGGCAATCTCACCTGATGGTAAGTGATGATGCAGTCTAAGATTTTAGCGGGCTAACTTGTTAGGGGTATGGAAAACCCATACTCCTAATTGGTTTCTACACGACATCGTGCCGGAACGCTAAATCGCTTAGCGACACGTCTTTGTCGGTAGGGTGGTAACTAGCCACGGCCGAAGCATCCCACCAGAATACCTGCACTAATAAATGTGCGTTAGATATTAGGCCTCTTATTAATTTGAATATATATGTAACTAGTGTAAGCTCTCTGCTCTGCTCTGCTTGGTGAAATAGATGAACCCATATAGCTTAGACCTAAAAGTGGACAAACTCAAGATCGAAAGACAGGCGAAGTCCACATCTGTACGTTAAAAGATCACTCAGTCTTTTATCGACTTATATCAACGTTGTGTAACCTACGAATTTCTTTACAACCTCAATGCGTGCGCTGAAGTGTTATATAAAGTTGGTGGTCTCTTGTTCGGTTCTCTGCTTGAGTGTGGACGGATGGGAGACTTGGGCAGCGACTAGTTACCAACCTATGGCAAACCACATACCGTCGAGCGATCTTGCGTACCGGTATAATGCCGAGTTGAAACTGAGTGGCAAGACGGGTTCAGTTCAGCACGCATCGATGACGCCTCTGGGGCTGCAAATGTTCATGTGCAAAGGTTATCTCTTAACATCAGGTGACCGTCCTGCTCTATTTCTGGCGATGTAAAAATAAGCTATTATGCCTTGATTAGATCACCATCGTCCATTACAAGTATCATCATCATTCTCAGCCTAATGTTTCATGGCCATGCGCGTAAGTGCTCTTTCGAGCCTTCTCTGTCTACGTCAAATCTGCTGATGCTAGGAGAATATCTCCGCACAACATCTCGTTGCACGTTGTATCTGCTCTATGCAGACCGCAACTTATGAGCTAATACTATATATTTCCGAGTTAATTTAACGTTAGCAAACCAAGGAAAACGAGAGGCTACACTTTAATCTTAAAATCTTTATATGTATGCACCACTTTCATGCTATAAACGAATTGGATTTGATTTGATTTAATATCAGGAACTTGGGTACTTAATGTGCCCCACATATAGTACCTTAGACACTGCTGATTTCCTACACCCCAATATGTTTCTGCGAACTTCCCAACAGTAAATCCAATAGCTCAGTTAGTTTTCTCTTTTTGGTACTCAATACACAAAACAAAATTATACAAATCAAATTAAAACATCTCAAGTGTATTCCGCAGAGAAGTTTTATAACAAGCGAACTTTTTGCTCTGACTTATCCGAATCACTCAGCAAGCGGGAAGGTGAATAAAGCATTTAGCTCGTTAATGAGGTCCATAGAGCGCCTTAACGCTCAAAGGCAATGGGGATAAGTCATTTTATTCCAGGGCTATCTAGATGAGCTGTCCCCTATTTGTAGTTCCGCAATCCCCTTTTTGGCTGATGACATCTTTGACCTTGGTTTTTTCCGAAAGATGTCATCAACCAAATAAGATTTCTTAAATTTAAATGGGCTGGTCACATCTGCAGGATGACGGAAACAAAATGACGGATAGCAAAAGGAAAAGAGGAAGAAAGCAGACTTGTTCCTTCACGTCAGTGGCCCACTATGGACCAGAGAAGTAAAGGAGAGGCAGACTTGGACTTGGAAAAGATTCATAGTGTACATATTCAATGTAACATATTCAAAATGAATAATAATTTTACGAGTGGATTACAAAATAAAGATATTTCAAAAAACGCTATTAACGCACGTTTCGCTCCAACAGCATACATAGCATCCTCAAGAGCTGTTTACTTCACATAGGTTACACACACCTTACTTACTTACTGCTACTCACTTAGTGCGACAAGTAGCAATATATAGTAGCAAATTTACCCACGCATAACGCGTTTTCATTACGTGACGATTTCTGGCAGTAACTCCTGCTGCAAGCCGTGATTCCAAAAAGTACACTAGCCACTGCTCGCTTGCGTAGTTGAGTACGAATAATCTGGTGCTCGGTCCTTAATATCACTATACTATTCCTTATTCGTAATAAAAATCCTTTAACTGACACCGTATAAGCAACTTTTACGACTGACAGTATCAGAAAGCAATAAAGATCTCTATCCTTCTAAGCGGGTCGTCTGCTTGAATTGTAAATAATGGTGCTTATTTTCAAATCAATGGTTTCCTAGAGCAGTTCCCGGAGCTCAAAGAAACTTCGCCTTCACATAAAGTTATTATCTATTAAACGTTGTTCAGATCGCTGGAGAAGAAAATCTTTTTTACCCCCGACGCAATAAAAGGGTGTTACCGCTTGGCTGTAATAGTTACTTCTAAAATACTTGAAAGATAGTGAAGTTTATAAATACAAAAAAATATGTGTAATAATAGGATTAAAATTAAACAAATTTTTGTACATTGCTGTATACTAAAATTTTAAGAATGAAAAGAGAAAGAACAGTTCACTATGAATTGTTTGTAATCATCAAAATCAGAATTTGAAGCACTGAATCGATTTTAACAAAAATCTGTTATGATTAAAAAGCTTTTTTATCATAAGTAATACCATATCTCTCTCACGAATAAACCACAATAACGGAGCTGAAACCGAAAAAAATTTGAAAATTAAAAGACAATTCCAATTTTATTAAAACTTTGAACTTATTGATTGATAGATTCCAGATCTCCAAGATTTCAATAGGTAATTTGTTATAAAGTAAAATACATTTTCATTTGAATGAGTTACTAATTTTGTATCATATTATCCTATTTTTATGGTCATATTATTGGATATGTTAACGTTATCTCCTTCCAATTATATAAGAAATTTGTATATGACGAGTTAAGACAGTCAGAGTTGTTTTTTAATAAGAATGACGTCAGCATTGCTGACGTCACGCTTTTGTTTACTTTCGCTCATAGTAATTAAAACTACAACTTGCCAGATTACACTTTTATTGCGACCATAATTAAGAGGTCCGTACGGTTCGACGTCTCGAGAGGCATCGACCGCATGCCAGCTCATCCAGGTTTTGTATAGGTATATTTTGATAACATTTTTTGTCTGTGCACCCTATTATACACATGTCTTATAGTAGATAAAATATAAAGCTGTTATATTGTGACATATTCTCATGCAATCTCATATTCAGCGAAAAACTTGCAACACATTTCAATGTCATCGAAATGTGAGTAGAATAAAGGTTAATGAAATGAATACTTTCATCCTCTGCAGAGACAATTTAGAAATTTACCATACGTTTAAAGACGTGCCACGAAGGGATTTAACGTTACGGCACATTGTCGCACAGAAACAAGCTAAGATAATGGGTTGACATCGCTGTATTATAATATGTACAACCCAGCGAAAACAGCATAAGAGAGCAAGTAATGAAAAGTGGACAACTTGTAAAGTCGGGGCACACCACAGGGGGCAACGCGAAAACAACCACGCGTGTTGTAGACTCGCAATATTTCGCAGAGTCAACATTTGCGGAGTCAGCGGTTTACCGATACCGTGACTTTCAAGCTAACTTTTAAAAATATTTCATAACTTGCCCACAGAATTTGAAAATCTAATAACTAATAATAATATATTTGACGGCAATCAGAGAGCAGCGCCATCTAGTTTTGGAGTCATGTACGACAGACAAGAGAGTGGCATCGCCCTTTCTCTTTACGCAACACTACGTGACGTATGCAGGTTCTTATAAGACTCATCGGCGCGGGACGGCGCATTGCATTGATTGCACTCGGTCGGGTCGGACCGGTGGTTGAGCTGCGGTGGTGCATTCGTACTTAGTGGAACGTATAGTCTGCTCCTTATAAATTACCATACTTATAATTGTAGTTCTGTTCTACCAAGAGTGTCTGGTCTCTTTGACCGAAACTACCCACGTCTACCTAAATTACCGACAAAGACACGCACCCGCCCGTAGGCATCCTACATATTTATTTCACCAAAAGCACAGTTACAGTTTTACATATTTCGATGGTACTCACACTAGGTAATCCTGTCTCGTGGGTACCTTATATCGCTTTAACAATTAACTGATACAATACAGAATTTTAATACGCCGCCAGTGAGTTGCGCGACCGAAATCGCGCACACCTAAATGACGACGCCTATTTATTAACTGTGTTTTTAATTGTTTTGTACGCGACATCATGACGGAACGGTAAGCGCTTGGCGACACGTCTTTGTCGGTAGGGTGGTAACTAGCCAGGACCGAAGCTTCCCACCAGACCAGACTCGAGCTGAGAATCTAATCCGTGGCTCAGATGTCCTTGTATATATTGTATACATAATGATCAACCCATTGTCTGCTCACTACAGAGCACGGGTCTCCTCTAAATATGAGAAGGGTTGGGCCTTAGTCCACCACGCTGGCCATGTGCGTATCGGCAGACTTCACACGCCTTTGAACATTAAGGAAAACTCTCAAGCGTGCAGGTTTCCTCACGATGTTTTCCTTCACCGTTGAGGTACTGGGTTCGATTCCCGGCTCGAGTCTGGTCTGGTGAGAGGCTTTGGCCGTGGCTAGTTACCACCCTACCGACGTGTCGCCAAGCGATTAAGCGTTCCGGCACCATGTCGCGTAGAAAACAATTAGGAGTAGGGGTCTACCATACCCCTAACCCTAACAGGTTTGCCCGCTGCCACCTTAGACAGCATCATCACTAACCATCAGGTGAGATTGCTGTCAAAGGCTGACTTTAGTAGATAAAAAAATACATAAGCAAGCAATGAAAGTTGCGACTTGCCAGTGACATGTAACAGGGGCGGCGCAGGGCGCACAAAAAACAAAGTCTGCGGTGGAGGCGACGTGCAATATCTCGCCGAGTCAACATTTGCGGAGCCAGCGGTTTACCGATGCTATGACTTTCAAACGTCGAGTGCCAAATGAATACATGGAGTGTTAAAAACATGTACAACGAGATTTTATTACCTCTAAAGCAAAAAAAGCGGTGATAGCCTGGTGGTTAGGGCGTCAGCCTCTTAATCAGAGGTCGGCGGTTCGAATCCGGGCACGCACCTCCCACTTTTCGGAGTTATGTGCGTTTTTAAAACAATTAAAATATCACTTGCTACAACGGTGAAGGAAAACATCATGAACAACCTGCACGCCTGAGAGTTCTCCATAATGTTCTCAAAGGCGTGTGAAGTCTGCCAATCCGCACATGGCCAGCGTGGTGGACTATGGCCAAACCCTTCTCATATTGAGAGGAGACCCGTACTCTGTAGTGAGCCGGTAATGGGTTGATCATGATGATGATGATGATGAAAGCAAAAAAACATTACTGGGCTACCATTAAATTAACAAGTTAACTGACCCCATACAATGCAATTTATAACTACCTCCATCCTTTTTTCTTATCTATAAGATTAAATAATTATTGACGACCTCCGTGGCGCAGTGCGTGCGCTGTCGCATTATAAAGTGAGAGGTCCTGGGTTCGATTCCCGGCTCGAGTCTGGTC
The DNA here is from genome assembly GCA_928268935.1 of Lasiommata megera. Taxonomy (NCBI): domain Eukaryota; kingdom Metazoa; phylum Arthropoda; class Insecta; order Lepidoptera; family Nymphalidae; genus Lasiommata; species Lasiommata megera. The sequence continues at coordinate 15,649,024 of OV743313.1, read as the reverse complement.
TGGTGGGAGGCTTGTTACCACCCTACCGACAAAGACGTGTCGCTAAGCGGTTTAGCGTTCCGGCACGATGTCGCGTAGAAACCAATTAGTAGTGTGGATTTACCATACCCCTAACAGGTTAGCCCGTTAGGGGTATGGTACCATCCTAGACTGCATCCAACCAGGTGAGATAGCTGTCAAGGGCCAACTTGTAGAGTATAAAAAAAATCACATTGTCTCAATGAGAACTTTACGAAATGTTATTAAAATGCTATACGTTCACATAATTTGAAAACTTATATATTAAGCCACGCTCATAACAAAAATTAATCAGAAAATTGTATCAATAAATGAGTGACTTTTTGGAGAGTTAAGTTGTTAAGGTTGATTTCAGAAGTCCACGACAGACTCACGATTTCCCAATTATTCACATTACTTGAAGATATGCATCTAATGGAAAGAAGTTGTTCTTTGAAGAATGATGGGTTTTCGAAATAGGCTCTATTTAATCTCTCTCTCTCCCTAAATTTATATTAGGTATTATAAAGAATATTTTGTCCAAAAAGCGTGCTCGCTAACCAATTCATAATTATTATGTACGTACTGATTGCAGAGTGCGAGATTTTCTACTTACTCGATCGCGTAAAGAATTTAAGAAGCGCCATCTATTGCACAATACATAGTTTCGACGCAAACAGCCTGCATACTCTCAAAGCTATTAGAATACCTGCTTTTTTCCTTATTCTTTATTTTTTCCCTTTTATCTATTGTTTTCTATTCTATCTTTAATTCCTTACTCTGCACTTGCGCTGAAGATTTCTGTGTTAAATCTAATACAAAAAATTTCTTGGGCAGAGCTTTTTTACACATTACGTTAATAGAAAAAAGTAAACCACTCTATTATTGATCAACGAGGTACTTTACTTAAATGGTTAATTTTAAAGATTGTCCAGAAAACACCATATAACCTCGTCGACACAAAAAAACCTTCGTTCATTACAACAGCGATCGGAAATTTTAAAAATAAACAACACTTTGGAACGTTACACAAACAGTGACTTTTCGATGGGAAATAAATTACATAAATTCGCGCCAAATTGTCGCGTGAATTTGGCAGAAGCAGCATAAATAAATAATAAGGAATTCGAATTTTTCAGGGAATTTTGTGATTGCTTTTTTTATCAATATTTTGCTTGTCGCCAAGTCGCTTTAAAATATGATTGTTTCGATTAAAATACACGAGGACTTTTCAGATGCTGTCTTATTTTCTCCCCTATTCAAATTATCTTTTTAAAAAATGCTTAAATAAAAACCAAATGCATTTTCCGGTAAAAACCATGACTTTTCATCTTTATTTCAACCAATTTATCTACCTTTACAATATAACAGTTGTTGCACGCGACTTAGTCCACAGACTTAAACCTATATCAGTGTTGAAAATGCAAGCTATCTCTATGCAAAAAAGTTTCCTTTTTTTTAATCTCTTGCTTTTCCAGGATGACATAGATACAGAATGTCCATCTCCAGAAAGCAAGCCATATATACAAAATACAGAAAAAAAACAAACACAAACTTCTGCATTTATAATAGTAGTATGAATTTAAATGAAAGGATTTTTTACCCAGTTGAACTCACGACATCAAGGGAGTTGACGAATAAGACCATGGAATGTGGAAATCCTAACAAAAACCTGCGGGCTTCCATCGTTTTATGTTGAAATTATGATAATGATTTATTTTGTTACATATCTAAATGATAAAATATTGGTATCACTAATATTTTGAGCTCAGTTAGCTAGTGTATAATGCTTATTAATTACTTTACTTCGCTTGCTTCGATAATCCAGTAAAGTAAACTTAAATCAATTTAGCAGGATAGATACGAGTATCTCCTTAATTCAATAAGATGCAATCAAATTGAAATGGCTGACTCGACGTAAAGCAAGATTTGGATTATCGTGCAAGTACGTTTGTACATACAACTAACTTCAACCGTGAATGTAGGAACTTACTTTTACGAGTCGATGGTCGTACTACTTTTAAACTTATAAATAACGAAAACCTAAACATCCTGCCTTGTCATAGTATGTCGTGTGTCGCATAAACTATTAAAAAAAACTGCCGATTGCCGAAAATCTAAATTGGTAATTTTATATTTTTAATTGTAACATTGACTATATAAACAGTCACTGTCAAATCAATTTGAGGTAGTACGAAGTTCACTGGGTAGTAAGCTAGTCACATTTGAATAATTAAGTAGTATAATTAAGTAACATTAAGTTTCGAATGGACAGTTGCAGATAACCATATTAGTTATCTCCGGGGGTTTTTGGCGAGCATGAAGCTCAGCCTGAGAGCAGAGCACTTGGGCTCGACGACATCTGGCGAACGTCCCCCTAAGGGCGTCTCTGTGACACTCGGACCTCGACTTAGGGTGACGTTGGGACTTGTTGGGTTTGTTGGACTGGTGTATCAGTCCGAGCGCCCCCATGACCGTGGATAAAATCCACGTCTGGATGACGTCAGATAACGGGGACCTTGTCTTCACCGGCGAAGACGCTGTGTTGAGTTTTGTATCGTGTGTGGAAATTTCATCAATAATTACATGAAGGTTAGTTTGCATTCATTTTCCGTGGCAAGCCCCCTCTCCTAAAGCATCTCCTGGCAACACTCCCTCGCCTGCTTGCGGTCTCTCGCGCCAGGGAGAAGTTTTTTAATTTAAATTCGTGTCCGGGAAGTGCAAACAATGGCACAACATTGTAACTCTGCACTTGACGAGCGACTTTCAAACAAATGTTTAACACTCTGTTTAATTATAAAGGTACCAGTGAACCTATTGCGCTTGAAATCGTTAACTTATTTCACTTATTTTTTATTAATTACGTAACGGATTTATTAAAAACAAGCATACGGGAACAACAGCTGGATGAGGCTTACCTGCAAAAGAAACAGATGCGTGCTTAGAATTTAAATGTTTTTTATTTACATATTTGTTTTTTATAGATTTATTTGTACACGCTGTATTTTTTAGTATCACACTGGTTCGCTTAAGCAAACGGTTATTTTTCGGTAACCCGTAACATATTTAAAAACCTGTCTAGTAGAAGTAGCTACGCCTTCTGTGTGCTCTGTATCGCTCGGCAAGACTTAATGCAAAATAATTATTCAAAAATTCGCCAAATGTTTAGATTTGTATATCCTTTTTTAAATAAATGACTACTTTGTCTAGACTCTTCGAACGCCAATGATTCTATTTATACCTCTAAGAATCCTTGTATTATTATTTCGAATTGTCAGTTGTAGATAACCATAATGATTGTTACTGCGTCACCGTGGGGTTTGGCGAGCATGAAGCTCAGCCTGAGAGAAGAGCACTTGGGCTCGACGACATCTGGGGAACGTCCCCCTAAGGGCGTCTCCTGTGAGACTCGGACCTCGATTTAGGGTGACGTTGGGACTTGTTGGGTTTTTGGACTGGTGTCTCAGTCCGAGCGCCCCGTGGCCGATGTCAAATATCGGGGACCTCGTCTTCGCCGGCGAACACGCTGTGTACTGTTGTGTGTATGACCTACATGGAAAGCGTTGTCCAATGTCAGTTGGTCGTCTGGTTCGTCAAGGACGTTCTTCGGTCTCCTCTTTATGAGAGGAGCGTTAGAGTCGGGGGTATAATTGCACGCCTCAACCACTAGAGGGTTGGGGTGTCGGGCTGCTCTCTCAAAGTAGGCTTTGGAGAACTTTTTAAATAACTGCTGAATCATCGGTAAATCTAAATCACAAGAATCCTTGATTCTTCGTCCGAGATTTATACCAACAAATGTTTTTTTTTTTAATTTGTTTTTTGCAAGGTTTAAGACTATGGCAGGAAGGGATTTTTGGTTTAAACATGGTGCCATGGGTGTTCAACGATTTGCTGCTTGCATTATCAGTAAGAACGCATGTAATGCAATTTAATTTTAAAAAAATCATACAAGGAAACCACATTGTATAGCAATTATAAATCTTTAGTAATGTTAAACTGTGTTAAATAGTTATTAATTTAATGCGCATAAAACTTTAGTAACATAACAATAAAAAAGTCCTTACAATCTTCAGATACCTTTTGGAACTGGCACTTGGCTACTTATTATAACATTAATAACCTAATTATTAATTAAAATTATGGGATACGTGCAACTCTGTGGTATGAATATTATTAGACTGTACGGTATCATCCGCGGCTAGTTCTGATTGTCAATGTCAACTGTCATTTCAATTTGACATTTAGCTATGAATGAAAGTTCAAAGTTCTGTAGACGGCTGTAATGAAATCTGTCGTGTTTTCTGTCAAGAGATAATTTTATAACCCAAGTTACTGGAAAAAAACACTTTAAAATTATTTATTCTAAGAAATCTAAGCAGACAAGCAAAAAAAGGAAAGCAGAAGCCTATAGCGATCCCAAAAGTTCCACTCGCGCTATTTAATGATCATGTTACTTTGAAATAGGTTAGTAACCAAGCAGAATTTGTAGATTTCAATTTGTTATGACTTTGACCCAAATTCGTAGAAAATTATTATATTTCCAAGTTATGTCACTTTCTTCGAATAGTTTATTGGCGCCAGTTGAAGTCCGCGGTATGAAGTGCCTTAATCGCGATAAATTCTCACATACTGTTACTGTCCCGATCCTTAAGGTATCTGATGAAAAACTATCGAAAATTGCTCAAATATGTAAACCTTATTTTCTCAAAATAGCAAACTTCATGCCAGTGCAAAGCTTTTATGAGAAAAATAGTGTAAATTCAAAGTGCATTTATTTCAACCCTGAAAAAGTTTTTAAGTGGCTCGACATAACAGAAGCTGACCGTAATCTACTCAAGCAGCAAAATGTTGACAAAGACAATTACGACGAAACCCAGATCCAGTTAACTTATGACAATTTTAAATATGATCAGATTTTCAAAATAGTTTTACCTGAGAACGAAGAAGGTGTAAGTGGGTTTTCTCAAATAGGTCACATAATACAACTGAATTTACGAGACCACTTACTAGAATACAGATATCTCATAGCACAAGTATTGGTTGATAAAATAAAGACCTGTCGCACAGTAGTCAATAAGATTAAGAATATTGATAATATATACAGGAATTTCAGTATGGAAGTGATTGCTGGTGACGAAGACTTCTTAGTAACTGTTAAAGAAAACACATGTAATTTCCAATTTGACTTCTCTAAAGTGTACTGGAACACAAGACTTGGTAAAGAACATGAAAGAATTTTGAAGTTTCTAAAACCTGGGGATACCTTATTTGATGTATTTTGTGGCACTGGCCCTTTTGCTGTACCAGCAGCAAAAAAAAAATGCAAAGTTTTTGCCAATGACTTAAACCCTGACTCATTCAAATGGCTTAACCATAATGCCAAACTAAATAAAGTGAATATGAACTTTTTTAAATCATTCAACTTAGATGGGAAAGATTTTATTTGCAACACATTCAAAAACTTCATTATTGATTATTGTAAGGGCATTGAAAAGCTTGATACAGGTTCTAAAATTTGTATAACTATGAATTTACCCGCAATGGCTGTTGAATTTTTGAAATATTTCAATGAATTGATTGATGATGAAGAACTTAAAAATAATTTTGATTGTGAAATAGTTGTTTATGTTTATTGCTTTGCTTTTGGAGATGATCCTTATTCAGTTGCAAAGAAAATGGTATGTGAGAATATTAGAGCAGACATAAAAGATGTGTTTGATGTCAGAAATGTCTCACCAGGCAAAGAAATGATGAGAGTGACTTTTAATTTAACGAAGGAAATCCTTTTTTCAAGTAGTGCAAAAGGACAAAATGGTGAACCTCCTTGTAAAAAACTATGTACTTAATGTAACTAATGAAGAAAAATACTTTATGTTGATCTGTGATCAATCATGTAATCATACATGAATAATAACTACAGATTATTGTTTTGTATATTATTTTTTAAGATGGACCATTATTTTATTGAATATATATATATATGATAAACCTTATCATTTTTTTAATAGTTCTCACCAATACAATACAACACAACAATCCATAAACATAAAATACATTTTAGTTCAGATAATCAATCTTCAATAAAAGGAGGTTATAAATTTGATCAAGACCTGTCTATGATTTTTTTATTGTACATGTTATATATACTTTGCAGGCAAGCACAGGCAGGTCACCTGATAAAGAAAACTTGCCCATGAACATCTGAAGCAATATCCGCTGTCACCACCAATATGTTGCTGGTTGAACCCACTCCTTTAATCAGTTTCTTAATGTCTTGTCTTTGCCAGTAGGGGCTTTATCTAGTCGCGGCCAGAGCCTTGAGCCAGGAATTAAACTTGGAACCTCACACTTTATAATATTAGAGTGCATCAATGTAGTGCTTTTGCCCTATTAAATTAAGTGATGGTTATTGTGTCTGCAACTTGTATGTTGTTATTAATGGCAAAATTTCCAATGCAATAGCTTTAATTGCTAATAAGCTTGAAACTACAATGACCACAACTTCTAAAAAAAATATTAATTAACTAAGCATCCATGTTGTTTACAATTTGGCTATTGAATGTTAACTTTTCATTGAATAAAAAAAAGAAATAAATTAAATAGTTTATAAAGATTTTCAAGGTTCTTATTACACTGAAAAGCTATGTGAGCAAATAATGGCTTCTATATCATTAATTTAAAACCTGTTTTTTTTCTTTTTTTGTAAACACAACTATTTAAATAATGATTCCCAATGTATCATAATTTGATATTTCAGTTGAGTGATGTGTTGCCAAGCGGTTAAGACATGGATTTTGAAGATATTGACACAGTTGTGACAGAGTCTGAACAGGTATTTTTATTTTAAGAATAAGAATAAACTTGGCAAGTAACTGTTACAAATTTCTTAAATATAGCCTACATTATATTTAATTTCATGTTGTTGATTCATTATTTTGTCCTACAAAAGCAACATATGAGAACATAATTTTACCAGATAGTTTATTATTCAGAAAGTGCCATTGGGTACTTTTTGGAACTGGGAACTAAAATTTATTAGCAGATAATTATTAAATTTGGTATAAGTAATTTTAATCACTATAAACCTAAGTTAATTACACTAATATTATCAAGGCGAAAGTTTGTGCCATTAATACTCCTTCACGTGGTAACCAATTTTGTATGAATTTTGTTTAGATTATACCCTGGATTCTTACATACATAGGCTACTTTTACCTAGTTACACAGCGCTATTTTTCTGAAACTGTTTTGTATCTCAATTTCAAGTCAGCTAATAGACTTGAAATCAATAGGTATCAATGTAGCTATGGGCCATAGTAAACATCCCATAAATTATTGTGCTGGTAAAGAGCGAAAATTCTTGAGCATTGAAGATTCTTTTGCAATAAAATTTATAAAAAATCTTAGGATAAAAAACCCAGTTTGCTTTCTGGTGCGGAAGCGATATTCCAGTAGGTACTTTGAAACTTCAATTCTATCAGTCATCCGATCTACGAGTATATAGTGGGGCTAATATACTAAACGGTAAACAATAAAATAATACTATTATTTTATTTTCCAGATCATCCGAGAGTGCTTTAAAAGGTTTCATATAGATGAAGTATTTCTATCATTCAATGGTGGAAAGGACTGCACCGTTCTACTAGACCTCTTAATAAATGTTCTAGACGACTTGAGCGAGAGTAATGACACAAGAAAAGATTTAAAAATCGCCTACATACGGACTAAAGGACCTTTTAGTGAAATCGAAAGTTTTGTCAAAGCAGTGGAGGGACATTATGGTGTTAAATTAATGGTTATGGAGGGGGAGATGAAGACGACTTTACAGAGGATATTGGAGAAAGATAGTAAATTGAAGGCGTGCTTTATGGGAACTAGACGATCTGATCCGTATAGTAAAGATTTAATGTTTATGCAAGTAAGAAAATTGCATTTATTATTGTACATAAATTCAAGTCTTGTCTAAAAATGAATGTGAAACAGAAGGAAGGCGAGATATACAGTGAACGGATTGATCCTCTAGACTCTAGGATTACTCCGTTTATTGTTTTTTTTTTTCTCGGAACTCTATAAATTCACATTTTGCTCATTCGAGCCGGATAGTACTTTTCTAACTTAATCGACCTTTACAGAAAACAGATCCAAACTGGCCACAAATGGTAAGAGTGTCGCCGTTACTTAACTGGAGTTACCATCAGATATGGAGTTACATTCTACAGAAAAAAGTGCCTTATTGTAGCCTTTATGACCGTGGGTAAGCACAGTTAATAATAATGTCTGTTTTTAAATTATTTTTTAAGCCATCATCAGTAATCTGCTTGTCTATTATAGTCAACTATAGTTTCACATTTAATTGACTTAATGAACAGCTAGAATAACGACTGTCTATTAAGCTATTGACAAACTTGGTGATTGGGATAAGTATAACCTATAAGGTGTCAGCTATCTCTGGTAAGTGGTAATCTACGATAATGTCTGCGTAGCCATCTTTGAAAATGTCTGTGGTGACCATCTGCTATAATGTCTGTGGGAACCGTCAACGATAATGTCTGTGGTAACCATCTGCTATAATGTCTGTGGTCTACGATAATACTGTAGCCATTTAGCTAAACAATGAGCAATGAGTACATATGCATTTCTGACATCCTTTTCTCCAGAAACCGATAGAGGTATTTCTCATCCACAGAAAATTTCATATATTGTACCTATTTCTATTTATTGGTCTTACAACCCCGGTTTTATTATTATTTACGGTGTAGAAGCCATCTGGTTTCACGGTCTGCAAACATGAGTATTTTTTCTTTCAGGTACACATCAATCGGTAGTATTCACAACACGTCACCGAATCCCGCCCTGGCGTACAAAGACATGCACGGCAATATCTTATACCACCCAGCGTGGCAACTTGGCGACCCGTCTCTAGAACGTGCAGGGCGGGGGTCAAAGACCTCCCTCAACGGCCACTCGGAACAAAACGGGCATGCGAACCACAATACTATCGAAAACCATATGCAGTGAGAAGAAATCTGATTACTTGTAGCTTAATTTTATACGCTGTGATTTTATTTGGCGTTAAACACTTTTATAATTAAGTAAAAATTCACTACGTAATAGGTACTAAAACAGTCTTGTCCAACTAATTGCATGCGCAAGAAGCTGACCAGCCGAGTAATATATAAAAAAAAAATAGATTTGCTTGTGTACAAAGATGGTACACACACCTGAAGGTAAATGAAGATGTAAACTAAATGACGCTCGCATAGAAAATCTTGATTCAGCATATATTTATTGAATAAATGCCATCATTAGACATATCCATAAAAATCATGAGAAAATTTAGGTTAAGGTCGATGATCAATATGCGCGTTATTTCATGGTCCGGCTAAGAAAGATCTAGCGGCCTTGTTGTCAAGCCGCCATACTTGTTAACATTCTGTTTTAATGTAACTTTTCCAATAGTTCGAGTAGACTATAACATACAACACGGGATTTATTTTCTTTTTGTCGCAATCTTCTTCACTTAATGGTAGTCTCTGGATTCCAGTGCAGTATTGAACATAATTCCTTTGAATAACCTTAAGTACTAAGACCTGCGACGAGGTGATTGGCATATCTTAACTACCACCTTGATTAGACGATAAATAAGTTCTGCAGGACCAGCTTGAGCGCCACGAGATAATTATATCCACCATTTTCTCGTCCTTTTTCCATTAGATAAAATGAGGAAATTACAGGTTGCTAAGCATACACAAGTAGATAGTAGAATTAAATTAAGGGCATGACGGCACGAGAGACTGCTATACCAACCCTTTAGCGAGACTGAATAAGGGTTGAGTTTAAGGCCTAGGCATGCTAATAAATGCGGTCGTGTGCGCGGGTGTACCAGTGACCCAGCCACCAGGCGACGCGTAGTAACATCGCTGGGTTTTAGTGGATATTCTGGTCGTCAGTCTGGCCGCCGGCGAGTCCCACATACCCCGTCTGAAGCGACGCAGTCTTGTCTGCGCCGCTTCCGGAGGGGATGCGTAAACGCATTTCCCAGCGGAAAAGGAAAAAAAAAGGCCTGCTAATAAATGTATAAAATCAATGGCTCCGCAATACGTTGCGGATAGTACAACGTAACGTATGATTACTCACTAAGGTTTATAATATCCATGGGTAAAAATAACATGGGGACATGTAAGGGTACCGTCCACATAATTGTAGGTAATATTGGAGGGTGGCCTAGCTTCCAGATGATCACGAAAAGCATCCAGATGTTTCCTCCTTTTGTCCTCAAAATTGCTGACACTCTGCTGGACCTACTGCCTCCATTCCGCTCGGATCTCAGCCAGCCTTTCCCATTGCGTGGTGTTTATCTTGCATCTAGACAAATGCCGCTTCTGTGCGTCATTATATCTGAAGAACTGACCAGTGTGTAAAGCACAGACCCTTATAAAACTGTCAATTAAGTTGAGATATTATTCTTATGTTGTATGTTATTAAAAAAGACAACAGTATAGTAATTTTCATGCATTTTCGTTAACGTTGCTTGATTATTATTTCTTATTTTTTTTTTTAATTATTCCTTATCAATACCGCAGAATACTAATTTTATTGTTTCGATAGATAAATTATTTTCCAAATAATCCAGTTTATCAATTACAGGACTTAAATCTACTTAATTAGTTATACATAATACCTATATGTAGGTAATTTAATTTAGTTACACCTTCAACTTACCTTACCTTCATCAGACAAATTAATTTTTAATTGTTGCGAATAGAACAATTTTTTTCTCTACTAGTTTGTGATTTAATGTTTTTATTTTAATTAATGGGTGTCTAAAATTATTTTAATTTTTATATACTTAATTAGCTTAGATTATGATGTAATCCGATATAAAGTTACCATGTAATTTCTGTTTTTTTTAATCCTCCACTTTTAGGCAAAGTTGTTAATCGTCGTGAGATTTTTCGCCTTGATAGGGGCAGGAGGTATAAAAAGGGTTTTATTGGTTAGATGAAGCCTGAAACGCCAAATCAAGAGTCCATCATCAAACAAGAATCTGAAAAATGCAACAATAGTACTTAAAATATTAAAGGTGAACCAAGGAAATGTCAGGTCTTTATTTGTGCAATACAAAATTTATTTGTACGGTTAAAAATGAATTTAAAGTTTTTATTTTTACACATGCATGCACATGACTTAACATTTAATATAATTCATTAAAATTATATAATTTTAATTTCAAATTGCTCATTGTGATATTAAATATTCTTTATTTATTACAACATTTAATCATCATGCCGACGATCTGTGTGATTTTTTTAAATAAATTATTATCAAACGGATTTAATTTGTTTTATACTTGAGCTCTAACGTTTTTTAAGCAATTAAAATATCACTTGCTTCACGGTGAAGGAAAACATTGTGAGGAAACCTGCACGCCTGAGATTCCTCCATAATGTTCTTAAAGGCATATGAAGTCTGCCAATCCGCACATGGCCAGCGTGGTGGACTATGGCCAAACCCTTCTCATATTAAGAGGAGACCCGTGCTCTTTAGTGAGCCGGCAATGGGTTGATCATGATGATACTTGACCTTAAAAGATCTTAGGAAGGTGCTGATGGGTGAACCTTTTCAACCAACCTCCACTTTCTGCATTGCCCGCCAACCTGGATCCCAAGTCTGCTATTACGATACACGAGGGGCCACTAGTAGATGAGACCGTGTGAGGGCCAAATGTGACTAGGAAACTTAATAACCCGTAATGCTGAGACTGCTAAAATAAAAACACAAATACTTAATAACAGCGGCTACAGTGCCAGGACTTTGTATGGCTTAATAATATAAACGCTTCTCCCACATCTTCATTGCTACATCTACATCATCATCATCATGATCAACCCATTGCCGGCTTACCCCACTACAGAGCACGGGTCTCTTCTGAATAGTATTAATTTAGAAGAGACTTATTTTAAGCATACAAAATATCACTCTCCTCGACGGTGAAGGAAAACATCGTGAGGAAACCTGCATGCCTGAGTGTTCTCAAGGGCGTGTGAAGTCTGCCAATCCGCACATGGCCAGCGTGGTACATCTGCACAATCCTAGTGATATTGACAGTGACCATTAAATACTTTTTGTTCATTAACAGATGTCACTCTCACATCTGTTAATGTTAGTAAATAATAAAGTTAGATATTCAAAGATTTATAGATGTTGATTAATAATCAAATTCACGAAAACCTCTACATTTGTCTGGAATACAATTTGAAATAAACCTAACGATGTGCCCCAATCCAGTTTCATAAGGCGGTAAATACGAAGATGGTTTAGGCACGAAACTGTTCACCCACCAAACATTTACTGCTGTGAGTGAATGTTGCTTATTCATTCGTTTTTTTTTTTTAAGAGATGAAGATTTTTTATTAGGAATCATAATACAAAAGCTTAAACACATGAAACGGATGATCCTGCCGAAGTATAAACTGTGTTGCAGTAATCATCGCCCTCCAAGAAATAAATACAGTGATCCACAAAATAAAGGACAAACAAAAACAAGAACAAGATACTTAGGCCAATAGGTCATTTAAACCAATCAATTTAGCAAAATAATGGCAGTGAATAAATAAAATAACATGATTTTTTTTGTTTCAATACTGTGCATAGGATTATTATGATGATGATAGTGGATCTATTATAGTAACCTTTTGTATTAGCGAGGAATTCTAGATGCGACAGTTATAAGATAAGTAAATAAAAATAAAACATTTATTCACTCAAGTTTTGTGTTCGGTGTTATTCGGTTTCACATGTTTCCTGATGAACTCCTGGAATGCGGCGACGTCTTCCGGTTTGTCGTCTGGAAGATAAATGTTACTGTAAGTTACTAAATAATGAGTTATCTTCACCCAAATTGTTAAAAACACATTTTTTTTAATACACTACAGTTAGCTCTTGACGGCAATCTCGCTTCGTAAGTAAGGTAAGTTACGAGTATAATGCAGTCTAAGATGGTAGCCTGCTAACCTGTTAAGATATATGTTATGACACTGTAGCTTAGTAACCAGCCACGACCGAAGCTGCTGGCAGACCAAAATCGAGCCGGGAATTGATCCCAGAACCTTCCAACTTTATATAATGCTGGTCCAAACTGGTCTGCACTGGAGAACATATTTTCAAGGTCGTCTGTGATCCCCGCAAAAAAAACGAGTTTTACGCTCTTCCTTAAATTTTTGTAGTACTTACCTATTCATAAACAAGTTTTTTTTTTCGGACTGTCTATTAGCTGTACTAACCCTATTGGTTGCCACAGCGTAACCGGGCTGTTTGGCGAGCTTCGGAAAGAAGCTCTGCCAGAAGAAATTTTGTGCCCTAGGGCTCGAAGAAACTAAGGGAACGTCTGCCTAAGGGCGCCTCCTTTGAGGCCGACCCTCGGCTTAGGCGACGTTTGGGATAACAGGGGGGTCGGATGGTGAGTGGCGTAAACATATATAAGTAATTTACAATATTTGAAGCAGTTTTATCACACTGCTACATTTATATAACGGTATACAGAACGTCTGCTAACGATTAGGACTAAGGGCCAATCGCGAATGTACTGTTCGTTAGTGTCGAAAACTTAAGCATGAGGTCGTGCCTCCAGCATTTCAGATTTGTTGATTACAAAGTACTAGGGGTTTTTAGATGCAGCGTAGATTACCCTGCAGAATCAATTATTTGGGAAGAAAATAGAAAATCATTTGATGATATGTACCCAATATGAGTAGGAAGTGCTCTATGGTTGGCAGAGATGGCGTAAGCCGTGGGTGACTTGGACCACCGCCTACGGCCTCGTCGGTAAGGCCAAGGGGCCTCGCTCCTCTAAGTTTACATTTTTATGAATAAAAATTTGAATATAAAAAAAAAAATTCTCCCAACAATCCGTCATCTTGCGTCCTCTGTTCAGCCATCAGGGAGCCTTACAAAATATATCTTGCCCACATCAAATATTGGTCTTGCCCGCCACTGATGGTTGGCACTTATACTTCATAAACATTCGCGGCCACCTTATTTATATTCTCTTACTAGCTGACGCCCGCGACTTCGTCTGTGTTGAGTTAGTGTGTTTGTTTGTCTTTCAATCACTAAGCAATAGATTACTAACCCAAATTACTTGAAATAATTACAGGATAAACATTAAAGTATCTCCTTTCTAAAAAAAAAAAAAAAAGAAGGAGTGAAATCGGATATTGATTAAGTTGTGGGAGGCGCCCGAGATGTGATGGCACAGGCGGAGGCATGCGCGTGAGCTGCGCGTGGTACTGAACAGTACTTGGACATTGCAACATTACTTTATTTTTCTAAAATAAAAGACTTTTTCTAACATAAAAGTAGCCTAAGTTACTCCTTATTACATCAGCTACCTGCCAATAAAAGTCCCATAAAATATATTATTCCAGAGATTAGCCGGAACAGACAGACAGACAGACAAAAATTTTAAGTAAAAAATGTTATTTTGGTGTATGTATATTCATATGCATGCAGTAAAAAACGGTTATTTCAATATTACAAACAGACACTCCAATTTTATTTATTTGTTTAGATATATACTATTTCATATTAAAGCCCCACCCTGAATCCAATTGCTATTGGAATTTCATTATTACTTATTTTCAAGCCCCAGGGAGTTTGACGCGATTAATCATGAAATATATCTTAATTAATCATAAATAATATCTTGCCCTTAGACATTAGAGAGGCAAAATATATATATATATATATATATATATATATATATATATATATATATTTATTACATTTATTACATTTATATATTTTAAGATATACCTATATTAATATTATTATTAGTATGTATATATATTTGTTTATATCAAGGTATATATTTATGTATATATTTTGCTTCCTCTTTCCGTATCTCTATATCTTCTACATATTTGGTTGCCTGGAAGAGATCGCTATGTAGCGATAAGGCCGCCAAATTGTATACTACTGCCTGTTATTTTCTGTCTTTTTTGTTTTATTTTTCTTTTTTCGTGGTGTACAATAAAAGTGTGTAAATAAAATAAATAAATAAGAATTCGTACCTATATCCTGCGGCTCCGTCTCCGTGCCCTCGTCGTCACTGGAGCTCTCGTTAGCGGGGTGCTTCAGGTACATGTCGCTCAGTTCCCGCCCGCCCGCCACTTCATCTATTAGTTTCTTTTTGTCTATCACTGTGTCAGGATCACCTGTTAAAATGTGAATATAGCGTAACTTTTAGAGGATTAGCATTTTACACATATAAACTGTTTTAAATATATTATTTTATATTTAAAATCTAAAACCAGCTGGGTTTAGATATGTTTCAGAACAAGGTTAAATATAATAAGGTTATAATTATATGTCGAGTTAACCCTTATATGGTATACTTTGTGAGTAAAAAATATTATGTTAAAGATTGTGCTATAGTATATAAGTCAGCAGTCACATTGTATACAACGTGGGCTTGTAAATAAGTAAGTTAAGTTACGTAAGTTAGTTAAGTGAGTTAAGTTAGTTAAGTAAGTAAAGTAAAGTAAGTTAAGTTAATAAGTAAGTTAAGTTAGTTAAGTTAGTTCAGTAAGTTAAGTAATTTAAGTTAGTTAGTAAGTTAAGTAAGTTAAGTTTGTTAAGTAAGTAAAGTAAGTTAAGTTAATAAGTAAGTTAAGTTAGTTAGTTAAGTAAGTAAAGTAAGTTAAGTTAATAAGTAAGTTACGTTAGTTAAGTAAGTTAAGTAAACGCGTGTGAGCTATCTATTCTCGGCCAGCGTATTGGACTACAGCCTTAACCTTTCTCTTTCTAAAAGAATATCCGTCATGATAGTGATGGCATTGTACAAAGCGTGCGACGTTCCTCTGGGGTTATATTTTTTGAGTTGAAGCATGTGATATTTTATTTGCTTAAAAACGCACATAACCCCGAAATTTTAGAGGTGCGTGTTCGGGTTCGACTCTAATCTCAGAACATTAGATCTTCGCATTAGACATTTATATTCTTTACTTGGATGCGTTTCGATAATCGAAAGCTACTCCACGTTTGAAACTGTGCAAATGTTGGAGCTAATTAAAAAACAAAACTTACTATTGTCCCCTTTTTTTAACGCTTCTTCTTTCCGCTTCTGCTCTTCTAGCTTTTCCGCGCGCAATCGTAGCCAATCTGCTTTGTAGTCTCTGTAGTAAGATTTACGACGAATGCATTACCTAATAACTTCTAAGAAAATCATGTGTGATAACCGAGAGTGTCAACTTATCGTGCTCACAATGGGCATAAAGCTTAATTTGTGCAGAACATACTGCATGGTGCAATTCAATATAATAAATTATAATCAGCTGTGGAGAGCAATTCACACCCAATCTTTTTTTTTAATTTTTATAATCCTCAATATAATAATAGCATTTTTGTATAAGCGTTTTATAAAAACCTAGGACATATTGATAGACATCTCCAATATTTCAATATGTAATTTAATCAAAGTACCGCTTCTTCTACAATGTCTTGATGTCACTAATAATATCCTGCCATTTGACTTAATATTCAAATTCAAATTCAAAATAATTTTGTTCAAATAGTCCTTAAAAAAATACTCTCATAAAGGGTTACTCTAAAGTCATACTTCATCAAATAAGTTTAAATAATTTCGTAGCGCAAATATTCCTACCTTTCATATTCTTCAGCTGCGTCGTCAACTAGTTTGAAAAAATCATCTATGCCCTGGAATAAAGTGGATTGATTTTAATATATAATAAAATAGGTGATGCCCGCCACTTCATCCACGTAGATTCCCTTAATCTACGTTATTTATATAAATTTCTATTGAATAAGCAACATTTGTAATTTTTCCAACAGATACTTTATGCTTTGGGCTTTGGCGACTAATAGAAACGCCAGTATTAAACGAAGCGAGATAGCAATATTATAATAAGCCAAATTTTCTTTCGATGCAAAATGTTCATAATTCAAGTCACATTACACATAGTTGTACTGGATTTCAGTAAAACATTATAACATATATTATCTCCATTTAATGTAATGGTATACTTTTACAGTTCTACAGGGCATTGTTGTGAAAAAGTCTTACCTCACCAGTATGTGCACTGACACCACAGCTTTTTAAATCCGAGTAAAATGTATCTAGTGCGAGTGCCATTGACCTAGTCAAGTTTCCTACGTAGGAACTGCCTTCCCCGTCACCATCCCCTTCCGCGTCCAACGCCTCTTGGAACGCCTCAAAGTCCTTCATCCATTCCACTGCATAACTGTTGTCTACCACATCTGTCTGAAATTAATAAAATTAGTGCCCTAGTGAATTCATCATGTTGAAGGTTAAAGTCAATCCCCACAAACGGGCATAGACTTTCATATTCTGTCTTGTGGCTTTCAGTTTACAGGAGCCTTGGTGTCACTTATATCTATTGTAAAGCAGCCAGAAAAAGCATCAGTTTTATATGATGTAATACCTCAAAAGCTTGCTACATTTACATACAACAGACTGGGACAGAAACAGACTATATGCATTAGCATAGGACTTTCTAGGACTAGGATTATTCAATCCTAGGAAATCAATTTAGAGCTTAATCCACTATGATGGCCCAATAGCACGCTTTAATGATATAACAAGTTAGTAGTAATAACCAACATATTTCATACACTGGCATTACTAAAGTTTCCTGATTCCAGGAACCCATATCACTTCTACAAATTAAAAAAATCCAAACCAAAATATTCTTTATTTCAAGTAAACCTTTTTTGAAATGTATGTTTGTAATCTATGAATTCAGAATGCCATTTTTACTGAGAAAAAGTCAGCAAGAAACTCAAGTCACTCTTTGATACATTACCTTATTCATAACAACAATGAAGGGCAGGCGGGTCTTGTAGAGTATGGAGCAGGCATAAAGCATATTGGACATAAATGTTACAGGTGACACACTGCGCACTGTGTCCATCACATATACTACTACAGTTGGACATGATGCAGCCAGTGTTTCTGTTACTATTGTACCAGAAGCTGACCATGTGAATACTTCTATTTGACCTATAAAAATAAAGGCTTCATTAAAAATGATTTATTTGCTTGTATTAGTTCTTTAAAGGCTTATAATTTAACACATCACAAAAATAGGTGTAACACTAATAAATTGGCTTTGAGAATGTCAAATATTCAGTTTAACCTAAGAATGTAGTGGGGAATCTTACCCAATACATTTATGTGGAGTAAGTTAGTACATATAAATTGTATTAGTTCTTTAAAGGCTTATAATTTAACACATCACAAAAATAGGTGTAACACTAATAAATTGGCTTTGAGAATGTCAAATATTCAGTTTAACCTAAGAATGTAGTGGGGAATCTTACCCAATACATTTATGTGGAGTAAGTTAGTACATATAAATATATGCGTGCATTTCTGAATACCTTTTTTGTAACACATGACTAGAATTAAGAATCATCACTTCTTGAGGAATGGTAACAATTATTGGATTGAAAGATTGAATAGTTCCTAGTATTGAAAATAATATTTATTTTTCAAGTGTTTTGTCATAGTATTTTTCAAGTGATGCAATAGGAGTAGCTACAATTTTGAGAAACACTTAGAATCGATTAAGGAAAACTTACCTGGTGTATCAATTATACAATATTTGTGTTTCTTGCCTGCCTTCTCAATAAGATCAACCACTTGCCCAAACTTGGTTGAGAACAGGTTCAATGCTGTGACTATCCCTCCATTGGGACCAAGGCCATACTGTTTCATTACTTCTTTATAGTTCACTGTATCTCTTATATCTGAATAATAAAAATAAATAATTATAGCTTTACTTTTAAATATGAGGATGTACAGGATGTAACCAACAATGATAATAATTCTAAAATGGTGATATAACATCTGCCTCGTTGATCAAGTGTTTAGCATGTCCTTAATATAAAGCATTTTTAAAAGTGTAATTATAGACAAAGAAGTTTTACTTTATAGTTTACGAACAAATTTAACTTTCGAAATTTGCTTGGATGATGCTTGCTGATAGCACTTTCTCAGTAAGAGATTTGTACAGCTGTTGAATTAATTACCTGAGGATATAGTGATTGCAGGATCACTGAATCAATTAAAGAAATACCGGAAGACCAAGAAGCACTAAATTTTATAGAGGATCAGGTAAAGCATACAGGCCTTATAAACTATTAATAGTAATAATGTACTACTATGGTTCATGAGTTATGGTTTAGATACCAGCATTTGACAAAGACTGAATTATTCCAGTTATCGTTACTATATCAATCTATTATATATATATTATTTAGTATTAGCCTTTACTTCGGAGAGCACATTAACCTGCCAGTCCCAGTTATCTCTTACAAAAACAGTTTAGCCGCCTAAAACTCTTCTATGCTTAAGGATACCTGATTCTATGGAATGGTGTTTATGTGAAGGGGTATGTGAACATTAAATCCATCAACAGTACTACGCCAGTTCGTATTTTGATGGCAATGTGATAAATAACCAAACTTGTGGCCAAAGCTACCCTACAAACAAAATAGGACTAGAATAATTACCTATATTAGCTGGGTAAGGAACTTCTCTACAAGCAGGGTCCAAGTTTATTAGATATGGTTTCGAACCATTTGTGATTCTTCCAGCCAAACGCCTCGTGAACGAGGTTTTTCCAGCACCAGCCATACCTGTTACATACAAATCCTACTGTTAAAACACTTGTTTATATACTTTATAAACAATAAAACAGAGTGAATTTCTATAGTAACCTAATATAATTAGGCACACTGGTTTTGGAGATTCTTCTTCCATTTGATAGACTTTTGTGTGATTTTATTTAGAAGATAGCTAGGTCTTCTACAAACCGTAATTTTTTATTAATAGGTAAATTTATTCAATATTTTGGAAAATACGAAAATTAGGTAGGTATAATGAGTAATTTAGCTATCAAAATGGAAAATAAACACATAGAGTAATGTATTGACTTTAAAAGGAAAATGATTTTTCCATTCGACGATTAATCTGAGACACAGAGTATAGTACATTAATTTATGATCTGAGATTCGACGTTAATACGACTTTGACAAATGAGAATGACATGTAACAGAGATAATTTCATTTACACTCTCAGATTTAATACAAATAGATAAAACCACCACCAAGTGTTTACCGTGCACCGTGTTTCGTGTCCAACATGCATTTATACAAATTCATTTTTGTTATTAGGTAAAATTCTCGCCAAATGTGACAAGACTATACTACTACAAAAATAAAGACTTCGTTAATATAAGTGATTTATTGGCTTCTTTTAGTTCTACACAAAAATAGGTGTAACACTAACAAATTGGCTTTGAGAATGTCAAATAATCAGTTAAACCTCAAACTTCTAAAACATTTGGAATGCTAAAACTGCTACAATGATAGAAGTATTGATAGAAATCAGTTCCTTTCCTATATTTTTTTCCACTGTTACTAGTACTTTGTTTGGCTTACTTCTAAAATAGGCCAAACAAAAAAAGCGGCACACTTTTTATAAGATAGAAGATACCACACTTTGCCTCAACTTTCTTACATAATTCATATATATGCTTCTCAATTCCTGTTTCACTGCTTAAATAGGAATTGATAGGAAAATAATTGATTTTATACACATTTAGTTTACTTACTCTTTGTCGAAACACTGGAATTACATATCAATCATTATCGCGTGCCATCTTCCTTAAATTGAAGATTAGCGGTCAACAATCGAAAAGCCTTCCTATTAGGTGCCGCTTTTTTAGATCTGCGTAACTAAGTAAGGTCCATCCCTTTATATCGTCCAACCATTTGCGTCTTTGACGTCCTGGAGATCTCTTCCCAGCAATATTTCCTTCTAATATATCTTGGGAAGGAAAACTGGTCGTCTCTTTGTAGGGGGCCAAAGAAAGCTACTTTTCTTGGCATAATGGTGGACATCAGTTCAGACATATTTAAGATCAATACTTGTTTAAAGAGTACTTAACAACGACGATGGAATTACGTCTGATTACATGACACGTAATAACATATTGATTAAATATTATTGGAATTTAAGAGAAATTTGATAAAAGCACTATATTTATTGATTGTATTCACTATGTTTTCCACAGATTCTTAGAACGCATGAAACAAATTTCAATGAACTTTTTATTCTTTAGTAAAACTTCTGTAGTTCCTTTAGTTACGATAGATGTGACATCCGCGTTTCAATCACGGCCCGCACCTCTTTTCGGAGTTATGTGCGTTGTTAAAATATCACTAGCTTTAGCGGTGAAGGAAAACATCGTGAGGAAACCTGCACGCCTAAGAGTTCTCCATAATGTTCTCAAAGGCGTATGAAGTCTGCCAATCCGCACATGGCCAGCGTGGTGGACTAGGGCCGAACCCTTCTCATATTGAGAGGAGACCCACATTGATGATGATGATGAACACTTCTCAACATGCCAAAAATAAAACAGTCTTAGTGATTAACTTCAATACAGTTTATTTCTTAGAAATAATTTATTTTACAAGTGCTTACAACAATTAAAATTAAAATCTATACATTGTACTTCTCGAGATTTAAAAACATAATAGGGTACATGTGACCCAGCTTGGATATTCTTTTCTGTATAATAATTCGTAAAGTATCTGTATAAGTAGCGACGGGCTTGCAGCTAGATGGGTCACGCCAATGTAATCCTGCAAACAATGTTATTTTTTTACATTTCGTGTCTCACTATAAAAAAACTATTAGCACTATTATCGTACGAGAGTCAAAATAAACAAACATAGTTTAACAAAACGTCTGCCAAGCCAAGGGGTTGTTTTCGGTTTTAATTTTTTTTATTTTTTTATCCACTACAAGTTAGCCCTTGACGGCAATCTCACCTGATGGTAAGTGATGATGCTAAGATGGTAGCGGGCTAACCTGTTAGGTGTATGGTAAAGCCATACTCCAAATTGGTTTCTACATGACATCGTGCCGGAACACTAAATCGCTTGGCGACACGCCTTTGTCGGTAGGGTGGTAACTAGTCACGGCCGCAGCCTCCCACCAGACAAAATTTATTATGTCCGTTCATGGAGACATGCACGGGGAGTAACTTAAGCAAGGGCTAGATATTGGAATCACTATCTTTCCAGAACAATAATTTTTTTGGAAAAATTAAAATACGATGTAAAATTTTCTCAGAAAAGTTTTAAAATTTTTCATCACGTCTCAAAAAATTAAACATTTTAATAATGCGTAATGAAAAAACACGGCACCTAACGTATAACTACCTGTTGTATCGCAACTGAACAGTGCGGGCGAGGGCACGTGGTCACGCGTGTAATTCCAAATACAGTCACGTAATACTTGTACAATCTGTGAACAAAAAAACCAATATG
The DNA here is from genome assembly GCA_928268935.1 of Lasiommata megera. NCBI lineage: Eukaryota > Metazoa > Arthropoda > Insecta > Lepidoptera > Nymphalidae > Lasiommata > Lasiommata megera. Next base: position 15,626,646 of record OV743313.1, on the reverse strand, counting down.
AACAAAACAAAAAATATAACCCCTCAAATGTTATAGAGAACTCTCAGGCAGGTGTTTTTCACTGTTAAAGAAGTGGTGACAGTTTATAACAAACCGGGAAATGGAGCGTCGCATACTAGTCGATTAACCAACGCTGCATTTTTCAGTGTACTGTCACAATTCCAGCACCTTGAGATCCAAAACTCCATCGGTTAGCCAGAGTACATCACCTCGGCTGTGTTTTTCTAGCATGTTCTTACCTCATTGGCAGTCAGTTCGGATGACAGTTCCAGTATATGGCTCAATGGGTGTGGCAGCAACTGCCCCAAGCTCATGACCGAGAGCAGCTCAGTCAACGCGATCATTTCGGACGCCATTTCCGCAGATTGCTTGTGTCTGTCTGAAAACGAGCGGAATTTTAAATATTTGTATATTGGCTCGAAGCGGTGATAGCCTAGTGTAACTACTACACTCTCAGTTCTCCATAATGTTCTCAAAGGCGTATGAAGTCTGCCGTCGCACATGGCCAGCTTGGTGGACTATGGCCAAACCATTCTCATATTGAGAGGAGACCCGTGTTCTGTAGTGAGCCGGCCATTGGTTGATCATGATGATGATGAAAGTCCACAAAGTACGGAATTCTGGCGTTCTATATTCCCCTGCTATATATACATACATAAGTAATAACCTGGCATGTATTTTGTGGCCGTTTTCATGTACCTTTGCAGTCAATGTTGTATACACTTGTAACTGATATGCATATGTATATTTTTGTGTGTATATTGTAAGTGTATTTAAAATAATAAATAATAAAAAAAAAAAAATGTATGAACACTTACCTAAATGTGCTCTCAACCGATGCAGTAGTGAAGCAGCGGTCGCTCTTAGTAAAGCCGAAGCAAGACACAAGGCTGGTCTCGCTCGAGCTATACGTCTCAGCGCGGCGCGGGTCACTCCACAACGCTCCACGGCACAACGCATGTAAAGCTCACGCTCTATGCTCACTTGCTGCATAACAATTGTAAGCCATTAGACACAAACTACATTTTCTAAAAAATGCCTGGAAATTGCTTTATTATTTAAAAAAAAAAAACAAAGCGTAAACCAGATTTCTGAAACAAAACGCGGCAATATTAGACGCACCGTTCTTTCATTAGCATAATAGCGGGCAGATAACTAAGATATGATAATAATTTATAGTGACCTATTGATTAGTTCCAAGTCTATCTATTAAGTTTGCTATCTCCTCCACTCCTTCTCTTTTCTCGCCTTTCTTTATATTTTATTCCAGATTGTGCTAGGTTGCTTGGTCTCTGAGATCGCTCTTTAGTGATAAGGCCGCCTATTGCTCCTATTTTCATTTCCGTGCGTGTTTCTTTTGTATAGTGTGCAATAAAGTATATTTTCATTTTCATTTAATTACATTTTTCATTTCTATCTCGTAAGTTTTTTAAACGTCAACTATCAGTTCGGAAACTGGATATATTTAATACATTTTACAAACTGTTGTAAAGAGTATACAAAGTATATATAGCCTTTTGATACAAAGCTAACACCGAACACTATCGAACCGAACCGAACCGAAAATAATGCCACTGGTAGTTTATACATTAAATAATACATAAGTTTTTTAAAGTAGTTATACCTTAGTGAAATCTTCATCAGGCCAGGGAAGTCCGTTGTACATGACGTCAGGCGATACTAATTCCACCAGTAGTAATGACACCGATGTCGCACCTTCTACAACCCCACTGTTACCATCCTGGGTTTGAAAAAGTTTATGGAATATTTTTTTTTACCCACTACAAGTTAGCCCTTAACGGCAATCTCACCTGATTATATTTGATGATGCAGTCTAAGATGGTAGCAGGCTAACCTGTTAGGGGCTTGGTAAACCCACACTCCTAATTAGTTTCTACGCGACACCGTGCCGGAACGCTAAATCACTTTGTCGGTAGGGTGGTAACTAGCCACGGCCGAAGCCTCCCACCAGACCAAATTTATATAATTTAATATATGTTATACGTTTGATATTTTAAATTCAAGGTCACGATATCGGACATATATTTCAGAGGAATAAAAGTTAGTGTTTTTAATAAAGAATTGTCTATGAGAACATTCCAGGAATCCTTTTCAAGTTCTCATAAAATTTAAATGGGTAGTTTGAATATTCTGTGAAATGATAAAATACAGAAATTCTGAATCTTTTTGTAAGAGAGGATTTTTATGGAGCTTTCTTTCCTTTTTTATAGGGAATGCTTGTATGTTTAGAATAACTGATACGTCGTCTCATTTTATAATACATTTAAAGCAATTCCAATTTGTAGGAAGAAGGCATCTCCTGACGCTATAATTGTATATATGCATAATTAACTTGACATGGATTTCTGAAATTTGACAATAACTATTTTTTTCATCATTATAATGTTTTGGTGTGTATCGGCAGTATGCTATTATCCTATTACTTTCTATTAGCTTATGAAAGTCTATTAAATTTCATCATTTTATACGGGGCGGAGGTAAAAACAAGGGACTGCTGTATTAATAATTAACCACATAACTTTTACTAAACCGGATTCAACTATTTTATTAAAGGCTATAGAAACACCCAGAAGACGTTGTTGTTTCGTCCACCCGGCCGGCCATATTAGTTTTCTATAGACTCTAAGTATCAAAGGTAAAATTTGTGCTTACTGTGGGACTATCACATTACGGATTAGGCACGCACACGGTGAATCAATGGAATGCTAAGAACTCTCACATGTACGCCGATGTGCGTACAAGACTCACCATACAAGACGTAAGTGCGCCCATTAACAACTCGTTGTTTGTGGTGAGTATCGGCGGTATATCGTTCTCATCCTGGCTGCCATGTTTCCGCACACCTTTGCCTATGATCCCCGCGTGGAACACTGACGTGTGACTTTGGGTCAGTTGAGTTATGGGTCCCTGGTAAGTAAACAGTCATTTTAACCGATGAAAAAAGGAGGAAGACTGCAAGCATATTAAACATGATTGCGCATTGCTAGGCAAACTGAAAGGCGAGAATTTTTAATGTCCACTACATCAGAAACCTAGAACTTATCTTCAATCTCAATACCCCCATTTCCCTCTCCTATTTACTTAACGCATGCCTAAAGATTCTCCTAACTTGGCTATTTGATTCTAGGTTTTAACTTTGTTAAACATGAGAGATTAATAGCATCACGTATGTATCTCAGGAGTGGATTTGGATTGGACTCAAATGTACGATATATCACTCTCTGATAGTCATCTTGGGAAATTCGTGATAGTTATTTCAGTCTTTTCGAAGATAAACCTAACCAAATAGTCCCGAAACAAGGACAATCAAATTGACAGTCATATTTAAAAATAAATGTTTTCAAAGAATCGTCAGAGTTATTACGAGACACATATTTTAGAAATCATAGACAAGCACTGTAATTTTTTTATTTGTATTGATATATCATAATAGTCAGTTCAGTATTTACGAAGATAAACCTAACCAAATAGTCACGAAACAAGGACAATCAGATTGACAGTCAGAAAACAAATTTAAAAATATATGTATTCAAAGAATCATGCGAGTTATTAAGAGACGCATATTCAGAAATCATAGACAAGCACTTAATTTTTTTTTATTTGTATTGATATTTCATACTCACATGTTTCTGATTCATGTGTATAAGCAGCTCGTCGTGGCTCCATTTCTGCGGAGTAGCTACAGTATTGGTGACTAAAGTCTTACTGCCAAAGATCTTGTCCTCTCTGAACATGGCCGTTTCAAGCAAATCTCTCAACGCAACCGCTCTGGCTAGCTTACTATGGATACACAGTTTGCGTAAAAGACGGCATGCGGTCTGAACACCACGTAATTTGGCCAGGATTTCTGAAAGAGCATTCTTATTCGATCCAATGTGTAACATACTTATTCAACGTATTCCATATATCAACCAATTCATCCAGTTATCCCTACTTAGACACAAGTTATAAAGCTTTACTGTCAGAACATCCTTTTTTTGCTTCGTTTTTACGTTATGTATAAAACTCTTTTGCATGTTTTACGAGTTTACACTCTATTGATGCTATGATTTCTTTTAACTATACAAACTTTTTTAAATTAGATCTTTTGCCATTTAGTTGTATGATGGATCAAGTCTTGTATTTTACTAAATTTAAGATCACAGGGGCTATTTTTTTTTAAGTTGTCAAATGAGTAAGCTATATCACCTTCAACATGTAGACATCTGAAGAAATATTTGACCGTTGCTTGTACTACTTTTAAGATCACTTCAACACTTGGCGGCGGTGACTTTGTACCAGACATGTCAGCTCGGTCGAGTACCTACATTCATAATAATTCGTTTATAACTATACATCATTGTTTAACAACAGTTATATAGAAAATATGACATATTTATAAACATATTATGTAAGTATGCGGGTACAAAATTTGGTCTCATTTTCATACGAGCTACAATCTGCAATTATATGGCACGCAAATAAACACAATAACTATTATAAATATCATTAGTTAACTTTAAATTTATTATGTCAAATATAAAGAAGATAAACTTATCACTTATTATACATCAGATTCTATCAATGTAAAAAAAAAACTATTCTATTGTAAACACAGGAATGAGGTTTAGTGAAAGTAAAGGAATCGCATTAATTGGAAAAATTGTAAAACTGTTTTTTGGTTGTCCATCTTTGAGGTAGACACTAGAGTATTTTTTGCAGAGGGCTAATTAAAGAGACGGAGAATGGTATACATCTTTTGAGCTAACTTATATACCTCAGCCAGCGCATGGCAAGTCGGCATCTCGTCCAAGCTGGCTAAGGTACAGGATTCTCGCACTCGAAGTATCGAAGAGTAATCTTGCAGCGCTCCACCGATTCGGTACAGATTCGCTTCCACGGCACGGCCGATCGGTCGGGTGCGTAAGTGTGACACACGATTTGAATTCTCCCACCTGTATAATAAAGTCCATTATTGTAACGTAACATGGAACTATTCAGCAATGTATGAAAGCTAGCTTTGCTTGAAATTGATCAACAATTGCAGTCGGCGTTTTTTAAATAGGTGATTTTTCTGTTTTTTGTTATTTGCTCTTTGTTAATCTAAAAAATTTGCATACAATATTATTAGCGACATATTAGCGTCGACTTAAGTTATTTGGCATGCTGTAGTTACCTCTAAATTGATTTATATGTATATCCTAGCACTTAAGGTTTTTAAAATGTTTATTGTTTTTGCATGTCATTCTGTTGGTGGCGCTTTGAATAAATAAATAAACCATAGTACAATGTTTAACCGAGCTAAATGGATGCGGGCTAACCCGTATATGCGTAAACAGTGAACAGTAAAATTCTATTCTAATAATTTCTTCTGTTAGGGGTATGAGAAACCCTTACACCTTATTGGTTTCTACGCTTCTTTAGTAAGGTGGTAATTAGCCACGGCCGAAGCTTCCCACCAGACCAGACCGGAGTAAATCCAGAGAAAATTCGAACCCGACACCTCCCACATACACTTATATAGACCACAACGCTAAACAAGGCGCCTGGGAGATTCTATATGTATATCATGACGTCTCTCAAAACATAATCTACATCATGGTATCGAGCGGTTATGATGATAAATGATTGCCAGGGATTTTTGAACCCCTGGTACATTTTATTCATATGGCCATATTAAAGCATAGTACAAACATCAACGCATAAGGCAAGTAAGTACCTTATTGGTTTCTACGCTTCTTTAGTAAGGTAGTAATTAGCCACGGCCGAAGCCTCCCACCAGACCAGACCAGAGTAAATCCAGAGAAAATTCGAACCCGACACCTCCCACATACACTTATATAGACCACATAAGACAAGTTTGCTTCTACAAGAAAAAACTATAGCTAATATATCCATAATAACTAAAAAAACTTACCTTAAAAGCTTTATAATATTAGCACAGTAGTGATACAGGCTTGTTTTGTTGTCTATGTAATCGCCTTGTACAAAGCACTTGTTCACTTGAGTATCAGCCATCATTGCGTCTCTCAAAGCATACTCCACCCCAGTTTTTATGAAGCCCTGGTATCTCTCTGTGTCCATGTTCACATCCGGACAATCCGCCGGGGTGTGTAAGGTAATTGTACCAGATATGATTCGAACAAGTAAAGCCAAAGTTGTATCACTTCGAGAATATTGGAGAAGGAAGCTTATTGTGCTGACAAATTCTGAGGGTAAATTGTAACCTGTTGGCAAAAGAGTACACTAAAATAAGACACGTAAACATTGTTACCATTAGATCTTACAATCATAAAAGATATCTGAATGCATACTCTAAAAGAGAGCTGCAATACAAAAATTCCAATTGGGAAGCTGTACGCTAGGCAAGCGTGATAAATGTTTTGAAAGATAATAATCGTTACCCGTATAAGATTTCATATACTTTTAGTATTTTCATTAACTTTATAATAAATTGTATAGAAAAAACGCCGAATAATCCTTATACACCCAACGGTCCTAAGACTATAGGTTTTTTTTTAGTCGTGGTGGAAAAGCTTTATGGCTACTTCCGTCCCTTGGGCAGGACGGAGGTTATGTGAGACTCCCACCCATGGGTGGTGTACCCGAACTAAAAACCACCACGGCATGTCCCTCTCGCTGGTTTTACTGGACGCCCGAGGGACCCGTTGTATACTTCCCGGGCGTAAGACTATGAGTCCTAGATTATACAAGTCTCTTGAGATCTTATTATTTAAGGTATACCCCGTGACTAAATACTTTTTGAAACGTCTAATTTAATGTCCGTCGTAAATCGCCGAGTCGCGAATTATCATGGTAGATTATAATTTAAAAAAAAATTGTTTATAAAGTGCGTCTAATATTTCAGCCACACAGAACGGCTTGTTTCAATTCAAGTGCGTTAAAGTGTAAAACACAACCTTAGTTAAGGAAGTTTATATAACTTACTGACTATAATAAGTATTCTGGCAATAGAATACTGCTCCAACTGGTTGCCCACCAACAGTTTCTCCCTAATGATGCTGATTTCTTCTGCGGCACTCATCACAAGCGGTAGATTCGAATCTGGGAATAGACTTTCGTATTCCAGTTTTTGGAGAAGGTATTCTGTAAAAAAAAACAAAGACGAAAATAATTTCCGCATCTCATCTTCCAGTATTTATCTGAGGCATCATTTTGATTCAACCTTAGTGGATTATCGTGGCACTCCCCTAATTAATGGATTCGTTATGCAAGCCAAAAGGTGAACACTGCGTTTACGTTAACTTGGGTCTCCGAGCTGTTCCGAGACTTCTATATAGGTGCAAGCTTTCATATTTAGTAAGCTGCCAAAATACCCCAAGAATGAAGCAACAAGTTGAATGAAGACCAAATTAACAGTATTTTTATAGTTACTGAACATTTTAAAAAGTAATGTTAGATTCATTGGACACTAACAACATTTTATAACCATCCGTCCATCTCCCTTATTATGCTTTTGTATTAATTCTCTTTTTCTATTAAATATATTTTATATAATTAATAGGAGGAAGTAAACACATGCATAAACATCATCATCATCATCATGATCAACCCATTCTCGGCTCACTACAGAGCACGGGTCTCCTCTAAATAAGAGAAGGGTTTTGCCATAGACCACCACGCTGGTCATGTGCGGATTGGCCGACTTCACAGGCCTTTGAGAACGTTATGGAGATGTTTTCCTTCACCGTTGAAGCAAGTGATATTTTGAATGCTTAAAAACGCACAGAACTCCGAAAAGTTATAGGTGCGTGCCCGGGTTCGAACCCCCGACCTCTGATTAGGAGGCTGACGTCTTAATCACTACCACAGCATACCATGCATAATTAGGAAGATGGATCTAATGCCTAATTCTTGAAAGTCAAATATTGCCTACGTTTTATATGTTATATAGTTCAGTAACTAAAGACACTTTCTAGACCACATTCTAAAAATGCAAAGTGGAGAAGTCCTTTCCTCATCTCACTATCAATATTTAATATAGGATACACTTACCCAATAATTGTCTGCAGAACAAATTCTTCTGGGCGTGCTTTAGAAGCAGTAGGAAGCAATGGACATCGGACCTCAGCAGCAACGCTACGAGCGAAGCGGGACCGACGCCTTCCCACGGTCCACTGTGTCGATGAGTGTTACATACTACACACAATCTGTCCATTACTTCGTCGGTCACTAAAACAAATTAAATTACAGCTCAAAGTCAAGGCCACAGGTACAGCCCGGTTATGCGGTGACGTGCAGCGTCTTACTTGCGATCAACATCAAGACCATCGTATCATGTAATTGGTAGCTTTGCCTAGACAATTTCATTTTTATTCATCATGATCAACCCATTACCGGCTCACTACAGAGCACGGGTCTCCTCTCAATATAGTCCACCACGCTGGTCATGTGCAGATTGGCAGACTTCACACGCCTTTGAGAACATTATGGAGAACTCTCAGGCATGCAGGTTTCCTCACGATGTTTTCCTTCACCGTTGAAGCAAGTGATATTTTAATTTTTAAAAACGCATATAACTCCGAAAAGTTACAGGTGCGTGCCCGGATTCGAACCGCCGACCTCTGATTAGGAGGCTGACGCCCTAACCACTAGGCTACCACAGATTTTACACGTGGACTGTATTTTTAATTACTTCTATTTTATATATATATGTTGCTGAAATAAAGTTTTTATCAGCTCAGCTTAAAAATTATAACTCGATTGAAAGAATCCAAATACATTTGGCGAATCGAATTCAACATTTACCTTTCCATTGTGACTGATTCCCAGGACCTAATTGTAAAAAGAGTTTTTTATACTTACGAGTTTTTTCGATGTCCTGCGTAAGAGCCTTCAATACAATGTCCGATTTAGAAGCAAGGGTCAATAAATAAGGGATGACGTCTCTTTTTGACTCAACGTTACTGTCTCCCTTGATAGCTTCCTATAAAAATGATGAAAAAAACATATAGTTTATCACATTTCCCAAATAAACCAGTGAGGTTCGCTGTTACAATCCTTGGGCGGAAATACCAAACTAACACTTGATGGAGAGTTCCTAAATGTTCAACGAGATTTTCTCTAGAGATGTAAGCTGGATTCAGGCAAAATTTTAATTTGAACCTTACCAATGAAAAGCAATTAAATTTCGGTATAGTCAGTCAGGTTTGCTTTACAAGCCTTTGCTTTTACTCCAGCCAGTTTGGCTATAACCATTAACGTTGATATTTTGGTAGATTATACTAAATAATGTAATGTATTTGACGGCAATCAGAGAGCAGCGCCATCTAGTTTTAGAATCGTGTACGACAGACAAGGGAGTGGCATCGCCCCCTTTCTTTATGCAACACTAAGTGACGTATGTAGGTTCTTTTAAGACTCACCGGCGCGGGACGGCGCATTGCATTCATTCATTCGGTCGGTTCGGATCGGTGGTCGAGTCGCGGTAGTGCATAGTCGTACTTGGTGGTGGAGCGTATAGTCTTGCTCCTTATAAATTACCATACTTATAACAGTCTCTTTGCCCGAAATTACCCAAGTCTACCCAAATTACCGACGAAGACACGCCCCCGCCCCGTAGTAATCCTATATATTATTATATTTGATTTCTCTGCATTTTTTAAGCTTGGGCTAAAAGAAACAAATGCCTGACCCACTCTATTCGTTCAGAAATTGCCTACTTTTTTTTTTATAATGTATTCCTCACCTGAAACAAGTCTACCAATGCAGCCCTAACATGAAACAATGCCGGGGGATGATTAGCCAGGTGAGCCAAAACCGCGCGAGCCGCGTCTGCGCTGAGGGTCAAGGCTCGCGGAGCTACCAACGCCGGCTCAGCACGACCCACCCAGCCCACGGCCCATGAACATGCGCGGCAACCTAGACATTATAAAAGTTTATTAGCATTGAGTTTTTCAGCTATGCATGTTCGAAGTAATACACAAACGTGTGTGCGATGCATACCTGGAAAGTTATCTCTGTTGCCGTTGGTACTGGTGGCAAGCCACATTATGACTGCCTTGTTTTAACAGTGGTTTCAAACATCAATTGAAGTTAATAATAATATTATAGTGATGAAAATGGTATAGAGATATAGAATCAGGAATTTAGACATAAGTTAGCAAATATTTTAACCAGGGTGTACAAGTCAGTCTGCCAATCCGCACATGGCCGTTGTGGCTGACTATGGCCAAACCCTTCTCATATTGAGAGTAGACCCGTGCTCTGTATTGAGCCGGTAATGGGTTGACCATGAAGTCAGATGCCTTGAGATAGCCAAGGGAAGTGTGTATGTTACCCAAGAGACAAACAAAGAAAAAGCGCCAGCAGCATAGACATTGGGAGGATAAGCTGGAACTTTAAGCCTTTCACTATGGAAAAGACAGAAGGAAGCCCTATGGGCACTGAGATCTAATGGACTTCATATAATGAGCAAAATTATGTAACATTAAAATTGATTAAGAACATGAAATTAAGAATTTTTCATATTATTTATTTTATTTTATATTATTACCCAACATCATGTCAATGCATTTGGCTCTTTCTTCACTTTTTAGCAAAGTAAGATTCTGGGTGGTGATATCCAATAGTACTCTCACTGCTTCTGTATTCTGTAATGTGGTGTCTGCAAGAGAGAGTCAACACAAAATATTATAATGATGTATAATTTGGCATTTGTATTTTAGGAACTTAGATCAGTATCCTGCTAGGTGAATAGGCTAGTATCATAGTAAATGAAAAGTATTGCATATTATGATCAAATGAAACTGATATAATATATAAATCTCAATACAGACCTACTTTCTTGAATACTGCAAAAAACATGAGACCTACTTTCTTTGGACTATAATATTGTTCTTTCCAACCTTAATATAAATGTTATATATTATATTTAAAACATGGCAAGCAAGGAAATATCTGATGGTGAGTATTCAGTCTTGGAGACTCAATAAAATAAGGGAGTATCTTACTTCATCAGGCCTGTATCACTTTTCAGTGCCTATGCAGCAGTGTACCAAAAAAAGCAAATCAATTGGCATTACAAGTTACACATATTTGGCTTGAAGTTGGCGATTTGCATTATACCTGTAATATGTCAACATTGTTTTCCTAATAAAAACATTTGCACAGCCACTTCTAGCTTTTTTCAGTTTAGTTAACATAGGCTATGTATACTATTCATAAATATTTGTTTTGCAGGTTAAAAAGTTCAAATATTTTTTAATATTTACTTGGTAAGTGGGCCTTCTCGGTAGCTATATCCATAATCAGACTGATACACCACGGAGCAATGAATGGTGCCCAGGATTCTCCCAAGCTACTCAACTCCGGTCCAATCATGCTTACACTCTCAAGTGAACCGTTGTTTGATGAATCAGGCTAAAAATTAATGATAATATTATAAAGTCATCACTTAAAAACATCTAACTTCAAAAACAGCAATTGAAATTAAGTCTAAAACATCATCCAGAAAATTTGGCATGTTTGTAAATAAGGACTAACTATTATTTTACATGGTTACAATTGTCGTAGGCTGAATCTCGGTTGTCGGAATGTTCACCGAGATACAGTGCTCGTCTACAAAAAGATCTGGATGAAGATGATCTTCAATTTCGAGTTTAACTCTCACAGACGATTCGTTATTATTGTTTTTATGTATAATAATGTTTACCTCGTAGTCCGCTTGGTTTATAGAAACATTAACAGCATCACGGAATACCATTGCAAAGTATTCAAGGACAGCATCTCTAGCTGCTGGGAAGTTTTTGAGCAGTGAGATACCAATTTTCGTCAAGTCAGGAGCATTTTGAAAATTTCTTCGCGATACACCGTAAATGAAATTATTTAAATCCGCAGATAATGCAGTGGATTTAGCTTGCGTACTCATGGTTTGCTTTGCAGTTTTTATTATTTAAAAGAAAGTAAATAGTAGTAAGAAAATAAATAAAATACAAAAAAAAAATGCTTAGCCGAGTACCGCAACGTAAACATGTTAGGTGTCAATGTCAAGCTAAAACTTATGCTCCTAACCATAAAACTTGACATATAACTGTGTACAGATTATGAAAATTCTAGTGTCATTAAAAACCGGCCAATGGCATTTTTGGCTACGCGCAATGTAGGGTTCCGTATTTGCAGTTGGTTTACGTAAATAAGTAACAAAATTTTCATCGGAATTTGTATAACATTCTGCTTTTCAAAAATACATTTTATAAGTTCATCAACTCTAACTTTCTAAGTTATTAGTTCTTTTGAGCTTTGATAGTTCTGTTACTGGTAGTCTTTTAATTTCATTATATACGCTACTGCTTACTCTTCAAGTATCCAAAAAAACCGTTTAGCTGGCAAGGTGGCACATTTGATTCCGACAAAACTTACCACTTTAAAGCTTTATATTTCACAAACGAATCCCTGAATCAAATAATGGAGCTTATACTTATGAATTAATATCTATTATCTAATGACATCATACACACTGGAATGGAGAAGAAAATATATTCATTCAAACTCTACTATTTTTTATTTAAATGCATTATTTTGCCACTTTTGCGACGTATTTAAAATATATTATCTCTTACTAGTTCTCATTGTCTCTGAACACGAAATGACAGACAGACAATGAGACAGACCGACAGACAGACGGATAACAAACATGGCGAGAACAGGTGCCGAAATCTGATTTACTTTCAGAGTTTAAAGTATGTATTTCTATAGTAAGAATCCTGTTAGTTTTTTATACTGAGTATTATTTCAAGAACTTGCTCTACAAAATTTTATCAAATTCTATTAAGATTAATGTTAGCTAACAAGCTAAATAAGTAACAGATGCGCGCTTAAGAGGTTATAGCTCTTAGGTGTTTTGTATTTTTAGGCTATCGAAAAAAAAAAAAAAAAAATCAGAAATCACGTCGATTCATTGCTACGCGAACGAAGGAGAAACAAACCAACACATTCTTATTATTGATCATCATCTAACCCTCGGCTAATGTCCTATCGCTGGGCACAGGCCTTCTTTATCATAGGATTATTACAGCAGTATATTCATCCTTTTACTAACTACTGTGACGATATTATGTGCTTTCTGAGGCACAGTAAATTCTCTATTACTTAACAAGATTTTGATACAATCCAGGAATTGAACCCACTTCCTTGATAACCGTAGCAATAACAGCTAACCTTAATCAGGCAAGAAAACAAGTGTACATGATATTATTTTTAAATTTACATATTTCGATATTGATGAGCCTAGCAAACTACAAATTTACCGTCTGAGGTAAGTATGAAGTACCCTATAAAATACCTTTAAATACCAAACAGTTATGATAAAAGTTATGATTAAGGCAGGGTGATAGCCTTAGAACATAGATCGCACTAAAATGAAATTCTACGCCTTTTGCAGTGGATCAATTAACTAAGTAAACATTTTTAAAAACTATTTGTCGAGGGTGAAACATGCCAATATTTTCATACAACTTCATACGGCCTAACTCCAATTTGGGTTAATATGCTTTCGGCAATGACTGCAGTGATGACGCCCCATGAGCATGACGGCGTCTATCCGCTACATCGATAAACACGCCTATGTATACGTAAGCATACAAAGACCGGAGGGATGAAATGCGTGGGGTCGTGAAAATCAATAAAGTCTGCGCACGCGATTCGTGTGCGTACCACGCTCGTGGGAGGTTGTCTACATAGCAACCTACACATTACATAGTATTTTACCTAATTCCTAGACCAAAAGCTATAATAATATAGTGCAAGTGCAAGATCCAACGATCCTCGTATCCAGCTATACAATAGGTAATTACTTATTAATTATTATACATATTATAATAATTATATTTATATCGATCTATATATATTTATTGCTAAACAATTTATTCCTAGAGTTACCTGCCTATTTACTTAGCTTACAAACCCGGCTAAGTTTGTTGTGGGTTTCTTCTAAGACCTGGGCGTGATTTGAACCCTCTTAGCTTTTGTTTTAAGTTGGCAAGTGTAGTTATCACCATCGCTTCACGAATAGATATAATCATATAATCGTTCATATATATCACATTTTTCATGTGATATATATGAACGATTCATTGATGCCTGTAATAGGTTTATGTGAATAAAGCTATTTTTGATTTTGATTTAGGTTCATTTATACTTTATTATTATTATTATTATAACATGGTCCCGGTAGGTTGCTCTAAAACATCGTCTGAGATTTTATTATTTTCCGTGCAGCAACGTCCGCAAGGCACGCTAGTAGGTATATTATATTTAATCAACAAGATCTATTTCACAAGACTATTTGATATTTTTGTTACTTGTCGTCACCGACTACGTATCACGAGGTCCTGGTATTGATTTCCGGGTTGGGCCTAGTTGTTCTCATATTCAAATCAAAACTAGCTTTATTCATGTAAACCTAATACAGGCATCTATAAAGAGTTCACATATATGTATTTTTTAAATCAATTATTGTAATTCGTGAGGTGATGGTGATAAAAACATTCGTTAAGTTGAGACTAAGAGTAAGAGGCTCTCAAACGTGGCCAGGTCTTAACGTAGCCGGTTTTTTCTTGTTATCACCATCCCACATAGTCAATAATTAACTATGGTTCACACCTATGCTTGTTATCGTTTATGTACATAATCCTTAATATCGTAATAATACTTTTCTATAAGCTTACGTTTTATAAAATCTTTGAACTTATTGAGAGACATCGCTAAGATTTCAGTAGGTAGGTAGTTTGTTATAAAATTCAATAAAATTTCCTTTGAATGATTTACTAATTCTGTGCAGCCTGTTACTGTTCGTTATTATTACTGACATGGTGACCACGACAGTGAAGTATGATCCTAAAGCCATAGTGTATGTTTAAAAGATTAAGGATGTAAATTCGTCGAAACATTTAACCTTTTTTACCTGGCTAAGTTTGTCGTGGGCTTCTTCTTAGACCGGGGCGCGTTTGGAACCCTCATAGCTTTAGTTTTAAGTTTACGAATGTAGTTTTCACCATTAAATCACAAGATACTATGTAAATTATTGACGCGTCAAAAGTGCCTTTTAAAGGACTATTTGAATAAAGATTATTTGAATTTCAAATTTGTAATTATATTCCCAGGAAGTAAACACTAACGTGAATGTGTGTATTTCATTTTCTTTGGCAAAAAGTTAATAGGTATTTCTGGAATGAACAACACAGTTTCACTGAAAAGTGCAATACAGAATTAAATATTAAAAGTAATGATGAGGCCAATTAATCTAAATATCTTAATTTCCGTGACTCTAACAGTAAATAAAAACCAGTCAACTAAAGGATTCGAAAGAATTTAGCTCTTTATTGTACAAAACAATAAAAAAAACAAACAATAAAAAAGTTAAACTTAAAGTGCAAACAACCGTTTGTGAAAATGTTCGACTAGCTATGATATATTTTCGTTAAATAATTATACAATCGAATATAAAAAAAATAGGAACTCTTTAACGATATTAATTATTTGCCAAAAACTTTTTAGGAATTTAATTTTGATATTTTGTCGGTGTTTTTGTTATTGTTTATTGGCGCGAACTCGTAAAGGCCTGTTATCTGGTTGCTTCTAGGAGGCTTATAATGATGATAATGTTCATTATTGTCTGCTTTTGTAATAAAATTAAATAAAACATTCTTTGTCTAGTAACTATTTCGAACCTGGAACTTTACATCTATTCCAAAAGTCAATAGTATTAGCAGATATTAAAATACGTGAGTTGACTTCTGAAATATTCCCAATTTTTTGCGGAACTCTTTATTCTATATTCTTCTTTATTATCTATATTTTATACATATTATGCAAATTCCGTATTCATGACGGAATGATTCAAACATATTATTCATTATGAAGCTGTGATGGCCTAGTGGTTTGGGCGTCCGCCTCCTTATCAGAGGTCGGTAGTTCCAATCCTGGCACGCACCTCGAACTTTTCAAAGTTATGTGCGTTTTTAAGCAATTAAAATATCACTTGCTTCAACGGTGAAGGAAAACATCGTGAGGAAACCTCCAAGCCTGAGAGTTTATAATATTCTCAAAGGCGTGTGAAGTCTGCCAATCCGCATATGGCCAGCGTGGTGGACTATGGCCAAACCCTTCTCATATTGAGAGGAGACCCGTGCTCTGTAGTGAGCCGTCAATGGGTTGATCATGATGATTCATTATGGGCACGTGATATTTCGCAATTTATTAAAAGTATCTGATTTACGCTAATTAGATCCCGCGGTATTCTGCTGGAATATAATTTTTTGTGGTACAGTCTTAATTTATCTCAGGGCACTTGCTCTATAAGTAGTTTTATAAGTACGAAATGTTACCAAACCTTATACTGCTATAAAAATTTATTTCCTTGCTTCCATTTTCATACCAAAAATATGGTATAATGAACTTTTTACCAGACTTTTTTGTGAATGTCTTGACATGCGCGCTGAAAAATTATACGCTTTTTTAACGCCCTTATATTATATATGAGGGTATTTTTTTTTAGGGAAAGTACTCCTAAGTTAGACAATAAAATTGGTAAACATAGTTACGTCTTGGTGAGCTAATCTGACGCTACTCTAGTACTTCCTTTGCATTATATTTACGACACATCGCTTGACGTCAAACTCCAGCAATAAGGTTGTCTTTTGCTTAGGTACCGAACACTAGAGGCTGCACCGCTCCAATATCACCATTGGACCATATAATCAATTGCAGCATAGTCCAAGGAAAGCATAGTGGACTAAATAAAGATATATGTAGAGATGGCTTCAATTTATATATATATATATATATATATATATATATATATATATATATTATATGTTATTTTTTTATTAGTTATGCTAACCCTATTGGTTGCGATAGCGTAATGGGGTTGTTTGGCAAGCTTCGGAGAGAAGCTCTGCCAAGTAATTTTGAGCCCTAGGGCTCGAAGAAACTAAGGGAAAGTCTGCCTAAGGGCGCCACCTGTGAAAGACGCCGAACCTCTTCTTAGGCGACGTTTTGGATAACGAGGGGTCGGACGGTGAAAAACTTATAAATTACTTCGATGCTTATATAAGTTGGTATTCAAATTATTATCAGACATTTTAGTCTGCCTCTATGAGCTGGTACAAGCTGCTGGTTAGAAAATTTAATTACGATTCACGAGGTCCTGGGTTCATTTGTTGTGAGTGATTGAGTTTTCTGCCAAGAAATTTGCAGTAGGCACCACAACACAATCGATTTATTTGCGCCGTGGGAACTAGGCCATACCACTACGTTGTATAGTAGAAGCTAGTTATACACAGTACTAGAACTGGCCGCTGCTTAACCAGGTATCTAAACTGTATCCTTACTTCCCTCCAATCCATTTATCCAGTCAATCCAATTATGACTGGGTAATTTTCTTAGTGTAATATTGACAGACCTAAAAAATTACATTCGCATTAATAAAGAGATTTTCGGGATAAAAATAAATGAAATCTTAGAATAATTTCAAAGATCTATTTCAGAAAGTAATCTACTCCTTGACCCATACACTATACCTATACAAATATTCACGTCACTACAGCTTCAAAAACTTTATCTTTATTATATTGGTTTTGTCTACTACTGCAAATTAACCCTTGACGGCAATCTAACCTGATGGTAAGTGATGATGCAATAAGATAGTAGCGGGCTTACCTGTTAAGGGTATGATAAAACGTTACTCCTAATTGGCTTCTACGCGATATGGTGGCGGAATGCTAAACCGCTTGGCGACATGTCTATGTCGGATTCATCTATGACGGAAGAATATCTCGCGCGTGACGATTTAGTCAATATCTCGCGCGCGCAAAGTCATCGAATCTTATAAAACAACTGGGCTCAGTAGTAATATCGATTCCAGTACTTACTCTAAATTCTACATCAATAGCCTCAGTATCATTTGAAGATTCGCAGTTGTAGAGTCGCTTTCGAGAATTGAAACACTCTAACATTAATGTAAAATGTTCCTTATGCCACGGGTTTAAGACCGCAATTGCCATACTACTTATTTTTATGTGATGTAATTTGAATACTAAAACTAGGTAAAAACGTATTACTAGGTATTACGTTTCAATTTACCATGTTGTTAGTTTGATTCGAAAACGAATGAATGTTGGCATCTTTAGATTCTGGATATTCCTGTTATGATTTAGTAATTTGGACAAAAAGCGATTATCTATACAAATAAATAAAATTGGAGTGTCTGTTTGTAATATTGAAATAACCGTTTTTTACTGCATGCATATGAATATGTATACGGTACATATACCAAAAAACATTTTTTACAATTTTTGTCTGTCTGTCTGTTTGTTCCGGCTAATCTCTGAAATGGCTGGACCGATTTTTACGGGACTTTTATTGGCAGGTAGCTGATGTAATAAGGAGTAACTTAGGCTACTTTTATTTTACAAAAAGTCTTTTATTTTAGAAAAATAAAGTAATGTTGCAATGTCCAAGTACTGTCCAGTACCGCGCGCAGCTCACGCGCATGCTACCGCCTGTGCCATCACGTCTCGGGCGCCTCCCACAACTTCTCCCACCAACGAATCAATATCACAAATGCTGCATGTCGCGCGGGCTCATTCTTTTTTTTTTAGAAAGGAGATACTTTGATGTTGATCCTGTAATTATTTCAAGTAATTCGGGTTAGTAATTTATTGCTTCGTGATTGAAACAAACACACTAACTCAACGCAGACGAAGTCGCGGCCGTCAGCTAATTTATAATAAAAACATATAAACATGTTCCAATATTATTTTCATGTATCATCAATAATTATCGCTGTATCCGTCATATTTAATTTAATTTACGGAAAACTTTAATTAATAACACAACCTATATCATGAATTACTTCGTCAATTGAAAAAAACTGTCCGAAATTCCGTCAGTACTTTTGAGTTTTGACAAATAAAAGCGGTAGAGCGCTTCATGTCTTAATTATTTTCTGTGCGGCTCCAATATAGGTTGTCGAACTACTATTATAACTTGATAGCATGGAGTAGGTAGGTTGAAATGAACGTCATGCTTTTTTTTTGTTGCAATTTAAATAATATAAAACGTTAAGCGTATTTATCCCTTTTTTGTAAATACATATATCAGTAATCGCCGTCAGATATCCCAAGTTTTAACTAGATTTTGCCGATGTCGGATATTGATTATTAAGCCCCCTATCTATTATTTATTCCGTGCCCCTAGCCCTACTAATCAAAATAAAATATAAAAAATACGAAAATAAATAAGAAGTTAACTACAAATACTTAGTACGACGTTGTATTCTGTGCGATGGATAATGGATACAGATTATTATTATTATGTTATTGCGCATGAACAGGGTGGCATAGGGAACTGCAGGGCCGAGGGCAGGGCGGGCGCCGCGCCGGTTACGCCGGGAACTACGCGCATGCGCGCGCTCCGACGCGACGCTACCACGCTACCGCGTCGCGTCGTCGACCCATGAATCGATAAGATAAACGCGCAACCCCGCTTTTCGAGTTAAATCAATACGAGTTCTATCGATTTTCGGAGCCGCAGCCGCCGCACACCGTACTTGAGGGTCGCACGCGGTGGTTCCGCGCATGTTTATCTTATGATTTATCAAATTCCGTGTGATTGTTATTCGAGTGTATTCTGCTACAAAAATAGTTACGAAACTTTAAGGTAACGAATAGTTTTAAATTAATGAAATACTTATATTAAGAGTGTAGTTATTATTTTAGGTGTATTAGTTTTTTTTTGTGAAGCAAATTACAAGCTTAATTTGGTTTTTATATTTTTTCCGTACAATAATATTGATTAATGCCCTGTTTTCCGAGATACAGTCTTAACTAGTTCGGAAAACAGGTGCATAATGGTAGTATAACTATATTAAAGAATTTTAGTAATACTACTTCTATTGTAAACCTATGTGTATGTTTTGCTGGAATAAATAAACTTTTTCTTTCTCTCATTAATGACATTTAAATTTAATGTTTTTGGTCCCCTACTTTGAAACTATAGATTGATAGTAATTTTATACGTACTAGTACTTATTTGTACTAAAGTTTGAAAATGTACTATACATTTTGAATACCCTTACCTAGATAGTTAGATACCCAATTGTATTTTCCCGACTAAGATGTATTATATTTATTTGAAATTATTTGTTATGTTAACCGTCATGTCACAAAATAAGAGCGCTGCCGGCAGTTGTCGGCCGACATGCGCAATAGACAATTGATATACTTCATACACTTGCGTCGAGGGGAAAAGCGAATGGTTGCGACTGTAGAGTATATTGGCATGGTTACAATTGTATCAATCATAATGATCTCATCTGTTAATTCAATAATATTTTTTTATACCCAGTAAACATTAAAGTATATACACGATGACTTTTTTCCGTCTAACTACGGCTGCGGTAACAATCAGTAATGAAAAAATATTGCCACTTTATTCGATCAGCTGTTTCGATACGGCATTGTTTGATTTATCAGTATCGTATTACACATTTTTAATATTGCTTTTTTAATAAAAAGGCCATATTAAATCGGTTACTTTACTTCAGGTAGATGAAATACACAATATGTAAAAATTGCCAATGTAACACTAGAAAAGTCATGCATTTAAAATTGTAGAGTTCTGTCACTTTGCAGTAGTGCTACTTTTATGTGACGTAGGTACGATAAAAGTGAAAAAAAAATCACATCAAATCTTTTTGTGAGCAATAAAATAGCAAAGAAAATAGAAATATATTTAAAACTATAAAATTAAACAATCACAATCAACTAATTACTTAGCGATGTTCGACTTTCGATCGAGATTCTATATTCGAGTTAACGTCTCATAGTTGCGTTGATTTGTTTTGTCAATTGTTTGAAATTGTACTGTTGAAAATTGATAATATGTAAACAATTGTGAGTTTTTTCGAACTTTTCTTGCTATATTCATGGTTGTGTTTCCAGAAGTGTGCAAGTAAACATGAAATGAAACAATGACGTCGACGGACACTTACCAATTGAAATGGCATTCGCACAGTTCCCATTTGAACGGTTCCGTAGCGTCGCTGCTTCGGTCCGAGCGCTTCACCGATGTTGTCCTGTGCACCATGGATGGTTCACAGATCCCTGCCCACAAGTTCATACTAAGCTCGTGCAGTGTTTATTTATCAAGCGTATTCGAAGGTCAAAGGTCCGTTACAAGGATGGGTGGTATGATCTACGTGGTTCTACCGTCAGAGATTTCCAACAAAGCTTTGAAGATTCTCGTCGAGTATATGTATAAAGGTATGGTTGGTATTACAATTTATTATGATTATCGCCGCATCTCTTATAATAGTGAAATTTAGAGCTTAGCTCTATAATCTTTCTATGTGAGTTGATAAGCTTTAACAATTATTTTCATCTGATAGTGATACTACCTTGAACCAGCTAACATACTCCAGAATTATATCAGGAACAGATAGCTTACATAGTATGTGTGGCACTGCATTAGATTGTCTGGAATGTGTGCAGACTGGAATTGAAAATTTTGTGATAAAAACACAATACTAACTTATAGTTCTTTGACTGATCTTTTGTTATTAAACTACTAAACCAACCTTCAGTATGTATATATATATATATATATATACTGAATATATATATTCAGTCTATCTATCTATTAGCCAAATAAGACACCTTAGAGTCACTAACTAGGCAACACTTCTATGTGATTAAATTGCTTAATTGACTAGCTTAATAAGTGACCATTGCTCTGAGAACCAATGGATGTTGGGATGCTTGATAGCTAACTGTGACAGACAAGGCACAAGGTAGGCACAAGACATACATTTTAGCTTGCCATTGTCCATGCAGGTGTAGAATTCAGCTGGGCCAACCAAGCCTTGTGACTTGGGTAAAATTTTAAGGGGGCCTTTACAGCCACTACTTTGCTCATCATTTGCTTACTTTCACTACTAGTGATGTCTCCCAAATATTCTAGCATATATTTTAAACTGTTGTTTCCTGTAGTCTTTTAAGAAATTTTGAAACATCCAGTTTTCTGACTCTACACAGACAGATTCTAGCATGAAAATGTTGGTAAGTAACTAGACAATTCTCCTTTACATTTTCTTATAAGAAATGGAAGATCTTTAATACTGGTACTTCTCTTGTCTGTTTTTAGTTCACATTTTGGTGCACATCATGTAAATTTGTACATAATCTTCTTTCAGGAGAAACCACAGTATCAAATGAGGTACTTGACACTGTTCTGAAAGCTGGTGAAGTTCTCAAGATTAGGGGCTTATGGAGACAAACTGATGAGCCTGGGGGTGACTCCATACCAGCAGAGACCCAGGCTACCACCAATGTGACCACTAGATCAACTAAGAAGGATGATACACCCAAGATTGCTGTAAAAAAAGATGATAAGTTGCTTAAGACCTTCAGTCCTTCACAGCCTCAGGGTGTTACAAGGTTAATACACATTTTTTAAGCAAACCATTCTTAATTGATTCATTTTCTAAATTCAATCTATGATCTAAAGATTTATTTGTTGCAACATTCTTTTGCCCAAAAACTCGTATATATTTTTTACTTATATTGTTTGTTCAGCAATATATATATATATATATATATATATTCAACAAATATTGAAAACATGATAACGTGTGTTGAGATAGAAAAAAGGCAAAAAAATTGTGTTATATTCACAATCTGCCTATTGCCATGCCATGAATAAGCACAAGTGTTGGATACATTCCCATGAGTGATGTTCTTCTACCGATTTTACAGTCTTGTCTCATAGTAGTTGATTAAATACAATTTATCTCACACAGGCCCATGTTTATCGGCCCACCTAAACTGGTCTTCATCAAGACGTCAGACGGCGCCACTCAGGCGACCCTTCGCCCAGGCGGGCCCAAGGGTCAGACTATACTGGTTGCACAAGCACAACCCACTGAAGCTATAACATCCACAGCTACTGTAACATCAGCAACAGTAGCTGCATCTTCATCTTCTACATCTACGGTATACAGTTTTTTTTTGAATTTTTTAAACTGTGATATGACTACTATTCATTTTTTTTTATACACTACAAGTTAGCCCATGCAGGCTATCTCACCTGGTGGTAAATGATGATGCAGTCTAGGATGGTAGAGCCTAACCTATTAGGGGTATGTTAAACCCATACTCCTAATTCTTCGCTACATCGTGCCGGAACGCTAAACCGCTTGACGACACATCTTAGTCGGTGGGGTGGTAACTAGCCACGGCCGAAGCCTCCCACCAGACCAGACTCGAGCCGGGAATCGAACCCTGGACCTCCAACTTTATAATGCGATAGCGCACGCACTGCGACACGGACGTCGTCAAAAATGCATAATATATTATGCTCATTCTGATCCGCCCACATAAGGATAAAATAGGACTGTCTTCATAATGCTTAACAAGAAAAAAAAAAGACGTGTGGCACTCGGTGACTGCCGCGGTAAAGCTATTGCATAGCATTTTTTATCAACTAAATTATTAATATTTTAAAAACAACAATGTAAATAAAAATATTAAGGTTATTTTTGATAAAATTAATTTAAAAAAAAGCAAAAGGAAAATGAGTAAAATTTAACTCTAGATTTGATAACAGACAGACAACGGGACAGGTGAAACTAAATAAAAATGCTTGTCATAATAATAAAAATTAAAAAAACGTGATAAAAAAAATAAAGACGCACCCCAGGTTCGAACCTACGACTTTCTGCACAAAAAGCATTCGTGATAACCGCTGTTCCACAGAAACTGTAATGGCAGAGGCGAAATATCTATGTGGTAAAAAGTATCACCGCTGTGCCCGTCGGAGTGGGGAGCGTGAGGGTTTTTTTTCGTTACGGAATTTCTGGATTCGGTCCCCTGCAATAGCTTAATATATTTTCTTACATTCTGAAGTAACTAAATAAGAACAATTACAGGTCTCAGTAGGAGACGACTCCCCGGACGAAACTCCTGCCCCAAGATTGACAGTTCGCCACACGGTCGAGCGCAAGTATGGCAAAAGACAGAAAACAGAGAATGCTGAGTCTTCTGAAGCTAGGGAAACCGAGGAAACAGACAATGCTTCTGTTAGCTCAAGTGAGTTGAATACTTTTTACTATTTAATTATTTTTATTTATTTTTTATTGGTAGGAAATCTGGATAAAGGACACAGGACTATCGGAATTTTCTTAGATTTAGCTAAGGCCTTTGACACGGTTTCCATACCGATCCTAATTAGGAAGCTTACGGGCGAACCTGTTACGGGTCCGGCCAGCCCATACTCCTAATTGGTTTCTACGCGACGACGCTTGGCGACGTCTTTATCGGTAGGGTGGTAACTAGCCACGGCCGAAGCCTCCCACCAGCCCAGATTCGAACTGGGAATCGAACCCAGGACCTCCAACTTTATAATGCGACATCTGCGCCACGGATATGGTCGTATACAGGTTAGCCCTTGACGGCAATCTCACCTGATGGTAAGTGATGATGCAGTCTAGGATCTAGGAGAATATGTTAGGGGTATGGCCAGCCCATACTACTTATTGGTTTCTAAGCGAAATCGTGCGAGACGCTAAATCCATTGGTGACACTTCTTTGTCGGGTGGTAACTAGCCACGGCCGAAACCTCCCACCAGACACAACTCAGGATCTCCAACTTTATAATGCGACACAAAGGTTACTAGCTCTGTTTCAACTATACTATATATAACCTCCATATTATAACATTTTATACAAGATTAGGTGAACTTTTCATATCTAGCACATTATTTCACTCATGATGACAAAGTGTCACTCAGTGGGCAAAGTAGGGAGGGTTGTTGATTGAGGTTTTAGATGTTTTAGGTTAATAATAAGCTGTTTTGATATGCAAGATCTTAATAAACTACTGTTCGAACACATTTTCCTTTATGAAGATATGTTAGTTACTTACGCATAGAAGGATTTAGATCTATCATAACTATACATTTTTAAGGTAAGAAATAGCCTTTGTCTCATTACCAGGCAACGTTTGGAACCGCTTAACAAATTCGAAAATTTAAGTTCATTTTTTCGGACGGTCTATTAGCTGTACTAACCCTATTGGTTGCCACAGCGTAACCGGGCTGTTTGGCGAGCTTCGGCTCTGCCAGAAGAAATTTTAGCCCTAGGGCTCGAAGAAACTAAAGGAACGACTGTCTAAGGGCGCCTCCTTTGAGGCCGAACCTCTGCTTAGGCGACGTTTGTGATAACGGGGGGGGTCGGACGGTGTTTAAGATTACAATGGCACTTAATGTTTCACTACTCTACAAATTGCGTCCTTACTTGAATGTTGACGTTAGAGTTCGCTTATGCGAGTCGTTGATCCTGTCAAAATTAAACTATGCAGATGCTGCCTACGGGCCATGCTTATTGGCTAGATCGGTGAAGCTCATTCAGAGAGTCCAGAAAGCCTGTGCCCGGTTCTGCTTCCCCATCGGGCCACGTTGCCATGTGAGCCCATATCTTAATGACGCGAACATGTTGAAAATGGAGGCTAGACGCAGACTTCATCTGGCTACTACGCTTTTTGGGGTTATTCATACTGGAAAGCCCGCTTACCTACACTCCAAAATAAAATGGGCACGTGAAAATAGTACCTTGGGTTCGAGATCTGCACCTCGGATTTCTGTGCCATTTCATAGGTCCGCCGCTTTTAAGGGGACTTTCAAATACGCTGCCTGTAAAATTTGGAATGATCTTCCGCCACCTGCCCGGCTGTTGAAATCTTTGTTTTCTTTCAGACATTTTATAAAAAAGTATTTTTGGAAACACAAAAACTGTGAAATGAAAATATCGTATCAAGTTAGCCATAAAGCCAAAAATTTTCCAGGCAGGATTAAAATATATATTTAACCTAAAAAAATAAAATAAAAATAAAAACAAAAACAGAAAAGCAACCAAACACGTACTCACGCACACGCGCACACACCCTCACACACTAAAGGAGCACTTTCCCAGTCACTCCGTGATATCAGCATGGGTTATGCCTGAAAATCAGCGCTGCAGTCAATTTTGACGCAGCATCATGCTGAGGCAGCGCCCTGTTCAGCCAATTTCTAGACACATACGTTTTTAGATGTGATGTAATTTTTTTCCTTATAATGGCTGAATAAACGCAATTTTGATTTTGATTTTGATAAGTGCTGGACTCGAATTTCTGATGTTGTTTCAGAGAAATCTGCCGCCAGCACCAGCGAACTCACCACAGAGATCCACGTGAAAGACGAGCCAGAATGGGACGCAAGCAGTATAGAGGAGGAGGAACGATCGATCGCCGAAATTTTCCAGGCTGAAATGAGTGTCAAGGCGGAACCCACTGACGAAATGGAGATCGACGAGGAAAACATGGTAAGTGTTTTTAATACAGTCTTAATCTACAAAACTTACATAACTTATCGACTACTATTGGGTTAATAAGTTTTTTGCAATGAATTCTTAAGTTAATTTTAGTCAGTTAGTTCTAGTTTTAGATGGAACGGATTAGTAAAAATGTGTTTGGGTACCTATATCTCATCCATTTCATTTTAGTGGATATGTCATCGGCCCATGCATTTGGTCTGCATTTACCTTTGTATATCATTGCATATGACCAGCGCATTGCAATATAAGGTTGTGGTCATGTTTAAGTGTCTCTCAACTTTGAACAACTTTTTGTTCTTATACTGTACTGCGTACTTTTTTATCTTCTCTTTCTTATTTTCTTTATATACCTCTCCTTCTGTCTACTTCTTCTTCAATGTTATTTGTATTAAATTATATTATTTCCCCAGACAAAATGTGCCCTGTATGTTCTAGTACAATATTGAAAATTTTATCTAATTTTCATATTTTTATCATCGCTAATTTTGTTTTCTCTATGTAGTGCTGTATTTATTATCATCGTATGGTAATAAATACAGCATGATCAAAGTCTGCATAGGATTATGTTTTGCCTATCCTATCCAAGGTTCCCATATGTTGTAGTCTTTTTTTATTGTTAGTTCGAAAAGTTAGGATAGTTCTTGTTTCTCTTTGTTTGGAAAATCGCCTATTCCCATGTCTATTTTATCTGCTAAATCACGAGCTGCTGACAGTTGGGATTGAAGGATATTAATTTTGTCGTCAACTAATCTTTCATTTCCTTGCGAGGTATAGCCACTTTTGTCTACTTTGTGTTGTGTTCATCACTCGTTTATGTGTGGTAATTTATTACAGCTGTACAGCCCACTGGCTTGCGAGCTGTGCGCAGAGGTGTTCACGGTCCCCGCCTCCTGGGTGCGCCACGTGCAGAACCACGCGCACCAGCCCTGCGATAGCCATCCGAGACGACGCAAACACCGCTCTGCTGTAAGAACCCTTCTTACAAATTCAAAAGGGGCAACTATGTCAAAGGAGTTTTTGACAACCTCCGTGGCGCAGCGCGTGCGCTGTTGCATTTTAAAGTTGGAGGTCCTGGGTTCGAGACCCGGCTCGAGTCTGTGGTGGGAGGCTTCGGCAGTGGCTAGTTACCACCCTACCGACAAAGACGTGTCGCCAAGCGATTTAGCGTTCCGGCACGATGTCGCGTAGAAACCAATTAGGAGTGTGGGTTTACCATGCCCCTAACACGTTAGCCCGCTACCATCTAAGACTGCGTCATCACTTACCATCAGGTGAGATTGCCGTCAAGGGCTTACTTGTAGTGGATAAGAAAAAAAGTTACAGTATTAATTTTTCAGACATACAACAGTGTTAGTTATATAAAAGAAAATACGTTTTAACAAATTAATTTGTATATGGTGATAATATCGCGAATAACGAACGAGTTATAGGAAGTATATACGGCAAACTTAAAAAAGAGCTCATAGTTAACAAAGTGATATATAGTTATGTATTCTTACCATACGTAACCTATATAAGAAAAATATTAAACTAGTAATTAGTCACCACTGTGGGTGATAATGTAACATCATTTTCAAAGAATCTCCATTTTGATGAACGTCTTAATTGCAGAGCGATGACACCGAAGAGACGATGGCGTTGCTTCGATGCGATTTGTGTCAGAAACACTTCCCCAACCCCGCCGAGTGGGTACGACACATACAAAGCACGCACACTGAGAGCGGTATGTATTCAAGTTTTATTATTCCGACATATCTAAATTCGTTGCGAAATTAACACCTCTTCTTTGTAAAAAAAAAAAAACATTCATAAAGCACCCAAAATAGTATTTAACATGTCATAACTTAGTTCTTGGTATTTATTTAATGAACTGTTTTTAGAACGAAATCTTTTTTACTGACTATATTTTGTACACTTAAGTTTTTTACTGACATAAGACATAGCAATTTAACGTTATGGCATGGCATAAGACAGCAAGCAATTTAGCTTCATGGCAGTATGCGGATAAGAAACTGATTAGGAGGGTTCGGGTCACATATCACTATCTATCTCCTCTGGTGATCACTTACCATCAAGTGGCTCTTTTGCCGCAATGTAAATTAAAAAAAAAAATGCTAACTGAAATACAAGAATACCCACGCATTTTATGTTTCGAGAGCAAGGAGACAAAAAACAATGTTTTAATTGGGTATGCATTTTGTGTTGTAAATGATGTTATAAGCTTCAAAATGATGTACCGGAGAGAGGTTTTGCATAAGAAGTTGGAATCTTAAATATGAATCCTGGAAGAGGTGTTAAAATCGTAACGAACTTTAAATAGACTATGGTATATATTTGTAAAATTTCAGCGTTTGGCCACAAGAATAACTACCAATTGAACCAATTTTTCTTTCGTTATTTTGCTCTAAAGGCCGCGATAATATCCCAATTTCGCCTTACTGATGTCATCTATTTAAGATACAAGGTTTGCACAGGAAACCTTATCGCTGAAAGTAATCTAGCCAACTTAAATGTTACTATTTTACTAGTTATCAGAACTTAAGTGCACATTTATATACTTCATGTCATTATACCGACAAACTCGTGTCGCCAAGCGATTTAGCGTTTCGGCACGATGTGTAGAAACCAATTAAGAGTATGACTTTACCATACCCCTACCGGGTTAGCCCGCTACCATCATAGACCGCAAAATCAGTTATCATCAGGTGAGATGCCGTCAAGGGCTAATTTGTGGTGTATAAAAAAAAAACATCAGGCCAGTTTAATGCCAATGTTGAATCCTAAATTTGTTAAATGAACGCGAAATCGAAGTTACGGATAATCTTAAGATCTTGAAATCGTATGGTTACTGACACTATTGGTTATTCTTATGGTCAACTAACTACGGTTCTAGTAGGTTATGTTTAGGGCATCGAGTAATGGACATCTTTAATAAACGACTTTTCGTTTTTAGATTCCAGTTCCGTTCTTTTCAGCTCTTGATTATCAGTAATATTATCAGTCGTTATTATCTAGCTCACACACCGTAGACCAAGAGATTCTAAATTTTTGGTGGAATAGCACTTGTAGTTGAAAATTATCACGTCTCATTGCTGTTCCCGTTCCCTAAAAAGCTACTACATTAGCTATAGATTGCTATGGCAAACTATCGATGTGTAATTCAGTTTTTTACTAATCCAGCAGGAATCATGGATTTTCCTGGGATAAAAAGTATCCATGAATGAATCAGGGTATAAAATATCGCCGTTTAAAATTTCATCCAAATTAGTTCTGTAGTTCCGGCGTGAAGGAGTTACAAAGATAAACACATATACACTTCTATGCAATATTTCGCGTATATAATAGTAGCTTGATTATGTCAACCAAATCGTGTTGACACGACCATTTGGACAACTCTCAATTGCTTATCTGTTCGGTACGAAATCCTAGGAACAATGAACTTGTGTTAATAATTAATATTAGAGTTTTAGCCCGCCGCATTAGAGCAGCGCTAAAGGGTTTATGCTCTAAATCTCTATCTCCTTTGAGAGATTGGGCTAGTCCAGTCATCGGACTGCGAAAGATTCTAATAAATCTTTATTTAACTTTATTTTAAAAACAACAATAATTTTAAGTAACTCTATTTTAATCGATGAGTGAGAGAGATTTAGAGATGTGAATTATAACAACAATTCTTCATTTCCTAACGGGGAACCAATGTACTAAATCATCTAATATTATATTCATTAATTCGACTAAAACATGTTAAATTTTCCTACTTACTTACAATAGTACACCAAAAATAACTATTTTTAATGAACCGAAGGAACTGGGATCCTAAAGCTTTCTTTGCGGAGTCAGAACCAAGAATTGCCACCGTCAAAACCCCGGAAACGATGCCCTAAAATAATTTGACAAGAACAATAATTGTAGCGTAGAACAAGTGTGTGTAAACTTAGGTACAACAATGTTGGTTTTACTTTTGTGTATAAAACTTGTTATATATGTACGTGTGTACACTAAACTATTGCTGGATTGTTGGTGGATTAGGCAATTCTCCGAATGAAACCAGGGTAGCCGCTCTTGAGGTCTTCTTTATTGAGTACCGCTACCTATTTCTTCTATTTACACTATGTACAACTTAGTTGCTTCGCCGAAAACTGGTTGCCCTGAGCCACGTTAGACCGCTATTTATACAAATTTGAGCTCTATTGCCCTCCGATTTCGACCAATCAGAACGTGTGTTCAAATATTGGTGGGAGTGGCCTAAAAAAAGGTGTTTTTTAGGGCTCGGGCTGTACCGTAGAGAGAGCCGCGGACGGTTCTCCCTTTACAATAAATTCTATTAAACTATACAATACAATATAATTTTATAAACTATTTGTAAATACTGAATTACGTAATTATTCTCTATAATTAACAATAAATCAATAAATCTACTAAATTATACTTATAAAACTGTTATAAAAAACCTATTATAAAAGAAACTATGCTATTTTTCTTAACTATTTTACATCGAAAGTGTGCCATCATTACCCCCATGTAGAATAATCTACTATTACATCTTATGAAGGTAATATCCCCGAGTTTACACACATTCAAATTAATTTAGTAACCATATATAAAGGGTTCGCAAGCTATGTATTAAGTCTAGCATATGACCATTTGCCATTACTTTTACTTCTTCCTGATCTTGCGGCTTTTGCTCATACATGAATAAACAGTAGTTATTATATACAGTTTGTCATTTTATATTTTTTAAATGACAAATATTATTTAAATGATGTCTAATATAAATTTTACACCTTACTGATTTTACCGCGGTCGCAAAATCAAGAAAAAGTCAAAATGGCATATAAATGCCATTTCTTGACATAATATGTATTTTGTGCGCTTATGACCTTTATATATGGTATTCTTTCTCGTGTTATATTTACAATATAATATATAACACAAGAAATACAAAGCTGTTATAGTTAGTTTTATGTTTAACTAACATAGCTGAAATTTGATTGTTATGTATGTGGCTAATTCTCGACGAACGCAACATCGTTTCATGAACGTTTATTATTCTCAATTGTTGTCATAGTTTCAATTGTTGTTTTAGTTAAGTACATTTGCGTCCTTTATGTTATTACAGAAAATCACATTTATTTTGGCTTGTTATTTTCGCATTTTCCTTTTTACACCAATCTGCTACAGTCATGATAATCACTTCAGTTATGTTCAATGAAATTTACTATAATCCTAAAAAAACTCCGTCTTGCTTTTAAATGCAATGTTTATTTATTATACTTACAAATAATACACGTACTTTAATATAATATACGTATAATGCAATTTAATTATTTATTTTTTATTATATCGCCCACATTACGTCCCTCAACATTTGGTTTCAGAAGTGGGATTAGATTTACAGTTCGCGGATCACATATATAGATAAATTCGTTTATTATCGCTTATATCCAGATGTTGTGGGACAGGTTATATAAAATATACAAATTTATCTAAATAATTTTAATTTGTGTATATTTCCGGAAGTTTTGGAATATCAATATCATTACTGGTATTAACGCAAATTATAAAAAAAATTACGTTTCGGAATGTGAATTAGAATTTATTACATGTTTTGATAATAATGTGGTCGCTTTAGTTCATGCGGGACAAGATATACCATAATTTCTTTAACAAGTTGTTCCTTTATAGTTTATCTTACATAATTTCCTGAAATACACACTAAAGAGTATATTAATTTGATCTCAAATAACTTTGCATATTTACTCCTCCCTCATCCCCTTTGCTAAATTAACGAGCTATGCATTGCACTGTTTCCGTGTATAGTAGTGATAGAATCTTTGTCTAAATGTTGGTTCGATGTCGGTTGTCCAGAATTGGCCTTATCAAACAACAGTGCCCCACCAAAACGTCACAATCGTTTCACAGAGGGCGCGCAAAACAAGAATTGCCCGCACTGCAAGAAAACATTTCCGTCGCACGCCTCTATGCTTATACATATGCGTACCCATACAGGTTAGTATGATGTTTTTTTTTTTTAATAAATGCGTTCAGTTTTACACAAGATATCATTAAATAGAAGTCAAGAAAATATTATTAAGTGTTTGTTGCAATCGTTATTTAGACGACCTGCGTGGCGCAGTGCGTTCGCTGCAGTATTATAGTGCGAGGTTCCGAGTTCGATACCCGGATCGATAGTCTGCTCTGTTAGAAGGCTTCGGGCGCATCTAGGTACCACCTTACTGGCAAAGACATACCGTCAAGCGAGTTAGCGTTCCGATATTATGCCGAGTAGAAGCCGATTTATCGATTTCCTAACTTCGGATAGGTTCCACTGGCAACTTATCGGTGGCTCCTCTGGTACTGCATATGTGCATATGCTGACCCGTCTGCTCGTAATATCAACGTAATTAAATATAGACGTAATTTTTTTGAAAATTGTTTTTAAAAGCAAAATTTAATGTGTATTCGTTTCTGGATATTTCACATACTCACTATCAACCTACTACCGGCCAACTAGGTACATGCCACGATTCTCCATTCGTCATGAAATGGGTTTGTGGTATAAACGCTGGCTAAGTGCCGATTTGTAGACTTCACACCGTTGAGAACACAATAGAGAAGCTGTCAGGCATGCGGGTTGCCTCACGATGTTTTCCTTGATGTTTCACAGTAAAAGCATTTTGATATTTAGTTTAGTTTTGATATGTAGTAGTTAGTTAGGGCGTCAGCCTCCTAATCAGAGGTCGGCGGTTCGAATCCAGGCACGCACCTCTAACTTTTCGGAGTTATGTGCATTTTTAAAAACGATTAAAATATCACTTGCTCTAACGGTGAAGGAAAACATCGTGAGGACACCTGCACGCCTGAGAGTTCTCCATAATGTTCTCAAAGGCGTGTCAAGTCTGCCAATCCGCACATGGCCCGCTTGGTGGACTATGGCCAAACCCTTCTCATATTGAGAGGAGACCCGTGCTCTGTAGTGAGCCGGTAATGAGTTGATCATGATGATGATGATGATTTAGTTTAAATTGCTTTAATTAAAACGTAGCTCTGAAAGTTACGAGGTTCGTTCGTTCCCTAAGATCGAACTCTGTGCCCTCGAAAGTGTCACTTTCGACGCTGATTGACTTGATTAAGACTCAGTCTAAATCATTAGGCAAACTTACATG
The DNA here is from genome assembly GCA_928268935.1 of Lasiommata megera. NCBI lineage: Eukaryota > Metazoa > Arthropoda > Insecta > Lepidoptera > Nymphalidae > Lasiommata > Lasiommata megera. The sequence continues at coordinate 15,593,090 of OV743313.1, read as the reverse complement.
TAATAGTAAAAGGAACATAATTTTATTTATTAATAATATTTTCGTTATGAATGTATATAAAATTTAATAAATTTACTTCATTTTCATTTTAGTATGCCTTTCCTTGTGTAGACTAAAGACACAGTTATAATCTGTGTCAAATTTAAATGCTCACAATTATTTGTGATCTGTGATTATCTGAGCAATTATCTGTAATCAAAGTGTTTAGTTGTTTGTAAATACATAGTTCAATTTATTTATGGAGGACTCCTTTTCATGTGTACACTGATATGTTGCATTACATACTGAGTAAATTGTTTTGTGTCAAATAGACCAGAGAAACCACTACGACGACGTTTTTGGACAACCTCCGTGGCATGCGCTGACGCATTGTAAAGATGTCCTGGGTTCGATTCCCGGCTCGCGTCTGGTCGAGTGGGAGGCTTAGGCCGTGGCAAGTTACAACCCTACTGACAAAGATGTGTCCAACAATCACACCAAACCAATTAAGAGTATAGTTTTACCATACTAATAACAGGTTAGCCCGCTACCGTCATAGACTGCATCATCGGGGTGTGATAATCCGGGCCTTCAAGGGTTAACTTGTAGCGAATAAAAAAAAACACAAATCATTTGAGACAACGGAATCACCCTTCTAAAAGTATTGTAGAATCTAGAACTTATATGTGAAATGTAGTCCCTACATATAAATCAGGCGAACGACCATTCGTGTGCGGGCTGTGCAACAAGGGCTTCAACGTGAAGTCGAACCTGCTGCGGCACCTGCGCACGCTGCACGACCAGGAGATCAGCCCCGCGCGCCCGGAGGACGACGAGATGCCGGGCGCGTCCGCCGCGCCCCCTACGCCTCCGCCGCCGGAGCTCAAGCGCGAGTCTTGAGGACGAGGAGGGCGGGCAGGTGAGATACCTCATCACTTACTTGATACCGATCTCACCAGATAGTGGGGCGGATATCTATAAAGCCAACTAAGCCTTACCTCTGACATGTCATCATACAACGTTATTTGTCCAATGTCAGTCTATCTCGTTTTAACTGTATATAACCTCTGACCTCTGTATATAGTCTATGAGTTGGATAAGTGCTATTTTGTAGACTTCACACCTTTGAGAACGCAATAGCGAGCGATCATGAATGCCTTTTTGAATTTCCTCACGATGTTTTCCTTCTCACGATGTTTGGGATAACGGGGGGGTCGGACGGTGAAAAACTTATTAATGACTTCGATGCTTATAAGTAGCTATGCAAATTATTATAAGACATTTTAGTCTGCCTCTATGAGCTGGTGCAAGCTGCTGGTTAGAAAGTTTAATTATTTTAACGATTTACGAGGTCCTGGGTTCATTTTCACTCACCCACTCACTCACACACACATCCATACTCATATGCACTCACTCACACACCCATCCAACCACTCATTTCTCACTCATGTATAAATGTGATTAAGTAAATTTCAAGGCACAATAGTTTATTTTTTAATGCACAATTGGAAGAGACTGACACCCAAGATATGGGCTATCCTAGTTTGGGGGTCAGGGTCAGTTTAAGAATTATTGTATTTAGTTGAAATGAATATTATTATTATTTCCATTATAAACTACCTCTCACGCCCGTGTGCAAAATAAATACATATTAAAACAAAAGAGATATAATAAACTTAAATATATAAAAATAAATAAACCTACATATACATTACATAAATACATATTTGCACCGGGCGGAGGAATACGCCCCGGCAGGGGAGACCAAACGGCCGGGGGTCAGGGTGACAGGTTGAGAAACCGGCGGACTATCCTAGCCGAGTCTAGCAAGACCGCTTTTTGCATTTTATTTTTTTATTTTTTGCTTTTTTTATTATTATTATTTATTGTGAGTGATATTTTACGTGATATATGCGTGCGGCTCGCAGGTAGAGGCCGCGGGCGACCGCGCCGCTCGGCGTACGGCGCGTCCAGCGGCACTCGCGAGCCGCGCGACGCCGCCGCCGCCAACGCGCTGCGCAAACAGAGCTACTCGCTCTTCCTGCGCCAGCGCGCCGTGCTCTTCTCTGCCAAGAAGTGGAAATAGTCGCGTCCGCGCCCGCTCGCCGCTCAGCCCCGTCCGGCGACTCGCTCGCTCAGTCGCGGACTGATACATTCGCTGGGGGCCATACTATAGTACCAATGACATAAAAGAACTGACAAAAATAAACCGTTTATCAATATCAAAATGTTAAAAATGAAACTTGAATACTCACCACGTTCCAAGCTAGCATAGCTAGCCTAGTTTGGGAAAAATTATCCGTTGTAAAATGGTTTTTTAATCCATTTCATTTTTCAGTGGTTTTAGTTTATATTTAATAACATGATTAATGAAAATTGGTTAATAAATGGTTTCGAATGGCAGCGGGCTCGGCGTCAACTATACAATTCCTGTCCACCCTCCTTTTAAATTTTAATTATAATAAGTGCTTAATTTTAACTCCTATAATTATTTTCTATTAGTCCCCTAGTCTATAAGTTCATTGGATAGTCTTAAGATAAAATACATATTTTAATATTATATTATTGTGATCTTGAAAATGTCTAGTCTTGTGTTCTATTTATTATTATGTTAAGTTACAAAAAAAGTGTTCCATTTTAATTTATGACGAAGTTATTTTAAGTTTTATTTTGCGCTGTCTGTGTTTAAGGAACGTTTCAAAGATATTTTCGAGTTATAGACTGGTTAAAAATTACGATGACGAGTGAACGGTTTTAGTTTTTCTAGTCACATGTAAAATTGGCCAGTTTTTGGTTTTTCGGTTACCGACATATCAATCCATCGATACATGTTTGGGTAATGAGGATTTATTGAAACACTTCAATCACCTTCAACAACTATTATTCAGAGCGATAAAAATAATCTATCAATAGTCATGAATCCCATCTATTATAAGCTAAGCTAAGCATCTCAGTCGATCATATTACCTATGCTTGTAAATTACGAGTACCAAAAATAATCAAAAGCAAATGTTATCTTTGCTTGGAACTTATTTAATATAAGAAAGCTGTGTGCTCTCAAATTTTAATTATTAATTACTAAAAAATAAACTTTTTAATATCTTTGAAATCTGCGGGCATAATATTCTGTATTTTAACCCGGCCTTTGTCAAGTTTTGTTTGCGACTCCGCACTGGTCGCATAACGGATCGTTGATGAACCCTTATTACGTAGACAGAAGACACCAAAAGGGTCAAATCCCCCACAAAATACCATATCCAGCAGTTTACGTCAGTGCGAGATTACATTTATTACGATATTACCCAATAGACGAGAGATTCCATACAAATTGAAGTTAACTTTCAGCGATCGAGCAAGTAGAAAATCTCGCACTTTGCACGTTGAATTGATGGTGTTGGTGAATCACTTAGCTTCTGAAGGGAGTTCGAATGCGACCATTGCTGAGTCGTGAACGGTATCAGGTGATATCACGCAACTGTCACAAAAATTTAAGTTTATGTCGAATAATATGACGCTCTCATTTTAGTTCAGTCTTAGGTGTGCGGAGACCATTAAGCGGTTTTTATTTTTACCGAATTTGCATGGGTTATGTCACAATGTTCACTATTTAATTTCAATCATTATCTATGATTATTTATATAGATTTAGTAAAAGATCTCGGTGTTGCGTATTACCATACAGTTTAGTATTTCATAGTAATGTAACGCCAGAATACTGTCGCTTTCTAACTTTTTAATTTTTTAACCAAAAAGTCGTTTAGAAATAAGATAGATAGATACCTCCTCCATATCATCAAAAATGTTTACTTTTGATTAATTTTCTTAAAATTGATTTCATCTTTCAAAAATTACTTTTAAACCAATCGGTTCGATTCAAGGCATTGAATGTATCACTGGCATTTTTCTCACTAATAAAGGATAAAAATTGCAATCGCTTGCAAATATTGCTTTCGATGTCATTATTTAGTACCTAATATTTGTGATGATGGTTATTTTCATCTTCTTATACGGAATAGCTTCTAATAGGTATTCAACTATTTCAGTCATGGACGTTAGTCTGAACAATGCTGATCGCACACTACATTACATATGAGCCTGATCGCCGATTTGATTGAATACTATTTAAAAAAAGTTAAGTTATTACACAAACTAATTAAAAATGTGAAAAAAAAAACCTTTGCTCTTCCCGTAATGTGCGAAAAATTTAATAAGTAAAAAATAAACACGCACTGTACAACTCTTTCATTATAAAATAGGGTAATTTTGAAATATTTTACAACATTCCAATAATTGTGTTAGAAGTGATTATTTGTGTTCAATCGTTTTTAAACAAATTATAATTCTATTTTATTTCATTCCAATACTCATGTGAAACATGTATAGGGCATAAGGTTATGTGGGGTATAAGGTATTGTAAGTGGAAATAATAATAAAAGGATTTTAAAAATTTGTTGTTTTTTTATTAAACAAACAATAATTCGCTCCTTGAAGGTAAAGGTAATAGAAAGATAAATCTGCCAGTTTAGTCTGGAGTGTCTTTGAGCATATAGCAATAAGAGTATTTTTTTTTTATTATTTGATTAAAAAAGGTACTAATAAAGATTTATGTTATCAAACATTTGGAATACATTAAAATTGCTTGTAAAGTTAAATTTTGATCTGTTAGAGATGTGATCCGGACTTAGTAATTACCTGTTGTACTTGTTTCTCTATGGCGTTGAATTATCTCATTACTTACAAGTAAAATATTTTACCATGTACATCCTCTTCATACAAGGACTGTCATTTTAATAATCATGATACGTCGTTTCTGCTACACTGACTGTAACATTTTAAAAATATATAGTACTTTGTAGCTACTCGTATTTACGCAACTATTCATAATTACAGCCTGCGAGCATAGGATTTCCCTGAAAGGCAGTACCCGATATCCCCCCCCGTACTGGAGGGCGTTCCACACTAAAAATCTAAGACCATTGCCATTTCAATTAGTTCATTTCAAAAGTCCTAGGCTAGCCTTCCCAAGTTTGTAAGTGTCGATGTTTCAGCGCTATGCATTTTTACATAATGATAAGAAGTTGTTGATTGCTTTATTTCAGACAATTTGAAATTCTATTAGAAATCTAGAATTTAAAGCATTTTTTCCTTCTTTGATGCTGATGTTGAGATATATTTATTGAAAATCAACCTAAAGGAAATAAAAATTGCAAAAGCCGTGGAAAAATAAACTCGTAAGTAACACATAGTATCGAAATAAAACCCATCTAAAATTTTTGTATTACTTTTATAAAATGGACCAACTTAAAAACTAGATCTCCAGTATAATATCACAATTAGATTGTAACATTTTACTTATTACATGATAATCAGTGAATTAACAAAGGTTTTCGGGTATATGAATAATTGAATGTTTAACTGTCGTCCTCTTCGATTTTAGGCGCTAAGTAATAGCGAATGTGGCCAATATCAGGTATACGGTATTCAACTACTAAAGGCACGTCTGCTGACATCGACAACTGAACCTGGAATGAAAATTAAGCGAAAGTGTAACTACCCACATATTTTTTTAAATGTTCAAAAATTTAATTCACACAGGGTTTTGAGGAACATTTTCATAATATTCCTCAAAACCCTGAATAATAAAACCCTTAATTTTAGTGGAATTGGAAAGATGGATAGTTTAGGTACGAAAGTGTTGCGTACTTGTGTCTTCATGCGATTTTTTTCAGAATTAATTGAACAATATTTATGTGTGGCTAACATAGCAGTTTTAGTGTTTAAACAATGAAATGATTATCTTAATGACAACCAATTCTTGATGATTTCGATTAAATAAATGATAATTATTAATTCCGACAGGCCTGTCGTTCACATAAACAGTGGAACTAATGAATGCTGGCCGAAGTTGCCAGACTAATTTAGAAATTTCATTAATTAATGTCAAACAGCATTTTTCTGCTTAAAATTTCAGTTCTTTTCTGTACTAAATAGCAAGTAGCCTCAGCGATAGGAATAAGCCTGCGATAATAAAGTCAAGCGATTTTGCTTGACTACATTATCGCAGGTTTGTCGCTTGATTTGTATTGAATAAAATAGTTTGCATTACCTGCGGACTTAGCGATGTGGCCTTGGTGAAGTAATTGAGATACTGGCAAGCGAACGTGAGGGTAACGGGTTCATCCATCTCAATAACGACGGCCTCCTCTTCCTTGTCTACTGACGCGGTTTGGGCCAGCTTTATATTCGCAGAGCCGATGTCGCCGCTCGCTGAGAACTTTACACCTAAACAAGTTTTATTAGAATTAGCCACATATTGACTGACTTTCGCCTGATGAGAAGTTTAGCGTTTCAACTAAACTTTATTTATGATATAAATTTATTAATAATTTAGGAAGAATTTTATTAAAGATTCTACCGTGCCACAGAGATTGTATGGTCGAAAATATGATTATATTATAATTTTTACCTTCTTTTGTGCAGGATATGACCATGGACTCGCCGAACTGAGACAGATCGCGACAGATCCTCGCAAACTCCGCGCTCGGCATCCGAATGGTGCAGCTATATTCAGTCTCTGGGATGCCTGGCAATGAAATAAATCACTGATGTTAAGATTATTGTCTATACGCTTTTAATATTATTGTCTTTACTCCATACGCTTTTGTGGCCAGAAAAACCAGAGGGGCATCATCATGATCCACCCATTGCAGGCTCACTACAGAGCACAGGTGTCAGGAGTTCTCATTATCAGAAGGGTTTTGGCCATAGTCTACCACACCAGCCATGTGTGGATTGGGAGACTTGAAACTGCCATACTATAAACGATACCGATATGGATGACTGTAAGTGACCCATTATTACCCAGGGTAATTGAAAAAAAAAAGAGAGAATCCCCTTTAATAGAATTATTTCTCATCTCTCTCACCTAAGTGCTCTAAGTCCAAATTCATCAGTTTCATCTCATAGTCGGACACTTTCTCTTGGTTGGGACTCTCAAACACAAATGTGACTGTGTCAGCGTTGTCCTGCGCCTTCATTGTCACCGTGTCCTTATCCCCCGCACACTTGAGAATTTTTGACATACTGAAAATTGCCAAAGTTACAAACTTATTAACATTTTCTCACTGGTTACACATTTAGTTTGGGCAATACAGTCACTCCAAATACAATGTTAGTTTTTTGATGCCTTAATAATAAGTTGAACAATAAACAGCAAGTATAGTTTGCTATATTCCGCCGACAACCGGGAGATTAGTATAATATAACACCACACAAAATCTTCCATTAGAACCTCTATGCACTTTTCGACCAGACACCGGATCATCCTCAGGAGATGTTGACTTCACAACTTGTTACTTAAGGATGAGGATGATCTGGTGTCGGTTTGAAATGTGCGTAGAGGTTTTAGTGGAAGATTTTGTGTGGTGTTATATTATACTAATCTGGCGTTGTTGGCGGAATATAGCAAATTATACTTGCTGTTTATTGTTTATCATGGACTTCCGCAAAGTAATGCCTGCTTCTATTCATTATTTGCAACCAGTTTGTTACTGAGAAATTATTTATTATTGACTATCCGTGCACGGTTATGCTAGTGGTTGTATAAATGCTGCTGTGCTTTTAGTATAAATTCACGGAAATATATATAGTCATTATAACCCAGCAATGATTAAAAAAAATTTAGATCATTAATTGTTAAAATTTTAATGCGAACTAGGTTGCATACTAAAAACCTTTTCAGAATCAAAAGGTCAAAAATTTAAATCAAAAATATCTTTATTCATGTTAAACTAATACAGGTAAAAATAAGCATTTTTTTTTATAACAAAAAGTTTATTTAATGTGTTAGTAAAAATCATAAATACGAAAGTATACGGTACCTTCCTAAATTCATGCCCATTGAAATATTTCTATCACATCTGTATTTATCAAAGCCATCAGCTCTAAGTGTCAGGGATACTAGGGAGACGTGAGAATTGTCCATCGCCTGAAAGGATATAGTACAATGATTTTATATATTATACTTGATCATGTGATACCATTCTACCTAATTGTTTTTACTTATCAACACATATCAGCAACAGTAGAGGAATAAACTTGAGAACAGTGTTGTAACATTGTTTTTAGCTGTCTTCACAAGAATTAACACCCTTACAATTATAACTGCTCTGATTTATCTGAGTTAACTCCTCAGCGGTGCTGTTTTTTAAACAAAATTTTATAAAAGATTATTCGTAAATGACACTGGAGCATTTGCCTAGATTTAAACGAGATTGATGATAACTTAGGTGAGATAATTAGATATTTTGACAGGTGTTGTATATGAAATGTATCAAAGTAATATTAAGGACAGACTATCATAATATATCATGTCATATAAAAATACATTAGGGGGAAAGGGAGACTTTGTATTCAGCTGGCATGTTTTTTCATGCTTTTCTTTAATTAAATTTATTGGCTAACTTTGTAAAGGATTTGTGTTTGTTCTATTGTGGACATAATAGCTTTGGGTTTGTTAGTGTAGTATCTAGTTTTTTGAATGGTTAACAGTATTAATTTGGGAAAGATTTGAGGGAGCTGCTTCTGCCCAGTGCGAAGTTTTGTTCCCTAACTTCAATTCTCCATTGCTATAAACTTGACATTCGTCAAATTCGGCTTGCTTGTGTAAAGCCATAAAAAGAGAGAAAAACAAAATATTAGGGCACACCTTAACCTAACAAATTGCTAATAGTTGCACCACATTGCACATTTTAATTTGAAGTTGGTGGTTTAGCAAGATAAACATTGTAACTCATCATCTTCATCGCTACCATTACTTAAACATATTGGTTTAATCAGCCTTTTGTCACAATCAAATAACAATTTCAAGAATAAAACTGTAATTCCTTCTTATATATGCAGTCACACTCAGGACAACGCTGGCCAACCGCCCGACATGCATAACGTAATTATTATTTGTGTCATGCATTTTTACAATACATGGTTAACATCGCAGCTCGGTAATTACACTCAGTTTATGAAATAGAACATACCTGTAATTGGATACCATTATCATCACAGTCGAATGTAGCCTGAGTGAGGAGATCTTTGATAGCTTCCAATACTTTCTTCAGGATGGAACTACGGAGTAGGCGTGCCTCAAACATTTTGATCTATCTAACAAAAATAGCAACTATTATCAAATTGAAATATTAATGACTAGATCTAACCACCAATAGAATCACGGTGTACGATAAAATTATTTGCTTTGAACTTGTATATTTGGTTTTATATCTGCAGAAAACTACTGAATTGAGAAATTGACACCTGACAAAGGTTACAAATTTCTTGTTGAGTTAACCGACACGTTAGTACTGTATTACTACCGTACTACCTTAAACAAATTATCATAAGTATTAATTATCACGCAAAATACATACAGAATTTTTATCTCAGGAGAAGTATATATCTATGTAATGAAACAGGAATTTAAGATTAATTGCAAACGTTGATGTAGATGATATCTTCAAGATTTGACAGCAAAGCCGGCATCAGCGGGAAAAAGTAGCGCGAAATCATAAACGTCAACAGAAACTACAAAATTTGTTCTCTTACGGCTCTGGGTTGTAGTATTTTGATACATTAAGATGTACATACTATCCATGAACATTAATATACAAAAAGGATTGCAAGCTCCACGTTATTAATAAAAGGTGTATTACAAAGTATGTTTCCTGTTGATCGCATATAATTTATAGAGTATAAAAAAGAGGCAAGTGATAGTCGATTATTTTTATCAGACAATAAATTGGGCGCAGATTTAAAATTTCTCCAACGGTATGAATAATTAATTTTAAAATAAACTCAAAGAACTAGGCGTTGGTAATAAAAAAAAAAAACCATCAGTTTCATTCAATTTATTATAATTCCACCACTTGGTCCTGTGCTGGATAAGGTGGCAATGTTAAATTATACTTCTCTACAATACCAGGGGGCAAGAACCTACCACCCAGAAAATGCTTCACATTCTTTAAAATCTCAGGTTTTGCGCACAGTTTTGGTGCTGATAGTGAAATTAGGAGTGCAGGCTTAAGAGAGTTCTCTGAATCTGGACCTTTTTCCACATGCCATCCACTAGGTATGTCAACACTAAAAAAAATTACATACTAAGTGCCAAATTAAATAACCATTTAAGTTATTTAATAAAAAGCTGTTTTTGATGAACTTCATGATCTATATATAAATATGATCTAATATATACACTGAAGATTAAAGCAATGCAATAGGTTTATATTTAAGTAAGTTACCTGTAGTTAACTGTTGTACATGTCTCGTAAACATTTAGCAATGCCTTGAAATATTTAAACTTATTTTGGTTACAAACTTTTAACAATTCTGATATGGTCCAAAATCCCTCAGTGCCTGAAGACTAAAGTTTTCGAACAGTGCGTGCTGCCAGTGACTCAACGGGCGATGGAGAGAGCTATGCTGGGAGTATCTCTACGTGATCAAATCAGAAATGAGGAGATCCGTAGAAGAACCAGAGTTACCGACATAGCTCAGCGAATTGCGAAGTTGAAGTGGCAATGGGCGGGGCACATAGCTCGGAGAACCGATGGACGTTGGGGTCCCAAGGTGCTGGAATAGCGACCCCGCACCGGTAAACGTAGCGTTGGTCGACCCCCAACTAGGTGGACAGACAACATCAAACGAGTCGCAGGGAGCCGCTGGATACAAGCGGCCCAAGAGCGTGGCCATTGGAACTCCCTACAAAAGACCTATGTCCAGCAGTGGACGTCTATCGGTTGAAGTGATGATGATGATGATGCATAACAAAAACCAAAAAAATCTCAATAGATGACGATAGATAGATCCTATAAAAGCAATCAAGTCAATATTAGGTGTTGATTTTTTTCTTACCTACAAACTGGCAACCCTGAATAGATTAATGCGTCCAGAGCAGGTTTTAAAGTATCTCGAACTGGTGGTTTAAAACTAAATCCAAATAGTGCATCAACTAAAACATTGTATTCATTTTTTAGGTCTTCTGGTTTTGGTAAATCATTAATGATATTAACACCAAATTTTTCACATTGCAAAAGGAGATTTTCATATAGAACATTTGGTGTTCTCTTTGGATAATATACAGCAACAGTGTAACCAAATAGAGTCATATGTCTAGCTGCTACCAAGCCGTCTCCCCCGTTATTCCCAGGTCCACAAATAATCAGTACTGATTTGTAACTGGAAACAAAACATCAAACTATAGAATATTCATTGATTCACTAGTAAAACTTTCTAATTTGTTTCACAGAACATTAGACATGACATTTTATTACAGGTTTAGGATTTGTGTACAACTATATTGACACAAGTTTGAGAGATGAATTCCAATAATAGTGCAACATTGAGATTTTTGCATTAATTTTAATTAAGCAAAAATTGTGCAACATTGAGATTTTTGCTATTTAATTAATTAAAAGGTGTGGGTAGTGAGGTGACAGCTGATGAAAGTGAGTGGAAGAAGACGTGTTGTGCCAACCCCACATAATGTTGGATAAGGGCAAGAAAAAGAAAAAAAGAAGAAAAATCAAAAAAGAATTGTAGTCTCCAGTAAAAAGCACATAGAGAGACTACTTAACTATTAGTGCTTATTGAAATACACTGTTCATATTAGTCTAGAAGTAGTTAAAAATATGTCAACTAAAGTTACGTTTCTTTTATGTGCATTGAATAGTGGAAATATGTTGTCCCAGTCACAAGTGATTTAAGTTATATAAAACCTTACTTAAAACGATCATAGCCTAGTGGTTAGGGTGTCAGCCTCCTAATCAGAGGTTGGCGGTTTGAATCCAGGCACCTCTAACTTATAGCAGTTATGTGCATTTTTAAAAATTAAAATATCACTTGCTTTAACTGTGAAGGAAAACATCGTGAGGAAACCTGTACACCTGAGAGTTCTCCATAATATTCTCAAAGGCGTGTGAAGTCTGCCAATCCGCACATAGCCAGCGTGTTGGACTATGGCCAAACTCTTCTCATATTGAGAGGAGACCCGTGCTCTGTAGTGAGCCGGTAATGGGTTGATCATGATGCTGATGATTATGAAACCTTACTTTGAGGCAGGAAAAACACGAGCAACCGCAGTAGCTACACTCAGTCCCGCCAGCTCCATTAGCTGATCAACACTAAACTTGTACTCATTAAATAACTCTTGATCTAAAGCTGCAGCATTGTCTTGAGTTAGATAGTTAACCTTCTTTTCTGTACTATATGTGCATTGACTCCCACTGCAAGCCATGACGTTGTAACTGCAAATATTGGCTAACCGCAACTGTAAAATAGAGATCATTTTAGGATAATATGTGATAAAAAATCACCGGCAAATATAACAATGATAATGATAAATAGATTACCACAATCGCACTTCCGAGAAATCTGTGAAATAGCATTTACACTTATGTATTTAATATTTAGTGGAATAAATCAATGCGTAGGTATTAGTATTTTCATACAGTTTTGCGTTTTTCGTTAGTTTTACAAGTTGCAAAACAAACCAAATGTCAAATAGGTCAAGTTGAAATTCAAAATCTCTGACATTATACAAATTTCATTCCGGTGAACTTAAATTAAACATTCTTTTATTTTCAAAATTCAGTAAAACTAGTATATTTTAATATTTTTAATATTATGTTAACTTTATAGGAACGTTACCATTGACTAAGTACTGAGATGTAATTTCTAAACGTATATTTTTTTTACAATGACATTGACAATTACTCAACTGTGACATCCGTCATAAAAATGGCTGCGCTTCGAGTGTTTAGTCGTAATATACCGTATTTACGACAACAATTTTCAGCTTTACTAGGGAACACATCACCCACAGTGAAATTTATTTGTGTCGTAGTGGTTATAGGGTATGTTTTATCATTTTCGCAAGATGTGGTGGACGTGCTCAGTGTTACACCAGGATATTTGCTACCCCCTTCGTTTCAATTGTGGTCCACTTTCACGTTCTGGTTTCTTGAGATACATTTGTGGGAGGTGATTATTGATATCGTGACGGTTGGTTTGTGTGGAAAGTTGATTGAGCCGTTATGGGGTCAAATGGAAATGATGAAGTTCTTTTTCCTAACGAACATTGGTGTTGCGTTTCTAACGACGTTTTATTACTTAGTGATATATGCTTGGACCCAGGATACGAGTCTACTGTTTGACATACATGTTCACGGCCTGGCCGGTTATCTGGCCGCTGTAAGTGTAGCTGTCAAACAGATAATGCCAGATCATCTGTTAATCAAAACACCATTGGGTATGATAAGTTTTTATTAAGAGTGTCTCCTATTCTCCTGTACTTTACAACTAGTTCTGTATTAATATTAAAGGAAAACTTACTGTCTACCACAACCAAACAAATATTAGCTGGGTTTGTGGAATAAAAATAATGTTATGTACTATATGTAAATATCTTAGTATAAAATTACATCAAAGTCTGTTTAGTAGATATATCTAGGAATAATAAGTTGGGGATATATATTGCCTATGTCACTCTAAAAACCCTAGAGATACTATAGCATAAATCAAGTCTATTTGTTTCTCAGCCTCTGTGTTAAAGATAATTTTAACACTTATAATATAAGCTTCTAAAGATTACTCATATATTCATATATTCTGAATGTTGTGCTATTGTGGACTATAGTTGAACACTGTAATTTGAAGCTATAGTAATGAGGCAATTTTTTGTTTGGTTGCATACTAAAAGAAGTTTGAAAAAATCAAAATAGAACTCAAGCAGTTAAATAAAGCAATTTTATGCATACTGTAAAATATTCTTATCTCTAACAATATTATATTGTTGGTATTAATTTTCCTTATGGCCTTATGGCCTATAATGTTAAAGTATATTAGGTATTTAAAAATTGATACTTTAATGTGACCTATTCTATTAATACCTAAGTTGTTCAAGCCCCTATAACATTGGAGGGTCATCATTATTTGTTTCAAGGAATGCTTATTCCGATGGGGTTGTTAAGTGGTTAGTTACCCTATTTATCTATATTGGAGCCAGGTAGAGAATGTAACCTCTAAATCCCCTCAGAGAGGGAGCTTGTTCCCAGCTGTGATTCATGATCATTTGTATGATAGGATGCAAGGCTGGCAATGATGGCGGTACATTTTGGGAACACTAGTAAAATTTCAGTATTGAAATGTGAAAACTTTATTATTGCTAAACTATAGCTGTAAAACGGATAATAGTCACCAAACACACAGACTGAAAAAAGAGAACCTAAGATGATCCCTTGCAGATATCATGATCAACCCATTACCGGCTCACTACAGAGCACGGGTCTCCTCTCCCCTTAATATGAGAAGGGTTCAGCCATAGTCCACCATGCTGGCCACGTGCAGATTGGCAGACTTCACACACCTTTGAGAACATTATGGAGAACTCTTAGGCGTCTTAGGTTTCCTCACGATGTTTTCCTTCACCGTCGAAGCAAGTGATATTTTAATTATTTAAAAAAAAAAGGTTGCAGATATAATAAACATATTATATTATGTTCTTAACCAGCAGTATTCATTATACAAAGATTGGAACTGTTTCTAAATTTTGTTTGTGTGTTTCTAACTCATGATCCATGAAGTTTGGGAATTTTATAGCATTGACCTTAATGCCTTAAATGGGTTGAAGTTGATAATGGCTGTGACCTTTGTTTTAATAGTTATATAAGTTAAAGGTTGAATCTTTGAATTATTTTCAGGTAAATTAACAAACAGATCACTACCACTTCTGATACTCATAGCAGCAATAATACTCTGGGCTGTAGGTGCATTAGAAGGCACATACCCTTGTATGTGGGGCAGTGGGACCCTGCTGTCATGGATTTATCTAAGGTTTTGGCAACGACACAGCAATGGCACTAGAGGAGACATGGCTGACAATTTTAGTTTTGATAAGTGAGTAGATATTAAAAAAAAACACTTTATTTAAGAACTTTTCGACTTAGTCAAAGAAGCATCATGTGAGAATCGAAAGTGGGTAGTTGTGTAACAGATAAGACAGTGCTTTTTCTATTCTATACAAATTGACGTTAACTTTCACACAATTAAATAAGTAGAAAATATCTCATACCTGGTACTCTTATCGAACTTAATTAATGATGAGCTATTCTATGCTATGCCAAGGATCTCTTGGTGGGTCAGTGGAAACCTGCTGTTATAGATATACTTGAGGTCCCTGCAAATACACACTACACAATATAACTAAACAATAATGGTAAATATAGCAACAGAGCCATGTTGGCACCTTTAATTATGAAATGAAATGAAAATATACTTTATTGCACACCATACAATAAGAAAAAAACAAAAGAAATAAACACACAGAAAAATAAATAGGTGCAATAGGCGGCCTTATCGCTAATGAGTGATCTGTACCAGGCAACCTAGCACAAATAAGGAATAAAATATAAAGTAAGGCGAGATTGGGGTGTACAATCATAATATAATAGTTTAAAAAACTAAAAAAACACGCTACTGCACGCATGCGTAGTTCGCGCACTAGCTCTGTCTCTCTTACTCGCATGCAAAGGATGCGGAAAGAAATTAATTAATCCTGGCGAATCTAATTAGGATAATCGGATATTTTGATCGGATTATTGCATTGTCATCGACCTTTGACAGGTGTGCAAAGTTTGAATCAAATCTGATCGTTCAAAGTAGGGCAAAATCGAGCTCAAAGGAGTCGGTTACAAACAAACAAACAAACATACATACATACAGGTGAAGCTAATAAAAGCGTGTTAATAAAGAGAAAATATAAGGTTAAATATATGTACAACTAAAAATATTAATAAGATAATACTTAATACATATATACAAAAAAAATATCTGTTTACTATGTGTTAGTATGCTCTGCTATCCTATGTATATTGCTTTTTGAAATAGAGTAAACCATTTTTACAGTGATAGTTTTATTGTAAAGGTATATAATCTTAAACAGGTTTTATTTGTTAAATGTTGATTGCAAAAGATTAATGCAAGTCAATTTTTGTTTGCAGTTTCTTTCCAACGGTCCTTCAGCCGCTAGTGAGGGGCATACTAGGCCCTGTGCACCGTTGCTGCGTGCGCATCGGCGTTTGCAGCCCGAGCCAGCGCAGGGTGCACTTGGCCCTGAGTCAGCGCGGCGTCACCATATCTATGCCGGGTGTCGAACCGCAGGACATGGAAAGGCGACGGTGAATATCCCTAGCTAACTTTATAACTAGCTTACTTGTTCGTAAATTTGGAACCGACCAGACCCCACTTGCAATTATTGCCGCAGAGTACCACTTGCAATTATTGCCGTAGAGTAGCACCACAAAGGCCTGACTATCATTTTTGCAGCTTTGACCTGTAAATTTTTGGTCAAATTTTGCAGTACGGGGGTACAGTTCCTGTGGACATTTTTATACTTGTTACACATCTTTGGTTCTGATGGTAATGCAATTGAATATGTATATATTCAATATGGCAATATGTTATATCACAATTCTATCACAGGGCTATCCTTGTCCATGTCCAACAGGTTCTGTTACTGATTGGATGATTACGCCTGGAGTTGGCCATGTGGGAGATTATGTTTTATTCAAGTCGGGTATAATACTGATAAAATTTGAGTTACTTAGTCTACCTAAAATATGTAAATAGCATTTATAACTATGATATAAATGCTGTTATAATATATGAGCCGTTGACTGATCTACTTGATGAGAGTTGTGTGATGGTTATACCTAGGATCTGTTGAATTTTTTTACAATAAATTATGTATGTTTATCAAATTATCCTATTATATGTTGAAAACTGTCACCGATGTACCGTACCAAGGAAATCATTACGAAACTAGTAAATAATACGCTTTACGCACATTGCTTTAATTTATATCTTACAAAAAACATAGAATTTGTTTTATTGTAAATTCCAAATCTTATCAACACGCGGTAAATCATTGTTTTTTGGTTAGTCTTATCAATATCTGGTTCCCTAATTGGTGCTCGTGCGAATATTTTCTTAAAAGTAATTCTAAGATAAGATTGTAAATAAACACGACATGAGAATCGTAAATCATTTTATTTTTGAAGTTTGCGTAAAATTTCTTATTTGCGCAATACATATGGTCTAGTATAGCGACGCTGTGATTGGCGAGTGGTTAGGACGTCAGGCTCCTAATCCGAGGTTGGGGGTTCGAACCCGGGCACGTACCTATAACTGTTCGGAGTTATGTGCGTTAGCAATTAAAATATCACTTGCTTCAACGGGAAGGAAAACATCGCGAGGAAACTTACACGCCTGAGAGTTCTCAATAATGTTCTCAAAGACGTGTGAAGTCTGCCAATCCGCACATGGCCAGCGTGGTGGACTATGGCCAAACCCTTCTCATATGAGAGTAGACCCGTGCTCTGTAGTGAGCCGAGAATGGGTTGATCATGATGATGATCATGTAGAATGAACCTTTAACAATTATTAAAATACCAAATCGTATCATAGATGCGTATACGCATTCCCGGAAGTGACGCCAAATCTAAAAGGATTGTTGTCTTCCCGCGGTTTATGCGGGACTCCCCGGCTGCCAGAGTGGTGACCCAGCTAGAACCCAGCGATGCTCCTTCGTGTGGCTGGCTCATGGGAACGCTCGCGTACTCGTCCGCAACCCAAAACATGTTTCATTATAAACATTGTATTTCACATTTCACGTATTGCACTCCGCCTTGCAAACGTCATTTTAACCCGCTTTCGCTTGTTCATACAAGCTATATGGTTTATTATGGCTTCTATCCAACATTACCCTTTGTTGCAGCCAAATAGCCCTCAAGGCACTCAGCGAGAGATTATCCAAGACTTCGGAACAGACGCGCCAAAAGAACTTATCTACCAAAGTCAACATGGATGCTGTTAGGAAGATGCAGTCATCCCACGTGATACCGCAGTTCCCGGCGGAGGCAGAGTCCAGTCAACCCATTGCCCCTGTGGAGGCGACCCTGGTGGACATATCCGCCGAGCCACCGCCCCCTATCGCGAAGACTTCATGATCATAGGCGTTGGGTTAGGTAGTTTAACGCACCACCCGAATACGGGCGTTAATTCCGGCCGAAATTTCGCACAGGTTTGGGTTATTTCGTCTGTAGTGTAGGAGTCTGGTGTTGCGGCGAGTTCGTGGATATGTTTGCAATATGTTCCAATCATACTACGGATAAAACAAAAATCAACATTTACCAAAATAATAATATTAACTATAGTAAAATAAAAATATCGATTTGTCTAACGTATCGTTTAGCCTTAGATGAAAGACCCAAGAAATTTTTGAGCGTCGCCCATTTTGAGGTGGTTCCGCTGCTTCAAATAATTTTAATTATAAAAGCATACCACACACCAATTTCTTTTATTGCTTCAAGCTCTCTCTAAGGGAAAGATTAGATAACGCCTCAGATAGGACATCCTAGCCTATAAAATATTGTTTTTGAAGACAACCACGAAATCGATTTTACTAATTGTTTATATTAGCGTATCTTCCAAGAATGCCCATGGTTTTATTTATACCATGGTACACCACTTCAGTGGAAACGACAGAATTCCTACATTGCGTGCGAACGTGTATTTTTAGTATTTGTTTAAATTTTTATTAATTTTAATGTTGGCGCACATGTAATCCGGTCCCACCATCATAATATTACGCGTGTTCTGCCACCAACTTATCTGTTTTCCTTTTATGTAAAAAAAAATCACCATCGCGTGTTATAACAAATTTTTTTTTCGGTACAAGAGGCGACCCTCTTTATCCGGTTTCTGGAAAAATTTTGACTCTAAAACGATGTTTAAGAGATACATATAGGTATATAATTCATAGATAAGATGGTTTACAATATCAGCTCACTACAAAAATAGTTGCAAGCTTGACTACAATCCCTAACTCTTTAAAAATGGCTCCAAAATTATCTAGAAAATTTTCTGGCTACTCGTTATGTTAAAATAGCGGGATGGGTATAACGTATTTAGAACCTTGGGGCATCAAAGTGAAAATTAAAACATCATCTATGTATGAATACACAATATATAATCGCAAGTAAAAGCGGCTTTTTCTAAGCATAGTGCTTAGACATGTTAAAAAGTCGCTTTGGCTCAACTTCCAAAAACTGTTAATGATCATGGAATTGTGATCATGGGTAGTGAACATATTACGTATTGAATGTGCACGAGTTGTGTCGAATGTGTATTTTGGTGAAATTCCTCGAACACTGAAATGTTTATTTATAAACTGCTCCTTTTTCACCTTTAATTCTGTGTCTTGTTTTCATAAACTTTTAGGGCTTCATAGCCGAAACATGGTTCAATCAATCAATCATAAACTATATTCAAATAATCCTTTTAAAGGCACTTTTGACGCGTCAATAATTTACATAGTAGTTGATGAAATACTGCGACGTCCGTACGTCTGTCTCAGCGGACTGTATCTATTGAATCGTAATATGTAGAGTTCAGATTTTCACATTCACTACAACAAAAAATAAGTTTTTTTTTATAGCTCGATCTAAGTAATGCGGATTAATTACGGAGCTCTTTACTAGATTTATTTGTAACCCAACAATAAAATAATCGAGACCTCGACAGTATCAATATATTTTTTAAATTATTCGTTGGTGACAATTGCGCTGTTATGAAATCACTAAACTATAACAGCCTTTTAAGTAGTATATAGTGTAGTAAAGCTATTTTTTGTATAGAAAAATAAAGCAATTGTTTAAGAATTGTCAATTTATTTGAAGATTTTTGAAGAACCTTACTGACGCTATCGGTATTTGCATTTGTTAGAGTGCAATATGCAGTCAGCGCTGTCTTTACATCTTTAAAGGTCCTCGGACAAATAAGTGTTTCAGTTTTCGGCCGAATTAATGCGTTATTCCAATTCTTCATATTGGCTAATGGTCGTGTTATTGGAAGGATGTCAATTTATACGGCACCCGTCACGAAAGTTGAAACTTGGTCGTTAGACAAACAAACGCATTTTCTAATTTTAATGTCCAACGCGTGCTAAATTAAGTCGAATTGATATTGTCTTTGACCAAAACAACTTGTTTGTGGTGCGTCTAGCCGTAGAGAATATTAAGATTTGATTGGACTCAATACGCGTGGTGTGGCTTCTTATAAGGCCTGGTTACTTAAACGCTCAGTCGGTCGTAACTGTCCATCTTTTTAAACTTTCGTGACGAATTCTGTACACTGTTTCCTATGACATAAATAAAATGTTTCGCTTACTTAAATTTTTGACGTCAAGCGTCAGCTTTGTAATTAAGAAATAATATAATAGTAATATCTGTATTGACCAAAAAGGTAGTGTCAAAATTGACGTCACAAAGTGTGGCCACGATTATAATGTCATAGAAGAACAGTGTACTAAAGTGTATGGTTTTTTGTTACAGTTGTGTTGTATTGGGGAGTGGGGGTGAATTACAGAATTATGCATTTGTTATGGTGCCCACGAGGCATAGTGTGAATGTGATGTAAATAATAATTAATTAATTATAATATTAATAATACAATATTGATTAGTGTTATTAAATAAAAACCAATTAATTAACTTCGTGTTTTATTATTGCAATTTAACAGGTGACCTATATTATTCATATAAAGATATTAGATATAAAGAGTTTTATTGGGGAACAATGTTTCAAGAAGGTGGCCTAAAAGTCGATTCCCCATATTATTAGTTAAAACTGCATGAATTTAAGCTAAATGAGGCATCATCATCATGATCAACCCATTCTCGGCTCACTACAGAGCACGGGTCATAGTCCACCACGCTGGCCATGTGCCGATTGGCAGACTTCACACGCCTTTAAGAACATTGCGGAAAACCCATGACCTCTGATTAGGAGGCTGACGTCCTAACCAAATAGCTTTAATTAGATTGTGCCACAAGTCGAGCGTTATCCTGGCGTTTCTGCTATGCGAGCAAGTTAAGTGCTCAAGTAGAAGAAGCGCCGGGTTAACAGTCTTTCAATAGTGGAGTGCACAAAGTTTTGTTTGGAAGTTATTACGGCATCACCCAGGGGTAGTTTTGGCGAGGTCAGTGTGAATAGAGCACTTAGGCTCGATAATAGCTGAAAGAAGATAGAAAGTACCTCTTAGGGGTCTCCCGTGAGACTTTCATCTCGACTTAGGGACGATGGGAACTTGGTTTGTTGGACTGGGATCTCAGTTTGAACGCCCCTGTGATTGTGGATGTGGCCCAGGTCCGGATGACGTCAATAATCGGGGACCTTGTATTCGCCGGCGAAGACGCTGTGTGCGGTGTTGTAATAAAGTTTTGACCGGTATCCTTAGAACTTATAATCCTTAGATCTAACAATCGCGGTATCGCTATCGAGTAACAAAACATTATAACGTCAAAGTAAAATGGACCTAAGATCGCTATCACCGGGCCGTAATCGCAAAGTACCGGGCCTCTTACCCCTTTTACTAATAACTTCATTACCATTACTATTTGTCTTTTTGGTATTATGCAGTTCTAGCATATTGCATACATTTTGTTCTCTAGTCAAATTTGGGGAAAATTTTGCATAATAGCTGAAGATTTTATAACTTTGTTCAGTTTGATATTTATTACATATATAACACAGAATTGGCATATGGTATATGAAGATAGATGTTAGCTACTGAAAAGGAAAATCAAACAAACAAAGAATTATTTTACTAAGTTTTAATATTATATATAAATGCATGGTACACGTATTAAGCTTTGTTAAGTCTGATAATGATGGGTTGGCTTCTCTCCAAATTATCTGATCTATAATAACATTCACCAGGTCTTCACGTTTGGGCTAATAAAAACTGATGAACCAATTATTATTAACCAATTAAAATTTTTTCATCATCATCATTTCAACCGATAGACGTCCACTGCGGGACATTGGTCTTTTGTAGGGAGTTCCAATGGCCACGGTCTTGGACCGCTTGTATAGCGGCTCCCTGCGACTCGTTTGATGTCGTCTGTCAACCTTGTTGGGGGGGCGACCAACGCAACGTTTACCGGTGCAGGGTCGCCATTCCAGCACCTGGATTTTAAATTATTTACTAATTTTAATTATTTAAAACTTAATTATATATTGCATTAATTACGTTTTAAATAATTGAAATTGACAAAAGTTTTATCCCCGATCCAGACGGAACCCTTTCACTATTCGGGATAAAAATAGTCTCAAGCTTGATCCAGAGTATCATCTATGTAAAAGACCTAAGTTTAAATCCGTTTGAAAAGTTTTGCGTGATGCGCAAACAGACAAAGATAAAAAGAACAAAAATATAATTAATTAAATATCTGCATCTTCTTTTGCAATTGTTCAAAATACATACATTCAATTTGTACAGTTTTATGATAAGTAAGTATAGAATAGATATAAATACTTTACAATAATAATTAATTATCTTGACCTAGTACCAGCAGTGTATTATTATCAGGAAAACCTTGGATCGTATCGAAAACTTCAATGCTACAAGGTCAATCAATACTTTTACCTAATAATAATAAAAAGAGATTATTTTTACGTACGAATGTATATTTTAATATTTTTATTTAAAATAGTAAGAAAAAGATTGTTTAATTATGAGATATATACATATAATAGCATATAATAGACGTTACATTAAGTTTTACAATAACTTCTACCAATTGATGTACACTATTGGACTTAGGTCTTGTGTAGAGGGCTCAAAGCACAAGGTCGCTTGTTTCCAGGGACTCCATGCGACTCTTGCTGTCGGCTGTCCAGTTGGAGTCGACTATCTTGCTGTCTTATAAGTTATTACTTAATCTTCGCGATTCGTAAGTCTGTCGGTAACAGTGGTTCTTCTCTCTATCTCCAGTCGTTTCTTCATTACTGAAGATCGTGGTCCTGGTGGTGTCCTTGCAACCTCGTGCGGATTATTTGTTTCCACCGGCTTCTATCGGAGGCTAGTCTCGCTATTGTGTGAAATTTGCACTTAGTAGATTTCCTCAGCTGGTCTGTCCATCTGGTTGGTGAGCGGCCTCTCGATCTTTTGCCGTCTGTATTGTAGCGGTGATAGCCTAGTGGTTAGGTCGTCAGCCTCCTAATCAGAGGTCGGTGGTTCGAATCCGGGCACGCACCTCTAACTTTTCGGAGTTATGTGCGTTTTTAAACAATTAAAATATCACTTGCTTCAATGGTGAAGGAAAACATCGTGAGGAAACCTGCACGCCTGAGAGTTCTCCATAATGTTCTTAAAGGCGTGTGAAGTCTGCCGATCCGCACATGGCCAGCGTGGTGGACTATGGCCAAACCCTTCTCATATTGAGAGGAGACCCGTGCTCTGTAGTGAGCCTGTAATGAGTTGATCATGATTGCCTGTCACAATAAGGTTCCTAACCTGGTTCTTCTACGAAACTCCTAATTACTGATTTGATTCCGTGGAGCACTAAGTTCCGTTAGTATTACGGTGACGAATAGGCTTCATGATTTTTATTAATAGTCCTTATTTCCTTACCACATTTAATCATTAATTTATATTAAAAAAGCTAATTATTATTATTATCATAATGTGTAAACGTCACAGTACAATATGTAAGTTCCTAAACAGTATATGTGAAAGGTATTAGGATAAGAGATCAAAGTTTTATATAAGTATATATTTTACAGAAATATGAAGTATATTAAAGACACATTGATTAAAAACTTTTGAAAATTTTAAACACATTCGAATAATTATAGTGTATTTCACAATAATATGTTTTGAAATTATTAATTAGTTTTTTTTAGAAAGTTTTTATTTTTATCTAACAAAAATATTGACTTTAATCCGTCTTCCTCATTACCCGTCATTAGCTAAGTATTTATCCAGTATTTTCAGACAGTTTTTAAGCACATCTAGATTTTTTAGTAGACTTAAACTATTACCTACTTAATACATACATACTTAAACTATTTACGAATTTGTCAAAAAAAAAATAACATTTGTTTGTGTACACTTTATACATTCTACTAAGTATTTAGACCATATTTCAAGAACGTTTGTAAGACCATCCTGTGATCTTTAAAATGTATTTTATTACACATTATAATAATTCAAAATGTCTATACTAAATAATGTCTAACTTCACATACACTTCGGTTCGTATGCACTTAACATTTGCCAAGTATTAGTCAATATTTTCAGACAGTTTATAAACACATTCCTAGGGGTTTGAAATAGTCTTTACATACTTCATCATTCAAAATGTTTGTAATGTATGAACTTTACAGTACACGTCTCAGGTTATTTGCACTGTTTATGTTCAAAGTCAATCTAGTAATCTTCATATTGTGGGTAGTTTACCGACTCCCTGCGTCGGTACAGGGGCTACCTGTTAATAACACAGAGAACTTTTAAGTACAATAAAATAAGACGAATTTGTTAGTAATTTTATTCAACTACCCTAGGTAGTTCACTAACAGCGGGACATGCTTCCCTTCGAGGGTGGGTGTTCAACATAACCGTAAGGGTACGGAGGTATCCATAAAGCTTTTCCACCACGACAAAAAAAAAAAAGAAGGGTAGTTCACTAAAAGTCCAAGTTAGTTTTTAGAGTGCCGCACACGAAGGGTAAGGGTTTGTGACGACCTCAGTGTGTGCGCTGTCGCATTATAAAGTTGGAAGTCCTGGGTTCGATTCTCGGCTCGAGTGTGGTCTGGTGGGTCGCTTCGGCTGTGGCTAGTTACCACCCTAGCAATAAAGCGTTCCTGCACGATGTCGAGTAGAAACCAATTAGGTGTATGGTTTTACCATACCCCTAACAGGTAAGCCCGCTACCATTCTAGACTGCATCATCACTTACCACCAGGTTAGATAGCCGTCAAGGGCTAACTTGTAGTGTATAAAACAAGGGTGTAAAATGGGACCCAATTACTCGCTATCAATATACTATCACTATCACTATCAGTCAAACTATTTGCTCTTTAATGAATAGAAGCACGCGTTACTTTGCGGAAGTCCATGCTAAACAATAAACAGCAAGTATAATTTGCTATATTCCGCAGACAACCGGGAGATTAGTATAGTATAACACCACACAAAATCCTCCACTAGAACCTTTACGCACGTTTCGACCCGACACCGGATCATCCTCAGGAGATGTTGACTTCACAAGCGCGAAAAGTAAAACTTTTACTTTACTATACTAATCTAATCTAATCTACTTTTACTTTACTATACTAAACTAATCCCGGTTGTCGGTGGAATATAGCAAATTATACTTGCTGTTTATTGTTTATTGCTCTTTGATCGATTTTAATAATTGCAACATTATCTGTTATTGTTTCATATTGCAATGTGTTACCCTTTTGTTTTTTTTATATTTTATTTATTTCAAGTCAGTCCTTCGTGTTTGAGTCAGTGAGCAACAGACCTGTAGTAGTGGTGCTGGGCTTGCGGCGGCCACTGTTGGACCGGCACGCCGGGCTGCTGGTAGCCGTCGGGCCAGCGCGGGCTGTCCGTGATGGGGTTGACGGTTGCTATGGGGACGGCGCTTTGCATCGGCGAAACGCCGGCAACGTTGGTTGTCATCGTTGGACCTAACCAGTGCAACAGTTTATTATTATCATCAAGAACAGCCTACACACGTCTACTGTTGCGAAATACGAAAGTAAAAGAGAACTTCTTCAACTTCTTGTGTGGTGTTTTGACATCACAGGTATTACTTGTACATGGGACGTAGTGCTTGCACATGGCGTGTTGTTCTTAAACATGGCGTGTGGTGCTTGCACATGGCGTGTACTTGACAAGGTGAGTGTTACTTGTACATGTGGTGTGCTGTTTTGACATCACAGGTAGTACTTGTACATGCGACGTAGTGCTTTCACATGGCGTGTTGTTCTTAAACATGGCAAGTGGTGATTGCACATGGCGTGTTGTTCTTAAACATGGCGAGTAGTGCTTGCACATGGCGTGTATTTGAACATGGTGAGTGGTGCTTGTACACGTGGCGCATTTCTTGAACATGGTTAGGGTGAGTGGTACTTCTACATGTGTGGTGCTTTAACATCGCGTTTTTACATAAAAATTGTGAGTGAAACATGCGTATGTTGGGTGGTGCTTGTATATTCTAGTTTGCCTTTTATCACCACCATGTTAAGATGTGAATGTAGTTCCGTACCGGGTGGTCCGACGTAGGTGGCGGGCGGCGCGGCGTAGGGCGCGGCGGCGTAGTACGGCGGCGGCGGCACGCTGAGGGCATGCGGCAGAACCTGCACCGCCGACACGGACGGCATCGCGGGCGGCGGCACCGGCTGAGGGGTTGGCTGGAATACAGTGAACCACACGTGTGTTCGACCAAGCAAGCGAACATAAAGTTCGCCTGTCTTAAATTAAAATCCAAATTAAAAATACCTTTATTCACGTAAACCTATTACCTACATCTGTGAAGCCTTAATATATAAAACATTCTCCATTATTTTAATTCGTGTGGTGATGCTGAGAACTACACTCGCCAACTTCAAACTAAATCTAAGAGAGTTCAAATCGCGCCCAGGTCTAAAAAGAAGCCCACAACAAACTTAGCCGGGTTTTTTTAGTTTGTTATAATGTTTTTTTTACGACATATTAACTTTCGTCTATTTGTATTGTTAATGCAAGATTGTGTTTATTTATAATTTTCTTAAGTATTTTTGTTAAAATGGTTGTTATTGCGCGATCTGAGGGCGAGATCTCTAAACTCACTCAAAGATGATAAATTCTTTATTGGACATTTTTTTAAACTTTATTTATTGCACAAAAATAAGTACAAAAGGCGATCTTAATGCTGAACATTAAGATAAGCATTTCAGTGGAGAACCTCCAGTCAACATTGGATCAAACAGAAATAAAAGATAGATGAGATTAACAACAACTACCTTTTGTGAAAGGAACCATTTAAAAGGGAATAATTAGATTTATGTAGCCCATATAACTTTGTCTAGCTCTAATTGTCTATATGTAACTCTGTATCTATATGTAGGGTATGGCGTGATATTTTTTTTACACTACTAGTTAACCCTTGACGGCAATCCTACCTGATGGTAGTGATGATGCAGTCTAAGATGGTAGCGGGCTAACCTGTTAGGGGTATGGTAAACCCATACTCCTAATTGGTTTCTACACGACATCGTGCCGGTACGCTAAATCGCTTTGTCGGTAGGGTAGTAACTAGCCGTGGCCGAAGCCTCCCACCAGACCAGAATCGATAGGTATAGTTTTGAACATAAACTAAAAACATAAACTTTTTTTAGATAACCGAACTTAAGAATAGAGGAGGTGAGAATGATAGAATAGAAGAGAGATAGAACATCAGCCGCGCCAAACGTAGATCAGCTAAAAAAGTCAACACTGCTTAATTGACAGTACCAGCCAAATTTTGCATGCTTATATGTTTTCTATTTTATTTTAATTATTTGTAATCCACAGCGTTAAAACTTTTTACATTTCAGACTTAATCAAAAAATAAGGCCAAATAAGATTACAATTTGTATAAAATAAAATAAAATAGCAAACAATATATGCAACCTTTGTAAATTTACAACATAAATAATATGTTATGGATATTACAACAGTGTGTGT
Organism: Lasiommata megera; assembly: GCA_928268935.1. Classification (NCBI taxonomy): domain Eukaryota; kingdom Metazoa; phylum Arthropoda; class Insecta; order Lepidoptera; family Nymphalidae; genus Lasiommata; species Lasiommata megera. The sequence goes on along the minus strand of OV743313.1, from coordinate 15,565,512 downwards.
ATGTGTGTGTGTGTGTGTGTGAGCATGGGATTTTCAGTTATTATTATACCTAATAGTCTAGTGCGTTTGTCGGATCACCTTGTAACTGTTCCTCTAACTTTATATGATGCGACTGCGCGCACGCTGGGCCACGGAGGACGTCAAATATAGATCTGGTTGGGGAGGTTAAGACATATGAATACTGTTGTACTGTACCTGATAGTATGAATAGTAGTTGTGCTGTTCCGGCTGGTCGTGGATGGGCACGGTGATGAGGTTGGTGCGAGGCCCTCGCAGCCGATCCCCCCCGCCGTGCGCGTGCGAGCGCGGGTCGTTCGCGCTGCTCGGCAACTGCGATACAATACCAAGTAAATTAAAAAAAAGTCTTTAAACATGTCAACCCAACCCATTGCCGGCTACAGAGCACGGGTGTTCTCTCAATACGAGAAGGATTTGACCATTTATAACTATGGTATAAATCTATGTTTGAGACTGTAAAGATAAATCGTGTTTTTGAGACTGTTAATATCTTTTTCTTAATAGTCCACCATCATAACTTCGCTTTCGAGTTACTTATCCATGCTAGAAGATAAAATGGACTTCATTGCGCGAATTGGAAAAAACGTCTCATATCAAAAATAGCTTTATTCATATAAACCTATTACAGGCATCTATGATTCGTTAACGAGTGATGTGATGTGATAATATGAGATTTTTCATTATATCCGTGATGGTGATAACTACACTCGCCAACTTAAAACTAAAGGTGAGAAGGTTCCTATCGCGGCCAGGTCTATGAAGAAAAAAGGAGTCTTAAGGAGCTAGTGAGATATAAAAGGGTTCCAATCGCGCCAAGGTCTAAGAAGAAAAAAAGTCTTAAGGAGCTACTGAGATATAAAAGTGTTCCAATCGCGCCAAGGTCTAAGAAGAAAAAAGGAATCTTAAGGAAATATTTTTTTATATACTACAAGTTAGCTTGGCGGCAATCTCACATGATGAGAAGGCAGTCAAAAATGGTAGCGGGCTAAGGAACCATTTAAAAGGAAATAATAAGAATATTTATGTAGGCTTTATAACTTTGTCTCGCTCTAACTGTCTATAGGAGGAGTAGGGCGTGATATATATTATTTTTTTAACACTACCAGTTAACCCTTGACGGCAATCTCACCTGATGGTAAGTGATGATGCAGTCTAAGATGGTATCGGGCTACCCTGTTATTGATATGGTAAACCCATAATCTTGTTTGGTTTTTACGCGCCATAGTGCCTGAACTACGAATCGCTAGGCAACACATCTATGTCGGTAGATGTGAAATACATACAGAAAGTGGTTTGACTACGGCGACCGAGGGTGGTGGGGGTTCGGGTTCTTGTTTGTTGGTATCCCCTCCCGCGGAGACGTGCCGGTGGTTGATGTGGGCTTGCAGATCACGCTGTAAGAAATAAAAAGGAATTATTACCTCAGTTAGGCTGCTTCCTTCTTCTGGGTCTATCATGAGTACTTAGATGGCTGGAAACTATTCGTTTAACTAGTAAGTGGGTTAATATCCGTCGGCGCCAACGGAACATTTAAAGTGAACTGTATTGTTAAAATAAGCAACTATTATAGAGCACAAGATACCATTTTTTATTATAAGAAGTAGTCGATTTACATAATATATATAGTTAGATTTAATACAGAGGTAGAAGAAAAAAATTGTCTTAGATATAAATTTATAGTAAGGTAAGATAGGACTGTCATATATTATATATATATATTATAATATAAAAGACCTTAATAATAAATAAAGATCATGAAAAAAAACAATAATAATATATACTGAGATTAATTTGTATATTTAACTAAATGTAAACAATCATTTTATTGAAATTTACAAATAAAAGTCGAAATGTAAAATTAAAAAAGTCTTAAAACTTAATCATTTAACTTGCTTTTGTAGATGCTTTATATTTCTTATATTACTAGCTATTGTTCGCGGTTAAACCCATGTTTTCCCGTTGGAATAAAATATAGCTTCTAATTACTTGTTGATGAAGCAATTTTCTATTAGTGTAAGAAATTTTAACTGTCCAAATCGCTAAATTACTTGGCGGTATGTTTTGGTATATATTCAGGTGATTAGCCTACATATGGCAGATTTCTTTACCTGTGACAAATATGTTCGTCTACATCCCGTATTGCCATATCTAGTTCCAGAGTGTGTACACATGAAAACTGTCCCGAGTCCTGTCTGTTCCACTCTTAACACCTGCAAATTAATAAACAGTTTTGTAGTATTTGCATTGCAGGCAAATAAGCTTCTTTTCTTGTTCTTACCCTTATCCCACATTATGTGGGGTTGGCACAACACATCTTCTTCCACTCAATTCTATCAGCCTCACTACCCACACCTTTTACACTTATATCCTTTTTTACACAATCCATCCATTTCTTCAAATGAGCACAGGATGCATTGATTTACCACTAGCCATAGATCGATCATTAACACTCAAAAAATGGGACAGAAAAGTAGTGCACAAATAGCGACGCGTGCACTCCATTCCCCCAGTGTGTGACAAGGCTAGACCAAAGTGACCGATTCTAACACTGGAGGCGTATAATCCGAATGAATTACAAAGCACTACGCGCCGCTATAGATAGTATAACGGCCAGATGTCTAGTTTATTAGACGGGTTGTAATACATCAATTACCGATATGTAGGTATGTATAGTTAGGTGGTGACAAATTCTCGCCATGTTTTTGTATGACGCGCTCTATCTACGGCTAGTAGTTAATCAATGACGGGATGCTAAATCGCTTGGCGGCATGCTTTTCCAGTTGAATGGTGACTAGGTGCAACCAAAGCCTCCACCCGTACCAAAAAAATACTTATAGTATGTAAAGCATTATTATCAATCAATCAATCAATGTAATGTTATTGAAATAAAGCTTTTAAAGGCACTTTTGATGTGTCAATAATAGTAGACCATACCTTTTCCCTGCAACGTGGACAGTGAGTATGCTCAGCTCTAGCACACGACAAGCAAAACACATGTTTACATGGTATCTGAAACAAAATAACTGATTTAAAGTAACTTATTAATAACTTCCAAAAATTTTTTTATATAAATAAATTTTTCCACCTTCCTTCTGCGTTAAATTTAATTTAGTTTTATATAGTTATATATGCACTGTAAAGTCACAGTGCATTGACCTTGTACCATTGTTACCATGTTGTATATAAACATCATTTGATAAACATTTCTTAACAAAAGTTTAAAACAGGGTCAGACCTTACCAGACCAATTATATTTATACATTTCCACTATAATGTTATTCTACATACTTAAATAATGTGTTTTACTATCAGTGTGCTATTTATAACACATAATGAACACAAATTTGTAGATACAGTGTTGCAATCTGTGTTGGTCTTTGAATAAGTCACGAGTGGCTTATTTCAGGTGGCGAATGTCACTGAGACCCAACATCAGGCTGATCAAGTCTCATTGTGAAATCTGTAATTGCTTAATATTATCCATGTTCTTGCGTTTTCCTGAAAATTTAAGTATTGTGGCTCACTTGAGATAACACCCCATCTACAATTTTTCTTTTGTACTTCCTATAGGATCTTGAACAGCCAGTCTGATTGCAACATGCCTGCACATCTTTTTCTAACTACATGTGTGTTTTAAATTGAGAAATCAAATGTAACTCACTTTACCAACAAGGTCAACAAAACATATCTATACGAGATGTGACTCAACAAGTGTGTAATCTCTCAAACTGCACTGATCTCCTAAAATCCTTCTCACTTTAGACCCATTTACAGTATATAGTGGGCTGGTGAGAAATTGATATATAATTATTGAGTATCAGCACACTTTGAACCATATTATAATAATTATTATTAAATATTGCTCACCATTCTACCATAAATGAGTATAGGTTTAGAGCATATATCGCAGCAGTATATCATGGGATTGAGCACTTTCTCCCCAATGAGTGTAGCTCTATGACTCCAGTCCAATCTGAGCATTGGCTCAGGGGGACCTCTCTGCAGGGTTGTGAACACTGGTGCTTCCAGCTGGGATATGTCCGATGGGACTTCCACTAGAAATTATGAGAAAAATTATAGTCTTAATTATTAATCAAGCACATATATCTCCAGTTTTGTTAACAGCTAATGTGTCCCATTTTCTTTGATGTGTAATAGTGGTCCAGCATTATTACACATATTTTCTTTCTTCGTACATCTATTATAATTAATGTTAAAGTGTGGATGTTTGTTACTCAATCACACAAAAACGGCTGAACAGATTTGGATGAAATTTGGCATGCATGTAGCCTTAGACATGGAAATGTACATAGGCTATCTTTTATCCTGATTCCTTAAGTAGTTCCTGAGGTAAAATTGAAAATGGTAAACAAGCAAAGCCACAGTTTTGAAATTTGGTATGCATATCACCTATGCTATAGACATGTATTTTCTATACCGCTCTCTGAACTAGTATTATATATATATGAAGAAAGAAATAAGAACATGTTTATAATATATTAATTGTCAAATAAATATATTATATTTATAATATATTCATGTTTTTTTTTATTCCACTATCAGTTTCACCTTGACTGCATTCTCATCCCGTGGTAATTTATGAAGAAGTCAGTAAATAGGTGCAGACTTACCTATTGAGGCATCACCTACTCTGAAGCATTGTACTGGTACATAGTATTGTTTATGTTGGTTCTACTTCTAGCTAGTCTAAACTCTAAACTATAAAAAAGAGCTCACTTTTAACTGGTTCACTTGGCTCAGGCTCCTCTTTAACATCCTCCACCATAGTTTCCTCCTGGTCTTGAACAGTCTCCTCCACGGAGCACTCTTCCTCATCAGAAGACATAACTTTGGCCACCTTCTTGCCTCTCCCACGCCCTCGACCACGACCTCTACCGCGGCCACGGCCTCTGCCTCTGCCGCGAGTGTTTCTCTTCTCTCCATTCATTTTCTAGTTCCGAAAACGTTTGCTTATGAAAGCTTTCTACTTTACAACAGTAAGTACACACGTCGTAAGTATTTTCGTGCAGTAAAAGTGTTCACAAGACGTTCTTACCACGAAAAAGCTGTAGGTAAAACGGTGGTAGTATACTTTACAGTTATTGGAATCTGTTATGCTGGGCAACACTAACTATCAATGATACTATTCATTCACAAGACCAAAACAACTTCAATATCAATCAAATAATCGACTATTTTAATCACTCAAACTCAAGTTTTGTTTGCAAATCACCATTAAAATTCAAACCAAGCTAACCTATATTTTTATTTTCGGACTATTTTGTAACATTCAGCTCTAAACCAATTTTAAATCTATATGTTTTGACAAAAAAGACAGAATAAATTCTCATATACTTTAAGAAATAGCGTTAGTGCATTCAAAAAATGTTTTCTCTGAAATCGAAATCAGAAGGAATTCCGACATTAGACGTACCAAATTGTCAGAGACAATTTGTCACTGTCAGACGTCAATTATCATACTTGTCAAAATTATTATTGTCAATGTTAAAAATTAAAATGACTTTTAACAAGAATAATGGAATTCTTTGTTCAAGCTCTAAGAAAGTCTTTGAAATAGCCATAAAAAACCTCGATTAATTTAAGTACGTACGTTACATAGATTTTTTAACAGCTAAGAATCGGAAATTCGATATTTTATAGGTAATAAGAAGGTTTTTAAAGATTTGACTGCTAACCCTACGTCTTGTAGCGGATAAATTGATTTACCGAATTCAATGCATTATTTGCATTACGACTTTACATAACTAAAAACGCTTTGCGTCTTTTTGCTATTTTTGCCAGGCAGGGATTGATTTTACGATGAGGCCGCCAGTGATATGGTTTCTTAATAATAATCGAATTTTATCCAAATAAATGTATTATATCAAACTACAACACAGTCTTAAAATGTACCTATACTAAGTGTGAAAAAGTATGACATCTGAGATGTTCGGATAACTGCGGAAGTAAAATAAAGTTCGCTGTAATCAATTTATGACTTTCTTGTACTAAACGCGATTGGAGTGCTTGCTCGACGATTATAAATATCCACTTTCAAGGTTAATCAGAAACGGTAGTCCTCTTGACCTTTCAATGAAATAAGCTGTGTAATATTGGCTGAAAATTTAACCAAGTATTGTATTTAAACTTGTAATTTAAAGTCATTGTATTTATTTTATAGCAGCATGAAGATTGGTTGTCTTTGGTTAACTGAACTACGTCAAGTTGTATCTATCTAAAAACAATGGAGATGTTTACTTGCTATACTTCACGCTGATGAGAAATAATTATTATTGCAATTACCAGAACCTTATCCTTATTGTTTTTGGTACCTATTGTTACGGATTTCTATAAGTAGCCTTTCAAATTAGCAAGATTTGAGGTTTACTTGAGATTAGTTCCTATCACTATTGAATGTTTTGTAATGCACTGGATCAGATAGTTATTTTCATTGAGTTTATATATTTTTTAATAATAAGATGTTATAAAAACGGATTCAAAAACTTTTCGGTTTTGGATTATCAGTACCAGCCCGAAGTTAGGATAATAAGTTGACGTTGGTCTACTCTCATTCCTCTTTTATCGACCTAACTCGTAATTTTTTAAAATTGCTACACGAACGATGTGATTAGTTAAATGTACCTAAAAGTAATCTTATAGAAGTGGCCTATTATAGTCTAAAGGTAAATGATATCGTACCCATATTGCAAAAACCGATTATCTGCACCAAAATTGAGCGATACATTTTTGATATTAGGAGTATTTGAAACTTTAACGATACTAAAATTAATTATAATGACGTAAATTTTTAGACGCTAATCGTTTTTATAAACAAGAAACTATTCAAGAAGTGTTAAGTAGGTTAATAAATAAAAAAAAATAACAGATTTTCAATAAAAAGAAGAAAATAGCCGGTAAGGGGCTCATTTAGTTGGTTTTTCCTGAATGTAGAAAAACAACCAAAATTTCAAAACTACCCTTCTGGTAGTTCTATTGGTAATTTTTATTTAATAATTTGCTTTGAATAGTAATAATCATCAAGACAAAACCCATTTTAGTTCAACTATAGCCAGTACAGGTGTAAAATAAATATCTTTAGATGCTTTTGGCTGAAGGTAAAATGGATTTTATTTAACTTTGTACTATATTAACTGCAGCGCCCCGCTGTTTTACCCACGTAGTTCGGAATAAGCAAATTTAAATAGCCTTCGTTATATCTAAAAAATTCAAATTCAAAATAATCTTTATTCAAATAGTCCTTTAAAAGGCACTTTTGACGCGTCAATAATTTTCATACTAGTTATTTCATGGTGATAACTAAAGCTATGAGGGTTCCAAACGCGCCCCGATCTAAGAAGAAGCCCACAACAAACTTAGTCGGGGTTTTTCTTTTTTTTTCGTTATCACCATCTCACATAATGAATAAAATGAATAATAAACTATAGTACCTATGGAGATAGAGCAATTCACACCCAAGCTTTTTTATCGTTTATATAATTCTTAATATCGTAATATGATTTTTCTACAAGCTTTCGTTTTATAAAAACTTTGAACTTATTGATAGACACTTCCATATTATCAACAGGTAATTTATTATAAGATAAAATACAATTTCCTTTGATGTTTAATGAGTCACTAATTTTGTGCAGCCTTCTAAACGGTACTACAAGTTTACTTTTACTTCTGATGTTCAGTGCGTTACAGTCCATTTTTTACTTGAATTTATCAATATTTTTATTACATTAAATTTTCATATATATATTGGCTATGCACTGTCATTATTTTATAATCTTTAAATTTATCTCTTAATGACTCTCTGGGACCTAATTTATATATTGCACGAACAGCCCTCTTCTGCAAAACGAATATAGTGTCTATATCAGCAGCATTACCCCATAATTAAATACCATATGACATAATGCTGTGAAAGTAGCTAAAATATACAAGTCTGGCAGTCTCTATATCCGTCAAATGACGGATCTTTTTTACCGCGTAAGCAGCAGAGCTAAGTCTGTGCGATAAATTATTTATATGTGGGCCCCATTGAAGTTTAGCGTCTAACGTTATGCCTAGGAATGTAGCCGTATTTACCAGGTCCAATTCCTCATTATTAAGTAGTACACTGGTTTACACCTGTTTAACATAACCTAAGCTAACTCCAAAAGAAAGTCCAGTTGAAATCAGTCCAACCGTTTCAGCGATAAGCGCGTTTATACAAACGAACTATTTTTCATTTTGTTACATTAGAATAACAAGTTGTGTCCCTCGGCTTCACCCACGTAATATGTCCTGTTCTCGAGACTTTCGAGAAATACTATACGAATAAATCTTCCTCTTAAATAACTCTATCTATTGATGTAAATCGCATTAAAATCCGTTGCGTAGTTTAAATGATCTAAGCATACATACATACAAACAGACGACTACATACAGAGGAACAGACAAAATCTTTACTTAAAAAACATAGTTTAGTTTTCTAAGCTAGACAGAGAACATGTGTCAGAGAGAGTTTCGTTTGGTTGGCAGTCGATCAACACTGCTATCTTCAATAGCCAAACTCTGGAACCATTCATGATACTCTTCTGGTTATTACACTTTTATTGCAAAGATTGATCAGATCCTTCTTCTTAACTATGTATTTTGGTAGAGGTCTGATGTACAGTTGCTGTAAGGGTGGAAAGATAACTCCTGAACTGGATTGGTTCCATAGATATTTCGATATTTTTTTGGTGGCTTTGTATAAGGTGAAGGGGTTGTCATGATTTGGTTTAAGTTCGCATTTGTGGTTGTGGTAACAGCCAAAATCATAAACTCTTTAGACATGTCATAATTATAGTAAATCTTATTGTATCCTTTTATAAACTTCATTCGTTTAATCTTGAGCCAGCTCACTTTTCACCTTCTGTGTTTCTATTTCTATTCATTATTACCGTCTCTGCCAATACCTTCAAATCTTTAAATACATTGTATTTCAATTCCTTAACATGGTAAAGGTTCCTTGTAACTTTCTTACCTTCAAGTTTATAACCTTTTTTAGACCTAGCCTGTTTAAAAACATTTATCCAGTCAGACATACAAGAGATATCACAATTTTTCTTTGAAGATTCTATGGCGCTGTGCATGAAGTTAGCTTCCACGTAGCTGTGACCGGATTCGAGGAACTTGTGTTCTATTATGTCCATGTGTGTCCTGCATCATCATCTACAATAGAATGGCTGCAATATATTGATTACGGTTAGGACCGCGACACTTGTCTGGAAACAAGCTGACTTCTTTAATCGGCTTCACGTGGTTAAATAATGATGTAAAATCGTTCGGATTTCAGCACTGTCTTTTTTACCAAGCACTTCATTCCAAACAAAACAGTAATCTTAAGTAAGTAAGCTTCATTGGGAAGTGTCAATTTTCAAGTATAACAGAGAAGACCTACATCACAGAACAGCAATAGCAATACAGAAATTGCAATAGTGCTTATTCGCTTTTTTCATTTTTGCATTCTTATACATAGAGAGCGTACATTTTGCTTAATATAAGCCCAGTATCGATGCTAGGCAATGATGCTATGTGCTTTCTAACGGCTTCTACCATCTCAGACGACGTTTTATTTGGGGGTTCACGGTGTCCGCGCGGGTTCTGTTCTTTTGAATACTGTCCCAAACTATTGCGGTGCTTTACAGCATTAGCTATCACATGCGGTGAAATGAAAATACACATGGATAGTTTGTTTTAGCTGAAGCGAATTCAAAAACTGTCTCGCATGTACATTTATCGAAAGAAAAAAGTAAACACCGATAATTGATAGTAACTGAAGATAATATTCGAAAAACGTCCTAGCCCAGTTATACAGCAAAAGCGAACTTTACTCATGTAAGTTATTTTACCTGCAATAAATTTAATCAAATATGCAGTTCATTATTCTGCAAAAAGCAACTAATGTTGTTTAGTTGGTTTTACTGGTAGATACATCAGCAATTTCTAGTATATTAATAAAAGCGAAAACCAGTTACCGTAGGTTAATGTGTATTAACAGAATAATATCGACGTAATAATAAATCAAGCAACTACATCTTAAAAGTGTTATAATACGAAACATGGTTTTTGTTGAATAGATTTATAAATCTTAAGTATTTAAATGAGTTTAGTTCTTTTTTTAAGAAGATAATAAAATCATACTTACAGGTAGTTGCTTTTTACTCTAGCTATCTCCGTAAAAAAGCGTCGTAGCGGATAATAGGTTTTAACTGTAGCTTCGTCGTGACTAGGAGAGTCGATTGATATATTAAACCTTATTTTGGAAAAAAGTGCAGATAATCGGTTTTTGCAATAAGGGTACGATATAAAATAAATGGGTATGAATCTTTGGTCTAACTAATACTTCAATAGATTTTTAAGATGATGTAAGATGGTGAGAATCATCATCATCATGATCAACCCATTGCCGGCTCACTACAGAGCACGGGTCTCCTCTTAATATGAGAAGGGTTTGGCCATAGTCCACCACGCTGGCCATGAGCGGATTGGCAGACTTCACACGCCTTTGAGAACATTATGGAGAACTCTCAAGCGTGCAGGTTTCCTCACGATGTTTTCCTTCACCGTGATATTTTTGCAAGTGATATATATATATTTTTTTAATGTGATCGTGAGAATATATATATATATAAAATATCAGTTTTAGTTTGTAGTAGGTATCTTCTTCGACTAAGTGCAGTGCGCGATTGGGAGGCCCATAATCTTAGCTTTTTCTTTTGTTGACTTGAATTATTTCAGCATCACCTTTCCACTAATATGTTGTAAAAACGCATATGGAATGAATATGTAAAAACGCTTACCTTATCTACGATGTGCTAAGTAATAAATAAATATTTTTTATTTTATTTGCTGATATTATGCTTTGCTCTTTATGTATCTCAGCGGATGCATAAATCACTTCTTAGTGAGAGCACTTAGAGTGCTTAGTTTGCTTAGTGCTAGAAGTGCTTTATGTCTCAGCTGTTCAAACAAATTAGCTAAGGATAATGATGGTGTCATTGAAAATTGAATATTGTATAACAAGTGCATTAATCTAAGCAGTAGGTGGTTACATTTTCCCGTCGAGGGCTGAAGGCAATGGGCGACGAGTTCACGACACCTAACGCGGTCACGGTCGGTTGCTGCTCCGCCATTGCATGTGTCGCAGATATTCGATGTAATCTGTGTTCTGTTCTAAATTAATTCTAAATAAAATATACATTTTTAATTAAGTATATGAAGAAATATATAGTTTGTACCACCTAACAAGCATCTATTGATTGTTTTATTAATCACTATTTAGTGATAAGACCGTCAAATTGTAAATACATTTGTAATTTTCATTTCAATGTAATCATATTAAATGAATGAATACACTTTTATTGTACGTAAGATAGAAGGTACAATTTGGCGGTCTAATCGCTATAATGCGAACAACCAAAGGCGTTTAAAATGTGTAGTTATGGATGGTTGGTAGCCGGTAGGTTAAATATTATATAAATACAAACAAAGCGTTGATAGCTTACTGGGTAAGACTTAGGCTCCCTTTCGGGTAGACCTTTAACGGTGTACGAAAACATTGTGAGGATATCTACTTGCCCTAGAGTTCTCCATAATGTTCTCTAAGGTGTGGGAAACCTTCTAATCCGAACTCCTTCTCCTTCACCTTAAGAAAGAACTTAGCGTTGCATTGCATGGTTGCATCATCCAGCCATGGTCTCCAAACCACGAACTTGATATTGGAAGAGCACCACCACTACACCAACGAACGTTCAATCATTCCAACGTCTGCGTCATGCTAAGTGGAGCATTGAAACTCACCAATGCAATATCTATGTTGACCCCTTCTTTTTCCCAATTTATTTATAGGTATAGGGCTCAAAATTTGGCTCAGCTTTTTGCTACTAGTGAAAATTCTTATTCTGAGGCTAGTAATTACGCAGAAAAACATCACGAAAATAAAGCTAATAATTTGTTTGCGTAGTCTGATCTCTTCGAGCTCTTGTCCGATTTATTGATATTCACGCGTTTATCACCTTGCTATTGCCTATTAATATTACAGTAGATCGCAAATAGATATCCATTAAAATAATATTTATGGCAGATATTTCTATGAATAATATTCACAATCTATAGCCCCGGTTGGGACTAATTATTCCATTGTCTGAGAATTGTATGGGAATAAACTTTTATTACCGAGATGGTTTCTAATTTTACATTATTTATAGCTTCAATCATAATTTCAATTACGTAATTATGCAAATTTTACTGCAATAAAACTGCTAAATTCGTTTCATAACTTGAGTTTATCTACAACTCTGATAGATGGCGTTAGGTACACATAATTCAGCAATTTATACGGTGTAATTTTTGAAATTAAAATGTTTCACATAGACTAAAGGAAAAATAAAATATGGTATACATCAGTTTTATATTAGAGACAATTATTTCTAGCTAATTTTTCGTCTTTCACATATAAATACGACAAGAAAACATAATTTACTTTTGGCATGCATAATGTTAAATGACTACTGATCATTTTACGACGACATGATTTAACTGTGAAGGAAAGCATCGTGAGGTAACCTGCACTGGTTGCCTGAGAGGTCCAATCTGCATTTGGCTGGCGTGGTGGAGTATGGCCAAAGCCCGTGATATTTATGCGAATTTTCCTGTGACTTATGTAGTATTTTATAAGTAACGCGAATAATATTTTAATATGAAAACCTTGATAATAAATAATAGGCCAGCCACTATAAAGTAGATTATATATATTATTTCGCAACCAGGAACCGATTACGGATTGGATTTAAAAATAAAATGCCATTTGGCAAACTACACTTCCTTGAACTGTACACTTTTCCCGATGACGATGATTTCGCGTTTCTTTTAAAATAGTCAGTGTTCACAGCGGGCGATGCTCTGACAGTTTTTTCTTAGTAATCTGTAGTCACATCTTATTTGACACTTACGTCTTGACTTACGTAGGTAGGTATATGCCCTTCGATTTTTTTTCAAGAATCTGAAATATCCATTTCCCTATCTTTACGGTAAAATCATTTTTATTCACATGTCTCCACTACGTAAATTCTGTCACTATTAAGTACTAATGTATCACATCTGTCGTGCATGCCGACGGGTAAGTGTTTGTATGATTCCCCTAATTGTATGAACAACTTATTATAATTTCTTTCCTTTCGAGTGACTTCGTTCATGACTTCTCTCAGTCCTCTTCTCTCACTGAAGAAGATGGATTTAGATCTTCTTCAACACGGGCTTTAACGATCTTACAATTTTTGGAAATTTACAATTACAATTTTTGACATTGCGTACCTACCTATTGAATTCATAATATTGATAAAACCCAAGCCACTGCTGCGCCGGCGCCGCGAGTCTAAAACATAGCCACGTTTGTTTTATGAAATCCATACGCTCTGTGTTTTCAAAGCAAAACTGGTTAAGTGCGAAATAGTGTAGTGTTTATGTTGAACACTAATTAGTTGCGCAATAAAAGTATTTACATACAAACATGGCCTTCGCCATCGTGCTTTTGCATTACTGCCATCTCTTTCTCGCAACACAAAAGTTATTAAATACAAAAAAAATATATAATCACGTCAACATCAAAATATGTATAATCACGTGAGGTGCAGGGGTTTTGACCTGGGTATGCAGATATTTGATGTTAAACCGAAATATTATTCTTTAGGATAGACAGTGCTTATGAGTATGTATGAATTGCGCGCTAATGTCTAAACACATTTTTCAACAACACCAAATCGATATAGATTTTCCACGAATATGCTGCCATTTTTCCGTAGGCTCTGGGGTATGCAACGCTTATTGCATAATACACGTCACTGAGGTAAAAATAAAAAGGTATGGGAAACTCAATTCCTACTTGGTTGCTACGCGACATGCATCTTACCGGAACGCTAAATCAGTCAGCGACACGTCTTTTTCGGTAATTAGATACGAAGTCTTCTACAAGACCAGATGCAAGCCTGGATTCAAACCTCCCACTTTATAATGCAACGGATGTCTTCAAAAAGATTTTGTACCTTTTACTATTTTTGCCATTTACCATTAACCATTTATCATACATCTTTTATAATTTATTGTTAATTATTAATAATTATTTTGACTTTTTTTACCCTTATAAACCAAACATTCTTGCGACTGATTGAATTGCGTAATGTGTACACACATCTAAACAAGGTATGAATTAATAGTGAGTGCATCTGACTTGAATCGAATTCAAACGCTTGATGTCGACAGAAGGCGCTAGGATTCAAGTGGTAAATATGCATTTACCCGTCAAAATTAACTAATAGGTACATGATTTAAATAACGTAACCTTTTGACGTTTATTGTTCAAAATAAAAGATATGAAAGTTTATTGAAATTCAACGTTTACGCGCGAATCCCGCGAATCTTGCACTCTAGATAGGAATGTAGCTATTTTGAACTAGATGGCGCTTTCATATATTTTAATTATTTAATTTATTTTCAAAACCACAATATCACCCTTTTCTAGGGTTCTAGACAGCCATACACATATGCAATGTTTATTTTGTATATTTATGTTTAAAATGCACGCCACAGTTCAAGTCGGCCAAACAAGCGCATGAGTTTAGATATTCATACATATGTTTCTATTATTGTGAGCGGATTGTGTTAACCAATTACTCGTACGTTAACTTAAAAATAACGCTTAGCTAAAACTTTCCTTCTATAAGAACCTTACAGCATTCATTAATGTAGGTGAGGTTGCTTGGAAAATGCCTAGTAGCTTATGATCTTTTCCTCTTATTCGTCGTCGTGACGTCATGTTTAAAGTTCTTGACCTTCTTGCCAGCTTTTCTTATTAAAGCACTCACAAGTTCAATATTTGGATGTAGCCTTGTATGCTAATACGGGATTGCCGATTGCTGATAGCCTCGTGAAAGCCAGTAACTGAAATTTTTAAATAGCGGTTTAAGAATGCCCACGGCTATACTGAGATTATTTACACTGGTCAGCACTACACGTTATGTATAGTTTATAATACTTATAATATATTATTGACAGTTGCGGTGATAGCCCAGTGGTTAGGGCGTCAGCCTCCTAATCAGAGGTCGGCGGTTCGAATCCGGGCACGCACCTCTATCTTTTCGGAGTTATGTGCGTTTTAAAAAAATTAAAATATCACTCGCTTCAACGCTGAAGGAAAACATCGTGAGGAAACCTGCACGCCTGAGAGTGATCCATAATGTTCTCTAAGGCGTGTGAAGTCTGCTAATCCGCACATGGCCAGCGTGGTGGACTATGGCCAAACCCTTCTCATATTGAGAGGAGACACGTGCTCTGTAGTGAGCCGGTAATGGGTTGATCATGATGATGATGATATATTATTATCCACTACAAGTTGGCCCTTCACGGCAATCTCACCTGGTGTAAGTGATGATGCAGTCTAAGATGGTAGCGAGCTAACTTGTTAGGGGTATGGTAAACCCATACACCTATTGTGATAATTATAAAGTTATTAAACTCTTATATTCCTTGTACTAGCCAGGATATTCGTATTTCAAAGTGTTCGTTTTCATAAAATTTCTTTTTCATATGTGCACACGTCTCGTTTATTTAATTCAATGTAGTTGCAGGTCTTATGAAGAATTTTTTTTTACACACTACAAGTTAGCCTTTGACGGCTATCTCACCTGATGGTATGGTAGCGGGCTAACCTGTTAGGGGTATGGCAAACCCACACTCCTACTTGGTTTCTACGCGACAATGTGACAGAACGCTATATCGCTTGGCGACACGTCTTGGTCGGTATAAGGCTAACTTTATAATTATCACGAAGAACATTGATGTTTTGAAACGGTATGAAATTGTGTCCTTTTTGATTGCTTACATATCGCACCTGACAGCATAATAATTAAACGTAATTTGTTTCATTTCAATCAAAAGTAGTGAAAAATTGAAATATACATAGCGTTGGCGATTAAAATAAGTTCATAATGTGAAAAAAAATAGTGTTTCTTTAATTTACACTACTATGAAAGGCTACCCTAGAAAGGCTAACGTAAATAATACTTTTTAAACATTGAATGAGATGTCTGCATGCCCTAGCATTTTTGACCAGGGTACGCAGATTAAGAGTTAGTAGTTTAGTTGTGATAAGTTCTTTTTCAATCAGGTATAAAATGTCTGCATACCCTAGCATTTTTGATTCATAGGTACGCAGAGGTTTTAGAGTTAGTAGTTTGGCTGTGATAAGTTCATTTACTGTGGCCGGCAAATACTTACGGATGACGTGGCGTACTAAAATGAGAGCCACACATGGTTTACATCTATCTTTAACCTGTGGTCTGTGGCACATAGTTACAGACACAAACACCTGTTAGTGAAGGCAAATAGCGGGGGTGTGCGCTCACTAAGCACAGACACACAGACATACCCACTTTGTGCCAGTTTCGGCAAGGTCATACTTGTTGTAAAATACAATTATAGGACCCGGCCGTTTGAAATGTGAACCACATTCCATGTTTTGGTTTACTTGAGAAAAAATACAGAAATGGAACAGTTACAAGGTGATCCGACAAACGCACTAGACTCCGAAGTAGGTAATAATAACTGAAAACATATAAGTATGCAAAATTGGGCTGGTACTGTCAATTGAGCAGTGTTGACTTTTTTAGCTGTTCTTCGTTTGGCGCGGCTGATGTTCTATCTCTCTTCTATTCTATCATTCTCATCTCCTCTATTCTTAAGTTCGGTTATCTAAAAAAAGTATGTTTTTAGTTTATGTTCAAAACTATACCTATCGATTCTGGTCTGGTGGGAGGCTTTGGCCGTGGCTAGCTTACCGAAAAAGACGTGTCGCCAAGCGATTAAACACGATGTCGCGTAGAAACTAATTAGGAGTGTGGGTTTACCTTTCCCCTAATAGGTTAGCCCGCTACCATCTTAGACTGCATCATCACTTAACATCAAGGGCTATCTTGTGGTGGTGATAAAAAAAAAATGAAAAAAATTAAAATAACAAGCAAGTTTTTAGGTCAAAAATGTGGATATTTAGACGATAGTAATAACATACATACATACATAAGCAATATACTGAAGGACATAAGCAATATACTTAAGGACAGTGTTTATTAATAACTAATAATAAACACCCGTATTATTGTTCTATAACAACGCTTTATTGTAATAAGAGTTCATTTTAAGCCAAGCCCTCAATAACAGCTTAAGTCGGCGTAAGGAATCCAGTCCCAGGGCCATAGCATACCCAAACCCACCGTGAAATCAAAACGCAACACGAAAATTGTATTAGTTGAATTGTAAATTAATTATCGTGAGATTGTTATAAGAACACCTTCATCGAATTCGATAAAGTGACATATTAATGGATATTACAAGTGACCTATTGTCGGAGCTATAAATTGTATTTCTGATGCAATACCTCGCTACATTTGCATCTAGACGTACTAACCTACAACAATGTCGTTAGGAAAACCGTAATCTCTAGATACTGGGCTGTGTATCATCAACATTAATATAAGTAGGTAGGTAGGTAACAAATATTATAAACGCGAAAGAGTTTGGTATTTCTTTTATTCCACTCTAAGTTAGCTCTTGACTGTAATTTAATCGTGATAAGTATGAATGACGATGCAGAGTGTGTTCATTTGTAAGAGGTATGGCTTCTTCTGTTGTGTCGTAACACTTGGCAGATTGGTCGTGGTCATCACGAAGTAATGTCTTTGAGGGCAGATGTTATAGATATGATATGTTGTGGTAGATAAAAAAATATTGAAAAAAATTAAAATACTCAAGCAAGTTTTTAGGTCAAAAATGTGGATTTTTAGACGATAGTAATAACATACATACCTACATAAGCAATATACTTAAGGACAGTGTTTATTAATAACTAATAATAAACACCCGTATTATTGTTCTATAACAACGCTTTATTGTAATAAGAGTTCATTTTAAGCCAAGCCCTCAATAACAGCTTAAGTCGGCGTAAGGAATCCAGTCCCAGGGCCATAGCATACCCAAACCCACCGTGAAATCAAAACGCAACACGAAAATTGTATTAGTTGAATTGTAAATTAATTATCGTGAGATTGTTATAAGAACACCTTCATCGAATTCGATAAAGTGACATATTAATGGATATTACAAGTGACCTATTGTCGGAGCTATAAATTGTATTTCTGATGCAATACCTCGCTACATTTGCATCTAGACGTACTAACCTACAACAATGTCGTTAGGAAAACCGTAATCTCTAGATACTGGGCTGTGTATCATCAACATTAATATAAGTAGGTAGGTAGGTAGGTAACAAATATTATAAACGCGAAAGAGTTTGGTATTTCTTTTATTCCACTCTAAGTTAGCTCTTGACTGTAATTTAATCGTGATAAGTATGAATGACGATGCAGAGTGTGTTCATTTGTAAGAGGTATGGCTTCTTCTGTTGTGTCGTAACACTTGGCAGATTGGTCGTGGTCATCACGAAGTAATGTCTTTGAGGGCAGATGTTATACGCCTCACGAGCATTTGCCCCATCTCTGGGTTTTCGGCTTTCGGCTGTCCGTAATCCTGGTACACTCGTGCAAAGGACCGCTCACAGTAGACTTAATCTGATCGGTCCATCGCATGGGTGACCTTCCACGACCTCTAGTGCCCTCCACCTTGCCCTGCATGACAAGACGCTCTATGGACTCACTCTCACGCTGGGAGACGTGTCCAAAGAAGTTAAGAGGTATGGCAGTTATGATTTTGAATAATAATTATAACCGTACGCCGGTACGGTAACTGACCACTGCCGAAGCCACCCACCGGACCAGAACAGTAAAAAAATCAGAAATAAATTCCCAAATCGAGCCAGCCGGTGATCGATTTGGGCCATCCTGCTAAAAAAACCCCACCATTCACCACTGCGCCTGAGAAATCGTGAAATTCTTATCTTCCCTGTGTCCGGAGAGCATATTGAATTTTTATTATCACTATAAATCGCATAGGTGACCTTAATCGACCTCTAGTGCCCTCCACCTTGCCCTGCACGACATGACGCTCTATGGACTCATTCTCAAATCATCTCAGATGACACCCGAACCCCGAGCAGCAGGAGGGGAATATAATAGACTGAGAAAGTGATGATAACATACAGAATATTCATTTATACTAACGGCCTTAATGAATGGAAGCAGGCGTTACTTTGCGGAAGTCCATGATAAACAATAAACAGCAAGTATAATTTGCTATATTCCGCCGACAACCGGGAGATTTGTATAATATAACACCACACAAAATCTTCCACTAGAACCTCTACGCACGTTTCGACCCGACACCGGATCATCCTCAGGAGATGTTGACTTCACAAGCGCGAAAAGTAAATTTACGGCCTTGTTGAGATAGATAGATAGGACCACTCAATTACCAAATTTAAATTATACCAAACCTTTAGATTCGATGTTTTTTTTTAAACACTACGAGTTAGCCCTTGACGGCTATATCACCTGGTGGTAAGTGATGATGCAGTCTATAATGGTAGTGAGCTAACTTGTTAGGGGTATGTTAAACCCACACTCCTAATTGGTTTCTACGTTGGCTACACGTCTTTGTTGGTAGGGTGGTAACTAGCCACGGCCGAAGCCTCCCACCAGAGCAGACTCAAGCCGGGAATCGAACCCAGGCCCTCCAACTTTATAATGCGACTGCGCACGCACTGCGCCTCGTAGGTCGTCAAATATTATATAAGTTATACCCTTCGAAACAAATTGGCCATTTTTATATGGAAAGTGTAAAAAATAGATAGGTATATTATGAAAAGCAGTCGATTTACATGTATATATAGTTAGATTTAATACAGAGGTGGAAGAAAAAATTGTCGTAGATATAAGTTTACAGTAAGGTAAGATAGGACTGTCATATATATTTATAATATA
Source organism: Lasiommata megera (assembly GCA_928268935.1). NCBI lineage: Eukaryota > Metazoa > Arthropoda > Insecta > Lepidoptera > Nymphalidae > Lasiommata > Lasiommata megera. The sequence goes on along the minus strand of OV743313.1, from coordinate 15,545,539 downwards.
AAAGTCCTTAATAATAAATAAAAAAAAAAATCTACTAAACCGTTTCTACGTGGTAATTCGCATAGTAACAAAAAATGAATTGGGATAATAGGTAACCGGGCACACTATTCTTATCTTTGTAATCCGTTGAGACTGAAATAGATATCTGTAACAGTGAACACCGGAATTTACCTCGTTACCGCTATTTAGGCCAAGGTTAACGCCGATAAATAGAAAAACACACACGAAACATCCGATTATGCTAATAAAAGCTTATTGTTCTTCAATTAATACGTTAGCATAATTAATAAGGTTGTGATATATTTTCGGAGTTATGTGCATTATTAAAAACAATTAAAATATCATTTGTTTCAGGTGACGGAAAACATCGTGAGGAAACCTGCACGTCTGAGAGTTCTCCATAATGTTCTCAAAGGCGTGTGAAGTCTGCCAATCCGCACAAGTCCAGCGTGGTGGACTATGGCCAAACCCTTCTCATATTGAGAGGAGACCCGTGCACTGTAGTGAGCCGGTAATGGGTTGTCTCAGTCAGTCATTATGTGATATATTGGTGCGTCTGTGTGTGTAGGATTGCTATCAGATGGTTCTTTTTGGTGGAGTTTTGGGTTGAAGGTCATTTTCTTCGGCTGATTGTATAGTCAATTTCAGTCGACCTTAGTGGCGCAGCGCGCGCGCTTTTACTTTATAAAGTTGGAGGTCCTGGGTTCGATTCCTGGCTCGAGTCTGGTCTGGTGGGAGGCTTCGGCCGTGGCTAGTTACCACCCAACTGACTAAGACGTGTCGCAAAGCGATTTAGCGTTCCGGCACGATGTCGCGTAGAAACCGATTAGGAGTATGGATTTACCATACCCCTAATAGGTTAGCCAGCTACCATCTTAGACTGCATCATCACTTACCATCAGGTGAGGTTGCCGTCAAAGGATAACTTGTAGTGGATAAAATAAAAAGTGATATATTCCCAAATCGTCTCTTCCGATCTAACTAGGGACTTTATATTTAATTCAATAATAACCCTAATTAAACTACTTACTAAGTAAAGAATAATCCACGGTAATTTTATAAACAGATTTTCGTTTAAATTATACGTAGATTTCGAATACGCGTTTTCCCACAAAATGATTGGATTGTTGTATTAACGATATATCAATTCACAGATAAGTTTGTCAAAACATTATAAAAGCGACAAAAAAGTTGTTAGTTAAACTAAGGAGTTAATATATCATAATACAATGCATTATATAATTTCCATAATTTCTAACAATACATAATAAAATGATTTTAAAAGTGGTACAAGCGTGTGCACCGTTTAAATAATCCGCATCTGAAATCGATGGCATGGCATTGACACATATGACATTTAATTTAAATTTCTGTCATTGGCCTGTACATAAGATACCTACTGCGGTAGGCAATAGCTCCTTGATTATTCTAGAATGTTTTTTTACCATTGCTGTTCCATTATATTTATCAATACTCTATTATATATATTATATATACACACACACATCATCATGATCATGATGATGACATTCACTCCACTTATGAATTGATGGTCGGCTCACTACAGAGCACGGGTCTCCCCTGAGAACATTATGGAGAAATCAGGTATGCAAGTTTCCTCACGATGTTTGCCTTCACCGTCTAAGCAAGTGATATTTTAATTACTTAAAAACGCACATAAATCCGAAAAGTTAGAGGTCGATCGAACCCCCGACCTCTGATTCGGAGGTGGACAACCTAACCTAGCTTATCAGGAGTGAATGTATTATACATTGAAAAAGTATACACTTCGTCATCTCAAATTAAAAGTCACTAATATTCATATCACGATGTTTTATGTGATGGAAATCACTATTTTCTTAAAGCGAATAAATCATAGCTATTCTGCAGGATTTCTCAATTCTTTTGTGATATAAACCGAAACTTTTTCTTAAATGTTGATTTTTAAATAAAAATAATTTTAATATTCAATAGTTGATCACGCAAACTCAGTTAAACTTATTATTAAAAAACTTATGTTAGAAACAAATTTGAATGCTTCAATAAGTCGACTCGTTTTATATAGGTATTCGTAAAATTAAATTATAATTCACGATTATGTGTCCGAAATCGAAATATTTGGCATTGACCCACATGACATTTCGCTTTAATATTCATTGTTGACTTCGGAGTGTCATACAAGTGGTGGCAACTTAACATTTTCCGTTATTTTCTTCAGTTTTCCTTATTGTGTCTGTCGTTTGCATGATTTGAAATGAAAGTGTGGCCTATATACGTCATTATTGGTCTACTTTGTTTATGGTAACGTACCAATTGTAGGTTTATCTATAATATAATAAAACTGTAAAAGGAAAGGTTTTTTTTATATTTTTTTGTCTGTCTGTCTGTCTGTCTGTATCTTGGCTGCGCATCACGCTGAAACTATTGGATGGATTTGAATGAAATTTGGTATAGCAGTAGCTAATACTTCGGTTCAACATATAGGATAGTTTTTATCCCGGAATTCAGCACGGTTCCCTTGGGAGAGGGGATGAAAGTAAAAATTTTGTTTTTAGTTGTAATTTATTAACGCGTACCTACTCCGATTTCATTCATTCTTTTTTTGTTAGGAGAAACTTTACAGATTATCCTGTAATTATTTCAAGTTCTGCTTAGTAATCCATTGCTTCGTGATTGGAAGACAAACAAACACACAATCACACACACTAACTCATCATCAGCTAGTAATCTATTAGTGCAACAAAGGAGACGAGCCCAACACGATATCTGTATTCGTAGGTTTCTTACGGTTGATAATGATTCTATTCGTATATGAACTGAGGCACGCGGTGGCTTGAGGGTGCTTCTTAGCCAGCGTGTCCCTCATTTGCACGGTCTCCGGACGAGATGCGTATATACTCGTAGCGTTCCCCTTACTTAGGTTAGGTTATTAAACCTCAAATAATTTCCTGGAAATATGTTCTATTTACTAATGCTATGTGTACCAGGGAACATGCCTGACTTAATTCAATAGAATCAGAGGCTGATCGCGTAGCACAGACAGAAAAAAGAGTCCGTAATGCCGATAGGAACAGCCAGAAGACAAATTTATAACGTACAAACTAAAGTTAAAACTCGTAAAGTGCACATTAAACTACGTCCTACAGTAAGACATCGACAGTTCTAAATCCACTTTGTTCCTTGACCCCGTGAGAGCAGCCGCATGACGTTTGCCGGCTGTGAGAGTGGGTGTAGGTATTGGCACGTGTCTTAATACGATTTACAGCAATGGTTTTATGTTCAAGAACATTTACTGGTACTAAACCTAAGAGTGTGCGGTTTTGGGACGTTTCGGGAAGGGACGGAATATTGCACGTGTTACTATCATTATCTTACGCTACACACCGTCTTCGCCGGCGAAGACGAGGCCCCCGCTATCTTACGTCATCCGGACGTGGGCTCCATCCGCGGCCTCGGAGACGTACGGACCACCGGCCGACCCCCCCGTTATCCCAAACATCATCTAAACCGAGGTTCGGCCTCAGAGGAGGCGCCCTTAAGCAGACGTTCTCTTAGTTTCTTCGAACCCTAGGGCTCAAAATTTCTTCTGGCAGAGCTTCTTTCTGAAGCTCGCCAAACAGGCTGGTTACACTGTTGCAACCAATAGGGTTCGAAAAAAAATATCATTATCTGTTGGATATACGTCATTTGTAGGGTCTTGTTCCCTCTCTCTTTTGTTCTGGGCTTGCTTTTCTCCAAATTGTTGTCGCCCTCCCACCTTAAGAGTTTGCCAACGCTATGCTACGTTTTCTGGTATGGGCCACGGGGTACCTTTATTTCACCGGACACCAGCGATAAGTTTATGCGCTTCCATCTATTGTTGTACTATGAACAAAAATAAACCATTTGTTAATGATTTAGTTATGCTATACACGCTAACGTCATAGTTTAAAACTGCGGTTAGTCACAACACGTGACAAACTGCACGTTCATAATGCATAAGCATATACGCGTCATGAAAAGAATGTCTACATAAAAGCTTATATTATTTGAATACTTCATCATCACACAAAAAATTACGTAGTGTAATTAATAGTTTCTTTAATCTTTGTGCATCAGATTATATAGATCTTCCAGAATCGTCAACGGACGTTTAGATAGATAGATAGATACTCTTTATTGCACACATATTTTAAACAAACAACCACACGGAACACTATACATGACTATGCAAAGGCGGTCTTATTGCTTAAGCAATCTCTTCCCCGACCTTGGGGAAAGAAGTAAATAAAAGAAGTGGGTAACGGCGCAATATTTTAATATATATTAATATTCAATATAAATTATCAATAAATATAATATTTAAATATATATTTTATGAATAAATAAAAATATATCAATACACATATACTATTCATTATTATATGTTACTTTGTTTAGTGACAAATTCACCAAACTAGTCGCGTTTTAAACATTTTGGGGCCCACTTTATCTAAGCACCGCCTGTCACCTCATTAACACCATTGAAAATATTTAATGGAGGTGAAGATGATACATTCAATTGCTCATAAATTTATTTATACGTCCCATTTTTAAGTTCAATAATTTCTTATTGTTCTCTCAAACCTCAAATCTTTACCGGAAGTATTCAATATTTAATACGAATTCGGTCACTGGCTACGTTACGTCCATTGTCTAAAAGATGTTTTGCGAAATGAGACTTTTGAGAGTGGATGTCATTGAAGGCCATACCATATTCTCTTACAAATTATTAAACGTTAATGGGACGTTTAAATTGCTTCTATTCAATATTCTCTTCCTTGGAAATGTATGGGAAAGAAATGTCGCTTCTTTAATCATTAATTACCTTATATATCACATTTTGATTGTTCCATAATTTGTTGGAATTTCAAAATAAAGAAAGATCACTAGATTAAATTAAAGAAACTAAAAACCAGAGAATCACGCTTACAATTAGTATGACACTGGCAATAATGATTTAAAATAAAATAAGTAGATCTATTTCTTTATCAATTTTATTCAAGAAAATAGTTGTTATATCAAAAGTTAATGTATGTTCTCGTAGAGGTAATTTGACAGTAACCACGCGCTAGAGATAAAAAAAAAAACTGAAAATGCTCTTGAAGAGTCTTTTTGTTACTAGTGACTAGAAAAAATTTGGACGGTGATCAAAAAGTCTTCTGTAAATGTACGTGTGATTTGTTTCTCGGAAACCGTGCAAACGATTCGGTTGAAATTCTACGTATAGGTAATGCATACTTTGTAAGTGTATCCAAATAGAATCGAAGGATGAAAAATGACGAGCGAAGCTCTCTCAAAACAACAATAAGGAGCCACAAAGATAGCAAAACATGAATATGAATAGGTCGTCACTTATTCATACATGTTTTCTAGATTTTGTTCACCGTTGCAATGACAGTTACCTCATGATCAACCCATTACCGAGCACGCTCACTACAGAGCACGGGTCTCCTCTCAATATGAGAAGGGTTTGGCCATAGTCCACCACGCTGGCCATGTGCGGATTGGCAGACTTCACGTGTGCCTTTGAGAACATTATGAAGAACTCAGACATGCAGGTTTCCTCACGATGTTTTCCTTCACCGTTGAAGTAAGTGATATTTTAATTGCTACGAAATACGCACATAACTCCGTAAAGTTAGAGGTGCGTGGCCAGGTTCGAACTCCCGCTTTTATATCTACTATATATGTAGTTATATTTAACGAGATGTGCAAAAGCGTAGATGTCTGTTTCTCTATACTTATCATCGACATCATCTTCAGCCAATAATTGCCCCACAACTGGACACTGGCATCTTCACGTGTTCGTAATGACGAACGGCTTATCGTCCTCAACTCTACGAAATACGTAAACCACTAGTGGACCATTTACAACTACTATAGCTGAAAATAGATTCCAATTACGAATAGAAAGAGGAAACTGATTCTACTGGCGGTTGGCGCAAGGGTTGGAGGAAATCATACGTCCACGAGGCCGATTCCAAATTTAGGTTCTCCGATCTGATCAGACTCGCCACTCGTTCTTGCATATCTAAGTGTTTATGGAGTCTTACTAAAAGCCACCAGGGTAATATTGCAAGGGAACAAATTATCGTAATTCCTACTTTGGGAAGTGTGTAGCTTCGGGTGCTGAACAAAGCTAATCGCTATTACACTCATGATAATCCCGACCCCATACGTTTGTAAGTTCATTTTCATTTGGATTACTGATAACACTTAGACTTACTTTAGTGTAGTTGTAGATAAAAAATAGACCGAGCTAAACATGCGCAAATACGTGGCTAATATTTGCGTGTTGTATAATGCCTATTATGTTAATTGCACAACATTCACACACGAAAACAAGTTTAGATAACTACGTATCAGGTGATAAAAGCTGAAAATAATATTTTTTTTGGCCCGCAAACTTGTTAAATACATTAATTAATATACAACTGCGTACTCGAATAACATCCGGCACGCCCCTCGTCGGATGATGGTTGAACACGTCATTATTTTGTCGTTAATTCTGGTTAATAAAACCTATAATATATATTAAAGACAGCTAAGAGTTTAAACCCGTATACATCATCATGATCAATCCAATGCGGGCTCATTACAGAGCACGGATCTCCTCTCAATATGAGAAGGGTTTGGCTATAGTCCACCACGCTGGCCATGTGCGGATTGGTAGACTGCACACACCTTCGAGAACATTATGGAGAACTCTCAGACGTGTAGGTTTCCTCACGATGTTTTCCTTCACCGTTGAAGCGAGTGATATTTTAATTGCTTAAAAACACACGTAACTCGGAAAAGTTAGGGTTCGTGCCCGGGATCGAACCCCCGATCTCTGATTAGGAGGCGAACGTTCTAACCACTAGGCTATCACAGCTAAACAACCCATATTAATGAGCTTAAACTTTTGGTATCTTCAGGTAAATATTCAAAAATGTTGAGTATTCTTCGGACATAACAAAATCTTCAAACTATTTGTATTTGAAGATCGTGACATGTCGCCAAAATCATCAAACGGTTTACCATTTTGCACATAATTGATGGAATCGAAGCAAATGGTTTAAGTACCGATTTTAGAAGAAGAAAATTCCGTTTTTCTTTTCCTTTATAAATAAAGAATCCTAAGCTACCGATTTATAATATTTTATTTTATGAAGAAAATAAATTGTGTATAATGCGTGTATTTATTTACTACTAATACCATAATAACATTATTTTTTTATAACATTATAGGGGGTCCGTTTCTGCACAGTGAGACAGCTGTTCCGGAGGGCTGCGCCAACCTCCGCACCCGAGTTCTTGTAGTTGGCGGCCTACCGAAGACGCGCTCGTTCAGGGGTCGTAATGACCTAAATGCAATCCAATATATATATATCTTGGTTGATTATAAGAATTTCCGGAGCTAATTATTGGCCCTCGTTAAATCTTCTATTCGTGATACGTGTTTTTTTATACACTACAAGTTAGCCTTTGACGGCTATCTCACCTGGTGGTAAGTGATGATACAGTCTAGGGTGGTAGCGGGCTAACCTGTTACGAGTATGGTAAACCCGCATTCCTAATCGGTTTCTACGCGATATCGTGCTGGAACGCTAAATAGCTTCGCGACACGTCTTGTCGGTAGGATGGTAACCAGCCTCCAGACCAGACTCGAGCCGCGAATCGAACCCAGGACCCCCAACTTTATAATGCGACAGCGCACGCACTGCGCCACGGTGGTCGTCATTAGTATTTAATAATGATTATTATTTATATTTTAATAATGATATTTCGTTATAAGTATTTATTGATCAAATCAGAAATGAAGAGATCCGTAGAAGGACCAGAGTTACCGACATAGCTCAGCGAGTTGCGAAGTTGAAGTGGCAATGGGCGGGGCACATAGCTCGGAGAACCGATGGACGTTGGGGTCCCAAGGTTGGAATGGCGACCCCGCACCGGTAAACGTAGCGTTGGTCGACCCCCCACAAGGTGGACAGACGACATCAAACGAGTCGCAGGGAGCCGCTGGATACAGGCGGCCCAGGACCGTGGCCATTGGAACTCCCTACAAAAGACCTATTTTTTTTTTTTATAAACTTTATTGCACAAAAAAAAAACTGTACAAAAGGCGAACTTAATGCTAAAAGCATTCTCCACCAGTCAACCTTGGTACATTATGAAAACTAATGGTAGGCGCACGAACAAAAAAAAAAGTAAATGTATATATATAAAAGTAATAGATACCATAATATAATAATAAAATAATTATGTAATAATAAATAAATACCAACAGATAATTAAAAATATATAAATATAAAAAAACAAAGAAATAAAAGAAGAAGAAAGACCTATGTCCAGCAGTGGACATCTATCAGTTGAAATGATGATGATGATGATGTTATAAGTATTTAATAATCATTATCTGGAGCAGTGCTTTCTAAATCCCACTTTCCACAACGCTGACAGAGATGAGACCTGAGATGAGAATCATTCCTTAGGATGATGATGAACCTAAGACTTTAGCTGACGCATGACTGCGTTAGACGAGTCACTTTGACTACCACGCAGTCTCCTCCCACGAAAGTGGACTGATGCTAGACGAGACAATTCACGCATGTGTGTATCATGAACTGAGAATCGTCGTACGTGACTCACTGACTTTTTTATGGCTAACAATCGAAATAGAGATATCAATCGTGAATTTAATTAAAAGTGTTTTGCCTGTTGAATACTACGCACAACAATTTTTGTACTCAGACTTACTTCGCGCATAGAAAAAAACATATTTTTTTCTATGCGTGACGCGGTGATATCCTAGTGGTTATAGCGTCAGCCTCCTAACCAGAGGTCAGCGGTTCGAATCCGGGCACCTCTAACGCAGTTACGCACCTCTAACTTTTCGGAGATATGTGCGTTTAAAAAAAATTAAAATATCACTTGCTTCAACGGTGAAGGAAAACATCGTGAGGAAACCTGCACATCTGAGAGTTCTCCATAATGTTCTCAAAGGCGTGTGAAGTCTGCCAATCCGCACATGGCCAGCGTGGTGGACTAAGGCCAAACCCTTCTCATATTGAGAGGAGACCCGTGCTCTGTAGTGAGCCGGTAATGGGTTGATCATGATGAATCTATGTTTAGATTATATCTATTCGATATCTGAAAACTTGACGGCGCGAAGTCGTGTGCTGATGCCCGCATTCCTACTTTCGTTTACTATTTGGTGAGATTCAGTGTCAACTGCTGCAAGCCTCCGCGGCGCAGCGCGTGCGCTGTTGCATTTTAAAAGTAGGAGATCCTGGGTTCGATTCCCGGCTCGAGTCTGGTCTGGTTTGAGGCTTCGGTCGTTGCTTGTTACCGACAAAGAAGTGTCAATCTCAGACCGCATCATCACTTACCATCAGGTGAGATGCTGTCAATAACTTGTAGTGTATGAAAAAGCCACAGCGTGTTTATACCGTGTTATAAACGCATGACATGATTAGGTTAGATTAGTTTTAGTTGTAAAAGCATAGTTCATGCCATAACAGCGTGGGGCAGTAAGTAATGCCCATCCAGTTGGCATTGAGACCGCAGCGGCGCCTTCCGGTGCGGAGGAATACGCCCACAAGCGCTAGTTGTATGCGAAACATTGTTTATCTGCTTTGCTTTTATTGCACCATAAGAAAAGCAATGTATTACGCATATATATTTACTATGACGACCTCCGTAGCGCAGCGCGTGTGCTTTTACATTATAAACTTGTATCTCATGTCCTGGGTTCGATTTCCGGCTAGAGTCTGGTCTGGTGGGAGGCTCCGGCCGTGGCTAGTTACTACCCGAGCGACAAAGACGTGTCGCCAAGTTATTTAGTGTTCCGAAACGAAATCGTGTAGAAACCAATTAGGAGTATGGGTTTAACAAACCCCTAACATATTAGCCTGCTACCATCTTAAACCGCAGCGTTACTTACCATCAGGTGAGATGCCGGCAAGGGCTAATATGTGGTGAATAAAAAAAAATGCATGTAATCTAATAAGATCAATAGATTTTAATCAGAGATCATTTAAATATAACGACGCGACGTCTGTTACATTAAATATGATGAATATTTATTAATTAAATACAACGGTACGGCGATATTTAATTATATATTAATCAATAATAAACGAATTAAATACAATTAAGAATATATAAAACAGCTAAAATAGTACATACAAACTACTTTAAACCTTACCCTCCGTCGTTGAAGCCACTGGAATGAGGCCTAGTTTAATTAATTTGTATTTAATTTTAAATCTGTTAATCCGTCAGCAACCTGCTTGAAGCCACTGCTTACCTTCGGGCCTTCAGGTTATCTGTAGAGTGCTGGAGAGTCAATTGTCACGTTTTTTATATAAATTCTTCTCTATGCCTAGCCGCCATGTTGTCATACCCAACCGCCATGCCAAAAATGCCGCCATTATGGTTTTGTACGTCAAAGTAGCCCGCCATTTTTGATAAAAACGATAAAAATATTTTGTATAATATTATTTTTATTTTGTTTAATTTTGTATCTACTACAAAATTATTAGTCATAATAATCCGGGCTGACGGCTTAATGTGCTTTCCGATGCATGGGGGTAGATTCTGCCCATTTCCTCGCTCCTGGCTGAACCTGGTTCCTGGCTGGTTCTGAGAATGATTATAAGAACACACTTAATACTTAGCGGCTTTTGGACCGGCCTGAGAATCGAACTCAGAGAACCTCACGATCAAAAGTGGAGTATTGTAACTATTAGGAATACAAGGAAACAGTAATTTTAATACTTATTATTTAATAATTATCATTTAAGTAAAATAACATACGTTTTCGTTTCGTTTTACAGTTTAAACCTTAACTTCTCTCATACTGCTTTGTCTTAAAAAGGTAATAAAGTTAACCCTAGTTAAGACTAAGTAGTTAATGTATATCGAATGCAAAATTCCAATTAAAATTCTGACTGCGCCATGATTCAACGAATCGTCGGATATGTTTTAACAATTTCATCATTACACTAATACAACATCTAAAACGATCCTTACTCATAAAGATGATGAAATAAACAACAATATTGAAACTTTCGGCATGACTTCAATTTCACAATAATTTTGTCGTTTGCATTAAAAAGGCAATTGATACACTAACAAGAGTTTGAATTAAATTAATTGTGTAGAACTAACTCATTAACTCAAACACTCAAAAATGCATTATGTTGTTACTTTTTTTGCAATTAAATAATATCATAGACAAAGTGAGTATTTATTCATACTCGGATTGTAAAGGTTTTCTAAAACCCTCAAAATTAAACCGGAAGATAGTTTTCCAGGACATAAAATGTTTCATCATTATTTCGGGCCTCTTGACGAGCGCATAAGATCCATACGGTAGTCCGACTCAGAATGACTCTCACGGTTGAGCACTAATTGGCAGAGCGACATAATGGTTTTGCTTCCATGCATTTCCTCTTTTTCTTTACTTATCCTTACTTTTTTTATCCACTACAAGATAGCCCTTGACGGCAATCTCTGGTGACGGTCAAGTTGTTACCGGGCTAACCTATAAGGGGTATGGTAAATCCATATTCCGAAATGGTTTCTACGAGACATAATGCCGGGACGATAAATCGCTTGGCGACACATCATTGTCCGTAGCGTTCATTTAAAATTCGCATTATTAATTTTGTTACAATTTTAAAGCAGGTGCTAAAAGCCGTTAACTTCTGACTTCCGGAATCCATTGAGTAGGTACAAACGTAGCCTATATAAATTTAAATAATTTTCCACTTAAGGCACCTCATAACATCCATTCCTCCGTTTAACCCAAATTTCACAATATTTTTTGTCGCTTGCAAGTTTCATATGGTTGAAATAAAACATGTTTCTAGTGCATATATGTGTTACACTATCTTAAAAGATAATATAAGTACTTTTTTATTTTTTTTTGCCCTTCTATCGCTGACGCATGATTGCACCCTCCGCTGGCGCACCTCCACCTCGTCGGGTCATCAAGATAAATGGTTACCCGATGTTTCCAGGGCGCACCGGCCCTATACTGTTCTGCCCCCCGGAGGAATCAAAAGAGATCCAAACCACTCGGGCACACGTGGAGGTTACCTCACTTGACACTCCCAACACACAATAATAATCACACATTGCAATGCTTACACATGCTCAAAATTCTTCCAACAAACCTTTGAAATCCCTGTGTTAGTCGAAATATTAGTAGTCAAAAGAATGAAGAGAATTGATTGATTGTATTATAAATAATAAAACGTTATTTTCGTCAAGACGAGGACAAGTATAAAAGGGTGCTTGTAGAAATATTCAATAGAAGCAAGAGTCCATGAACTCACTCATTAGCATGCGGAATTAATTTGCTGTAATCCGCGTAAAATTGGCCAATGTGCACGATGGAATTTATAATTTATTTAATTTTCGTACACCACTACAGATACAGATCTCTCAGAAAGGCCTCTCAACGCACGTGTCGCTTCGACACGGAGCATCCTCAGGTGAACTTTTTTTTTTTCACGCTGGGAAATGCTTTTACGCATCCCCTCCGGAGGCGACGCAGGCTTTCCGAAGGGTATGTGGGACTCCTCGGCGGCCAGACTGGCGACCAGAATACCCACTAAAACCCAGCGCTGCTCCTTCGCGTCGCCTGGTGGCTGGGTCACGGGAACACTTGTGCACTCGACCGCGGCCCAGCCAGTGATCCTCAGGTGAGATTTCACCTGAGGATCACTGGCTGGGCGCGGTCGAGTTGGCCGCGGTCGAGTTGGAATAACTCCTTGGATGCGATTGCATCCAAGGAGTTATTCCTTCACTGCACGTTCAATCTGAGATTTAGTTAATAAATTTAAGTTAGAAAAGATTTTTTTTAATTTTTTTTTATTACCACATGTGTATGTGGAAATAAAAGAAAGACACGTCTGCCTACTCACTATGACGTGGACACAAGTTAAATGTCGTTTGTCGATGACTACGCCCCACTTCCATATGAATTGGGCCGCCACGTGGTGTAGGTATTTCGCAGCTTCGCCAACGTGCTGGCAATGAACATTTGAATGAATGAAACAATGAATGCTCATAGGAGCAGAACAGAAGCCTTAAGTTCTAGTCACATTTTCCTATGAGATAGGAGATCTGGTACCAATTAATTTCTCCAATAATATATTAGTAACTGACCACTTGTACACGAACGTTAGACAAAGGGTGTTAACAAGAATATAAGCAACAACTACTCGATGAAATGCGATCCATAGACCCATATAACTTTTTAAACCCGTGTTTGTTCATGATCAACCCGTTATCGGCTCACTACTGAGCACGGGTCTCATCTCAATATGAGAAGGGTTTGGCTATAGTCCACCACTCTGGCCATATGCGGATTGGTAGACTTCACACGCCTTCGAGAACATTACGGAGAACTCTCAGGCGTGCAGGTTTCCTCACGATGTTTTCCTTCACCGTAGAAGCAAGTGATATTTTAATTGTGGTTTGTGTGTTTGTTCACTTTAAGTAAAATCTCTAATAGTTATGAAACTAATAAATGTGATCTTACTTCCCATTGCATCATTGCATACATATCGCCATTTTAGTCAGTTTGAGTCCAGCAAGTTAACTACCCAAAAGGAAGAAAGAAATTTAATTCCCCGTCAGGATATAACATTGTAATGATTTCGATAATGAATACCTTAAAATACAACGATGAGCAGCTTACTCGCACTCATGCGTAGATCGTAGGTGGTGATCAATTGAGGAAGTAAAGATGGCTTCGCAAGGTCACAGATGACAACGAAACATTCGATGTTTCACTGAATAATCCAGAAGTTATTTCTTTTAATTAGTCTTCCGCAATGTACTTACCATTTTAATTCATATATTGTGTAGGAAATACGATTGAAGAAAACTTTAAGCAGGGTTATAAATAATTCAAGTGGCATTGCATTTCCGCAGTGTATTTTTGTCAGTAAAAACAGCATTGATGGAAGATTAAACTTCTTCTACTATTATATTATGTAGGTTATCATATGCAACAGCCTTCGAACCATTTATACATACATGTCTTAAGTCTACTTGTTCATTGAACCCAGGATTTTTGAGAATAGTTTCGGATATCCGATTTCGCTAGATTAGTGCTTTAATAGAACCAGTTTTGTGCCAATGCCTCAACCATCTTAACTTGTTAAGAGTGTTACTAAGGTGGTGTTACTAAGGTGGTGTTTTTAGGCATAATCCTCCTACCTACTACATAGTCTACTAGTGTTCGACAAGTGGGCATAGTCTCCCTTTCTCATAGAAAAAAGGGATTTAGAATTAGAACCTTTACACTGCTTTAATGCAAGTTGGAGGGCTTTTTTTTTGAGGATATTAGGTTACAAAGTGCCTTCACTACCTGATTACGCTGTTACAACCAATCGCGTGGGTATAAGCTACAGTCCATTCGAAATAACAAACAACTATTTGGGGAGATGGCTTATTCAAGTTGTGGTATTTTTTTTTATTTATTCTTTATTTGTGCACCACAACAAGTAAAAATAGAAATAATAAGAAGAACCGGAACAGGAAGAAACAGGATAAAAGGTGGCCTTATTGCTTAGTAGCGTTCTCTGCCATGCAACCTTAGGATTAGGAAAAGTAAAAGAAGAAGACAGTAGTTGGCGTAATGTATAAACAAAAATCTGCATACGAATAGCTAAATACTAAAAAAAGATTATCTGGGGGAGATCGCTTTTAGCGATAAGACGCATTATGTTTTTTATTTATTTTTTAATTCAAGTTTGTAGTGTGCTATAAAGAGTTTATCTATCTAAATACTAATACATAAACCAGTTCGGTTGGGGGTTATAACTTAAAATTACTACCATCCACAATACAGTCCTCGAGTTGGTTGGTTTGCAATTGTTGCGGCACGCCCTGACTCTGTCATCATCCGCTGGTTCTGTCGTGGAAGATGAGTAAGAAAACCGTGATGATTTTTAAGACTATTTCTTACTCAACGCGTTACCGTAGTGCTGGACTATTTCGCTACGATAAGGCGTACAATTTTCAGGCATGTTACTGGTTAGAAATGACAATAATATTGTAATAGTCGCGGACGTACGCATTTTCACCAGTGTAAACAGATTGTCGACCCAGTTTCTGACATTGTTTGGTGCTAAGCGGCGCCTAGCCAAATCTATTTTCATTTTTATCTACGTGCGCGCGCGCTGTCTCCGAAGTGCTCAAGAGTACGTTCGCACATATTTTGCAATATTTATTAATAATAACAAAGATAGACGGAGTGCTCCCGAATAAATGTGAAGAGGGTTGCCTGCTTAAAATTATCGCAGATTGCTGCAAGAGTCGTAAACGTAACGTAAGGTAAAAAAGTAATATTACGGTGCAGCCGCATTTATTTACCACTAGCCGTAGATCGATCATTAACGCTCAAAAAATGGGACGGAAAAGTAGTGAACAAATAGCGTCGCGTGCACTCCTTTCCCCCAGTGTCTGATAAGGCTAAACGAGAGTCACCGATTCTAACACTCGAGCCGCATAATCCGAATGAATTACAAAGCACTACGCGCCGCTATAGATAATATAACGGCCAGATGTCTAGTGTATTAGACGGGTTGTAATACATCGATATACCGATATGTAGGAATGTATAGTTAGTTGTTGACAAATTCTCGCCTTGTTTTTGTAAGGCGCTCTATCGCGCTCTACACGCGCTAGTGGTAAATCAATGTGCAGTCGACTCATGCTATTTTTTTTGTACCTGGTGAAACTTAGGCATTATTCAATTGGCACAATAATTATTAATCATACTGTCGACTGATCATAACCGCGTGTGAGTTAAGTGTGCAATGCATGCGGCTCGTGCGACGGTGTGTTATAAACTTAATATCGCAATAGCGTACTTATAATTAGCCTTCTTCGAGAACCACTAG
Organism: Lasiommata megera; assembly: GCA_928268935.1. Classification (NCBI taxonomy): domain Eukaryota; kingdom Metazoa; phylum Arthropoda; class Insecta; order Lepidoptera; family Nymphalidae; genus Lasiommata; species Lasiommata megera. Next base: position 15,529,607 of record OV743313.1, on the reverse strand, counting down.
AACGTTTTAACTTTACCACAGCACAATTCATATTTATATTTTTTCCTTAGTCTGTGCAAATTACGTAGATATATAAGAATTCGAGTATTTGACAATTCTTACCGCAACGTGGTTTCCACGTGTTTCTTCTAGAAACGTGTTTGTTGATCAAGAATTTAAACGCTAATATTATTCAACCCATTCTCGGCACATTAAAGAGCACGGGTCTCCTCTCAATATGAGGCGAATTTGGCCATAGTCCACCACGCCGGCCATGTGCGGATTGGCAGACTTTACACGCCTTTGAAAAGATTATGGAGATTTATGCCTCTCAGGCATGCAAGTTTCCTCACGATGTTATCTTTCATCTTTGAAAGTGAAATACTAATTGCAGCTATATATAATGTTATATATTGTAAGGTTATGTATATGTTAGTTAATGTGTGAAGAGTGAATACCAAAGTATTATTTACGTGTCACACAAGTTGAAAAACATCATCATGACGTTAGTAATGAGAGACATGGCAGCGATTGAGAATCGAACCCAGGACCTCAAACATTGTAATGAGACGCGTACGCACTGCGCTACGGTGGTTGTCAAAATTATTGATTGCTCGTTGCCGGTAGCTGTGTCCCATGTCAGCCAAGTCGGTAACATATCGCGTAAATATATCGATGCTCGTCGATGACGTAGATTTTTTGACGCTGTCACATTATAAAGTCGGAGGTCCTGGGTTCGATTCCCGGCTCGAGTTTGGTCTGATGGGAGGCTTCGACCGTAGATACCACCCTACCGACAAAGATGTGTCGCCAAGCGATTTAGCGTTCCGGCACAATGTCGTGTAGAAGCCAATTAGGAGTATAGATTTACCATACCTCTAACAACAGGTTAGCCCGCTTATCATCATAGACTGATCATCAATTACCATCAGGTGAGATTGCAGTCAAGGGCTAACATGTAGTGGATAAATAAAAATGCTCAACCGATATCGGTCAGAGTAAAAATATTATCATCACAGTTTAATTTTTTCCTAGACTCATTTTTGAGTCATGTTTCCGGCAGCATTAATCTTAGTCAAGACTTAAACAGACTATGGCAAAAATATAGACGGACTCAAATGAAACAAATACACATTATAATAAACCCCGAAGTACAAAAGTGAAGTATAAAAATCGAATTTTTATGAATTCGATTTTAGCATCATTATATTATCAACATTAAATAATATAAATAAAAATATAAAAAGCCTTATTTCCAGCAGCTCCTTGCGACTCTTCTGTTCACTTATTTGGCGTTCGCCCAATGTTGTGTTTAAAGGTGCAGGGGCTGACATTCCATCACTCACAGTACGGTTGTCAAGTTGGCTGGTGTGCTGTGGTTCCGGCACACCGCTAACCGGCGAAATTGGGCACGTGGTGCCCAAGGAGGGTCTGCTGCGGCGGACACCCGCTGGTGGAGTTGCGGTTGTATGCGAAAGCTTTGCCGTGACTCCACCATACAGCGGTAAGTAGGAACACGTGGGGATTTTAGTCAGTAGGAGTCTGACATAACCTCTGTGCCTCCCCGTGGCGCAGAGGTATCCATGAGGATTTACCCACGATAAAAAAAGGGGCTGACATTCAAGCACCATGGCACCCAAACGTCCATGACTTTCTCCTAGCTGTATTTTTTTTATTCACGCTGGGAAATGCTTTTACGCATCCCCTCCGGAGGCGACGCAGGCAAGACTCCGCCGCTTCCAACGGGGTATGTCGGACTCGCCGGCGGCCGGACTGGCGACCAGAAATACCCACTAAAACCCAGCGATGCTCCTTCGCGTCGCCTGGTGGCTGGGTCACGGGAACACTCGTGCACTCGACCGCAGCCCAGCCAACTCCTAGCTGTATGCTCTACCCAAGGCCAACTCACGTAAACACTTTCTAGAAATAGAATTATATCGCATTTATTTCATTCTATTTACATTTTTTTCCAATTAATTATTAAGACTCATCTTATATTACAGTACTTAAAAATGTAGTCTCTAGCCGCTTGGTATTTTCCATTAACACTTAATGGTACTTTAAATTCAAATTTTATCATATTATATTCTACCTTGCTACAGCTGTTTACACGCGACCTGTTTGAATATACATAAAAGTCAGTTTATGATATTCAATAAAAGAGTTTTCCATCCATGATATTCTTTGACGACCTCCGTGGCGCAGCGCGTGCGAAAATTGTTTTGTGGAAATTATTTCATAAGATTCTGTCTGTATTCTTAAGATTATAAAATAATGACAGCGCATAGCCAATATATATATGAAAATTTAATGTATGTTCATAAAAATATTGATAAATTCAAGAAAAAAATGGACTGTAACGCACTGAACATCACAAGTAAAAGTAAACTTCTAGTACCGTTTAGTAGGCTGCACAAAATTATTAAATCATTCAAAGTAAATTGTATTTTATTTTATAATAAATTACCTATTGATATCTTGGAGATGTCTATCAAGAAGTTCAAAGTTTTTATCAAACGAAAGCTTGTAGAAAAATCATATTACGATATTAAGGATTATATAAACGATAAAAAAGCTTGGGTGTGAATTGCTCTATCTCCATAGGTACTATAATTTATTATTCATTATGTGAGATGGTGATAACGAAAAAAAACCCGGCTAAGTTTGTTGTGGGCTTCTTCTTAGACCGGGGCGCGTTTGGAATCCTCATAGCTTTAGTATTAAGTTTACGAATATAGTTATCACCATGAAATAACTACTATGTAAATTATTGACGCGTCAAAAGTGCTTTTTTAAGGACTATTTGAATAAAGATTATTTTGAATTTTGAATTTGAATAATTATTGCCAAACTTATTCCCGTAGTTGTTTGAATTTTAGTCATACGAAAACCTACTTGTTAAAAATATATATATTTTCTAAATTCTCTTGCCAAAGAGCGCAACTAGCTAAATCATATGTGACGCGTGAAAATATATTTACCTACTTACAACTAAATCTTTTCAAGGGGGTTCTGTCTATCATTCATATAAGTCGAGGGAGAGAAAAATATGCAAAACTACGACATGCATAGCATAGAATTTGAAAAACTTCAAAGAATAACGTCCATTAGCGTTCCGTGTGCTGGTGCAATATCCCAGCTTTACAGGTCCAAAATATGAATGATCCCTTTATTACGTACGTTTATTTACACTTTAATGAAATATAACATGTACAGTGCGTGTACCCCTCATTTACTTTGTTAACTTTTACATCGTAATCAGTTTTTTTTATATTTCCATCGATGCTTATTTCCATTTCCAGAAAGTTAGCTTACATTTGGAAATAGGCACCAACATGCATGGAGACATAGATAAGTTTGTTATTATTTAATTTGTTAGATTTAGTAATATTGTTATTTGGTGGTGGTAGTTTAATTAGTTAGTTATTACTTAGCAATTATTTCTTTAAGGGAGATGTTGAATATGACAGTTATAAGTCGATAATGTCAAAAGTAGGTAATTAGAAATAAAAACAAAATTAAAATAAACTCACTATACGCAGCTCGTCGTTTAAAGTCACATGCATCTGTTAGTATCTTTAGATATAATTCTAGATTCTAGATTATAGGAATTAGGAATTATTGTTAGGCAAAGTAGCCGATAACAACGTTCGAGTAGAATGAATAGATTATCTTTCGGTAATTACAATGATTATACAGGGAACGAAACAACGAAGGGCATAATTTGAATTTTAATAACAAATTCATATATTTTAAGCAAAGTCCGAAACCTTCACGAATTGCCAACTGTGTTATTCGTAGATATTTTTTTTTTAAATATTTTCGATTCTTAAATATTTTTACTACTACCTTCTCAAATTTATTATATTGGGTACTCATTAACTAGATGCATTTACAAAATACATATCATATTTATGTGACTATTCTGTAACATAATTATTGCGAATTGTAAAAGTGTAAAATGTTGGCAAACGCAAAAAATATAGCAGGTTTTGCATCTCAAGCATCTCCTCAAGATTTACTGCCGGCTCCTTAACTATGAATGGTTAGAAAATAACTAAATAGTACTTAATCTACAATTCTAAAACGTCGCTCGGTCAGTTATTTGCAATATAGCATATTTCAAGGTTGTGAATATTTAAGATAATTCGAACGATAAAATTATAATTTCATTTCATTATTTAAATTAGTGTATTGTTTGTTGTGCGCAAAGTGGGACGTGGTTATACTGAACCGATCTTATTAGCACTATCATTTCAATTTGTGAATATTTGATTGTTGCATTAGAGAATAGATCTTAATTAGAAAGGTACATTCAATAAATCGTTAAATAACGGTCGAATAATTACTAATCCTGGTACTTCATCATGATCAACCCATTACCGGCTCACTACAGAGCGCGGGTCTCCTCTCAATATGAGAAGGGTTTGACCATAGTCCACCACGCTGGCCATTTGCGGATTGGTAGACTTCACACGCCTTTGAGAACATTATGGAAAACTCTCAGGCGTGCGTTCCTCACGATGTTTTCCTTCACCGTTGAAGAAAGTGATATTTTAATTTTTAAAAACGCACGTAATTCCGAAAAGTTAGAAGTGCGTGCCCGGATTCGAACCGCCGACCTCTGATTAGGAGGTTGACACCCTAACCACTAGGCTATCACCGCTTCATACTTATTGAAACTTTTTTAGCATATGCATGTATCTATGTCCATCAGTCTGTATGTGTGCTCATCAACGAGTAGCAGACTTTAAGAGCCTTACAACTGAATAAACGGAAGTAGCAACATCAAACTTACTAATATGATCTAAATTTATGGCTATTCCCAGTCGTCTTCAGACCTACAGATGAATAAAGGCCACCTCTCTTTGAGATTAGGAATCTTTAGAAACATAGATTCACCACTTTGCTTCAATGTAGGCATATTGGCTTCAAGTACTATACAAGACAACAAGTTCATGTATACTCCCCCAAAAATCCATAATAACTCAGCCATTTATCATATTGAAATAAATGAATGAATGATTTTCACAAAAAAAAAGTACTAAAAACAGAAAAACAGACACAAAAATTAGGCGACCTATCCGCTGTGCTACAAAGCGGATTCTTCCAGTTTTATGAGACAACATATAGGAGATGCGAAGTTATTTAGTTACTCGTAGTCATAAATGGATATACTTCGATATCAATTTAGAATATTCAAAGATAAAACGAGTAAACGAAGTTAAAAAGAATTTTTATGCGAGAACTTCAAATGTGTTGCCACAGATGGTTCACGTTTGTTTATCATCAGATCGTATGTCAGGCGTAAAATCCTTTTTGGGATCCGGTAACGCGTTTGGATTGTAAGGACACGCTCGTCCCTAATAAATGACGCAATAATTTATTCCAAACATACGCGCACTTATAATGTGTTTCCATGTAAGATCTTCCCAGCTTGGACGGCTGCCCGGTCATTTTGTGCTTACGTCAAACCATTTACGTATGTAAAATGTTTGCTAAGAGATATTGAACCATTCGCTGGGTAACTTCAATGACAAAATAGATTCACTTGCATATGCATGCAGGTCTTGTTCTACCACGTCACTGTTTTACCAAGTGATACGTCTCTGATTTAATCCTAGTATTGTTTTCTTTAATTTTGTGCAATATAGAGACCTTATATATATCTAAAGTCTATTTCTTACTTGTTATAATATGGTTATATATTTTCGTTACTTTTTGTTGAAATATAACTTAATGATTAATAAAAAAATAAATATGTCAAATAGAAAAAATAAATAAATTTTCTTTTTATTTTCTTTAATTTTACGACTAACATACACTTAAAAGAATCGGTACTACAGTAACGACGATTTTGAACGATTTAAAGCACTTCAAAAATTGTTTACTGGCTCGTGGTCTACTTTGCGTATAAATAAACACAATGTTATATTACCATATCTATGTGTATTATTATGTACAGTGTAAGTACACTGTATATCAGCTACCAAAAATAAATTGTAATACCAAGAACACATTATGTTTTATATCTACAGGGTGGAGTTGTTATGTTACCTGAAGGGAATGTGCCCTTAATACTGCAGATACAACAACCTGTACTTTTATGGCATCGAATTTTAGGATCAATTATAAGGATATCTAAGAAACTTGATAAATTATCTGAAAGGAAAACAATGAAATCTATTCAAATGTATTTAAAGTATGTGTGATGTGTAAGTGGTTATTAATGAATAGTGAATACTTACATATTTTTCATTGCTTTATTTTATAAGCTCTCATAAAATATTGTCAAAATCTATTGTTTCGAATAGCTACTAAGTACACATATACATCAAAACTAAATCATTATTTAGAAAGAAAGAAAATTTATTTATTCTCATATGATATACACACAGTACATCTTATTCTAATCAGAAATTTTGTCTGTCTGTAACACCCACCAGAAAGGGTGTACAGCTCAGCATATGTCGTGTCTTATATGAAAAACACGACGCTAATTTTCATATTGTTTTCGTTATTTATATCGCGATACCACAGTGTTTAACGTCGCTTAAATATACCGTAGATTACCTACCTACAGTATATTCATACGACTTTGGAAGCATTAGTTCGATTACCGACGTATATATATTTAGAATCGCCCTACATCCGCGCGGTCTGCCGCGATTTATTGGTCAGTGTGTTTGTGTGCAATACTATTTTTCTGTGCAAAATTAACTGGATTCTACCATGACCGATTATGAAAATTATTCATTTTACCCGCAATTAAGTTGGACACAAAAAGTTATTTAATATTTTCACTGAATAATGAACATTAATAATCAACAAAACAGAGAAAAAAAAAAAATAAGAATAACACACTATGAAAACCTTTTATTTTATTTTATTCATTAAAAATTAGCCCTTGACGGCAATTTCACCTGATGACAAGTGATTATGCATTCTAAGATGGTAACTGCAACGGCTGGCCTACCAAATTGGTTCCAACGCGACATAGTGCCGGAACGCTAAATCACTTGGCGACACGTTTTGTCGGTACTAGCCACGGCCGAAGCCTCCCACCTGACCAGACCAGAAATCAGGACCTCCAGCGTCAGCGCACAAGCTGTGCCACATAGGATTCTTTATTCTTGCAACCTGCTATGATATCATTAAAACTAGAATCATGAGTAGAAGCAGGCGTTGCTTTGTCCATGATAAACAACAAACTTTAGGGGGTAGTGGGGTAAATTGTATATAAGGATCTGCATTCAACACGATTGTCACTTTACTTTTCTCGCTTGTAAAGTCAACATCTGAGGATGATCTGGTGTCGGGTCGAAGCGTGCGTGGAGGTTCTAGTGAAAGATTTTGTATGGTGTTATATTATACAAATCTCCCGGTTGTCGGCGGAATATAGCAAATTATACTTGCTTTTGTTGTAAAACAAGAATCACCTCGGCTATATGATAGGCTTCAGGCTAGAGGATACAAAGTAAGAAGCCTTGAGGGCTTCACAGCACAGATAGCCTGCACCAAATAGCTTGTCAAATTGCAATCAAGAAGATGTATTCGACAAAGTTCAATAATTGCCTACGCGTGCATTCTGGAGCGCAGTAGGTCATGCCCTGAGGCGGCGTGTACCAGTCCGTTACTTGGTAAAGGGCACTGGCTATACAGGTTCTTTTAGCTTCCTATCAATTCACCTACAGTCCATACTGTTCTACAATTAGGAATATATTATTATATAGGTGTCTATCTAAAGATTAAATTGTTGTGGGTTTCTTAGCGCACTGTGAACGTTGTGTACACTTATTATCGATATACGTATGTGTCATCATCATCATCATGATCAACCCATTACCGGCTCACTACAGAGCACGGGTCTCCTCTCAATATGAGACGGGTTTGGCCATAGTCCACCACGCTGGCCATGTACAGATTGGCAGACTTCACACGCCTTTGAGAACGTTATGGAGAACTCTCAGGCGTGCAGGTTTCCTCACGACGTTTTCCTTTACCGTTGAAGCATGTGATATTTTATTAACTATAACTCCGAAAAGTTAATGCCCGGATTCGAACCGCCGACCTCTGATTAGGAGGCTGACGCCCTAACCACTGGGCTATCACCGCTTTTGTAATAATGTGTAAATATGTGGCGAGTGTAAGATATTTATATTGTTAGTATTCCTTTTTATATTTATATATTTATTTTAAAAATAAATAGATCAGGGCACGTTTGGAACCCTTGTAGCTTTAGTTTTAACTTAACGAATGTACTTGTAGTTATCGCAATTAACTACTATGCAAGCTAATGTCGCATCGAAGGTGACTTTTAAAGGATCATTTTAATAAAGTTCATGATTGACTCATTGATTGAACATATATATATATATACTCGTATGATGGCAAACAGGTTTCAGATATTATCAAATTCAAAATTCAAATTCAAAATAATCTTTATTCAAATAGTCCTTAAGAAGGCACTTTTGACGCGTCAATAATTTACATAGTAGTTATTTCATGGTGATAACTATATTCGTAAATTTAAAACTAAGCTATGAGGGTTCCAAACGCGCCCCGGTCTAAGAAGAATCCCACAACAAACTTAGCCGGGGTTTTTCTTTTTTTCGTTATCACCATCTCACATACTGAATAATAAACTATAGTACCTATGGAGATAGAGCAATTCACACCTAAGCTTTTTTATCGTTTATGTAATCCTTAATATCGTAATATGAATTTTCCACAAGCTTTCGTTTTATAAATCATATATCAATATACTAGTTCATGCCGACAACTTCGTTCACGGTTTATTTGGTTTTTAAATGGGGGATCGAAACAAGGGGGCGAGAACTTCGTGATCCGTAGTCAAACATGATAACCACTAGACCGTTATTTAAATAGAAAGCAATTATTAACCGTCCGAGAAACCTTTTCACTATGCACCCTACGCACATTCCGCGGACCGCCGTCACTTGCAACAAGAATGTAACGAAACGTAATTATCATTTTTCACTTACAAGCGACAGTGTTTATTTAGGCCGGCTTATCGAGATTGCGCTGCAGTTATGCGAGTAAATTTCTCTAAATGCTATCTTTCCCACCTAGTGAAAACCAAAATAGTGAAACCAAAACAGTAAAGCCATCATCATGATCAACCCATTACCGGCTTACTACACAGCACGAGTCTCCTCTCAATATGAGAAGGGGTTTGGCCATAGTCCACCACGAGCTCCCCCGACCTAAGCGCTCCTCTCCGAAAGAGGAGACCTAAACATATCCTTCATGACCCTGACGATCAGATGACTACTGACAACACACTCGTACCACCTACCACACAATCATACGCTACACACCGTCTTCGCCGGCGAAGACGAGGTCCCCGCTATCTTACGTCATCCGGACGTGGGCTCCATCCACGGCCTCGGAGACGTACGGACCACTCACCGTCCGACCCCCCCGTTATCCCAAACGTCGCCTAAGCCGAGGTTCGGCCTCAAAGGAGGCGCCCTTAGGCAGTCGTTCCCATAGTTTCTTCGAGCCCTAGGGCTCAAAATTTCTTCTGGCAGAGCTTCTATCCAAAGCTCGCCAAACAGCCCGGTTACGCTGTGGCAACCAATAGGGTTTGTACAGCTAATAGACAGTCCGAAAAAAAAAAAAAAAAAGTCCACCACGCTGGCCATATTATGCGGATTGGCAGACTTCACACGCCTTTGAGAACGAAGTTGAAGCAAGTGATATTTTAATTTTTTTAAAACGCACAAACTCCGAAAAGTTAGAGGTGCGTGCCCGGATTCGAACCGCCGACCTCTGAGGCTGACGCCCTAACCACTAGGCTATCACCGCTTCAATAGTGAAACTAAAATATTGAAATAAAAATTCGTTCGAAGAAGCGTGAAGATGCTAGAGGCAAATACACGAGGAATTCTGAAATAGGCAGCATAGTTTTTCACATGGACAAGGACTATGTGATATAAATAAAGTTTTCTATACAAACTCTCTTTTGGCATTTCATTTTCTCTGCCAATTACACAATAATAATAACACAATTCCATCGGTTGATATGATGAAGATCGTGAAGTTGTTTTTGAATATCGGAACATTGTTATGCTGATTTCTCTTAAGCTAGTAACCTACCCTTAATACTACTATGTCTTATAAAATATACTAATAAGTCGTGACGTCTTCAAGTAATTGGAAACCGAGTGTGAGATGGCCGTGACCGAGCCAACGCACCAGCGTAAAAAAATCATCATTGTCATTAATCAAATGTACAACCTTTTTACTTGGCTATTGGCCCAAAGGAGGGTAGAGTGTTTCACCTGACACCTGTGACCATAGCCCTGCGTAATAATAGACTTCTTCCACCTTAAATTCAAATTCAAAATAGTCGTTATTCAAATAGTCCTTAAAAAGGCACTTTTGACGCGTCAATAATTTACATAGTAGTTATTTCATGGTGATAACTATATTCGTAAACTTAAAACTAAAGCTATAAGGGTTCCAAACGCGCCCCGGTCTAAGAAGAAGCCCACAACAAACTTAGCCGGGGTTTTTCTTTCGGGGTCGTTCTTATTACAAAAGAATAGCATATTAACATAAATTCAACAGAATCGTCTTTGAATACTTGTATAAATTTGATTTATATTCATTGGATATAAATAGGAAATACGCGATATGGATGAGAAATTTAATTACGGAAATCGTGGCACAGTCGACCTAAACATTGGAGATCTGGCGCGTCAGTAGCATCTTTGACCGGTTGTGCGTCACTCTCTCCAGTGGTCACAAATAGCTCTGCCCTGGCACACCTTCCCCGATTACATAACTTTTACAGAGGTCATTACTTTTTTCTCAAACGTTAAAATTCTAGTCTTATGTTATAAATTGACTCTTGTTTTTTTTTTTTCGGACTGTCTATTAGCTGTACTAACCCTATTGGTTGCCACAGTGTAACCGGGCTGTTTTAGAAGAAATTTTGAGCCCTAGGGCTCGAAGAAACTAAGGGAACGTCGAACGAGGCCGAACTTCTTTGAGGCCGACCCTCGGCTTAGGCGACGTTTGGGATAATGGGGGTCGGACGGTGAGTGGTCCGTACGTCTCCGAGGCCATGGATGGAGCCCACGTCCGGATGACGTATGATAGCGGGGACCTCGTCTTCGCCGGCGAAGACGATGTGTAGCGTATGATTGTGTGGTACGAGTAAGTTGTCAGTAGTCATCTGATCGTGTTTTGTCATCTATGTATATCTGAAGCAATAATGTTTTTGAAGATATATGTGCAGAATGCATTTAATTGCACAATTACGTAATGATACAGTCCACCGAAACAATGGAGATTCGGCCAGTCACCAAGAGCTTTGACCAGTCAGTCGTGCGTCACACTTTGTAGTGGGCAGGAATAGCTCGGAGCTTCCTGGTTTGCATATTATTCGGTAGTTTCAGTTACACCAAGCTCTTAACATAATTTTAAGTGGCATGTGAGATGGTGATACCAAAAAGAAAATTTACCTGGCTAAGTTTGTTGTGGATTTCTACTTAGACCGGGGCGCGTTTGGAACCCTCATAGCTTTTGTTTTAAGTTTACGAATGTAGTTATCACCATCAAATCACTGCTGTGTAAATTATTGACGCAACAAAAGTGCCTTTTAAAGAACTACTTGAATAAATATTATTTGAATTTGTCCATCTCAAGAGTTCAATGTGTCTAGGCTATGTAAATGAAAGAATTCCTTCACATAAACACGTGTTGGTCTCGTAAAACTAGTAAATAACACACGATAAATGTTGTTACAGGAAAGACAATTTGCTGAATAGAACACGCGTTTAATTGCGGAAGTACATAATGATACAGTCGAACACAACGCTGGAGATCCGGCGCGTCACCAAGAGCTTTGACCGGTCGTGCGTCACTCGCTGGAGTGGGCAGAAATAACTCTGCAATGGCACACCGCACGGCTCCGCAGGAGACACGCCGCTAAATCCAACCACTTTCTTGGATAAGCTCGTAAATCAGATCTATCCATTATCCAGTTTGTGTATTTTGATTAAGCGCTCGAGAACTTTGACAGTTATTTATTTCTTTAGCACTTACGTGATATAAATCACTTGGTTGATTTAACATCTAATATATAAAATTCTCGTGTCACAGTTTTCGTTGCCATACTCCTCCGAAACGACTTGACCGATTTTGATGAATTTTTTTGTGCTTATCCGGTATCTATGAGAATCGTCTAACATCTATTTTTCATCCCCCTAAATGTTAGGGGTAGTCCACCCCTAAATTTTTAATTTCTATTTTTTTATGATACAACATACAAAAATACATACAATCCTCAATTTTCACCCTTCTACGATCAACCCTTATTTTTTAATAGCCATTTTATTAATTTAATCATTTTTCCTCTCCGGTCGAAAACTGAACAATTTTCGTCTTTATTGTGAATGTTTTTCACTCTAATTCGACTAAAATTAGAAATAATTTATGGCAAAACAATGTTTGCCGGGTCAACTAGTATGTATATAAGAAATAGGTAGATATATGCTGTTTACTTTTTAACTAATTTCCAGTAAATGACGGAGGCTGTCAATTACGAGTACGTTTGGTATACGATCAGTTAGCTGATAAATCAACTGTTCAAATATATTTAAATTCATGGAACTTTCAGGCGTCTGTTTTATAGGGAAGAAATCTTATTTTAAAATATTAGCGCTCCACTTGCCTCTTGTATTTATGCCTGCAATATTTTTTTGGTTTTTCATAAAATTTTAACACATACATATTTACAGATACAGGTGCTTTGATTAAAACTTTTCAAACTTCTAATAAGGGTAGTAATTTTGTTGTTTAATTATTTATTTCCAATTTTTACTTTACAAAATTATTACTATATATATATATATATGTATATATAATTTAAAAATGTCTAAGGCAAACTCAACATCAGCATTGCCTCTTGAGTACTGACAACTTTCCAAGCTTCAAAAGTCCAAGCTGATGGATATATTTGAGTTCATGTTATACTTACAATATTTTCATTTTATACTAAATTTCATGTTATAGAAGCGAAGCATATCTGGACATGTCACAACTACATATAGTAACTTTTCTTATTTAGAAACTGATTCAGTCTAACTAACCGATAAAGCAACGCTTTTGCTTTATGGATTTGTAATGAAAAATGACCCACAACAGAAAAAAATAACTCACGATGAGATAAAAATGATCCTGTTAAAGAAACTTACTTTTATACGAGGGATCCATTATTTGCTGTCTAATACCACTACAAAGTTACTATCTGGCATGTTTTAAATTTACAACTTACTCTGCATATTTTTCTCAAGCTATTCAGCAGTGGAAAAATATAGATAGCCATAGTAACAATTACTTTCGCAATGAAAAGTTTAAGGCTGACTTTCCATTAGTAATAGCAATCAGTGTAGCGAAATCATTTAACCTCATCAATGGGATTGCGGAAATATCTTTATTTTAAATTCGTTATGACCTACAAGTTACGAGATGTAGTCGTTTTCTTGTTAATATTTTTTTTCATAAATATTATAACCTCATGGTTCAATTTGTGGCTATTTTAGATGAGATTTAATCGAGTAATCTGCTGCACAATTATTTCAAGGGTTTGGGGTATCACCTCGTTTTGCTTTACTCAAGACATATCCTTCATGGAAAATCAGGCTTAAAATTTCTTGTTCGTCGACGCCTACCGTCTATTACTAAGTCGTTGATCTTGGCTGGATGCCAATTCTGTCAAAAAATCTCGACCACAATCGCGATATTTTTAGTATGGGGCTCCTAGTCCGATACGCATATATTCTCTTAGTATTCGATAGTATGCAGTGGCGTGCATTTCATACATACATAAAAGCAATGCATAACTTTCAAGAACCTTCGAAGAAAGCGAAACATTTCGTGAGAAAATTTTGTCGGTTTAGTTTTGTTGAAAAACGTACTTGAAAACACACTTCATGTTTAAAAGCTGTGATAGCCTAGTGGTTAGGGCGTCAGCCTCCTAATCAGAGGTCGGCGGTTCAAATCCGGGCACGCACCTGTAACTTTTCGGAGTTATATGCGTTTTTAAAAACATTAAAAATCACTTGCTTCAACGGTGAAGGAAAACATCGTGAGGAAACCTGCACGCCTGAGAGTTCTCCATAATGTTCTCAAAGGCGTGTGAAGTCTGCCAATCCGCACATGGCCAGCGTGGTGGACTATGGCCAAACCCTTCTCATATTGAGAGGAGACCCTTGCTCTGTAGTGAGCCGGTAATGGGTTGATCATGAATGCTTAAAAACACTATCTAGCCCAAAGACCCATTATTTTCTAATTTATTATTTGCCTGTAAACCTTGGTTAAAAACTCCGCACGACGCTGGAAGTATGCGATCTTGCGACGAATTAACAGACAGCATAAAACAAAAAACAATTATATCGCATTTTATATCATGCGCATCGCGATTCATACTTTAGTTATCTATGTTAAAATCCTTAATGGCGGCAATCAAAAATATAAAGAGTCAATAGCGCCAGTGTTCTACGTAAGCATTTTCATTTCGCGTTGACTAGATGTCACCACGACGAGTTATTTTGGAAAAAAATAAATATTTTGTATTGCAATTTAAAGTTTTTGTCGTGATTCCCAGCTTGATCTCAACTAACATTGCTTATGCAATGGAAATACAAACATTTGTAATTCTTTCTCATCTGAATGTTCCAAAAATTATAATTTATAATTTTGAACAAATTTTAGTGGTAAATTAAATATGTCTCTAAATTTTGGCTAGACTATTATGAAATAACATCGCCAGAAACATCGCGATATGCAACTACTCCGAAAACCCTTAATAAACCTATCTAAGGCAGATAAGTTTTGAAAGTCTGTTGGAAAACTGGGCACATAATTTCAATATTTAAAGTTCCTTTGAGTGTGACATTATGCAGGTATTCGGGTAAAGGTAGGTTTAATTCTATGATTATGGAGCGAAAGGAAGGAGTCTTCGCCCAGACTCTTCTAGTACTGCACATAGTTGTAAGTTTTTATTGGTGTACATTTAAATGACAAACATTCACTAAATTCTCATTAAGTATGTATTTAGACAAATAAGTGGATTGCACAAGTTCGAAAGCAAGCTCCAATTAGTGAGTGAATTCTTATTATACCTAGAATATTTTTGACATCGGAGGGTATCGGTGACATTATATTATCATTTAGGGTACGCTCGCAGGCTGATAATAATGGTGAAGAAAGTTTTGGTTTTGTGAGTTTTTTTCTACTTTTTCTCAGAAAATGAGCATCAAATGAAATTTATTTTAACTGGTCTATGAGGTAGAGATCTATAGACCGTACTATGATTTTGATCAGCCAAAGTTAGTATTAAATAGAGGTTTACATACTTCGGACACGTCATGACGTTTGCTCGATTTAACTGTATCTAAAAAGTAAGTTAAGAGTGTTCAAAAGTCTAGCTCGCTTTATAGATTGGGGTTTGAGATTGAGATTGTCGAGTTAGATAGTTAAAAAACTATGATAGCGATATAAACAAATCAATATCGAAATGCTTTAATCTAATTTACATACGAAGTTTACATTTTGAAATGGTAACATCAAAATAAGATACTTGGCTAAGTTTGATATGGGTTGTTAATTAAAAGGCGCATTTAGGATCCTCGCAGTTTTTGTTTTAAGTTAACGACGTTGTTGTCGACGTCTTTGGTTTAATTTATTATTGGAGCCTTCGGCCATGTCTAGATACCAGTTTACCGACAGACACATACCGCCAAGCAATTTTGTAAAGTAACGATGTAGCGCAGAAACCGAAAGGAGTTATGGGTTTTATATAACTGACACAATCCTAACAAGTTATGCGGCTACCCTCTTAAACTACATTATCAGTTAACATTGGGTGAGGTTGCAGTAAAGGGCTAACTTCTAATAAAAAAAAACCGCATTAATAGGTACGATCAATTTCATAGTTGCTTATCACAGCCAATACAATACAATAAAGAAATTTTGTCTGGTGGGAGGCTTTGGCCGTGGCGATTTAGCGTTCCGGCACGATGTCGCGTAGAAACCAATTAGAAGTATGGGTTTACCATACCTCTAACAGGTTAGCCTGATACCATCTTAGACTGCATCATCACTTACCATCAGGTGAGGCTGCCGTCAAGGGCTAATTTGTAGTGGATAAAAAAAAATGTATTTTGAAGTCGCAAGAACCTTTTTGTGCGTGACTTCGCATTAAATATGGCATTATAATATTTATGATTCATACCTAATAAGTTAACGTAAAATATGCACATAGTTTGCATATGGTAAGCATTATACCGCTTGACTTGAACTACATAGCCTGAGTCATGCTCCGTATAAAAATGCAATTACGAGTATTATTGAACAGTTCAAGTGTCGACATGCTGACTCACCTAGTTTAGCGTATTGTTTGGCTAAAACAAGCTTGCATACTGTGCCGTTATTGTAATTAAATCAACAATCAATCAATCCATCAATCAATCAATCAGCCTATAGACGCCCACGGCTGGACATAGGCCTTTCCGAGAGCGCGCCACCACATATGGTCCTCCGCCTTCCTCATCCACCCGCCACCAGCGATCCTTTTCAGGTCGTCGGTCCAGCGAGCAGGAGGTCGTCCTACGCTGCTCTTACCAGTACGCGGTCTCCACTCCAGAACACGTCTGCCCCAACGGCCGTCGGTTCTGCGACAGATATGACCCGCCCACTGCCACTTCAGCTTGCTAATAAGTTGGGCTATGTAATTAAATCATAAATTAGATTAATTTATCGTAATATAATAAATATATAATAAGATTAATTTATCGTAATATAATAAAAAATAATAAACTAAAATCGGCTAATTGCGAATCGGTTTTGCACTCGAAGGTTTACATACCACCGCAAATGAATACTTAATAGCCAAAAACACGTTTGTTGGTATGAAGAAACACCTTTTATTTTAATTTATTTTAATTTTACTATTTCTTGTTATGTGGCAATTACACAGAAAATTTTAACTCTACATATTACGGTTTATGAGATACAGCCCGTTGAAAGACAGGCGGACGGCAAGACAGAAAGCGGAGCCAAGAACATTACGTATCTATTCAATATGTACGTATCTAGATGCAGCACCTTGTATAAGTAAATGACACATACAAAATATGCATGTAACTAGGTAATGTGGACAGTTGAATTAATCGTTAATTTTGATAGGTATTAAAATAAAATACACGACCTTGCATTCTGCCAAGAATAACTTCCCATGTGCCAAGTTCATGGCAAGCTGGTTATTTAGAATTGAATAAAACCGGCGAACAAATAAATATTGCATTTTACGCCATCTCGGTTAACGGTGCGAATATTACACAACTTATATATTATCTACTTACTAAATGTTCCCCGTGTTATCAGCGTCGTAACATAGTTATTAGTAAGTTATTTAAAAATAATACGAGCCGCGTACCTTACACAGAATTAACTCTGCTCGCTAAAGAATTTTATATCTAACTCTTCTATCTTCTAATCTTATTAAAATATCATGATGTATAGAAGAATTTTTATCTTCATTATTTTTCATATCGTATTGTTATAAAATAAACTGTGTATAAGTATTAATATCTTATCCTTAACAATGACGGTTTAAAACGAACCCTTAAAATTTTAAAATTACAATATAATAATAATAAATATTAATTTTTTTCTAAAATTTT
Source organism: Lasiommata megera (assembly GCA_928268935.1). Classification (NCBI taxonomy): domain Eukaryota; kingdom Metazoa; phylum Arthropoda; class Insecta; order Lepidoptera; family Nymphalidae; genus Lasiommata; species Lasiommata megera. The sequence continues at coordinate 15,511,908 of OV743313.1, read as the reverse complement.
AGAATTACAATCGTCATAAAATTTTAGAATTACTTAATCCTAAGAGATAGGTATTCGATAACGTTTTTACATTTATTTAAGACCCAAACATGTACATAGAAATTTTATACAAAGTACTGGTTATGTGTGCGCACGCAGTGAAGAAGCTACCGTTTTATTTTACGAATACCCTCATTTAAAAGCTGAAGTATATAACTGAAATAAAATATAACTACTTCGAGGTAAAATTGCTTTCTTAATAATCATTTCAGAAGTTTTAGAGTTAAGAGTTTAACAATTAGGATGTAAACAAACGAATAAATCTTGCCACTTTTATGTCAACAAAGCGACGTTCGTCTGATAGGAGAGAGATAAATTTATGTTTGCCTAAATTCAAAAGTGAAGCGATGACAGCCCGGTGGTTAGGGTATCAGCCTCCTAATCAGAGGTCGGCGGTTCGAATCTGGGCACGCACCTCTAAAATTTAGGAGTTATGCGCGTTTTTAAACAATTAAAATATCACTTGCTTCAATGGTAATGGAAAACATCGTGAGGAAATCTGCACGCCTGAGAATTCATAATGTTCTCAAAGGCGTGTGAAGTCTGCCAATCCGCACATGGCCAGCGTGGTGGACTATAGCCAAACCCTTCTCATATTGAGAGGAGACTCGTGCTCTGTAGTGAGCCGCTAATGGGTTGATCATGATGAAATTCAAAAGTTATTCTCATCAACAACCCTAGTTGCCAGGCGTCACGTATGAAGCTGAAAATGGATCAAAATAGCTAACTGCGCAGTACGGCCATTTAAACATTGCTTCGTGTATGTTTGTAGCATTTATATTTACGTAATGTGATAGACGGCCGGGATGTTTCAGTACTTAATGCGACTGTCTTCGGAACGGTTGAATTTATTTTAACGGAACATCCACACAAGCAATTTAGAGTTTTACTACTTATGAACTATATATAATTATATATTTTTAGATATATATTAATATGATTATATTATTAGTTTGTATATATATTAGTTTACATCAATATACGTATTTATGTATATATTATTGCACCACCCTTCCTCTTTCTTTATCTTTATATCTTTTACATCTATGTACATCTTTGGTCGCCTGGAAGAGATCGCTATGTAGCGATAAGGCCGCCAAATTGTATGCTACTGTTTCTGTTATTTTGTCTTTATGTTTTCTTTTCCTTTTTTGTGGTAAGCAATAAAAGTGTGTTCATTTATTCATTCCTTCAATTCGGTGGCGTGGCGTGTGCTCGGTATTGTAAAGTGGGAGGTCATGGGTTCGATTCCCGGCTCGAGTTGTGGCTAGTTTGGCTTTGCCCGCTGCTAGTTACCATCATACTGGCGTAGACGTACTGCCCCATTTTTTAACATTGTCATTGTTAAGATGACTTGGTGTTGTTTTATTTGGTTATTGTCGCACGTAAAGTTTGTTTTTTATGTACACTACAAGTTAGCCCTTGACGGCTATCTCACCTGGTGATGATGCAATCTAAGATGCTAGCGGGCTAACATGTTAGGGGGCTGCACTCCTAATTGGTTTCTACGAGACATCATACCAGAACGCAGAGACATTGCTTTCTTTTGAAAAAACTTTTATTAATTCAAGTTATTAAAACCAAGTGCCTGTTTATTATTTTTATTATTCTATTACAAGTTAGCCCTTACGTTGAAAATTTGACCGGGTGTTAAGGGAAAGCGGTTTAGGATGGTAGCGAGCTAAAATTATGACAATTGAATACTCTTAATAATTGGGTACTAACTCTAAATCGCTTGGTTTCAAACACGTCTTTGTCGGCAGGGTGGTAACTAGGTACATCCGAAGCCTTCTACCAGACCATATATGTTGTCAAATGATTTTCTACTTTATACAACCACTCATTCGAATGCCAATATTGTTTGTCACAGTAATAAGCACGTATCCGGGCCTAGCTTTACCACCTTATCTGGTAAAACATTGTTTACCTCGAAGAACTGCGTAGTGCCACACCGCCATTGTTTCCTATTAATTAATGACACATCGATAATCAAATTAATCCAACAATCACTAAGTTAGTTATGTAAAGACTAAAAACATCCACTTTATAAATTTTCTTAGATTTCCAATATTTATTTAATCTTTGTAAGCTCGAGGATAAAAATACTATCGGTTTATCTACTATGCTATATTGTTGAGATTAATCGATATTTGGAATTTGGATAGACAGTATTTTTATTTACAGGTTTTTTCCTCGATTTTCACATATTTTTAGAGGATGTATATTTATTTTTTTTACTCAACTAAAAACTCATATATATTTTTTTTTATTTCATGTTATAATAAATAGAGGGTTACAGAAATACCGTTGTGTTTTTACTATCTTTGGCTTTAAGAACTTGATTCCTTTGTTCATGTTCCCATGTCACTATCGTGAAGAATTAATCCGGGAGGCAGTTGTTGAAGGATTGAGAAACAGTAACGGAATAATGAAGGACTGCTAGCATCCTCATTATCAGCAAAACAAAGGATGGAATCCACGTCTGAATATTGGATTTAGGCAAAGGGTTTATCGCCAGGGTTTACAGCAGACCCATCTACCTATATACCCCGATGAAAAAGCCGAAAATAATATCTCTCATGTAGATATTTCAGGTAGATAGTTTTTTTAGACATGTATGAACTGCAAGCCACTAGACTTAACTAGACATTACACTGACATTTGGTTTCTTATAGTGATTTCTAGGTCAAACGATTCTGCGACTTGCAGTCCTCTTTTACCAATGTTTCAGTGGGTTGCCAATCAAGGTGTCTCCAGCACCTTAGGATCTCAACGTGCATCGGTTCTCCTCTTAGCTACAGGAATATATTTTACTATCCATTCTATAAAGTTATAAATGTGCAAGTGTATCTGTTTGATATAGGAAACTTTTTCAAAAAAGCATCAGGGTACGTTCCTGATGTATTTAACAATTTGGATAAAACACACTACTTGTGAACGAAATATGACTTAGTAAAGGTATTTTAACTCTGCTTTTACTTTATTTTTGTGTTTGGGACATACCTACATCACATAATATTTGATGCTACAACATGAACACATGTTGTTTGTATCCATAACAAGTTTTTCAACATCAATATATATTTATTCAATATAAATAGATATCGGCTGAAAACTGTAAACAGATAGGTGGGTACCTATCTAACAAGCTGAAAAACATGTCCGATAAAAAATTATCAGTTGTTTACAAACAGATGCGCTGAATTTTTATCAAATGTGCTCGTGTTTGGTTATGTTTCGGATGGTTTTAACCTTGGCATTGTACTCACTTACTATGTACTTATTATGTAAATAGATTTTTATTTAAAGTACTTTACTATATTCTAGCGAAAACATTTTTTAAAAATTATTTATTAAACTTATATAATATACATTATCTTTGTTGTTTTCAGCACCACACAAACGATACTCGAGTTTTTATTCGAGTAATACGAATAAGCAGGAGAACATTAAATACAACAACCGATTGATCTACCCATTACAATTTCGGCTTTAATTGAATTAATAAGCTATTTCAGTAACAATGGTCTATAAGAACCGCTAATAGATTACTCCGGGAAAACTCTCTCCGGTATAAAACCAAGGTTCTCCTAGTACCTATATGATTATTATATCCCACAAAAACATAGCTTTTGATTTTTTTTTTCCGGAAAAAAGAATTCGCACAGGATTAAAAAAAAAATCATGTGCAGCCACAGGCATCAACTAGTAGGTAGGTACGTGATATAATAATCAAGCTGGCCATTGACGACAATCTCGGATGGTAATGTGTCGACACAGTCTAAGATGGTAGCGGTACCATAAGATGTAATGGAAATGGCAGTTACATCAAAACCTTATCGGCTAATATCTCTAATCGGGTTCTCAAAAGCATGGTACCGCAACACTAAATCTAAGCTAAGAGTGGCATTTTTTTTTTCGGACTGTTTTTTAGCTGTACTAACCCTATTGGTTGCCACAGCGTAACCGGACTGTTTGGCGAGCTTCGGAGCCACTGAATTTAGTAATTGTATTGGCCACTTTTCGGAGTTATGTGCGTTTTTAAGCAATTAAAATATCACTTGCTTCAACGGTGAAGGAAAACAACGTGAGGAAACCTGCACGCCTGAGAGTTCTCCATAATGTTCTCAAAGGCGTGTGAAGTCTGCCAATCCGCACATGGCCAGCGTGGTGGACTATGGGCAAACCCTTCTCATATTGAGAGGAGACCCGTGCTCTGTAGTGAGCCGAGAATGTGTTGATCATGATGATGATGATGATTGGCCACGATCATACTAGCTAGCATACTTAATGCTTATACTAGCGGTACAGTAGACTTGACAAGCCATATCGTTTTCTATGTATCGTTATAATCTAATTACTACAACAGACATATTTTATAGACTTTATAATAATAGGATTAAGGTAAAAGAGTTAATATATGCTGACTATAAATAAGCGAGGTTCTAACAACATAGACTATATGAATACATGCTGATGCTTGCGATTTTATACGCGTATATAGTATTTTCATAAACCAATTGTGGGAATAAAACACATTGCAACGTAGACTCAATTCAGTCAATCGATGGGCAACTTTGACCTATCATTAAAAACGAATTATAATAAGCATTATGTTGTATGAGGGGGTCGATTACCGTCCGACCCCCTCCCCCCCTCGTTATCCCTAAGCTTAGGTTCGGCCTCACAGAAGGCGCCTTTAGGCAGACGTTCCCCTAGTTTCTTCGAGCCCTAGGACTCAAAATTTCTTCTGGCAGAGCTTCTCTCCGAAGCTCGCCAAACAGCCCGGTTACGCTGTCGCAACCCATAGGGTTAGCACAGCTAATAGTCAGTCCGAAAAAAAAAACTTGAGGGTCGAAATCGATTTCTTAGTTTTTAACTTGTTGCTGTAAAACACAAATAGATAGATAGTCAGACAGAAGAAAAAGGATAAAACAATATCTGTTATGGGTTCTATTCCGATATAAATGTTTTCCCCCAATTACATTTTTTAAACCATACCTATTCCATTATATAGGAGTCGTACTGTTATAAGTAAAGCAGATAGATAGAATATAAATATAGACTATAGATATATATCTACCCGTCTAGTTCTGCAGCGTAAACGAGATATGTTAGTCGTGACCGTATTTCTGGTTGGATCGTATAAATGTTTATGTTTGGCACATGGTACAGTAAAATTTTCTCGATTTAATTTACTGTTTGATTTTAGAAATGTGTGCAAATTAAAATATATTCAGTCATGTCACGCTATTCCCAGTTTTCTTTTCTTCACTGCCTCTACGGTCGTACGGCATTTGATAGACTCCATTGTAAAGAAGGCGCTTCCTCTAATGCATATTGATTTATTTTTTTAAAAAAAGCTCATGATAAAGTAACGTCTCCGAAAACTAATATCGTTTCCCTCAGTTTCTTTTTTGGTCCGGTAGAGCATAACTAGGGTTAAGATAAAGCTCTGGGTTCATATTGTCAGAAAAAAAATCTATCTAATTTTTTTTTATTAATGAAAAGTGCACGTCATGAGTTACACTTAGTGTTTACATACTCTATGAGCATGTAAACACTAAGTTTAACTCAACACCGACTTTGAATTGAAATGAATGAATGAACCCATCTTTTTTTTCTCTTTTTATGGCTTTACACAGATTAGCCAATGTCAAGTTTATAGCAATGTAGAATTTAAGTTAGGGAAAAATGGCGGGAACTTCGCACTCGGCGGACGCGGCACCCTCAAACCTCTTCCAAATTAATACATGTAAACCATTCAAAAAACTACCCACTAACCGACACCAAAACTATATTGTCCACGACACAACTAACACCAGTCCTTTTAAAAATTAGCCAACAAACATTAATTCAAGAAAGGCGTGAAAAAACCGCGCCGAATATACGAAGTCTCCCGCCTTTCTCCCTAACCACTTTATTGTGCAACCCACAAAAGTATAGAAATAATAAAAAAGATAAACAATACAGCATATTATATTTGGATAATTACACGTTGTAACTGGCCAGATATAAAACCAGCTGTGATGTAGGTGAGTGACCTTCTATCAATTGAAACCAGCGATTCAATGTGCATGCAAATGTGTGTACATTGTCTACCGATAGCAAAATATAGAAGGGCTAGCGAAGTATAATATTACGCTGATGGGAACACAATAAATACCCCGTCGCATTGGGACTGTAATAATACTCTAGTATAAATCGCAATAAATTCAAAGTTTATGTAAAACGTAAGCTTGTAGAAAAGTCCTACTATAGTGTAAAGGATTATGTAAATGATAAACAAGCATATTGCTCTAATAAGATACCTCTTAACATACGATTACCTCTCAACTTTAAGTGGCATGTGAGATGGTGAACAAACTGAAAATTTACCTGGCTAAATTTGTTGTGGGCTTCTTCTTAGACCGGGGCGCGTTTGGAACCCTCATAGCTTTGGTTTTAAGTTTACGAATGTAGTTATCACCATCAAATCACTACTATGTAAATTATTGACGCGTCAAATGTACCTTTTAAAGGGTTTTTGAATTTGAACTTAAAGAAATGAGTAACGTAAATGTTTGTAAGTTTGTCAATTTGCTTGCACACAGCGTTCAAATAACGGTGAATTTACTTCACGCTTAATAGAGATGTTGTTACAGGCACTTCGTTAAGATTATTGGAGTTAAACAAGGTATCTAAATATTTATTGTTATTTGGTGAAGATATTCTGTAAAACTATTCATAAAAATAGCTTCGGTTTGAATGACTTTGACAGCTAGAATATAGAATGTAGATATAGAAGTCTTACTTGACTACGGGTTGGTATGCAATACCTTTTGTCCCGTAGTCGTAACCTACCAACTACAAGACAAATGACACCCTATTGACTACCAAATTCAAATTCAAAATAATCTTTATTCAAATAGTCCTTAAAAAGACACTTTTGACGCGTCAATAATTTACATAGTAGATATTTCATGGTGATAACTATATCCGTAAACTTAAAACTAAAGCTATGAGGGTTCCAAACGCGCCCCGGTCTAAGAAGAAGCCCACAACAAACTTAGCCGGGGTACATTATAAACCAGTATTACCAGTATACTTTATAAACAATTAATTAAATTGAGAGAGAGAGAGATGGTTTTCTTATTGAAAAGATCGTTTGGAATTAGCCAGATCGAATGTTAAATTGTTAAATGTAAGTATATAAGAAAAATAAATGTAGAAAAGAGCAAATGCGCCTTCTAAATCGGTTGTTAGTATCTGTTTTAAAAAAACAAGATATGCATAAACTTTATCACGATATCTGTATAGATAGTACTAGTTACTTATCTGGCCATACGCCAACTGTGGCCCACCTTTCGTCAGGGCATCACAGACGTCTGGAATAAAACGCGGCTTATCAAAAGACAAGACGGGTGCTAATCTACGGCCTTTATGATGTCGACCTATTTCTCATTGAAGGCTAAACGTGTAAAACCTAGCAGTTAATATTATGTAACAGAAATTAAAAGAATATTTTTTGGCTGAGTTGGACGGTTGACTCATTTGTGTCGACCGTCTAACTCAGTTAGGAAATGTTCTTTTCATGCCTAATATGCTTACTCAGTTCCTCTAGTTTTAAGCTGTTAAGTTACAACAGATTAGCACCGAGGACAAACCTCTTTGGTTTTTTCGGTGCCGTTATTGTATGATTAATTATATTCCTTTTATTATATATTAATAATAAATAAATAAATAAATGTATCTAACTATACGACAACCTCGTTGCGCAGCGCGTGCCCTGTCACAATTTAAAATTGAGTTCGATTCCCGGCTTGAGTCTGGTCCGGTGGGAGGCTTCAGCCGTGGCTAGTTAGACGTGTTGCAAAGCGGTTTAGCGTTCCGGCACGATGTCGTTTAGAAATCCAGTAGATACCATAAACCTACTGGGTTTCTACGCGACATCGTTATACCAATACACCTGTTAGGAGTATGATAAGCCCATGCTTATCATACTCCTAGCAGGTTAATTACCATCTTAGACTGCATCATCGCTTACACCAGGTGCCGGAACGGTTAAGTTCTATCTTGTAGTAGAAAAAAGAAATATTATAAAGAGGAAAGATTTTTGGTTTTGTTTTTTGTTTTAGATTTTTTTTTCCGTTGGGAAAGGCGTTTACGCATCCCCTCCGGAAGCGACGCATATTTGGGACTCGCCGGCGGCCGGACTGGCGACCAGAATACTCACTAAACCCCAGCGATGCTCCTACGCGTCGCCTGGTGGCTGGGTCACGGGAACACCCGCGCACGCGACCGCAACCCAACCAGCGGCGTCCGCCGAGGCAGACCCTCCACCGGGGGCGTATGGTCGAGGCCCCCTAACTCCATTCGAGGCGCGGCAGGAACATTGGGCGCGCACCTTTAACTACTAAACCAAGTTTATCTCGAATTAACGTACTACTTGATTTCAGTAATTTTAGATTTCAGCCCGAAATTAATTATGTATTAAACATCATACAAATAGTCCGTGAAATCATATATCTATCGTAGGTTAATTAATTTACCAATGCTCTATTTTTCGGTGCGAAAACTTCAGACCTTAATTTCAATCAACACGATGCGATGATCTGTTTGGCTGATTGCTGTAAAATGTTTATAAGGACAAACGTAAACCAGGAAATCATAAAAATTAATTACGTTAAAATCCGTCACTTACATTTTATTTATATGTACTCGTATATAAAGATAGGCGCCTACGCCACGTTTAGTTTGTATTGTCTATGGTCTTTACCGATAAAATGTTTCGACGTTTCCAGTAATAATAATAATGATATATAACAATAATAATAGAATCATTACTCTTATCACATGTACAATAACGCTCGAAGTTACCACTTACCTTCTTATCAGCTCTCTCCGAAACACGTGATATCGATTGCGGAAATGGCATCTTGGAAAGTAGGTATTTTATGACTCGCTCTTTATAACGTTGCGTTCGGCCACTTTTACTTTTCCGGATGTCTTTATCAAATTATGTCAATGCAAATAATTGCATCGAGAAAGATAATCAAACCAAAAAAGACACTTTGTTGTTTTTACAATTCATTGTTATCAACACATAAGAGGGCTATCTCAGAATCATAAAATTTTTAGTTACGCTGAAAAAGTACGGATTGGTAGACTTCAGACGCCTTCAAAAACATTATTATTATTTTTGATTTTGCTTTCGCATTGTAAAGTACGAGGCCCTGGGTTCGATTCCCGGCTCGAGTCTGGTCCGGTGGGAGGCTTCGGCTGTGGCTAGTTACCACCCTACCTTCAAAGATGTGACGCCAAGCGATTTAGCGTTCCGGCACGATGTCGGGTAGAAACCAATTAGGAGTTTGGGTGAACCATACCCCTAACAGGTTATCTTAGACTGCATCATCACTTACCACCAGGTGAGATAGCCGTCAAAGGCCTACCTTGCAGTATATAAAAAAAATGGAGAACTCAGGCGTGCAGGTTTCCACTTGATGTTATCTTACATCCTTCTTCAATCCGCCACCCGCTATTCCAGGTCATTTCTGCCACGCACCTGCAAATTGTGGAACCAGCTTCCATCTTCTGTGTTCCCTAATGGTTATAATATGGGTATCTTCAAAGGGTGGATTAACAAATTGCTCAAGGGTCAGCAACGTATTGGCGGTTCCTCTGGTGCTGCAAATGTTCATGGGCGGCGGTAATCACTTACCATCAGGTGACCCGCCTGCTCGTTTGCTCGCTTTGCATATATAAAAAAAAACATCACTAAAGCAATTAATGTTAAAATTTAAATTGCCTAAAATAAATAAGCTCAGAAAATTAAAGGCGCCTGCTAGGAATCGAACTTGAAGCTTAAACACTGGATTTGGGCCCATTGTGTAGGTGCCTCCGGGCCGATACCTACTGATGATGCTTAGGCCGAAATCTATAAAACACGCTTAGCCTTAAGGCTAACATAAGATATGAGAACAGTTTAAATGATAAAGAATCATGTCAAAAACAACTTTTTCTCGATTTGACTGTTTCTTAAGTCAGAGGTAAAGTGTTCTAGAGTTACTTGCTTACTTGCGTTGTGACCCATGTGACATCAAGCGGTGAGTCTGATTGCCTTGAGCATAAGCTAAAAAGCTAAACAACAAGCTATAAACGAGGCAATAAAAACCAAAAAAAAAATTATTACTTTCAAGGACCCAAAAGTTGTCAACGTAGAAAAAGGACTTACCTGCGAGTAATAGGTCAGATAAAACGTAGCTTCGAGACCCGTACCGACTGACCTCCCGCTAAGAATGAATACTGCTCTGTGGTACTAATTTCTGTGGTGGTCTGTGTAGCTAGGTTATAATTCTCCCAGAGAGTGCCTACTAGACAAAATCCAACAGTGTTCCAACTCTTACTTTACTTAAAGTCACTACGAGAGTGGTATATTTAAGTAAGCCTCCCAATGACGTTTTTAATCGTCTATAACTTCTAATCTGATCGAAACGTTTTCAATTTTCTATGGACGATACATGCCCTTATGCGTATTGTATAAATGAAACTGTTAATTTACCTAAAAGTTATCGATACAAAAAATAAATCCGAAAGTAAACACGCCTTTAACCCGAAACCAGATGTTAAGTAATAGGATAAAGTTTCACGTAAACACGAAATATATAGACTAAGTCGCTTTTACGCTCGAATAATTTTATCTAAGCTCCTTACTAGATTTACCTTGAAGGCTTCAAGTACCTCGATTAGGCCAGGTTTATGAATGTTCTCTGGAACGTTATGAAGGCACCTACTTAAAAATTATAAGGCTAAATAGTTTTTAATATCTAGTTCCACTAATCTGTATAGATTAGATCTATACAAATAAATAAAAGAGTGTTTGTAATATTGAAATAACCGTTTTTCACTACATGCATATGCATATGTATACGGTACATACACCAAAATAACATTTTTTACAATTTTTGTCTGTCTGTCTGTTTGTTCCGGCTAATCTCTGAAATGGCTGGACCGATTTTTACGGGACTTTTATTGGCAGGTAGCTGATGTAATAAGGAGTAACTTAGGCTACTTTTATTTTAGAAAAAGTCTTTTATTTTAGAAATGTTACAATGTCCAAGTACTGTCCAGTACAGCGCGCAGCTCACGCGCATGCCACCGCCTGTGCCATCACGTCTCGGGCGCCTCCCACAACTTTTCCCACCAAAATCAATATCCGATTTCCACTCATTCTTTTTTTTTAGAAAGGAGATACTTTAATGTTTATCCTGTAATTATTTCAAGTAATTCGGGTTAGTAATCTATTGCTTCCTTGAATGAAAGACAAATAAACACACTAACTCAGCGCAGACGAAGTCGCGAGCGTCAGCTAGTTTAAGTAATAAAAAATAACCACTTTGGTTTTAATTTATTTTCTTGTTACTTTCGCTAGAATAGCGAATTGCTAAATAGTAAATTAACTTAGTAAGGTAATATTATGGTTGCAAACTATGATATTTTAAAACAAAAGTTTACGTAGTTATTGACTAACACAATCAGCATTTCTCATTTCTCATTTTATGGCTTTACACAGATAAGCAAATGCAATAAGTTTATAGCAATAGAGAATTTAAGTTAGGGAAATAATTTAAGGGCAGGAAAACAATCAGCTTTTTAATTAGACCCTGTGGTCTATATTCTCTGCATATATTTAATCTGTACTAAAAATGTGCAGAGAATATATGAATATCAAAAGATGAGTCACAGACAATGGTGTCTCAGCAAAGAACTCGTAGTTTCTTCGGTCAGTTGTGCAAGCTTGGTGTGACGCCAAGAACAATTTGTGCGGCGATAATTGCCTTGCTTGATTGACAATGGGTTGTAGTTAATTCGAGTGACAAAATGTTTACTCACCTGGACCCTGACGATCTATGACATCGGAGTTTTAGATATTACAAAATGTATTTTGTGCTATCCCTGAAATTCGTGGGTATTTAACCACGAAACTATTATTATAGTTTATAAACTATTATTATAGTTTGTAAAGCTATTGCTTTTTGTAAGCCCAAATCCCTTTTTCTCATTCATGATCTTGTCTCAACACGGTGTGGTTTCGGCTCTCATGTCTTCACATTATTCTATTCAAACGTCATATTGTTTTGGTTTTAACATATTTACTACGGCCGGTCGTCATTCTAGCTTCAGCCTTCTTTGGGTATGTTATTGGAGGTGGAATAACCGCCACCTTTCGGTCAAAGTGTTATTAAAGCACATTTACTCGCAAAGGCAGTAAGCCTCTTTTAGCCTCCGCATTGTGTTCACTACTTATAAACCGATTTACAAAGAAAGGAATTGGAAAAAAATATATATTTTAAGAAATTGTATAAAATCAGATAAGTATTAAAAAGTGTATTGTACAGTAATTAAAAAAAAAACTTTGTTTGATAAATTGAGTTTGATAGTAGATTTTTCGGAATTTAAATTAAATAAAATTTTTCGGAAAGGAATTTCTATAACAGAAACAGTGAAAAAACGGAAAAATAATTTGATCAAATTCATTTTTGCTTTTCCGTTCCGTCTTTTGTGCAAAAATAATGTTATTGAAGTACTGCTAAAGGCTAGGTAACTGCAGAACCTTTAAACACGTGGATCATGTTGAACGACTTGAGTTATGTCTTGCGATTTGCGTAATACACGTTTTATCTTGTTTGTATAAGTTTAAAGTCACGCCACTCGTCTGGATTGCTGTGTACTCTGCGACCGTCAAACAAACAAGATAATATTGTTTGTTTTGATTTATTGAGTTGGACACTCTTCTGCTGTCCTTTGAATACTCAATTAGGTATTTTTATATAGGGGGGTAACAATATCGGCTATCGGCGGCGGGTGACTCGATGGTTCTTAAATCTGCACGCACCTCGAACTTTTCAAAATAAAGTTTTAATCTAAGTAATATAAATGACTTTATATAGTTTTATTAATATACACATAACAAAAAAAAAATAGAGTAACTTATCTAATGCCTTATTGTTAACAACACATTAAATTAATATTTTAATATGAGACAATTAGTTGTTACGAATACATATATAACTTAAAATAAAACTTAGATTAACCAAAAAAATAAATAATAATAAAAATTAAAGTGATATTTAATTTAATATAAATAAAATATCACTTTCTTTACCGTGAAGGAAAACGTTGTGAGGAAACTTGCTTGTTATATTATTGTCCAAAACGTGTGAAGTCTACAAATCCGCACTCACTTCACTCCGGGTCTCAGCTGAAAATCAGCGACGTGTGTTATATTCTTTGATAATGCACGGCATATGTTCAGCTGTATGCCCTTTTTGCTGTGTTACAGACGGACATAATGTTTCTGCATTAGAATAAGATGAACTGTTTGTTTTACTTAATAAGAATACAAACATTTTCTTTCTATCACTTGGCCAGCGTGGTGGATTAGGACTAGACATCATCTTATTCTGGGCCTATAGTGAGTTGATAATGATGAAAAGGATGATGATGATAATATAGCTAGAAGTTATTTTGTCTTGGGCAATCGTTGGCCGAGTGGTTTGGTTAGTTACGACTTAATAAAAAATTTATATGTGCCATATATAAATGTCAGTTAATTTGGTAAATTGATAAGTATTTTTATGAATTTTTTAAAAGTAATTATTGGATAGTAGATTATTCGAAATGGGAGTAATGAATTGTCTTATGTTGCGGGCGGCGAAATTAATCCAAGCGATGGATTTCAGAGTAACGCTCAGGGCGTTACACTCAGGATTCTTGCAAGGATTCTGGATGCAGCAACAATGTTGGGTCAAGAATCCTGAGTGTAGTAAGGGGCACAGGGACGCCGAAGACAAAGACAGCATTACCCATGTATTACTACTATAATAGTGATAAAATAATAAAAATATTTATTTCACCAAAAACACAGTTACAGTTTTACATATTCCGATGGTACCCACACTAGGTAATCCTGTCTCGTGGGTACCTTATATCGCTTTAACAGTTAAATGATACAATACAGTAAATTGGAGATAAACTTAGTTGGAATTAATCATATATACTCAATGGTTTAAATAAATAGACGCCATCTTACCAAATACAGCAACCTAAGAACTAGGAAAAATTTATTTCGGGTGGAGCATTTTTTAACGTGCAACGAATACGTTGCCTTTAGATAGTTGGTCTTGTAATAAGGCATGGTAAAGCGAGTGGCGTGAAAAGTAAGTAACAATAACAACACTGTTTAATTTGTATGTCTCGTGGGCGCTGGTCCATAAAGCTATATGACCGGCGGTACCGGCTCTGAATTATTTATGATCTTGTTGATTTTTAATGGGACATCTAGGTATACCTTGTGGCTCGTAACGTTCTGATCGAAAGAAGTTCACTCATAGTTATGTAGCTATGTGTGAACTATAGCTATATCTATAAGGTTCCATTATAACGGCATTTTAAGACATATTTTAATTGGTTTAGATTATTTGTATTCGGCGTAAATGGCACCAATTCCCTACTGACAGACATGATAAAACAAACGATAATATGTTTTTAATTTGAATCGATAGATATTCTTTGCACACAGATTATATAAAAACAACAACACGGAACACATAAGTATTCAAAGGCGGTCTTACTGCTTAAGCATTCTCTTCCAGACGATCCTTATCGAAGGGCACTCTGAAGTGTAATGCATCAAAATTGGAGGATCTGAATCCACTGCACTTCGTTATTTCAGTACCTACTTTGCCTGTCAGAAGGTATCAATCAATCAAGCAGCCTATGGACGCCCACTGCTGGACATAGGCCTTTCCGAGAGCGCGCCACCACACACGGTCCTCCTCTCATCCACCCGCCACCAGCGATCCTTTTCAGGTCGTCGGTCCAGCGAGCAGGAGGTCGTCCTACGCAGCGCTTACCGGTACGCGATCTCCACTCCAGAACAAGTAAGAAGGTATAGTTTTTGGCAAACCTTCACATTATTTAAAAAGGTATGAAAATATACGAGACAGAAAGTAATAAACAAGTGTAATAATTTGCAGCATCACCGCATTTATTTACTCGTGTTGTTTCGCAGAGCGATGCCAAAACATCCGAGATTGTACCTATTGGATAAAATTAGTGCCCCGCTCGTTATTTACGAGTACGTCTGAATTATTGTTATGTCTTTGGTCCGATTAAATATAAGCCATATTTGATATGAAACTGTAATCTTCGTTTACATGCTATTATATGACCGTTCCCTCAAACGTGACCAGAGGCGAAGTCTGCCATCCCAATCGCGTCTCAGTGGACGATCATTGACATGACATGACGTGATCATTGACGATCTTTCAGTACTGAAGAAAAAAACACGTTTATTAACATTATTTTGTACAATTAATAGTTGTTTTCTGAGCTAAAAGTAAAAAACAACTTGAATAAGCACCACGATACAAGTTTGCCCAGTTTGGACACCATTTTGTTAATTTGATTGATAAATATATGTTAATTTCTATTTTCTTTGTGAGTATAGAAATGTCATTGATCGACCATTGGCACACAATTGTATTAGCGGCGTGCGAAAATCTGCGACAATAATAAAACGATACATATATAGTTGTGCGGGCGTGTGTAACATAAAAACAAATTGCGATGGTCTATTTTTTTAAGAAGTTTAAACTATAAGTATGCAATATAAGTTGCTCAAAATTAGGAGTAATAGGCTAGCATGGTATGGTCATATAATGCGGAGGGAAGAAAGAAATGTCACCAAAGGAATGTTATACTTATATGAATGTGGAAGGGCAAAGGAGTAGAGGAAGATAGAAGTGAGTGGAAGAAGAAGCCCACCCCACATAACGTGGGATGCCGGCAAGAAAAAGAAGAAATTGTTGTTCAAATGTCACCAGTCTAGATTAGCATGTTGGTGACGACTTAAGTCCACCAATTTTGCCTCTATATTGTGCATAAACAGCCTAAGGTTTCGGAGTCAATGAATATCGCTTTCGAGATAATTATACCTATTAATGAAAACAAAAGGCCACTTTTTGCTCGACGCAATTTTAATTGTTTTAATGGCAGTTATGATTTCAATTATTTTGCAGTTTGCATTGGTGCACTCACGTTATGTAGTTTAGTGTGGAAATTAAAGCTTTTAATATTTACGTCATCATGATCAACCCATTATCGGCTCATTACAGAGCACGGGTCTCCTCTCAATACGAGAAGGGTTTGGCCATAGTCTGTCACGCTGGCCATGTGCGGATTGGTAGACTTGATGCAAGTTTCCTTACGATGTTTTCCTTCACCGTTGAAGGGAGTGATATTTTAATTGCTTTAAAGCGCACATAGCTCCGAAAATTAGAGGTTCGAACCCCGACCGCCGATTAGGAAGCGGACTTCCTAGGCTATGTCACAGCTTCCTATATATGTATATTTACGTACTGTCGATGTTTTTTTTAATTCATCCTCTAATAGCTGCTAGGATTTGTAAAAGAACCCTTACCCACACTAGCCTACTTTTTAAAGTGTATAACTACTTTTACATTACACGTAAGCAGCGTGATTGTTTGCTTAGGTACAATAGCTACGTAATTAAATTTATCAGCTGTAGGCATAATAAAAGCTTTTACCGGTTTAGGTCGGTTTACTCAATATGCTTCATATTTATGTAGAGATAGCCTAACGCTTACGTCAATAAACATTTGTCTGTTAAATTGTCTTATTATCGAGATTGCGTTCTGGTATAACAGCAGTTTTGCGAAGAAGACGCCATGAAGATATAAAAACTTTTTTATTACACATAGGGATTTTTTATGTGTGCCAAGTTGGTCTTTTATCTTGTTGCCAGCCCCGTCCGTAATCCGAGGATATTGAAAAGAAACACAAATGATAAAAGCATAGGATAAATAACAGTAGGTAACCTACTAATCTTAATTCGAATATTTTGTGATATATATATATTGTTTGGACATATTTTCATATGAATGTTTCATTTAATTATATTGATCCATTGTTTTGTCTTTAATGAGCACAGTAGTAACAGGTGTACTCTATTTAATTCATATTAATATACATATTTTTAACATTACATCATCATCATCATCATTTCAACCGATAGACGTCCACTGCTGGACTTAGGTCTTTTGTAAGGAGTTCCAATGGCCACGGTCTTGGGCCGCTTGTATCCAGCGGCTCCCTGCGACTCGTTTGATGTCGTCTGTCCAGCTTGTTGGGGGTCGACCAACGCTACGTTTACCGGTGCGAGGTCGCCATTCCAGCACTTTGGGACCTCAACGTCCATCATTTCTCCGAGCTATGTCCCCGCCCATTGCCACTTCAACTTCGCAACTCGCTGAGCTATGTGGGTAACTCTGGTCCTTCCACGGATCTCTTCATTTCTGATCACGTAGAGATACTCCTAGCATAGCTCTCTCCATTGCTCGCTGAGTGACTCTGAGCCTTTTTATGAGGCCCATAGTGATCGACCACGTTTCGGATCCGTAAGTCATCACTGGCAACATTCCATACAGTAGTGGAAATATAACTTATTTAAAAATCATGCGCATAAATCATAGCGCTACTACTTCGGTTGCTCAACTCCTAAGGCGTCAAAGCGTGCTGTTGAATAACCCATAGTCTTTGTCAACAATTGGACTATTAAATCCACGAAACATTGTCCAATCCGACTACAACTTATAGCCGGTACTTCCAGAGATTAAAGCTTTTAAACATACCTACACCATTTCTTCAGCTGGATTATTATTTGTGTATGTGGATAAACCTATTGTATGTATAAATAATAAAAAAAATAAAGCGTTGTGCTTACTGATTTTCTGTGATATTTCCCATAACTGCTTCTTGACTGTCTTCAGAAAGCAAGCTAAAGACAAATGTCTCTTAATTTATGGCTTAGCGTCTTATAAGATAGAATGTCACAAATCATCATCATCATGATCAACCCATTACCGGCTCACTACAGAGCACGGATCTCCTCTCAATATGAGAAGGGTTTGGCCATAGTCCACCACGCTGGCCATGTGCGGATTGGCAGACTTCACACGACTTTGAGGACATTATGGAGAACTCTTAGGCGTGCAGGCGACGATGTTTTCCTTCACCGATGAAGCAAGTGATTTTTTTTTTAAACGCACATAACTCCGAAAAGTTAAGAGGTGCGTGTCCGGATTCGAACCGCCGACCTCTGATTAGGAGGCTGACGCCCTAACCACTAGGCTATCACCGCTTCACTAGGCTATCACCGCTTCATGCCACAAATAGGCAGAATTTATTTCTACCCGTTTGTGACAGGAGACTAGAATATTAAAAAAAAAACAAACTAAGAAATTGATTGAAAAATTGATAGAAATTTGATAGATAGCTCTTAGTGACGGTGGGACCAGTGCCATTACAAGTAGGTACCGCGTTTTGCCGTACGATATATTAATGTGTCGGCAATACAACACGGGCTTTATAGGTAAATTGTGAGTAACGCTCGATCGACTCTGACGAGTTGCAAAACAAGAACCCGGCCCCATTTGCAATTTTTATTATCGCAGTGTCAATAATTATCAACTAGTTGTTACTGCAATTATGCATGTATAAGTAATGTGATAGTAATTAAATTGTCGACGTCGCCGGTAAATAACTGGTTGAAAAAATGCACGCAACATCTTGTACATAAAACAAATTCGAAACAGTTAAACTATAACATAAAAATAGCTGAATAGATTATTAAGATTTTTCATTAGTTGAAAATATCACCGCCCTGAATTAAAGTTTATTATTATTTTAGTGGATTATTTAATCCAAAAGATATTATAAAAGTATTGATCCAGTACTGTAGCTTGAAAATTTCTCTCTCAGCTACTAATATAAAACATGATTTATACACAATTTATACATTGACGAATAGGGTATGAGTTGTAATTTGTTATTATAGCGAATTTTGACAGCTAAAATTTCAATACTATCACCAACATGATAGGTACGTATTCTGTTCACTTAAACCGATCGTTGTTTATGAGACCCAGGTGGTGAACCAAGTCAAAATAACTTCAAATATACTCACAGGTGATGAGCAATTAGGTATGGTACACTTCTGTTCTAGCTAGAGTTTACGTACATGAGCATAACGAAAGGAAAGCCGAAGTATTAACCACTAAGCTATCACCGCTCAATCACTACGTATAATAATGTATAATGAACAGTAGGTATAGAACAGATCAAAGATATATAAACACATTGTTTGGTGTATTTCCATAACACGTCGAATATTTAACACATATAGTAACCTTCACATACTTCCGTCCTGTAGCAGTTACGTGACTTGAATAAGCCCTTTGATTATATATTTCCTAATTACACGTTACGCATTCAATTTCTATGAGCGTAAATCTTTGCGACTTATTATAAACTTCACGTCTTATTTTCAAGATGTTACTGAGACAAAGAATTCTACCACTAGTATTTTATAAATGATCTCAATATACATAGATAAAGCCTCTGAACATATTTTTTTTATTTTGTATCCACTACAAGTTAGCCGTTGATGGCAATTTCACCTTGTGTAAGTGATGATGCAGCCCAAGATGGTAACGGGATACCGTGTTAGGAGTATGGTAAACCCATACATCTCGCGGTTTCTACGCGACATCGTGCCGGAACGCTAAATCGCTTTGCGACACGTCTTTGTCGGTAGGGTGGTAACAAACACAGCCAAAGCCTCCCACCAGACCAGACTCGAGCCGGGAATCGAACCCAGGACCTCAAATTTTTACAATGTGACAGCGCACGCGCTGCGCCACAAAGGTCGTCGAGGAATGAGGCATTGAGGAATGTGGAAGTGAGAAGCGTATATGTGAGACAAAGCATCTTCTGTCTCATCAAGCGCTGTTGATGTTGCCGGTTTTTCTTTTCGTTAAAGAAAATGTACCTATATAAAAACTTCGGGATATAAAATATTTAATTTAGTTCATTTAATTTAATATTATTTATATTTAATTTAAATCGGAAAAAATATAAATTTATCGGAGTTCAGTAAACGTATATATGCTAACATAGCTTTTAAGCTGTAACTACTAACAAAAATGGGCCCTAGTCGCCTCAATTAAGAAAATTTATTATTATTATATAAACCATAAACTATAATTTCGAGAATTCCGAGAACTCAAAAATCTCAAAAATTCTAAATGGGTTGCCTGACTTAATTTAAATAATTCTTAAAAAGGCACTTTTGATGCGTCAATTACGTAGCAGTGACGAATAAAGTTATCACCATACAGCTATGAGGGTTCCAAACGCGCCTTGGTCCAAGAAGATGTTCTGGACTAACGCTTTTTCCTTACGTGATGACTCCATTTATCTCCAACAGCAACTTTATAGCTTGCTCTAACATGTTAAGAGCATCGTGATGCATCTTTATTTCGGTTACATTTTGTACGGTGTCTCTAATGAAACTAAGTAACGAGCAAATAGAAATGCAACCACTGTTATAGGTGTTAAATGAAATGTTTTCAACTCAGTCACGTTTAGATTCTTGTCAAAATAGCCTTCGTTCTTTATATCAAGAAACGGGAATTGTACGATATAATAGGATTTGTTTTTTCTTTTACTTTAATTGTATTCAATTCTTTAAATAACCTTAAAACTTTAAGGTAAGTTAATACAATATTATTTATTTTTATACCAAATAAGTAACCGTGAGCATATTTCTACAGCGCTTTACCCGGATAAAAGTATTCTATATCTCTGGTGATGCAAGTTTCCTTTGATTTTAGATACCAATTAGAGTATGGGTTTACCATACCCCTAAACAGGTTAGCCCGCTACCATCTTAGACTGCATCATCACTTACTATCAGGTGTATTGGTTTCTACGCGACATCATGCCTGAACGCTAAATCGCTTGGCGACACGTCTTTGTCGGTAGCGTGGTAACTAGCCACGGCCGAAGCCTTCCACCAGACCAGACTCGAGCGGCAATCGAACCCAGGACCTCCAACTTTATAATGCGACAGAGAGCGCTGCGCCATGGAGGTCGAAATCGAGTAAAAAACCATAATACGTCTCTTTTATAAAGTTGTATTTTTATTTTATTTTATCAGTTGCCATAACAGCAATAGGTAGGATCGCCTACTTATTTTGTAAAAAATTCAACTCAAGAGTTTTCTCGATTAAAAACATGAACTTAGGGCCCCTTTGTTACCATTCGGTATGGAATCCTAAATAGACTATTTACGCAGTCCCTAAGTTTTTAGTACGGAAGAGAGCCCAGCTCAGATAAAGTACCTACCATATTTAAATTCAATCTATCAATCAATCAATCATAAACTTTATTCAAATAATCCCAAAAGGCACTTGTCATGGTGATAACTACATTCGTTAACTTAAAGCTAAAGCTATAAGGGTTCCGAACGCGCCCTGGTATGAGAAGAAGCCTACAACAAACTTAACCGGGTAAACATTTAAAGTTCTTCAACAGTCCTTTGTTTATAACCAACTTCATTTTCCGAGCACGTTTACTAATTTGTCCTCAAACAATAAAGACACATATTGATTTTATCTATAATATAAAGATGACCCGGTTAGATAAACAACCTAACATATTTCTTATTACCATACTAAATAACTGAATCTTAATTTATTTCTAAACTACTCGAGTGTTGAACGAAGCAATAAAAAATTATAAATTGATGAAACTAATTTCAAGTTTATATGAGACATACGCACGGCAATTGATTTATAGATACGTACGTAAAATTTGCACTGACTAAACAAGTTTCCGTGGTGTAGCGGTTATCACATCTGCCTAACACGCAGAAGGCCCCCGGTTCGATCCCGGGCGGAAACATAGTTTTTGGATATTACATGGATTTTTCATTTAGTTTTTCGTAATTATTATTTTTTTTCAAATGTTTTACAATATAGTAATTTAAAGGCAATTAAAGTGAAAGAATGGACAAGGATGACCTTCCCGGTGCAGTGGTGAGCGCTGTGGTCTTAAGTGAGAAGCTCTGGGTTCAGTACCGGGAGGGCCAACTTTGAAATTTTATAATTTCTAAATTTCCTCTACTTTGGTCTCCATCATCAATGATATGAAGACAGACGATTTTGCGTCAGTTTGTCTGTCCATCCTAAATGCCGCGTAGAAACAGATTTAGTAGGTATATCAGTTTTGTATAACCGCCATAACGCCGTGATAAAGGGCAGGCATTATCGCCCACTTTAATCATCATCATCATGATCAACTCATTCTCGGCTCACTACAGAGCACGGGTCTCCTCTCAATATGAGAAGGGTTTGGCCATAGTCCACCACGCTGGCCATGTGCGGATTGGCAGACTTCAAACGCCTTTGAGAACATTATGGAGAACTCTCAGGCGTGCAGGTTTCCTCACGATGTTTTCCTTCACCGTTGAAAAAAGTGATACTTTAATTTTTTTAAAACGCACATAACTCCGAAAAGTCAGAGGTGGGTGCCCGGATTCGAACCGCCGACCTCTGATTAGGAGGCTGACGCTTAAACCGCTAGGCTATCATAGCATTTTGATGTTTGAAGTCAATCCAGGTAGAACCTTCAGTGCACGTTACGTTTTTAACCGTTTTTAGTGTTGTATAAGTACGGGTACATATTACAAGTAACACAATTTCTTGCCTTAAATAGGTATGCGTCATGATATTACTGAGGCCAAGGTCTCTGCGCCGAACACAGTTTCTAGTTGCTACGTTAATATAAGTTCGTATAGATCTTGTTTATGTCGCTTCGGCACCTTGGGTTTTGAGTCAGTGTCGTAAAAACAGAAAGTGGTTTTACCTGCCTTCCTTTAAGGTCATTCTTCATACTGACATAATCTGGATATCACTCTGCCATTTTTTATGCTAGATCCTTAATTATGTTAGCTTTTTCTTTTATATTATGTATTTTTTTTCTTTTGTTCAATATGCAATAAAGTAGTATTAATAAATAAATAAATAAATAAATAAATAAGTTAGGTGCATATCGATTAGTAATATCAACTAAAGCGACTAAACTAAACGCAAATTTAGTATTTTTTATCTATATTTTTCAACTAACATAATATTCGTCCGGTACTCAAAAATAACGTGGTCGCTCACTATGGGCCTCATAAGAAGGCTCAGAGTCACTCAGCAAGCAATGGAGAGACCTAGGCTAGGAGTATTTCTACGTGATCAAATCAGAAATGAAGACATCCGTAGAAGGACCAGAGTTACCGACATAGCTCAGCGAGTTGCGAAGTTGAAATGGCAATGGGCGGGGCACATAGTTCGGAGAACCGATGGATGTTAGGGTCCCAAGGTGCTGGAATGGTGACCCCGCACCTGTAAACATAGCGTTGGTCGACCCCCAACAAGGTGGACAGCCGACATCAAACGAGTCGCAGGGAGCCGCTGGATACAAGCGGCCCAAGACCGTGGCCATTGGAATTCCCTAAAAATACCTATTTCCAGCAGTGGACGTCTATCGGTTGAAATGATGATGATGACTCAAAAATATTGCGTCAGTAAACGCTTAATGAAATACCATACTTTTGTATGTGTGTGTAAGTCGTGCCTTATCTAATTCATTAGCAACCTGACGTGAAGTCCCGAAATTGATCTTAGGTGTAGTCTCTTATAGAAGAGAGAGATTTATAAATTTACCTCACTCACGCACTACAATAAGTAACCTGTAAGAATACTGAAATGTCGGTGACTTTTGTTACGATATATGATACCAAGAAATAGCTTCGCTTTCTTGGAGTCTTATAGCAAGACTATACTTACTTTACAGAATTGCGTTGGCTGTAGAATTGCGGCCGAATTTGAGCTTTAAAATTTTCAATTTTAAAATTTTATTACAATATCGTTTCTTTTTAAATCATTAAATTGTAGAACACAATAACTGTAAGAAACCGAAATAGAATCATGATTAACCCATTGCCGGCTCACTGTAGAGCACGGGTCTCCTCTCAATATGAGAAGGGTTTGGCCATAGTCCACCACGCTGGCCATGTGCGTATTGGCAGACTTCACACGCCTTTGAGAACATTATGGAGAACTCTCAGGCGTGCAGGTTTCCTTACGATGTTTTCCTTCACCGTTGAAGCAAGTGATATTTTAATTGTTTAAAAACGCACATGACTCCGAAAAGTTAGAGGTGCGTGCCCGGATTCGAACCGCCGACCTCTGATTAGGAGGCTGATGCCCTAACCACTAGGCTATCACCGCTTCTCGAAAATAGAATATTCAACCTTAATACAAGCATAAAACAATTCTTTCTTGTAGTCATTTTTTAATTACCTAATATTTTCTTTTATAAAAGATTCAAGGTAGAGTTAAAGAATCTTCATCACATGGTTTCTCAGTTTACCTCAAAACTAGCCAGTGTAAATACGAAAAATGAAATTACTTCGATCAATCATCAGGCCCCAAGGTAAGTTGTTTTTTAGTTGGAAACAATCTCGTCAGTGTTTACTGAAGCTACCGTTACGGTTGATATGCTGAAGTGCGCAGTTTGTCTGAAAAATCATTAGCGAATACGGAACAGGGAAATTCGTTACGATTTTTCGTTCGTTATTCAAATCTTGTACCGTTAACGTTGTTGGTCTTTGTGCATAAAAAGTGTTTACAACTATATTTTTTTTTTACTTTGTAAGTTCATGCGATACGATGGCAATAGGTCTTTAATTTCACGCTGGGAAATGCTTTTACGCATCCCCTCCGGAAGCGACGCAGGCAAGACTGTGCGGCTTCCGACGGGGTATGTAGGACTCCCCGACAGCCAGACTGGCGACCAGAATACCCACTAAAACCTAGCGATGCTCCTTCGCGTCGCCTGGTGGCTGGGTCCCGGGAACACTCGTGCACTCGACCGCGTCACAAAAATACGATTTTTTGATACATTTCAATTTTAATTAAAAAAATTAAAACTTAAAAGGTAAAAAAAACAATAATTTTCTTTTAGAAATTGTATAGCGGTTATAATAAATTTAAATACCTACTCAGGGTTGCAATCCTATACAGCTGTGATAAATTCATACTTCATTCAAAAGATGCCAGATGGTGATTGACAGTCTCAATAGAATAAAAACCTATAGGATAGATATCGTGGAGTTAAAATGATGAAATTGGTTTCTACTCGACATCGTGCCGGAACGCTAAATCGCTTACACGCTTATCGCGACACGACTTTGTCGGTAGGGTGGTAACGAGCCACGGCCGAAGCCTCCCACCAGACAAAACTACTACAGGGAATGATCCGAAACTCTGGAGAATATTAATCGAACTTAGGCAAAATAACAAATATGTTTTTGCCTAAGTCATTCGCGATCGTTTCTCTATCAAAAATCAATGTTTTTACTATCCAAAAGGTTAATAAGTTTATTTCAATAATAACGGGTGGACTTTATTGTAATTCAACGTAGCAGTTAACGGCGTCGCGCCGTTATCGACAAAAAAGGCGGAAAAAAATATCTTTGTGTTTTGCTCCCTTTGTCACTAGAAGCGGAAACACACTGTTTATGATAATAAAAGAAATAAGAACGGAGTTCAAAAAAATAATGATTAAAATGAAAACCTGTACAATGGTACCTACCTACCCAATAGCAAGGCGAGAAAAAAAAATAAGGAAAAATGAACAAAAGAATCAGATCATTTGAGAAGATCATTTGATTTTTTTTAAACATCCAAGACTGAGTTAGTGAATATCTGTTATACTTATGAATAGTATAAGGTTACGTTGAGGGTCTATGATCTGTAAGAAGACTTCGGAGTTCGGCCGTAGCAAAGATTTACGTCGCGCAACGATGCCGTGTGGAATCGAATATTTTTTTATTCACACAAATTAGCCCTTGACGGCAATCTCACCTGATGGTAAGTGATGACCATCTTAGACAGTAACACCTGGCGATGTTGCTGTCTAAGATGGTAGCGGGCTAACCTGTTAGTGGTATGGTAAACCTTTTTTTTTTTTGTTTACGGGGGGGAAATCTCCTAGTGAGATACCCTAGGAGAACCCCCGTAAACAGGTATGGTAAACCTATACTCCTAATTGGTTTCGACGCCGGAACGCTAAATCGCTTGGCAACACGTCTTTGTCGGTGGTAACTAGCCGCGGTCGAACCAGACCAGATAAGCCTGGAATCGAACCCACGACCTCCTACTTTATAACGCGACAGCGCACGCACTGCGCCATGGAAGTCGTCAAAAATTTACTAGGAGTGATTTTGGGTTACCTGGCTTACTTTAGCAGGCTAGCCCGCTACATTCAAGATTGCATGCAAGACTTTACTTCTAATGGAATAATTAAAAGAAATGTATGTGAGAGCCTGCCTTGCGAACATACATACCAGCCACTAATTACATATTATTACCGATGCGTTTGTTATCAGTAAGCAAGGCGAGCTGGTAAGTCACTTGTTACCGATGCGAACTCGGCTGTAAACAAGGTCTCGTGCGTACGTGCTCCCGGCAACGCAGAGCGTCCCAGTTCTTAGTTTCCACCATTGCGACGGTGCCAACGAACTAATTATCTTTCTGCAATCTTTCAGGAAGCGGTGATAGCCTAGTGGTTAGAGCGTCAGCCTCCTAATCAAAGGTCGGCGGTTCGAATCCGGGCACGCACCTCTAACTTTTCGGAGTTATGTGCGTTGATAAGCATTTAACATATCATCTGCAATGGTGAAGGAAAACATCGTGAGAAAACCTGCACGCCTGAGAGTTCTCCATAATGTTCTCAAAGGCGTGTGAAGTCTGCCAATCCGCACATGGACAGCGTGGTGGACTATGGCCAAACCCTTCTCATATTGAGAGTAGACCCGTGCTCTCTAGTGAGCCGATAATGGGTTGATCATGATGATGATGAATCTTTCAGGGCCCGATTATGCTAGAATGCAAACGTGGTTTTCTTTTCGGAAGACGTGGACGATTTTTATTAGATTTCCAAAAACTACGTTCATTCATATTTTATTGCAATAAACTCCTAACTCAAACTCTTACGCACTATTTAGGTAGATATGTAACTAGTTTATAGATAATTATTTTAGATAACTAAACGAATTGATATGACCATATCTGGATGATTTGGCTATTCATTTTCAATCGGCACTTTTTTCTTTTGTTTCTTTATTATGGCGTTAAGATTTTCTGTTGGCCGATAAGGACTAACACGTTTGAAGAAGAGGGAATTGTCTCTCTGGGCTATGAATGACCTATAAATGGGGCGAAACAAGAAATGGTACAGAAAAGAAGTCTTAGAAACTTTTCGATCTTTTTCCGACTTTCGGGGTTTCATCTCTTTGCGTGGTTTCATTACTTGCGTTCTTTATTAGGCTAGGCTAGGACGTGAAACGCCCTTCCGAGTCCTGGTCTGAATTTCCTGTTTCTTATAATCAGGGTACATTAAAAAAAAATAACAGATTGGCATTTTCTAGGTAAAGGGGTATGAGTCATAGACCAGATCCTATTTTGAAACGGATGAGAAAGATCATACTGCAAAAAAGTCAATTTAAATATGTTGATTAGAGGCATCACATAGGCTATTTCTTATGACACATTTGAAGATAACATCAGCAATGTTTTATACAGATGAATTTATTCCATAATGCCTTATGTAACCTATTCATTAAATCTCAGCGCAAAAACAATTAAATTAGAGTTCTGGTACCAGTAAAAATATAAAGGGGACCTTTAAAGTTTTTCCTTTAGTTACGTGGACGGTGGTATTAACTTAAAACTGCCATGGGCTTATAGTTTTTTTTTTCGGACTGTCTATTAGCTGTACAAACCCCAT
The DNA here is from genome assembly GCA_928268935.1 of Lasiommata megera. Classification (NCBI taxonomy): domain Eukaryota; kingdom Metazoa; phylum Arthropoda; class Insecta; order Lepidoptera; family Nymphalidae; genus Lasiommata; species Lasiommata megera. The sequence continues at coordinate 15,484,122 of OV743313.1, read as the reverse complement.
TGGTTGCCACAGCGTAACCGGACTGTTTGGCGAGCTTCGGAAAGAAGCTCTGCCAGAAGAAATTTTGAGCTCTAGGGCTCGAAGAAACTAAGGGAACGACTGCCTAAACTGCCGTTAACCCAAACCTCGGCTTAGGCGACGTTTGGGATAACGGGGGGATCGGACGGTGGGTTGGACTTATAGAGATGTAACGAACGTATAATACACATTGCAATATTACCACTTACCTCATTGGGTGTTGGTTAAATTATAAATTGATAATATTTTACATATTTTTTTTTATAATATTGTGTTTGATAACAAACTTAAATCAAGTTAAACTTTGTTTTTCACTTTAATCCTGTAAACACGTAGCGTTCATGCATTAAATACGAGTAGGTACGTACACCTACGCCATTCTAGAAGATCGAGTACATTCGGAAGGAATAAATATTTGGATGTCTAATACCTACTGCATTTTAATTCGAACTCGATACGAAACCGGAAAAACACGGAAAATCTTTGCGTTTAGATTGATTTATATGTTGACAAATAAATAATAGTTGATCGTGGTTCTACATTAATAAGAATTAATTCTGAGATATCCGCAGTAATTACTAAAATTTTATAATGTAGATACCTTTTTTTTCACGCTGGGAAATGCCCGCTACCATCTTAGACTGCATCATCACTTACCATCAGGTGATGTTGCCGTCATGGTCTAACTTGTAGTGGATAAAAAATAAGTTAATCCTTTGATTCCGTAGGCTGATTCAGTAACTATTACAACAAGTTGTTGACTGTTCATTTTCATACAAAACGCATAATTTGACAAGCGCCAGTTGGATACTCGAAGCAAATAATCTATGGAGACGTCATGTCGCCAACAGATACAATCTCAAAGAATAGTCACAGAACATAAGTGGCTGGTTATTTTAACTTATATATGATTATATAGATCTGTAAACCTCTAATCTCAAAGGTGTGGCTTAGGATCGATTTAGATACACTTTGTAAGAATCACGTTGGTGGACATCGCCAATTTCTTAAACTGTTACTAAATTATTAATTATGAAAGCGTTATTTCTCAGTAAATTTAGTTTTGAAATATATTAAGTTTAACGATGTTAGTTCATAAGTAGTAATTATTTAGCTTTTAAGTAAGCATTATATATTTGCGTGTACGTGTAAGTACTTATTGTCGAAAGCTCTGGTGTACGGAAAAAATCAAGTTACGAGTTAATGATTACACCTATTTATTATAATAAGAAGCGGTGATAGCCAAGTGGTTAGGGCGTCAGCCTCCTAATCAGAGGTCGGTTCGAATCCGGGCACGCACCTCTTAATTTTCGGAGTTATGTGCGTTTTTAAAAATTAAAATATCACGTGATTTAACGGTGAAGGAAAACATCGTGAGGAAACCTGCACGCCTGAGAGTTCTCCATAATGTTCTCAAAGGCGTGTGAAGTCTGCCAATCCGCACATGGCCAGCGTGGTGGACTATGGCCAAACCCTTCTCATATTGAGAGGAGACCCGTGCTCTGTAGTGAGCCGGTAATGGGTTGATCATGATGATGATGATTATTATAAAATCCATGTAAATGTTTTTCCTTAAATAAATTAAATAAATCTCTTGGTGTTTTAAATAAAAATCGGTGTGAAAATAAGCCAAGCCAAAGATCAAGCTCAGAACTTGTTGATCTTTGTTTGAAAATACTAACCACGGAATCGACAAGGCTAAATGCTAATCCATGCAACAAAATATCGTGTGATTTGAACCTTAATCACTTCAAAGTCAAAGCTAAACGAAAGTGAACGTGAATAGTGTGACGCAGGCCTCACTCCCCTTACAGCATATATAACGTTCTGTATATACACTGTCATTACACACACACACACACAGCGACATCCACTCCTCGCAGTCGTCTTTCTGTGACATCACACAGGTGCCCGCGATATTGGCACATGTATTCACAACAGCGATTAGACAGGGAGGGAGCGACTGCCTCTCATTCACGAAGGGTGGGGTCGATGACCCCGTAGCCTCGCGGCCGTTGACCATCAGCTGTTGCGGTATGACCCACTTCGAATGCACGTTAAAGCTGATCGCACATTTCATACGCGCTACGATTAAGCTATCGCAGTTCATGTTTATTTATGTTTTATTTATGTATTTGGTTGAAACTAAAGGAACATAACATTTCTCTTCTATGCTAAAATTTGATGAAATGTATAAAAAACTTACACAAAATACTGTTCATAGTCCCGGCATAAAAACTATCCCAGATATCAGAGCTCTGTATGCACAATTTCACCAAAATCTTTTATTTTATACACTACAAGTTTAGTTTTTAAGTTTAGCCCTTGACCGCTATCTCACTTGGTGGTAAGTAATGATGCAGTCTAGAACGGTAGCGGGCTAACCGCTAATAAAGGAGTATGGTAAACCCACGCTTCTAATTGGTATCTACGCGAAATCGCGCTGGAACCGTTAATCGCTTAGCCACACGTATTTGTCGGTAGGGTGGTAACTAGCCACGGCCGAAGCCTCCCACCAGACAAAATAATCTGTTTAGATTAAAGTAGGCAAATACTGACAAATCTTGCTGAACGTTTTCTATTTGCATTACCGGGATATAAAATCCTTTTTTTAGGACTGTCTATTAGCTGTACTAACCTTATTGGTTGCCACAGTGTAACCGGGCTGTTGGATAAAAAATCCTGTTTCCATGTCCAGTATGTAAGCTTGTAATGCATTGCGTGCAAAATTTCATTAAAATCAGTACAGTGGTTGAGTTGATTGAATTAAAACAAATAGACACACTTTCCCATTCAAATTCAAATTCAAATAATCTTTATTCAAATAGTCCTTTAAAAGGCACTTTTGACGCGTCAATCATTTACATAGTAGTGATTTGATGGCGATAACTGCATTCGTAAACTTAAAACTAAAGCTATGAGGGTTCCATTTGTAACCATGGTTATGAGAGTGTACATTTGTAACATAATGCATTGATAGATAATCCGTGAAAATAAAAATGTATTACGTACGGCGAAAAAAGCGCGTTAATATTATGTGCGTTCATCATCAGAACTCGTTTGAAATGTACGCTTTATGGCGATAGTAATAAAGGTGATGGACTATGCATCGTTATCACTGCATAATGCACCAGTGACGAGGCCTATTACATAAATCTTCCACTCATTAGTCTCTGCCTCACACGTGACAGTTGGCCTAGGTTGATCTGTAACGTATTAACTTAAAAATAACAATGAAGATCGGTCTACTTTCGTTATCAGTATAGGTAACGAAAACAAATAAAATTAAGTCCAAGATGAAATACTTAAGAAATAGTCAAAACAAAGCAGGATTGATGGACAGATAAAATAAATCTCAACTGAATGAATGATATTATATTTATCCGTGCAGTTCCGGATAAGAATGCAACTGCTCCATAACAGCCCATGGATGTCGTAAAAGGCGACTAAGGGATAAAGGTCGTAAAAGTGGGTAACAGTAGAACATTATGGTATACTGTTATCCATATCTGCGATTAAAAAGAGGGATTCCAGCATGACCCTTGAACCGAAGGTGGCGGTTAATCCACCAACGAAAGGATTCCCAAAGAGGGTCAGGCAGGCGGCCGGTCGTAAAAATATATGCCAAAACCATGTCTATAAGTTTGAATGGAATAAGTGACTATGTTAGGGCGTAAAAGGTGTGGGTAGTGATGTGACGGCTGATAGAAGTGAGTGGAAGAAGAAGACGCGTTGTGCCGACCCCACATAATGTGAGATAAGGGCAAGAAGAAGAAGAACTGAATGAATGATATTAATTTATTCAAATAAATCATGGTAGTTATTACTTTTTTTTTCATGGTTAAATCTCATGGATACCTCTGTGCCACGGTGAGTTTAAGTCAGACTCCTATTGACTAAAACCCCCACGTATTCCAACTCACCTCTGTATGGTTGAGCCATGGGTATGCTTTCGCGGTCAACCGACATCAGTCAACCGAGACCAGTTTCACCAGTTAGTTGGACCCCTGGGTCATTCACTGTGCCCTCGGCTCATTCAGAAGGAAGCGTGGAGACCCCCACCGCGTCGGGCCATTAGCCATCGGCTAACAATATCCCAAAAGAGATATTGTTAACCAATGCTACCAGGGTGCACCGGCCTGAATGCTGCTCTTCCCCCCGGACGAATCAAACGGGACCCACGGCACTCGTACACACGTGGAGATTACGCGACCTAGCACCCCATGGTAGTTATTACTTATTTTACACAAAAGGAAGCTTATATTGTTAGCTTAGCACAGCAGTCGTGAATTGGAAAACTGCGCCTCTTTTAACAAGTTTTGATTAGCTCAGTATATATTATACTTATGTATGTAAGTAACGTAGTCTTTGAACGTGATTTTCACCCCTTCACGTCACTTTATCTTTGCCCACCTAGCAGTGACCGACGACAATGCAGTATTAACACGTGGTATGTTATATAAAGGAATCCTTGAACTTGATTTTCACCCCCTTCAAAATGTTCCATTAGTTTGAATCTTCGAACACCTATCAGAAGCCGAAGAAAATGTTATAATTTGATTAGTTGCTCCCATTACTCGGATCAGAATCTATCACACGGTTAGGTTTCTACTTTTGCGTATCGATCGCGTAAAGCGTGTTTTTTTTATTTTATTTTAATATTAACTCTCTGATTACGTCGCTTTGATGATAGAATCTGGCTCTCTATCTCTATAGCTACATACTTGACAACTTTGTTAACACATTCATAACATAACCTATTATATTTCGGGAATAGGCTTTTTTCTACTGTGACTTCGATCTTTCAAACCGTTAAAGCTTCTCTTAGCGAATGCCAGCACCCTAAAAATGCCCAACCTACTAAGGTTTATGTTTTCTTGAATTGACTGAACATACTGACTGATAATCAACATTTTCTGTATGCTCCATTCCATCAAAGTTACGTCAAAATAGGATCATGTGAATGTCAATGCACTAAACGCTAAATTAAACGAATATTATATTCGACACATTTAAAATATTTGACAGCCAATTGCAAATATAAAAAGCAATATTCGTCTGTGTATTATTAAAATAAAATATACAATACAATAAATTATAGATATACTGTATAATGTATATTGTGTTATGCTACGCTTTGAATTGAGAATCTCCGCCATTTATATACCGGTAAATAATAACTAAAACATACCAACATTATTTGGTCGTTTCGTATTTAACATTATAAACATACTATAATATATTATTGGTACTTGAAGGTTTTTGATTTGGAACGGATCTATTAGCGAGGATGATAAATAATAATGATAGGTATGATTGCCATCATTGATTTTATTACCAATGTCAATTGTTTATTGCAAGTGATTATATTAAAACGATATAAAACTTTAATCATTCCACGTTTAACACTACTAACGAGGCTCTCAAGGTAAGCTCAGGAAGATCGCGCACTGCTGCAAGATGGGAACTGTTGCAACAATGTTATGGGAAGTCATTTACTGTTAATGCTGTGCTGCTGTGGAATAATTTGCCTATTGATGTTAGAAGTTCGAAACATTTTTAAAAGTCGACTTTATTTGTCTAAATGCCATATTAATGAATAGTTTATGTGTACTGATATATATTTATTTATATATAAAAGTATATATTTATATACTATATTTATTGATATTTTATTGTATGTTTTTAATTGCGCCATTACCCTCATACTTTAATTAATTCTTTCCCCAAGGGTTGTCTGGAAGAGATTGCTAAAGCAATAAGACCGCCTTTGCATACTTATGTGTTAAATGTTTTTGTATTGTTGTTTCTTTAAAGTTTGTGTGCAATAAAGAGTATTTATCTTATTATCTAAAAGTATTATGTCAAGTATCCCTTATACTTGGAACAAAAGAAAGTCTTAATTTTGCCAGCAAATTTTCAGTTTCAGTGATAGTAAAAAAAATACCGGCAACGCATTTGTAAGTGTATGTGTACAAGCATGAATTATTTGTCTTAAATAACCTAGGGTCTAAAAATTTTTTTGTTGCCATAATTATCCGGGATCCCATTTTACCTTGAATGTAAATGTTGCCAAAACTCACTATCGTACAGTAGTTTTCGAATATCGAAACATACTAACGTCATATTAAATTAAATCATATCTATCTAGTTTTAAAACTCAAATTTGTCCATAGCCGTCCAGCCACATCAAGATTGCAAAATAGAAATAAGTAGTACGGAAATTGCGACTCTAATTTGAGAAGATAAGGTCCATTTTTTTAACGTTGCAGAGTTTTGATACTCGAAAGCGGTTACAGTTGGGAATGCTATATATACTAAGGCATATAAAATGGCTAATGTAGTCGTTCCGAGTAACTAAACATTTTCTTGTTAGAATTATTTTGGCCTAAATCCTAATGTTGCTTCTTCTAAGCGCTCTCCAATCAGAGGCGGTGATGGCGGTCGTCTGTTTGACCGGCAAGGCCAGTGGCCATCAGAGTCGTCTTAAGCATATTCAGTGCTGGAGTGAGATAGTCAGCCTGTCAAAACGCTATATCATTTTTATTGCTTCATTTTTCACTCGCCGATGCGCGTATGTTTGTGCCCAACTGCTGTAGATATAAAAAGGCGACGCCTCGATACTATTAGCTTTGTGTGAAGCTAGAAATAGATGGGTACATTTAGATTGCATCCTGCCAATGATTGTGTGTATAAGTCCTTCCTAGACCATCTGCCGCGGCCGCAATCGCTATTGCCTAAGTGTGATGCTTTAGGGTTCAGTTTTCTGTACAATACCTTATACTAAGCAACCACTTAAGTACTTAACGCCTCAGTGTTATCTGAAACCCCCCGACCTAAGTGCTTCTCTCCGAAAGAGGAGACCTAAACATATCCTTCATGACCTTGACGATCAGATGACTACTGACAACATACTCGTACCACCTACTACACAATCATACGCTACACACCGTCTTCGCCGGCGAAAACGAGGTCCCCGCTATCTTACGTCATCCGGACGTGGGCTCCATCCACGGCCTCGGAGACGTAAGGACCATTCACCATCCGACCTCCCCGTTATCCCAAACGTCGCCTAAGCTTCAAAGGCAGTCGTTCCCTTAGTTTCTTCGAGCTCTAGGGCTTAAAATTTCTTCTGGCAGAACCTCTTTCCGAAGCTCGCCAGACAGCCCGGTTACGCCGTGGCAACCAATAGGGTTAGTACAGCTAATAGACAGTCCGAAAAAAAAAAAAGTGTTATCTGAACTCCACCAAAGTGAAAAATAACAATTAAAGTTCTTGTCTTCTTTTGAAAAATCCTTCTCCAATGCAAGTTATTAAAACCGGCTCAGTGCGAGTTTTAATATTTTTTAGCCCTTGGCAATCACCACCTGGCGGTAAGTAATAATGCATCTTTAGATGGTAGCGGGCTAACCTGTAAGGGTTATGCTAAGCCGATACTCCTAATTGGTATCTACACAGCATCGTGCTGGAATGCTAAACCGCTTGGCGATACATCTTTGTCGGTAGGGTGGTAACTAGCCATGATCGTAGCCAGACCAAGCTAGAATCGTTCATGAAAGATTTCGTACCACGGTACAATATAAAACAAGTGTTTCCGCCGACTGAGACAAGAATTTCTATATATTACGTCTAACGTTTATAATATTTAGACGATAAAAATTATAAAATGAAAAATATTTATTTGACCAAATGGTGTCATTTGTAGCTTTACTTTTTTCCGATGGTACCCACACTAGGTAATCCTGTCTCGTGGATACCTTTTCGCTTTAACAGTTGAAATAATACAAAATAGTAATGTCGTTGGTTGCAGCGGTGATAGCCTAGTGGTAGCGTATTCAGAGGTCGGCGGTTCGAATCCGGGCACGCACCTCTAACTTTAAGGAGTTATGTGCGTTTAAAAAAAATTCAAATATCACTTGCTTCAACGGTGAAGGAAAACATCGTGAGGAAACCTGCACGCCTGAGAGTTCTCCATAATGTCCTCAAAGGCGTGTGAAGTCTGCCAATCCGCACATGGCCAGCATGGTGGACTATGGCCAAACCCTTCTCATGAGAGGAGGCCCGTGCTCTGTAGTGAGCCGGTAATGGGTTGATCATGAATATTTATTGGGCTATCAAATACAAAAAAAAAAACAAATGTCACTGATAGTGCTATATTACAATATTTATAATTTTAATACAATATTTTTTTTTTATTTGTTGTGAATATACTTCGATATACATGCGACACTTTCTGGCGTAATTGGTTTACATTCGATTTATTTTATTGTTTGATGTACAGTAATGGCCGCGTAGATTAAGTGTTTAGCATTTTCACAAAATGTATTACATTACTACGCGAAAATTTCTATACAGGTACAGTTAGGGCAGGTACAGTCGCTGACAGACGTACAGACGATCGAACTAACACCGTATTTGGTATGGAACCCTGACAACAACTTATTCAATGCTCCCCCCTGAGTAATGGACGTAAGAAAAAAAAATATTGTGACCGTCTGTTAGTCAAGTTCTTTTATAATTCACGCGCGTCTCGCCTCACTTTGTTTGTAAACATCTCACTCTGGGCCTTCTGTGGGGGGAGGGGGGTAACGCCGCGCGGTCGTTGTGCTGCCAAATTGTCTGATCTAACGCCTGTACTTACTCTGTATGTATCTGCCTATAATAAAATGTATGAGATATTTATGTGGCAGGCAGACATTCGTTATCTTACCCAGTTATCCAGTCTGAAGCCAATTCAATTATTCATGGCCAAATTATATAATTGCATTAGCTTTTTCTGTATTTACATCTTTGGCAAACGAGCAGACAGTTCTCCTGATGTTAAGTGATTATACGTTCATTAACATCTGCAGTCGAAAATGGTATCAGACCAACCTGTAATAACACTTGAGAGTGATATTAAACTCATATATGGGTTTCAATTGGAGCTAAATCGCTCGGTAGACTGGAAACTAGCATCGGCCGAAGCCTAATTCCTATATTTCCTCTCCGCAGAGGTACCCGGAACCGAAATCATACACGTTGCAATTTATAATTTCTTCAATCATCAAACACCTCATGTGTAGAAATTATACTTTTTCCAAAATGCTTTTCCAAAGCACGTTTATTCAATTTATATATTGAAATATTTTTATACAGTAATCAAAATGACAGTTAATACTTGGGGACGAAGTCGCAGGACCACTGGGGTACATAGATACGTTCAACGTATACAAATTGTACGTAAGCAATTTCGTGAAAAACTTTTTGAAAGAAACGAAAATCCCCGACAGACTTGTTCATAAATTGTACGCGGGCGTTTCATTTGTCATTGTTTATAAGAAGTTCTCGAGAGGAGGGGGCGCCCTAGTGTTGCCGAAATGTCTGAGAGACAAACAGCTAATGAACTTTCCGAGCTTTGTTTATATATCGGACTCTTTGTTTACATATACGAGGGACGTTATATCTTACATATATACTTCGTCGGTGAACAACTTATGTTGAATAAACTTTTCTCATACAAAATTTTCCTTCACCATTGCAGGTGATATGTTAATTGCTTACCAACGCACATAACTCCGAAAAGTTATAGGTGCGTGCCCGGGTTCGAACCCCCGACCTCTGATTAGGAGGCTGACGTCCTAACCACTAGGCTATCACAGCTGGCATGTCCGTTTACAAGTCGCAAAAAAAATTATTAAAAAAAAACCTTTATAATGCGAACCTCACGGAGGACGTTAAAAGATGACGGGTAACAGAAATGAGTGGAACGGAAGGGACCTGTCGTGCTGAACTCACAAAGAGTAAGATATCACAGCTCTACAGCGACAAGTAGAAGAAGAATTTTGAAAAATACAGTACAAATATTGTCTGTTGTTTTGTTGGTGGCGTGATGAGATCGTTAACACTCACCCATCCGGGTCCCCTCTTATCACTAGTGCTCACATACGAAAATAGGACCCAATGCATGCGTAAGTGGGCATACAGTACATTATGTGATGTAGACACAGAAATTATCTTATCTGTAGATATCCAATGTTGTTTCGATGCCATCACGTCTGTAGAAACTGGTGATTCACCTCGACTATGTTCGCGTTCATAATATGTACGTCCGTAAAACCGTTATTTTATGATCACATAATGTTTTTATTGGTAGAACCTTAAAATAATTGATCCGGTAAGCATTAGAGCGATGTCTGAATTACAATAAACGTACATTACATAATATATTTTTATTATATTACAATGTTAAGATACTAGATTATTACGTGATTATTTACGTCACTTGTTATTATTGTATTTCAAGTATCAAGCTCTCTGATCAATATTGTACGAGATATGCAGTCACATACTATATTTAGCACCAAAATGTCCGATTGCAGTTTAAAAATTAAAATACGTTATGTTAAAAAGTAAATAACTTATTGCACGTATTTCTTTACGGAAGTCAAGTATTTTTTTTGTTATTTTTTTTGCGACCACTCTGGTGCAGCGCGTTCACTGCCGCATTATAAAGTTGGAAGTTCGATTTCCGACTCGAGTCTGTTATAGTGGGAGGCTTCGGCCCTGCCGACAAAGACGTGTCACAAAGCGATTTAGCGTAGCGGCACGATGTCGCGTAGAAACCAATTAGAAGTGTGGATTTACCATACCTCGAACAGGTTAGCCCGGTACCATCCTAGACCGCATCATCACTTGCCACCAGGTGAGATAGCCGTCAAGGGCTAACTTTTAGTGAATAAAAAAAAAAAGTTTGCTTAAGAAAGGTAGGTACTAATGTGAGCAGCTAATCATTTATAATTTATAAAACGGTATCGAGTAGAACGCGGCATGCTAAGGGGCCAACAGCATGCCTTGAATAAAGCGGGTCACGGATTGTAAACAACTGCGCTATTGCATCTACATTATAGGGTTACCATGCTGTTTATGGTTAAACGAAGGGTGCCTTTTTTTTCCACGCTGGGAAATGCTTTTACGCGTCCCTCGCTTCCGGCGGGGTATGTGGGACTCCCCGGCGACCAGGCTGGCGACCAGAATACCCACTAAAACCCAGCGATGCTCTTTCGCGTCGCCTGGTGGCTGGGTCACAGTTACACTTGTGCACTCGACCGCAGCCCAGCCAGCAGCGTCCGCCGAGGCAGACCCTCCAAAACGAAGGGTGCCAACAAGACACTATTATTAATGAATCCATCTTTTCTCATGGTAAGAGGATCGCAATGTTCATAGAATGTATACAGGGTCATTGGAAATGTGACGCTTTCCAGTTAAGTATTCTAAATGAGGTCAAAACTAATCGATTTTGCTATGTCATATTGTATCCAACATCATGACGACATTTTTGACGACCTCCGTGGCGCAGCGCGTGCGCTGTTGCATTTTAAAGTCGGAGGTCCTGGGTTCGATTCCCGGCTCGAGTTTGGTCTGGTGGGAGGCTTCGGCCGTGGCTGGTTACCACCCTACCGACAAAGACGTGTCGCCAAGCGATTTAGCGTTCCGGCACGATGTCGTGTAGAAACCAATTAGGAGTATGAGTTTACAATACCCCTAACAAGTTAGCCCGCTACCATCTTAGACCGCATCATCACTTACCATCAGGTGAGATGAAGTCAAGGGCTAATGTGTGGTGAATAAAAAAAAAAAAAATGACGGTTAGTGAATTATTTGCAATTTTATATTTATTTATCAAAATACGCTTTAATTCAACGAAAATTTTTAATAAATAAATACCCTTCGAGTGTAGTTTTTTTGCTGTTTTTGGTAGAATGTATCCTGAGTATTCTTATGAAATACAGAAATATTATCAAAACCTAGAAATGTTTTCAGAAAAATTACCCTTTAATTTACTTATTAAGGTTTTTTAGCACATTAATCGAAAATAAAGGTAAGGAAAAAAAATAAGTGTTTTTTTGCTACGAGTATGTCGTGTTTCATATAGCACCTTGGTAAAGAACTTTTAATATGAATAAATCTTCCGGCACGAATACCTAGAGGTCTCTCTATAGTTATCCAAGGATACTTGGTAAATGTCTTGTTAGATTTTAATAAAATACGCTTGTGTTATTTAAGAAACTGGCAAGACAGTTAATTGAGGAGCTAATCACTTGGCTGCCCAGGGGTTTACAAGGGCCTACAAAATATTTATATTGTTGAAGGTCCTGAGTTCGATTCCCGGCTCGAGTCTGGTCTGGTGGGAGCTTCGACCGTGGCTAGCTAGTGGTCACAGACGTGTCGCCAAGCGATTTAGCGTTCTGGCACGATGTCGCGTAGAAACCAATTAGGAGCATGGGTTTATCATACTCCTAAAAGGTTAGCCCGCTACCATCCTAGACAGCATCATCACTTACCACAAGGTGAGATTGCCGTCAAGGGCTAACTTGTAGTCTTCTTCTTTCGCCTCGCCTTATCCCGTTACGCAGGGTCGGCTTTTTTATCATTTGGCGCCACGTCGATCTTACTTTAGTATCCTCATCATTGAGGCCGAGGCATTTCATGTCCTTTTGGACATTCGTCAGCCGTGTAGTTGGCTTCCCCTTCCCCTTTTCCCTGCAGCCATGGAAAGGCACTTTTTCACTACGTAATCGTCAGGTCTACGCATTACATGTCCGCACCATCTGAGCCTGGATTCTGTAATTTTTTGAGTAACAAGGGTTAACTTGTAGTAAATAAAAAAAAAAAGTGTCTAATGGGCGCCCTACTCAATTACTGCTTACTACTATGAATGCATCATAACAAATGCAAGACAACTCCATATAGAATGAGTAATGTCGGCGCAGTTACATAACTCGAACAAAACACCATGAGTCGAAGGAATCAATATAAAACATATAACGTACATGGCTTTATACAATACTTCTTCTACTAAGATGGTAACTAAACCCTTTTACCTAATTGAAGAATCCCCTTATAAGTGCTATTATCTAAATATATAACTAAGATAATAATATCTCGTGGATGATCCCAAGATTACTTACACGCTGAAGTCCCTAGAGCACCGAAGAGACGTTAGTTCTCTTTGTGTGTTCTATCGTCTCTACAATGGAGAGTGCTCTGAGGAGCTATTTAATCTAATTCCACCTTCCGTGTTCTCCAGTCGCACTTTTCGTCGCAGAAATAAATTTCATCCTCACCACCTGGATGCCTGGACCTCTTCCACCGCCCGCTATTCCAGGTCATTTCTGCCACGAACCTGCAAATTGTGGAACCAGCTTCCATCTTCTGTGTTCCCTAATGGCTATAATATGGGGATCTTTAAAGGGCGGATTAACAAATTGCTCAAGGGCCAGCAACGCATTGGCGGTTCCTCTGGTGCTGCAAATGTTCATGGGCGGCGGTAATCACTTACTATCAGGTGACCCGCCTGCTCGTTTGCTCGCTTTGTATATAAATCAAGGTACCAACACGGAGTACTGTTGTTTAATTTGTAACAATTCAATTTCTCCCAGAAATCGTTGACAAAAAAACAACAAAAACGTAGATTTTTTTTTCTTGAATATATAATAAGCAATTTATCAGATTACGATGCGACATCAATATTTTTACCGTTTATACACTATATATATATTGACGATTACTTATGGTCACTCGGTTCAATTCAACATTGGCAACCCAACTGACACAATGAATCCCATACCTAGGCAAAGGTCTGTATTCATCATCATCATCATCATGATCCCCATTGCCGGCTCACTACAGAGCACGGGTCTCCTCTCAATATGAGAAAGATTTGGCCATAGTCCACCACGCTGGCCATGTGCTGATTGGCAGACTCCACACCCCTTTGAGAACATTATAAACTCTCACGCGTGCAGGTTTCCTCACAATTATTTCCTTCACCGTTGAAGCGAGTGATATTTTAATTGCTTAAAAACGCAAATAACTTCGAAAAGTCAGAGGTGCGTGCCCGGGATCGAACCCCCGACCTCTGATTAGGAGGCGGACGCCCTAACCACTAGGCCATCACCGCTTCTGGTCAGGTCTGTAGTCTTTACTATTGTCTAAAGACAGATCAGATGGCAAAGCTTTGAGTATGTCTACGAGTAATCTCTGGTTATTGTTTTCTATAATGTTAGAAGCTATGATGTTCTATATTGTTAGAAGCAATATAGAACATCATAGCTTGTGATAGCCTAGGCCTTAGTGGTTAGGGCGTCAGCTTTCTAATCAGAGGCCGGCGGTTCGGACCCGGGCACGCACCTCTAACTTTTCGGAGTTATGTGCGTTTAAAAAAAATAAAATATCACTTGCTTCAACGGTGAAGGAAAACATCGTGAGGAAACCTGCACGCCTGAGAGTTCTTCAAAATGTTCTCAAAGCCGTGTGAAGTCTGCCAATCCGCACGTGGCTAGCGTGGCGGACTATGGCCAAACCCTTCTCATATTGAGAGGAGACCGGTGCTCTGTAGTGACCCGGTAATGGGTTGATCAGGATTGTCTTCTATATGGGTAATAGAAGACAAGTGCCAGAGATTGCTAAACTAAACTTTAGTAAACACTTTAGTTTGAAGTTTGGAGTTGTTCTAAGGGCGCAGCATATCGCACAGAGAACCAATAGACGCTGGGGTTCCAAGGTATTTGTAATTCCATTGCAAAAAAGATCAGGAAGCGGGCTAACCTGTTTTCCATATCTCTAAGCAGTTTCCCAGCAACATCGCAACAGAACGCTAACTGACTTGACGGCACGTCTTTGCCAGTAGGGTGGTAACTACCCTTTAGACCACCCATGGGTGGGAGTCCCACATAACCTCCGTCCTGCCCAAGGGACGGAAGTAGCTATAAAGCTTTTCCACCACGACGAAAAAAAAAAAAGGGTGGACAAGAGCAATTTTATATATTTCCCAAATTGCCCCTTTTGGGTATCAAACACGAGACCTCCTACTTATGAGACCAGAGAGGACTCCTCATCGATAAACGCAGCGTTGGACCTTAACTAGATAGACGACATAAATCAAGTCGTAGAGAGACACTGGATACACGCAGTGAACCAGACGATCTTATCTGGAAATACCTGATCCACATTTGTCCAATTCCCAAAGGAACAGCAGCTGATGAAGATAACTGCCAATGATAAGCATTTTGTAAATTGTCAACAACACTGAATAAGCACTAGTGAAGTTAAGTAATGTTAATTGCTGATTAGGCACCGTTACACAATCACCCGGCGAAAACAAAATATGTTACGTAAATTGTAAACATTTCGGTTGGCAAGTGCGTCTTAGTATTTAGTTCTGTTTTGTGCCGTTATCTCTTATCGTAATAGATATAATTAGATGTTGTTCCAACTTTGTGTTATATAATTATAACATGTGTGAATAACAACTTTAAAACAAGCATTAGTAGATATAACTTCACTGGCCGATGCTCGCGTCTTCCTGCGCTTAAGATTAAGGATTTTCAAAATTTACGTAAAATTTTTGTTTTTTTTTCGGACTGTCTATTATCTGTACTAACCCTGGTTGCCATAGCGTAACCGGGCTGTTTGGCGAGCTTCGAAAAGAAGCTTTGCCAGAAGAAATTTTGAGCCCTAGGGCTTGAAGAAAGTATGGGAACGACTGCCTAAAGGCGCCTCCTTTGAGACTGAACCTCGGCTTAGGCGACGTTTGGGATAACCGGGGGATCGGACGGTGAGTGGTCCGTACGTCTCCGAGGCCGTGGATATAGCCCACGTCCGGATGACGTAAGATAGCGGGGACCTCGTCTTCGCCGGCGAAGACGGTGTGTAGCGTATGATTGTGTGGTAGGTGGTACGAGTATGTTGTCAGTAGCCATTTGATCGTCAGGGTCATGAAGGATATGTTTAGGTTTCCTCTTTCGGAGGGGAGCGCTTAGGTCGGGGGAGTAAAAAGAAGCCGTGACTACGAGTGGGTTGGGGTGTCGGATTGATTTCTCGAAATAGCTTGACGAGGATACGTAAAAGCAACGTATTTAATTGAACGCTCCCTTTCCCAAACTAGCATAACATTCTTTAGCTAAAGATGATCGTCGATAACTTTCAAACTATACGTTCTTAATGATTATTGTATGAGATAAAGTTTGTCTGCTGTAAATTTCAAACTCGATAAAGGAATTTATTTTGATAAGAATTTAATTAATTCTATATAATGTATATTCAAAACAGAGCATTCAATTGAAATCTATTTATGACTTAGTGTTTTGGTTATATAATGGCTTCCTCATAAAAGAAAGATATATAAAAAGCAGACTTTAAAAAAAAATCTCGTTGTTAAATATGTGACAAAGGCGCTTGTTTTGTATATCTCTGAATTGATTGCTCGATCCTTTATAAAAATCCTGGACATCGACATAATCTAAATAAATACGAATAGATTGAGAAAATTCTTGTTTTTTGTCGAAATAGTAGTTAGATCAATTTATTATCAAACACCTGTTAAAGAAGAGAAAAGGGCACAATCGAACCAACCACACTTCGCACACAGTACCTACGAAAGCATTAAAGGTTTTTTGGAGGAAAGGAAGGTCGCATTCAAAATTCAATAGCTGGTTTTTCAACATTCAATTAATACGTAAAAAACATTGAGTAATTTCCTGATCTTTTTCAACTCTCTTAAGGAACAAATCTTGCTGATCGGGAGGCGCATGGTTTAATAGTTCACTTCTCCGGGTTGAAATTGCTTGACTTTGTCCGTTTTATCATTCCTCTACCCCTCCGTCAAGGCAAAGATAACTTGTGAATTAAAGGTAATAAATGTGTAAATATAATATAATAGCTATTTTGTAAATCTCACGGTCCATTACCAGCAAAATGAAATTATAGATAAAAAGTTAATTAGAGGGTTGAAAATAGAATTTGTATCTGAATACAAATTCTGCCACTTTCCAATCATTTAAGATGACTTTCTTAAACTAAAATATTTGTGGCTATAGTCACAATTTTTTTTTTTTTATATATATAAGGATCTGTCCTTACATACCATTCCCGATTTTAGAACCACGATGAATTTATTTATTTAAGTTTTAAGTTAAATATCTATTATTGTTTTATTAAATACTTAAGACTAGGCCCGCGACTGTTTTCGCGTGAATTCAGGTTTAAAAAATCCCGGTTGGAATTCTTGATCACTCGGGATTCAAAGTATTCTATGTTCTAAATTTTATCGTGTTGAAAAGGCATTATATATAACCTATGAATTTACAGGAATTTGTAATATTAGTGTGGATATCGTAAGAAACGATTTCACTGATCGATTTCTAAAATTGACTGTTTCTAACAGTTTGTGTAATACATTATTGCATAGTTAATGAATTAATGAAATTTGTATTTTTGTGAAATCTTTTCTTCATAAGAACCTTCCACCGTTTTCAACGAAAATCGTGAATACAAAAAGTTTTCAAGTTTTGCGCTTAGCATACAATTTTACGATTAAATATTCACATTGGTGATAGTGTTACAAAATATGTCGGAAGTTGGACGAATTCGAATGGATTCTTCTAGAAACATTTGAACAGCAGGTGGCTAGACAGTAATTTTGGCGTATTGTTTGTCGCATATTATGTAATCATGACAATCGTTAAATTTGCGGCGCATTCGTTAGTTTTTTATCGACATCGGCTGATTAAAATCGTGACACGTAGCCCGGCTGCCATGCTGCATGAATCACTTTTAATATATACGAATATTCAATACCATTTGTGCTATTATTTAGATATTTTTCATCGATAATGACTATTGTCTTTGAAAATCCATACTAATTATGACCATATAATTATTAAAAGTGGCAGTTTGTATGTAAGTATTTATGTGTTTTTGTCACTCCTCCACACCTAAACTATAAAACCAATTTGGCTGAAGTTATGAATGGAAACAGACTATACCCTCTATTAACACATAGGCTACTTTGAATCCCGTGAAAATCGATAGTTCAATCGTTTCTTGTTACTATGTCCAAGGAACGGAACCATGGTTTTGTAAAATTTTAATTATTCTTGAATAAGCTATACGTTACTATATATATAGTTAGTCAAAGCAAACTTCACCGAAATTAGATTAATGTGTCAGGAAAGACAGTGGAATTGGCATAATTTTCTATTACAAAAGATTCCACAAATTATTATAAAAACCCTTTTTGACAAAATTGGAGATGGTTTATATCCATCACCCAAATACCCCGGAAATGGAACCTGCAGGTTTTTTTAAAATTTATTTTCATTTTTTGTTATCCACTACGAGCTAGCCCTTGACAGCAAATCTCACCCGATGTAAGTGATGATGCAGTCTAAGATGGTAGCGGGCTAACCTGTTAAAGGTATGGTAGAACCATACTCCTAATTGATTTCTACGCTAAATCCCTGTGTCCTGTACTGACCTACTGTTAATATTACTACTCACTTAAATTTGTGCGATTGGTATGCCGAAGAAACTTTTTATTATATTTTATTGTTTTTTGATTTTTATTATTTTATTTATAATGTTAAGTTTCGACATATTTATACAAGTCGAATATAACTTATAGTTTTTAATTTATTTTGCAATTAGCATATTGTTTTTGAATTATAAAAAGCGTGGATATCGATGAATTGTTGACGAGCACTGCGACGTTGCTACCTTTAACTGGATTTGTGTGATTGTCATTCGTAACGCCTCACAATGTAGCGATCTATTCAACAGTCGGTGACAATACGCGATTTAAAATTTAAAACCATACGCCGCCGCCCGACCATGGAACTTTCCATAGCATCATGTTATTTTTATATCATTGGCAGTTGCTAGCAACTTACTTCGAAAAGAATTTCTGTTTTAATCTATCATCATCATGATCAACCCATTAGCGGTTCACTACAGAGCACGGGTCTCCTCTCAATACGAGAAGGGTTTGGCCATAGTCAACCACGCTGGCCATGTGCAGATTGGCAGATTTAACACGCCCTGGTCTGGTGGGAGGCTTCGATCGTGGCTAGTTACCACCCTACCGACAAAGACGTGTCGCCAAGCGATTTAGCGTTCCGGAATAATGCCGAGTAGACCTCGATTAGAAATATCGGTACAGCTGGCAACGCATCGTTGGCTGATCTGGTGCTACAAATGTTTATGGGTTGCGGTAGTCACATCAGGTGACCCGTTTGCTCGTTGGTATGCAATGTAAGTTTGTCTGGTGAGAGGCTTCGGTCATAGCTAGTTACCAACGTACCGACAAAGACGTGCTGCCAAGTGATTTACGTAACGATGTCGCGTATAAACGAATTAGGAGTGTGTGTTTACCATATCCCTAACAGGTTAGCCCGCTACCATCCTAGACTGCATCATCACTTACCACCAGGTGAGATAGAAATTCTTAACCGCAGTTTACTTAGCAGCTATACTAACATGCGCATTCACTTCTTATTACTTACAATGACACATAATTAATAAGAGTTTCTTTACATTAACAGAAAAACCTACGCACCACTTTAGGCCTTATTACAGAATACATAAACTATTCATTTTGCATGAATGTGCAGTTATCCAGCCACCGCGATGAAGTAATTTGATTCAATTTCGGTGTAATATGCTTTAAAAAAACAATAATCCACACAAATAACGCCTTAACTATACTGAGAATAAAGATGCAAATAGTTCAACAAAATTTCTATTTTAGCTAAGTGTTGGCAGGCTGTGGTAACACAGGCTTCTGTTCCGTTGATATGTTTATTCGTGTAATGAAGATGAGATCATATGCTTAATCCTAATGTAAGCGAAAATCGGGTGCTTGCGTCACTAAATTGCGTCAATCAAGTTTGTATATAAGTATGTTTGTAAATTCATCGCTCCAGAACTGCAGAACCAATTTGGCTGAATATGCATGGAGATTACTTTTATCCCGCGAAAATCCATGGTTTCCGCGGGATATTAGAAAAACTGAATTTCACGTCGATGGGCTACAATTACAGCTATAGTATGCTGTAACAAACTTCCTGCAAATTAAATTTATATGTTGAAAAGGTAGTGGCAACGTGAACACGAATAAGACATGGGATTATCCCGGGGTAGGGCATGCATGCTAGTGGAAGCGGTGGTAGCCTAGTGGTTAGGGCGTCAGCTTCCTAGTCAGAGGTTGGCGGTTCGAATCCGTGCACGCACCTCTAACTTTTCGGAGTTATGTGCGTTTTAAATAAAATTCAAATATCACTTGCTTCTCTCTTATTGATAGGAGACCCGTGCTCTGTAGTGAGCCGTAAATGGGTTGATCATGATGAGGGCATGCATTGCTTTTATGCATGTATGAAGTGCATGCCACTGGACGTTACATCACGTCTTTGGCGGTAGGGTAACTAGCCACGGCCGAAGCCTCCCACAAGACCCTGATACGAGCCGGGAATCGAACCCAGGACCTCCAATTTTATAATGCGACAGCGCGCGCTGCGCCACGGAGGTCGTTGGAATCTACTATAATCTTTCATGATAAAAAAAAACATTCGAATCACTGGCTTGAGACGTCCGTTCTAACTTCGGCGCATCGCATCACTCAAAAGTGTCAATGACCCGGCAGTTCGTATGAAAATCGAATTTCGTAATCTGAATTTCATATGACAATGTCCTTGACCACGGGCCTCGTGCAAGACCGCAGGTGAAAAATATCGCAAAACACAAAAAAAAAATACTTGTCTATTTTACGAAGGGGTTTGCCACATTCGTATTAACTCTTTTGGCAATTCGGAACTATTGTTATATAATATATAGTTTATATAACATTAATTGTATATAACGTTCTGATCCAACTCAAAGCCCTGGGTAAATAAACTTTGGTTTTGAAGCCATCAAAGTGCATTTTTGGCCGTTAAGTTTTTCATGTTCCAAAAGAAAAGGAAAACGTAAAAACTTAAAAGAGTAAATTTCAGACTATCGCTTCGAAAATAACCTTCTGAACTATAATAACCAGGGTGTAAAGAGCAGTGACCTCTTATGCGGCTTAGGTGTTATAGGTACACAATTGTAATAAAGTTAGTAAATTATTTGCTATAATAAAAAAAAGCAAAAATTTTGACTTAAACTTTGTTTTATTTTTATTAGTTATTGCTATAACTTCTCTATAATAACAAGTCTTTACTAAGGTTCATGACAGACAAACGATCGAACCGTTGGTACCATACCAAATACTGTATCGTTTTAGATGCAGTCTGGTATTGTATATGTTACATAACCTCATAGCAGTTCTTAGATAATATGTTTAAGGTTATAAATCCAAGAAGCGGTACTACGGAAATTTGGTTTCCGCCTTGGTTTTTTTTAGTTGGTCTGGTAACATTATATTTGTGGTAGCGTCAGTTAATCCACTGATAGTAACCTATTGTTAGTTCAGTCTTTTGATCTACGCAACAAAGGAGTATAAGTAAATGCCGCAGGGGCAAAAGCTATGAATAACTTTTGTATATTTAGCCTTCACCTTTAATATGTGGGCAGACCCTAAACGCCGATGTTATTCATGAAGGTTAACGGGAACGTTTCATGGTAGCGTGCCACAATCTATTAGTGTGAAGACTGAACCAAGAGCAATATCAGAAGTGGGATCGTCCAGAATCAAAACACATTTATCAATCATTCGGACGCGATTTTTATCTGCAAAATAGCGATTTCAATACTTCTATACTTATATTTTAAAGAGGAAAGATTTGTGTGTTTTTAATGGATAAGCTCTGACATAGCTGAACAGATAAATATTCTTTCATCGTTAAAAGCTTTTTCTCAAGTATTAACATAGGCTTTATATTATTTCAGTTATAAGGAGATTTCAGCCTGAAGTAATGAGTGGTATTCTTTTCGAAACCAGTTCTATAAATACGCTTAGATTTTATAAAGGAAAAAGAAAAGATTTTGAAATGTTAGGATTATGGTGACTATTCAGTTGTAAATGAATATATAGACAGAGGATATCTTCATTATTTTCTTCGAGGAAAAGGATGAGGTACTTTAAAGTCAGTAAATTTGGTTTAGTATAGAGATTTGTGTACATAATAAGAATTCAACTTCAAAGACACTTAATACCATAAAATTAGGGTATCTGGAAAATATTGGTGCTTTGGTCTGGTATGTACAAATTTTCGTGCTAAACTGCCCCAGTACTGTGTACTAATAATTTAGTTTAGACATTTGATCAATTTAAATTACCAAATTATCACCATACTTATACTTTAAAACTAAAATACTAAAAAAAATTAAATGTCAATGTCCAAATAGGCCTGCCATACAAACTAATTCTAGTACAGGGTCCTGGTACTGTATTTGAACAGTGAACAGAGGGTTGAGATTCTTTGCCAACCAATTTATGGATAGCATACCAATTAATATTGGACATGTCTAAATTTAATATGTAGTAAATGATTAAAGTTCATAATAAATTTATTGAATGTGAAAAACGCTAAATAATGCACGCATATAGCACGGTAATAATATGTATACAGTATTGTAACTCGGGCTTATCTTTGAAATAAATATCTACAGCCGCTCGGCACCTAAACATGCGATAGGGCTACCCGCCTCCAATATTTTAATTACATTTGCCTACTTTGTGTTCAAATTTCAACTATTTAGTGACAGACAGACGGTCAATTTTAAGAGAAAACATCGCGCGGTTATTGTTGAAAAAAACAAAACACCGTCCGTTCGTCACTGCGGCACAGTCGCGACTGTCTGCGTGCCGAATGCACCCCGAGATCGAGGCGCGTAGGCATAGCCCGCGTTTCGGCCGTTTGTATGAAGTTGGAATACTGTATATAACATTACAGTGCCTATAGCCTTAAGTAGGTTGAATATTTATTTCAACATTTAAACAGACTTGGACGTAACCAGGGTGTAAAAAGCTGAACGCTGCAATGCACATTAAGCATTAATAGAATTTCTTAATGAGAATATTACCAATTAAAAGGCGAATGTTGGTTTTCTTTCAGCCTTTTTAAATGTTCAAATTAGTTTAATTTATTTTGATAAGCGGTGATAGCCTAGTGGTTAGGGTGTCAGCCCCCTAATCAGAGGTCGGCGGTTCGAATCCGGGCACGTACCTCTAACTTTTCGGAGTTATGTGCGTTTTTAAACAATTAAAATGTCACTTGCTTCAACGGTGAAGGAAAACATCGTGAGGAAACCTGCACGCCTGAGAGTTCTCCATAATGTTCTCAAAGCTACGACCATTTTGCCCGGCTATCAAACTGTGTTAACTGTGTAGGTTTTATTATTATAATCTGTCGCATGTGTTTATGTCGCACAACTCAGTTGTGGTTAACCGCAGAGGCTTGACCCAAATTGATTGATTAGCTTCGATGATATTCAAACGACAAACAAGTGACAGATAGGATTTTTTTTTATTCACCACAAGTTAGCCCTTGACTGCATCTCACCTGATGGTAAGTGATGATGCAATCTAAGATGGTAACGGGCTAACATGTTACGGAGAATGGTAAACTCATACTACTAATTGGTTTCTACACGACATCGTGCCGGAACGCTAAATCGCTTGGCGACACGTCTTTGTCGGTAGGGTGGTAACTAGCCACGGCCGAAGCCTCCCACCAGACCAGAATCGAGCCGGGAATCGAACCCAGGACCTCCAACTTTAAAATGCAACAGCGCACGCGCTGCGCCACGGAGGTCGTCAAATACCTTAAGCTTGCAGCACCGACGCAACGAAATGTTCTCAACAGATTGTTTGAGCAAATAACTTCTCCCTAATTCTATAGATAAGATTTGCTGCTATTTTCGAGTCGTACGTTTTCCACGTGTTTATGGAACCAGTTTCCTAATTACTTTTAAGTGACACATAAAAATCCCTCAAAAGTCTGCAATTAAGTGGCAGTGTGTTTCCTCTTCATACGGTTTACTGTCCTTTAAAAAATAGTTTTTCTTGACTCTTAACATGACATTAAATAAGAGAATATAAGCTTTTCAAGCCGATCTCTTCGCTGGGCACATCATCATTTTCCACAAAGAGATTACGAAAAACATTAAGTTGTCAGAAATCTTAAAAGTCATACTTTACCTGTAGTTTGTGATCGAAAATGTATCGCGCCGCGGTCACAAATTCTGTAAATTTTATACCTTTTTCTAGTTTGTGGGAATGCTAGTTTCGGATTAAAATTAGGAATGTTTTCAATAGGAAATCAAATAGCTGCTCTGACAGATATGGAAATCTCCTCGTACTAGCTCATTAAACTAATTGTTACCTACTTCGGATCGCAGATCTTTTTTTATACTCAAAACGCATCATTCGACCTACGACATTTCCGTTAATTATCAAGTAAGTAGGTCTGTTTGTAGGACCTACTCGTCAATGACAATCTGTTCTACGTCAGTTATTCATACTTTCTACATTCATCATAATCAACCCATTGCCGGCTCACTACAGAGGACGGGTGGGTCTCCTTTCAATATGAGAAAGGTTTGGCCATAGTCCATCACGCTGGCCATGTGCGGATTGGCAGACTTCACACGCCTTTAAGAACATTATGGAGAACTTTCAGGCATGCAGGTTTCCTTACGATGTTTTTCTTCACCGTTGAAGCTAGTGATATTTTAATTGCTTAAAAACGCACACAACTCCGAGAAGTTAGCGGTGCGTGCTCGGGTTCGAACACCCAACATCTGTTAGGAGGCTGGCGCCCTAACCACAAGGCTTTATGGCTTCTTTATTTCTACATTACGCACTGTTATATAATAATCCCTTTATACATGGGATGAATGTATAACGTAGAAGATGATAGAGCTGGCATATCCGTTTCCACTAAAAAATATTGTCTACGTTAAATTATATTCCATGATATATTTCTTGATGATGAACGTTAATCAAAATATTATTCCATCACCAATCCTGCACTAACTATGGCAAAAAATATATTATACTATACTCACACTTAATTTATTATACATAATTAGTTTGTTTTCTCAATTAGGTGAATATCGGTTATTGTTTGAGAAATAAGATCATCATCATCATCATCATGAACAACCCATTGCAGGCTCACTGCAGAGCACGGATCTCCTCTCAATATGAGAAGGGTTTGACCATAGTCCACCACGCTGGCCATGTGCGGATTGGCAGACTTCTGCCTTTGAGAACATTATGGAGAACTCTCAGGCGTGCAGGTTTCCTCACGATGTTTTCCTTCACCGTTGAAGCAAGTGATATTTTTTTTTTTTTAAAAACGCACATAACTCCGAAAAGTTAGAGGTGCGTCCCCGGGTTCGAACCCCCGACCTCTGATTAGGAGGCTGACGTCCTAACCACTAGGCTATCACAGCTTCTTATCTTATTGCAATCAAACTATACTGTATTAATTATAAAAAATATATATATTATATTTGAAGGAGTGCAGATTTAAAACAAAAAAAGCCAAATCTATGTCTATGTTAAAAAAAAGTAAAGGTTTACTAGATAAAAATATCTTAAAAATATCAAATAGCTCTTAGATGATAGTTTATAGCACTCACACTTAATTTATTATACATAATTAGTTTGTTTTCTCAATTAGGCGAATATCTGTTATTGTTTGAGAAATAAGATATACCCTAATATATGAGATATATGATAATAATGAATCAAATTGATATCTATACACACCATATTATTGCTCATTATATAAGTTTGATATGTGAGCCTAGGTAGGAGGTATTACCATGAGGTTGACGGCACTATCTCACCGGGCCCCACATGTTTAATACATTGGCACAGCGCAAAAACTCTCGATCGGAATTGCTAATGCACGTATGTTTTCTGTAACCTTGAATGTATGATCGAACACAGACTCAGGGCAATGGAAATCACAAAGGCACTTCTCGGGTCAAAATAACTGTCAAGTTTAAATGTATATTTATTAACATACACAAGTGGTCGCCCAGTAATCGGAACTCAAACTATATATTAATTAGAGGTTTTAGCTTTAGCATTCCTGGTCAAATCTCACTCCTCCATCCACACAGTATTCTTAAAAGGGATACAAAGTCTATGTTAGGGTTTTGGAATATAAATTATGGATATACGGATGCTTCTAACACATTTATTTTAAGGGGCTAGTTTATAAGAATATTAACTTGCATGTCTGAGAGATCTCCGTAATGTTCTTAAAGGCGTGTAAAGTGTATCAATCCGCATTTGCCCAGCGTGGTGGACTATGTCCAAAATCTTTCTTAATCTGAGAGCACTAATTTTATGTTTTTATACATTACTAATTACCTGTTCTTAAGGTAAGGTGTGATATTATATACCTATGTGATTATCTAAATAAATAATTATAAACACATTTTTATAATTTAGGTTGTATAATGTTTTTGTCTTTGCTAAATTAATGACGACGGTCCTTTTAACCACAGAAGTCTTTGCAATAGGTGCAGCAGAATTTTTAAAGGATTACAACAGTTCTTATTAGTCAATTATAGGAAACGGTCTATCGGTCGGTTGATAATTTTTTTTGTAAATCACATAGTCAAGTGGATGCTGATGGAGCTTCGATCAAATATACTAGATACGCTCACGTCGTAATATACGTCAAAAGTCAACCGACCGATAGACCGTTTCCTATAACTTTTCTTATTAGTCAATTATAGGAAACGGTCTATCGGTCGGTTGATAATTTTTTTTGTAAATCACATAGTCAAGTGGATGCTGATGGAGCTTCGATCAAATATACTAGATACGCTCACGTCGTAATATACGTCAAAAGTCAACCGACCGATAGACCGTTTCCTATAACTTTTCTTATTAGTCAATTATAGGAAACGGTCTATCGGTCGGTTGATAATTTTTTTTGTAAATCACATAGTCAAGTGGATGCTGATGGAGCTTCGATCAAATATACTAGATACGCTCACGTCGTAATATACGTCAAAAGTCAAACTTTCTTAGGATTTGGCAACAGTTTGTCCTCATAGAAAACGCATACTTTGACAAGCGCCAGTTGGATTCTCATTGTAAATATTGTATGGCGATGGCACAACGCCACCAGTTGGTAACATTCTGAAGTTGGTTAGGTTTATAGTGAGAAAGTAAGCATAATAGTAATTCATTAATTCATTTCATTTTTGACGACCTCCGTGGCGCAGCGCGTGCGCTGTTGCATTTTAAAAGTTGGAGGTCCTGGGTTCGATTCCCGGCTCGAGTCTGGTCTGGTGGGAGGCTTTGGCCGTGACTAGTTACCACCCTACCGACAAAGACGTGTCGCCAAGCGATTTAGCGTTCCGGCACGATGTTGTGTAGAAACCAATTAGGAGTATGAGTTTACCATACCCCTAACAGGTTAGCCCGATACCATCTTAGACTGCATCATCACTTGCCATCAGGTGAGATTGCCGTCAAAGGCTAACTTGTAGTGGAAAAAAAAAGGATTTGGCAACAGTTCGTCCTCATAGAAAACGCATACTTTGACAAGCGCCAGTTGGATTCTCATTGTAAATATTGTATGGAGATGGCAGAACGCCACCAGTTGGCAACATTCTGAAGTTGGTTAGGTTTATAGTGAGAAAGTAAGCATAATAGTAATTCATTAATTCATTTCATTTTAGACGACCTCCGTGGCGCAGCGCGTGCGCTGTTGCATTTTAAAAGTTGGAGGTCCTGGGTTCGATTCCCGGCTCGAGTCTGGTCTGGTGGGAGGCTGCGGCCGTGGCTAGTTACCACCCTACCGACAAAGGCGTGTCGCCAAGCGATTTAGCGTTCCGGCACGATGTTGTGTAGAAACCCCTAACATGTTAGCCCGTTACCATCTTAGATTGCATCATCACTTGCCATCAGGTGAGATGCAGTCATGGGCTAACTTGTGGTGAATAAAAAAAAAATAATAATAATTGTTTGACAGTTCAAACGTTTCGGATTCTTTACGTTGAGTTATGATAAGTTGGTATAAATAAAGACGGAAAACTCTTTCTTTTAGATTTATACAGGACTGCATATCGAGTACTGCACTTACCGATCGATGGAACGAAACACGAGATATATAAATGGAGATATGGATACACGAAACGCATTGCAACATTTCAAACAAAATTGAATTAAAACATTTGCATGTAATTAATATACCTAATACGGCAACGGCTTCCTCTATTCATTATGTAATTACAGTTAATAATACATAAGTAGGCAATTTTATTTATCATAGATTTCATAGGTGCGATAAAATAATTATCTTAACAAAGATAACAGAATAATGGAAAACAAATTTTAAATAAACGACAGACATTCGAGTTATAACTGAATTTAATAAACTTTAGTTTGTTATAGCCAAAGTTATACTAGAATCAGACAAGAACAAGACAGTTTTGATGACCTCCGTGGCGCAGTGCGTGCGCTGTCGCATTATAAACTCGGAGGTCCTGGGTTCGATTCCCGGCTCGAGTCTGGTCTGGTGGGAGCCGTGGCTACTTACCACCCTACCGACAAAGACGTGTCGCTATATAGTAGCGATTTAGCGTTCCGGCATGATGTCGCGTTGAAACCAATTAGGAGTGTGGGTTTACCATACCCCCTACCAGGTTAGCCCGTCACCATCTTAGACTGCATCATCACTTACCACCAGGTGAGATAGCCGTCAAGGGTCAACTTGTAAAGTATAAAAAAAAACATTTTCACTGGGGGGGCAAGTAGGCATAAGCAACGTGCCATTTGCCGTGACGGCATATGGATCAATCAAGTGCCCAGGCAAACAAATTGTATTCATTTTTGATAGAAAACATCTATCGGCGAGATATTTCTCATCACAACTATACTCGTAACATCAAATTGATTTGTTTACAGTAAATCTACCAAAGTCTTTGACTGCCTTGTTGGCCTTGACTCAACTGATTAGCACTACTGATCTCGAGGTGGTATTCCAATTGTCAAGGTCAAGACATTTTTTTTTGGTAAGTATTGGGTTTTCTATCAAGATGTTCTCAGCCTTAGCCCAAAGCTGGGAAATTGTTGTTGCCGGTACTGTTAAGTGTATTTTTGTCTTATTTTGGCAATTTTTTTATTTCTTTCTCACCCATCAACCACTGCACGGATCTTGGTGAAACTCAGGATATATTTTGAGTTCAAAGTTCCGTCGGGGTTTTAAATCCCGAGGGAACTTTGCTATTGATATAAAAGAGAGCTATTGATATAAAAGAATATTTTTAGATGAGTTGGATGATGGAAAAAATGTTCTTTTAATGCCTTAATATGCTTACGCAGTTAAGCCAGTCAGCTCAGTTTAGTTTTAAGCCGTTAAGTTACAGACTAGGCTTTTTCGGTTATTGTTATATGGATTATATATTCTTTTTATATTAATAAATAAATAATAAATAAATGTATTGCATTTGTTGCATAGCAGCTAATTCGATTTTGGCGAAATTTTGAATACAGAAGTCTAACAACCGAAAGATGATCATAGAATATTTCTTATTCCAGGATAATAAATGGCTCCCTATTGATTATAAAAGACACACGGGCAAGCGCTATCATAACTGTCAAATCTTGTAGCTTTAAAGCAGTGGTCAAAGCCTTATAACATTTGTTTTCTGAGAGGTTTCGGTAGCCCGCGAACATTCTTAGCTTTCCACTAGGTAATATGAATGTTTATGTGTGACGACCTAATCAATAAATCTATTCTAGGAACATGTTTCCGGGATAAAAAGGAGCCTATGCAATGTAATGTAATGTTCTAGATTATACTCTCCCTGTGCCAATCTTCGTCCCTTACAACTGTAGCACCCCATATTGAGATGAAGCAAAACACTTTGAAACTCGGCATAAATGTATGGGGTTTAAATAAAAATAAAAGATACCAAGTTTTGAAAGAATTCATGGTATCTCACGATCTATATGAGCGAATAAAATAATTTCAAATTCCAGTTTACGGTTCCGCTGATTTACTGAAACTTTGTCTTTGTTAAAAATACCTTTGGGATTCCAATCTAGTTCTTTATAAAACATCAACCTTACTCGTCACCTGTCCCATAATCTGATTCTTTTCACAACAACGACAAAGATGGCGTTAAACTATGTAAAAAATATTTTACAACGTCAGGTGCTGGGCATACGTGACGTAGGACATGGGAAGGCGAAAAAAGGATCCACAAAAAAATGCGCCTCGGGATTTTACCTTACCCTATAGTCCTTGCCTATAAAATATAACAATAGTACGAAATTTAGTTTCGCTTAAAAATAAACGCTAGCTGTTACTAAATTAGGTTTATTTCTGGTTGGTGACCTTTTAATCGGGGGTGCTTAGGGTTACCACGGCGAAATACGGATATGCATCTTGCTACGAGTATATATTGGAGAAAAACTAGCTTCTGTAAAAACTTGGATCAGTTAAATACTCGGTTAATTGGTCGCAGTTACCTAATTGAGATTTATAAGTTGAGTATATTTGATGGTACTATAGTAAATAATAATTTTCTAGGCAAAGATGCAATTTAGCGCATATCATATAGCTTGCATCCGGGAGATCGATAGACGATAATTTTTCACCCAAAACAAATAAAATCACGGACGAGGTCGAAAGCTCCAGTCCGTTATTAAAAAAAGCTAAGAAGCATTTTTATATTACGTTCATCCAAGAATTAGCTAGTTTAGTGTTTTAATTCCGAGTAAAAACTCTTCTATGTATTTAGGTTGGATACTAGTTCAGCGCGTGACCTGTCCAACATTTATGACGTCCGCATTTTCTTTAGCCTTGTAGCTTCGATTCCAACAGTGGCCTGGAAAACAGTTGGCCGGGCAACGTAGTGTACTGTGTGACAGATACTGTGCACTTAATACAAAGTAATTACAGTTTAAGTCCGCATTTCTCTATCAATAAAATATTAATAAATATTAGTGCAATAAAATCTGCTGTGATGCAAGTGAAAATGAATTTTATTTTAAAGAGTACCATTAAATATAAACCTTAACGATAGGAGATTTTGTTTAACAATTTTTATTAAAACAAATTCGCGGGTTATCGCTAGTAAAAAAAGGTTTAATGTTTCACATCTGCCAGGCGCGGAGTCCTGTCCTGCCAACGCACTGGCGCATAAGGTAATTTGCCTAAAGGTTATTCTGGTGCCCTTTAGATGTTTAGCACTAATGAGTCGATGCCATTTTGTTTTTTCGACCAAATCCATACGCAGTAATATAACAATTTGTCTATGATTATAGCATTATAGTAGCCGAGTAAAAATTTTAAAAAAGAACTCATATAAAAGGCTAATGCGAAGCAATAATGCATTCGCGCGATACGACGCGATGGATCTGGGTAAGTAGTAAGTAGTATAGCGGATGTAAAGTATTTTACATAGCGAGCTACCGCTATAATATTTAGATATTATTATGACATACCGTAACAATATCGATCATATTTATATTATAACATACCAAAAAGACTGAGCAATTATTTTCTTAATTAGGACACTTGACGATCTTCTAATAATTATTAAGAACTATGACGTGCATTCAGTCGAAAATGTAGATACTCGAAACAATTATTTATTTATATTAGCATTACTAGAATCCTAAGACTTCTGGCTGGGTTGCGGTCGAGTGCACAAGTGTTCCCGTGACCCAACCTTCAGGCGATGCGAAGGAGCATCGCTGGGTTTTAGTGGGTATTCTGGTTGCCAGTCTGGCCGCCGGGGAGTCCCACATACCCCGTCGGAAGCGGCGCAGTCTTGCCTGCGTCTATTCCGGAGGGGATGCGGAAACGCATTTCCCAGCGGAAAAAAAATCCTAAGACTTAAATAATTAATATTCTTATTGTAAATTGTAATAATAAATAAACTTATTATTTTCTATATTCTTGCATCACGACTGTGTAAAATACATATGTATGAATGCTGATGAATTAATAAGTTATGAAAAGGTTTTTTTTAACACGGCGTTTGGCGGCAACCCTACGTACGCCTAAATAAATTCTCGATGAATATGTTAGTAAGTATAGTTGGTTGGGTGTATTGTAATCGGTAGGGAGAGAGTGAATCGGTTATATGATTGCGTAACTGCGCAGTGAAGCAATAATAATATGCGTATTGCAATCAATTGGTAGGTGCGCGAGGAATGCTTAACTTTTTAGACCATAATGGTGCTATTTTGGCCAAGGCTATTGCTATGGGGAAGATTACCTACTAAAACTTTCAGACAGAGGAAGCTGTGTATGTGTGATGTTTAGTCCCGCGGGAATACCAGGATTAGGGATTTCTTAATAAGAGACGTTGGCTTCATTGTAAAACTATATTCACCACCGGACTGACATAACTGACATTACAAAACAAAAGATATATAAAATATATAGAACCTACATACGTCACAGTATCTATGGGAAGCAGAAATAGGTTGGGGTTGCGGAGTGCGAAGTTTCCCGCCATTTCCCCCTAACTTTTACATTGCTATAAACTTGACATTGGCTAATCTGTGTAAAGCCATAACACGAAAAAAAAAAAAAAGGTTCATATCACTTGCACAAAAGGTCGAAGGAAAACATCGTGAGGAAACCTGCATGCCTGAGAGTTCTCTATAATATTCTCAATAGCGTGTGAAGTCTACCAATCCTCACATGGCAAGCGTGGTGGATGGTCAAACACTTCTCATACTAAGAGGAGATCTATATTTAAGTGGTTTATATATTTCGAACATAAACTTTCTTTTACTTGGCACGGTTGGCTCGGTTTTTCACAGTTATTTGCGAAAAAATTATACAATGTAATTTTGGGGAATTTGTATTACTTGCCATTGGAAGATTTATAGAAACTCGAAGTTGATTAGTTTACGCCAACATCTTAAAAAGCTGGGGGCCACTTTTATGTTTGTTTGTCTATTGTTCATTTACCAAAGCGTGCTTGCGGCGGCCGGTAGTGATCGGGCAACCACATGTATGTATGATATTATAAGTCTGATATGTTGACAGAAATCGCGGCCACCGTCCGACCCCCCCGTCGCCAAATGTCGCCTAAGCCGAGGGTCGGCCTCAGAGGAGACGCCCTTAGGCAGACGTTCCTTTAGTTTCTTCGAGCCCTAGGGCTCAAATTTCTTCCGGCAGAGCTTCTCTTCGAAGCTCGCCGAATAGCCCGGTTACGCTGTGTCAACCAATAGGGCTAGCACAGCTAAAAGACAGTCCGAAAGAAAAAAAGGAAATCGCTGGCTTTTTGATAGAATCATCTGAATATGTGGTTGCTGCATGCTGGATATATGAGTCGGTTTTGTAAGCAGATATACACTATCAAAAAATGGAATATAGATACCATACAGTTTCTAGGTAGTACTTATTGTCAAGTCAATTCCGACCAACAACAGGGCGAGGTTCTCCTCTCAGTATGAGAATGGTTTGGCCGCAGTCCACTAGCTGCCAGGTTTCTGGAACCATCTGGACAGCTGCAGTAGCGAGCATAGTCCATTATATAGAATGCAATTTCTTGCAAATTATTACAGAGATTATGTAGATAGTCTTCTGTGATAATATACATAGCATTAAGAGGAAATTATGTACAATAAAATTACTAACTTATTAGTAAGTAATTTTATTAACCCTTTGTTTTGTTTTGTTGTTTTTTTTTTTGGTTTTGTAATCTTAGTTTAATGTTGTATGGTTATTTTGTGCCCTCCCCTTAAACATGTCAGGTCCACATCCAGGAGACTCAAATGTAAATCTATTCATCTCAAGACTGCATTAAGGCTATTTTATACACTTGTAGTCAGTTTTGTGGACTAATAATAAAAAATAAATAAATAAATAAACAACGGGGAAGTTCGGAGTTAGCCATGCGAAATGCACGAACTTGTTAGGGAGAAGAAAAAAACGATGCATTCATTAAAGGATATATATTCCGTAAAGATAAAAGTAACACTAAGATTTCCGAACAACAAACCCTATAAAGTAGGTAAATTATGAATCCAATTTAGTAAGTAGGTAGGTATGTACATAACCACTTTAAATGAATATAAAGTAAATTATGTTAATTTGTGTGTTTGCCACATTTGCACAAAAACAGAAATTTGCGATGTTATCTTTGCGGTGTAAATTTTTACGGCCGTTCGTAAATTTGTACACTCCAAGTACAGTTATCCGCGATTATTTTTATAATTGAGAACAACGAATAATTTAACTACTGCGTAACCATTGTCGAGTAGTTTTTATTACCTACCTTGTTTCCCCTCTTCCTTCCATTAAACGGTTTTCTAGATAAAATGTACCTAATAATGTAAGCTTAGATAAATGCGCCAGTTAAATTGAAACCTTTCTTTCAAAAATAAAACAAAACTTATCGCAATGTCCTCGTGTGGCGTCCATTGTTATTGCAAATTTTCGTGGACCAATCACTTGCCACCGTTTTGGCGGGAACCAATAGCGTGGTGGCACGACATGTCAACATAAACTTAATTAAGTATAACATTAATAGTAGTATTCTAGTCAAGTTTTATACTCTTTGGTACGTATGCAGATTTATAACATTTTAAGTCTTACAAACAACTCGTAAAATATGTCTTAATTATGAAATACATCATAATGTGTATATTATATATAGCATCTCAGAATCGCGGCGATAACAATTGTAAAAAAAATGTAATCTGTGTATTTCTTAAATAAAACTGATTTAAGAAATGTCCTAAAATTCCAAACAATTTTACGGTTACAAAATTTTCAAAGTACTTACCTGGTATTAAAAACAATGATAAACTTTACCTACTAGAGCATCATTTTTAGCAATATTGTATACATTCAAACGTGATTATACAAACACTATGATGTGCATAGCATTCAAACAATGTAACTACAATAATTACTCTAGGTGCATTTCAAACATAAAATTATGAATACCAAAATCGCTCGAGCGTGCAGTATGCAAATGAACTCTAAATTAAAAATACAGATTTCAAGTTTAATTTCATTGATAACAAACAATAAGAACTTCATTGATTTGACAGAACAATGTATCCTCGTCGATAAAAATAACACTTTTGTCGCTAACTGTTCCCACAAAGCCATAATAAGGGAGCAGTGTTGGAGTTAAAAGCCCTTTGTGTATAACTGTACACAAAGGGCCAGTGTGTAGGTACGTTATGTATGGAACGGGACACAAAGCCTTTTCTTAACAGCCGTGTAGATATGTGGTCCGTGGCAATATAAACTTCTTGTGCACAGACCAAATAGTGTACAATTTTTTATTTTTTTTTATCCAGTACAAGTTAGCCCTTGACGGCAATCTCACCTGATGGTAAATGGTGATGCAGTCTATGATGGTAGCGGGCTAACCTGTTAGGGGTATGGTAAACCCATACTCCTAATAGGTTTCTACGCGACATCGTGCCGGAACGCTAAATCGCTCGGCGACACGTCTTTGTCGGTAGGGTGGTAACTAGGCAGGGCCGAAGCCTCCCACCAGACCAGACTCGAGCTGGGAATCGAACTCAGGACCTCCAACTTTATAATGCGATAGCGCGCGCTGCGCCATTGAGGTGGTCAAATCTGATAACCAATTTAGGTTCATGAGGCTTCCATGGCAAGCGATTTTTCGTCTCAATTGTATTATACGAACAGTCAACCAATGAACTTTCCTTGGTATCATGTGACCATAAGAAAATCACTCGAGACTATGCTCAGTACTTAAAACATTTTTAAAATGGCCAAGCATCATTTAAATCCATTGGACTGGAAATATTTGAGTAATCATGCTTGTACTTACTTATTTGTACAAAATACGCTGCTTAGGTTCATACATTCTCGACTGAGAATTCGAAACCGGAATTTTTAATGGACGGATATGCATAGAAAAACACCGGTCAAACTAGAATCACATTTAACTTGTCTCGTAAGAGTTTTTATGGATACACACATTAATCTATGCTTGAGAGGCATGATGGAAAAATTTTCTTCAGTTTAAACTTTTTCTTGCGTCCATATGTAATAGTTAATCACCTGTAAAGTGACTTTAGTAAAACGTTTCGTAATGCCTTTCTTAGTAATAAAAATATGGCGTTATTTGCAAACTAGGCGCTGCTGTTAACCACGAAATCTACTTATATTTTAGGTGTGGGAGATTTAGTTTCTTGTTACGTTCTATCTCGGCTAGATCAACAAGTGCTACCAGTAAAGGCCAGAAATGGAATGTTTTAGGCCAAATTATGGGTAATGGGCGCGATACATTAAAATTGTTTTTGTGCATATCAATTTGAACTCAAGCAAAGTCTTGGTTGAAATCTTATAATATGTGATCTTCATCATCATGATCAACCCATTACCGGCTCACTACAGAGCACGGGTCTCCTCTCAATATGAAAAGGGTTTGGCCATAGTCCACCGCTACGTGCGGATTAGCAGAATTCACACGTCTTTAAAGAACATTATGGAGAACTCTCAGGCGTGCAGGTTTCCTCACGATGTTTTCCTTCACCGTTGAAGCAAGTGATATTTGTGTAAAGACGCACATAACTCCGAAAAGTTAGAGGTGCGTGCCCGGATTCGAACCGCCGACCTCTGATTAATCATACTCAAGTCATAAGGTTTCTTTAATCAGTAGAACCCTAAAATAGTCTTGTATTGCGTAAACTTCTTGGAACAATTCCCGCTTCTTGCCATGGAAGTGTCCAATGTTTTTTTCGTTTCGACGAACCGAAAGTAACTCGAGTGGATTACATGTGTATTTAGTAGAATTAACCAGTAAACTGTCAGTAATTTGGCTTCCTAATTTATACTGATAACTAGATTCGTTTTGTCACGAATACGAGAATGTATACTTCGACATTTTTATTCTTTCTGTCAATTTTATTCCTATACTTACAGTTACCACTAGGCTATCACCGCTTATTTATGCTATGCTTATTTTTTTATGAAGCGGTGATAGCCTAGTGGTAACGGCGTCAGCCTCCTAATCAGAGGTCGGCGGTTCGAATTCGGGCACGTACCTCTAACTTTTCGGAGTTATGTGCGTTTAAAAAAAATATCACTTGCTTCAACGGTGAAGG
This sequence comes from Lasiommata megera, assembly GCA_928268935.1. Taxonomy (NCBI): domain Eukaryota; kingdom Metazoa; phylum Arthropoda; class Insecta; order Lepidoptera; family Nymphalidae; genus Lasiommata; species Lasiommata megera. The sequence goes on along the minus strand of OV743313.1, from coordinate 15,447,263 downwards.
AAAACATCGTGAGGATACCTGCACGCCTGAGAGTTCTCCATAATGTTCTCAAAGGCGTGTGAAGTCTGCCAATCCGCACACGGCCAGCGTGGTGGACTATGGCCAAACCCTTCTCATATTGAGAGGAGACCCGTGCTTTTTAGTGAACCGGTAATGGGTTGTTCATGATGATGATGATGATAACTTACAGTTAAATGGGTAATGAGTAAAATTTAGAACATGCTGTCCTTCTTTAAAAGTTAAAGTTCAACAGAACATCAACACGCGCTTCCAACTAAAAGCTTTTAAATTAAAAAAATGTTATTACAAAATGTGTCTTAAAATCAAGGATCATTAAGTCCAAATAACTCTGACGATCTGACATATTTGGCCACTCGCGAAAACCTTGTGCAAACACGTGCTTGAAATGCTGTTTACACGATCGCGTTTATCTTCATTGTTATACTTTTGTTGTCTTATAGTTTACATTCCTGGCCATAAATTATTATTTTTCTTTTTTTTTCGGACTGTCTATTAGCTGTACTAACCCTATTGGTTGTCACAGCGTAACCGGGCTGTTTGGCGAGCTTCGGAAAGAAGCTCGCCAAACAGCTCGGGTCGGACGGTGAGTGGTCCGTACGTCTCCGAGGCCGTGGATGGAGCCCACGTCCGGATGACGTATGATAGCGGAGACCTCGTCTTCGCCGGCGAAGACGGTGTGTAGCGTATGATTGTGTGGTAGGTGGTACGAATATGTTGTCAGTAGTCATCTGATCGTCAGGGTCATGAAGGATATGTTTAGGTCTCATAAATTATTGTACAAAATGTAGGGAAATTAAAACCGAAGAGAAATGTAAAACCTCTTTATCTACAAGCTTGGTCTGAGATTTGTTCCGGCATGACGCCATTTGTTTTTGTGCACCCTAGAAGCAAAAAGCTTTAGTGTGTTTTTATATTCCTTATAACAAGCGTGCGCTTCATTTTTGCTCTAAAATTTGTCAAAGTGGTCACGGGAAAAACCATTTTGTTTTGCAAGCAATCCTACTATTTATTACTCATTAATAGAAAGAAAATTTATCCGTTGTAACTTTTTCATAAAGATCGAATAATTCCATTACTTTAACCTACTGATTACTCTTATTTAGTATGGACTATCACAATAAATATATTATAATATATGTATTTGCATAAAGGCATATTATTTTCTGGGGGGAGGCTTCGGCCGTGGCTAGTTACCACCCTACCGACAAAGACGTGTCGCCAAGCGATTATGCGTTCCAGTACGATGTCGTGTAGAAACCATTTAGGAGTATGGGTTTACCATACCCCTAACAGGCTAGCCCGCTACCATCTTAGACTGCATCATCACTTACCATCAGGTCAGATTGCTGTCAAAGGCTAACTTGTAGTGGATAAAAAAAATTGCCTCTTTGTGCAAATACTTAAGCCGATGAATTAACTTAACACTTGATTGAGTTTTGTTCAAATTATACGCACGTTCTGACATTACAGTAGGTATTATCTTATATCTCCACTAAAGTTCCCACTACGTTCAAGCGGTTCTAAACATTGCTTTATCAGACGTTTAGGAGATAAACAACATCGCCTGATGTTTATTTACTTCAAACAGATGATCTGAACATAACCAACCTAAGCTCATATATGTAACAATCATTTTGTTAGTCTATTTAGATAAGTTCGTAGCTTCGACTGGAAGTCAAATAACGGAATGTAGTTCTAATATGATCAAGTTACCAAGGTGCGAGTCAATAAGCACAATAATTTGGTTGTGTATCAATACGAGGCGAGGTAGGTTCAGGGCTATGTTATTGTCGGTCACGTAGGCCCGAGAGCGAGAGATCCGATGTTTGGGTGAGGAGATAGGTAAAGGAGTCGAGATAGATGTCGGAGCGGGACAGAACTGTGGCATGACAACAAAAATGGCGACGCCGGGTGCTCGCCGGTCGGACCGGTCGGCGCGGACCACGTGCTTCTACGTCGTAGAATCGCTCGCGTACAATGTTTGTCAACAAACGCCCTATGAACTATGAAGGTCAGTTGCGAAGGGTTGGGAACACAAAGGACTTGTGTTGCATAACAACTGAAGAAAAAGTAAATAGCCACCAACTTTAACCGGTTCTTAATTGATTAGAAGACGAACAAGAATTAGTTATCTAATCTGTATTAGTTTAAAAAATGTGCCATTTTTCTTTTTAGTTTGGTTACGTAAAAAAACCTATAGCTAGGTATTTGCGTTGTTTTGGTAAGCAGGGGTTATTTTAACCTATTATGTAGTCGCACTTAGTGTTGTTTATAGGTTCTTTAGTGTTTACAATTATTTTCATACCTACTGGAATTTGTATAATAATGTTAACCAAAGACGTGATTGTGTAAGAAAGTCTTATGTACCTACCGTTTTATTTACAAATCTTTAATGCGAATGGACTGGGTTGTATACAGATAGAACTTCGATTCATTCTGTTACCGGTAATTTTGTCGGAATAAGAATGGGCGTTTTAAGGTTAAACGAATAGGTGCCTATGAATATCCACTTTATGATATATTGTTGTCATTTATGAACCTTAGACAATTGCTCTCCAAAGAAACTTTTTGATAGGTTGGAGCAAAAGCTCAGGCAAATTTTAAGAGAAAAGGCATTCTTCTGTGGCTTCTGTGTCCAAAATTGTGCTTAGGCATTGTGCTAAACTGTTGGTAGTACGAATCATTAGCCTACTACCCCCGTCCATAGGAACGTTTTGTAAATCGACTACGGGTGACGTAAGAAATCAGGAACCACGTCTTTGCAGACGACGACGCGACCCTGTGTTGAAGTTGATGCAAATGTTTACTGCCCTGTTCCAAGATGGGAAGAAACATTGTGGGTAAGTAGGTTACTAACCTCTTCAGTTATCATTTTCTGTTCTTATTAAATTCGGGTAGTTCCGACGTAGTTTCTAACCTAACTCCACTTTATATTATTTTATTTTTATTTTAAAACAGGTATGTCTTTGTTTTTTAGTAAGGTATTTTATAAGGGTACCTATGTACGTTGATATTTGTAAATATTTATGTATCAGAATTATAGTAACCTATCAAAGGCAACCATGCCATATAGGTTTATTTTTTTCTTTCTTAGATGATGCAATGACTCGCATATGATAATCAGAGATGAAAATCGGTATCACGTGATCTTAAATAACACGTTATAATACTTAAGGTATTATTTTATATCTCTGTGAGGTTAAGCGAAAACATCTGGTTTCTATATGCGCACTAAAGACTCTAAAGAGCTATGAATACTATAGCATCGATGGATGAAAAAAAATAAACGAAAAAAATGTAAACACGTCAGTGGTGCGAGCGAGAACGCATGCGCTGGCGAGAGGCCACAACTTCAACTACGACGCACTCGGGCTAGGGGGCTCAGGAGCGGAGCGCGGGGCGCGGGGTGCGGTGTGATGTGCGCCGCGTTGAGTCGGGCCGGCAACTCCTCAGTTGGATTTCAGAACATCGAATGGGCGGGCGTGTAGGATGGATCGCTAAGACACCAGTAGTTTTTTTTAATTCCGCCTTCTAGCAGTGTTTGTTTATTACCGTCAGGCATATTTTTCGTTAATCCTTCTCGACGACGGTGCTTTTTATTTTATTAGTTTAACGTTTTAATTCTTTCAATCTTGTCTCAAAGCGCCGCGTTCCGATTTCACGTCGAGAAGGCAGCCGCACAAGTTTGAAAGCGGCTTTTTGAGTACCACCTACTCATAATTTTGTTATCGCTTTTAACAACGCATCAGGCAAAATCATAATGGTGAAGAAGATTGATAGCGAAGAGAGTGTAGATAGCGGTGAGTACAGATGTTTTTTTTTTTTATTTTTCTCGCTCTGCTTATGTAAACCGTTAGGAAATGTTATTTCCATAACTGGCTTCGATGTTAATGTCATTAAGCATTTATCATTTTACTCTATTCAGCTCAGCATCATTATCATCAGCATTTAACATACTAAAATTCAGTGAAGTGTATTTATTTTTATTGATGATTAATAAAAGCTGTGTCATTCGATTTCATTAGTAAAATGAAGGGTAGTCACAAAATATAGTTTATCAATCATAACTGCTTTGTTTTTGAAATATAGCTTATATATAGCTTATTATATTCTGCATTTCATTAGGTAAATTTTACCCACGAAAAAAAATAATGTCAAATGTTCTTATTAACAACATAAATTGTTAATAAGAATTTTGCATTTCAAGACTGTTTTCTTTTTGTTTACATGGCTGACGTAAAACTTATTGCATCATTTTAGTATGACTAATATTATGTACTTTTGTTTTTCTTGATGTTTGTACAATACTGTTAAGCGATTTATACGCTTGGATATATTTTGAAATATTACCTATAACATTCAACATGTCCTATATTATAGTATTAATCAAAGAGTGTGTAAACATCAGGTCATAGCATCGGTTGATATTTATCAATGACAAAATCACGAATGAATATTAATTTTAACTGAAAAAAGAGAACACACTTGCATCGGAAAACCAATCAACATCGATTTCCGGTTAACTGGCAAAAAATTTAAAACTTTAACTGAACTTAACGGTCATTAAATTTGTTTTTACAATATTTTTTTTCTTTTCATCGTATCTCACGTCGATTTATTGCACGATAATGATATGGTTGATATTCTTACATTGTACTTTAAAGCAAAGATTAAGTTTGTCGGCAAGTTCTTAGAATTGTTCTATGCTGGTAACATTTATTTTTTTAATTATAATGCAATCTTTATGATCAAATATATTATACATAAATATCGTTTGGCTTAGTAAGGGAATTTTGTCATTTCAAATGGTAGGCAAGGTTTTGGTGTAGGTAGGATTTGACCGTGGTAAGTTGCACGCGTTAGTTACAGAGCAATATAAACCTAATTAAGTTGTTTATGGAGTTTTGCTAAGAATATGATCTGAATATATTGTCTGTTTATTGCCGCCATTTAAAATTACGTGGTTATTGTTGGTAATAAATGCGTGTTAGGTTTTGCACATTGCATATCTACTTATTGTTTGCATCATAACACTGACCAATCCTAACAAAGAGTTATTCTTGGAATTTTATGGTTGAATAGTGACGATGTTTATTGCACTTATTACCACCTATCTATTTGTTATACTTGCAACTCAATATCGGTTATTCAATGTCACTGATCTCTCACTTCACGTGTAGATCTCTCAATTTTCGGATTTCATTTGGCGTATCAAATTATGTAGTTTTTCGTGTGATGAGACAGGTTTATTGTTTGTAGAATTCGTATTACTTGTTCACATTGGATGGTGCCAATTCTGATGTATGCAAATCTCGAAAATTAAGGTGTTTAAAAACTATGCTTTCCTTTCCTACAAATAACACAGTTAAAATGTATGGCAACCATTGCTGAATTCTCAACATCGATTAGATATAAGATTTGTTAACAACAGAATAGGCATCAATGCACGAAAATAGTTACCTACTTATCTAATAACGAAGTAACCCGTTATTGATATGTCTTTTTTTTTAATTAAATATATAAGTCTTTTAGAAGTAGAAATATATTTCGTATTTTTTGAGTTTGTGTATTACTTTATTTCATTTTGGTTTTTGCGAATCGATAAGAGGTTACATCGAACGACAGTCGTATAGCAGTAGATAATAAAGAAATAATAAAAAGACGAATGTACGAGCGTAAGAGATAAGGTGCGAAAAACAACGAGGTAGGTATTTATAACTGCCTTATGATAGTTTTAATATTCAAATTGTAATATCAGTTTAAAAGTTAACAGGCTTGTTTGCTTTTACCATTTCCGTCACGTATTTCATGTTGTTATTAAATTATTAATTTTTTCACAATTATACGCCTTTTTATAATGTAATAATTGAAACGAAATCCCATTTCTTAACCTTCGTGGTAAGCTATTTTACTAATCGTATAAAACGAGTGAGCTTTTAGAAAAAAAATGCGATTATTATTTCGCCAATGAAAACGAACCGATTTTGAAAAAGAATATGACAAAATGTGTTGGTTACCGATTTAATTATGTTCAAAGAAAGTGAAAAGTATTCAATCAAATGATTCGTTATAAGTGATTAGGATTTCACTTATACTTTAACTACCAACAATTAATTTAAACTTAAAATGACAGTTGACAGCATAGCAATTATATTAGAAAACGTGCTGATAAGAAATGAGTGATGATACTCAAATATTACTCTCTATTTAAAAAAAGTATTATCTTTATAAAATAACTTGTTTAAGAAAGCAAATATTGGTCAGAATAAAAACAAGGTGGAAGTTTGTATGTATGGAAGCTTCTTGCCTTCCATGCAAGCTGCTTCACAGGCATGAAAGGTTATTTTTTTAGAAAACGTTTTTAATGTATTTTCATTAATATACACGCGTGGATTTCAACATGGCCGCTGGAGCGAGACGCCCCGCAGCGTTCATTGTCAAGGTCACCTAACATCAAACTGCGTAGCTCGGGTATACAGTGACTATGTACATATATTGTATGAACAGACAATATAAAGCTATACCATCTTTACGGACAAAACAAGGAAAATACTTGTCAGCGATATTTTTAGAACAACTTGTCTTTAGAAAGATATGCGCTTAGTTGTGTTGATAAAATAGTTTCATATATCTGTACTGTTTCTATAAGGTAGGTAGGTAAAAAAACTGGTAGGTAGGTGAAATTTAAAACTTATTGATCGAGTATATCTAATTCATATATAATTAAGATCTATTTTTCAATCGCCTCAATTATGTTACCTTAAAATAAAGTAAACTTTTGTCAGAGTAAATATGCTGGTTGAATATGAATTTATACATCAGGCAGGTGATAGCCTAGTGAAGCGGTGATAGCCTAATGGTTAGGGCGTCAGCCTCTTATTTAGAGGTCGGCGCGGGCGGTACGAATCCTCTAACTTTTCGGAGTTATGTGCGTTTTTAAACAATTAAAATATTACTTGCTTCAACGGTGAAGGAAAACATCGTGAGGAAACCTGCACGCCTGAGAGTTCTCCATAATGTTTTCAAAGGCGTGTGAAGCCTATCCGCACATGGCCAGCGTGGTGGACTATGGCCAAAACCCTTCCTGATGTAACATCTACCACCATAGTTGCCAAAAGAGATGCGATTTATGTCTAATGATATATACATATTAATGTACATTAGTATTTAGTCCATTAAAATTGGTTTTTTAAATGCAGTTTCAATTAATCTTTCTTTAATAAGTGTTTTGGTTTTACAATCAACGTTGATTGAAATCTGTCGTTCGTGACTATCGAAGTAAATCTACGTAACCTTGACCGTGACGGACTTCACGGTAATTCCATCATAATATCAGATTCCTCGCCCCTCTCGCCTCTACGCCGGCAATTTTCGAATCGATTTCTCTCGCACATGGTTGCATAGGGTACCCATTCCCCACCGGTTGCCATTCACTGCTCATTCATAAGAAATGCACTCAATATTATTACAATACCCGAGTGTGTACCTAGAGTAAACAATGGATATAATAAACTGGATATAAACTGAAATACCTAAGTAAACTTTAAACGCATAATACTTAGCAATAACAGTTAGGTTCTCAACTAAAAGTAGCTTAGTCAAGTTGAACTTTTACATAAAGTTATCTAATCTTTTCCAGACTTCATCACACTTTATTTCAATTTGGAGTCACATTGTGCAGTTTGTTAGAGTTATAAGAGAACTAGCTGACGCCCGCGACTTCGTCTGCGTTGAGTTAGTGTGTGTGAAAGTGTGTTTGTTTGTCTTCCAATCACGAGGCAATGGATAACTAAACCGAGTACCCTGAAATAATTACAGGTACTATATGATTGAATTTGAACTTTGTGCAGCGGTAATACGGTTTTCCCGGCAATTATTCGAATTTTTCTCACTTTTCAAACCTTCCCTAGATCTCCACAAACATTTCAAGACCAAGATAAGATAAATCCGTTCAGCCATTGTCGAGTTTTAGCGAGACTAACGAACAGCAATTGATTTTTATATATATAGATACAATTATGTAAAACTACAAATGATGCATGGACTAAATTAGTAACCAGTGAAAGCTGGTTGGTGAACAGTAAAAATAGTTCTCCCTCATAGTGATTTCACTGTGATAACCATCTGGTTTAGTTTAGTGACAGTGCCAGGCCGAGTTGGCAATTTATTTAACATTGCTCTGCATTTAGTATTACTACTAGACTTTGATCTTAGATAAAAGTTATTATGGGCTTGCTACTTGTTTCATTTAGTACCCACAACAAATTATAACTCTGTAGCAGTTACTTATTGGTACTTATGGAAAGATAATATCTTTCTCAATAACTAACTCGTACCTTAAGGGCAGTATGCAATTAGAAAGTTGGTTGTTTGCTAACGGCTTCAGGGTATATAAAAGTATTGAGTTCTTTATGTAGCGGATTGATTGTGGACCAACGTTTATTCCGACAAACAAATTAGAAAGTAGTGAATCGAGTAGGGCAGAATGTCAATATCGGAAATATCGAAGGCTTTAACGACCTAACTCACGAATCCGACAAGATCATGAATGGTTTCTTATATTATAATAACCCTACCCGTTTGTTCAGTGGATATATATACCATTATTTATTATATATTATATTTTTCTATGAAAACTATTTTGATATTTATGTAAGCCTATGTTACTTACTCCTTAAAGTTACTGTACCACAGCTTAAGGAAGGAGATTCTACAATTCTTGTCCATATACAATCTGGACAATCGTGTTGTGTATAATCTGGGTTTAAGTTTAACTAAAAAATAACAAAATTTTAAGTTTTCTTTTATTTTATATGAATATTATAGCTGATTATAATATTGATTTACTATAGCCAAATGTCCCGGGCTAATTTGTCTATGATACTTAAACTTAAAGAACTAGACAGACAAATGTTGCGGCCCGTTGTCGCGCAAAAGCGAACGTAGTGTGAATTCATCTTAGTCAATTTAGTTAGATCATTATCGTTTTATTTAAATGTTAAATCAATTAAAGCAAAACTAGTAAAACCTTTATATAAGTGTTTTACGTAATTATCACTCTCATACTAAACTAAAACACGTGATTCCACTTCTGAGTCGTCAATCGTCATGTAACCAATGTGTAGACGAACGATACAGCTATTCAGAAACTGCCGTCGTTCGTGAAACTCAATTTGTGCCTACGTAGTTGATTTTGTTTTAACTAGTTCTTGTTAATCACCGATTCCACTGCACATGGTATCTAAGCTTTCAATGACATTAAACATGAAATGGGTTGAAATGCATTTATAATACGCTGGCTTCGTCTATCCAAACCTGTTATTACAGAACGATATTATCACCTTAGGTGGTTTTATGGTCGGTCTACCTTTAAAGCGATTAGAAATTTCAACGGACGCTCAAAATGGCCGCTATATTATATGCATCCGCCACCCTCGTGAATGGTACCCGGTCTAACCAACTTTGTATTTGTTGAAACTTATTATGTATTCTAGTTCATTATACTTTGTAACATTTATTGTTATTGTATGACTATCTTGTAATACTAATCAAAGCATTATAATTTTGAATATAGTTTTCGCTATCCAAAAATATCGACTTGTAAGATCACTTTATCACATAATTAAATTTTGATGTGTGATTGGATCCTTGTTGCATAACAAAAAGTCCATTTCTGAAATGATTATTGTAAACGTACTCCTGTAGGATATGTATTTACTATGAAATGCTATAAAGTTATATTTGACACATTTTCATATTGTGACCTCACTAACTACAGGTACAAGTTTGATAAATTTTAAATGTCTTAAGAGTATCAGGTAAGTGATATCGTCAAGCGTTTATGTATTTACTTATTACGTTTATAGATAGATTAATATACCATCTTATTAATTCTACAAAACTATTGTTTCAAAACGATAAGATTTTTAATTTAATAACCAATAACATGCAGTGAGCGCTATATGCTTTCTCATCGAAATTCGGTTCACGTATACAAACCCGCACGGACATTACAATTCACGTGGTTTCCTCACGTTATTTGAGTTCCTCGTAAAACACGGTTTTAGAATTAGTTTGCTGTGTTTGACCAGGGTAACGCGTAGGCGGTTCTTTTTTCGAATTTAGGTTTCTGTCACAAGCTTGTATAACTCAGCGGTACGATTTTTCTTAGCCACACACTTTGAACTGCATTTGTTCTCAGAGATGGCCTTTTTTAACTAATCTATTTTTATCTTATAAAGTGGATGGTACTGGGTTCGAATTCTGGCTCGAATCCGGTCTGGTGGGAAACTTCGGCCACGGCTCGTTACAAAGGCAAAGATCAAACCACTAAGTCGATCCGGTATTATGCCGATGAGAAACCGATTAGGATTGGGTTCAGTCGGCAAGTATCTCTGGTGCTGAAGATATTCACGGGCGAAGGTACACTTGGGTCATCTTATGTTTAGTTATTACCTCCATACATAAGATGATCCGTCTGCTTGTATCAAAATCATTCACGTATATTATCTGCATTATTGTGATTCGTGAGGTAATTGTGATAAAGATGGAGATGGAAGAAGGCGCTTTAGTCACAGAAGAAGCTCATATCATACAGCTGGCTATTATGTAAATTCGATTTTAAAAGTCTGGCTTAGGCCATGAGTTGTCTGAATGAGTTGTGAGAATGAATGAGTTGTCTGTTGTTTTTTTATATACATAGCGAGCAATCGAGCAGGCGGGTCACCTGATGGTAAGTGATTACCGCCGCCAATGAAAATTTCCAGCACCAGAGGAACCGCCAATGCGTTTCTGGCCCTTGAGCAATTAAACCTGGATAAACCTGGTAAATTTATAAACCTGGATTTTAAAAATGTTGCATACAGTGATGTTGTCAATATTAACAAACAGACATACTAAGCTCAACAACTCTCGCTTGTTGAGATAATTTTGTAAACAGGAAACTGTTGTGGTAGCAATTGTACGAGTGGGTGTGCCTCCTGATAGTTACAATCTGCCATTTTATTGCGCATTTTGGTTTATATCCTGTGTTTGTGTACTATCGCTTTATTGGTAGGTAGTCAGGGAGCCTTATTGCCACGTTTTATAAAAGTCACCCGATTTCCGATTGGCATTTGTAACTGCGTGTTCCGAGGCTAACGAGTATGATTATTATATTATGCAAGATAAAGTTCTAAGTTAAAAGCTGTATTCTATTGAAATTTAAAATAGCTCAATGAAAAAACAGCATGTCATTTGCAGCTGGTTCATTTGTTTTTAAGGATCAAATATCATCCTTATTCAATAAACAGTGGAAGTTGGTCTTTTATAATTCTTCTGGATATTTTTTTTCTCTTGGAAAATAAACATATTTTGTCAGACTTATAAAATTATATATATCTGGACATCATTTATCGATTTTGTAATGCGACGTATTTGTTCTTCCTCAACGAAAAATAGTGCAATAATAGTACAAAATCGAAGTTATTTTCCTAAATTCCAACAATATAACATCATACTTTGGTTAGTTAGTAACGCCACAATTGTACATTCCTTTTTACATAAGTATACACTGATGAAGATATTGCCCATCCTTTGCGTGGTTCGGTCGAGTAAAAAGCCTTTATTTAAATGCACACAACTCTTTCCCGATCATTATGGGGACGAGGCAATGCATAAATCCATGCTAGTATAATTAAAACAAAAATGTTTTTTGTTTATTTATAATTAATAATCGCTTTTTAAGTAAGTATTACGCGATTTTGGCTACGGTTACTGATTGTACGGATGTATTATGTTATACATTGGTATTTCTTACTCGTACCTTATAGTAATTTGTTATAGAAAACGTTGAAATCGTTTACATCCTAGAAGTGGACGTAGAATTCTTTTTATTATGGTAAAATAAAACAAATTGGAGTATATTTAAGTTTAGCCAGAAAATACATTTTATAGTAGTACTCTTTTATCTCACGGGATATCGGAAAGTGAATGCGGATAAAGTGGCGAGCGAACACGAGTATGTGCACATGTCTTATTTCTTAGCTATATAGTGGTTTGTTGAATGTGACACGGAAGCAGATCTGAATAAAGTGTTTCACGGAACACGTTTAAGCTCACAGTCACGGCACCTTCTACAGAATGTGAACGTTAAAACGTGTTATAAATACTATTATAGGTTGTTCGTCTTTGATACGTACACAAATTAAGACTCGCGTTTTAGGATTATTCTGTCTGTAATAAGAGTTAGTGTAGTCCTATTACAGTGAAAATTGACGTTATCACAAGCATGGAATAATAATTTTAGGTTAACGATATTAATTTTGTTAGTGAAGATACATCCTTCAACGTACTATACAATATCGAAGTTAAATAGACCTCGAGAAGTGTTAAAAGGCAGAGGTTTATTATGATGACGATATCTATACTAGGTAGGTAGGTAGCACAAGGGAGGCACCGGTGCGTTCTTAAGAGATCCCGGAGCCTCCCACTGTTTTATGCTGATGGTGGCCTCCGAGGGGGTTTTAGTGGGTAAAAATCCCACATAACCCGAGCTCTTCCCGAAATTAATAGTCGAGTATCTCAGTAGGAGATTAAGGAGTAGGTAGGTAGGTATTATAAGAACATTACACCTCAATCCTAGAGTAAAGTAATGGGTTAGAATGATGACGTTTTTGTGTTTACTCTGTGTATCGTTCAACGCACGATACAATATCGTAGCCAAACAGACCTCGAGTAGAGTTGAAACGGTCGCGTAACATAGCAGTGGGCGGAGGGCGCACCGCGCGGTGCGCATACGCAGCTCTGGGTGCGGCTGCGGGTCGATGAACCGGCTTTGTTTGCCAACTCAGCTGCACTCGCGAGTCACGTCTCCCAGCTGAACACAGAATAATATTGTCGATGACAGAGCGTTCCCAATAGATACGAACTACGAATAATTGTAAGTCTAATTTATTCGTCTGCGGTTACGAAGCTGTTTGTTTTTCAAAGGGCTTGATTATGTGCAGCGGTTGGGTAACTGTACTTTTTAACGTAACTGACAGACAAAGGAATATTTGATGAAATAATAGTATTTTTTTTAATACAGGAAAGGATAAAAACTATAAAAGCAGCCAATGTTTAGCCGCTATTTAGTCTGCATTGGTTGTTTTTTTTTTAAACGCACGGCTGAAGTCGTTGTTACTACTTCTATAGGGTAGGTACAAGAACATTATGAGATGAAATGTAACAGTATCCACCTAAGCATAGTTTGTCAACGGGCAATTTTTTTGTTCGTATTCAAATTGAAGTTATGAACACACTGAACACGTTTGAACAATGGTGTCCGCAGAAAGCGTAGTGAGAGCTACGCGCAGGCCAACTGTTGTTTTCGATATGTCGTATCGTTGTATTTCAAAAGAGAAACTATCAAATACACGTTTTGTTTCCGCTTATTGTAACATGTATCAATGGTCTTAAATATTTACAGTGTACTATTTATACAAAACTCGTATAAAAGGTTGCTAATTATCCATGAAAAATAACATTATATTGTTGGCATGCAAAACAATTAAAGATTGTTGAACGCTCAAAATCAATTGTCCAGAAAGTTGCTTTTAACCAGCGCCAATGAAACTTTAATTACTGACATACGTAGTTGTTCGCGAGCAAAACAATACCAGATCGTTGATCTCTGACAATTTTTTTTATTTGTCTATCTACCTTTTACATTATATGGGGTTGGCACAACACGTCTTTTTCTTCCACTCACTTCTATCAGCCGTTACCTCACTACTCACATCTTTTACCCATATTATATCCTCTTACACAATCCATTCATCTCTTCTTTGGTCTTCCTCCATTCTTTTGCCCTTCCACGTATATATATAACATTCTTTTGGTGACATCACTTTCTTCCCTTCGCGTTATTTTACCTTTTTCCTTTCGACAGTTGTATATCAGCTGATAGCGTAACGTACTGTACTCAAAGGAGGTACTACAATGAGGGGCCCTACACACAATACGGCACCTTTTAACAGTTATCCATGCAAGATTTCATATCATACCTTTTAACATAGGCTTCCTCTCTGCAGATTTGGAGATCATTAAACATACGATGATGAAAACGAATTTTTAACTGGAAATCACCTCGTGATATTCTAAAAGATAATATACATATGATAGTAAATCTATCTGTTATCGGTATAAACTTTAAATATGCAAAATGTAACGCCTTAACACACCATAAGGTATCTTCAGTCAGAATGCCTTAAGTCTTTCATAAGACGAGTGTAAAGTTAATAAACCCGTATTTATATCAAATCACACCTACACAACTAGTCATGAACATTTATGAATATTCAGTAATTTAAATTACAATTCTTAAAAAAAAACTCGCACACCCGCGCTGTAAGCCTAAACGTAGTCTGCACATACAGATATAGTATAAGATATACTCGTAGGCACATATAATAAGAACATAACTAGTAGGTACAACGTTGTGAGGAAGTGAAAGCTGTATTAGCTCACTCTCAGCTATTAGCTGGAAGGCTGACGAGGGAGTTGCTCACTCGCTAGTGGATACAGATAAGATAAGGCCGGGTCACGCACCGCATAGATAATTTCTTTTGATAACCTCTCACGGAATAGTGATTACCTAAGCAAGCTAATCTTTGGACAAATTATACAAACATAAAGCAATTAATACGCAAGTTTAGATCGAATAGTACATTACCTTCCCCTCGAATTATGTTCACCTTCAGGATCGCTAGGTTTATCTACAACTATTCAAAATTTCGCTACGATCTGTTTAGCTGTAACGTCATTAGGATGCTTTTCCAGGATAAAATTCCATACTTCCAATGTCACATCTCTAAGAAACAAGTTCCAAATGTATGTGCCAAATTTCATTAAGATCGGTGTAGTAATAAAACGGCAGTGGCGATTTTATGATGGTTTTAAATTATTCTTAGTTAATTCTAATTAAACTCTCACTGTCTTATCCTCAATCTTTATGTGACCTCGTTACAGTTCGTATTTATTGTTTCGACCTTAAATCAAGGATTAACTTGGGACGTAAAGATATTGTATCTGTGGTTATACAACGTCAATACGAGCAATATTTACTTATATTTGTGTTTACATCCTCTTTACTGTCCTTTGTCAATATCAGCTGATGTTGATCAATAACTATGAATATAATGTGCCCAAGTAGATCTAGATAAATGGGAAATGTTATCACAAAATTATTATTCGCATACGTTATTGTGGTTTTAAACCTACGTCAATATACTTGTTATTTTATTATAAACCAATATTAGGTGAACCAAGGTGAAATTATGTATTTTGGATGCCCTAACCCATTACCAATTCCACGTAATGAAAATGCTCAGCGCAATACTGCGTATATCCTATTGGAAAAGAATGCCAAGAAGAAGTTTTCTACATTTGTGATTACAGTCAAACGCAAGTCTTTCAATGATTTATAGTTATTCTCTATCTTTCTTAGAGTTTTGTCTGCATCCCAATGCTTAAACCTAACTTGCATCCTAAAACAGATTGCTTTATTCTCACCAATATATGGTTATTAATCAATTTAGATGTCCGATATCCATTGTAGGTTAACAAATGTTTTACATTGATCTAACGATGCGAGCTTTATATCTAGTAGCCAAGTGTACAAACACGCCAAGAATATAATAATAATGCTACACAGCGATAGCTAAAACGTACCTAGTGTTCATCATCTCTACTTTGCCCGTGTCTCGGTCAATACGGAGAACTTCCACGCGGATTGCTTTTTTATGAATCTTGTCCCTCTGAGAGACGTAAGCATCTCGAAAGTTAAGATTTTCAGTTAACTTACTCCATAGGCACGCGAAGAGACCTTTAATTTGTTGACCAGATCAACCACTTTCTTGCTCCGTACGTCATAAGACACGCTTATTTTTGATATTGATCTATTCAATCTCTTGTCCATAGGCGTTGGCCGTGGCAGTAGTCAATCAGGGAGTGAGCGCGAAACAGAAGAGATAACGCGCGGGCCCGAGTCGTCCGCACCGGTGCCCATCCCCGACAGCGAGGAGCTCCAGAGGCGCAAGGAGGAGGCGCGCAGGAAGCGTCGCAGGAAGAAGCGCTCTGGCAGCTCGGTGGTCACGTCATGTTTCCAAGGTAAATATCAGTGATAGAATTTAGTCTAGTTCATAGCTGGTAGACGATGGCCAAATGCAGTAGAACAAGAAAACGGTGTACAGCAAAGCTTCCAAGGTAACAATAGATTGAGCATGTAAGAGTCTAGTTTGTAGCTGACAGGGTGAAGGACTTACGTGCGATTGCAAGGACCAGGAGAAGGAATTAAATCGGTGTGTAGAAAGAAGCCAAGTCCAAGTTACATTGTCAAGGTCATATTACGCTTGATTAATAAAGAAATAGAGTGAAGAACTTGTATGCAGCCCAAAGCTAAGGAGAAGGGTTGTAGGAAGCAATGCAAACGCAAGCAGCATAAAGCAAGAGATCTGGTGGTTCAGTTGAAATTGTATCCAGAAGATTAACCATACACATCATATTAAAGCTAAGGATAAAATTTTAAATACTTGTAATACAATAATTGTATCATAAGCACAATGTTACCTGCACTTAGGAGACTTCGGCGGCTTGGAGGAATTATGTACTTAAGTAGTTATAAATAGAAACCTCTTACGCAAAAGCAATGAGACAACCGTTTAGAATATTAATGGAATGGTGATACATGCAACGCTGGTCCAGCGAAAGGCTTAAAGAACTTTACTTATCAAAGTATTCTAAAAATACTGGAGGAATTTATAAAAAACTATGATCGATCTCTGCTCGCACTGTCTGTAATCTTACATTTCCTTTCTGTCAATATTCGTTTATTATTTTAAGGTACTTAACAAACCAATGCATGCAAATATATAATAGCAACAGAACATATGAGATAGAGAAAAATAGTTCTAAAATCATATTTTTTTCCTCCAAAATGACATCTCTCATACCTGATACAAATTAATGTTTTTTTTTTATTTCGCAGACCTCTACAAGCTAACGGGTGAAGTACTTGGCGAGGGTGCGTATGCCTCGGTGCAGACATGCGTCAACATATACACCGGGCAAGAGTTTGCAGTGAAGATCATCGACAAAGTGCCGGGGCACGCCCGCGCCCGGGTGTTCCGCGAGGTGGAGACCTTCCACTATTGCAAGGATCACCCGAACATAATCCAGCTCATTGAATTTTTTGAGGACACCGACAAGTTTTATCTTGTCTTTGAGAAGGTGAGCCCAAATTCACTTACCTGTTGATTACGTAAAAATGTATTAGAAAACAAAGCGTTTCCCGAAAGCCAACAGACCTCACGAAGATGTTTGGGTCACCCCAAATACCCCCAAATTTCCATGTGAGCAAACTTTCTATAAATAATAAAACTTTACATTTTCCATTTAAATTATTTAATTATTCATGTTTAATAAATCCATTTTCAAACAAAATGGAGTCATTAAAATGAAATGCCTTCTTTATCAGCGTTACTAATTTCCAATTGAACTAAAGAATTTAACGTTCAGATTAATTCCTATTGTAATTTTACCATTACTTTTACCATGCTAACTTCATTATTAAAAAAAAAATAACAAAGAAATGCTAACACAAAAAAATTAAGAGAATTCACTAAATAACTTATTAATATCATTTATTCGTTTTCTTATTTCATGGAAATAAAGCTATTGCTTTCAGCTTTTAGGATACAGAAAATGTTCTATCTATAAATGTTGAATCTACTTGTGGGTATGAATTAGTAAGTCTTTAGGTTGTAGTGTTATCCTTTCTTGTTGATTATCCATGATAGTAAATTGACAAAGTATGGGACAGTAGAGATGAAGGAAATTTTAGTTTTTATGAAGTACTTAACACTACAAATAGTCTTGAAGGTATCACTAATGCGTTGTATGTTTGATAGCTTCGTTGGTGCTGGCGTTTTAAACAGTTTAGTTTGAGTTCGGTTTGCAAGTCAAATTATCTTATAAAGTAAGCAAACCTAAAACAATTGATCCTCCCACGTCTGCACATTCGCGAAAACGTGAGTAGTTACACAAATTGAATCGGTTTATCAGCGCTTGTTTGGGTTCAGGGGCTTTAAATACATGTTACGTCAGACACAAAGGTTACTTACATTGTTTAAACAAATGATTTTTAGTAAATAGCATTCTCATTTAAAAAGCAATCCCTTTATAGATAGCACAATCTTCTGATTAATGGCGTTAGGTATTTAATATGTATTTGTTGTTACTAGCAAGTTCGTTTCTTGTCTTTCCTAATCAAGAATTTTTTAAAACCTTTTCATTTTAATTATTTTGTTAAAAATAATTAAAATGAAAAGGTTAAAATGTTAAAAATAATAAATGAGTCAGGTACATTCTAATCCATTCTTTCTTAGTTTATAGGAGGCTAGCTAAATAGGGTATTCAAACATGTTTAAGGGGCTTAAATTATGCTTGAAAAGTAATATTTTTTTTTGTTAAATAATTCCAATAAATTTAACTTGCAAGTCAGCAATTACTGTGTCTTTTATAAACTAATAAAGCAATTCAATCAGGTTAAGGCAGGCGAGGGAAGCCGGTTTGTACTGGAACGCGTGGCAGTCTAAGCCTTGCGCAAGGTCGAACTTAGTTGCCACAAATGCTAACGTGATGGCTATGAGTGTTATTAGCTAGCTCATATAGATTTTTATTAAGTTTATACATATATATAGAAGGTATAATATTTTTGACACCTCTGAACTGAAAAGGTAAATTAAGCCTTCTTTTAAAACTGGGAAATGCATTTACGTACCTTCCGGTGGGGTATGCGGAACTCGTCGGCGGCCAGAGCTCGAGGTTCGAAGGGTGATGATGCCTCTTATTTAACACCAGGATGCTAAAATTCCGCCTGCTTCTACAACCGGCAACAACAATGAAGTACCAACATCTTAAGTCTTCTTAAGAATAAATTATTTTAATTAAATGGAATATTTAAATTATGAGAAACTAATTTAGATTAATC
The DNA here is from genome assembly GCA_928268935.1 of Lasiommata megera. Lineage (NCBI taxonomy): Eukaryota > Metazoa > Arthropoda > Insecta > Lepidoptera > Nymphalidae > Lasiommata > Lasiommata megera. Next base: position 15,428,233 of record OV743313.1, on the reverse strand, counting down.
AAACAGAAGCAGGCACACAAAAACATCTATTATTCTTGTAAGCTTTCATCAAATAGTACTTAGCGATATTTTTCAAGTTTACATACATTCTTGGACGTTTTTTAATCCACTACAAGCTCTGAATCTGAATCTGACGGTAAACCTACTCCTAATTGGTTTCTACATGACATGGTTTCGGAACGCCCTTTGCGACAGGTCTTTGTCGGTAGGGTGGGTAACTAACTATGGCCGAAGCCTCCAGACACAAATTTGGCTTGTTTGTGTAATCATTTAGCTTTATGGCATAACACTAACAGCCTGTTTCCGTTTGTTCTAGATCAACGGCGGTCAACTCCTGTCGCGAATACAGGAGCATCATTACTTCTCAGAGCCGCAAGCGGCGGAGATAGTTCGCGAGATAGCCAACGCACTGCACTTCCTGCACGGCAAGGGGGTGGCCCATCGCGACCTGAAGCCGGAGAACATCCTGTGTGTGAACCGCGACAGTCTCTGCCCAGTCAAGATTTGTGACTTCGATCTTGGGAGCGGAATCAGTTTCACTTCGAGCCTCGCGAGCCCACTGGCAACCCCGCAACTTATGACGCCGGTAAGTCACCATCAGAAATATCACACGATTGTAAATGGAACGGGTGATCTAAGCTTCATGCACTTATTTTTAAACGACCATACCGATCGAGAGTTCATTTAAAAAGTAATTTATTTGTACGTGTCATACATACATTTGCACATTGTCTTCAATTTAATTCACTACCAACAAGTGTAGGTACCAATAATATTTGATCCTTGATTTGAATCTCACAGAACTATAGCCTTTGTGAACGCCCTTTTTTTATCTAGATTTAGCTATCCTCAGTTGTGGTTTCAAGAGCTAAAGTTCAGGATTTGTTGTGCAGGTGGGCAGTGCAGAGTTTATGGCGCCCGAGGTGGTGTCGCTGTTCGCGGGTTCGGCGGCGACGCACTACGATAAGCGTTGTGACTTATGGTCGCTGGGCGTCATCGCCTACATTCTGCTGTGCGGCTACCCGCCGTTCCGTGCGGATTGCGGCGCCGACTGCGGCTGGGAGCGCGGCGATAACTGTCGCGCTTGCCAGGACCTGCTCTTCACTTCCATCCAGGTAAGACTCATCATTAGCATATTAAAGTCCAAAAGCTGGGAATAGTTCTCATACGAGGCATGCTCATATGCAGTTAGTTATAATAACAAAGACCGACTGCATGTGCTGCGCGAGGTCTGTACACCGGTGCACTTAATAAACTACTGATGTAGGTTATTCAGGCGTGTCTCTTCTTCCATAGCCCCTATCTTTCCTCGAATAATCAATTTTAGAAGACCATACTTTAGACTGAAGAAGATCTGATACATACGTGTATTTTCTTTTATTATTAAATGTCAAATTATATACCTCTAGCAGACTCTCTAGTAGTTCGTTTCTGTTATTTAAATTCCTTCTTTTCCTTCCTTCATTGTACAATCTGGTTACCTTTTATAATAGTCATGCCACTACCACCACAGAGCCACTGTTTCGATTGTTTTATGTTACGACCTGAATAGCTAATAGAAGTTGTCGCATTGCCAACAGGAAGGGCACTATTCATTCCCCGAAGAGGAGTGGTCACACATATCGTCGGAGGCGAAGGATCTGATCGCGCAGCTGTTGGTGCGGGAGGCGTCGCACCGCATCAGCGCCGAGCGCGTGCTGCAGCACCCGTGGCTGCGCCGCGCCGACGCCGCCGCTCACTACCCGCCGCTGCGCACCCCGCTTAACATCAAACGGTATGCAATCCATCAAACTATATCCTCGATAGCTGGTATCTGAAGAGTTCTTTTGAGTGCCACAAACGAACTTCTTAGCATTCCAATTGTACCCAATTCACGGTGCCGAGTCCATCGCGTAGCAGGTGGAGATACGACGAGAAACTCCCAAGAATTGCGAATTGGGTGGAGTTTAAAATGGATGACGTTAAGATGTGCATCACCTCTCACCTGGGCTGCCTAGCCAAATTTATTAGGAACCTGATAGCGGAGCTTAACTCGTTCTAATATAGAATTTACAAGATATATGCGTGGATAATAGAAACATTTTGCTGGTATATCTCTCGCAACCACTTCTACTACGTATAAACTATATTTTTTAAGCCTTTTTATATTAATACTACAATCCGTATGCTCTGATAGTATTAAACGCTGCAGAAGCAATTTTCACACCCTATAACATGGCCAGCATGATTTACCGGAATATTTTTTGCTGATGTCTACTCATTTAAATTTCACGGCCTGTGTCGTATGTGTACAGCTACTAGCTGAATTCATCTGTGTCCACCAATTGTCCGAATTGTAAAATTACTGTAGGATTTTAAGCATCGATTGTCCACACGTTTTCTGTGATTACATTATCACGTGGCGCCTTGCCGTTCTTGAGTTGCTTGAAAGCCGTACTAATCTCTTCTTATTCGTCTTTTACTTTTTGGCTTTTAGCTGTGTTAAATTACCACGCACTTTCACGAATATTGAAAGATTTTCATAGGGGATGGTACATAAACGACGTTTTATTAACTTAGTATTCCAATAGTACCTAAGACAATAAAACTGTCGTCAGTATAAGAAATACCATTAGGTACTTTTAGATAATATGATTTGGTTTATGATATAAAGCCTAAAGTTAGATTGTAAAATTTTGCATAGCGACTAAAAACTAGCATAAGAAAACATTATCTAATCTCGTATAGGTGACGTTTGGACGTCAACTCCAATACATCATTAGGAAATTTAAGCAGTCATTAAATTGACTAGAGGAGCTACTAGTTATTTTATGATGTTTTTGATGCTGAACAAGCACATGAGCATCATAAGATTCGCTATCTTAATATAAGTAATCAATCTAACTTATAATATCATCCGAAGTTGCTGTCAGTTACAGAGGTCAGGCTACAATCACTTTGTAGATACTGATAACCTGACAATTCTAGGTTACGTTGATAAGGTCTGATAAGATATGAGAAAATGCTAGAAATATATTTTTCTAAATATATTATTCTTTCCTTCTCAGAGTGGCAAATGTTGACGCTGGTCTTGTATAAATATTAGGTTATACTATGAGGTTGTTACACCCTCCAGTATCATTAGTATAGTTTAGTACAAATAGTCCAAAACACTATGCTCCCTAGTCATCATGACAAAGTGTTAAGTTACTTATAATCTCAAAGTCAGACTAAAGCGTATTGCCCAGTAATGCACATTATTCTAATCCAATAAAGTCATACATGCCAGCGCTATATTGAAGTAGACTGGTGCCTGTATCAGCCCAGTTCAAAAGGATGAATAACGATTGAATGACTCTGTGTATTGGTAATAGGATACTTCTCATTATCTAAGTAGCAATACAGCGCTGGATTCAATAACTGCAACTCCTTCTGAATGGATAAGATCTTTTCTTAGTAATAATTTTCTCCAATAGTTTTGTAAAAAAACATCTGTTTTGTCCACAGTAATATGTCGGCTCGAAACCTTTCCAATTTCGCGGAGTCTGCTATGGCGGTGAACCGGGTGATTCAGCAGCACTTCTCCATGAACTACTCATACATGGAACGCCCGCCAGCCGCCCTGCGCAGCTCCAAATCCTGCCACCCCAGCCCCGACACGGTTGCTAGGGAGAGCATTCTGGAGGACGAGCTAGAACGCGCTGGGCTCACCCTCCAGGGCATGGCGGTGTGCGAGCGCCGCTGTGGCGACGAGTACTGCGTGCCATTCGGCCTCTCGCCGCCAACTGAATCCGAGCTGCTCCGCCGTCGCCACCAGCTCGCAGACAAGCCCCTCCCCGTACATTAGCAACCGTTCCCGACCGGTCTCTATTATCGCCTCATCTATTTGGACCTTCTTGGTGATCTCATCGATTGGCGCCACATCGACCTGAGCCTTCATTTCTACCCCGATCAGCACTTCATTTATCGCGCTAGTGATCACAATTCCGAGGAGAGTTTGGAAGCAACGTGATAGTATGATACCGGTGCCCTAGACACCCGCCGATTCGAGAGCCAATCCTTTGCGGCAGTGCTTCCCCCGGCCTCTAGCTGTGAGCCGCATTATCTGTCGATCTGGTGATAATTTTTTTTCTAACTTGTGATAGTGAACTACTGGTACGCGAGATGCGGAATTCCTTCGCGTGTCCAGTTGTGTATATTAGTGATAAGGGCTGGGGACGCAGCTGGCCCCGTCACATTCCACCGAGCGCCACAGTACAAGGACAATGGATCTACCTCCCGAGATAGCCTTACGAGGCTGTAGTGTCGCTCGTGGCGAGAGTCGCGCACCTGCGGAGTAGGCGGAGATGTAACGTTTTCGTCACATGTGGGCTAGTGTCGCGCGACGGTCGCATCGCGAGCGACGACCGCGCCTGTTTACGGTTGCAGCGAAATGGTTAAACATCGGCGAGAGACTGTGCCAATGGATAATAATTCCTCCAGTGATAGATCCGATCGCAATTTTACTGTGAACGGTACTTAGAGCTGTAACAGTTTTATTTGAGCCTTAAAGATATATATTTATGAATAAATAAAAACGACTGAATAGTTTTTATCGATATGTAGAATGTTAATTGTGAGTTTATGTTCAGGCGGTGCGCCGCCGAGACCGACGCCGGTCGATAAAATCGTATTATACTGAGATAGTTGTGCTGATCTACAAACTAAAACGATATATATTTTTGGATTTATGAAATCCGTTATTTGAAATTGAGCTTTTTTTGTGTATTGCCGTTTTGTTCGTAGCCTATCCATAATGCAAAAATTTGTTTTTTTTTTTCTATAGTTTTCGGATATCTACCTAATAATACCTAGTCTGTTTGTGATCGTATGATTTTTTTTGCATTTTTTGCAACTATGGCAAAACCACATCTCATTTATATGAATAAGAATGAATCGAGCTAAGTTTGTAAGAGAGTTAGGTATAGTGGTGTCAATTCTGTTGTATATACATCCGTAAACTAAATTGATACGTCCTAAGAGTATCCCATTCATTGCTCTTAAAAAATATACCACTATTATTTGACTTGTCAATTTAGTTGGGTTAAGAGATTTGAATACAACAGAATGTGCACCAGTATGTGACATTTTCGCTGAGAGTTCAAGTGTATAAGTATGTAGGTACATGCGCATAATTACAAACTAGGAATAAAATTCGCTTTGTATCGTCTAGTGTGTAAAGGGCACTCGCGAACCGATTGTATGAAATGTCATATATTTTTGACCTGAACTGTGTTGATTTAGTGTTGCATGGGGTTCCATGGAGCTGCCATAAAATTGTGATCAGTTTGAATACTTTTATATTGCCGAAGAATGAAATGTTATAATAATGTTAAGTGTAGATTTGCTAGACTGTACCTAACCCTGCGTACACGTTGATTGGAAAAAGATACACCCATCGCCACCTAATATTGGACGTTATGTTTAATTTTCTCACAAATTTTATATTTTACTTTCATTTTCACATTAATTACAAACTATCATACTAATTTATTTTATTCAGGTGGCTTTATCCAATCAATAACTAAACTTGTCGCAGTAATTTGTTAAAATCTTGTTTTCGACTTAATCATTGATTTTCAATTTGAAATACAGATGTTTGAATTTTTAAATGAGTCTTCTTTATTTTCATCGCACCTATCATCATCATCATCATTTCAACCGATAGACGTCCATTGCTGGACATAGGTCTTTTGCAAGGAGTTCAATGGCCACGGTTTTGAGCCGCTTGAATCCAGCGGCTCCCTGCGACTCGTTTGATGTCATCTGTCCACCTTGTTGGGGGTCGACCAACGCTACGTTTACCGGTGCGGGGTCGCCATTCCAGCACCTTGGGCCCCAACGTCCATCGGTTCTCCGAGCTATGTGCCCCGCCCGTTACCTTCTTCAACTTCGCAACTCGCTGAGCTATGTCGCTGAGTTACCGACACATCGCACCTACAATAATATAAAAATATATATCTATATATATAAAAATCAATTGCTGTTCGTTGGTCTCGCTAAAACTCGAGAACGGCTGAACGAATTTGTCTTATCTTGGTCTTGAAATGTTCGTGGAGGTCTAGGGAAGGTTTAAAAGGTGAGAAAAATTGGAATAATTGCCGGGAAATCCCTAAAAACAGTACTTTTCTTTTTTCCATATAAACGTTCCCTAAATAAAATGTGAAGTCAATTTGAACTTTATTTCTATTCAATAAAGTTCATATTAAATTATAAACACTCACTGTTGTCTAAGAAATGTAGGTGTGTTCCAAATTCAAAGTCAATTTGCAATTAATATTTAGGCAATATTTTATCCCGGTATTTCTACGGAAACGAAAACTACGCGGGTGAAACAGCGGGTCTCAGCTAGTTCAATATAAAATAGTATAACAACCCGAGCATCTCTACCACAAGATATACCATAAGACAATCTAAATTTCAGAAATAGCTTATCACTCGCTGTACAAGAACAGAAAAATGGTCTAACTTTACCTTCTAGTAGTTTCCCAGATTAAACAAGATAAAGCCCTTATAAGGCCGTACATGAAACTGCGAAATACAACTTTATTTAGAGAATGGCAGGAGACTTCGTATATGGCGGGCGCGGTTTTTTCACGCTTTTCTTGAATTAATGTGTGTTGGCTAATTTTGAAAAGGACTGGTGTTGGTTTTATCGTGGGCATTATAGTTTTGGTATCGTTTGTGTAGGGGCTAGTTTTTTGAATGGTTAACAGGTATTTATTTGGGAAAGGCCATTTTTCCCTAACTTCAATTCTACATTGCTATAAACATGACATTGGCTAATCTGTGTAAAGCCATAAAAAGAGAAAAAAAAAACTTTATTTAGCAAAATATGCCTCAAACGAGATTAAAAAATAACAAAATACGGAATGCTAAAACCTGTACCAATATTTTTAAGGTGAACTTTATAAGTTCGCCTTGCGAAATGCTGGCTGTATGACAAAAGATACGATGCTTTTCTCACAGTTTTATCACAATCCGTATTTTATATGCTTCTCAAATTCACATTGCTTAGTTTTATGGGTTTATCTACTTAATCTCAGAGTAGTATGGTGAATATTTGTTCGCAGGAACTTTCGTCTGACAAGCATGCCAACATAATACCTATAGCTTCGAACTTTGCTTTGTATTAAGAGCCAACAAGTTTCTCATATCAAAAACTTCAACATCCCAATGTTAAGGATCAGTTTACAAAACTTTGGTCGTTTGTAATTTTAAATAGCCTCTTTTATATACCTGTGTGATAGCCTAGTGGTTAGGTCGTCAGCCTCCCAATTAGAGGTCGGCGGTTCGAATCCGGGCACGCACCTCTAACATTTCGGAGTTATGTGCGTTTAAAAAAAAAAAATATGACTTGCTTCAACGGTGAAGGAAAACATCGTGAGGAAACCCGCACGCCTGAGAGTTCTCCATAATGTTCTCAAAGGCGTGTGAAGTTTGCCAATCCGCAAATGGCCAGCGTCTCATATTGAGAGGAGACCCGTGCTCAGTAGTGAACTGTGAACCGACAATGGGTTGATGTTGATGATGTATACCTGTGTTTTAGAAGGAATTTTTAAATTATTGACATACTGTCTGCGGAAACTAGAGCTACTGATTGTATGTTAGGGACGGAAAGATCAGAAAATTTTGGTTATGCCAAATTATCTGGGCTCACCAATGAAAATAACGACGAGTATAAGCTCCTGGAACTCTCATATAAACCGACCCTGGTTTAGTTTAGAGTGCCCATTTAATAAAATCTTACAAGTACCCTCTTGTAAGACTTTAAGATCCAAAATTCAAACCCTTTATCAAATCTGGCTACAGAGCATGTTTAATTACAATTTTTTTTATATCAAATTAAATAGAAAGAAAAATAGAGGTTTCTTTTCATTTATCACAACTTGGCTCGGGTTTAAACTAAATCGATTGGTTTCAAGTTCGTTCTATCCTTTTCCACAGAGAACATATTGAAAAAGACAGCACTATTTAAAGACCTGTCAATTTAGTGTGATAATTTTCGGTAGGTTACATCCATCCATGCTTTCATACTTATAATTTTAACGTTACGCAGTTTTTCTGTTTACCTTTTAAACTCAACAGCTCTTTGAAATATAGACGAATAATTTTATTTCATATATGGATAGACAAAGCTATATCTTTTTTTTTATATTAAATGACAACCATAAATATTGAAATATAATAAGTACATGACTGAACTCTGATCTCATTATACTATGGAGTCCTAAAAATATATCTTTATAAAATATATAAAATACAAATATTATATTTTGTGATTTAATTTAGAAATGAAACCATGAAATTATTACAGTTATTTATAATAACTCATACCGCACATCATTAATTTATTAACATTTGGAAAATATTGACAAATTATAGATTTGTACAACACTCAAGATGGGGATATACAGGAACGCACACAAAGGGTATTTAGGCTTAGAGAAAGAATGAACATCGATTCTTTCCCTAAGGGTATAGGTTTTTTTTTGTCATGCCAAGCCGATGTCAGCTGGGCATAACTTAATGTACTAGATTCAATGTACCTACCTAATAATATTTAATCTGTTGGTGATCGGTCGGTCGGGAGCTGAAATTGGTGAAACAGTTTTTTGAATAAACAAACTCACATTCGTATTTTTAATATTAGTCAGAATTATATTTAAAACCGGTAGCATTACTAGCATACATTCAGGGTACTTTAATCATCATCATATTAGTTTATTAGCTTCGACAAGGCAGTGTCTATTCTCAGTCAGCATAGGCTGAATACTTAGAACGAGGACGATTATCAGAAATTGTATCTATATTGTTGATATCTATAATCATTTTTTCTGCACATAGGTACATACGCATTATATATGTCACTATAATCTGACTCCTAAAAGCAAATCCAAATGTATCTTTGGAAGGATGATATTTTGTAATTTTATTCTTTAAAATAAATTCGATCGATTAAATAAACTCATTGGGCAGATCATGGAGTCAATATACCTACTAGCTAAAATTTGAACATAAACAATGATATTAAACATTCGTTCAAAATTGCCTCCAGACAACATCTTACATAAAAAAAAAACATAGAAATTAAAAGAATGATAGCATGGAAGTTCATCAATGATGAATCATCATAGATTTACGTTACGTTCGGATACTACTACTTGTCATGAATTATACTTAGAACCAAGTTGTAGTAGTGTCGTAAACACAATATGTCTCTAGTTGTACAATTCAACAAGATTATGAAAAGTTAAATATGTGGCAGATTATTAAATGTTGGGAAAATCAGTACCTATTCGTCATTGTTTATCTACGTTTCCACAAATTCTATGATTACACAGTAAATAAAATATTCTTTGATTTTTCTTCGATTAAATGGATTTCGATCGGTTTATAAGACATTTACACGTAGAAATATAACTTTTTATAGAGATTTACGCGTACCTTGCATAAACGTTCTGCTCATCGCTTTCTTTTCTAAAGACATAGAATTAAATTTATAAATTATTACTCTATGTTGAAAATGATAACAAAACGCTATTGACGTCAAAACTAATTGTCAAATATATCGATCATAAGTGCCAGCAGAGGGCGCTTGCAATCGCTCGGCCACGTAAGTCGGGGTCGGTTTTCCTTCACGGATTTATTTTATCCTGTTAATTTTAGCTTCTGTGATAATATGTGAGAATGGTTTAGCAACACAAACTCGTGTGTAAAGTTTTTAAAGTTCAGAAGTCGCCAATAGAGCGGTAAGTAGCAAGGTGCGATTGCCCTTCCGTCATTCTCAGTGAATTAGCATTAATTAAACATCCTTTTTGATATCAAGTTTATTATCACAATACAAACATTAACTGAATTTGTATTCGCCTGTCTAAGGTCAGAGTGTGCATGGAATCTTTAAAAATCAGCTCAAATTACCGTTCCAGGTTGACAAGCCATGGCTTACGTTCCCAACCCGTATAACAATGTTCCTGGCGAGCAAAACTCGAGTCCTGGACCTTTTCAACAGTTTACAAACTCTAACCAAATTCCACTGAGCCAGCTACCAGCGGCCTTGAAACAGGATGGAAATTTAAACAAACAAGGGCCAGTAATGGGATTTAGTAGCCAGAACCATTTAAATCAGAGTGGAAGCAGTTCCCCAGCGTTCAACCAATCGGGAATGATGCCGCCACCCACAAGCTCCCAGTCATCACCTGTCAGACCACTTAAATCTATAAGTAATCAACCTCCTGTGCAAAACATCCAGAACATTCCTATGAGTACTCCCAGTGTACATTCTAAACCTAATACTGTCCCTACAACATTAACTTATCCCCCTAATGCTCAGACTCAGATAAATAACAATGCTCCACCTTTAGTTCCTTCTAGTCAGTATAGTCAGCATGTCATAAATGGCCCAGTGCCTGCACCCAATCCAAGACCAATTAACCAATACCCTCCTCCTACAAGCTCCTTTAGTCCACCACCATTTGGGAATCAGCCTCCATTAAACAGTAGTTATGCACCAAGGAATCCTGCATTTGGTATACAAAGACCTTCCACTTCTATGACAACTGGTATGCCAGCAAATACTTCATATAGTGGATCATTGTCAGGACCTACAAATAGTCCGTTAACAACTGGACCACAAGTTAATATGCCTCCGCCATTAAGTGTGTCTAATTTTGCACCACCTGTTGGGCCACTACGAAGTAACATATTGAATGGCCCTAGTATACCACCACCAATGTCTGCACCAATGATCGGTTCAATGCCACATAAAGGTCTACCATCTGGGCCTTTGCTGCAAAATCAACTTGGGCCAAAGAATGGCCCACAGACTAGCCAACCCCAATCTCAAAACCAATATAACAATGGCCCTTCTGCACAGATGAGTCAACATGGCCCATTACCAAATATGCAGCCAATTAAAGGATTACAAAGTGGACTTCCACCATTGCCACCAATGAGCCAACAAGCAGTACCTAGTGGATTACAACCAAGGCTACCAGTTAGTCAACCAGGGTTGCAAAGTGGACTACCACCAATGCCCCCAATGAACCAACCAGGGATACAAAGTGGTCTACCAATAATGCCCCCAATGAACCACACAGGGTTACAGAGTGGACGCCCACCAATGGGCCAATCAGGATTACAAAGTGGATCAACAATACCACAAATGGGTCAACCCATGCCTGGCCCAGCTAGTGGCCCTGCAACAAATCTACAAAACAGATACCCACAGATGCAGTACTCACAACAGCAACAAAACCAAATTCAGCAAAATATTGCAAAGCAGTTTCCAACACACAATATGTATGGTGTAACACAACAAATGGGACAACTAAGTGTGACTAAGCAGGGCTTTGATCAGTTATGGGGACATCAGATGGTTGACCTTTTGCAGTGCAAGCACATTCTGCCTGAATACCCTGAGGATCCACCGGAAATAAGGCTTGGCCACCAATTTGCAGAGACACCAAATTGTAGTCCAGAGTAAGTACTTCATAATATTTACTTAATGTTTTAATTTTTAGTGTCATTGGCTGACATCTTAATCTACTATATTCATCATCTAACCTAGACCCTAGCTTGATACACTTAGATTAAAATTATATTAATCATTCATCACAGCTATTCAACATAAAAATATCTTCTCATATAGAGTATAAGAAACAAAGGCTGTCTTTAATGATAAGGTATTATAATATATCCCTGACTAGTATTTTCTTAGGAGTGCCTCGAGTTGATTTTAATGACCCTAAACAGTGGAACTATACACTAGTATTTTTGTATGCTTTTGGAGTATAGTAATTTTTATTTTTATTGTTGAGTTCTACTTTTGTTGTTTCGTGGCCTAATTTTAAATGTTACAGCACTATACTTTTATAACTGATTGTTTTTGAGGGCAGTAGAGTGACTTCACCATATACCTTAATGAAGATAGTTCATTTATTTATTTATTAATTTATTAGGAAGCCCACGTTGTATACAATGTGACTGCTGACTTCTATACTATAGCTCAATTTTCAACATAATATTTTATTCCCATTTAAGGGCTAACTCAACATGAAATTACAACTTTGTTTTCACTAAGATTATTTTAATTATATACTATAAACCATAAAAAAAAAAACAAACAATTTACACAGAAGAAAAGGTTCTACTCAATCTCACAAATATAAAACTATGCAAAAATACAAGCTTCAAACAATTAGAGAAAAAAAAAACAATAAGAATAAAAATTATAAGGCAACTACAAAACTAATTTAATGATAGTAATATGACAAATTAATGAAATTAATGAAATTAATTTATGCTATAGTTACAGTACCATACAAAAGTGACCTGGAGACTCTTGTTTTTTTTTTCTTGGTACTCTAGTCCATCCATCTTACATATGCAGCTTTTTCTTACCATTGATTTTATAATTTTTTGTGAAAATGTCTCAAAACTGTTAAGGAGAATTGATCAGATTGATAGATAAGATCACTAGCAAAACTTTGTTTGATTTAGTAATTAATTGAGTTGTTAATCTAATCACATAAATTTGTGTTATCAGTAATAAAAATTACTCCAATGACTACATTTTATTTTTGTCTAAACGATTTGTTTATTTATTTGGCAACATTAAAAGCTTTTGGGCTAGTAGACTTATCAATCAATCAATATCTTTTGATTTTTTGTGTCTATCAGTGCTTTTAACTTGTGCAATTATAATTTAACTTAGTATCTGAGATTAACTTATCACATTATCATCATCATCATCATCATGTTCAACCCATTACCGGCTCACTACAGAGCACAGGTCTCCTCTCAATGTGAGAAGGGTTTGGCCATAGTTCACCACGCTGGCCATGTGCGGATTGGCAGACTTCACACACATTTGAGAACATTATGGCGAACTGTCAGGCGTGCAGGTTTCCTCACGATGTTTTCCTTCACCGCTGAAGCAAGTGATATTTTTAATTGTTTAAAAAAAAAACGCACATAACTCCGAAAAGTTAGAGGTGCGTGCCCGGATTCGAACCGCCGATCTCTGATTTAGAGGCTGACGCCCTAACCACTAGGCTATCACAGCATTACATTATAATGAGAGCAAATATAAAGTTATTAGTTATCCTAAGTGAAATTAGTTATTTTGGATAAGTTGTAACTTTATGTTTGCTAATAAATTATATAATTATGTCCTCATTACTGAAGTGTATGTAAGTACTATATAATGTATCTATATTCTTCTTATAATTAAGAAGTTTGCAAACAATGGTAGAACTGTGATTATTATGTTTTAATTTCAATATTATTTGGTTAATTATTTTTGTAATTAGTTTATAGATGCTCAAGTAATTTGATTTGATAATTTACAATTTAATCCAAATTTTGTACTGATACTTTATGGTATTATGCACTGATTAGTTTAAGATGAGCTGGCGAATTTCCTTGACTTTCTTATTTTAGGGTTCCATAGTCAACAAATAACCTTTATAGTTAATAAATATCTGTCCATTCATCTGCCTGTCCATTAGTGGCTAAACATAAATAGTTCTAACTCCTTAGTGGTCTTATTTTGGGGTTGAATATAAGTACATATCTAAATTTTTAGGGTACCTACTCATAACCTAGGGTGTTTTTTTTCTCATCCATCTCAAAGTAAGTTGTGTCTTAAATATTCATATACTTATTTTTAAGATACTTTAGATTCCTACAACCATTGAAATATTAAGGTTTAAAGGTATATTAAGCTTTTATTCCTGTTAGAATATTTTATTTTATTCATTTATTTATTTAATTTAAAAACTAAGACAACTGAGTAGGTTTTAAGAAAACAAGTTTATTAATTGTCAGGATTCAGTATTTTAAACGGAAAATATTTGAGTCTGCATAATATTTTTGACTAATTTTCAGCAACTGCTGAAGGTTACATAGCACTGGGCCCCACAAGCACTTTTTATGAGCTAGAACTCAGAGCTGTAGTGAAAGTTCTAAGGTAGTAGATAGAATTAAAGAAAAAAAAATAGTTTTTCTCAAAACCGATTTCAGAAGCCTAGTCTATGCTCTGAGAGCAACTTCGTTTTATTGAGCTTTCGGCAGATTCCTGAACTGTACTTTGTAGTAACATAGCAACGAAAAAGTGCCTTTTCTATTCAAAAAACTTATTACTATGATAGGATTTTTATTATTTACTTCTAGTATAATTACTTATACTAATATATACTTATAATTACAAATTTAAGTTTAATACTTATAATATTTTCTTGTTACAGGATTTTCAGATGCACAGTGAACAAGATTCCTGAAACAAACTCATTGCTGCAGAAATCTAGATTACCCTTAGGTATTCTGATACATCCATTTAAAGACCTAAACGTGAGTACATGTTGCATCCTTTTTGTATTGTTGTATACAGTTAATGCATATCATATTATATTTATTACGTATTACGTATGAACATCTACAATATTCGTTGATGCAGAGTGCCAAGTGCGAGATTTTTTACTTAATCATTCGCTTTATAGTTAACTTTATTGTGGAATTTTCCGGATATAAAAGTAAAGCCTACGTGTTAGGCCAGGGTGCAATCTATCTCTATTCTCTCTACAGCCAAATTTGGTCTGTAGCTACGCTGAAAATAAGCAACAAATAATATACACTTCCATAAAAACTTCCTTTTTTTTGTATTAGTGTAATGTTATAATCACATCTGCCGGGTACATAGCTTTAAAATATTTATGAGAATTCCATGATTTGTACACCAAATCAATTTTGTAACAAAATCAACAATTTTTTGACAACAATCAAAAATTTGGCAATGCAAACCAAATACCAACCAACTACTGCTTTGTTTATACTGTTCACAAGCTGCCAAGCTCTTGTCACATCCAAAGATAACGATCATCTTTTTCTTCTATTTCTAATCTAATGTTTAATTAGTTTAAAAGTGTGTCCTTTTGTTTAATCATTTGGTATCTTCGGTTGGCTCAATTACCGAACTTTACTTTTTTCTCTGGTACATCACTCGAGGACCGTTCCCGCGGAATAAAAAAAAATGTCTATAGTAAATCGATCTTGACTAAATTGCACTAAACACATTGGGACCGTTCCCGCGGAATGACTCCGTGACGTGCTGCGTCACGGAGGTCGTCTCAATGTGTTTAATGTAATTTAGTCAAAAACAAATGTCTACGGTAAATCGATCTTGACTTAATTAAATTCAATACCTACATGGCGACTGTTCGCGGAATAAAAAACAAATGTCTACGGTAAATCTATCGATTTACCGTAAACTTTTTTTTTGACTAAATTACATTAAACACATTGAGACGACCTCCGTGACGCAGCGCGCTCACTGTTGCATTATAAAGTTGGAGGTCCTGGGTTTGATTCCCGGCTCGAGTCTGGTCTGGTGGGAGGCTTCGGCCGTGGCTAGTTACCACCCTACCGACAAAGACGTGTCGCCAAGCGATTTAGCGTTCCGGCACGATGTCGCGTAGAAACCAATTAAGAGTATGCCATACCGCTAACAGGTTAGCCCGCTACTATCTTAGACTGCATCATCACTTACCATCAGGTGAGACTGCCGTCGAGGGCTAACTTGTAGTGGATAAAAAAAATGTTCCGCGGCATTTTCAATTAACTGAATATGATAAATGAAGTTAGTCGAGAAAAGTCGTTTTTGAAAACTGTTTAAACAGATGGAATCACACAATCGTTCTTATCATGCATGATTTTATTTGGTTTGACTATGTTCTCGGAATGGATTCCGTACTAGTACTAGTGTAACTTATTAGACATTCTGTATTGCTTGACTGGCCAGCCAGAGGCAGACAGCTTGAATTATGCTAGCTGGGTCTCCTAAAGTCCGTTTCTAAAATCTATAGGGCAGTTGACAGTTTCCCGCTATCTTAGTATGCAGGAATTTCAGAATAAGGCATCAAGGCGTATTTTGTTTCTCATGGATATGAAATTGTGTTACAAAAGTTGGAAATTTGCTATACATAAAAAAAAAAAACAAGTAATGTGTAATAAGTAAGTTTTAAAAATTAACGCGATTACAATGAAATCTCTAACCTTAATTTCTAAAAACGAACTTTAATTGGTTTATTGCTGAAATCTAAACTATGCTAGTCTCTAGAGGCTTGGTTCTATTTTGTCTGTGAAGTTCCCAGTATTAATTTTAATTATTTAAGTTTTTTCGCTAAAGTAAAACTCGAATAAACAGGCAGGAACCGGTATTTATTTTTCACAATTTCCATATTAAGCCAAAAACTTTTTGCATTAAATTAAACAAAATGTGTTAAAAAATTACATGTATTTTTTCCTCCCTCTTTTAGTTAAGCTTTATAAGTTAGTTACCAAACTAAGTTAGCGCTATTCTTAAAGCGAATACTAATGTTGGGTCTCCCTTTTGGTATTCAGCTATTTCAAAATTCCTCTCGATAGCTTAAGTAAATAGCGAAATAATCGGCTGCTGACTGGATGCGGCGAAGGCTGATATGGAATAAATCGCACTATTGCAATTTTTTACTTTTATCACTAATCGATAAGGAAACCCCATAAACTGGCTAACACATCATTGTAATGATAATCTGGTACATTTTGTTACAGCATCTACCGGTTATACAATGTTCGTCGATAGTTCGGTGTCGTGCGTGCCGCACCTACATCAATCCATTCGTGTACTTCGTGGACGCGAAGCGGTGGAAATGTAACCTTTGCTACAGAGTCAATGATTGTAAGTATAGTATATTATTTACTAGCTTCATAACGCAAAATAGAAGAATATTCAACATATGGGCAATGCATGTTTTATGCGAAATTTTTAAAATTTATGTTAAATATGTAGTAGGCTTCTTCTTAGACTTAGCTGTGGTTGGTATCCTCCTAGTTTTCACCATCACCTTTTTTTATGCTGGGAAATGCTTTAACGCATCCTCTTCGCTCGAGAAGTCTTCGCGTAGCGCACTCGACGCAAATTTATAAATGATGTAAAATATATTATATGAACGCTTTACAGATGCCCGTATTACATATTATTTACATTTATAAATCAATTGCTGATTTTTGATTTATTATTTATGAAGGCGGCAACATTGCTCCTGCTTTGAATACTCATTAGTTTTCGCTACGATAATTAGTTATGGAGGAAATTTTTAAGTATATATTCTCTATGGTAAACGTTTCACGGACTCTGCAAATAAAATAATATAAGAATGAGAAAAATTTTCTATTGTTGTTTTGAATGTTCAAAACATATTTACAGCCCGTCGGCTTAATGTATTTCAACAAAACACTACAACCCCGCTAAGTGTATTGAAGTATCTTTTATCTTTAGATAACAGCTAATGTCCAGCGAGTGGTCTGAAAAGATATTTTTAATCGACAGGTACTATAAAATTAGCAGTATACATTTTTATCTTAAAATATCGCCTATATTCAAAAGATTAGATTTTTTTTCTATACATTTTATCGTATTTTATTGAACGTACAAACTCTTTGTTTGGATTTGAGTATGGCTTTGTAAAAAAAAACATTCGAAAAGTAAAAAACACTTGTGCGTAAAATTTTCAACTTTCTGCACGAAATACAGCTACTAAAAGTACCGTATAATCGAGCGACTGTATTAAAAAGATTTTTAATTTATTATTTATTACTACTTCAATTAATTGCAAACAATGGCATTCATTCTGTTCTATAAATACAGTGTATATTTCAAAATTGGTTGAGCAATGTTGCCTTCATAACGGTGAAGGAAAACATCGTGAGGAAACCTGCACGCCTGAGAGTTCTCCATAATGTTCTCGAAGGCGTGTGAAGTCTGCCAATGTGCACATAGCCAGCGTGGTGGACAATGGCCAAAACTTTTTCACATTGAGAGGAGACCCGTACTCTGTAGTGATAAAAAGAGCCGATATGCTCTGTAGTGAGCATATAATAGGTTGATCATGATGATGATTTAAAAAATTTGTTGTAGTACCAGAAGAATTCCAATACGATCCGGTTAGCAAGTCGTATGGCGACCCGTCCAGGCGGCCAGAGATCAAATCGGCGACGATAGAGTTCATCGCGCCCAGTGAATACATGCTTCGGCCGCCCCAGCCCGCTGTCTACTTGTTCCTGCTAGACGTTTCCCAAATCGCCAGGGAGTCTGGTTATTTGCAGGTAATATATAATGTATATCTCCGTGTATCGAGTCTGGTCTGGTGGGAGGCTTCGGCCGTGGCTAGTTACCACCCTACCGACAAAGACGTGTCGCCAAGCAAGTTAGCGTTCCGGCACGATGTCGCGTAGAAACCAATTAGGAGTGTGGGTTTTCCATACCCCTAACAGGTTAGCCCGCTACCATCTTAGACTGTATCATCACTTATCATCAGGTGGGATTGCAGTCTAGGGCTAACTTGTAGTGGATAAAAAAAAAAAAGTATATCTCCGTATATGACGACCTCCGTGGCACAGTGCGTGCGCTGGCGCATTATAAAATTGAAGGTTCTGGGTTCGCTTCCTGGCTCGAGTCTGGTCTAGTGGGAAACAAAGACGTGTCGATACGATGTCTCGTAGAAACCAATCAGGAGCGAGGGTTTACCATACTCCTAACAGGTTAGCCTGCTACCATCCTAGTCAGCATCATTACTTTCCACCAGGTGAGATTGCCGCTAAAGGCTAACTTGTAATGTATAAAAAAACCTAGTCCTTCCACGCGTTCATAATAGTGATAACGTCATCATCATCATTGTAGGCTTATACCTTACACTGAAATCTGACATTATATATTATTCTATATCAGTCGGTGTTACTGTGTTTTTTTGGTTTCGCAAATCCCGTTGGAACCGTTGGAACTAAAGACTAGACATTAGACCTTCCTATAGCAGTCATGTAGTGGATTTCAATCATTTATATATATGATGATGATTGATAATAATTGAAACATAGCTTAACGTGCACAACATTTCAGGTTGTATGCGACACATTGAAGAGCAACTTGGACCATTTACCTGGCGATGCGCGCACGCAGATCGGCTTTATATGCTACGACGCGCACGTTCACTATTACCTAATGAGCGAAGGTCTTACCAGGCCCAAAGAGATGACCGTTTTGGACATTGAGGGTATGAAATCATGAATACTAATATATTTGCTTCAAATTACAAAATTAATTTATTCATCCAAACATGAAGCTGTGATAGCCTAGTGGTTAGGGCGTCAGACGCCTCCTAATCAGAGGTCGGCGGTTCGAATCCGGGCACGCACCTCTAACTTTTCGGAGTTATGTGCGTTTTAAGTAATCAAAATATCACTTGCTTCAACGGTGAAGGAAAACATCGTGAGGAAACCTACACGACTGAGAGTTCTCTATAATGTTCTCAAAGGCGTGTGAAGTCTGCCAATCCGCACATGGCCAGCGTGGTGGACTATGGCCAAACCCTTCTCATATTGAGAGGAGACCCCTGCTCTGTAGTGAGCCGGTAATGGGTTGATCATGATGATGATGATGATTCAAACATGAAGCGTTCATACAATATAATTTTTATTATTTTAATTCTACTGTACATTACAATGTTTTTCTAAATTGTTATGATCTAATTAATTTTACCTGGTTACATAAATATTGAGATTAGGGTTATACTGAATTATACAAAGCAAATAATTACTATTTAAGTGATTTCATATCAACAGTTCTTATATACATATATATAATTATGTATATATATTAAAACAATCCGTTTTTATATGGTGTAGATGATACACTTTGATCGCTAAGACAGCTCAATATTTTTATATATACCTAAACCTATCTAGATACACACAGAAAAAGGTTTTATGGTTTATGTATATTATTAACTATTTGTATTGTAGGTACTCATGTAGGATGACGTTTATTGAACATTATACTTGGCAGGACCGTTTTCATGTGTTATTTTTCTTTTTGTATTATTTGCTTTGTATTATTTGTTCTTAGTAAAAAATCTTTTATCTATATCTTTGCATATAGATTCATATGTTTAGTTTTCTAATAAATATCATAATATTAGATTTAAATATTTACATTGACAAAATACTATTGCTATTTTTTGTGATTTAGCTAAATCATTCGAATGCGTAGGACATCAACACTTGATGCTAAAAATATATAAAAAGCCTATTATTTTTGATTATCATATCCTTACAGATATATTCCTGCCGTCACCGGAATCCTTGTTAGTGAATCTGGGCGAATATAACGACTTGATCAAGGAGCTTTTGACTATTCTACCGCAACGATACTCGGCGCCCGGCGTCCCGGCCTCCGCCCTCGGCGCCGCGCTGCAAGCCGCTTACAAGCTTATGGTGAGGCAATGGTCGACAAACTTCTATAAGCGAATGAAGTTTTTTTTAATAATAAATAATTTATTTGCAAGAATGTAATGTACATGATGTTATGGTGAATAAATTGATCATAACATTCAATTAAATAAATAGTGCATAATATGTGTAAGATAAATTTTAATAATAATTAAATTTTTTTTTTCGGAATGACGATGAGGGTCAATACAGCTAGTATTGACCCTCATCGTTGCGACAGCGTAACCCGGCTGTTTGGCGAGCTTCGGGAAGAAGCTCTGCCAGAAGAAGTGAATTGCCAGAAGAAATAATTAAAATTCACACATTTGATACTCACAGCTGAACGTCGGGTTTTTGTATGGGTCCCTACACATTACGTGTTTTTTTGCACTGTGTATCCAGCGACTCACTTGATCCATCTGGGGGTGGGGAGGGTCGTGTTCATCACTGATGTGTGGTATCATAATATTGTGATGATAGCGATAACGCATTTAATACTCGTATTTTGTTTTAGGCCCCCACTGGTGGTCGTATCACAGTCTTCCAAACGTGCTTACCAAATATCGGGCCCGGAGCGTTGCAATCAAGGTCAGTAGGATATTGAAATTTTTGCCATAATAATTATCATCTTTGACAAAGTTATGAATCTGCCAATTTTATTTCTATAGGTTAATTTGATGAGTCACAGTAGGTTTTTAATTTATTTGGTTTGCTAACAGTTTGGTTTGTCAAAAATTTTACATTAAAAGATTTAGTACCTTGCACTAAGGTACAGCACAAAAATTCTTAGCCACTCACAGGCAAACACTGCATGCAAATAGTGTAAAATAGGGTAAATTAGCTTATCACTAGTTATAAAATATACTTAGTTATAAATACAATAATGACAGAAAATAAATTAAACTAAACTAAACACACTTAAACTATTAACTGAAACTATCATGCAATTAAAGCTAAATTAATTGTTCATTAAATGTCCACTAGGTACATTAAGTTTATTAAAGGTTGAACAAGATTACTTTTTATTTATAAAGTAACATTCTTCTTTATATGCACAGAGAGGATCCCAACGCCCGGTCCTCCAAAGATGTGGCTCACTTAAACCCGGCGACTGACTTCTATAAACGGTTGGCATTAGACTGTAGTGGGGCTCAAGTGGCAGTTGACTTGTTCCTAATGAGTTCGCAGTACTGTGACCTCGCAACGCTCAGTAAGTACATGCATTACTATTCTATATACCCAACATCATCATGATCAACCCATTACCGGCTCACTATAGAGCACGGGTCTCACCTCAATATGAGAAGGGTTTGGCCATAGATAGATAGATAAACTCTTTATTGCACATTACAAACTTGGATTCAAAGTAAATAAAACAAAAATTAAAAAAAAACAAACATAATGCGCAAAGGCGGTCTTATCGCTAAAAGCGACCTCCTCTAGACAACCTTTGTGAAAGGAAAGACTTAAAAGTAAAGGGGGATAGTGTATAGTCCACCGTGCTCGCCATATGCTGATTGGCAGATTCTACACGCCTTTGAGAACCTTGTGGAGAACTAACAAGCTTGCAGGTTTCCTCACGATTTTTTCCTTCACCGTTGAAGCAAGTGATATTTTAATTGATATACAAATATAACATTTCTGTACCTATGTTTTACGCCACCTGTGATTGATGAAAAAAAAAATAGGACCTAGAATGTTTCGCCTTCCTTTCTTTATTTTATTCCTAGGTTTACCTTCGTTGTTTCTTCTTTAGTGTTTCCCTACTGATCTACTATATATAATTAATATATAAGATACTGGAAAATGACTGTCCATCGAGCGTGCACTGTCGTAATGCATGGTATTCCTAAATCAACTTCTAGAAATTATACGCAATCTCTAAAACTTTTGTTTCCGTCCACCACGCATTGGAGCTAAGCAAATCCCTTCTATAAGATAGAAGGCCAGTTGTGGGGCTGTCAGAGTTTGTTTTTATATATGCGTCATATAAAATTCGTAGCTTAATTGATAGATTAAATTAAAGTAATTTAATTGCAGGTGGTATGAGTAAGTTCAGCGCAGGCACCGTGTACCACATTCCCTTGTTCCGAGCGCAGCGCGCTTGGCAAGCGGAGCAGCTGACGCATATGTTCACGAGATATCTGACGCGCAAGATCGGCTTCGAAGCAGTCTTGAGGGTCAGATGTACGAGGTAATGTAACTTTTTTCATACGATGATTCAAAAACCGCATTCCTTTATTTCGAGAACAGTGTGCTTGGCAAATAGTGCAATTCAAGAATGTGATCACGAAATATCTGTAGCGCATAATTGGTTGGCCAGAGTATGGCTGATTGTGGAATGACGACTTTGACGACCTTCGTGGCGCAGTGCGTGCGCTGTCGCATTATAAGGTTGGAGGTCCTGGGTTCGATTCCCAGCTCGAGTCTGGTCTGGTGGGAGGCTTCGGCCGTGGCTAGTTACCATCCTACCGACAAAGACGTGTCGCTAAGCGATTCAGCGTTCCGGCACGATGTCGAGTAGAAACCAATTAGGAGTGTGGGTTTACCATACCCCTAGCCCAGTACCATCTTAGACTGCATCATCACTTACCATCATGTGAGATTGCCGTCAAGGGCTAACTTGTAGTGTATTGAAAAAAAAAATGAAACAAACACTAATTCTAACAACCAATGTACTGCATTCTGCAAAAATACGATTTTGTTTGGTTTGATTGGTTATGTAACTCTTTTAAAGTGCAGATTTTTCTTCCTAGACTCGAGTGCGATTGTAACCCGCTTAGCTTTAGTTTTAAGCTGACGAACGTAGTTATCACTATCACCTCAGGATTTAAAATACTGAAAAATATATAATATATGTACGCTCTAGACATCTATCCTGTAATAGGTTTACATGAATCAAGCTATTATGAATTTAATTTTGTATTTTGAATTTGATGTTATTAATCAATCTAATCTTAAATCTTTAGGTAGCAGATTGCAATTTTGAAGTGCCTTTTACTTCTGTTGTCTGTCAATAAGGATGGCACTACTAAATTCTGCTGTCAGAAGTTTATTGATTAGATAGATTATTAATATTGGACGTTAGTGACCGCAAGCTACTACCGCTTCGTGATACCATTGAGTCCTTATAAACTATATCTGAGTGTCTAAAAATAGTTAATAACATTTTTATTAATTATTTATTTCTGAAGTCTATTAATGTTGTTTAGTATATTAAAATAACACAAGCGGTTGTACTTTTAATTGATCGTAGTTTACGAGTATTATTTTAAGTAATTTAAAACTTAATATCACTTTCATTAACTGGGAATTTTCCATTATGCTCCCTAAAGTGTCTACCAATTCGCACTTTTGGAGCGTGGCGGACAGTGGCCAAAACCCGTCTCAAGATGATTGGAGTAACGTGTGCCCTGAAATGGACCAGTTAAATGATCAACCCTTTACCGGCTCACTACAGAGCACGGGTCTCCTCTCAATATGAGAAGGGCTTGGTCATAGTCGGATGCGGATTGGCAGAGTTCACACGCCTTTGAGAACATTATGGAGAACTCTCAGACGTGCAGGTTTTCTCACGATGTTTTCCTTCACCGTTGAAGCAAGTGATATTTTAATTGTTTAAAAACGCACATAATTCCAAAAAGTTAGAAGTGCGTGCCCGGATTCGAACCGCCGACCTCTGTTTAGGAGGCTGACGCCCGAACCACTCCAAGTAATGGACCAGTAATTGGTTGATATTGATAATGTGTCTTTTAACCAAATTATATGAGTTGCTTTTCATCTGCAGGGGTGTATCAGTACACACGTTCCACGGCAACTTCTTTGTGCGATCTACAGATCTTCTGTCTTTGCCAAACGTTTCTCCGGACGCTGGCTTCGGCATGCAGCTCACGATAGAGGAATCCCTGGCTGACCTACAGCAAGTCTGCTTCCAGGCGGCATTACTTTATACGAGTAGTAAAGGTGAGATTAAGACTTCTTTATCGTGTTTCATGTATAAAATAAATAGTTGATGTGATTGGTTTTCAAAAGTCTGGTATTTATTTCATTACTTCACCAATGTAACCACAGTAAGCGAGTCAAACCGTTTTTTAATTTAACGTTAATGGTACAAGGTGAGTTTGACAATGCTTTTTTAAAGAGTTAAGATTTTTTGGAACGAAGTTCCTTATCGCGCGTTGTGAAAGGGGGCTAGGCGGAAAAAATTCTTACGAAAAGTTGTCACGACACTTTTTGTTATTGTAAGCTGTGCGGCGTCGCATGTTTCTCTGTCTGTCTCTCTCTCTCTCTTATAGAAAGCAAGCCAGATATTTTCATTTCTATTTCGCATTGAACAGTGTGGTGTCGCGACGATTATTTTTGTTGAGTCTATACAAGTTTTTTGTAAATAATAAATAATAAAAAATAATAATAATAATGAATCCTGACAGTGTTTCTGCACAAGTTCCGGATATTGCTGATGGAGTACAAAATTGAGCCTTAAATAAAATAAAATTTTATTACAATTCCTTCACTAATTAATCGAAAGGAACTTCGTTCCGGGTGTCCCTTGACACCTCTCGAGTTTTTTATTCTCCAGTGATTCGTCAAATTAATTGCTTAATTGGGTAGAAAGAGTTTATAAATTCTGGTTATGTTGATAATTTTAAACTGCTTTAAAGGATATTTTTATATCTAGTGTCTGTATAAAATTTCCTTGGCGAAAACGTGCTTCTATCATTAATATATTATAACAATATACCTTATTTCAGGTGAAAGAAGGATACGAGTTCACACATTAGCGCTGCCCACAGCGAATACTCTACCCGACGTTTTACATTCGGCCGATCAGCAGTGTATTATTGGATTGCTTGGTAAAATGGGTATGTAATCTCTGGATTATAACACCACATAATACTCTTAAAATTCAGTCCTTAATGATGCAATCATATATAAACTTAAATGCCAATATGGCTTTTTTGCCCTATTGCTTTCAAATATATTCAAATATATAATCTTTAAATTTATCTCTTAATAACTCTCTGGGACCTAATTTGTATATCGCACGAACAGCCGTCTTCTGCAAAACGAATACAGTGTCAATATCAGCAGCATTACCCCATAATAAAATACTATATGACATAATGCTGTGAAAGTAGCTAAAATACACAAGTCTGCCAGTCTCTATATCCGTCAAATGACGAATCTTTTTTACTGTGTAAGCAGCAGAGCTTCTTTTTTTCGCCAATTACTTAATAAATATGTGTGATATTGAATTATTTTAGCTGTGGATCGTTGTGCGACAGCATCGATGTCGGAAGCCAAAGAGGCCCTGATAAACGCGGCGGTAGACGTATTATCAGCGCATAGACTAGCTCAGAACTTACCAGTGGGATCTGTCAGTTCTTCACTCCACGCCCCTGTGACCTTGAGGCTACTGCCACTTTATATACTGGCACTTTTGAAACGGGTGAGTGTTTTGTCATTTTCCAAAGTTATAATTACATTAGTTATACGACGGTTATGGACTCATAGAATATTCAAAAAACAGAACTTATCTTCGCAATCGGACAGTTTGACAGTGAAAACGTTTTTATCCTTGAAAATTGCCAAACAATCTTCCATTTACTGAGTTCTTTCAAAAGTGTTATTTGAAGTTGACAATTATAAAAAAAAAAAACTGATTATTTCAGACCATAAAATGTTGGTATACAGTTCTAAAAACAATGTTAGTATTCATTATATTTCTTTAATTTAATTTAAATACTTGCCACGACACACTGAGGCACTAGCTACGTGCATGTGTGTGTGTATCCAATGCCTCAGTATGGAGCAGTCAGGCTTATCAATAACCACATTCAGCATGGCGTTGGTGCTTCCCCTCACCCTGCACCTGCACAAAAAAAAACAGTTACAGACATCAGTTAACCACCAGTGAATCACCACTTACAACGGGTTTTACAGTCACAGAATAGCTTAAAAGAACTGGCTAGTTTTACTGTATGTAACGCCTGTATCCTTTACACTACCTGTGCTCGTTATTATTCCTAAAATGTGTGACAATGGAAGTCTGTCTCAGTTTTAAGTACATTATAAGTTATTTTTTATATACAAGTATTTTTATAAGTTACGCTTTATAAGTCTAGTCTAATGGAGCCGTCGTTAGCCTGATCTATTCTTTCGCCACTCTTAAACCTGTCTGGTTCGACAACAGAAAGCGTTGCGTACGGGCACGTCGACGCGGCTGGACGAGCGAGTGGCGGACATGTGCTTCTTGAAGAGTGCGCCGCTGAGCCAGGTGATGCGCGGCGTGTACCCCGACCTGTACGCGCTGCACACGCTGCACGAGCATGTGCGTCGCGAAAAGGATAGCCTGGAATTGCCCGACCCGCCCCGCATGCAGCTTACCGCTGAGAGGTGAGTGCACCCCTAGGAGAGTAGCCAGAAACGTGGCTCATTATTTTATATTCCTTTAATTGAGCATTCATAACTGGATCATAAAGGCGGGCTTTATGCTTAAGCATTGTTTACTCAGCCTTCAAGAACATGCGAGCAATACAGGTGGCTTTCACCGTTTGTCTGCATATAAAACATTGACAGCGACAGTTGTATACTCATCATGATCAACCCATTACCAGCTCACTACAGAGCACGGGTCTCCTCTCAATATAAGAAGGGTTTGGCCATAGTACACAATTGAAATTTTGTCCCAACTATTTTTATCTTCTTCTTCTTGATCAACCCATTGCCGGCTCACTACAGAGTACGGGTCTCCTCTCAATATGAAAAGGGTTTGGCCACAGTCCACCACGCTGGCAATGTGCGGATTGGCAGACTTCACACGCGTGTAAAACGCACATAAATGGAAACTATGTCCTTTCCAGGATCAACATGACCGGAGCGTATCTACTAGACGACGGCGATAATATGATCATCTACGTGAGCCACGGAGTTAGTCCCGCCTTCCTGTCTGAGACCTTCGGTGTGGCGTCCTTCAACCAGTTGCCGGACGAAGCTAGGAGTTTGCCCAGACTGGAGACGGACGGCAACGAGCTGATACACGCGTTCATCGATAAACTGAATGACGACCGGCCTTACCCAGCTAGCATGTTAATACTTAGGTGAGTTAACTGTTTTTATGTGAAAAACATCCATCGTATTGACCAAGATAAAATCACATTTTGTACGTTAGTTACTTGATTGTAACGCGTATAAAGTTGGTTTTTCATATGGGTATTACCTCCTTATTTTCCTCTCTTTGGTAGGTTTAGCAGCAATATTTGAATTGGTAACATTTGTAAAGTTATGGGGGTTTTTTTTATCCACTGCAAGTTAACCCTTAGCGGCAATCTCACCTGATGGTAAGTGATGATTCAGTCGTAAGTTGGTAGCGGGCTAACCTGTTAGGAGTATGGTAATCCCACGCTCCTAATTGGTTCCTACGCAACATCGTGCCGGAACGCTAAATCGCTTGGCGACACGTCTATGTCGTTAGGGTGGTAACTAGCCACGGCCGAAGCCTCCCACCAGACCAGACTCGAGCCGGGAATCGAACCCAGGACCTCGCAATTTTATAATATGAAAACCTTATGTACTGTAACAAAACCTGTTAATGTATCCAAGCAATGATCGCCGTTTTTTTTTATTACACACTAAAAGTTAGCCCTTGACGGCTATCTTACCTGGTGGTAAGTGATGATGCAATCTAGGATGGTAGCGGGCTAACCTGTTTGGAGTATGGTAATCCCACGCTCCTAATTGGTTTCTACGCGACATCGTGCCGTAACGCTAAATCGCTTGGTGACACGTCTTTGTCGGTAGGGTGGTAACTAGCCACGAAGCCTTCCTCCCAACAGACCAGACTCGAGCCGGGAATCGAACCCAGGACCTCCAACTTTATAATGCGACATCGCACGCACTGCGCCACGGAGGTCGTTAAACAACATGGCTTCAATTACCAGGAGTACATAACTAATAGAAGTCCTTTTTATTTCCGACAGAGACAACTCGGCGTCACGACAACTTTTCACCGAGCGCCTGATCGAAGACAGAGTGGAGTCCGCCCTTTCCTACTACGAGTTCTTACAGCATGTTAAGACTCAGGTGAAATGAGACCAGAGTGAGCTGTCAGCGACTCAGCTGGCTGCGGACTGTGTGCAGTACCGGATGTGGCGGCGGACGATACTATGACACTGCCCTAATTTGTTAAGGTTTAATCGCCTTTAATTTTCGGCCATGCTCCGTACATTATACTTTTACTGGTTAGCTCGTGGCCTTCGCAAACTGTATCAACTTGACACCGGCTCGAATTGTGAAAACATCACAATTTATCTATGTACACGAAGAGTGGGTCACGCATCCACTTCAAATAACACTGTCACAAGACAAGATTTACATTTCAATGCTTTAATTTGAGGCAAATAAAGGCAATATGTAGACTAAACCTCAACTTAATGATTAAACATTGAAATGTGAGCTTTATATAATGTTATATGTGTGATAAAGTTATTGTTTAAAATCGTGGACAGTGTGTCTTGCACTTCATGCAACAATTTACTCACCATTCAATGTTTTATTTGATTTGAGTTGGTGTTTATTAAAAAAATATATATATCACTTGCTTCAACGGTGAAGGAAAACATGGTGAGGAAACCTGCACCTCTGATAGTTCTCCATAATGTTCTCAAAGGCGTGTGAAGTCTGCCAATCCGCACATGGCCAGCGTGGTGGACTATGGCCAAACCCTTTTCATATTGAGAGGACACCCGTGCTCTGTAGTGAGCCGGTAATGGGTTGATCATGATGATGAAGTCAATATAGTATGCGTAGGCCATAACATTGCAGGGTTTGCCTACCAGTGTCTGGTGTCTGGTACGCTCTTGTATTTCACATCCTGAACAAATATCAATACTTCGCTTGGCTCACCTCTCACCATGTGACAGGTTTCGGTCCAACATGCTGGCCAAGTGCGGTTTTGTAGAATCAACACAATTTTGAGAACAATGAAGTTATTGCAATAATTTTCAGTATACTCAGCGTGCAAACGTAATGCAATAGGGTGTTTTTGACAGTTCCAAACTATAATGTACGGAGTTGGATATCAAAGTATACACTTATTATGTAGATAGAAAGACTCGAATGAAAATAATGTCTCTTATATTAATTAGGATATTAGTTTCAGAATTAAAAGTGTACAGTTGGAAATGCCTTGTATTCATTCTCATTCATTGATATAAAAAGTCAAAGTAACCTCGAATACTAAAAACTATGTTAGAATTAGGCTTACATTTTGACGTCCTATGGTGCAGCTGTTTGGGATACGCTCTTTGAATCCCATATTCGGTTTTTACGGGCATTTGCCATGACTCGTTCTTACTAAATGATTTGATATGCCTCGGATTGAGCAAGTCATGCGCATACAAGGTCAGAAAATATAAATGCTACCCTAGAAGCAGCTTTTTTTTGCGTTTGTTTGATTGGTCTGTAAGGATTGCATTTGGCTTACAATAACGATATTTTTGATGCCAAACCAAATAGTATTGAAATTCCATGAAACTTATTATATGGGGTCTATGCTGACTAAGATATCTACCAATAAAAAAGTCGTGTGCGAAATAACTTATTTCAGAAAGTACTAAAAGTAGAAAGTGCTAATTTCAGAAAGAACTAAAACGCTACGTGTTCTTCATTTAATAGTGTGAGTGTTCCATTTACTCATACATCGAAAAAAGACAGTTTTAATAGTACCTAAAATTTATGATATGAACTTCGCGATGATAGAGTTGTTTCTAAGCATACAAGTGTCACAGTAAAATGAACCTAATAGATTTAGCTTTAAAGACATATAGTCTGTATAATGAAGTATTTGTATTTGAGAATCTAGGACAACTTCGTGTAAAGTTTGTACGAAATAAAGCCTTAAAACTGTCCGAATTAGGTTCACTTTACTATGCCTATATTACACCGTTTTCGAACTCATAGTAACCTTATGGTGCAGTAAATGATCGATCCTCACTTATAAATAAGATATTCTGTGATATTATTATCAAGGTGGATTCACTCTACACCTTCCACGGCCAAAAAGCGTTGCTATGATCAGGCCCGCGGAAGGCGTATCATGTATTATCCTTAAGTAAACCGGAAATATTAAAATTTAGTAGGTGCGCTTTGGTTTTTTATATCAATACCTATTTGTAACATTTGGTGTTCATAAACGGGCTATAGAAATCGCACCTAGCTGCAAATTGTTTCTGCAACTATATCCCAGCATTATTTTTAGTGCTGGGATATAGTAATAGCCATGTAGTAGGTCTATGAGACGCCCCACTCCTAGTTCGGCATGACGTTTAATGAAATAAAATGGAACCAAGCTTCAAGACTATTTATGACACTAAAGGCACTGAGTCTTACGTCGCGGTTTAAATACTCCATGGTATTATAAAAAATCTTTGATGGGTTAAAATATTTATATATAAGTTTGTCTTGCGAGAATATAATACAGCAGAATGAGGCTAAAAATACCATAGTATCGACATTAATTTCACATTTATAGCATCCTCAATAGCCACTATTAAAAAAAGAGCATTCAAATATTGTCCAGAAATACACTATGTGTGATTTAGTGGCAACATCGTTGCAACTATAAATTGTCATAGCCCGTTTATGATATATTTTAGTGACGTCCGTGTTTTTTTTTTTTTTTTTTTTTTTTTTATTGTTGTAGGAGGAAATCCTCATGGATGTCATTTGGCTTCAACCAACTGACATGCCCGACTTCACGAAGAGTAAAATGAAACCTCTAAGTGCCCTACGGACTAAAACCTCCTACATTCACTGGCCGTCCTTCCCGGAACCGCAATGCGCATAACTTCAGGAAGGGGGCTGTCTGCTCAGGCTTCGTTAATTTTTTGCCGATCCCACTCATCCTTTACGCGTCTTTTCATAATGTTTTGGAGCACTGTTGCACTTCTTTTCCAACCCTCTTTGCTCTTCAACATCTGGGGCACCAAATTTTTCTTTGTCAAACGCTCTCCGTTTTCGTAAGCTTTGCTTCTCTCTTCTTCAAACTCCATGCACTCGAATATCGCATGGTTAGGCGTATCCTCCTCACCACAATAAGAGCAGTTTTCACTAGCTGCTTTACCTATTGCGTGCAGGTAGGTATTGAAAACTACGTCCGTGTTAGCGCATTAGTATTTGCTAGTCGACTCGTTCGATTAATATGCAATCGTTTAATATGCAATCCTTAGAAAAAGTATTTGCACCGCTACAACGCTAACGGTTATATAACAGACTGCAATGGTTAAAAAATGTTTTGAAAGCAAAATGGCGGACATAAAGACCTTTGACAGTCAACTGCGCAGTAAGCGATACAAATCACACAATTATGACAGGGTTTAGCCTATTATTTTACTAACATATGTAATTTAAGCGTTTATTGCAATAAATAAACATGTTTTGTGTGGTCACTATTATAATCGCAATAATTTTCAAGCCATTTTCAAACATGTTTATGATGTACCTGTACTATCAAAATTAGTAGGTAAGTATCAAAACATTTCGTCATAACACTTGGCGCAGTCGGTAGGATACTTATAATAAGAATTTCTTTGGCATTTGTTTTGTAGCTATCTGTTATTTTTAATAGTAATAGGCACAGATACATTATACTGTTTACTGCTCAGGTCGATCCTTAGAAATTGTTTGCTGTATTATTGCTAAACTTGGGCAGTCAGTCGGTACATCTTAGTTATTCTGCGGGTATTATTAATGAACAATACTTTAATGTTGATATATAATAGGCTAGGTTAGGTGGAAATTATAAATTAAATTGAAACTATTACTTTAAGTTTCTACAGAAATCATGCGATGAGAAAATACAAATTGTGAATGAAGTTGGCGCATCAATTGTAAATTGTAGTAATTTCCGTGTGTTTGAATTATACACATCAAATTAAATGTACCTACCCGTTTAAAGTTGTATATTCCGATCATAAGATAAATAAAAAAAAAAAAGAATAAATTTAATGCATCAAAACACAAATATATTATATTATTATAAAACCATAGCCTTAACATATATGTAACGTCACGTAACGCCAGGTTTATATGTAACGTCTTTTTTTTTTTGGCAACACAGTTATGTGTAGTAAAAACGTTTTGTATCCTTTTTTACAACCTACAACTTTTTTGTAACCTACCTATATAACTACGGCCCAAACCCTTATCATTCTGAGTGGAGGTCCTTGCCAGGCCGGTTATGGGTAATGATAATGATGATGATTAATCCGTACACTATTCATATTGTCATAAAATAAGGCGATATTAGACTAGATTGAGTTGAGAAAGCGAGTAATAAAGTAATTTAACATATGGAATATTTACGTCTGGGGTTCTCTTGAGGTCAAGGTCGTTCTGCAAACTTTTTGTTACGTGTTGAATAAGTGTATTTTCATTATATTATATAAACATTTATGTTTTATTATAGTGGGCATTATAGTGTTTAGATTCTCAAAAATCGTTAATGAAGCTACTAGATTTGAAATTTGTATTCACAGTTGGTTTTGTAAAGTGTGTAGCTTCAAATCACATTTGATTCGTGCTGACCGCAAAGCAACTGTAGAAAAGGCTAGCTATTAATATTAGCAATTTAATATTAAAATTGGAAATGGAGACATCTTCGCACAGTTACCTGACATTCATGAGTATATTTTAGAAGATAATTTGGAGTGATTGATTACTAGATTTTTACCATCGCAGCGCGAGCATCGGAAGGATCTGCATCTTCATGTTGTCGATATACCATGGTCGATACCCATGTCAAAAATCTGGAATGCCCTTCCGGCTCTTCTCTATGAAATTAAAAGCTTATATGTATTAGATATCTTGTCTTGTAAATACATTTTTTTCTATACAATCTTGGGTTACCAGACTTGGACCGTGCTTAGTTTCAAGATCAGCTAGAAGTACTCCACTGGTTAATGATTAGACGGTGAGTGGTATTTTTATTTGTGAAATTACTATCATTATAATATGCTAAACCCTAGAAATATGTGCAGTCGTCCGCCTTATACGAGTTACTTTTTATTTTTTTAATTATTTGTAACATTTACTTTTACTCGAAACTATATTAAAACAAAAGCTTTTTTTTTATGGAATCTTTTATTTTTTTACGTTACTTTAACAAATAGTAGGGCGTGTCTATAAACGCAAGTATCGCGAATAGTTCTTTTAATAAACAAACAAATGATAAAATACGATGTCTTTTTTTAATTGTATTTCGGTATTAGGTATATTTAATTACTGCTAATTTTAATGTTATTTATATTCGCCTATAGATATTCGATTGTAAATTGAATATTTTAAATTATAATTCCAAATCGATTTGTTATGAAGACTAAGTCAATATTTAATAATGCATATCTAGGTCGATTCTTGGAAAGACGGGAGTTTATTGTAAAATGTTTGCACCCGTGTACATACACAATGTTACATTCACAGTTTGTCCGATGGCACAATGTCTGTTCCCATAATCAGTGCCCTGATTATTCACATTGAATTCTAAATAAATGCAATTTGTTACGTAATTTTTAATTGTAAGCCATAATGCCATAAAAATGCACGATTTCAATGTCAAAAAAATACATTTGTGCTATCGGGTGCATTGTGAAATTGATAATCAGCACATTGTCGTTAATTTATAAGGATGAATTGTAACGAAAACTCGATGTAAAGACAAATACGCTATTGTGAACACGTCCTATCAATATGTATAGTTAAAATAGTTAAGTCTTTAGAGTTAAATTACTTGCCTTCTAATACAAATAGATTTGGAATAAACAATATATTATAAATAGTTGAATGGTTTTATCAGAAATGGCTCCTTATTTATACCGGGGACATTGTGAAATGTAACAATGTTAAGTTAGTTGACTCTTTCAAACAATATAAGAGGGATACCACATATAAGAGAGATGAAATATAGAACCAATGTTATTTACCTCGGCAGTTTTATTCAATTTTTCAGAGAGTTTTATTAATATTTGTTTGTGTTTATAATATTATAAACTACAATATTCGAATATCCTAAAAAAAACATCATATTATGTACGATATCTCAATTGATATACAGTAAGGTTATCTGAGTAATAGAAGTCTGCTTCCCATTTCTGACAATAAAAAAAATATCACGGAATTGAAATTTGGAGATTGTGCTCTCTTCACTTGTGCTATAAGACAATATATTTCGTGCTTTATTTCAAGGTAAGCCACCGGGAATGCCCTTAAAGTCGAGGGCAGTCAGTTATTGGGACTGGATAAAGCTCTTTACATTGTATTAGTATACAGTAATACCACACTATTGGTATTCAGCGAACTTGCAAATAATTATTTCATTACGAAATTGGAAACTAGAGATGGGTAATTAATGCAATTTTTAAGTTAACTTTATTAGCCTGCGAATTTCTTAGCAAGTTAATTGTTATTGCTAAATGTTAGAGTCTTAAACACAATAAATCATAAGACAGATCTTTGTTAAATTAAAAACGCAATTGAGCAACTTAATTAAGTATACTGACGGCTGTGAAAACTCGCGCACGTTATGATATTTTGCGGTGTATTAGCACATTCAAATTTCACAATAACATTTGATTTGTAAAATGCTAAATTAGATTTCGCAAGCTCAGAATTAATGTGATTGATTATCCATTACTAGTTCACTTCTAAGATTATTGACTGAGTCTAAAATAAATGTATTAAATTTGTTATTAGATGATTAAAATCGGGAGTCTTGTAAATTGTTTCAATATAACGAATACAAAATCAGTGTTGTTTCTTTTCGATATCCTTATAGCTACTATAGTTCGATATTATATATTCGATAGCCTTATAGCTACTATAGTAGTGTAGGTTAAGCTTGCGGGTTTTTGGTAAAAGCTTGACTAGCTTTATATTTCTTTTTTTAACAGTAACTTTTACCGAAAAGTTGCTTATCTAATAAAATGTCTTTTTTTATTTTAATAGTCCGTTTAATAAACCCTCTCGAATAATTAAATTTATTGTTACTCCTATTGAGTGTTAGACTTAATAGTCCCACAGCACTCAGTACATTCAAGAGACGTATCGAAGTTCTTGTCCAGATCGAACGGCCAGTAGTCTTTGGGGGCATATTCGCTCCTGAATATCTGATCGTCTATTAAAGCCCAGGACCACAAGTAGGTCCTGGTCCTTAGAAACTTAGCCCTAGACTCCACGACAGCGTTGACCGCCCTTCGGCAGACGGCGTCGCGCTCTGACGACGTGTTGAAGGAGAGGTTTTTTATGTTGCATCTGAATATCTGCAATAGTAATTTAAAATTAATTACTCATTAGATATCTTTGAAACCCAAGGCGGAACATTATGTTTCACCTTACTCAAACACTATGCAAAACCTTTCTGTCAAATTCATCATCATCATCATGATCAACCCATTACCGGCTCACTACAGAGCACGGGTCTTCTCTCAATATGAGAAGGGTTTGGCCATTGTCCACCACGCTGGCCATATGCGGATTGGCAGACTTCATACGCCTTTGAGAACATTATGGAGAACTCTCAGGCGTGCAGGTTTCCTCACGATGTTTTCCTTCACCGTTGAAGCAAATGATATTTTAATTTTTAAAAACGCACATATCTCCGAAAAGTTAGAGGTGCGTGCCCGGTTTCGAACCGTTGACCTCGGATTAGGAGGCAGATGCCCTAACCACTAGGCTATCACAGCTTGTCAAATTGCACAAGTACAATTTTATTTTTGCGTGCTTGGTTGCCTGGAAGAAATCGCTATTTTGCGATAAGGCCGCCATAGTGTACCCTGTCTAACCCGTCTATTGTATTTGTATTTTATATTACCTGTGGTGTACTATAAAAGTGTATTCATTTATCTATTATTCATTCTATTCATATTTTGACGACCTCCGTGGCGCAGTGCGTGCGCTGTCGCGTTATAAAGTTGGAGGTCCTGGGTTCGATTCCCGGCTCGAATCTGGTCTGGTGGGAGGCTTCGGCCATGGTTATACTACCCTACCGATAAAGACGTGTCGCCAAGCGATTTAGTGTTCCGGCACGATGTCGCATAGAAACTATTTAGGAGTGTGGGTGTACATAACCCTAACAGGTTAGCCCGCTACCATCCTAGACTGTATCATCACTTATCACCAGGTGAGATAGCCGTCAAGGAGCAACTTGAATAAAAAAAATATATAATTTCTTTGACTACTATTTTATGTGTACCATAGCGCGCTAATACGATATCAGATGTTTCACATAAGAAATAGGCCAGCTCACACGGGATGTCAGTGCATAAATACTATAACGAAATTACCTCATGTCCACACATCTCCAACACACAGAGGTTTATGAAGTCTACGGGAACAAGGTCTACTCGAAAACCCAGCTTCTGAAGATGCTCTGAGAATTACCAAAATTATTTAGTGAAATATCTTACCCATTAAGGCAGAGAGAACACACCAGTACAATAAAATACATAGGTATATTATCAAAACTATGTGCAGCCTATCAAAGCCCCACA
This sequence comes from Lasiommata megera, assembly GCA_928268935.1. Classification (NCBI taxonomy): domain Eukaryota; kingdom Metazoa; phylum Arthropoda; class Insecta; order Lepidoptera; family Nymphalidae; genus Lasiommata; species Lasiommata megera. Next base: position 15,391,370 of record OV743313.1, on the reverse strand, counting down.
GGTCTGCTCTTTGACAAGAGAAACCCTCTGTTTTTAGAGACTAGACCAACCATGCTCTCCCATGCAGTTTGGTGGGGTGAAACGGTCACAACATTATGTTATGACTGGCAACATTTTGAAATTTTTACAGAGCTTGTGTTACTATTATAAAAAAAAATTTGCATGCCTGAGAGTTCTTCATAATGTTCTTCAAAGTCGTGTGAAGTCTGCAAATCCGCACATGGCCAGCGTGGCGGACTATGGCCAAACGCTTCTCATATTGAGAGGAGGCCCGTGCTTTGTAGCGAGCTGGCAGTGGATCATGATGAATGGAAATGGTAGATCATGACGATGATGATGATATGAAGTTGTTCATTTAAGGAGGTCGCCATAAAATAAAAGAGTTTTTCGATGTATATACTATTTCATATTGATTCTTTGCCGCTTAGGCCATTTTTGAGCATAGCCGGTTTTTCATTTTAACTAAACAGCTAAAACCGCTTGGTTATAGGCTAGTTGCTTATAATAGAATTTAGTTAATAATTGTCAAAACCTCACGGAAGTTACCTCGTAGTCCTCGTAGTTTTTGAGGCTTGTGGGAAACTGTGTAGAAAGAATCGTAAGGGCCATAGTGGATTCTTACATACTGTATTGACATTATTTTCCTTTTTTCCCAAAATATTATTTTTATAAAAGTACATTAAACAAAAAAATTATGAACAACATAATATCTTGCGTCAAAATACTTTCCTTATGACTGGCATGGTTTGACTGGTTTTGATGTTTTATTAGCCTGCAATGCTAAGAGGATAGAAATACAATATTAAACTGTGATATAAAGTATAGGAACCTCTTTTTATCATACAGTTAAGGCTCTGGACCTACATATATTTTAAGATATATACAAAAACAAGCGCACCTTCGTTGTGACATTTTATTTAATTCTTACCTTGTTTTAATAGCATTAAAAAATAACCATAGCTTCTTTATTTTCTATGACCTACCTGTGTATTAAGATATATATTATCTATCTATCGATACCTATTAATTATGGAACTGTAACTGGACGATTCTTGTACAAGGAATATATCGATAGAGAACCCAAAACATTTTTATTTAATTTTCGTCTGCCTCTCTGTTAGTTCGCGAATCAAAAACTACAGAAGCGATTCAAATGCAATTCAGAACACTTATGGGTATGTCCCGGGTAAGGCTTTGGGCTGTTTTTATGCCAACAATCGAAAGGGTTTCATCGCTCCATTAAATCGAAATTGATTTGGACATTACAAAAGCATATATACATCGGTTTCCTATTGCAATCATTTTGTAAATAATGGAGATATAGGACAGAACTCCTTAGAAACCGACAAGTAAGCCTTATGCCTTACGATATCTACTTTATTAAAATTGTAAGAATTTCTAGGTTAACTGTCTGCTAACAAGGTAAGTGAAAATTTCGACCCTTAGTTTAGTGAAACTGTGAACAGAAATGCTCAATTTTGCTTCGAATCTCGTGAGGCATCAAGTCGCCGAGATCAGCTATTCCAAAATAACACATTGTTTAATTAGATTAAATATGAGCTTTATTTCTTTTCAATGATCCATTTCCGTGTTACAATAAACACCTTAATCACTACACAATTTGGTGTACCTATTTATTAATTAGTGTACATCATTAAGTATTACGTAATGAATAGGCTTCGCTTGAAAAAGTTTATTTGTTTCTCAATTTTAATTTTAGTGGTATGCCACCCACCACGCCTTGTACTACGTTTAGGCGATGGTTCAGTTTCAGTTTCCTTTCGGTTTTCTCTCCGGGCTCCACGGAAAACTTGTGCAAGATGGCGGCGAGACCTGCCAGCGACTGCATCTGCCCCAAGCGAGCACCTTTAACAATAAAATACAATCATGATTATTTAGCCTAAGTCATATGAGAGACGAGACCGTGCCTGTGAAGTTTAAGAGCATTGATTCACTTAGCTGAGTTAATTATTTTTATCACGTGTTAGTAGGGTTGCCAGATACACGCTTATCATTTCCTGGACAATTCTGGGGTTACAAACGGATTTGGGAGTTCAAAAAGTCAAATCTAACTATGATTTTTATCACGTGTTAGTAGGGTTGCCAGATACACGCTCATCATTTCCTGGACAATTCTGGGGTTACAAACGGAGTTGGGAGTTCAAAAAGTCCAAATCTAACTATGATTGTACGGTGTACGGTGCCATTTTAGCGACCTTGGGGGTAGAATCACCCGCTCCGGGGTAACTACAAATGCTTGCAGTTGGACGGGCAATAAAAAAATTACAAAATTACTAGTTATGTACGAAAGGTACGAGTACGGTGCCAATTTAGCGACTTTGGAGGTTGCTATCCGTACCACCCCATGGTGTTGTTCCTAGTTTTGTAGAAAATAAAAACAAGTGTTCATGAATTTCGGGACACGAAACAAATATATTGTTATAAGATAATATTTTGTTAATGTGTATATTTTTTACCAATGTACCTACTTATGGTACATACATTCCATAAATATATTGCATTTAAGTGCATCTAAAAGTTGACTGTTTAATTTCTATCTTCCCACATAGCGGTGTTCCACCACAGATTCCTTGATGCATGAGAGATAGAAATAATATGGCGGAATGTATAAATAAACTTCTTTTTGTGTCACTTTTTGACCTAGTGCTTCTTAACGAAGATTCACAATTACTCTAAGAAATTTTAAAGTCTTTGCAATGCCTTTAATTTTAAAGTTTTATTTGATTGATCTGATAAAGATCGTACCATAATAATAAATCTTTAAACGTCCAAGTTTACTAAATAGGTAATTAAGTACCTACCTAGTAGTAGTTTAGTAAACTTGGACGTTTAAAGACAAATAAATAGCTCCAATCAAAATAAATTAGTGCCAATGAACTTTGTGCCTTACGATAACGTAATAATATGGCATCAATTGTGCAATAAATAATCGTGAGTCACTCTTGCAGTGAGGCTTTGGTTCCTTAGAAGGTCCGCACGACCCGAATTAAAGCTTATTAACTACGTAACTCATTACAAAGTGAATTGGGAGATGGTGATAGCAAAAAAAGGCTATGTTTGCGGGCGATTGGAACCTTCTTAGCTTTAGTTTTCTGTTGGCGAGTGTAGTGTAGTTATCACCATCACCTCAAGAATTGATATTTTATACCGGTTGTATAGATATACAATGTTTTATGTTTTTCTTACAATTGCTAATTTGATACTATACTGATCACATCAAGTGTGAAACCGGTGCAGGTAACTATTGATGCAATAAACAACGTTTATTATTAATGTCTTATGTAACACGTTTAAAAAAAAAAATATATCACTTGCTCGTTGAAGCAAGTGATATTTTTTTGAAGGATGTTTTCCTTGAGAAAACATGCATGCCTGAGAGTTTTCCATTAAGTTTTCAAAAGCGTGTGGAGTCTGCCAATCCACACATGGCCAGCGTGGTGGACTTTGGCCGAACCCTTCTCATATTGAGAGGAGACCCGTGCTCTGTAGTGAGCCGAGAATAGGTTGATCATGATGAATACATACCTATACAATTTCGTGGCCCTGCACCAAAAGGCATGTAAATATACTTTTGACGAATCGCTTCTTCATTTTTGGTGAACCTATCTGGTATAAATTCTTCGGGATTATCAAAATATTTCTCGTCAGTTTGTAATGCTTGCAGGGGAATAATAATTTTAACTCCCGGTTCCACAGTCAATCCGAGTTGTTCGATTGTGAAACGCTCTGCGCAGTCCCTATGCAACGTGGCCACAGATGGGAATAATCGCAAAGACTCCTTGAAAGCCATGTCTAAGAATGTCATCTCTGCTACGGCGTCATAACATAACTGATTGCCATACTTCGACAGAACTTGATCGATCTCGGTCTGTATTTTGCACTGTATCTCTGGATGAAAAGCAAGTTCGTGTAGGGTGAAGCTCGTGGCTGAGGAGGACGTTTCGAAACCGGCAGCGAAAAACACGAAAACTTGTGCTATTAAACAGTTAACATCCATTTGCATTTCGGTCTGTTTGGGCAAGCCATTCGCTTCTCTGTGTTCGATGGACTCTCCCTTTATATTACCTTTCGTCGCCAAATCCAGAAGGAGGTCGACAAAATCATTTCGGCCCGAGGGCTTAAAGTTGCGTTCTTTGAAAACTTTCGTTATAATATCAATGAAGGCTTTCTCTACATTTTTGTCAAACATGCACAACATGCTTCTGATTTCAGGAAATATTTCCCACATTCCAAACCTAAAAACATCTAGTAGAGAACGTGTGAAAACATGCTTGCCGATTTTCCTAAAGAAAGAATTCTCGTTGTTAAGAGTATCCATTTCTATTCCGAATCCGCAAGCTCCGATAAAGTCCGTAGTGAAGCGCGCCATCATTTCCCGTGCGTCAAAATCTTCACCGTTGTTAACTATATCCTCACCTAATCCTTCAAGTTTGGTTGCACACTTTATGATTAATGGAAACATGGCTTTCAATTTGGCAGTAGTGAAAGCTGGTGTTAGTCTATTACGTAGCAGTTTCCAATTGTCCCCATCAACGCTGAAAAGGTTCGCCATAAGAGGTTCCTTTTTCGTATTCCTACCTAGACCACGTGGATGAAAGTGATCAAAGTTCACACTCAGTATATCTCGCGCTATATCCGGATCTCTGATGATCAGATGAGGTGTAACTCCGGAGAAGTATCCCACAACTTTTTCGTTAGGATATTTCTTGTACAACTCAGTAGTAATCGCGGTAAGACTTTTGACGGCGAACACATTCCTTATATGATTTCCGAATAGTGGCAAAGGTGTATCATGTTTTACTCCCCTTTGTGCCCAATAATCGTGATTTCTTGTAGTGTACAGATAAATCAGAAAGAGCAAAACCAACACAAGAAAAAACATCTTTGACTGATGTTAGATCCGAAACTGCACAAATAAAATTTTCATAGTTTTAAAACAAATAGCAAATATAGACTTTACGAATTAAAATGTGACAATATGATAACGATAAGTCTTTATAATTTACGTATGTTCATATTTTTGAATATATAATGATACGTTATAGAACCTTCTTCCACGGTGAGTTTTATAGTAGGTGTTATGTTTTATACCGGCATTATAATATTTATAGGATGACTACGGGGCGGGTGCGTGTCTTCGTCGATAATTTGGGTAGACGTGGGTAGGTTCGGGCAAAGAGACCAGATCCTCTTGGTAGAACAGAATAACAATTATAAGTATGTAATTTATAAGGAGCAGACTATACGCTCCACCAAGTACGACTATGCACTACCGCGACTCGACCACCGATCCGAACCGACCGAATGTAATGAATGCAATGCGCCGTCCCACGCCGGTGAGTCTTATAAGAACCTGCATACGTCACTTAGTGTTGCGTGAAGAGAGGGGGCGATGCCACTCTCTTGTCCGTCGCTCATGACTCCAGATGGCGCTGCTCTCTGACTGCCGTCATATTACAATAATATTAATTTATTCATTAGCAGCATTTTATATAATATTAGGTGGACTGAGCCCAATCTCTGGATAACTCTGACACTTCATAATAACATTTCTGTAAAACCCACTTTGCCAAAAAGCAGGAGTATTTATTTCATTTTGCGCAAACTAGCCTACAGTCCCTTCTCAGGAAACAAGTTTCCTTGTAATGACAGCTTCTGTTTTAACTATAAAAATAGTGCTGATTATTTAGAAATGGTATTGTGATCCTAGTGAGGTAATGAGTTGCAGACGAATAAAAAGTTTATCATTTATTATAATCATGCTTGCACAAATACAATATAATAATCTTAGATGATAATTTACTGATGATAGTAGTTATCTTACTTTTTATTATTATTAAAAGTTAGATGGATGGCTGTTTGTTACTCAACTACGCCGGAACAGCTGAAGGACACACTTCAGCTTTGCACAACTATGTCGGTAATTCTGGTTCCTCTTAGGATCTTCTTAGTCCTGATCTTATCACGTAGAGTAACTCCGAGCGTATGTGTTTTTATCAATCGCTGAGTGACTCTGAGCCCTCTTATCAGGCTCATTGTAGGTTCAATAATATAGTTTTAGTTAGCCTTTAATCATTAGTAATAGATTTTTTTTTTGAGAGAAAGACTCGTCCAAATAAGACTAACAGAAACCCAAGCGGACATACAAATGAATAAATTTATAAACGTTTATATGGAATCAATCAAATCCAATTTTAAATATTGCTGATTCAATATAATAAATAATAAAATATAAAATAATTCAATATAATGAGGCAGTTATTTAGAATACATTTTAAGAAAGACACTTTTCAGTTTGATATATTCTGTATGATATCAGCATAAGTTATTTGAGACTTAGGAGACTTAATAAATGTGTCTAATCCACGTGAGTGATGGAGGTAATAATAAGTCATCCACTTACTTATTTTAGTCACTACTTAATACCACAGGATTATTTTTAATACCCTGTTCGACGGCTGACTCAAACTTTTAATAAAATAAGTTTATTTCTTTAAATAAGATAAATAGTTTATTGCTTTAAGAAGCACGAACAGATTTGGGTTTTCCCTAGTAAACAACAAAAATATGGTCTCAATTCGTGACAATTAACGAACACTTATGAAGCTGAAGAATTTGTTTGCTTGGTTGAAACCGCGTGACATAACTAGTCTAATATAATATATTATTTGTAAAAACTAATTAGATAAGAGAAGCATCAGCAGCACTAATGATTACTTGATGTGTGTCGAGTGCGAGATTTTGTTCATTTAAATGTTAACTTCAATTTGTATAGAATTGAAAGAACGCCGTTAGAACACCGTTGAAGCCGTGATAGCCTAGTGGTTAGGACATCCGCCTCCTAATCAGAGGTCGGGGGTTCGAACCCGGGTACGCACCTCTAACTTTTCGGAGTTATGTGCGTTTTTAAGAAATTACAATATCACTGGAACACATTCACAAGGAAAACATCGTGAGGAAATCTGCATGCCTGAGAGTTCGCCATAATATTCTCAAAGGCGTGTGAAGTCTGCTAATCCACATATGCCCATCGTGGTGGACTATGGCCAAACCCTTCTCATATTGAGAGGAGACCCGCGCTCTATAGTAAGCCGGCAATGGGTTGATCATGATGATGATGATGAAAGAACGCCATCTAGTGTGCAATAATGGCACTTCTTCAAATTAGTTAACTTTCACGCTATCGAAGAAATAGAAATCTCTTACTCGGCACGATGCATATTGCACAATCCTTGTATTATGTAACACGTTTGTTCTCTATTCCGCGACTGTGAATGTTGTATTATGCTGGCTTATCAAGATCATCAATTATTCATTAGACCAAATTGCATTTACAATTTAAAATTAGCGCAATTTTGCTGACATAAATACAAAAATAATATTTTTATTGATTTAAACAAATAAGCTTTTGACTGCAATCTCACCTGGTGGTAAGTTATGATACAGAATAAGATGTACAGACGTTGCCGATTATCCAGTTAGGGCTACGACAGGTATATTTAACCCATGCACCTGATTGGTTCAAAGGTTACTTAGAACTGGATCTTTTTCAGCAGGGTGGTTACCTAGCGAATTAGCCACGGCCGAAATCTCTCACTAGACAAATATTTCAAAATTGTCATAAGTTTAACGTTTTTATTTATTTTTTTATTGATCACAAGTTAGCCCTTGCCTGCATCTCACCTGATGGCAAGTGATGATGCGGTCTAAGATGGTAGCGGGCTAACCTGTTAGGGGTATGGTACACTCATACTCTTAATTGGTTTCTACACAACATCGTGCCGGAACGCTAAATCGCTTGGCGACACGTCTTTGTCGGTAGGGTGGTAACTAGCCACGGCCGAAGCCTCCCACCAGACAAAAAATAGTAAGACATTCTTAGTAATACTTCGTCAACATCATCATATCAGCCAATTGACGTCCACTGCTGGACATAGATCTTTTGTAGGGAGTTCTAAAGTACACGGTCTTGGGCCGCTTGTATCCAGCGGCACCCTGCGACTCGTTTGATGTCGTCTGTCCATCTAGTTAGGGGTCGACCAACGCAACGTTTACTGCTGCGGAGTCGCAACTCCAGCGTCTTGAGACCCCAGCACCCATCGGTTCTCCGAGCTACGTGCCCCGCTCATTGCCACTACAGTTTCGCATGTCGCTGATAATAATATTAAATTATATATTATTTGCAGCTTGACTCACCAATACATGCCCGAGGACCCTCGCCGAAAGGTAAATAGACATATTTCGGTCGGGTATTTACTTCTTCAGCAGTAAATCTTTCCGGCTTAAACTCGCTGGGGTTTGGAAAGTATTGTTCATCCATCTGCACCGCTTGTACGGGTATGATGATTTTCACCCCAGGGTCAAGAGTGATGCCAACTTGGGTAATCGTATATTTTCTAGCGCAAACTCTTTGCAAGTTTCCCAACGGAGGAAATATTCTTAAGGATTCTTTGAGTACCGAATCCAAGAGGCTCATTTCTGCAACGGCATCGTAGCACAATTTGTTGTTATATTTTAAGAGGACTTGATCGATTTCTTTTTGGACTTCAATTTGAACTTCTGGGTTAAAGGCCAGCTGGTGTAAGGTGAAACTCGTAGCCGATGAAGATGTTTCGAAGCCAGCAGCGAAAAATACGAACACTTGTGCAACCAAACATTGTAGGTCCATTTCCATTTCAGCTTGTTTGGGTGATCCATCCGAGTTCCTGTGCTCGATAGAATCACCGACCATTTTGCCATTCGCTGCGAGCTCCAGAAGTAAGTCGACGAAGTCGTTCCGCCCTGAAGGCTTGTAGTTTCGTTGTTCGAAAATTTTCATACTTATGTCAGCGAGTGTTTTCTCTACATCCTTATTCATGAGACGTAGCGTTTTCCTGAGCCCCGGGAATATATCCCACAGGCCATTCAGAATCGTTTCTTTTAAGGATCGATCGAACATTCTTTTACCTAATTTTCTAAATATAGAATTTTCGTTGTTTATCGTATCCATTTCTATACCAAAACCACAGGCGCCAATAAATTCCGTACTAAAGCGAGCCATCAACTCGCGTACATCACATTCCTCACCTTTGGCCACTATGACTTCACCCAATCGTTGTAACTTTTCTGCACACGTAATTATTAAAGGAAACATAGCTTTTAGCTTTGCTGTGGTAAATGCCGGAGTTATTCTTTGGCGCAGAAGTTTCCACGAGTCACCGTCAGTATGGAAAAGATTTTTTAATAGAAGCTCTTTCTCCTCATTCCTTGCTAAGCCACGTTGGTAAAAGTGTGCAAAATCCACGTTCAAAATGTGTCTTGCTATTTCTGGATCTCTTATAATCAGCTCAGGTGTTTGTCCGCGAAAGTATCCCACGACTTTTTCCTTGGGATACTTATTGTATAAGTCAGTGGCTATGCACGCCATACTTTTAAGTCCAAAGAAATTGAGAAAGTGATTTCCGAAAACCGGTATCGGCGGCTCATGTTTTACATTTTTTTTAGCCCAATAATTTTCATTTCGGCTAATATATAAATATAATATCAAAACAAACACAATGAAGATAAGTAAAATCATCTTCTCGCGACGGAAAGAGGAATGCAACTGTCTTGTGAATACCGTATACCAGTAAATTCACTAAAGATAATGAGTCCCACTAACGTCTAATTAGAATGCTCGCTGTGCAACGGTTGTTATCTTTATATGTACTTAATAAAAACTTTGCTGGACAAAAATTGTAAATTAATTACATTTGTAATGTCACTCAAAAAACTAATTTTAAACACGGATTACAAAAATTTATTTATTTTTTGCTATCTGACAATCCTTGTAGATTTGGCATAACTATAACTTAATAGCTCATGTCCGCGACTGCTTTGTTAAGGGTTTTAAAATATTCATGCGGAATAAGCAGTATTTGTATTAGACAATGGAAGCTGTGATAGCCTAGTGGTTAGGACGCCAGCCTCCTCATCAGAGGTCGGGGGTGCGAACCCGGGCACCTACAACTTTTCGGAGTTATGTGCGTTTTTAGGTTATTAAAATATCACTTGCTTCAACGGTGAAGGAAAACATCGTGAGGAAACCTGCACACCTGGGAGTTCTCCATAATGTTCTCAAAGGCGTGTGAAATCTGCCAATCCGCACATGGCCAGCGTGGTGGACTATAGCCGAACCCGTCTCATATTGAGAGGAGACCCGTGCTCTGTAGTGAGCCGAGAATGGGTTGATCATGATGATGATTAGACAATTGTTCTATGTCTCATTCAAATTCGCGTTGCTTTTTCTGCACCCTCTCACAACATATAAAGCGGCTGACTGCTAAAACTATAGTTACAGCTCATCGACGTGAACCAAAGGATATTTCCGGGATAAAAAGTAGTATATGTGTCAATGCATTGTATAAACTATTCCAAGTTCATTCAAAATTGGTTCTTAGTTCCGGCTTCAGGAGTTACAAACACACACACATGCGAACCCACGCACACTTTCTTTCGCCTTTTTAATATTTGTGTGATGCTAACTGTAAATAAATATTAGGAATGTTTTTTATTTTGTAATAGTGGATGCCTATGGGTTAGAGAATGAAAGTTATGATTTTAAAATATTACAGGTAAGTACAACTCCATTACGCATTAGACAAAAAATATAACAAATGTTATTACATTAATTGTTATTTTTTTTTTATCCTCTACAAGTTAGCCCTTGTAGGCAATCCCAGCTGATGGTAAGTGTAAATGCAGTCTAAGATGGTAGCGGACTAACTTATTAGAGATATGGTAAACCCATACTCCTAATTCGTTTCTACGCGACTATGTACCGGAACGCTAAATCGCTTGTAGACACGTCTTTGACGGCAGGATGGTAACTAGCAACGTAGAAGCCTCCCACCAGACCAGACTCGAGCCGGGAATCGAACCTAGCACCTCCAAGTTTATAATGCGACAGCGCGCGGGATGCGCCACTCAGGTCGACAAAAAGGTCAATAATCTTTGGTTCAAGGGCCGCGCAATCAAGTTAAATACAGTTGAAATAAACAGTGATGCTCTCATCTTGCAATATGGTTGTACAATTGTATAAGAAGAATAAACGTACAACGATATGTAATTTATGTAGTTTTTACTATCTTAAACAATAATTGTAATGGTTATGTGATGTCTGCGAATAAATTCTTAAACTCACAGCTAATTTAAATAAAAATGTAGATGTGTTTTATTTGCAATGAAATATTAAAATTAAAATTTGTTATGAAATCTGATCTCAAATTAAATAAGCTACTCGTATGTCCATAAAAACGTCACGCATTACAAGTTTTACGGGTCAGGCGATACGATGCAATAGTAAGAGCTGGAATAAACTTTTTCAAATACCTACTAAAATCTCTCTCTCAATATGAGAAAGGCTTGGCCATAGTCCACCACGCTGGCCATGTGCGGATTGGCAGACTTCACACGCCTTTGAGAACATTATGTAGAACTCTCAGGCATGCAGGTTTCCTCACGATGTTTTCCTTCAGCGTTGAAGCAACTGATATTTTAATTGCTTAAAAACGCACATAACTTCGAAAAGTTAGAGGTGTCCGGGTGCGAGCCTCCGACCTCTAATTAGGAGGCGGACGTCCTAACCACTAGGTTATCACAGCTATTTAACATGTTCTAATATCAATCTATCAATCATAATCTTTATTCAAATAGTCCTTTAAAAGGCACTTTTGACGGGTCAATAATTTACATAGAACCTAGTGAGTTCAGGTGATAACTACATTCGAATACTTAAAACTAAAGCTAGGAAAATTCGAAACGCGCCCTGGTCTAAGTAGAAGCACACAACAAACTTAGCCAGGTAAATTTTCTTTTTGTTATCACCATCTCTTATCCTTACTCTTACTTACCACTGGCACTTAAAATTATTTAAGAGCTATCTTAACAGAGCAATATTTCATACCCATGCTTGTTTATCATTTACATAATCCTTTACACTATAGTAGCGCTTTTCTACAAGCTTACGTTTTATATAAGCCTATACTTTTACTTATTGAGAGACATTCCAGGAATTTCATTTGTTCGCAATCGGAGTGACGTTAATTTTTGCATGGATGAGATTATGGAATGAGGTATGGTCACGAAAATTACTTTTGTGCCAAAAAAACGGCAACTCCTGGCTGACGAAATATTGGAATGCCGTGAAAAAATTATATTATTCAAAGGAATGCAAAAAATAAATACATTTATAATAATTTTCATTAATTCCCCTGCAATACCACAAATAAACCTTGTTAAACATACCAAAAGCAGCGCTTCTCCCATTGTAAACAAAATAAGTCACCGTCGGACGAGAATAGCCATCGGAATGCCGGATACTGAAGGCGTAGCAATCACAGGTGACCAGAATTTCAGAGATTCAGAATCAGTGGGCACAGTTCAGTGCGTGTAGAAGCACGATAGCTGACGCGCAATACCCGTCGAAAATAATCACGATATTAAATACGTTACGAGATTATAATACGGAACTCTTCATTGCTGAATTGCAGCAAGATAATAAGAAAAACGAATTTAAATAAAACTTTCAAATGCAGAGAAATACTCTTTTAAAGTCATAAAATATATTATTTTGAATTAAATTAACATAAAATTAAATGAATATTTCGCTGATCAAGTGAATTTTTAAAGTCGAAGTAAGTGCAGTGAACAAATTAGATATTTTTGCGAAGAAAATGAAGGTCCTCACGGTTGAAGATAAAGTTTCTAGTGTTGGCAATGGGAATGAACCCAGAGTTAATGATGATGTAGACGTGAAGTTAACAAAGGAGGAACTAAATAGGTGGGTTTGATTTCGGGTAAAATAAATCTAATAAATGTGTATTAATAGGTCAATTACGAATTAATTAACAACAAATCCAATGTGTAAGTAAAAGTAGTTCGCTTATTGTTATCATCGAATTTTTTTTATTAAATTAAGAATTATTTGTATAAAAATTAGAGTAAAATAATGCAGCAAGTTGAAATACGATGAATGAAAAATACAAGCCAGTTATGTATATATATCGAATCTCATTGCAATGTGAAAAATTAAGGATTTAGGATATATTTATTTTATTAACACTGTCACAAATTAAATCAACATCAACGTGGACTATTTGTTATACCAAAGTTATGAAATATTTATTTATTTATAACAACTGAAACTTAAAATAAACCTTAGATTGAACCTAAAACTAAAGTATATACCTATTCATATATACATATATATAACTAAGTATGTGTAGATGTAAGATGATTTTAATTCTTTAGATTAGTATAACATCTCTATCGAATTGGAAGTTCTCTAATGATAGTGTAAGGCGGTGTAAAGTAAATAACTATAAAATTTTTGCGATATCTGAATTTATATATTTTTTTTTAATGCAGGGGGGTCTTCTGCTCTGTGCTCGCCGTTTTATTATACGCTTTGTTTTTTAACAAAGCTTCAAATATTTTTAAATTTACTAGTCCCATGTATTTTTATAAAGTTAATAAGAAAATCGTACTTTTGCAAGTTAGAATTCTATATCCAAAATCAAAGGTATGAGAGTACGCAAGTTCGCGCTAGGTCAGACGTGTTGGCTTTCCGCCAGAATGACACAACTGACTGGAATGCTGTTTACGTGGCGGATTGTTGACGTTTTTTCAGGGCATGTGTCCTGCATTCCAGACTTCAGCAGGTTCCGTAACAAGAAAATATCTTATAAAATAATGCCTCTCAATAGACATTTCTTTAATTCACTTATTGTAATAGGCAAACCTTCTTCTGAATGGTGTCATGATAGATTGTTTTATGTGACATTACTTAACTGCGTTATTAACAAATCTAAAGTTCATCATGATCAACCCATTGCTGGCTCACTACAGAGCACGGGTCTCCTTCCCAATATGAGAAGGGTTTGGCCATAGTCCACCACGCTGGCCATGTGCGGATTGGCAGACTTCATACACCTTTGAGAACATTATGGAGAACTCTCAGGCGTGCAGGTTTCCTCACGATGTTTTCCTTCACCGTTGAAGCAAATGATATTTTAATTTTTAAAAACGCACATATCTCCGAAAAGTTAGAGGTGCGTGCCAGCTCACTACAGAGCACGGGTCTCCTCCCAATATGAGAAGGGTTTGGCCATAGTCCACCACACTGGCCATGTGCGGATTGGCAGACTTCACACGCCTTTGAGAACCGAGCCGGGAATCGAACCCAGGACAATTCTGTAATGCGACAGCACGCGCACTGCGTCACGGAGGTCGTCAAAATAAAAAATAAATAAATTGTTTCAGAATAATGATTCTCATTTGTAAGATAAGAAGTATGATATAAAACTGTAATTTTAAAATAAAACTAATATTTACACCTATTTACTTAGAAATAGTTAAGTTTAATTAAGCTGTATTGGTAGCGTTAATAGTTTTCCTTTTTATATCTTATCATTTGTTCAAAACATTGAATTATTTATGGAATCTGTATTCCACTATAGAATTTATGCTCACGTTCACGGCTCACGTTCAACAACACGGTATAAAATTATGACTTATCAATGGAGGCATGTTGATAAACAAACCGTAGTTCTTACGTAGGAAACATCTGTTGCTCATCTTTACTGTGCTGTACCATTTAATGCAGATATTCAATAAAACTATCAAGGATTAAATCATTGATTACTTTTTTATCACATTCGTTTTCATTTTATAATGTTTTTTTTTTAATTTTCATTACTATACTTGATTTATTTCGATTTTGCTTTTTTATTTGTGACATAATTATTATTTAATTTATTGAATAGCGCGAGAGTTCATTATATAGTGTCGGTGGATATTTTTGATATGAAATTATGTTCAATAGCATCACGCAACGTTTTATAAGATTATAGGAAGTTCAATCCCCGCGATTATAACTCTGATGTTTTAAATCGTTACATTTGATTTCTGTTGTAGATCTAAAAATAATAATATAGGAATATATCTAAATCTATCTCTATAAATGATTAAATTGAACAATATAGTTCAAATAATAATTTATGGATCTCAAAAGATTATCTTTAATTAAAGGTCATAAAAATTGGGGTTTTGAGCTATCAACGTTTTAATTATAATATACAGCGATAATTTCAAACTTTTTATGTTCATTTTTATTTGTCCTTAGAGGCTGTCCTCTCGGAGTATCTCGCGTCATCGACTCAGTGTACATCTGCGGTGCCCATGCTCTACCAGGAGCTGTCAAGGCATTACATCCAGGGTTGGTTGTAAATGCAGCTCCAGAGCTTCCACCACCTCCAGAAGACTATGTTCCAAGGCATTACGTGCCATTGCTTGATACACCAAACTCTGATATGCATCCATACATGGAACGGATAGCTGATCTTATAAATGAGGTACATATAACTTAAGTATCAGCAAGTACTCGTAGATAAACATTAATTTTGCAATATCATCATCATCATGATCAACCCATTACCGGCTCACTACAGAGCAAGGGTCTCCTCTCAATATGAGAAGGGTTTAGCCATAGTCCACCACGCTGACCATGTGCGGATTGGCAGACTTCACGCACCTTTGAGAACATTATGGAGAACTCTCAGGCGTGCAGGTTTCCTCACGATGTTTTCCTTCACCGTTGAAGCAAGTGATATTTTAGTTTTTTTTTTAACGCACATAACTCCGGAAAATTAGAGGTGCGTGCCTGGATTTGAACCGCCGACCTCTGATTAGGAGGCTGACGCCCTAACCACCAGGCTATCACAGCTTTATTTTGCAATATGCGATCTTTTAATAGTTTATGAAAATTAACTTAATACGCTGTCAACATTGGTAACATTCACGAGATATGGTCCACAGGTTATAGTCATATAGTTAAAAAATAGAACAGTTCTGTTTGATAAGAGGGTTATACCCTCCACATACACCATCATCAATAAGGAAGGAGAAAAGTTTATATGAAATCTAACAAAGTCTTTTGTCAACAGGTCGTCATAAGAAATGAAGTGGTGCTAGTACATTGTGTCGCCGGTGTTTCAAGATCAGTAACGCTTTGCTTAGCCTATCTAGTTAAATGGCAGAAGATGACCCTCAGAGATGCCTATCACCACCTAAAGCAAAGAAGGTAGAGTATTTATATTCGATTATATTAGAAACAGTATCCAACTTTAACTAAAATATTTTGATCACATTCGAAAATAATGCTTACTTGATAACCTAGACAAGTAAAGTTTAGCCTTAATATAAAATCCACTCCTTTGATACCTACTAAGACGTTAAGACGTGATTTAGCGTTCCGGCACGATGTGGTGTAGAAACCTATTAGGAGTATGGGTTTTCCATAACCCTAACAGATTAGCCCGCTATCATCTTAGACTGCATCATCACTTACCATCATCACACTAGAAAAACGATGCTTGCTTGATAACCTAGACAAGTAAAGTTTAGCCTTAATATAAAATCCACTCCTTTGATACCTACTAAGACGTTAAGACGTGATTTAGCGTTCCGGCACGATGTGGTGTAGAAACCTATTAGGAGTATGGGTTTTCCATAACCCTAACAGATTAGCCCGCTATCATCTTAGACTGCATCATCACTTACCATCATCACACTAGAAAAACGATGCTTGCTTGATAACCTAGACAAGTAAAGTTTAGCCTTAGTATGAAATCCACTCCTTTGAAACCGACAATGTCGTGTAGAAACCAAGGAGTGTGGGTTTCCATACCCATAACAGGTTAGCCCGCTACCACCGGTTGATTGCCGTCAAGGGCTAACTTGTAGTGGATAAAAAAAAACACTCGATTTGGAAACATATAATTTTTTGTTATCTTGGCCTGAAATAGTGTGAGACTAGATCAAAGTTGACTAGAACCCTAGCACCAAGCTCGACGAAATATACCACATATAAACAACCTTAATCAAGCTCCCATCTTACACTGAATGATCACTCCACATTACATTAGTAGGATCGACTTTTCAACATTAAAATAATTTGTTATAGAAAAAACAAAAAATTATGTACACGTATATCTGTTTCTAAAAGTAAATCATTTTCAGGCCACAAATCCGACCGAACACCGGTTTCTTCAAGCAGCTCATAAAATTTGAGGAGAGGCTATTTGGTGAGGCATCTGTCAAGATGGTTTATTGCGAGGCCATTGATAAAGAGATCCCTGATGTATACGAGCCCGATTATAGCGGAATGATGTGGTTTAGACAGCGTTACGGACCCATCGAAAATAGTTAAAATATAGACATCACATAAAATATGTGCTCTGCGTGATCTTTTATGTAAACGAACTTTATATTGACGTTATTGTTAATCTTTCATTTTATATGGACGGTTGAACGTGATGATTTGATGACTTCAGAGAAATTTGGCAGATCAACGTAATGCCGCTATCAGATTGTTTTCTTAAATGTATGTTAGCGATTAGCAATACAGAAAAATCTCTGTAAGTTGTTTAAGGTTAAATTAATGTAAAGTTTTAATGTTTACGTACTAGATTTTATGTTCTACGTACGTATTAGTTTTTATGTTCTACGTACTAGACTTGAAATTTTTTGAAAAGGTTGAATAACTAAAACACCGAAAAACACTTTGTAACTGTTAAACTGTTAATATCATAAAAAAAATCAGATTTTAGAAAACGGATTAAATGATAGAAAAAAAAAATACAGTAGTCAATCTTTGAAGGACAAGACATTTTTAAAGAAAACGCAGTTACAATCTAAATAAGTTTATCAGTTGACATAGATTTTAGAATTTAGGATTATAAGACTCCTTTATTGTAATAAGAATAGCAATAAGCACATGGTATGATAGAAATGATTTTTTAAACAAGACTGATGTATGAAAGCGTGACAATTTATAATTATTAGAAATTTTAAATAGCCTTGGATTTTAACTTTTTTGTGTAAACAACTTGTGTTATTTATCTAGTAGCGATTTAAATACAAAATTTTAACTAGATATCAAATTATTAGTTTTGCCACTAAAAATACTCTTATGTACTATATACAACTCCCGGTTACGCTGTGGCAACCAGTGGGTTAGTACAGCTAATAGACAGTTCGAAAAAAAACTACGAGTATATGACCTTATAAAAATAATTTAACAAGAAACTATTAAGTAATTTTCAAATTCGAATATGTTATTATGATTGTCGGTATATATTTATATTTTATATTGTGATAACTATATTGTAATGTTATTTTATTTTTTAACGTTATGTTAATGGGACCAAAATAAATAAGTTTTACATTATCTAAACTATGTGTTTATTTTAATACCTACTTAATTACCTTTTATCATTATCATATCATCCATAGTCAAATGTATTAATCATATAACCGTGTATCTAAATTAAGACAACTGACTGACTGAATCATCAAGCGGAATACGGAATGAGATCAAGGCCTTATTTATTTGCCTTCTAGACTTATTAATAAAAGCGATAAAACTCAACGGTTCATAAACTAAGTGAAACTTCGGATCTTCTTATTTTTCTTGCCCTTATCCCACATTACGTGGGGTCGGCACAACACGTCTTCTTCTTCCACTCACTTCTATCAGCCGTCACCTCACTAAGCACACCTTTTACCCGCAATCCATCCATCTCTTCTTTGGTCTTCGTCTACTCTTTTGCCCTTCCACGTTCATATATAAGATTCTTCTGATGACATCACTTAAAACTTCTGGTGTATAAATAAAAATGTATTGAACTGATTAAAAAAAAACCATTGTACAAAGAATTGCCGATGTTAAGTAATTGTATGATGTTAGAGTAATGACTATTTTCATTGAAGATGTTGTTGGCCTCATGGCATTGAGCGGTCGGACTGAAATACATCCAAAAATAATATCGTATGCTAAAACAATAATTCGACATACGACAATGATAATGAAGTTTAAAAGAATTTGCCGCTTCCTGGTACTTTTATAGCGGCTTTGTTAATAGCTGTGTAGTGTAGCACTAATAAAAAATATTGGTTTCTTAAATTTTTGGTATCCTACCAAATAATAAATTTGATCACTGAAAATTAAACGTTTAGAAAATAGATTTTATTTGCTTGGTATTCAAAATTTAAATATATTTTACACTAGCTGTGACCCGCGGTTTCACCCGCGTAATTCCCGTTTCTGTAGAAATACCGGGACAAAATATTGCCCAATAAATTGCAAATTGACTCTTTGAAGTTAATTTCTTAGACAACAGTGAGTGATTATAATTTAATATGAACTTTATTAAATAGCAATAAAGTTAAAATTGACTCTAAATTTTATTTAGAAAACGTTTATATGGGAAAAAGAAAAGGGCAGTTTTTAGGGTCTTCGCGGCAATTATTCGAATTTTCTCACTTTTTAAACCTTCACAAACATTTCAAGACCAAGATAACATAAATTTGTTCGGCCGTTCTCGAGTTTTAGCGAGACTAACGAACAACAATTGATTTTTATATATATAGATAACTAGCTGGCGCCCGCGACTTCGTCCGCGTGGAATAAGTTTTAAAAATTCAGTCAGGATAAGTTGTAAAAATTCCTACGGGAACTCTCCTATGTCACTCTCCAGATCCTCAACTATACTTTCAAAAATTACGTCGATCCATTGCTCTGTTGCGACGTGATTGAAGGACATACCAATATACAAACACACTTTCGCATTTATAATATTACTATTCGGACTTTTACAAATTATTTTCTTAGCGATGTCTACGGCTCTACGGTCTAACTTCCAAATTCCTTTTCATTATATATGTTTCTACTTTCAAGGTGTGATTTTGCAGAAGAGCTTATACCTACATGTATTATTACTGAAAAGTAATGCTCTAATTGCCGATTTTAATTTCTCTAATTCCAAAAACGCAAAACTTTCCTACCACCCTCTCACCTCTCTCACTCCTTTTGGGGTGGATTTTTTAAATGTTTTTATTATTTAAAACAAATAACCTAAATGTCAATTTTCATGTCCCTAACTTCGAAATCTTAGAATCTCCATGAAAACTTCCAACCCTCATTTTACCCTCTTTGGGGTAGATTTTCGTAACATTGATTGATACAGATCTTTATTATTTATAATTAACAATTAAGGTGCCACCTTTCATGTCTTTAACTTAAAAAATATAGGACTTTCATATAAACTTTCAACCCCCATTTTAACCCCTTAGGGGTGGATTTTTATAATATTGCGTGTATAGGATTTTAATATTTAAAACAAATAACCTAAATGACAATTTTCATGTCCCTAATTTCGAAAACTTAAGAATCCTCATAAAACTTCCAACCCTCATTTTACCCTCTTTGGGGTAGATTTTCGTAACATTGATTGAAAGAGATCTTTATTATTTATAATTAACAACTTAGTTACCAACTTTCATGTCTCTAACTTCAAAAATATAGGACTTTCACACAAACTTCCAACCCCTGTTCTACCCCTTAGGGGTGGATTTTTGTAATATTGCGTATACAGGTTTTTATTTTTTTTTAACAAATTACCTAAATGCTAATTTTCATGTCCCGTTCTTCGAAAACATAGAATTCTCATGAAAACTTACAACCCCCATCTTACCCCCCTTGGTGTAGATTTTCATAACATTGATTATACAGATCATTTATAATTAAAAACTTAATTGCCAATTTTCATGTCACTAACTTAAAAAAAATAGGACTTTCATACAAACTTCCAACTCCCATTTCAACCCCTTAGGGGTGGATTTTTGTAATATTGCGTATACAGGTTTTTATTATTTAAAACAAATTACCTAAATGCCAATTTTCATGTCCCTAACTTCGAAAACTTAGAATCCTCATGAAAACTTCCTACCCCCATTTCACCCCCCTCGGAGTAGATTGTCGCATTGTTGATCATACAGATCTTTATTATTTATAATTAACAACTTAGTTGCCAACTTTCATGTCTCTAACTTCAAAAATATAGGACTTTCATACAAACTTCCAACCCCCATTTCTACCCCTTAGGGGTGGATTTTTGTAATATTGCGTGTACAGGTTTTTATTATTTAGAACAAATTACCTAAATGCCCACTTTCATGTCCCTAACTTCGAAAACATAGAATCCTCATGAAAACTTCCAACCCCCATTCCACCCCCCTTAGGGTAGATTTTGGTAACATTGATTATACTGATCTTTATTATTTGTAATTAAAAATTTAGTTGCCAATTTTTATGTCTCTAACTTCAAAACTAAAGGACTTTCATACAAATTTCCAACCCCCATTTCAACCCCTTAGGGGTGGATTTTCTCAAAACCGTTTCTTAGCTGACCTCTACTTCATAAAAGGAATCTACCTTCCAAATTTCAAGTTCGTATGTTTTATAGTTCCTGAGATATCGTGATCATCAGTCAGTCAGTCAGTCAGTCAGTGGTATTTCGCTTTTATATATATAGATTGAAACCAATTCACAATGCTTCTTGAGACATTAACAGAACTTCTTTAGATGAAACATATTTAAGCGTAATAGTAAGAAGTTAATTCTAAGATAAATAGCAAGAACTAAAAACAAAACTAGGTGTTCTACTTGTCCTTTGTTTAAAAAAAAATGTCGATCAAAAGTTATAAAATGTCTATACAGTTATGATTAATTATTACTACTGAGTTCGCCGTGAAACAATATTAACATTGGTATTTTGCCAAAACTGATTGCGATGTATTGGATATTATTTTTCCCAGCTAAATTATTCAGGAAGAAAAGGTCATCGACACGACTTCTTCTCTTAGTAGACTCGCAACAAGGGCTTGAATACCCTGAGATAAATTTTGGCAAAGATTAGCTTTGCCAAATATTTGGTGGTTGGAGGCAGCCAGATTTGGCAGGCGTATTCAAGTTCAATGTTTTGGGTAATGGTAATTAGCTTACTACCTACGTGTGTACGAAGCAAGTACGAAATTAGAATGAGTACAACAAAAACTGAGTAAATTAACAAATAATAAGACAGACTTCGAGCTTTGCTAAACTCCGATGTTTGGCATGCAAAAAGATATTTAAGATTTAAAGTGAAAGACATCATAAATGCGAAATTATAAATTCAAATTCAAAATAATCTTTATTCAAATAGTCCTTAAAAAGGCACTTTTGACGCGTCAATAATTTACATAGTAGTTATTTCATGGTTGTTACTATATTCGTAAACTTAAAACTAAAGCTATGAGGGTTCCAAACGCGCCCCGGTCTAAGAAGCCCACAACAAACTTAGCCGGGGTTTTTCTTTTTTTCGTTATCACCATCTCACATAATGAATAATAAATTATAGTACCTATGGAGATAGAGCAATTCACACCCAAGCTTTTTTTATCGTTTATATAATCCTTAATAAAAGGCAAATAAAATCTTGGCGTTGCCCAAGAAGTACCAATTAAACTTAGTAATTACTAAAAACAGTGCTCTTGATTGGGTAATGATAGTTTTATTGCTAAATTTCAAGACTCGAACAGAAGATAGTGAATAGTTTTTTTTTTCGCTACAAGTTAGCCCTTGACGGCAATCTCAACTGATGGTAAGTGATGATGCAGTCTAAGATGGTAGCGGGCTAACCTGTTAGGGGTATGGAAAACGCATACTCCTAATTGGTTTCTACACGATATCGTGCCGGAACGCTAAATCGCTTGGCGACACGCCTTTGTCGGTAGGGTGGTAACTAGCCACGGCAGGCAGCCTCCCACCAGACTCGAGCCGGAAATCGAACCCAGGACCTCCAACTTTATAATGCGACAGCGCGGAGGTCGTCGGGTATCCCGAAATACCCACGAATAATTATCGAATTCAAAATTTAACGAATTTTGCAAGTGTCGTTAATTATGCATGAAAGATAGGCAACAAGCATTTAGCTGCGAAAGGGATTTCTTCTCATGAGAAAATATTGGTTAAAGTTAAATGTAAGCCTTGCATTTTCAAATTGAGCAGTCATATGACGTTAAACATAATTTATTTACGATCAATCGATGCTGAGATCGCTCTTGAACACATTTGGCATACTGTACAAGTTCAAGAACTAAGTACTTCAGAAACACGCTCTAATTTACTGATAGTCTTACAATTAAGAATACTTAAAGCTATATTTATTAAGTCGAAATTTACCAACTGAATCATCTCGGTTTCAACAAAACAGTGTATTTTTTTGTTAGTTTGAATCTAACCAGTAAGCAAACTCGAATTACATGTTTTGAAAAAATATTTCTATGTCTAGATTTATCTTTTTTTTCTTTAGAAAAGTTCCACTTTGCACCTTGAATAATCTATAATTAGTTCAGATAATCTTTACGTAATCTGGACTAAAATTTGGCAAATACATTTGTCACCTTGGCAAAGGTACTTAAATTATATTTGGATTAGACCCAAACCTTCGACCTTGTCAAAATGCAACACCTTCACGTGTATGAAGTAGTTACATTGGTATGACTTGAATTTTTTCTAAAAATAAATAATAATTTAAAAACTTTATTTAGTAGCCAGCCAATTAATTGATCTTAAACTTGATGAGTGTTTTTAATATATTAGGGCTGCGCGGATTTTTAAAGCAATTTAATTGAAAATAATTGGTAATCAGAAAGCTGTGATAGCCTAGTGGTTAGGACGTCTGCCTCCTAATCAGATGTCGGGGGTTCGAACCCGGGCACGCACCTGTAACTTTTCGGAGTTATGTGCGTATTTTAAGCAATTAAAATATCACTTGCTTCAACGGTGAAGGAAAACATCGTGAAGAAAACTGCATGCCTGAGAGTTCTCCATAATACTCTCAAAGGCGTGTGAAGTTTGCCAATCCGCACATGGCCAGCGTGGTGGACTATGGCCAAACCCTTCTCATATTGAGAGGAGACCCGTGCTATGTAGTGAGCCGGCAAAGGATTGATCATGGTGGATAATCAGACGTTATGAACCTACCTCCAGCTCACACGTGCTTTAAGATTACTAGTAAAGGTTTCAAGGTCTGTTTGCTATTAAACAAGTAATGCTTACCATTAATATGTCTGCTATGACTTGAGTAATAATTTCAAATTGTCTTCAATTAGTCTTAAAATATATTGTCAAGCAGGCACTAGATTAAACCTAAAAATACGCTTGTGGCCTGATATAAATGTCTTACATATTTATTCTCTCAATTTCGGTTCGGCCTTGTGAGTCAACCATTTTATTAACCCGGTCTTGGGTCGTACTTGATATAGACGAAAATACGCAAACAAAAATTTCTGGTGACCTCCATATCGCAAACATTCCATCCTATTTCAATTTTACATTTTAATACATTTGTCTTAATAACGTTCACTTCAGGTAAAATATAATTATATAAATTATCTTGTAGTTATATTGTGTCAGTAATTATTAGTTTTTATAAATTTATTTTTAACCTGTTAGATTTGTCGCTTGTGTTCTATGTACGATAGGTTTCTACCCTCTAGTTTTTCTTTAATTTGAATTTGAAGTGTAATGCGCATGATGTTTATCAACCTTCGTGCCAACACAACTATCATGTGACTTTGTAGATGATTAATATTTTGAAAGAAAAATACACGAATGTGCCAACTTTGGAAACTGGGAAAGAAAACTTATACTAATTATTTCCCGTTTCTTCACTGTCCCAAAACAGAGACATATCGAGAAAATTTAAAAATATTTAGCAAATATATTTGAAATATATAATTGAATGTTCTGAACCTTCAATCGTTTCATCTTCTTTAACCAAATAACCCGTTTGTTCTGATTGAATTGAATTAACAACTAGAAGGATGGAAAAATAATTAAAAATTACAATACTTATCATATTTATATAAAGTATCTATGTCTTTATGTTGAAAAACGTTTTGAGACGACCCAACGTTGCGTGGTTTTATAAAGACACGAAGATGAAGCGTTGTATTTCAATTGTCGATGAAGTAGATCATATAAACATAAGAAACAATCACTCCGCTGTTTCCAAAAATAGAGTTAATTAATTAGCGCATAGACTTTCACAATATGATTAGTATGTTTAACCAGTCCATCACAAATAGCTCTAAAAAGCTACGCACACAATGTACTCGTACCTTCGAAATGTTTTCGACGGAAATATTAAGTAGGTTGATTAAAACGAACTTAACAAAATATGTGTAAAATAAGTGTTCATGAGTATAATGCAAAGGGGAACTTCTGCAAAAGGGTCCAGATTAATGTTTATGGGAATTTTCAGGATGATTAACTGACCTGATCTTTAAAGAATCAAAAAGTGGCGATACTAACAAAAATATTTCCATAAAGCCTTGACATCAGGCGGTTAATCGATAAAATATGCCAAAAAATAACTCTTCATGCTTCTAGATATGTTATGCTGACCCGACATAGTGGTGAGAGTCTATAAACTTCGGCGTCCACTTGATGTTCCTCCTTTATGATATAAGTTTTAATTTAAGCAATTTTAAAATAAATAAAACTTGCTTCTTAGGTGACAACAAACATTATGATATGCGCTGTCGCTTTATAAAGTTAGAGGTCCTGGGTTCGATTCCCGGCTCGAGTCTGGTCCGGTGGGAAGGCTTCGGCCGTGGCTAATTACTACCCTATTGACAAAGACGTGTCGCCAAGTTATTTAGCGTTCCGGCATGACGTCACGTCGAAACCAATTAGGAGTATGATTTACCATACCCCTAACAGGTTAGCCCGCTACCATTATAGACTGCATCATCACTTAACACCAGGTCAGATCGTCGATAGCCGTCAAGGGCTAACTTGTAGTGTATATAAAAAACGTTGCTAGTGGCCGTGACTCTCATTATTTAATGATAAAACCTGTAAAGTCGATATCTCCTGAGGATGGTCCGGTGTCGGGTCGAAACGTGCGTGGAGGTTCCTAGTGGAGGATTTTGTGTGGTGTTATATTATACAAATCTCCCGGTTGTCGGCGGAATATAGCAAATTATACTTGCTGTTTATTGTTTATCGTGGACTTCCGCAAAGTAACGCCTGCTTCTATTCATTATTTAAATAATTTTTATTAATTTGATGCAAGCAATGATTGCCCCAATCACTAATAGTATCTTCACAAATATCATACGTCGTAGATGCGTCGTAAGTACACACGATCGTTAGAAAGCTCTCGCGCTAGAAGCGTTTCTGCATTCCTCCCAAGATCATTTATAATAGATATTTGACTGTCCACCGAGTGACCGGCATACCTCGCTGGATTCCAGGCTATTTTTAATCAAGCACTTAGGTCGGCTCGTTCCGGCTGTCTTACTGAATATTTTCATATCAGACATAGCCATTTATATATGACATGGTTGCGCTAGAAACATAAATTAATTAAACTGATTATTTAAATTTTGCTTTCTCTAATTTTACTGACATGTTAATTATCTTTTGGATATATTTATGAATTAAGGAAAAACAAGCGGTAAGCGGTGATAGCCTAGTGGTTAGGACATCAGCCTTCTAATCAGAGGTCGGCGGTTCGAATCCGGGCACGCACCTCTAACTTTTCGGAGTTATGTGCGTTAAAAAAGAAACTTAAATATCACTTGCTTCAAGTGTGTTAAATGTTAGTTACAATAAGCTGGCAATTAAATTATTTATTTGTTTTTATTTATTTATATAAAGACAGAGTTACATATAAACAATACGAAGCATTATGTGAGTAAAGCGAAAATAACTTACCGAACAGACTACAAAATACGCTTTACTGTAAACTAAAAATATGTGCAAATAAATAGAAAATGAAAGGTTACAATAGGCAGCCCTATAGCTAAAAAGTAATTACAGCTATATATAAATAAAGTTACTACTATTCTTTTTCTAATTTAACACATTTTATTGTAACTTTATTAATAATAGTAAAGTTACAATAAAATGTCATAAATTAGAAAAAAAATAAAACTAAAAATGTATGTTTCATAAGGAGCACAAATATTATTACAGAGTGATTTCAATTATAATACGATTGTTGGTCGTGAAAATGGATTAAGCGACAGTAAGAGTGGCTTAGGTACACAAACTGTTTTTCAGACAAGGACGTTTAGTAAAATAAGAACTCTGAAGAAGATAGTACAAGAACGAAAGTTGTATAATTATATAAAGCCCTTAGTTGCAGTCGCTATTAGATTCACGCAATCAGGTGTCACAAAATTGCGTAAATTTGCAATGCAGTGAGACCATACCGCGTTTCCACAATTCACAAGTATAAGAATGGAACTCGGCTGCCTAAAGGATACTGAGAGTTCTCGGTATCTTCCGTCATGGAAGTAGTTTTATTTTTCTTTCGAGTATAAACTTAGATAAAGTTAAGGAGTTATTAGATTTGGTCAGGAGTTGTGACACCAAAGCGTAATAAAAACTAAGCGAGCTGTCTTTACGGTAGTTAAACTAAGGTTACAGATCAAAGAGTGCGAGATGGGATGAGATGCTTTATTTACGAGGTGAAGTAGTTACCGGTCAGTCGTAACATTTGCATGGAAAACGCCAGTAATATTACTGGGCTCTAAAACAACAAAAACGATGGAATCTTTCAGATGGTCTCAATTGAGGACGAGAGAAAATTGTTTAAACAAATAGCCCCCTTTTAAACTGAACGAAAGAAAAGCAACAAATATACCTCTTACACTCTTTCACTATAAAGTGAACGAAGAATTTACGAAGAATTGCTTCGCTCCTCGTTTCTAATGGGCTCCATAGATCTGGAGTGTTGTTCTGGAATCCGCTTGCTCTATCTTAACTTTTTTTTCGTCAAAATCAGAATGACCCCAATCTAGGTAAGAAGTTTCTCTAAAATTTAATTATTTAATTGTGTTTATATATTGTGGTTCATCCATATTTTTTATGCTTTTATTTTTACATGACAATTTTGATAAAACTTTAGTTTTTCATTCGGTTACAGTTTATTTCAACAATAGATGCAGTTTATGATGAAAGCAAACGATTTAGACGGGATATCACAAGATCATCAATTTTCAACAGATTTGTACTCTAAAATATCATATCAGCGATAATGACCTTGAGTCGTAATAAGAGTTAAAATTATATATTTACAAATATTTGGTCTAAATATTGCTTATGATTTTGCAATGTTGTACAGTATTAACTTATTTGAGAAATTGAAGTAAATTATAAATTATAAATTGCGAACTCTTCGTGCGAGGTAACCGACCACCGTATACCCTAACCCTTGATGTTATGTGATTGTCGGTTACCTGGTTGGAGACACCATTGGTACTTTTTAACAACCCTGTGGCGTTAGTTCACTGGCCGTTTGCCAAAATGACATGAGTCAAAGGAATGTGCGGGTTATATCGACATCACACTGAAATGTTAATGACAACGTTGAAATGGGAACATTTTTGAAGATCTCCCTATTGGAATGCAGATGCTAATGAATAAAGCTGAGCCCCAGGCTTAGTAAGCTTTGGCAAGATAAATTTATTTATTTTTAGACGGCTAGTAAATTATTAATTTCACTGTTAACATTATAGTTTCAAGTGGTGCTACTTTTGAACCTATGGAATTAAGAATTTATAAAATCATATCAAAAAAAAATTCATTGCAATTTCATGTTTAAGTTATGGAGTTCACATCTCCTAGGGAAATCCCGGTGTGGGAGTAAAAATTCAATTCCATAGATATGTGTAGTATTTCATAACATCACTAAGTATATTTTTTTTTAACACAGATAAGACGACAACAGTTATCATGATCTAAGAGACTAAGATAATCGTCTATGATGCCGCAGCTCATGACGTTGCGCTATGCAATTGATCTTAAAGACGGATGGTGTACGACACATTTATCACATTTGCGCAGATTGGTCTAGTTTGTATAGATAATTTAATTTGCTAGTAAGGGGTTTGGTAGTATATTAAACCCGGATCCCCTTTTTGATTTCGTTTGGTTTCTTCCCAACATCGCACCGGAACGCTAATTGTGTGCACTTGCAAATTGTGGAACCAGCTTCCATCTTCTGCGTTCCCTAATGGTTATAATATGGGGAACTTCAAAGGGCGGATTAACAAATTGCTCAAGGGCCAGTAGCGCATTGGCGGTTCCTCTGGTGCTGCAAATGTTCATGGGCGGCGGTAACCACTCACCATCAGGTGACCCGCCTGCTCGTTTGCTCGCTATGTATATAAAAATAAAAGTAAAGGTAATTAAGCCGAAGCCGGAGTAGACCAGATTTTTAAATTGTCTTTGTCACCGAATCCCGTACCCTCCACTTATACACCTCGTATATGCCAACGCCTCAGCGCTCGACATTGCCAGGAAGGTCGCCAGGTCTCTCATCAAACTTGACGTCTAGTCAAGTTTTTTCGCAAAACGTTTTCTTTCAAAGTCAATGACCCTTGTAAGCGTTGGCGACGAAATTTGTAGGTACTAACCGGCACATCAGTTAATTATTTTTATTGGTTAGAAACTGCGTAGCACTATGGCAATTACTTATTCGAATCGTGCTTCGTCCTACGCAATCTAACCTCCATTTTCTTAGCACCAGTTTTTTGTTGCTTTATTGTCATATATTTTTTGGTGGAAAACAGAAGTTCTCTCACACATTATATATTAAACTAAAAATATAGGAGATCACTGCTGATCTGTCCGCAGAAATCCCTTTATGGCTCTGTTTCAAGGAGTAGACAAACAAAAATAAAAAGGAACGTCTGAAACATAGTGTCTAGATAATGTCTCATTACATGTGATTGGCAGGAAGCATAGTTATAGGCAGCGGTGAAGAAACGTAATAAATAGTGATCGTCAGTTCTCATCTATCAGGGACAGATATTTCATGTGAGGGTCACACAAAACCTTACAAAGCCAATATAATAAGCCTAAAACGGAATGTACCTGGCTAAGTTTGTTGTGGGCTTCTTTTTACACCAGGGCGCGTTTGGAACCCTCATAGCTTTAGTTTTAAGTTAACGAATGTAGTTATCACCATCAAATCACTACTATGTAAATTATTGGCACGTCAAAAGTGCCTTTTAAAGGACTATTTGAATAAAGATTCTTTGAATTTAAATTTCGAATTTGAATTATATCAATTCACATTTGAACTTCTGACTATGAAATTTTTTCCTGTATAGTTTGAAGCTCAAAATAAAATAGACGGATGCTTTGCAGGAATTTGAAAACGACTTAAGGAAAACATGTATCTCAGCAAACTCAGTCGTGTCTGCTTCGCCAAATTATAATAGCGTTGATATATTATGATATTTTAGAGGGAATTCAAATGTCAAGTAAAATCATTCTATATAATGAATTTGCGAGACACTAATTTGTTAGTATCATTAACTGAAATGCAACGTATAAAAACATGTATGCGCAGGAAATTGTGTAATCAACATTATTTAAATTGTCACAACCTTCGTAATTGTAAATTGCAAATTGTAGTTGTATGAAAGTGTCTGTGAAAAATATGAGTTCAGATACGTGTTCTTTTTTTATTGGTAGTTAGTTGGCCACGGATTAAGCTAATTAGTATTCAGCATTTTAAAAGCTGTGATGGCCTAGTGGTTAGGGCGTCAGTCTCTTAATCAGAGGTCGGCGGTTTGAATCCGGGCACGCACCTATAACTTTTCGGAGTTATGTACGTTTTTAAACAACTAAAATATCACTTGTTTCAACGGTGAAGGAAAACATCGTGAGGAAACCCGCACGCCTTAGAGTTCTCCATAACGTTCTCAAAGGCGTGTGAAATCTGCCAATCCGCACATGGCCAGCGTGGTGGACTATGGCCGAACCCTTCTCATATTGAGAGGAGACCCGTGCTCTGTAGTGAGCCGGTAATGGGTTGATCATGATGATGATGATTTTAAAAAACGTTAACTGCTACATTTCATATGGGACTGCGTCTACTAATATTTGATCGACGCTTTTTATCATTAAATATAAATGAGCGATGATGCTATATTAGCTAGCTGCAGACATTAGCTGCTTTACTCTGTACGTTGCTGCTTTCTTAGTCAGAATAAATAATTGGTTGATCGAGTAAAGTGAGATTTTAGATTTTCTAATTATCTATTTGAGAATCTGTGCACCAAACAAGTGCTTTTAAATTATTAGTCTTATGTAAAAATAACTAGTCTCTCCTTGCTCTTGATTGCCTTAAAAAGATAATTTATTTAAATAAGCCTTATAATTATTAATTTCTGCAACAGATACCTCAGGATAAAATTTTGAACAAACTGTTTATTCTACCAATGTTTCACTGTTTAATCTATACAAATAGATAAAATTGGAGTGTCTGTTTGTAATATTGAAATAACCGTTTTGTACATGCATATGAATATGTATACGGTACATACACTAAAATAACATTTTTTTTCAATTTTTGTCTGTCTGTCTATTTGTTCCGGCTAATCTCTGAAATGGCTTTTACAATTTTTACGGGACTTTTATTGGCAGGTAGCTGATGTAATAAGGAGTAACTTAGGCTACTTTTATTTTAGAAAAAGTCTTTTATTTTAGAAAAATAAAGTAATGTTGAAATGTCCAAGGACTGTCCAGTACCACGCGCATGCCAGCACTTCTTCGACCAACGACTTAATTTCACAAAGGGTGCCTATTAGCTTTTTTGATAAATTCCACGTCGACGAAGTCTCGCGTACAGCTAGTCCAACATAAGTTTTAGTACATTTATTGGTTTAGTGATTTTATCTCCTTTTGTTTTTGTCCCCAATATCTTTGAATTCATATTAGCCATGGACGGATTTTGAATAGAAGTAGCTTGTTAATTTCCTGTAATTTAGGACAATATGTTTTTTTTCACACAAAAGGCTCTCTTATCGTATTTAGCTCCCTTACATTAAAAATCCTACCTTTTTATGATTGACTGCCACTTAGTGATGCCTGACTCTGTCTAATGTATCATTTATTTCATATCTGACCCCAGTATTTCCGCGACCATATTTTATAGCTAGTTCTTTGATTGCATCATTCTTCACAATATTTGTGTCAAAGTTTTTTATGAATGTTTACTTTGAAACCACTGCTTGCAACAGTAACAAATATCTAAACATAACAAATAGTTCGAAGCGGTAAATTCCAGTGTGGTGGAAACGGTGACCCAATTTGACGGCCAGTCATATGTTTGGTGCAGACTGCTTCTCATCATGCTGACCTACATTTAATTCGCGAAATAAATATTTCAAGGGTACTTCTTGGAATATACTATAAGTCTTACTAGTCATTGGTGCGTACTATGAAACTGGCCACCACAGATATATATGATGAGATATGATCATGTGAACAATCATCTACAAATACGGCTAAGAAATAAATTTGCATCATCTTTTAGATTACACGTGAACTACCACGGACCACGCCTGGCCGAAATCACCTAAGTTTAGGTAACACAAGTCTTGTGAGAACAATTATCTGAACGAAATCGCAGGTCGTATTTAGTTCAGTACAGTTCAAGGTTACCTCGAGCACGTGCTTGGTGCTCTTTTAGCGTTAAGTTGGTGCCATTTTGTTTCATTAATAACCATACGTGGTAAAATATTGAATCTATTTTCGCAACTAAAAATATTTGCTTAGGCAGAAATTTCAAGAATTAACTTAGCTGGTGAAATGTTTATTGTATAATATTGAGGCATTAGTGGTAGGATCTACATTGCTTTATTAAATTGTATGGAGAAATGATTTATTTAATTATTTAGTGACTCAGTAAAATTATCATCGACATCATTATCGGCAACCTATTGATGCCCTAATGCTCGCACGGCTCCTATCTCATTGAAAAGAGGTATATAGAGATTAGGCCCATCACAACCCATCTAGCCAAAGCCCATAGTTCGGAACCTAGGAGACTTTTAAATAAAACTGAAAACCTAAATTATGTATGAACGTGGAAGGGCAAAAGAGTGGAGGAAGACCAAAAAAGAGATGGATGGATTGTGTAAAAGAGGATATGTGGGTAAAAGTTGTGCTTAGTGATGTGAAGTCTAGATGGCTGATAGAAGTGAATGGAAGAAGAAGACGTGTTGTGCCGACCTCACATAATGTGGGATAAGGGCAAGAAAAAGAAGAAGAATCATAATACCCCATCACAATAGAACCCAATTATCAAAAACCCTTGTTTGTTTTATGTACTTCCTGAAATCGTTGAGCGCAAGTCTACGACAATATAATAAAAATATATATGGCCAGTCTGCCAGTAAAAAAGCTTGCTGGTTGATGAGTGAAAACTTGGAATGTGCCGCCTATAAACATTTTTATGTTCGGGTCTTTTAGTGTTATGTAAGCGTCTTATGAAATATGTAGTGCAAGAATTTCACATTACCAGCGTAGGTAAAATTACATTAGTCTGATGATTAAACACACTGCTAGAAGAAATTAGGTTAAAGAAAACAAACTTTTTGCATGTGATACTTAAAACATGTAGTTTTTGATCGTTAATTTAAAATGGGGTTAATATAATTTTTGTTCTGTGGGGAAAACAGGAGTTAAAATTTGATTTGAAGTTAAACATAGTTAACATCGTTGCAGTATATTTTGTTTGTAGAAAATGATTATATATCATTATCTAGAATAATGATTGATTGAGGTATACACTTAAAAGTACAATAGTACAATATTATGATAACTAGTTTTATTCATTAGAAAATTTTATACTTTCTACAATCCAAATGATCCAGAACAACCTTACTAGTGAAGGAGTGTCAATTTATTTTCTACCTTTGCCAAGTTCTTGTTGGTTCTGTGATTGAGCGTTCCTTACAAAAAATTGCTTACAGGTAGATAGATTGCATTCCGTCGACGGAGAACAGATATCTATCTTCTTCTTTTTTTGAACTTTCTTGTATAATAATTATTATACATGAATATTCCAATAATATAAAAAAAAAAACTATTAATTTAAATAAAACCAGAAGTAAGTACCCACAGATTCACCTGCGTGTACTTATCGCATGCGCTTTATTCCTGTTTCCTCACTAATGTAAATTTTTAAAGCGTATAAGCATAACTAGGTTATATAATATCTGTAGTTTGGGCATATCCGATACATTTATTACATTAAATTTTCCCGCGATAAAAAGCAGCGTATGTCACTCCGTCTCAAAAACTATCTTTACGCAAACTAATTTAATCCCTTGCTCTTTTGCTATTGATTAATTGGGCGGTTTGTGCTTTAATTAAATCCAGTTTCGCATTTTTAACATTCATCATGATCAACACATTCTCCTCTCAATATGAGAAGGTTTGGCCATAGTCCACCAGACTATGGCCAAACCCTACTGGCTACCCTACGCTGGCCATGTGCGGATTGGAAGACTGCACACGCCTTTGAGAACATTACGGAGAACTCAGGCGTGTAGGTTTCCTCACGATGTTTTCCTTAACCGTTGAAGCAAGTGATATTTTAATTGGTTAAAAACGCATATAACTCCGAAAAGTTATAAGTGCGTGCCCGGGTTCGAACCCGGCCTCTGATTAGGAGGCTGACGTCTTGACCACTAGGCTATCACAGCTTCTTTATAACATTAGTATTTAATTATAATATAAAGGATTAATATTAATATTATATTATTATATAAGTACACTACTATTTAATATTATATAAATAATAATTATAGAAAGGATTCTTTCATATCATTTCATTTGCGTTATAAACAATAGGGTACTCGTAAGTAATGGTAACAAACATTCAAACATACTTGAGCTCGTTGGTGATGTTGAAGATATTCTAATTGAATGTTCAAAATTAAAATTTTAGTGCTCTTACGTTACTGGAAGTGATAATTTTCTACCGAAAGAGCACACTCGTGTACAACAAAGACGGTGAGTTAATAATCATCTCACAGCTAACAGCTAAAGTCTATAATTAACGCGGCATCCAAACAAACAGATTTCTTTGCATTCCATCCCAATATAGCTCGCGATGTATCACGTTGCTATAATAGCACGCGTTGGCGCCATACCAGTCACCAAGTAAACAAAATTGAGTTATTAATAAAGTTACAATTCTTAACGTCTTGCGAAGCTGTTGTGGATAATTAACGATGCTTATTATTAGATATACTGGTGCAGCTTTTTTTTTAATAATATGTGTAATTCATGGAATGTAATTCAATATTTCAATTTTAAGAATACACCTTGCATCTTTCAAGCAAAAGTAAACATTGTTTATATGCTTTAAATTTTTAATGCGCAATTTAAAATTGAAGCTTAAAAATTTTAAATTGCGCATCAAAAATTTTCACATCCAAACATAAACACACACACACACATACAAACACACATTTGGTTATTGATTCGATTTTATATATATAAGAATATATACATATAAAATATATATATATATATATATATATATATATATATATATATATATATATATATATACACACACATATACATATAACACATCCTGGCACAAGTAAAATAATTACTTAAAAGGATGTTCCAACAACGGTTTAATGTTATGTGAAAAGATTTTTTTATTAAAAAATTCATTTAAAATCGTCAATTTCATTTTAAAAAAAAAACTTACTTAAAACAGAGTATTAGATTGGGAAAAAACTACGATCAATTAGGATTAATTACGTGATTGATTTTCAAAGTACCATACTTGTACAAAGCATGGGTACTAAGACGTGCTATATTGTACGAGTATGTCTTGCCAACGATATCTGCAAAGTTTTAAAGGCAGTATAAGACATATAAATCACCACAATTAACTGAAGTCCCTGATGCTTCCAAATAATCAGGTTTCCTTGCATTCCAACCCAATATAGCTCGCGATGTATCACGCTACATGGGCACGTGTTGGCGCCATACCAGTCAGCAAGTAAACAAAGACTTTTTAATAAAAATTTAACGAATTTTTTATGCGGTGATACGAACGTGATTAATGATGATGCATTTTTTAAAGTGGCTGTATTGATTATTAAATTAATTTTTAAGAATGGTTTTATTTTGAAACTGAAAATATTTCGTATATATCATATCAACCTTTTGGTTCCTGTGATGAATTCATTTTAGGTCTACTATCCGATGAAATTTGTAGTTCGGACAGTTTTTAAGTTTAAAACTCGAAACTACAAAAATTGACTGATCAATAACTCATGCGGATAATTATTAAAAAGCATTGCAAAATCCAAAATATCTTGCAATAGTTACTGGATATGTAAGGATTTCTGGGATATATTTACTTACAGATTTGCCAAGTGATTCGTTGGAATTGCATGATTTTAGTGTCTCAAAATATATATTTTCGGAGATTAACTCGAGCATTTGACCGGTGTTGGCCATAAAAAGGTAGTTAATTTATTTTGGGGACAACGGCAAACTGTTTGCCAAGAGCTTGGGCTATTTTCAAAAACGTACTTTTTTATGACGATTTTTTATGATTGTTTGTTCGTTATTTATTCGGTGGTTTGAATGTACGTTAAATGACTGTTATTGTGTTTTATGGGAGAGATTTTTTGCCAAATTTACCTGAGTTGTTTTCGGTGTTTAAGGCAGATAGTTATAGCCATTCGCTTACAATGCACTAAGATTACAGTACGCTTTCAGCTGCTGTGGTTTAACCATAGTTTTATGGTAGTGGTGATAACTTTTATGCCTATAAGAAGCGACTTCACTGGTGACTAGAATCTCGGGAAGTACAAACATTTTTCGCATGATAATCAGTGGCAGATTAGGATAGCTAGTATAAATGCAAAAGGCCCTTTATCTACTATGGCCTCTGAAGTATAAAGAGGACAAAATTTTGTTAGTAAGTTTAATAGATTAGTAACTGACAATAGAAAACTGATTATACTAAATTATTCTTTTAAATCATATTTTAAAGTAATATTTCAATTTTAAGAATACACCTTGCATATTTCAAGCAAAAGTGAACATTGTTTATATACTTTAAATTTTTAATGCGCAATTTAAAATTGATGCTTAAGAATTTTAAATTGCGCATCAAAAATTTTCACACCCAAACTCATTCGTACGTAATACAAACACACTGACACACACAAACACACACACACACATACAAACACACATTTGGTTATTGATTCGATTTTATATATATAAGAATATATACATGTATATATATATATATATATATATATATATATATATATATATATATATATATATATATACATATCTACTATGGCCTCTGAAGTATAAAGAGGACAAAATTTTGTTAGTAAGTTTAATAGATTAGTAACTGACAATAGAAAACTGATTATACTAAATTATTCTTTTAAATCATATTTTAAAGTATATATTTTATACAAAATGTATATTTTTAGTAAAAGCTAATGTTAATTATCCATGGTGTAGGTTTAATATATAAATATTCGGTTACAGATTTAATCGGCCTCGTCAAAATGTCTCAATTATAATAATTTGTCTGTAAAAAACTGTAAAGCAGCCTTCACGTATTTTCTTTTAATCGAGTTTTTGAAAGAGATAAATTTTCTGTTCTTATAATCGAGTGGTATTTTTATTGTTTTTATGGGCAGTAAAGTCTTACCTATTTCTTTTTTTTTCTCTGTTTTATTATAAAGAAACCATTTTACTTGTATCGTCTCTAGCGATTGTTCCAGCTTATTTTCCTCCATTTATTAATCATAAATTAAGGATTGTCTCTTCAACTTTTATTTCATCTATAACTAGCTTTTGGAAAAAAATATTTTTGCCAGTACAAAGTATTGTATACTCGAACTTTGGAGCAAAAAGAAATTAATAAAATTACGTCTACCAAAAACACTCACCAGTAATAAATAAAATAGGATAAGAGTAAATACGCCACAAAGATTTGCTAACAAGAGCAACTGTACCAGTGAAACAATATATAGGAGCAGAGTTAAGAAAAAAAAGCTAGACGAAACAGAAGGAATTGGCTTCAACGAAATGGTTACCTGGAAGAGATCACTATTAGTGATAAGGTCGCCAGTTGCTTATTGTTTTTGTCTTTTTCGTGTATGTTATGTCCTATAGATTGCAATAAAGTTATATAAATAAATAAATAAGGAATCACTATTGCTTATATTGACGACAGTTACGCAAACGGTATTACAGAGGGCAAGCACACATGTCTTAGTTTAATCGGTTTGAGGCTATAAATAAAGTTATCATGAGGCATATTCACGGAATGCAGGAGCTTTAACCAACTCAAGGAACGTGTAGTTTATTCAATTTATAATAAACTTTATTACGGCAAAAAGTAAACACGCATATCAATACGTGGGTACGAGAAAGTTTTTTTTTTTTATGATAAGAAAGCTGATACTACCCTATACTAGCATATGATTGTTCACCGTCCGACCCCCCGTTACCGTCCGACCCTCCCGTTATCCCAAACGTCTCCTAAGCCGAGGTTCGGCCTCAGAGCAGGCGCCCTTAGGCAGGAGTCAGCTTAAAATTTCTTCTGGCAGAGCTTCTTTACGAAGCTGGCCAAACAGCCCGGTTACGCTGTCGCAACCAATAGCGTTAGCACAGCTAATAGTCAGTCCGAAAGAAAAAAAATATATGATTGTTCCCTCACTAACAGAACCAATTATCTAAATTTGAGTTGTTTAAATTTTTACAACTACAAATGTCACTTTTGCTCCTATTTAATTCAGCTACTAGTTCAGTCTTATAAGCAGCTTCAGGTATTCGATTTGTAAATATTCAATTAGCTTCACTTTGCAAGTAAATGCAAGTAAATGCTATTGTTTGCGATGTTCACTTTTCTATCTGTTTTATAATTTAGTCTGTGTACATAGGTAATTTGGGCCCACGTAAATACTTTCTATGTCGTAAAATGTCCACACTCGTTTTCGCACAAAGCTTGTCTTGTTACAGACGATTATTGCTATTAAATAAATATATTTCACGAACGACCTTTGCAGAAGAGCAAGATAATTTAAGTCGCTTTATTGTAACAGGGGCTTGAAGATCTTTGAAAAAAGCTAGGGTTTTTCGTTTTTTCACAGATCAAATGATCTTGAACTTCGAAAAAGGTTGCCTAAATATCTCTCTCTTCAATACATAGTTAAATCAGATATTAGAAATCACACTTTCAGGAAGGGTAGAAATATATTTTTATCTTGTAAGGTGATATTAGCGTCTTAGATAACTATCATATAGGATTTTACAAATAAATTAGTTCAATTTTTTTAAAACATATTCAATATCGGTATCATGGAATCTTCTATGGATACGCGAACTAATATCGACACGTTTTAGTCATTGTATTTATAGAACGTTTTGTCATAATATGCATTTCATCTGTATTTGTGACTTAAATCTCATACAAAATCAGAGGCTTACTTTAGCATACGAAATCAAATTTATATTAAGGAAGACTGAACAAAGACCGTGAAACGTCTATTTATAGTAAAGGAAGTGTAATCCGAAGGTGACGGACGGAGTGTGATGAAATTTTATTAATATTGTGTTCCTCAAATACCCCAAACTTATAAGCATCTACTTCCTTCTCCCACATCATATCAACATATTTTCTTCCTCAAATAACTTCTATTAGCTTCAAATAATTAGATTTATCTGGTTGGATTGATACAATAATGCACTATGACTTTTTATTAAGTTGTTGGATAGAGGTAGACGAGATTATTTTGGATACAAAAGGTTAGATTGACGCCTACCTCTCTTGAATAAAGAAATACGGCAGACTGTGAATAATCAACCATCTAAACAGGAGACGATCTCGTAAGAGGCTTGCTTGTTTTTACTCCAATTGAGACACTATGACCCCATAGCGGTTATAGATATAGTGGAATGACCACCCATTGGAAGGTCGTGTCCGTGGTGATCTTGTTATTATTCTCTATATCCTTTCATACTTGATTCAAACGTTGCAAAAACAGTTTTGCAGATGATTTCCAGATAGTTACGACAGTTATCCGCCGCTAGACATCAAAGACCATTCATTAAAATTATAGAGGCGTGGTGGACAATGACAGATGAATCTCTCCACTTAGGATAATTAATGGCGGTCTTAAGTCATACACAAGCGGTATGCAGTTGACCGAATTCGACCGTTGGACGGTGTTTGGTGCATTTTGTTTACCTTCCGCGTTCGCAGAAATGCGTTTGATCTTAGACAGAATCTGAAGTAATCCAGATCGAAATGCAGGTTTACTTGCTAATATATGTCAACCTAAGTTTTCGCTGAGAATCGTTAAATCAGTGGATTTGCGAGAATCCAGATAACTAATTGTGCATCGGTTGACGCTGCTTTTATTTGGCTACTTTTCAATAGTTTAAGCTAAGTTTTAATGTAAATATATGAAAACATCATGATCGACCCATTGCCGGCTCACTACAGAGCACGGGTCTCCTCTCAATATGAGAAGGGTTTGGCGTTAGTCCACCACGCTGGCCATGTGCGGATTGGCAGACTTCAAACGCCTTTGAGAACATTATAGAGAACTCTCAGGCATGTAGGATTCCTCACGATGTTTTCCTTCACCGTTGAAGCAAGTGATATTATAATTGCTTAAAAAACGCACATAACTCAGAAAAGTTAGGGGTTCGAGACCCCGACCTCTGATTAGGAGTCGGACGTCCTAACCACGAGGCTATCACAGCTTTTTTTTTAAAGATTATGATTGATGGAAATTGATTAATTGATGTTACATTATTATACGGAATTCGTATAGTTATGTGAAGTTTCCACACTTGTTATATAAAATGACATAATTCGTCACATTACTAGTCCGTGAAATAAATGATTCCATTACACCAATTGTCGGCCATGTCCAATTTGTCCTTGCGTCCATGCCAAATTCCGACCGCCTTAGCTGTTCGCTCGTTCATAGAACAAAAAAATATTGTTTTCTATTCCAAGTGCGACGTAATACTAATTCGTATTAAGTTAGCCAAATGTATTTACATTTCAAGGCCACCTCGAAGCCAAGAACACCTCGTTGGTCAATTGTATAATGCTCAACTACGGATCAGAAGTGCTGGGCTCGATTCCCAGGTTTGGACAAGAATAGTTAAGTGGTTGGATTTTTCTATAAAAAAAATTCAGCACCTGCCCGGAGTAAGTTAACCACTAGGGTCAGTGATTATGTTATGTTTTTGTTTCCGCGATTTATCACGAACATGTGATAATGAAATAGTGTTATTTTGTTACCGCTACAGAAACGATTCCTGGTTAATGAAATAAAAGATGCAAAGACAAATTTCATCATAATTGGTGCCAAGTTTAAGTCGTATATACGTTAAAATCAAACAGATAATCTTTTGCATTTATACTTGTAATATAAGTATGTATTCCGAGATGGTGGAGTAAGTGTATAGAAAAGTCCTATCCTTTGTCTTCCAATCACGAAACAATGGATTACTAAACTAAAGACCTTGAAATAATTACAGGATAAACAATAAAGTATCTCCTTTCTAACAAAAAATAAAAATGGGTGAAACAGGCGTAGAAGTTAATGAATTACAACTAAATACACATTTTGACATTTATCCCCTCTCCCAAGGGAACCGTGTTGATTTCCGGGAAAAAAACTATCCTTTATGTTGAATCGGAGTGTCAGCTACTCCTATAGCAAATTCAATTCAAATCCATCCTGTAGTTTCGGCGTGATGCGCGGCCAAGATACAGACAGACAGACAAAAAAATTTTTTGGGCTCAGTATGGATACTAAAGGATTCTTCAATTAAAATTTTCAAAATATATTTAATGCACAGAATTCGTTATGTACAGTTTTATTATATTATAGATTACTTTATTATTCAATTTATATGATTTTGATTTACAATATAAATCTTACGCACAAGTTAGGTCGGACGTTTATTCTAATGAAACCTCATTCACTCTCAATTGTTTTTTGAAATGTAAACAAGCATGCGATTACGAAAATAATGTTCACTTTATTTTCATGAGAACAGAATTTTGCTGACCGTTGCATGCCCGAACACCCTTG
This sequence comes from Lasiommata megera, assembly GCA_928268935.1. NCBI lineage: Eukaryota > Metazoa > Arthropoda > Insecta > Lepidoptera > Nymphalidae > Lasiommata > Lasiommata megera. Next base: position 15,349,505 of record OV743313.1, on the reverse strand, counting down.
ATTTGACCGGAGATCATCAAAACAGAAATAAATTTGGAAAGCGTTTAACGCAAAATGAAACCGACCTTTTCTCGAAGGGGGGATGAAACATACAAGTTGTCAATCTTTCATAGTACTGGACCAAAGGTTTCTAAAATATATGTAGTAAACCAATTGGGCATTTATGTGTAGGCTTGTACCGTTGTATTATTTTTAATAGCATGCAAAATGCAAATGATATTGATAGTATGGGAATTTATATATATTTTAGAAACCTTTGGTCCAGTACTATGAAAGATTGACAACTTGTATGTTACTATGTTTATATAAACATGTGACTGAAATTAATCACTGAATAATATTTTTTTTATGTGTTACAGTTGGATGGATTTTCAATTCAAATAAGATATGTCGGCGCGAAGGAGTTATTAACTTAATTCAGCGGCGCCAAGAAAAATCAAGAATCCAATAATTACCTACATTTGAACTCTTTAAATCACTAATTAATCATTTCTTTGTTAATCAATTTTGCACAAGCATGCTTAGCCGTAAATACGGGCGGTTGTTGCCTTTCGTGGCATTCTCGCTAGAGACGTCGGGCCGTTCGGACCTCTTAATTATGGTCGCAATAAAAGTGTAATCCCGCAAGTTGTGGTTTTAATTACTATAAGCGAAAGTAAACAAAAGCGTGACGTTAGCAATGCTTACTAAAAAACAACTCGGACGGCCTTGATTCGTCAGATGTCTTTTTGTTTATAAAATCCAATGTTTAATAACTATCAAATTTTCGCTAACCAAAATAATTATAGTGTTTATGTTTATATTGCCCATACATTAACGTTGTAAGCTTTGTCTGTTTTTACCATTGCTAATGTTGCCATTTTAATAGGTATTTTTTGTATTAATAGAACACACTGTACTATTTCAGTATACCTTCGAATTTTCGTTTTTCTTGTTTATTGGTTTGTCTTCTCTTTGGCGTGTAGCTGGACGCATCAGAGCATGTTGAGATATAATTGTTGATAATAAAGTTAAAATAAATGGATTTATAAAAGCGTGCAGTATGTAATCCTGAATTATGAAATGGTATAATCTTAATATACAAATAACGGAGTCCAGAGAAGTTGTCGAGAATATGAATAACGCGAAGTTTGTTTTAAAATGAAGTGCTCCATACAATGTGCAGTTAACGATTGTGTAAGTTATTTAATGTCACATAAACACAACTTATATCATCATGATCAACTCATTGCCGGCTCACTACAGAACACGGGTCTCCTCTCAATATGAGAAGGGTTCGGCCATAGTCCACCACGCTGGCCATGTGCGGATTGGCAGACTTCACACGTCTTTGAGAACATTATGGAGAACTCTCAGGAGTGCAGGTTTCCTCACGATGTTTTCCTTCACCGTTGAAGCAAGTGATATTTTATTTTTTTAAAACGCACATAACTCCGAAAAGTTAGAGGTGCGTGCCCGGGTTCGAATCGCCGACTTCTGATTAGGAGGCTGACGCCCTAACCACTAGGCTATCACCGCCACAAGTTATATATAGGTCATATATTTTCACACCTACTCGTAAATAATTATTTTTGGTGCCATTGTGGACATACAACTCTTGTTACGTATGGGAAAATCCCATAAAACTTTCAACCACAAATAATAGCATATAAATATAACCTCCCTTAAAAATTGGGCTATCAAACGCAACGACTTTTCTAATCCATCATCTGGTGGTTTCAAAGATTTGTGTGATAAACCAAAAAAATAGGTAAGATATAACTAACGACTTTGTAACGAAAACTGAAGTATATCTTTACTTAAAGTTCTTAATAACACGCCGAAAAGGCCAAAAAGTAAATCTGCGTGAGATTGTCTTAGTTATGAAATATTTTTTTGTTTATGTAAGAATGAATTCCTCTAAAATATAGGGATAGTAGAGATCCGCGCGTACACAGAAGAGAAATGCTTTATTATAGTTCACATGCTAAATTTAATGCCATAATCACTGACAATCTAAGGTGCAAAAGACCTCGTACCTGACAGGTTTTTTTTTATATACATAGCGAGCAAACGAGCAGGCGGGTCACCTGATGGTAAGTGATTACCGCCGCCCATGAACATTTGCAGCACCAGAGGAACCGCCAATGCGTTGCTGACCCTTGAGCAATTTGTTAATCCGCCCTTTGAAGATCCCCATATTATTACCATTAGGGAAAACAGAAGATGGAAGCTGGTTCCACAATTTGCAGGTGCGGTTAGGCACCCCGAAATATGTAATGCTGAATTTGACGCACTTTCACAAACGAACAGAGGTGTAAATGATATTTCACCTGACAGGTAAGGTGCCCAAAAATAGTTCATGCACTCAATTCTAATTCTAGATCCGCAAAGCTGCAATGTGAATCACATTGCGTGAATAGTCAGCTACTGTTACCTACAGATAAGGAACCCGGGATCTAAACCAGATCAGTTTAAACTGTTCAAAACTATCTACATTAAACATCACGAGCTTCTGGAGTCGGCTCAGTAAATTGTTAAATACGTCTGTTTAAAGGTATTCAATACTAACCCCGAGTTCGGGGTCTGAGAGCAAGGAACTTTGGTTATCATACTCCTAACAGGTTAGCCCGCTACCATCCTAGACAGCATCATTACTTACCAGCTGAGATAGCCGTCAAGGGCTAACTTGTAGTTTATAAAAAAAAGTTTAGGCTCATTAACTTGCGAACAATCGGGATCAGGACAATAAAATGACGATGATATCATATCCGAAACGATCCAGAGTGCGGTGCGTGAACTTCAGAGCGGGATCTATTCCTGCCACGTGAATCACTCTGCGTTCTTGATACTAACAGGAGTACTCCCAAGAAAAAACAAAGAATGCATCCAACAAGCAATCTTACTGCAACTACCACGCATTCTCTGTCATGTCTTTTCTCTTCTGACGTAATTAAACAGGTTTCTGATATGAACAGCTAAGGCATCCTTATTTCCTTTCACGTATTAGTGTACCTTCAAGGTAAACTTCGAGCTATAACTCATTATTGCTTTGAATCAGCCACGATGGGACTATATCTTCAATCGCAAGGCTATCGTCACACTTGTATTAAGTATTTTATTTTTTGAAAATACTTTTTGTTTGACAATGTACATAATTATTAAATTTTGAAGTTTGAAAAATCCAACTGACCAGTTTTTTGTTTTCATTTGAGTTTTCTTCCTGATAGAATTTTTAGAAGCACCAAAAATAGATAGAATACGTTCTAAAACTTGTTAAGGATACTATAAATATATGAATATTAAGGCTACGATTAGAAAATTTGTAGAAAATTTATCTCCGAAAACAATTGAAAATTATAAATGATTCAGATGTTTGGATGTGGTCATTAAAGACGATTATGTATATTACTAGCTGACGCCCGCGACTTCGTCTGTGTTGAGTTAGTGTGTTTGTTTGTGCCACAGGCGGCATGCTCGTGAGCTGCGCGCGGTACTGGACAGTACTTCGACATTGCAACATTACTTTATTTTTCTAAAATAAAAGACTTTTTCTAAAATAAAAGTAGCCTAAGTTACTCCTTATTATATCAGCTACCTGCCAGTAAAAGTCCCGTAAAAATTGGTTCAGTTTTTTCAGAAATTAGCCGGAACAAACAGACAGACAGACAGACAGACAATAATTGTAAAAAAAACGTTATATTGGTGTATGTACCATATACATATTCATATGCATGTTGCAAAAAACGGTTATTTCAATATTAAAACACTCCAATTTTATTTATTGGTATAGATAATAAAAAACTTAGTTGCCAACTTTCATGTCTCTAACTTCAAAAATATAGGACTTTCATACAAACTTCCAACCCCCATTTCAACCCTTTATCATGTCATATCATAGGGTGTATTTTCTCAAAACCGTTTCTTAACTGACCTCTACTTCATACAAGGAAACGACCTTCCAAATTTCAAGTTCGGATGTTTTATGATTCCTGAGATATCGTGATCATATGTCAGTCAATCAGTCAGTGAGTGGTATTTCGCTTTTATATATGTAGATTATAAAAATTGGTTTAAAGATTTCTCTATCGAGAAAAAATGGAAACTCTTCTCTACATTAGCAAGGTGTGTAGTTATTGTTTAAACGTGTTTACGTCATATCCACTCATAAACCCGCATATAGACCTCCCACCTTCGTCACATGATTTAAATTATGTTGTAAAGTGCTCTGTACACTGACATACTGTTAAAAGTACATGAAGCCTACTATCATCTCTTAAAGTGTTATTATTTTAATATTGATTACATATTAATTTCAGAATTCCTATTCAAGTGACGTAAGGAATGTAATAAAACGGTTATTTTACAACAATACAATTTTATGCGATGATATAATACATACTACGAAAATGTAATACACAAGAGTTCAGATAAAGAATCGAGAACGACCACTAACATATTCCATGCGAGAGGATGTTCAGTGTCCTTGTCGAACACGCAATTAACGCCCAAATGTTTACATGTCATACTATTAATAATGTATTGCTAGTCATATTAGATCAAATCAAGTCAAATATGAATAAGAATAATAAACTAATGTTCGAATAATAAGCTAATTAGTTAGTTCGCTCACTAATTAGACTAACTAGTGAGATTGACAGTTCATTGAAATCGTAATTAATACTTACTATAATTAAGGATACTAAGACCTATTTTTTACTTTCATCTCAAAATTCAGTTTTATGTTCAGTATAAGAAGCTGTAAATTTTGTATTATTAAAGCCATCCTACATCTAAACAACAATTACTATTATCCTTCAATTATCATGAACAAACCAAAATTTCAACGCAGGCAAAAATATTCTATTTACAGGTCGCGTACCACTATAATTCCGTAAACATATTTTCATTCATAAGCATGCGCACACGCCCACTAGCGACTTCTTACTATCTAGTGTGTAGGCTCACTAATATGACGCGTTGCGCGGGGCTCGCCTACGACAATCTACGGCTGAAAGTTCGCACAAAGCTGCGCGATTCCGACAAAATTAAAATAGCCGCTCTCTACTGCGAAAACAGGTGCTTGCGCGATGTTTATCATAAAGATACGGTGGGTCGGTTTCCGTTGTTAGTCGAAAACGATTTCTAACACATTGCCCCAAACGTCGCCTAAGCCGAGGTTCGGCCTCAAAGGAGGCGCCCTTAGGCAGTCGTTCCCTTAAGTTCTTCGAGCCCTAGGGCTCAAAATTTCTTCTGGCAGAGCTTCTTTCCGAAGCTCACCAAACAGCCCGGTTACGCTGTGGCAACCAATAGGGTTTGTACAGCAAATAGAAAAAAAAACACATTTTTTTATCAACTACAAGTGAGCCCTTGACGGCTATCTCACTTGATGGTAAGTGATGATGCAGTCTAAGATGGTAGCAAGCTACCCTGTTGAATGGGTATGGGTATGTTAAAGGGGAATGGTAAACCCATACTCCTAATTGGTTTCTACACGACATCGTGCCGGAACGCTAAATCGCGTGGCGACACGTCTGTGTCGGTAGGGTGGTAACTAGCCGCGGCCAAAGCCTCCCACCACTCGAGCCGGGAATCGAACCCAGGACCCAACTTTACAATGCGAAAGCGCGCGCGCTGCGCCACGTCATATTCCAACGTTCAGGTTAGTGGTGCGTATTCCGTGCATAATAGGTATTTGACGGTGACAGAGTGTTGTACTGTGACGTAACAAGGGTCAAGCACGCTTTTATTTTTAAAATTCAATATCTTTTAAAATTGATCTAAGTGGTGAAATGATTTTTATCACATATTTTTCGAAATAATTTAGGTTATAAAATTATTTCTTAATTGAAAACGTAATATATTTAATTTTTTTTATATACGAGTATCTATGAAATGATGCGATAGAAGGAACAGATTAACGATTAAAGACATAGTCATTTTCATTATAAACACAATTTTTTTAAATATTATTTACTGATACTCAAGTTGAGTAATTAATAAAAATATTACTATGTCGGAAGGCAGTGGAAACAGAGTTTTACTACACATACCGCCCATTGATGTGTGACGCGGGCCATTATTTCAGTGCTCGCGAAAATACGTCGTAAAGACGCCAATAAACTGTTTAAGATGAATGGAATTTACATCATAGGTGACTAAGATTACGCGCTTTTTTGCACTATCCATGTAATAATATTTTTACGTCTTGGATGGAGATTTAACTCATATAATGTTATATTGCATGTCGATTCAGTGACAATCAAATTTATCGACTTAAAAATAACCACCCAGATTTAAGATACAGACAGCATCCTCTACAATTCTGATAAAATATTAAATTCATATCAATGTGTGTGTGAACAGATTTCGAGTACACACACAGGTAAGTTCGTTTTCCCGATCAGTTATATATATAAATATATATGTACGTATATATATGTCGGAAAATGTTGCCGATTTGACCTGAACGGAACGCAAACGCCACCTATAGGCGTTAGACGGAGTCTATGGAATGAACCGGAAGACTGAAGTTAGGAATTTAACTTAAGTGTGAATTCAGTAAGAAGGGCACACAGTTCGCCACGAAGTTTCGTGCCAGGCGGGTCTTCTGAGTGTTCGTAGAAACTGTCTTGTGTTCCGTATCAAGTGTGTGTAATTAGTTAAATTAGTCTTCATATAATAAGAGTAACTAGAATAGTAATTAAAGTGAATATTGTATCCAGTACCTATTATCGTTTGAAACCAACCTACCCACAAACGCCCACAGTAAAATAACTTGCCTGTTATCAAGTCTAGGATAGATCTAAAAAATGGAATCAGATAACATAAGCAAGAATTCACAAGTCCCGTTATCAGAAGTGGGATACGGGTTGGTTCAAAGTGAAGACAGATAGTAGCCGCTGGCGTGCGTTGTTTGAACAACAAAATGCGAATATGCGCGCGCTAATCGAAGCCTTGCAATCACCGAGGACAAACTCCGTGGAATTACCTGAGTTCGACTCTGACAAGAAAGATACGGACGCAAGATCATGGTGTGCGACCGCGGATTTATGTTTTGCCGAAAATCCCATTTCCGGCGGTCAACTTGTGGTGGCGATAAGCAAATCTCTCAAAGGCGAGGCGTCGACGTGGCTCTCACAAATAGCATACCCAGGAATGTCATGGAGTGAGTTTCAAGTGCTATTCACAAGTAGATTTGTGTCGACGGAAACATTGACGGGTAGCCTCATAAACATGCAAAGTGAACGACCATCTGACAAAGAATCCCTTGTTGCTTATGCAAGTCGTATGATGACGTCACTCACTAACAAGTGGAAAGATGTGGATAAAGAACAAATTGCGGTGGCAACGGTATTGTCACACATATCGCAGTTCGATCAAAGGTTGCAGCGTTTGGCGTTTACCACCAACATTACGTCAAGAGAACAACTTCAACAAGAACTTCATGCGTTTTCTCATTTAAAACGCAAGATCTCTGCTGAAACTCCAGGCACGTCAGAGACCAAGCGCGCGAGGATGACTCAATTGAAATGTTTTGGCTGTGGTAAAACTGGACACAAAAGGGCGGAGTGTCGGAACAAACCAATGGAGTCAAGATCAATACTACCAAATCAGGCGGCTCAAAAGCCCGCTACGAAGTCCCTGGTGTGCTTCAAACGTGGCCAGCCTGGTCACATCGCCGTTCGATGCACGGGCGGCGGCGGTCAAGCTGACGGCGGTGGAGGCGCGGGCGCTTCGCGGCCCGAACGGCGGGTTGACATGTGCACTGTACAACCTCCCACTGGACGTTTACAACATAACGGTGAGCAGTATTGTTTTTCGTATGATTCTGGTGCTGAATGCTCTTTGATTAAAGAAAGTTTTGGTGCTAAATTCAGTGGTAAAAGGTTTAATAATGTTGTTGCCATGTCCGGTATAGGACAGACAAGAGTATTTAGTACCGAACAGATTTTATGTTGTGTAACAATTAACGATCACACTTTAGGGATTTTATTTCATGTACTACCGGATAGTTATTTACAAACTGATATTATGGTCGGTCGGGAAATTTTAAAATTGGGTTTTTCTGTTCAGATGACGGCGACCGAGCTTTTGTTAGAAAAAGTGCGAGTAGTGAATTCTTTACGTAATGTAGCTAATTATAAAATTGATTTAAATTTAATTGATACCGACGTTTCTGAAATCGATAAGCCAATACTTTTTTTTGCAAGTTTTAAATTCTTTTTATGAGTGCGTGTTAAGACTGGTGAATTAAAAATACGGTTAATTGATCCAAGTCGTACAATTCAGCGTAGACCATATAGAATGTCAGCAGACGAGCGTACCGTTATTCGTGAATGAGTTAAAGAGCTTTTAGACGCTAATATTATTAGGCCTAGCTGCTCCCCATTTGCGAGTCCTGCTCTCTTAGTTAAAAAGCGCGACGGTTCCGATCGAATGTGTGTTGATTATCGGGAACTTAATAGTAATACGGTGTCGGATCGGTATCCTATTCCTTTGATATCAGAACAGATTGCTCGTTTAAGTGGTGCCAATTGTTTTAGTAAATTAGATTGCGCGAGTGGTTTTCACTTAATCCCCGTAAATGTTGACTCTATAGAGACTACCGCTTTTATTACACCGGAAGGGCACTATCAATAATTTCCATGATTCTTTGATTCATCTGGGTGCTGACAAAACGCGAGAAAAACTTTATGATTTTTATTGGTTTTCTAATATGACACAATACGTGAAAAAGTTTGTCTATAATTGCGTTACATGTAAAGTAGCTAAAACGCATTCGGGAAAAGTACAGGCCGAACTACATTCGATACCTAAAGTTACGATTCCGTGGCACACTATACACATTGACGCGACTGGCAAATTGAGCGGTAAAAACGATAACAAAGAGTATGTTTTCGTCATAATCGATGCTTTCACAAAGTTTGTGCTCTTGTTTCACACTGCAAGCATTGACACAAAAAGTAGTATTCGCGCGGTAACACAAAGTGTATCTCTATTTGGGGCCCCTACTCGCATAATAGCGGATCAAGGTAGGTGTTTTGCTAGTAAAGAGTTTCGTGACTTTTGCGAGAGCAAAAACATCAACTTACATCTCATAGCGACAGGATCATCTCGTGCTAACGGGCAAGTAGAGCGTATCATGAGCGTCTTAAAATCAATGTTAACTGCTGTAGAAACAGACGGTGATAAGTCATGGCAAGATGCGATCGGTGAAGTACAACTCGCTATTAACTGTACCATCAGTAGAGTTACAAAAGCATCTCCTTTAGAACTACTGATAGGTAAAGTAGCAAGACCGTTATCGTTGATGAATACTTGTGACGTAGATACAGAGGTTAACTTGGACGAAATACGTGATAGAGCGTCGGAAAACATTAAAAAAATGCGCTACATACGATAAGGCTAGATTCGATCGTACGAAGGCTCAGATCGTTGGATTTTGCGTAGGTGATTTTGTTTTATTAAAGAACGAAGAAAGGAACCAAACTAAACTAGACCCGAAGTTTAAGGGTCCGTTTAAAGTTATTGAAGTGTTGGACGGTGATCGTTATGTGTTACAAGCTTTGAATTGTAAAAGAACTTACAAATATGCACACGATCGTTTCAGAAGGATGCCTGCGGGACATGTACCAGATGATATTGAAGTTGTTGATGATAATTTAACGGAGTAAAGTTATATTATGGTGTGAGCGCGAGTGTGAACTCTATCGGCCGTATGTTGTCGACCGTACCAGGTGTTATTACGTAGTCGTAGCCCGTTGGAAATCGGTGTCTCTTGGGGAAACCCAAGTAGTCCGTGGGTGCGCGATGCGCGTTTAGCTCTGGCGGAGGTCGGGCTCTTGTGAGACCGTATCGTGTGTAGTCTAAGAGAGATGCACACGTGCCATCCAAGTGAGTGGATGTGTGTCTGTGAGCAATATTTCGTGGCGATAGAGGGGTTCACTCGTGGTGTTGATAACCAAAGTATGGTCAAATGTTTTGCTGTGTTTGTGTGATGGTACATGATCCCTACGGTTTCAATCTGGTAATTGATTGTTGTCAATTGATAATTTGTTTAGTTAATGGATTAAAAAAGATCATTGATAGTAAAACTGTGTTTAATTTTTACTATGGTTTTAATTCTTAGTAGTCAGGAATAGCCGAGTTGAGCAAATACTGTGTTTGGAATTTTGTTGACAGATTAACACACGAGGGCGTGTGCTAGCAGGATGGCCGTGTCGGAAAATGTTGCCGATTTGACCTGAACGGAACGCAAACGCCACCTATAGGCGTTAGACGGAGTCTATGGAATGAACCGGAAGACTGAAGTTAGGAATTTAACTTAAGTGTGAATTCAGTAAGAAGGGCACACAGTTCGCCACGAAGTTTCGTGCCAGGCGGGTCTTCTGAGTGTTCGTAGAAACTGTCTTGTGTTCCGTATCAAGTGTGTGTAATTAGTTAAATTAGTCTTCATATAATAAGAGTAACTAGAATAGTAATTAAAGTGAATATTGTATCCAGTACCTATTATCGTTTGAAACCAACCTACCCACAAACGCCCACAGTAAAATAACTTGCCTGTTATCAAGTCTAGGATAGATCTAAAAAATGGAATCAGATAACATAAGCAAGAATTCACAAGTCCCGTTATATATATATATTACCATATTTCAGACTATAAAATTGAGAAGTAGATATTTTTCATATTTAGTTTCATTTTGTTCATGTTTCATACTGTTTATACAGAATTAAATATACGAGTAGTAACGTAAAAAGAGTTATGTTATTATTACCTGGGAAATAATTTGGTACCATTATTTTAGAGAAGTGTACAACTAATAAAAGTTTTGCTGACCTCTATCTGACATATTTTGTTACATTGATTAGCATATTAACAAATCTGTTTTTAATCGTTGTTGGGGGGTATTAGGATATAATTGCGGTTGTATGAGCAAACTATTTCAAGCATGTTGAGAGAGAAAAAATAGTGCTGCGAACAATATTTTTTTAAAGTAAAATCTTTGAACAGAAGAACATAAAATAGTTTGTTTCTAGCAATAAAGCTAACTTTATGACTGATTTTACTATTTAACATAGAAAAATTAAGCAAGTTATAATTTGTGACAATGTCTTGGCATGTACCAGGTGCATCACTGGGTTTTAGTGGGTATTCTGGTCGCCAGTCTGGCCGTTGGGGAGTCCCACATACCCCGTCGGAAGGCTTCCGGAGGGGATGCGTAAACGCAGTTCCCAGCGGGAAAAAATAAATCGTTAGTCTGGCCGTGATACTTTATTAAATTTACAAAGTGATATCCGAAATATTTGCGTAGCATCTTATACTTCATGTTTACTTCATTGCTAGTAATATGTATGGTTTATCGGTACAGTAATTTTGTTATTGGAAACGAACATAAAATACTTAAACATATGAAATTCTCAATTGTTAGACATTGTTTTTGTCAGCACGGACTGGGCAAAGATACAGGTGTCTTTAAGTCGCTACGAATTGTTCAAAGTGATTTATGATCTGAAGTAGATACAAATGTTGAATGGAATTCACGAATTCGTGCCATAGAAATTCCCTTTTTGCCGGCGCCTTGCACATGATTTATTAAGGCCAGCCTTGTGATGTTTTCCTGTTTAACACACGTATAGTTGTAAATCTCTTGTTATGATTGCTACTTAAGAAAAGTCGGGACACATTTTTCTAGGTCGTCAGAATTTATTGTGAAATATAACGTTGTTGACCTGAATTACGCTATTTTCTGAATTTTATATATATACGTTGCTACACGTTACATTCCAGGAAGTATACAATGGGTTCCCTGGGTGTTCAACAAATTCAGCGATAGCTACAAGAGACAATAGATAGACAAGAGAGAGATATATATATATATATATATATATAGCGAGCAAACGAGCAGGCGGGGCACCTGATGGTAAGTAGTAAGAGGAACCGCCAATGCGTTGCTGGCCCTTGAGCAATTTGTTAATCCGCCCTTTGAAGATCCCCATATTATAACCATTAGGTAACACAAAAGATGGAAGCTGCACAATTTGCCATTGGCCGCACGGGAAACCTCAATCTACGCAGACGAAGTCGCGGGCAACAGCTAGTTGATAATATAAATAATATTATGTTATGATATCCATGACTTTAGATATCATCATCATCATATTTAATTCCTGTCTATAACAGAAACAGAGGCAATACCCATAGAGATTGTTCCCACTACCCTGCTTCCTGCTGCTTCTGTGATAGCATAGTGGCTAGGACGTCCGTCTCCTAATTAGAGCGTTTCGGAACTATGTGCGGTTTAGGAAATTAAAATATCTTCGGCTCGGCTTCAACGGTGAAGGAAAGCATCGTGAGGAAACCTGCATGCCTGAGAGTTCTCCATAATATTCTCAAAGGCGTGTGAACTCTCCCTTAACTATGGCCAAGTCCATCTCATATTGAAAGTGCTATGTAGTGAGCCGGCTATGGGTTGATCAAAAATGGTCACCCATTCAAATACCTGTCGATTCACCATAGCTTATTAACCAGAAACTTAGTTTAACTACAGGTTTCATATATAATTATGGTGGTATAATTTGAAAATGGAAAATAGTGGGCTTCCCCAGTCATTATTATTAATTTTGTGTGACTGATCAATGTCAGCTAATGGTTTATATAAAGTTTTGCTCTTAAAAGTTTATTTTATGAATCATTGCGTCATATTTAATATCTTAGAAACAGTGCCCTTTCATGGAAATATGAGAATATTATATAGGATATTTGATGCACGCCATCTAGCGACGAGAACGAAGTTTGAATGCTCAAATGATCTTCAGCTGCTGAAGTTCTCGTCTTTTCAGTGAACGCAAAGTTTTGCTTACACGTGTCTTTACTAGATGGCGCTTTATTACTTTTTTACCATGTGATTAGTTTAATAAAATACTAGCATTCCAATGCCATGTAAAGCATGAAGAAAGGATATATATATATATATATATACTAGCTGACCCGGCAGACTTCGTACTGCCAAATATAGCCTGTCAAAATGATTTGTAATGTGTAATTTTTTTGTTTCTACATATTTTATAGTCGGGGCAAAAAATTCACCTGAACAGAACCGTCACCCTGGTGATAGGGCGTTGTGAATAAGAAATATAATTAAATAAAACATATATAAGCATTTAAAAATAAGTAATCTCTTTATTGTTAATCATATGAATCATAATTATTAACAAAAATCAGTTTTATTTTCATTGTAGTGCTTTGTGATATACGATGTTTTTTGTTTGATTATCTGGCGCATAGACAAACAAATCTGATGGTTTTCCGGGCAACATATAATTGACCATGTGAGAAACATGGGTTTTCCAGATTAATACCATAAACACTTAATGGTTGCCCCTGGGACTTGTTTATGGTCATAGCAAAAGCAAGCCGAACTGGAAACTGTAGTCCTTTAAAGACAAACGGCACATCATTCGGAATCATTGGGATGCGCGGTATAAGTACGTCTTCTCCTTTATACTTTCCTTTCAGTATAGTTGCTTCTATCACGTTGTTTAGTAATTTTTTTATCGCTAACCGTGTGCCGTTGCAAAGACGCGGTTGGTTGATATTTCGCAACATTATAACTACCGATCCAACCTTTAATTGAAGATTGTGAGGTGGCAATCCTGGCAAATCCAGCGAGTTTAAAAATTCTGGTGGATAGTTCACTACATCATCTTGGTTAGTAGCCGAATCAACTGATTTATATATCCTCGATTCGCCTGTAATTTGTTCTTGTATTTTTAAATTTAATTCATTTACATCTATGTTTTTTGCTGCCAATATAGCTCGTTCGCTCAACCAATCATGGTTTCTGTAATTTTGAGAAACATCTGGAAACACCTTCTGAATAAGTTCATCTTTTGATCGAGTTAACTGACAAAAACTTTGAGGAATGTTAATGGAGCCAGTCAACATGTCTATAGGAAATTTGCCATTACCAATGTCAATGAGTTGTTTAGAGAATATGTTTCCAGATTGGTCATTTTGTAACTCGACACGCATATTCTTGCTTAAATGAAGTACTTTGACATGTTTCCACAAATTGGAGGACTTTAGACATGCATTGAGTTCATCGGCTGGTGTTGATCGTGGAATCACTGGCAATGTTGGACGAAAATCTCCTGCTAATAAATTATGTAGATAAGATTTGATGTGTGCTTTGAAGGTCTTTGATAAAATGGGTGAATGTGGGACAATCCAACGATTATCTATTTCAATATCTTATTGATTTAATTTGACAATTGTTGATCTTCCATTGTCTGCTGTCGATCGTCGACGATACAGTGGATAACCGTCATTACCAGTAATTGTTTCCGATATTAATGTCCGTGGATATCGTTTTGAGCCACCGTAAGTTGTATCGACAGGTGGCGCTGGGGTCACGAACCCAGCGAATACAATAGCAATAAAGCTCGTTTTAGTTAGTTTAGTTTTTAGCCCGTTTAGTCTAGCTGACTCTCGCGACTTCGTCTGCGTTGAGTGTTTGCTTGTCTTGCAATCACGAAGCAATAGATTACTGAACCGAAGAACTTGAAAAAATTACATCATAAACATTAAACTATCTCCTTTCTTACAAAAAAAGAATGAATGGATTCTGAGTACGCGTTAATGAATTACAACTAAATACACAATTTGACTATCTCCCAAGGGAACCGTGCTGAATTCCGGGATGAAAACTATCTCATATGTTGAACCGGAGTATCAGCTACTCCTATTCCAAATTTTATTCAAGTCCACCATTTCAAGTGGTTTCGGCGTGATACAGACAGACGCTAGTAAAATCGCTAGTAAAGCATCCTCCAATTAAAATGTTCAAAATCTATTTAATGTACAGATTTCGTCCTGTTACAGTTTGACTATGCACTCTTTGACGTTAGGAACACACCTACATTGCTGAGACAACAGTGAGTGCTTGTAATTTAATATGTACTTTATGCAATAGCAATAAAACTCAAATTGACTCTACGTTTATATAGAAAACGTTTGTATGGGAAAAAGAAAAGGGCTGTTTTAAGGGGTTTTCCGGCAATTATTCAGATTTTTCTCGCCGTGAAAACCATCCTTGAACTTCAACGAATATTTAAAAAAAAAAATTGGCCAAATTGGTCCAGGCGTTGTTGAGTTATGCGCTTACCAACAGCTTTTGCGATTCATTTTTATATTATAGATCATTCTAATTAACTTTTATAATTATGTGATAATACTGACATGTACATATTTAAATTATAGAGTTTAAATAATAATTTCAATAAGAATTGAAATACTAATTTAATCGTTTAAATATAAGAAAAAAAATCTGAAAAACTTGTTATCATGGCTCATTGAAATAATAAGTGCAAATATTTTTTAATAGAGGTTAAATAAAAACAATAAAAAAAAATATTTGTACAACTATTGAAAAAGTTTAGGAAATTGTGTATCATTTTTGCATTGACATTTTAATTAAATTTTATAATTATGTGATAATACTTACATACATATATTCAAATTAAATTATAAAGTTTTGATCAATGAAGCACAAAATAAGTAAAAAACAGGATTAATATCACTGTATTATCTTCATTATAATATGAATTCAATTTACACTTCAGTCTAAGTAACACGTGGCCGGCTATGCTAAGACCAAAAATTTAAAAAGTGGAAATAATTGAATTATACGGTATTTCGTTCTCTACAAAATAAATTTAATTAATTTTATAGAGTCAACAACACGTGGTAATTATGCTGTTAAAATGTAGCTTATATGACACGTTCGTAGATTTACCATAGCAGCGCCATCTATTGATTACTTACTCAACCCAGTCGAAAGGTATCGACATCTGTTAGAATCATTTGGAGTTGACAGATAATTGTGACTGTCAAATAATAACAAACAAATAATTAGCAATAAATTAAAATTGCGACTATAATTTGAGATTTAAACTATCCTATCTCTCAAGTTGGATCGAACTGCACATGGTGTGCGAATTTTATTATAATCGGTTAAGTGGTTTAGGAGTCCATTGAGGATAAACATTGTGACACGAGATTTATATATATTAAGATATATATATATATATATATATATATATATATATATATATATATATATATAGACAATTTTGCTCCAGGGACCATGTCCGGGGGTTTCCTTGAACAATATAGAGTTAACCCTATAAAGAACAAACATACATTGTTTTGTTTTTATATAAATACGTTTTTTAAAATAAGTTCGTCTAGTCGTTTTCGTTTGACATTGTAATACCCTATAATTGTAATATGCAATTTTTTTTTAAAGCCTGCCAAAAAGCCGAAGATTCTCTATGTAATGCGTTATTTATTATCAACACCACTTGTTTGTTGTAATATCTCTAATCTCTTTAATAAAATTTTATTTGCTTGCCTTTGCACTAATTCCTTAGCATTCTATGTTAATCCAGTTACATTAATTTGCCAACTTTTTTGTCCCACATGCGTAATTTGCAAATATTTTTGTTAGGTAGGGTTCCTTATTTCCACATTTTTTATTGTACTCGTTTGACTTCAATTTGATGTATTTGTATTTATTATTATATTTTTGCCATAACTCATAGTGGTTGAGTAATAAATATTAGTCACTAATGACGCACAAGAAATCAAAATCTTGCGACCCAAGATGCGTTTATAATGCCGGGGAATCTGCATAATCGCTCATCCCGGTGGAATTCATTAGGTGAGCATAAATATATTCGGGTAACCCGGACCACCTAACAATGGACAATTTATTATTTAGATTTGGCCGCATTTGCCCGCGGCAATTCTTTATGCAAATACCGGAAAAACGGGAAATGGAACCAAAGCGATGCCCCTTCCTGTTTATTTTCTCCTTTTTTTGCGTGTCAGACGCTTTAATTAATCGGGGTTCTGATAGTTTTGCTATATATAAGTAGGTTGCATTTACTCGCTGACGCCACCTTGAATTAAGGTTTTTAAATTTTCTCTTCAGAAGAAAAAAAATATTGCGAATTGGTACAGCCGCTTTCCAGATGTATCTACGTATCACTATGCATACATTCACATGTTTCTTTCATATTGATAAAATGACGACTTTTAATTTTATTTTTGTTCATTTATTTTAATCCATTTCATGTATATTTTAGGTACATTAGCATATTTATTATTACAATGTATGCAATCTGTTTTATGTACTCGTATAAGTATGTATAGTTATTTGTATGCAGGGTTATGTTAATATTACGCCACTTTCTGTTTTTTTTTGTATTTCCTAATCCTTAGGTTGTCTGACAAAGTTCGTTACTAAGCGATAAGGCCGCCTTATTCTGCTTCTTATTTCTGTTTTTCTTATTATTTTCCTTAATGTCGTGGTGTACAAATACGGCGTTCGTAGGTGGTATAAAGGTTTATGAAGATGTAGTCACATAGAATGACGCTCTACATCGCTTAAAAGTGTGACTGGCTAAACTTCAATAAAATATAAACTATTGATACGCAAGTCCGTGCCTGGGCTCCAGGAGTCCAAAGTCCAAAGTATTTTTTGTTACCTATATATTTTAACTTTTATTTTTTAATGTATTTGTGGAAACCCATGGCGTTTTGTATCTTATTATATTGGTGTTTTATTTAGGGTGAATACGTGAAATTTTATTTTATTTTTTATATATTTTTATTTACTTGGTAGTAGAATAAATGGCTTTTTTATTTTATTTTTATTTTTACGTGAAATTTTATTTTTATCTATTAATTTGTCAGATTAAGAAATTTACTGTACTTTTTTTTTTAATTATTACAATATATGCAAACCAACGTCTTATATAATAATCGTGAGATGTGAATAAAATCCGTGATCAGAATTCTTTTATATTTGATTGCCTTAAATCTCTATGAGTTAGTCTATTACTTGGAGATGCGGAGCGTTCATAGTCTTGGCGAAGACTTCGGCTTCTCTTTAAGAGGCACGCACCTCGAACTTTGAGGAGTAATGTGCATTTTTGTGACTTCCTCCCAAAAACCCCAGAGTTTCTTCCAAGTTCTTTACATAGGCGTGTAAAGTCTACCATTCTGCTTTTAGACAGGGTGGTGTCTTACGTCCCGTAGTAGTTCGGTGGTGGTTCGGTGGTCAGTATAAATAACACTGAACATGAAAGCCCAGATAAACCTACAAAGAAAATTAGAGTGCATTAATAAGTTAAAAAGAGTAAGAAATAATTTGTGTTTCACTCTTTCTTGCTATTTTTCACTATCCAATAAGTAAATGTAAATAGGGATCTCAGTAATACCCAGTTCTGTAAAGCTTTGACTTAAGGTGCCTGCCACCTTTGAAACGAAATAAGCAAATGACAGTCTTATGTTGAAAAACATTTCAGCACAATATCATTGCAAAGTTAAAGATTTAAATTATAAAAAGATGTATCATGCGTACAACTGAAAAACCTTTTGCGTGTCAATAATTTCCGATTGATAGTTAAAATATTTTATTACTTTAAATTAAAGTTTAACCTTAAACTAAAAACTTTTGTATGTATTTTCCTGTACAGTTTTTCTAAAAGACTCAAAAAAATTAATAGTGGTAATAAGACGACCTCCGTGGCGCAGCGCGTTCGTTGTTCCATTATAAAGTTGGAGGTCCTGGGTTTCCCTTGGGCTTTGGCTGTGGCTAGTTAATGTCCTACCGACAAAGACGTTCCGGACGATGTCGCGTAGAAACTAATTGAGAGTATGAGTATTTATCATAGCCCTACCCTACCCCTATCAGGTTAACCTGCTAGCACCTTAGACTGCATCATCACTTACCATCAGGTCAGATTGCCCGCAAGGGATAACTTGCAGTGTATAAAAGGAAATACGTACATATTACTTTCCTAGTTCATTTAGATTATTCACCACCAAATTACTACTATGTTAATTATTGAAATAGTCCTTTCATAATTGAATAAAGATTAATTGAATTTGAATTTTGAATTTATGTTGAAGTGATTGTTTACTAGTTACAAGAACGATTGCTATAGTATGTTTTAACTTCTGCGGTCGAAAGAACAAGCGTAAGGGGGCCCTTAATTGTGTCAACTATTAATTTTCATTAGCAAACCTAATTTCCTGCAAGACAGCTCAGTGCCAATTAACATAGGATGAACAAGTTAAAACTAACTAATTAGATGGATGTAAAAGAACTGTTACTGGATTAGCATTTAACTATTATATGTCTTAACTGGTTATAGCTATAACTATGATATCATATATTATGCGAAGCGAAACGTTATAGAAAATGTTTCGACGATCGTAGTTTTGACAATGCAAATTCCAAATCGGTTCCATTGGCTAAGCGACGTTGACCAAGGTCGTTTCTCATTAGGTCGTTTGTAAGTGATTACCACTTCCCATGTTCGTTTGCTCACTACAAAGGAGATCTAAAATATTTAAACAACAGTTCATGAAAGTTGTAAAAATCCAATAAATAAGATATTTCTTATAAGAAATGGAATTTCTTAAATTCCTTGGAGAAATCTCTCAAAATCAAGTTTTATCGTGTTATGGGAAATGCGTTTACGCATCCCCTCCGGAGGCGACGCAGGCAAGACTGCGCCGCTTTCGACGGGGTATGTGGGACTCCCCGGCGGCCAGGCTGGCGACCAGAATACCCACTAAAACCCAGCGATGCTCCTTCGCGTCGCCTGGTGGCTGGTTGACGGGAACACTTGTGCACTCGACCGCAACCCAGCCAGAAAAAAAAGTATTTTTTTCAGATTTTTTATTTTAACACCTTAAAAAAATACTCTACCTCGTTTCTTAGAAACTCATCATAATGATAACGAAAAAAATTATATATAACTAATGCTTTAAAGTTTATCTTGATAAGTTCAATCTCAGAAAAAAGATGTACGAAAATAGAAGGCTCGGGTATATTAAGGGGAAAAAGTAGGAACTAAGAAAAAACTTTTCCGAAGTATACATAGGTATTACAGATAACATTCAATGCCCTTACACCTGCATGCGTGGGTCCCAAGTTATTCGTTACTTGAGGGTCCGACTGGTAGATAGAGATTGCAACGTTTAGATATGGCTGAATATTTTCAGTACGGCTTTGGGAAATCACAATTAAATGTGTCACATATTACTTAACTTTACTAGAGTGCCGTAATGTTCTATTTCAAATGATACCTGTGGGCAGTGACGTGTACTTCAAACAAAATGCATAAAAGCAGTGCATAACACCTGGAGGGTACTAGGAGCCTTGACAGAAACATATTCGTTGTTGCTGTCGAAAAATTAATTAATTAATTAATTAATTAATTAATTAATTAATTTATTTATTAGGAAGCCAACGTGTATACAACTATCTTAATTTCAGGACACATTCTAGAGATCTCTTGTAATTTTGTACACTCCACTTATAGACTAACTCAGCATGCGTAATAAGAGACAAGACTTTGGTTTGTCATTATTTGTAAAAAAAAAAAACAACTAAAAATGGTAAAAAATAGGTAAAATATGAACATAAAAAATACAAAACAAAACAAAAATTTACTAACTATATAAAATATATGAATAGACCCATTATTCTATGCTTAAATGTATTCTAACCGAATTTTTCGATATGAGTGCTCTGTTTGAATATACTCTACTCAAAAACCCTGTACCCGCCTTAGTTGTAGGCTGCATCGGCTGAAAAATCACAACATGGTCCGTATTTAATAGAAATGTGTTTTCGGGTCATGCAATAGTCTCATTTCATTGGTTCATTCTCATTGACTATTCTGTTTGTGTTCTCATTCTAGGATCTACCACAATGAGACTTGTATTTACAATTGTACTAATGTAATAGTACAAAAAACCCTTACATAATTAATCCCACTTCTGATTATTATGATCTTGAAGTTTTTTCCTTTTTTTATATTCCCTTTTTAAATCTATATTTATTTTGTAATGAGCCTTTCTTATAAAATTTGGTTTGCAATTGTTCCTATTTAGCATTTTCTTGAACTATTAACATGTATTAAGATACATACTAAACCAAATTACCAACGGTATTCTCATGGAAGTGGCTGGTTACCACCCTACCGACAAAGACGTGTCGCCAAGCGATTTAGCGTTCCGGCACGATGTCGTGTAGAAACCAACTAGGAGTATAAGTTTACCATACCCCTAACAGGTTAGCCCGCTACCATCTTAGACCGTATCATCACTTACCGTCAGGTGAGATGCAGTCAAGGGCTAACTTGTGGTGAATAAAAAAAAAAAAGAATTGTATACGGCATACAGTAATTTCTTTGGTTTGTTCTCTTAATGAACTATCTGTGTAGTAGTTGCAAGATGTACTGGCTGGGCCGCGGTCTGGCTGGGCCGCGGTCGAGTGCACAAGTGTTCCCGTGACCCAGCCACCACGCGACGCGAAGGAGCATCGCTGGGTTTTAGTGGATATTCTGGTCGCCAGCCTGGCCGCTGGGGAGTCCCACATACCCCGTCGGAAGCGGCGCAGTCTTGCCTCCGGAGGGGATGCGTAAAAGCATTTCCCAGCATGGAAAAAAAAGTCGCAAGACGTAAAGATGGGTTAATCCCACTTCTGATGGTTATAAAGATTGTTTCTTTTATTGTTTTCGCTTAGTTAAAATCTAATCTTAAAGCTGGAAAGCTCTGTTATTTCTTACGTATGTGGCACGGTATGCCAGTGTAGGGTGCTATTTGTCTTCGCGTAGATTAACGTAAGTGTTCCCTGTGCGTCTCCCACCTGAGTCCACAACCCGTGCGCCGCGACCCGTCACCTACATTAAAGGGTAAAGGACGCTGACGTTGAAAAAACGTTTGTTTTTCTTATTACGTATTTATGATACTTTTGTTATTTATTTAGTTTACTTTAGGTTTTGACGACCTCCGTGGCACAGAGCGAACGCTGTCGCACTATAAAGTTGGTGGTCCTGAGTTCGATTCTTGGCTCGAGTCTGGCCGGGTGGAAGATTTCGCTATGGCTAGTTGCAACCCTACTAACAAAGACGTATAGCCAAGCCATTTAGCGTTCCGCTACGATGCCACGTAGAAACCAATTAGAAGTATGTGTTCACCATACCTCTAATAGGTTAGTCTGCTACCATCTTAGACTGCATCAACATTTACCATCAGGTGAGATTGCCGTCAAGAGCTTACTTGTAGTGTATGAAAATTAACGTTAACGTTTAGCTCTATTATAGCAAAGTTATAGCAAAAAGACATAATATTACTCTTTCTCAATACAATACGAAGCTATTTTCGCTTACGGCTTATTTGTGGGTAGTCATAAAATTAATCTGTTATTTATTGACCTTCTTATTGGTAACGGTCAATTTAACCTGGAAGTAATTACGTTAAAACATAATTATTTTATGGACCTTATTTTATTGAGATATGTAAGAATGATATGAGACTGGAGGTGAAGTTTTGTTGCGATAGCTAGTAACATTGAACTGCTGTGGTTGTACACCGTTGACCTGAGTCCATTACGAAAGATACAATTTTTTTTTAAATAATAATTATCATTTATTTCAACTTAATACAATTTTTCTTAAACTACCCTGACCCCCAAACTAAGATAGCCCGTATCTTGAGGTTCAGTCTCTTCCAATTGTGCAATAAAAAATAAACTATTATGCCTTAAAGTTAGGACTTAATCACATTCACTCATGTGAGTGAGAAATGAGTGGGTGAATGGGTGTGTGGGTGAGTGCATATGAGTGTGGATGTGTGTGTGAATGTGAGTGTGAGTGAGTGGGTGAGTAATACGAACACATTTTATAGGTGTATTCATATGTATATAAAGAGATTTAGGGTATGAAGCGAATCAATTTTTCAGTTTAGGTCACTCCACATGTCTTTAAGCTTATTCTTGAGGGTATGACCATTACGTAAAGCATATTTTTTTTAATTTTTTTTTTATTTGAGTTGGTGTCGTGACGATATGTTGGCGGAGGAAATTATTCAGCTTAATCCTGCGAACGTCGAATAAATCAGAGTGGTGAGTTTTAAAATAATAAATCAAGCAGATAGTGGAGTGACATCATCATCGTCATGATCAACCCATTGCCGGCTCACTACAGAGCACAGGTCTCCTCTCAAAGAGAAGGGTTTGGCCATATTCCACTACGCTGGCCATGTGGATTGGCAGACTTCACACCCCTTTAAGATTACATTATGGAGAACTCTCAGGCGTGCGTTGAAGCAAGTGATATTTTAATTGTTTAAAAACGCACATAACTCCGAAAAGTAAGAGGTGCGTGCCCGAGTTCGAACCCCCGACCTCTGATTAGGAGGCTGACGTCCTAACCACCAGGCTATCACAGCTTTAGGACTGACATATAGAAGATCTAATAGGAGTAATGAAACAAAAGTTTTAGTTTAAATCAACAAAACTAATCAAACGTATCTCATATCCAGGAGGCAGTTCCCCTAACCTAATAAATCATCGGTTTCATTGGTTAACGCCATAACGCTGTCGTTAACTGAGTTAGCCGAGTTAGCGTCGTGTGTTTGTGTTTGAATGAATACTCCGGAACAGATTTATTAGCCGGTTCACGCTTTGTCTTTGCCGATCAAGGACGATTAATAGCACATCGGAGAAGATATATAAAATAATAAGCAAAATCAAATACATCCGAAAGGCAGTTTCCATTCGTCTAATATATAAATTAATTTTACACTTAAAACTATGATAATAAAAAAAAAGACCCCGCCATTTATGCATGAAAAACTAACATAAAACAGAGAGAATATTTTTACTTTCATTATAAATTACCCAGCTTGGCCACGTTTCACTTGCTTGCGTAGATAATACTTCATTTGATAAATGTATTCATTGTTATATTTAATTAGTCAACATCTGGGTCGCAAAGACTTCGACCAGTTGAAAGGTCGAACATTAAAATTACTTGTTTCAAACCCCATGTACCGTCGAAGGGTCTCGTCGTCCATAGTTAAACATTGTAATCAGAGTGTGAGATTTTCTACTTATTCGATCACGTTAAAGTTAACTTCTATTTGTATGGAATCGAAAGTGCGAATTTGGTTGGCTTAGTTAGTAAACAGCACTTTTTTACAAAGACTAGTTGGATTACGCCTTTGCTCGCAACAAGCAGGAACCGTAGTTCGTAGCTTTTATGTAAAGATTAGAAAACTTCATTTATCTGGATATTGTTAACAACGGCGTAGGCCGTAGCGACATGACATTTTAAAATTAAGACCCGAATTTTAGTAATGACAAGCTGTTATTTTGTGTATTATTGAACTTATTTTGTAAATTTTTTTTTCTTTCTCATGTTTTAATTTTAATTTTACTTTTCTTATTAATTATTTTGTTATTCTTTTTCTCATTTTGGCACGCCCTTGATATTGTCATTTTCATTAAGTCGTGGATAGTGTTGTATTTGTATATTTATTTATAGTTATTATTATATCTTGTACTAGTATTTAATATATTTACTGTCCCAAATAAATAAAGATAAAAATAAAAGACATAGCTGAAAAAAAAATGTATAAACATACAGTTCCAATTTTTTAGAGCAATAATAGAACTCGAGACTATTATGGAAAAAGTTCTGCGGTGCCAATTAAAAATTTTAAATCCCGGTCCCTGGTAGCTTTGTATTGGTTTTTGTAAAGTCTAGCAATGCGTTTAGTTTACGGTACCTACCTATCAATGCATTGTGATGTTTCGTAAACTTTTTGTTTTACAATTCGTATTATTACCAATTTTAATTTGAACGAGTGGTGACACAATTTTGTTTTCTTAATTTTATATTGATCCAAAAAAAGGAATGTGTCTCATTATAAGCTAAATAGAATGAAATGTGAAATGTTACCTACTAGATGGCGTTACAGTCGCCATAAGTTTGGAGAAAGGCTTACATTAATTTCTTTGTCGGTGTTAAATTTATCTTTGATTAATTGATAAAGCTAGCAGTTCTGAATTTTTTGTACGCGTTTTAAATATGTAAAGTTGATATTTCCACCTATTTTTACGGGTGTTCTAAGTTTGTTCCGGTTTCGTTTTAAGAGTTTTGTTGCTAGACGAGGGTGAAAGCTGGGCTTGGCCTCCTTTCTGTTGACTAGTAGTGTTAAAAATAGTTGTGCCTATATGTGAAAGGTTGTCACTTAATTACGCTTCAAGGGTGGAATTTTCTAGTAGGGTTAGTAGTTAGCATTTTCAACAGTCGATTCACTGTTGAGAGAATTTGATACCAGTTATAAGGTGATAGTTGTTCAGTAGTAGAGGTGTAGTAGAGGTTTTCTGTAAAGAAAATCTCAGAAAGCCACTCGCAAGCCGAGATAAGATAAGATAAGATGTTGCTGACGTCCTACGGTTATTATCACTTACATTACTGTAGTAGTCGTTTAAGCTTGCCATTCCGCATTTAAGCTTCGTGGTCGAGTAATGGATCAAAACCCTTTCTCCTAAGGGTAAGAAGGCTAGTTGGAGTGCTCGCAGTGGTCATTTTTTAGGCTTTAATATTAATTCTATTTTTTATTAATTGAGGTAATATTTATTGTAATTGTTTTGTCTTCTATGTAACTTTTAAATGGGTCCCCGACCTTTTATTATTCGGTTACAAGTTGCCCGTAATCGACCTAGTGGTAAGTGAAAATGCAGCCTAAGATGGAAGCGAGCTAAAAAACAGGGGGAGATCTGTAGAGCGAACTTTGATTTTGCTCAGCCAAAGTTAGTGTTCAAACGAAACAGATTTATTTCAGGTCCTTTTTTTTTTACTTCGTCCCATTTATTTTTGTCATGTTCTTAAGTCAGTGAATTTTAGATATAGAGCCTTTATAGATATCGGCCTATAAATGCGAAACAAACTACCGCATCCATGATAGGTGTTATATGAATTATTAACGCGTCCGCGGCGGACAACCTAGCGTTTATGTAAGTTGCTAATTACTTGATTAACATTCCGCCGTCTCAAAGACATAGCGCCCCGTCCCTTTGTACAGAACAGACAAACTTGACGCTTTGTGTTAATATAATCATGGAATTACATGACCTCAATTGTTGTAAATATATTATGTAGGACGTATGGTGAATAATTAAGAATTGTATGTAACCGATTCACCCTTGGCTTAACTTGCGAAATGGATAGTTAGTTTATAAGCGATGTTTATACAGTACTGTATATGTCTTAAGTACGTTTAAGTAATATATAGGTATTTACGAGTGTGTATCCCTAGTCTTACTTTTTTTAACAACCTCCGTGGTGCAGAGCGTGCGCTGTCGCATTATGAAGTTGGAGGTCCTGGGTTCGGGTCGATTCCCGGCTGAAGTCTGGACTGGAGTCTTAGTTATAACTCTCCCGACAAAGAGGTGTGGCCAAGCGAATTAGCGTTACGTTATAGGACTGACGCTACTATCTCAGACTGCATTATCACCAGGTAAGATAGCCGTTATTGGCATACTACGTCTCTACTCGGACTGAGAAGAGTCTAGTCTACGCTGGCCAAGTTACAATTAGAACACGACACATTGTATAGAAATCATGAAAATGTTGTAGAGAATTTTCAGACGTGTTGGTTTTTTTAACAAGTTTTCTTTTACCGTTAAAACGCGTGATATATAATTGGTGAAATGAAAAAATAATAAATGAATTAATTAATAAACTTTTATTGTACACCACAGATAACAATACAAAATGCAAATACAATCAAGCGGTTAGGTAAAAGGTACAATTATTGACGACCTCCGTGGCGCAGTGCCTGCTCTGCCGCTTTATAAAGTTGGAGGTCTTGGGTTCGATTCCCGGCTCGAGTCTAAAACCAGTTTGTCATAAATTATTGTAGTTAACTCCTGATTGACATAATTAAACTCAACAAGTAAGAATTAAAACTGTAGACTCATATTACAAACTTAATACCGTCTCATAACGCATGTAGGTATACTCGTATTCAAAGTCTTACGAAGGAAAGGATCGATCAGTTGAGCCATTAATCGTTCAGCGAAATCTATTGGATGTAATGTCAAGCCAATTTAATATCTCTGTTCCCGTATGTTCGACATGGGATTACATAGTTGGTTCCGATTGGGTTCGCACACACTTGTGTAGGTAAACATGGTCCTTATAGCTTATAACAACTATAAAATATAATCAAACTAATCTAACGTAAAATACTTGTTTCATTGTAATATACATATCGTGCCGTTCGGTTTGACACATCACTCGGGTATATTTGAAAATATTCAATTAATCATTACCACTGAAAAAACTGTATCAAAATCGGTTCACTCGTTTAAGAGCTACGGTGCCACAGACAGACTCATAGCAGCCAAACTTATAACAGCTCTCTCAGACAGAGTGGTCGTGGTCATCACGAAGCAATGTCTTTGAGGGCATATGTTATACTCCCCACCAGAATTCGCCACTTCTCTCGGTTCGCCGTTAGCCTGGTACACTCTTGCAAAGGACCGCCCACAGAAGACTTCATCTGATCGCTCCATCGCATGGGTGACCTTCCTCGACCTCTAGTGCCCTCCACCTTGCCTTGCACGACAAGACGCTCTATGGAGTAACTCTCACGCCGGGAGACGTGTCCGAAACAATTTAGTATAACTATAAAACGAGCAAGTACCTACCTATCGATAGAATCTGTATTTAATAATTTTGTTTTGTTAACTCGGTAGCTTTTAATCAATTACACTTATCCGTTTAGCATTACGTTTTACCTAGTTTTTGATGTACAGAGTACCACAGAAATTCTGTTGAGTTCATGAATATTAAAATTATTAATTAAAAATTACTGACTCGTAAACATGAAATACTATTATGGGTTTCAAAAAATGTGTAAGTAAGTTTCTTACTCAAGATTATCTCATGTCTCATTTCTATTCCCGTTGTCGCTATTCCCAACAAAAAAAAAACACATTTAGAGGAAGTTTGCTGCAGCAAATATAAAAAGCTATAATTTCATCGCAACCACGTAAAATTCTCAAAATTTTCAAACCCCGCGGGGGTTCTTGGATTAATAAAAAGAAGCCTTTGATAATTCAGGGTATAATCTATCTCCTTTCGAAATTTCAGTCGAATCGCTTTTGTATTTTGTACAGCGAATGGGTAATCCTCCGACTAGGCGTTTTTTTATGACTCGATGGTGATTACGAATATTTGAATACATTTACCTGGCTAAGTTTGTTGTGGGCTTCTTCTTAGACCGGGGCGCGTTTGGAACCCTCATAGCTTTAGTTTTAAGTTTTCGAATCTAGTTATCACCATCAAATCAGTACTATGTAAATTATTGACGCGTCAAAGGCGCCTGTTAAAGGACTATTTGAATAAAGATTATTTTGAATTTGAATTTGAATGCGTGAGTTGGATGCAGCCGCTTAAGACTTTCAGGTTACATTTAGCGAATAGTTGTGAAGAGTCCTCCAACTAGCCAGTCATACCTGCGAGCGACACTGCGCTATAAATCGGAGGCACTCGCAACTGTCGCCGAAGCTGCAATATACGAGAGTTATAGGCCAGGAAATTAATTCTGTCGACGCAAGTAGGGTTAGGCAGGAAGCTTGTAGGGCGGCTATGATTTTAGACGCATCATACTGTCATGGTTTAAATATGTTTTGGATTTAAGTGTCTTTTAATTTACATACATATAAAAAGATGTAGTGTCGTGGGACACCAGGTAGGAACGAAGTTCCTTCGGCTAATGTCACAATTTGCAAAAAAAAAATTGTGCTCTATTTTATTTAGGTTTTCTTGATTTTCCTCTTAAATTTTGCTGTATAGTTTTTATTTAAGTACAGGAAAGTATTTAGGAAATTCACTATTTTAGAAAATAATAAATTACGTAAAATAAAAAAAAATCGTAATTCAAAATATCAACTAAAATAACAAAATATGTCTCTTTATTTTTGTTTGACAACATAAAATTACATACACTACTCGCTTGTGTATACGACAGTCGCGCCTGCGCACGTCTCATTTAACGGTTTTATTCCACGGACTTTTTCTTACGGTTCATCACATCACATTTTTTATGTTCGGTCGCGCAGCAAAATCCCTATCTCCTCCAAGTCTACCGCAAGGAACTTCGTTCCAATAACTTAATCATTAAAAAAGTCAAATCAAAGTCCGTGATTTGACTTAAATGATTTAGGGTTACTTTTGACTATTTTAATGAAAAGTATCTCAATTGACTGTTTTCTTAAGATACCGGATTTGAATAAGGAAAACATGACGTTCGAATCGGCCCTTTATAAGTTAGTTTATCGTTGGTCATTGTTGGTTAGTTCTTGTTTAGTGTTCGTACCGAAAAGTGGTTCTGGTTGTACAAAGGTGTGTAATATATAGATAAACAAGAATATATATTGAAGAGTTGTGTTCCTTATCAACTTAACACACCTTGTGTACAATCCTGTAAATTAATAAGAATACATACTGAAGAAGTGTGTTTCTTAACAATACAAGTTTCCTCGGTCAACTAGCCAAAATGTATTTTCAGTGGTTTCGATAGTGAGTTAAAACTGCAATAGCTTAATAAAGACAGGGCGGACTGAAATCTATAAGGACTTAGTTTGAAATAATATTGTGTTATTGTAATAGAATACCCACTTCATTCAAATTGGCTGAGATATACTCGTAAATAGATATTAAACTTTAAAACTTGATTTATTCTAGTGGTAGGGTAGTCGTGAATATAATAACTTTGTATGAAAAAAATACATTAGAAAAATGCGATATCGTCGATTAAAAATACCTCCGGATCGAATACAGCGCTGGTTAATTTTGACGCAGCATCAAGCTGAGGCAGCGCCCTGTTCAGCCAATGTCTAAACACAAACGTTTTTAGATGAGATGTATTTTTTTTTTACAGGCTGAATATACGCAATTTTGATTTTTGATTTTGATTGATTATGTTTATCTGTTAACCTAATCGGAAATCTAAAACCGCTACATATACCGCTCGGGGATCGCTGTTCTGGCTCACTCCAGGTCAGGTTGTATGTTATTTGGTTTTTGGAAAATAAAATAACATAAAACCTGACCTGGATGGTCACAAGTGTACAAACTTGCATTACGTATAGTAGTTATCAGGCATACAGAAAAAAGTAAATAAAAAGTTGTTTTGGGTTCTATATCAATACTATATTTGTGAATTAATAAAAACTTGCACGGTTTTATCTTCCACAATGTCAAACTTCCATATCTCAACCATTTAAAGTATCTTTTTTCGGGGTAAAAGGTAGCCATGTCCTATCCCAAACTGTAGTCTATCTTTGTATCAAACTTCATTACATTAATTGAAAAAAGTTAGGCCAAAAGATGTTAAATAAATACGTAGAAAGGTTTAATAATGTCCCATATATCATTTCTCTATGAACGCTAATATTATAATAGAGGAGGTGTTTCTGTTTGTTTGTTAGTTACGTTCGACTCAACCACTGCACCCACAGATCTTGGCGAAATTCGGCACAGACATACTATCCTGACGCAAACTGACCGGTTACTCGTAAGATACCTTTATCAAGGAAAAGCACTCGGGTATAACGTTCCCGAGGGTTTTCAATACATAATTAATATAAGTTTACTTTCCTTAGTAATAAATCTAATCTAGACAAAAATTTGCACTGATTCTGTAGTAGTCTTCTGTAGTTCTTGTAATCCAGACTGCATCGATTTATGCTTTTTTATTATTTATTCGAAGTGTGTTCATGAGTCGTGATTTTAAAAACAAATAGAACGCAATCACCAGCTAGTATGATAAATAAAATATGCGTGCTTGAAAATAATATAAGGACGAAATTATAATACCGAAAGTCATGGTCACACTATTGACATCTATGAAACGAAATCGATTTTTCTCATAAGCTGCTTAGGCCGTGAGCCTCGGGATATAATAACTGATCATACATATTATAACTAGGTATCTCGACTAAGGACCAAGCGGCTATAAATTATGCGCCAGAATAAACAAGTACCTAATAAAAAATTTAAGTGAGTTACAGGAGTAGAAAACCTTTTTTTTTTTTTTTTTATACACTACAAGTTAGCCCTTGACGGCTATCTCACCTGGTGGTAAGTGATGATGCAGTCTGGGATGGTAGCGGGCTAACCTGTTAGGAGTATGGTAATCCCACGCTCCTAATTGGTTTCTAACCATCATCACCTCCTCACGTTCCGGACATCGTGCCGGAACGCTAAAATCGCTTGGCGACACGTCTTTGTCGGTAAGATCGTAACTAGTCACGGCCGAAGCCTCCCACCAGACCAAAACTTAGGTACTTACTGTATATTCAAATAAACGTATACCCACTAAAACCTAGCGATGCTACTTCACGTCGCCTGATGATGATAATGACTCAGCTGACGGGAACGCTTGTGCATTCGTCCGCGACCCAGCCAGTGGCGTCCACTGAGACAGAACCTCGGCCACCAGTCGTGGTTACCTAGAAAGACGTGGCAAGCGATTATGCGTTCCGACACGATGTCACGTAGAAACCAATAAGGAGTGTGGGTTTACCATTGAGCGGTGATAGCCTAGTGGTTAGGGCGGCGGTTCGAATCCGGGCACGCACCTTTAACTTTTTGGAGTTATGTGCGTTTAAAAAAAAATTAAAATATCACTCGCTTCAACGGTGAAGGATAACATCGCGAGGAAACCTGCACGCCTGAGAGTTCTCCATATTGCCAATCCGCATATGGCCAGCGTGGTGGACTCTGTCCAAACCCTTCTCATATTGAGAGGAGACCCTTGCTCTGTAGTGAGCCGGTAATGGGTTGTTCATGATGATAATGATGATGTTTACCATTCCACTAAGAGGTTAGCCCGCTACCATCTTAGGCATCATCACCAGATGATATAGAGACGTCCAGGGCTAACTTCTAGTGTATAAAAAATAACCATTGCAATTTTATGATAAAATGTGCTGGAGTAAGTTCCTTAACTTGGTGATTGACTAAATTCCTTCTTTATTTCATCATCATCATCATCATGAACAACCCATTAACGGCTCACTACAGAGCACGGGTCTCCTCTCAGTATGAGAAGGGTTCGGTCATAGTCCACCACGCTGACCATGTGCGGATTGGCAGACTTCACACGTCTTTGAGAACATTATGGACAACTCTTAGGCGTGCAGGTTTCCTCACGATGTTTTCCTTCACCGTTGAAGCAAGTGATATTTTAATTTAAAAGAAAA
This sequence comes from Lasiommata megera, assembly GCA_928268935.1. Taxonomy (NCBI): domain Eukaryota; kingdom Metazoa; phylum Arthropoda; class Insecta; order Lepidoptera; family Nymphalidae; genus Lasiommata; species Lasiommata megera. The sequence goes on along the minus strand of OV743313.1, from coordinate 15,317,373 downwards.
AAATCTTCTTTATTTAACAGAGGATTAATCATAAATTTCTCTTAGATACTCATCTATTTTTACGAACCTTTGGGGAAGGACTAATAAATTTCTGCTCCTTAGGTACTAAACCTGCGCTGTAAAGCGTGAACTTTACCACTTCCGACGTAACCTAGGGCAGCAAATACTGAAGGAGGCAGACGGTAAAACCTTTTATACCAAAATAGAATTTACACCTTGTGCTCAAAAGAATAAGGTTCAAATAAGCACTGAGAAGCGTTGAAGTATTGTAAAGATTAGAATGCCTGTTAGGCTAACACTACACGTGTGATTCATGGATATTGTTGTGCAGTTAAAGCCTAATAGCTTTGCTCAACAAAGTTGCGATGGCGTTATTTTACGTTCTATTTCAATTTTTCAAGATTGTTGTAAGCAGAATAGTTCCTACATTGTTTATCTTATGATGCAAACAATGAGGGAAAAATATCATGAAAGTTCCATGAAATTTGAGCCACTATCAAAAAAATTCAAATTCAAATAATCTTTATTCAAATAGTCCTTTAAAAAGCACCTTTGACGCGTCAATAGTTTACATAGTAGTGATTTGATGGTGATAATTACATTCGTAAACTTAAAACTAAAGCTATGAGGGTCCTAAACGCGCCCCAGTCTAAGAAGAAGCAAACAACAAGCCAGGTCAATTTTCTTTTTGTTATCACCATCTCAGATGCCACTTAAAATTATGTTAAGAGCTATCTTATTACACCAATATTTCATACCCATGCTTGTTTATCATTCACATAATCCTTTGAACTATAGAAGGACTTTTCTACAAGCTTACGTTTTACACAAACTTTGAACTTATTGAGAGACAAAACAGAAATTTCATTTGGTAATTTGTTATAAAATTTTATACAATTATCTTTAAATGAATTTACATCATTAAGGCCAATTCCGTTTTACACAAAATTATTTGACAAGTTTGCCTTTTCAGTATTATTCTTTTTAAAAGCTAGTTAAAACTTTTTATACTTGTCAATTCAGTCTAATCTAGAGATTTTTGTAAACTAAACTAAATTTACAAGTAGTGCTACCTCTTTCAGTCTTATATACAAAGAAAGCAAAAAGAAAAAGTAAACTTTATTTTTATACTAGAACCATGGACGATGCAAGCCTAGCTCCTCTCTAGTTGGCGGATTATTTCATTTTCCAACTGATTTTTAAAGAGAGGATATCAAGTCGATTTATTGGCGATGCTAAATTTCTGTCGAATGTACCGATTTTTTTTTAATTGAAAAGGCAATATTTTTTTTTTAAGTTCTAATAATATTTATGTTTATTTTAAGTTTTTAAGTGTTTAGAATACAGTTACATTGTTTTAGTTGTTAATTATAATTGAATAAATATTATTAGAACTTAAAAAAAAGGCAATAATTTATTCAATATATTATAGCAAAATGAGGCCTGCTTGCAAAAACCTCGAACAGCAGGTCCAAACTTGGCCAAGTCTGGCGTCCAACCAGCGCGTTGTCATGAGCTAGCATCCTGCGTGCGACCAATCACAAGGCGCATCCGTCTGACCAAGAGTTTTCCGATTGGTTAATCCAAACAGAGTTTCCGTACCCGTACAACCTACGGGTACGGAAACTCTGATTAGGAGGCGGACGCCCTAACCACTGAGCTATTACAGCTTATATATATAGCGATAAAAAACATAAATTGTAAACAAATTTGAATTGCTTTCTCAATTTTTATGTTTTCCTATTCTTTTGTCGTGTACAAAAAAAGTGTATTAATTCATTAATTCAAACTCCAGTATTAATTAATTCAAACTAAAATATGAATTAATCAATTAATTCACTTTTATATATACTTCAGTATGAATTCTGCTAACCGGTACTTCAATATATAGTTTTTTTATCCACTACAAGTTAGGTCTTGATGGCAACCTCACCTGATGGTAGGTGATGCAGTCTAAGATGGTAGCAGGCTAACCTCTTAGGGGTATGGTAAACCCATACTCGTCATTGGTTTCTACGCGACATCGTGCCGGCACGCTAAATCGCTTTGCGACACTTCTTTGTCGGAATCGAACCCAGGACCTCCAACATTAAAATAAGACAGCGCGCGCGCTGCGCCACGGAGGTCACCAAAATAACTTCAATATATAGTTAGAAGGTAAACCTCCACAACGAGGCGTCATTTGGCGCCAGAATTGAATTTGACATTCTGATAAGAATTAGTAGTTCGGCGTTCAGTCGACGTCCACCTGCCTGTGACAATATCATACAATCTTAAAATGATTCAATAGCCGCCAGGAACCGCGATCTAAAACCAACTCTCTAACTTGCTGAATAAAGTCTAAAATCATTTAGTATGAAGCCCATCTGCTTGATAGGTTTCCAAAGTATGCGGTATTTCCCAGCTTCACCAATGGCATAAAGTACCGCTCGCTTAGTTTAGATCGGAGTTATTTACAGCATTTTAGAAACTTGGAAAGGCGGTGTACGGCTTCTTTCTTTTCAACTTATTTGTAATGAAGTATTCAGACGGTCTCGTTAGTATATTTGTTGGAATGTGTGCGGTTCGTGCCAATAATGGGGTAGAGTTTTTCAGGCCGAAGAATACTCAGTCCAGAGTTTGGCAATTGATTTTGTCCATCTTCGTGTTCCAGTGCCGTTTATTTTTCCACTTACTCTCATAATCATGGGTAAAGACCCCTAACTCATATTGTGGCAGCCTGATAGCTCTAAAATGCCGCTCTTCTATAAAATAATAGCCAGGGCTAGCAATGGGATAATAATAATTAATAATAGATTGAATGATACTCATGATGATGAGAATGACTACCTGATATGCTTGAAATTTTTTTGTCTTAAATTTTTAAAATTATAAATTTTCATTGCACTGCTTTTAGATACGCTGATTTGGTTTGTACACCTATTTACAGTACTTAAGGGTTCCAGTGGAAAACTTTGTTTTCATTGCTTTTACTACAGTTATATGGTTTATTACTTTTATAAATAAATACTTAGTAAAAATGTTTTGTAAATGTGTTAGTAAAGAAAAAAATCATAAATTTTTTGTTCCAGGAGTGGGCACTAACTTTGAGAACCTTCCTACCAAAATACTGTCGTGGAGAATTATCTATGGGGAAGTCTGAATGAAGAGTAATGCATCATTAGGCAAGTCGTGAGTTTGGCATTCAAGATTCCCCTAAGGGAGTAGAAATCGGAGCGATTGATATTTCCTCTTGCCCTCGCCCTCCAGCCCTGTTTACGATAGACCACCGGTAGAGAAACATTTTTATTACACCCTATTGTATTTACGACCTGACGATATAAAGAGATTTGCGGGTAGTCGGATAAATCTTGGCAAGGGTCTGCCTCTTCACTGAGTCTTACCGCGTTGGTCCAGTGGCTAGCATGTTCTACTACTTTACTAGTCTTGCGATTACGAGCTAAGAATTCCCGGGTCGAGAGTTGTATGACAAGAAATGTTATCCCCTCGATTCGAAGACAAAGATAAATTATGACGTATTTTTTGTAATTAATTCAGACATATATTTTCTCTCTCTCTTTTTATGGCTTTGCACAGATTAGCCAATGTCAAGTTTATATCAATGTAGAAGTTAGGGAGAAATGACGGGAAACTTCGCACTCCGCGGCTCCCTCAAACTTTTCCCAAATCAATACCTGTTAACCATTCAGAAAACTATCCACTACACAAACGACACCAAAACTGTCCACGACACAACCAACGCCAGTCCAAAATTAGCCAACAAACATTAATTCAAGAAAAGCGTGAAAAAACCGCGCTCGCCATATACGAAGTCTCCCGCCTTTCTCATTATATATTTTACAACTTAGGGTTAAAATATTAATAATCTGTATACGTACAAAAGAGTATAAAACTTGACTGGAATACTATTATGAATGTACTAAGGAGGTTATCGTCATGTCGTGCCGCCATGTTTTGGATCCCGCCAAAACGGTGGCTAGTGATTGGTCCACGAAATATAGCAATAACAATGGACGCCTCGGGTATAAGTTGAGTGATATTTTTGGGAAAAAGGTTTCAATGTTTTTACATGACATCGTGCCGGAGCGTATGGCCACACGTCTTTCGTCGTTATGGTGTTAAGTAAACACGGTTGAAGCTTCCCACCAGACCTAACTCAAGCCGGGAATGGATTCCAGCTACCACCGACAAAGACGTGTCGCCAAGCGATTTAGCGTTGCGGCACGATGTCGCGTAGAAACCAATTAGGAGTGTGGGTATACCATACTCCTAACAGGTTAGCCCGCTGCCATCTTAGACAGCATCACCACTTACCACGTGAGATAGTCTTCAAGGGCTAACTTATTTTTTTTTTAAATCTTTATTTAAGGAGCTTGATCCTGGATAGGATTAGGTCGCTCCTCGAACACTGTTTATAATTACTGAATAACATTCAAAATTCAACAATAGTAAAAACCAAACCATTAGAACTGAACTAAAGTATTGCCACTTCCCGGAGGGATTTTTTGTACAGCCGCAACAGAGCCCTGACCTCCTCTGAAAGTGGGCTAACTTGTAGTGTATAAAAAAAACACTGCACTTACCTGTTTATAAGTTTTAGCTTATTTTATATTGTATCAACTTTAGGCGTATTAATCCTAGCACCGCAGACTCGCAGCTTAGTACCTGCCGAGTTAATTCTCGCATAGTAATTTGCGGAATGTTCACTAATGTTATATATATTGTTTCTGAGAACCAATGAGGAGGGTGTCAAACGCAGCTTAAATTGAATTGTAGAGCATGATTTACGCAGTCAATATATCACAGCGCTTCGTTGCGTGCACGCCCAAGTCATGTCCCAGGTACTTCAAACTATTCAATAGCATAATGTACCTGGTATACCAATGAACTATTCTTTACACTCTTATTTTAAAGCTCGCATCATCTCTTGCTCTCTAGAAGGCTACAATAATACCTTTAGTCCTCGCAACTACATGCTTAACCTTTGTAACCTTTATAACATTAATTTATGTATGCATGGAGTTATTACTGTGTATATATATATTTATGGAACGAAATGGTTTTGTGGAAGAGATGACTATTAGTGATAAGGTCGGTGATAAGTTGCTAATTGTTTTTGTCTTTTTCATGTATGTTATGTTCTATAGATTGCAATAAGGTTATATATAAATAAATAAATAATTTATTTATCTTACAGTCTTTGTTAATGAAAAACTGAAAAAATATTTATTTACCAAAAAACCACCTTTACAAAGTTTAGTACATCCGTTGAGACCCACACTAGGTAATCCTGTATCGTGGGGCCCATTTCATCGACATTAACAATTTATATTTACAGTTGACATTCGGATGAAGAGACAAATAAAAGACTTAAATAAACATATAAATTACAAATAATAAAAGTTTGAAAAAACAAATGTAGTATTTCAGCTTAAGCTAGTTAGTACAAGATTCAAGATTCAGATTCTAATGCCGTTATTTCAAACACATGTTTATGGAAGCGAACCAGGCCTTTCCACATTTTAACAAAGACTTTAGTCTAGAGTAAAGTTAAATGAAAAATAGGTTATATGTAATATTTTTAAAGATAAATATAACTTTATTATCACTCATTAAAATGAATAAAGTGCATTATCATTTGATACATATTTCCATTTTGTACTATTCTTCCTAAGGCTGTGTTTGAAAGAATAGTACAAAATGGTAATAAAGGCTTTCTAAAGAAGTTCTTGACAGACTTAAATTTTAAAGCAAAGGTTAAAATACTTGAGGATTCTGTAACCTTAAAAATAAATAACAAGTGATAAGATCGCCCAGAAACTCTAAACTGCATTTGAATGTCGGTCGGTACGCTACCCATATATAAAATGTTATCCGCGATCCAACCCCTAAAAGTATTCTAAATTTATTTCATATGGGTAAGGAAACTTTATACAATTATACAAACTTTTACCTTGGGAATGAATTTTTAATTGATTCTTTTTCTTTTGCATCAATACCTACACCCGCGTTAATTTCTTGTTAATATTGGTACAACGGTTTTAGCTGCAAATCCTGTATGGACCTTCAAAATACATCCGAAATTCTTAGACTTATTTGACGACCTCCGTGGCGCAGTGCGTGCGCTGTCGCATTTTAAAAGTTGGAGGTCCTGGGTTCGATTCCCGGCTCGAGTCTGGTCTGGTGGGAGGCTTCGGCCGTGGCTAGTTACCACCCTACCGACAAAGACGTGTCGCCAAGCGATTTAGCGTTCCGGCACGATGTCGCGTAGAAACCAACTAGGAGCGTGGGTTTACCATACTTCTAACAGTTTATCCCGCTATCATCCTAGACAGCATCGTCACTTACCACCAGGTGAGATAGCCGTCAAGAGCTGACTTGTAGTGTATAAAAAAAAAAAAAAACTTATAAACCGGTTCATACGCACGCTTCGTCTCAAAAAACATGTTGGGACACGTCTTAAAAGGATACTTGAGGAAAGTTCTCGAGAGAAGCAGAAAATATAGTGAGCCGCGGACACAGTGGAGTGTTTTTAAAGCTGTCTTTCCAAGTGTTGTAGTCTCAAATAACGCAGTAGGTAGCTACGGTTGCCCCGTGCAAAGCGTGTATAAGGAGGGAATACGAGCAAGCTTAAGTGACACCCTTTGTGTGGTCATTAGAGTGAGGTGTTACTGAGGTTCGCAACAGTGGAGTATTATGTAGATTGTAGGTACAATAATGCATACGTGTATCTACTTAGCGCAGTAGAGTAGCTTGTTTTGTGCAGGGTAGGTTACCGTTATAAAATTAGAACGCACAATTTGAACAGTTGCTCTTTACTTATAAATTGTTGTATGTATTATAATTTTGACAACCTCCGTGGCACAGCGCGTGCGCTGTTGCATTTTAAAAGTTGGAGGTCCTAGGTTCGATTCCCGGCTCGAGTCTGATCTGGGAGGAGGCTTCGGCCGTGGCTAGTTATCACCCTACCGACAAAGACGTGTCGCCAAGCGATTTAGCGTTCCAGCACGATATCGTGTAGAAATCAATTAGGAGTATCCCGCCCGGTACCATCTTAGACCTAGGCTAACTAGTGTTGTATAATTTATTTTTAAATACATATTTAAAAAAAAAGTTAAATATGTATTTCTGTTATAATTATTGGTATATGTATATATTTTTGTGTTGGATGCTTGGTGTCTCAATTCACTTTTCTTAATAATCAATCTTTCTACCTCAACGCCCTAATTTAATAATAATCAGTCTTATGCAAAATCTTTAGGTCTAGTTTTATCTCTTTGCTTTTCTTCTTACTTCCACCTCGTCGATAAGGATAGTTTTTCTAGCTTTATTATTTAATCTGACGATTAAGGTCTCTTTGGGTTTTAGAGTATACACATATTTTATGAAAATTTAATGAGTTCCTCTAACTGCTACGCGAGAAAGGCTAACCGTTTATCTAGCACCTCACAGAAAACATTTTTCGTGTTCAATTTTTAGTACATTCACAATAATATAATACGTGGATTGGTTGAGACATTCACAACTACAAATAAGGCAATTTCAATGCAAATATGCATTCCCGTAACTGATTGCAAGTAACGGCGTTTGAATAGAAGGCAAACAGGGACAAAGGGCCGTCTCGCTATCCGTCCCTTGATTGGGTACAGCGCACCTGTCACCCGCTAAGTGCAGGGCCCTAACAAAGAACGCTGGGTGGTACAAGTAACAAATATATCTATCAATTGAAACATGGAAATATTGATCACTACAGAGCACGGGTCCCAATATGGGAAGGGTTTGGCCATAGTCCACCACGCTGGCCATGTGCGGATTGGTAGACTTCACACGCCTTCGAGAACTCTCAGGCGTGCAGGTTTCCACACGATGTTTTCCTTCACCGTTGAAGCAAGTGATATTTTAATTGCCTAAAAACACACAAACACGCACATAACTCCGAAAATTTAGAGGTGCGTGCACGGGTTCGAACCTCTGACCTCTGATTAGGAGGCAGACGCCCTAAAGACTAGGCTGTCACAGCTTCATGTAAACAATATTCAAGGTTAATTTTTCTTGATAACACTGGCCATGAAGACTGAGGTCTATTGAGCGCACTTCGACTTTGCTCAGCCAAAGTTAGTGTTAAAACGGGACAGATTTATCTCGAACATATATGTCTCGTATTAACTGTGTCTCATGTTAACGGTAGGGCTAAGCGCGCATCATAGATCTCGGCCTTAGTTTTAAGGGTTTCAGATTCAGATTGCATTAGAACTATAGACCAGTTGAATTTTGCAGTTCTTTTGCAGGTGACAAACCTGCATCTGATACGTCTGACTGTTTTTTCAGTCTAATTATAAAATGTCTAGCTTATTCCTGCAACTCTGCGCAGACCTCGCTTATTATTAGTACAGTTAATTTGACAAAGTCCAACACAAATTGTTTGTTAATAATTGCAGTAAATTGCACTACCTTCACAATAACCTATTAACGCCCGATGTTAATAATTAATGTCATCCAAAACGTCAGACTGACGTTTTGGATGACATTAATTAGTGGTCCCTTTCGATAATTAAGACTCAGTCTTAATTATCGAAAGGGACCACTAATTAACCAGTAGGGAAAAGTACTACCAAATTCAATCCACTATCTGAAGATAATATAACATAAATAAATTAGATTGATTATTAGTTTAGGCTGCAAATGCATTAAAATAATAAAAAAAAATTATTGCAGGTCAGGGACTCATATAAAACCTTATAAAATTTAAATTTAGAAACAATATTAAAAGTAGAGTTAATACAAATGAAAGAACTGAACTTAATAGATATAAAATAATTTAAAAATAATTTCTGAGTTATCTTACGTTACTGAGCCAGTATATAAAACACATGAGAAAGGCGGGAGACTTCGTATATGGCGGGCGCGGTTTTTCACGCTTTTTGTTGAATTAATGTTTGGTGGCTAATTTTGGCAGGGACTGGTGTTGGTTGTGTCGTGGACAGTTTTGGTGTCGTTTGTGTAGTGGCTAGTTTTCTGAATGGTTAACAGGTATCAATTTGGGAAAGGTTTGAGGGATCCGCGTCCGCAGAGTGCAAGGTTTCCCGCCATTTCTCCCTAACTTCTACATTGCTATAAACTTGACATTGGCTAATCTGTGCAAAGCCATAAAAAGAGAACTAATAATAAAACACATTGTCAGGGGATACCTGAGCAACGACTTTAATCAGCTTGTTATTAGAATTGCGGACGCTTTCCCAGAAACTATTATATTTAAATACTGAAGTCTGTGAATTGTACCACAAACAAAGTCGACAGGTGTGTAGAATTGTCGATGGTGTCACTTGAATTCTTGATGCAAGGGATTGAGTTGTGAGCTTTTAGCGTCGAGCACCTTCCTAACTAATCGACTGTTCAATGTTCATGCTCACTATTTAGAGTGCGAGTGCCGAGTTAGAGTGCGCAATACAACACGGCATGTCATATGGCGTATTGCTATTCCATTTAAAAAATTAATACTCGTACATGAATGGCGTCGAAGTGGTTACGCATATCCTTTTGGGCTTTTAAATTTATAGAATATGACGTGTTCTTTAAAGATTGTGTTTCCGTTCATTTTGTATATTGCGAGTGCTATAAAGGGTGACTAAAAGGGCGTTATTTTTTATGTTTTAGGTTGTTTTGTTTGTTTTTCTGTTTTGTGTTGTCAATAAATTTCGTTTTATTTATTTCATTGTATGTTACATTGATAATTGGAAGCGGTGATAGCCTAGTGGTTAAGGGCGTCAGCCTCCAAATCAGAGGTCGGCGGTTCGAATCCGGGCACGTACCTCTAACTTTTCGGAGTTATGTGCGTTTTTTAAACAATTAAAATATCAGTTGCTTCAACGGTGAAAGAAAACATCGTGAGGAAACCTGCACGCCTGAGAGTTCTCCATAATGTTCTCAAAAGGCGTGTGAAGTCTGCCAATCCGCACATGGCCAGCGTGGTAGACTATGGCCAAACCCATCTCATATTGAGAGGAGACTCGTGCTCTGTAGTGAGCCGGTAATGGGTTGATCATGATGATGATGATGATGTTACATTACCATACATATTATTAGCGGGCTAACCTGTTTTGTATGGTAAACCGGAATGCCGGAACGCTAAATCGCTTCGCGATGCGTCTTTCTCGGTAGGGTGCTAACTAGCCACGGCCGAAGCCTCCCACCAGACCAGACTCAAGCCGGGAATCGAACCCAGGACCTCGAAGTTTATAATGCGACACCGCACGCGCGTCTTCAAAACCTACCTACTACCTACAAGCATGGGATAGTTTGATAGCTAAGACTTTAAAGTAAGGTACTCAGCTTTGTCTAGTTTTGAGGATTTTTAAAATAATTTGAAAGAAAATTTAGCCCCGGCCATTTATTGCCCTTTAAGGAACACTAGCATACTCTTTTATAGAACAGTAAGAGCTGAACCCGCCCCGCTGATAGCCGGGACCGACGGTCAAACAACGCCAATTTTGCCAATTTCCCAACTCCGGCTAGTATAGTAAAATACTTCACAGAACACCGCAATACCTAACACTTTTGGCTTGACCCGAAACGGAAACCCAGGACCTCGTGATCCTCATTCCTGATCTATGATTACCAATGAAACCAAGAGAGATATAACACAATTAAAGTTTGTAAAATTTGACAAACGACGTTTTTCACCCGATAAAACTAAATTATATATAGAGATAACGTTCTGGATTAGCTCATTAATTGCATATAACTTTGAATTCGTTTTATTTTAGTGAGTAAACGGATTTATACGCGTTTCAGTCTTACGAAGTGGAGAACACTATGCTCTAAAGGTTTTATAGAAGAAAAAAATTGGATTGTATTATTCGACGCGGTCGCCAACTAGTCTATATATATAAAAGCGAAAGGTCACTTACATACTTACATACTTACTTACATACTGATGAAACACGAGATCTTAAAAACTATTGTACGTATAAGGCTATAATTTAGCAAGTAGGTAGTTAAGAGATGTCAGCTAAGGGGGTAAAATAGGGGTTCGAAGTTTGTATGAAAGTTCTTTGTATTTAGAGTTAGAGACACAAAAATTTGCATTAAGATAAATAATAATAAATGAAAAACATGTCCATCAA